>CM056511.1:30947593-32305926 GCA_029783415.1 Anisodus acutangulus | reverse complement strand
GCCAAAAGCTTATACACACACAAAGAAATAATTTATTTTGTTTTACTGCTGTTGGCTCTTCGTTTACGCACTCTGTGATAAATTTCTAATTCCTCTTTAGTCTTCTTCCTTCATTAATTTGTCAATTATATTAGTTACACTTATTAACAATTGAAAACTCTCAATATTCTTTTATGTATTAAGTTATTTCACTGTAGAATAACACATGCATTATTAACGAAAAATTAAACAGTAAAATTTTTGGCTAATCCTATTTAGCGACGAATCATCAATGAAATATTTAAAAATAATTCTTAGCTATGAGCAATTTAGCGACGAAATTTATAACAAAGTCCAATATTTTTCTGTAGTGTTTGTTGTCAAATGAGGTACGCATTTTGATCACGCGCAAAGTGCGTACACTAAACTAGTAAATATTATAAACAGGTCCAAATGGGTTGAACCCATAATGACCCATCCAGGAAAAAAAATTAACCTTCTTTTTATGTTAGAGTCCTACTCTTTCCGTTTCAATTTAAGTGTCTTATTTTTTTTAAAGTTAAGTAAGAATATCCTTTTTATTTAATAGCCTCTAATTCTAATATTTTACATGGCTTTTTAAGATTACAATATTCAAATAGAATTTAAATTATATAAATATTTAGTTTAACATCACAAGACTAAAAAATCTTCCTTATTTTCTTAAGTTTTGTGTCTAGTTAAAATAAGACACTTAAAGTGTGCTCGGTATGGAGGAAATTGTTTTTCATTTTTCCATATTCGGTTGGTCAAACATTTCGAAAAATATTTTATATAAGATAACAAGTTTGTTAAAAATGAGGAAAATGATTTAGTGGAAGTATTTCTCATACTCTCCTCGTGAACATCAGAGAATCGTCACCTTTGGCCGAAGAGTTCTTATTGTCCCTCATCTACTGTTGGTCCTTACACTGTTCTGGAGTAATCATACCTTTGTGAAACCTGCATAACTATAATTTTATTCACCTTTATCCTTCTTGTCGTAATCATTCCTTCTACTCGTCATTAAACAGAAACAGTTCTGCCTTGATAATTGATCATACCATTCCATTCATACTTATTAACTGTTTTAATATTTCCTACAACCATTCTTCGATTGTTCCCGTAGTTCTCGTCTTTAATTGCCCTAACACACTATTGTTATCCAGAAGTTACTTAGAATTGTAACATGATGCACAATGAAGCCGAAGACCTTACCAGTCCAGTGCCTATAACATGCCTTAGCTTACCAACATTGATACATGTAATTCTCAATAATACGTGGTATGTCCCTTTACGTACGGACGGGAGGCTTATGCCCCTCTTCCACTACCGTGGGTAACTCGATCCTTACATATATGACTTGGGATCACTATTCTGGATACGTCACTTTACGTGATCTTCTTAAATTTACTGATGGTCACTCTTCAGACGATTCGGTTGTGGCAATCCATTCTCATTAATGATATCCTGGGACAATTCCCAATCTATTCTAGGTAAGACTTTACAATTTGAGTCGCACATACATAACATATTCCCAAAGAACTGAGGTTGGTATCTTCCGTGAAAGAAATAATCCCCTTGATTATTTTCATTAATTGAAAGGTATATATACAAGTTACATATTTTTATAATAGGAATAAAATCCTATTCCTAAAACCTTATTCTACCATAATTCTAACTATACAATTATGGTAAGTGTATAAGACTAATTAAGGTAACAGTATTACAACAATATATACCATATATACACTAATGTAAAACCCCAACCCGAGATGGGCTTTGCTGCCTGACTTTCGAGATGGGCTGCTTTGCTGTGATTACCCGTGATATACACTTATGTATATTAAGTGTATATCATGGGTATATATACCTTGTTTAACACACCCCCGCAGTCATAGCGGACGGTCTTCGAACGCTGAGATTGTCCCTAAAATCTTCAGAAAGGACCGAGGGAAGATCCTTTGTAAAGATGTCGGCAATTTGATATCTTGACGGGACATAGCATACGCGAACTTGACCACGGGCAACCTTTTCACGGACAAAGTGAATGTCCATCTCGATATGTTTAGTGCGTTGGTGCTAAACTGGATTACCAGAAAGGTAAATAGCACTAATATTATTTTAATAAACCAAGGTTGCCTTTTGAATTGGACAATGAAGCTCTAAAAGAAAATTACTTAACCAACATGATTCTGAGACCACATTGGCTACCCCTCGATATACAGCCTTGGCACTTGTGCGGGATAGAGTCACCTGACGCTTCTCAGACCAGGAGACCAAGTTATTGCCAAGGAACATACAGTAGCCAGACGTAGACAGTCTGGTGTCAGGACACCCACCCCAATCAGCATCTGTGTATGAGACAAGTGCGGATGTCGATGAAGGATACAAATGCAAACCATAGTCCAGTGTACCATGAATATACCGAATAATGCATTTGAGTACATTCATGTGCTCAATTCTGGGATCATGCATGAATAAACACACCTGCTGGACAGCATACGTAATATCCGGTCTAGTAAAGGTAAGTTATTGAAGGGCCCCTGCAAGCCTGCGATAGCGGGTCGGATCCTCGTAGGGAACGCCTGCCGCGACACTAAGCTTGGGCTTTGTATCAACTGAAGTGGAAGTGGACTTATAGGATGACATCCCAGCCCTCTCGATTATCTCAGTTGCATACTTCCGTTGAGACAAGAATAATCCATCAGAATGACGAGTGACGGCAATCCCTAAAAAATAACTCAAAGCACCTAAGTCTTTCACAACAAACTCAGAGTTGATCATGATCATGATAGAATGGCGTAAGGCATCGGAAGAAGCAGTCAAAATGATATCATCCATATACAACAGAATGTAGGCCAAGGACGAGCCACGACGGTAGATGAACAAGGAATTATTTGACCTACTGTAAGTGAACCCAATAGTCGAAACATAGTTAGCAAACATTGTATATCAGGCCTGTGGAGACTGCTTAAGCCCATATAACGACTTCTTCAACAAATAAACATGATGAGGACGGTTGGAATCCCTGAATCCCAACGGTTGATGCATATAGACTGTTTCCTTGAGATCACCATGTAGGAAAGCATTTTTGACATCCAATTGATGAATATGACATGCCTTTGAAAGAGCCAAGCTAAGAACAGTGCGAATGGTAGCCGGTTTGACCACCGGACTGAACGTCTCCCCACAATTTATACCAACATGCTGAGTCTGACCATCACCCACAAGACGCGCCTTATGTCGAGCAAATGAACCATCTGAATTCTCCTTATGAGCAAAAATCCACATAGACCTGATAACATTAATACTAGATGGACGGAGGACCAACAACCATGTCTTATTATCAAGAAGAGCATTATATTCATCAGTCATAGCAATTTTCCAATTCGGGTCGTTTAAGGTAGACACAAGATTATGGGGCAAGGGGGATTTAGAGACATTAGAATGTAAATTAAAATGTCTTTTAGGTGTAAAAATATTCCGCTGACTACGAGTGACCGGTCTATGACTCGAGGAAGAATTGAGTGAATTTTGGGAATTTGCTGGGCTCGGGACGGACTGACCAACAGGCAGTGGGCCTGCTGGCCTAAATCGGCAAACTAGAGTAGGAACTAGACCAGTTCCAGAATTGGGCTGGACTGACCCAATCGCTGGAACTGATCCAGTGAGTGGAAAATGCGACGGAACAGTGGGGCCAGCGGGCAGTGGGTCAACTGGAGGATTTTGGGTGCGGGACATGTCCGAAAAATGGTGAGTAGTATACGGGGATATACCATCATCCAAAAAATTATACGAACTAGGCTCGGGAGTATGAACTTTAGTAAATGGAAATTGGGGTTCATAAAAAATTACATGGCGATTAATGATGATTTTCTTGGAGGATAAATCAAAGCATTTTTAACCACGATGATTAGACGGATAACCCAAAAATACACACGGAGTAGACCGGGCCTGAGGTTTGTTAATTGTGGTGGATGGGAATAACGGATAACATAAGCACCCCAAAACCCGAAGATGAGAATAAGACGGATTCTTATTATATAAAATTTGGAGGGGGAAGAATATGTCAGACCTTTGGAAGAAATTATGTTAAGGACATATGTCATCCGACGGTAGAGAAATTCGGTGGGTGTCCTATTTTGAATCGCACAGGTAGGTAAAATGTTGAGAATGTATTCTAACGTTTTTAGTGCATATACCCAAAAAGTAGGAGGGAGAGACGCATGAAAAAGGAGGGTACGAATCATATTATTAATGGTTCGGAGAATTCTTTCGGCTTTACAATTTTGAGGGGAGGTATATGGGCACGAAAAAAAAAACTATGTCATTAGCCACACATAATTTATGAAATAGGGAATTATTAAACTCACGACCATTATCACATTGAAACAATTTTATGTCTTTTTCAAATTGCGTTTTGATCAGTGTATGAAACTCTACAAATTTGGAGAACACTTGAGATTTGAGTTTGAGTGGATAGACCCAAAGAAAGTGGAAGAAATCATCCAAAAATACTAAATAATATTTATGGCTTAGGTTGCTAGTTATGGGAGAAGTTCATAAATCAGTGTGAATAATATCAAAGGGAGAGAAAGTGGTACTCATAGAAGTCGTAAATGGTAGTCTAACGTGTTTTCCTAACTGACATGAGGAGCAACAATGAGAAAGGTTCCCTTTGTTACATTGCATTAAATCTTAGTTTCTAAGAGAATAAAAAACGTGAGACCCCTGATGACCAAGTCTACTATGACACGTTGAGGGAGATATGGTTGTTAGAACGATTGGTGGAGTGACACTAGCAGTGGATGTGGGTAGGAAAGGATATAGGTCTCCCTCACTATTGCACCTCGTAAGGAGTTTACCGGTACAGAGGTCCGTTACAGAAAATTCAAACGAGTCAAATTAATCGAGCCAGAATTATCGGTGGCAAATTTTCTAACAGAAATTTGATTTTTGATGATGTGTGGGGCATAAAAGATGTTTTTAAGAGAGAAGTGGGGATGCGGTGGTTGGGTAAGGGTGTGGCCAAATCCTTGAATCGAGATGCGATGACCATTACCGACCATAATAGATTGCAGAGTTTGTAGCTTGTGCAGTTGATGAAGATTACCAGAATTGTGGGTGAGATGAGACGTGGCGCCCGTGTCCATATACCACGCATTATTGGGCTGTTGACTGGTCAAACTGCCAAATACATGGCCCAAATTTGCTTGGGTTAGACTTAGGACGGACAGATGGGCACCAAGATGTTGGGCCAGTCGGTTGTGGCCTGGTTGTGTCGGTCCCAGACTGTTGGGCCGATGTTGGGATACATGACACTGGGCCTGACAGCTGAGGCCTGTCAGGAGGGCTCCCAGATCGCTGGGCCACTGCTGGGCTGCAGGGACATGGGCCGGATGAATTCGGCCCTGCCTGTGGCCCGTCGGTTGGGCCTGTGACAAGCTGATGAGTTGCTAAGGAGGCCACTGGGTCTAGGAAGCGGCTGGCAGCCCAGTCCCATGTAGTGTTGCTGCCGTTTCCCGTAAAATTGTCGTGATTAATCACCGCCATTAATGCCTCCCAGAAACATTATGTTGGGGTTCGGGGCATATATTTGGAGTGTATGTAAGGCAGTAGCAACCGTATACTCAGTGTATATCGGTTTGTTATAGAGATAAGGGGGCTGGGGAGGCTGTATATTTACTGTATATCAATGTTTACTAGTGGAATACGATCGGATTCCGGCACCGAAAAAAGAAGAGAGGCGGCCGAAATTGAGGGATTAGGGTAGGAAGGAAGTTTTGGCTTCTGATACCATGTAAGATTGTATTAATCTCCTTAGGGAGTCTTTCTCATTAATACAAATATATTTAGGTGAACAATGTTGAATCCTTCTATAATAAGGATCCTAATTCTACCATAATTATACAATACAAAATATGGTAAATAGCTGACCTAGTACACGTGCTAATACATTACATAAAGATCATATGAAGTTTGACTTTCAAGTTGTAGAACAATAAAAATTAGATAAATTATGTTTATACATGAAAGTGTTTATCTTGAATTTGATGTCTCTTGAAAAAGCATAATATATATTTATTATGTATTATGTGTGCTTGACAAAAGAGAATGTACATCAATTGAGTTGGGTGATTTCTCTAACCTTCAGATTATACATTCATATTTTAATATAATTGAGAATATTTATGTTATTAGAGGGATAAATTTATCTCCTATGTTGATGTGCTTTAGCAATACCACGAGGTATTTCTTTCTCATCTAAAGAAACTGGAGAAGGGGTGATAGAGTAAATTTTAAAAATTGCTTGGAAGAACTCAAAATTTTCATCCGTAAGCATTTCAGAATTGAAAGAAGAAAGATAAAGTACTTGATGAATATTTAGAGTATGTTACATGTATATCCTGAAGATATTCATGTTCAACTTATGAACTAGTGAAATGTGGCAAAATATTAGAGTTAATTATTTGCACTTGTGAATCACTATATTTAGAGATTTATTTTAAGTGATTCTTACTCTAAATTTATTTTGTATGAGGTACCTTTTGTTGAGAAAATGATGAGAAATAACTCATGCTTGGTGAACAAGATCGACGTCTCAACATAGATATTGATGATGAGATTTTGAAGGATGACAAAAGTTCTTCCTCTTATAGAATAAGTCTATTTTTCATTCATTCGGTAAGTACTTTAAAAATGATTCAGGCACAATCATGGGATAGTATACTTCTTGTGATGAAAAGGTACGTACATAATATTTTTCTGGTGAATATTTTCTTGCTAATCAAATATTACCAATTTTTTTGGAAAAAAAAAGAAGCAGTAAAAAGAATGGTTAATATATAAAGTGTTGTCACACAAGTGATGCTAACCATTTTGTATTGTGATACTACATTATGTGTAGCTTATAATAAAATATTGACATATCTTCTCATTAAATATTTATTATGAGAGAAGATATTGTAGTCATGAGAAACATTGAACTATTACCATTTTAATAGAGATAATCTTGAATGACGTCTACTCTTTCATGTGAATGTCAGTCATATCTGAAAATTTATATTCTAAGAGTTTAAGGATTAGTCTTCATGAATTTTCCAGAAAATGTTAACGCCGATGTTATATTTTCAGTGCATAAATATACTCAAGGAATAATGGGGGTAATAATACATATAAATGAATCGCTATTCCTTTAAAGTCCATGTTTGACCAACGAGAAGGCTGAACTTTGTTTTTAACAGTCTCGAGCTTATAAAGTGGGGTGATAGAGCGGTTGTGGATACCCTTGATGAGACTGCTTATGCAAGTAAGAAAGTGAGAGGCTGCTTTCTATAGATTTTAATGGTGAATCCTAAAAAAGTTGCTTAACATGATTGAGCGCAAGGCTCATATTAATCGGTGCCGCCATTATAAAACAAGAACTCGTGTATAATACGAATATGAATTATACTCATATTCATTCTAAAGGTTCAAGGCTTGTTAGCTACCTTTAGTTATGTGTTATACAAATACCCAATAATATTCTTCGTGCGTTTTGAATCCGTATATTATTATTAAATAATACTGTGAAGGTCTAGAAAAGATTGAGCTGGTAAACCTTCAAAAGATCAAGTCAATTTCCATTTGGAAAGTTAGAGACCAGCGCGTTAAAATCCAAGCACCAACTCTTCAACACTTGTCGTATTTTCCTGCTCCAAGAGAGTCTCCTATGTTGAATATTATTGATGCTCTAAATTTGTGTCACTAGAGTATAAGGGAGATCAAATTCAAGAGACTTTTATGGATGCTCATTTAGAATGGAGTTGTCATCGTAGGAGAGTCATCCTTGAGTCAACTAGCAAAACGATTGCATGTTTCATGGTTCGTTTAATGTATACGAAGAGTTAGAGTCATTCTACTTCTCATGGAAGCAAGCCTTTGTTAAGATGCGGAAAATATTCAGAGATATCAAACATTGAACTTATGGATCTTGTGAGGACAAAAGAAGAGAGAATTTATTTATCGACTGAGAAAAAAAATGAATGAATCAAATATCTAGAAGGACCCTTGTCCTTATATACAATTGGGCCTCATAACCCGGACACCGACTTGGGCCTAAGTAATACAAAACTCTACTAACTGCTACAAGGTGGGATGCATACAAATACATGAAATTTAACAAATACAATAAACTAATACATTTGTGATCATGTGGGATCAACTACATCTGATTGTTTATTAGAAACTCCAACACCCCCCCCCCCCGCAAGTTGGAGGGGGCTTGAAGACCCAACTTGAGAAAAATTTGATGATGAAGAATTCCAATTTGTGGCTTTGTGAAAACATCAGCTAATTGGGAAGTTGTAGGAACATGAATCAACTGAACCATCCCTTCAATGAGTTTAGATCTGGTGAAATGATAATTCACCTCAATATGCTTTGTCCGCTCATGAAAAATAGGGTTCTTAGCAATATGGATAGCAGCCTGGTTATCACAATACACATGAATGGGAGTGGAAATAGCAACATCAAAATCAGACAAAAGTCTCAACAACCATATCAACTTAACAACCACCTTGCTAACAGCCTTGTACTCAGCCTCAACTGAGGAGAGGGAAGCAACAAGTTGTTTCTTTGCCTTCCAAGATATAATAGAACCACAAAAAATGACACAAAAACCAGTAACAGACCTTCTAGTATATGGGCAAGCAGCCCAGTCACTATCACAGTAAGCAAATATTGAGAAATCAAGGGAATTAGAGAAGGCAACACCAATACCGCAGTACCTTTTAGGTATCTAAGGAGATGGAGAGCAGCTTTCATGTGATACTGAGTAGGCTTTTGAAGATACTGACTAAGATGTTGAGACCTGAATTTGATCATGTTTGCTCTAATATCTTGAATTGCGAAGCTCTTGCAGATATAGACACAATAGTGGTTGTTGTCTTACAAAAATAAATACGGCTTTCGTTTTCTATGGTGTTGTCTGCATCTCTTCTAATGACTGCTTTTGTTGTTTAATCAAATTATCGGCCTACTTCACATTTTGTTTCATTTGGTAAACAAATCCAGTGTTATGGGTGCCAATCATTTGTCCATATTGCAGCTCGATGCCCTAAGAAACAATCAGGCCCAACAACATATTGCAACTATTGTCGTAAAATGGGCCATCTGCTGGATGATTGCTCGACCCGGCCTGCTAGGTAATTCCCGATCTGGTACAAAGCTTTGGAGACAGAAGTGGTTAAGAAACCAACTGTTGTGGCCCCCCTTCTTTTGATATGGCGTGAATGACTGAACTTGTGGAGAATTCATATGATGGGTGATGATAATCTTGGCATATAGATAGCGGTGCTGATAATCATATGATGGGTGATGCTTCACAATTATCGAATATTTCTCTGTTACAATCACCCACTGAGATTGTTACTGCTAATGGTTATGTTTTACCCGCGTCTAGTGGCGGTTTAGTTGCTTCACTTTCATATGTCCTTTTTGTTCCAAATTTGAAAACTAATCTTGTTTCGGTTGGTTAGTTAGTAGACCAATATTGTATTGTTCTATTCTCGCGGTATGGTTGTATTGTTCAGAGTGTGACAACAGGACGCATCATAGCAAGGGAATGTAAGGTGGTATGCTTATTTCCTTAGATCGGTTGGTAATAAGAAGTTTACATGTTTCCTTTCGGCTTCGGTGGATGAAGTTTCTCATTCGAATAAATTGGTTTCCCTGTGGAATAATAGGCTGGGTCATCCTCATTCTCACCGCCTAGCTTTTATGCTCAAGTCTTATTTGTTGCCAAATATACAAGCTCTTGTTGATGTTTCTATTTTTATGTATGAAAGTTGTGCCTCTTCCAAAAGTCACAAGCTATGTTTTCCTAGTAGTAGTACTACATATGTTGCACCTTTTGATTTAGTTCATAAAGATGTATGTGGACCTTCCCCTATATTGTCAAGACTTGAATAGGTATTTTCTTTTGCTTATTGATAACGTTTCACATATTACATGGGTCCTTATTAGAAACATGAGCGAAGCTCCTATGATTATTATGAAATTTATTTCATTTATTCATACGCAATTTGAAAAGTCAGTTAAGATATTTCGATCAGATTTGGGTGGAGAATTCACTTCCACAGTCTTGCTTAATTTCTTTTTAAATAAGGAATTTTGGCTCAACGGTCTTGCCCGCATACACCAGAACAAAATGGGGTTGTGGAATGTAAGAATAAACATATTTTGGAAACAACGTTAGCTCTATTGGATACTTCTTCTTGTCCTTCTCAGTTTTGAGTTGAGGCGGTTCAAATGGCGGTTTATTTGATTAATAGACAACCTTCTCCTGTTACTAAGAATGTTTCTCCTTATCTACATCTATATGGCACTGATCCAGATCTTTTGAGGTTGAAGGTGTTTGGGTGTGCCTGCTATGTATTGCTATCACCGCATGAGCGACATAAGTTATCAAGTAATGCAGTTCGATATGTATTTCTTGGGTATAATGATATAACAAAAGGCTATTTATGTTATGATCAAACTCATCGTTTGTTACGAGTGTCACGCCATGTTATCATTTTTTAAACTATTTCCCTTCCAGAATTTGAAGACGGTTTCTAATGAGAATACTAATGACAAGTTTGTTATTTTGTCCATGGTGGATGAGGAAGTTGATGGTCCTAATGGTCCTCAACCAGTTGTCTTTATCAATGAAATTAATAGTAATTCAGCAGGGTCACTTTCTAGTCCTAGCTCTCCACTCGCCCGGACTGGCCTCGTCATAGCTAAGTTCTTCTTCTGAAGACTCTTCATCTACAACCTTGACTAGTCCCCCACCTAGACGGTCTTCTCGAACCTCCACTGCCCCAATTCAATATTGATATTCTTTGGATCGATACGGAAAGTCTTACGCACATCCTGCTCTTCAATCATCCTTGGTTTCTACTCAGGTTCCAACTTTGTATGCTAAGGCCGCCTTAGATACAAATTGGCAGTAGGTCATGGCTGCCGAAATTGAAGTTTTAAAAGAGAATCATACTTGGAGTTTGGTTGATAAACATTCTGGATGTACAGTTATCGGTAGTCGATGGGTGTACTCAGTTAAGCTTACTGTTGATGGGAAGATTGATCGGTATAAAGCATAGTTGGTTGCTTAAGGGAACAAGCAAGAATATGGCATTGATTATGTATGAGACGTTTTCCTAGTTGCAAAGATGATGATAATACGTATTCTGTTAGCTCAAGTTGTTGCTCGTTCTTGGCATCTTCATCAAATGGATGTGAAGAATTCATTTCTTCATGGTGATTTGGATGAAGTTGTGTATCCCAAACCACCTCCGGGATATTCTTTGCCTCGTCCTGATCTCGTTTGTCATCTTTGGAAGTCTCTTTATGGCCTCAAACAAGCCCAAAATGCTTGGTTTGATAAGTTTTAATCTACAATATGTTCGGCTAGCTTTTCTCAGAGTTCGTCTGATTTCTTTGATCCATTTAACCCTGAAATTTAACGAAACATACGTAAACACTTGTTTAGACTTGTTTCCATCCAAAAATAATATGTTAGCCTCATCGGTCTTTACATTACTTTACTTACGACGCATACGAACATTAAAATATGGGGTGTAACATCAAGTTTCTTAATGGAAGATGACTTGATCTTTTGAAGATTCCGCAGCTCAATGATTTCCAACCCATAACAATGCTCAATGATGAAACTAACAATCAACAGACAACTAGTGATTAGAGTCCAAAACATTTTGTCATCTAATCAAACTTTGTTAGCCCATAGTGTCAATACTCGACTTGGATGTACGAGTCTGCTTCTTACAATTCCAAGAATCCAGCGAGAAGGCAAGAAACATACACCATCCCATAATCGATTTCCTAGAGTCTGGACAACTAGCCCAGTCAGCGTCAGAATACCATCTAACTGATATGTAGAAACGGATAGAAAGAATAAGCTACGAGAGACTATCCCCGAAACATATCGAATCAAATGAAGCAAAGCAAACTAATAAATATGGGTAGGCCATGAAACGAATTGACTCAATACCTGAACCGCATAGGAGATATCGAGCCTAGTCATAGTCAAGTACACAAGTGAACCAACCAATCTCCTATAAAGCGTGTGATCGGGGAAACGCTCACCATTATCTCTACTGTACTTAGTGTTAACTTCCATTAGAGTAAGAACCACATTTTTATTAGTCAAACCAGACAAAACATACTATCTCAGATGCATACTTTTTTTGACCCAAGGCAATACCAGAAGGGGATACCCAACCTCTATACCCAGAAAGTATGTGAGATGACCTAAATCATTTATCTTAAATGAAGCATGAAGAAATGATTTCAGCTGAGGAACACTGTCAATATCGTTTCATGTAATAATGATGGCATCCACATATAATAGAAGTATAGTAATACCTGCAATTGAACGATGGAGGAAAAGTAAGTTCGTCAAAACTTAGGGAAAGACAGACAGAATTTTCGGACCTAATTTTTAGTCCATATTTTTTGGGGGTATATCTCCTAGTATATACGGAATTATGGAGTGCATAACCTATCTATATTCAAGTTTCGAGAGTCTACTTTCTAATGCAATTTACAGTTCATCAATCTGAGAAATAAAGAGAAACTTACGGACCGTAAAAGTGGACCATTTTTTTGGGAGGTGGAAAAACATTTTAAGTGTCATATATCGTCTTATTCGACCTTGGGTCCTAATTTTCACCCCCAAATCAGACCCTAGATCATCTCAAATCTCTCTCAAGGTCCTCCATCAATTTGCAACTAAATCCAAAGATAAACCGCATAAGTTCAACATAAAGAATCTCGTGGTTACCGTTAACCTCCTTTCCTTCTCGCTGTGATGACTTAGGAAGTGACTTGGTGTTGAAGTAAGTCAAAGAACAAGGTTCTTGGTATATTTGAGGTAATTTTCATCTTTCCTATCCTAATCTTAAGTTGTCAAGTGTTGGATTGAATTTTGTTGGAAGATTCTTGAAGAAACTTGTAACTATGAAACTTGAGATTAAGCTATATTTTGCGGGATGTTTTTATATGATTTAAGATACTAAATGGAGTTTTACAAGTATGAATATCATGGTAGAGAGCAGTAGGAATACAGATGAAGGTTGTTGTGTGAAGACATGTTGAATTTGAACTATAAACGACCCTATAAAGTTATGTATATAAGTTGTTCGATAAAATAACTAAACGAACTTTCCTATAGAATATAAAGATGATATTGATACCAACCCTTTGTATGATATAGATAATCTTTCGTAAGAGGTGCGAGGACTTGTGGAACGATCATAGCTTCGTGGGTGAGGTATGTAAGGCTTCATTCTTTGGAATGATTTAACATAAGTATGTTCCTCGAAATAATTCTTTACAATGAAATCCTAAGTTTCTATGCTTCTCTTTGAGAAAGTTATTTGCATCCCTTGAGTATTCCTTGTTGATCGTATTTTTCATATTTATTATGTCCCCTGAGAATTAGTTAATCTTGAAGAACATAGCGACAATAACGATAGTTGATGGATAATGACAATGGGTCACTCTGACTCTAATTGTAGTAACTCTTGAGCTTGGTCTTGCATTGGATGTATATATATGTATCTATTTTGTCATATCGCGATGCGCTATAGTCGGTCGGGCAGGCACTTAAATGTGCACACCACTGATCTGTTGGGTAGATATCACTGCGTCCTATATAGTCGGGCAGTTTATTATGAGCTCACCCCACAGAGGGATTTGATATGATACTATATGATATGACCCCATAGAGTGGCCTGATTTTTACTTACATGCATACATTAATGGTTGTGCCAGTTGTGAGCCCTCTTAGTCTTGTTTATGAGTTTCAGGTTGATTTTCGTACCTTCACCTCTCGTATTACATTATGTTTTACATATGTTATCCGCCTTACATACGCAGTACATTTTTTGTACTAATGCCATTTTTTGGGGAACTGTGTTCATGGCCACAGGTGCATGTAGACAGGGTGACACACCTCCTCAGTATGGTGCCTGCTCTCAATTGTTGATAGTCGCACTCCACTTCTTCGGAGTTGTTGTTCAGAGTCGCTAGGTATATATATATATATATATATATATATATGTTGGGTATGGTGGGGCCCTGTCCCAATCAGTTTTGTAATATAGTACTCTTAGAGGCTTGCAGACTAGTGTCAGTGTGTATTCGTCTTATTTGGCCTTGTCGGCCTTCATTCCAGTTGTCTATTCTCTTGATATATCTTTGTTGGCCTCGTTTATGTATATATATTGTTGTTGGGCCTTTTCTGTTTGCAGGTGGTACCTTTTTACCTTTTATGATTATTTGGAAGGTTTGTTGGCCCCAATTGCATATTTGAGCTTCCAAGTACTACAGTTGGTTCGCTTGGACCTTCAAGTGTTGGGTGCCGACCACATCCCCTAAGGTTGGGGTATGACAAACTTGGTATTAGAGCAGGTCAATCCTAGGGAGTCTGCAAGCCGTGTCTAGTAGAGTACTATTTATGGGTGTGTTGTGTACCAAACTTATAAGTAGGAGGCTACATGATATTTAGGATGATTACCCTTCTTCTTTATCTAGATCGTGCAATAGAGGTGAGTTGTAAGTGTTTATTCCTAACCTTGATTTTGTTTACCTTCTCAGCGATGCCTAATACTACTAGATAACATGCAGTTATACAATTTATATAGAGATTAAATGAGAATGTGGGAGAAGGCACCAATCAAGCGTCGTTCGCTAATGTAGATCAACATAAGCCTCAGAACGAAGCTGATTCTCAAGTTTTTGAATCAGCAGCACCACCACCCCAGGGGGCATAGATGAGCTGATGTACCTCCAATTTCTCATTCAGTTGCTCCTAATCAGGAATTAGACATGCGGAGTGTTGTATAATTGTTAACTCAATTAATGGCCTCTCAGGCCCAGTGTCAGACCCTCGATACTGCTGATAGAGCTGTTAGTGCAAGAGTTTAGGATTTCATCAACCAGAACCCTCAGTATTTATAGGGACTGATCCAAATGCGGATCCGTAGAATTTTCTAGACCTGATGCAATGGACCTTGCGGGTTATGCATGTCACTGATACTAAGTTAGTGGAATTTGCCTCATATAGATTGCAGGATATTGCTACCACATGGTATGAGACTTGGGAGTAGTCTAGAGGGACTCGTGCCCCATCAGCGGGATGGATGGAGTTTTCTGACGCATTTCTGCAGTAGTACCTGCCTAGTGAGCTTCGTCGGGCTAGGCATGATATGTTTCTATATTTGGAGCAGGGTAATATGAGCGTCCGAGAGTATAGCATGCAGTTTAATTCCTTAGCTAAATATGCTCCTATAGTCATAGAGGAGATGAGTGACCAAGTATATCGGTTTGTGGGTGGTTTGGGACCACACTTGGTTAATGAGTGTACTACAGTTTCTCTAAACCCGAATATGGATATTGCTCGCATTCAGGCCTATGCACAGAATCTAGAGGATCGTAAGAGGCATCAACGAGTCGATAGAGAGCTAGATAGAGTTCAGCATAAGAGGGCCCGATCTGCGTTTGATACAAAAGACTTTTAGAGAGGGATTTAGGCCACAGTTCTCTAGGCGCTTATCTTATCCAGCAACCAGTACACCACCGTAGTTTCAAGTCCAGCGTCATAATCGGATCACTAATTCCTGTCAGGGTTAGAGTTCGCATACTTCAGGCCTATAGTACAGGGGTGAGTCTAGTCAGGTGAGACCCTCGTTGCTCTATTGTGACCAGTTCGATAGATTACATTCTAGGCAGTGTTGTCAGGGTTCGTATGCGTGTTATTCATGTGGGAAGCCAGGTCAAATGATGAGATTTTGTCCGTTGAGTGGCGTAGGTAGCATGTCCCCACCGACAAGATTAGTAGTAGCTTCTTCTTCATCGGTACGCCCTCTTAGTCAAGATATGCAGACTTCGGATAGTAGAGGTAGAGGTAGAGGTAGAGGCATAGGTGGAGTATCTAGCTTATGCGGTCATCAGAACTGCATTTATGCATTGTCAGGTCGACGGACCTCGAGTAATCTCCAGACGGGGTTACAAGTATATTATCCATTTTTTCCCTTGATGTCTATGCATTGATAGATCCAGGCTCTACATTATCGTACATCACCCCTTTTGTTGCGAACAAGTGTAGTAGAGAACTCGAATTATTATGGAAGTCATTTGAGGTGTCTACACCCGTGGGTGAGTATGTGATTGTTAGGCGAGTGTATCAGGGTTGTGATATGATGATTTATGATCGTCACACTAACTGATTTAAATGAATTAGAAATGGTGAAGTTTGATATTATCATGGGTATGGATTGTTTGACTTTTTGTTATGCTAATATGGATTATTGGACAAAGGTCGTCTCCTTTAATTTTTCGGGGAAAGGGCAACGTTGTAGCACCTAAAGGGAGGTTTATTTCCTACCTTAAGGCTCGGAAGATGATTTTAAAAGGATATATTTATTATTTAGTATGAGTCCAGGATGCAGAGGCAAAGACTCCAACCCTTCAGTTAGTCCCGGTTGTTAATGAATTCATTGACGTATTTCCTTATGAGCTTCTTGGCATTCCTCCTAAAAAGGTAAATTGACTTTGTCATTGATGTGCTTTCTAATATTCAGCCTATATCTATTCCTCTGTATAGAATGGCCCTTGCTGATCTGAAAGAATTAAAAGCACGGCTGAAGGATCTTCTGGAGAAGGGCTTTATCAGGCCCAGTATTTCTCAATGGGGTGCGCCAGTGTTATTCATTCGCAAGAAAGACGGTTCGTTGAGAATGTGTATTGATTACCATTAGCTGAACAAAGTAACTATTAAGAATAAATATCCGCTCCCCAGAATCAATGACTTGTTTGATAAATTTCAAGGCGCTAAGTATTTCTCAAAGATTGATCTTAGATCCGAATATCATCAATTAAGGGTCAAGGAGAAAGATATTCTCAAGACTGCCTTCAGGACTAGATATGGTCATTATGAGTTCCTCGTTATGTGCTTTGGTCTTACTAATGCGCCAACAACTTTCATAAATCTAATGAATCGGGTATTCAAGTCATTTTTCAACATCATTGTAACTGTATTTATTGATGATATTCCGGTATATTCTCGATTTGAAAGTCGAGCATGCAGATCATTTTTGAGCGGTACTACAGACTCTTCAAGATAATAAGTTATATGCTAAGTTCTCCAAATGTGAGTTCTAGTTGAACTCGGTGGCCTTTCTTGGGCATGTGGTATCAGATGAAAGAGTCAAAGTCGATAATCAGAAGATTGAGGAAGTTAAGAACTAGTCAAGGCCCACAACTCCTACTGAGGTTCGTAGTTTCTTGGGCTTAGCTGGTTACTATTAAAGGTTTATAGAGAATTTCTCTTCTATTGCCGCTCCATTAACAAAGTTGACGCATAAGGTGGCTAAATTTTAGTGGTCGGATAGTTGTGAGAAGAGTTTTCAGGAATTGAAGAATAGATTAACATCAACACCAGTTCTGGCACTTCTTGAAGGATCAGAAGTTTATGTTGTATATTGTGATGTTCTAGAGTCGGTTTGGGTTGTGTTCTGATGCAGCACGACAAAGTCATTGTGTATTATTCGAGACAACTGAGAAAGCACGAGTAGAATTACCCGACTCATGATCTGAAGTTGGCAGTCATTATATTTGCCCTGAAGGTATGACACCACTATTTATATGGAGTTCATGTTCACATATATGCAGATCATAAGAGTTTGCAAATATATTCAAGCAGAATGAGTTGAATCTGATGCAGCGGAGATAGCTTGAGTTATTAAATGATTATGACGTCGATATCTTGTACCATCCTGGTAAGGCAAATATTGTAGCCGACGCGTTGAGCCATAAGTCTATGGGAACCTTGAGAAATGTGAAAGATGACAAGTTGGAGATGACCAGAGATCTATATCAATTGGCCAGTCTAAATGTGTGATTGCTACATGTAGGAGATGGAGGTGCTATAGTTTAGAACATTGCTGAGTCCTCTTTAGTGGAATAAGTAAAAGCGCGGCAATTCGATGATCCAGCTTTAGCTAAGATCATAGAGGGCATTTCTTTTCATAAGAAACAGTTCTTCGAGCTGTCATGTGATAGAGTCCTTAAGTATAAGGGTCAATTGTGTGTAGCTAATGTTGGATGACTTCGAGGTCAAATCATGACAGAGATACATTAGTTCAAGTATTCTGTTCATCCTGGATCTACTAAGATGTATCATGACCTTCGGCAAATATACTGGTGGAATGATATGGAGAACAACATTGCGGATTGTCGCCTAATGTTCGAATTGTCAGCAAGTTAAGGTTGAGCACTAGAAACCTGGAGGGTTACTTCAAAATATAGAGATTCCAACCTGGAAATGGGAGACAATCAATATGGACTTTATTATGGATTTACCTAATTCTCATTGGAAATTCGATTCTATTTGGGTTATCATTGACAGACTTACAAAGTCAGCTCATTTTCTCCCCGTCGGAACTACCTATTCAATTGAAGACTATGCCAGACTATATATCAAGGAGATAGTTCGACTTCATGGAATTCTGGTTTCTATTATATCTGACAGAGGTGCCCAGTTTATAACTAACTTCTGGAAGTCTTTTCAAAAAGGCTTGGGTACTCGGATTAGTCTTAGCACAACATTTCATCCGCAGACAGACGGGCAAGCCGAGCGCAGTATTCAGACGCTCGAGGATATATTGAGAGCTTGTGTTTTAGACTTCAGAGGAAGCTTGGAGGACCATTTTCCACTTATTGAGTTTGCTTATAACAACATCTACCATTCCAGTATCCAGATGGCCCCGTATGAAGTCTTGTATGGGCGAAAATACAGATCTCATATCGGTTGGTTCGATGTAGGTAAAACAAAGTTATTGGGACCCGATTTGGTGCAACAGGCTGTAGAAAAAGTGAAGTTAATTCAAGAGCGATTATTGACAACTCAGAGTCGATAAAAGTCCTATTCAGATAATCGACATCGGGACTTCGAGTTTGTTGTAGGAGATTAGGTATTCCTAAAAGTATCACCTATGAAGGGTTTGATAAGATTCGGTAAGAAAGGCAATATTAGCCTCAGGTATGTCAGACCATATCGGATTATTCAAAGAATCGGCCAGGTGGCTTAAAAGCTCGAGTTGCCCCCAGAATTAGAAGCGCTTCATCCGGTATTCCATGTATCGATGCTTCATAAATACTTAGGCGATCCTTCTCACATTACCCCCATTGAGTATGTTCAGGTCACGGAGAATCTGTCGTACGAATAAGTTCATGTTGTTATATTAGATCGCCAAGTCCGTAAGCTACAGACCAAAGAGGTAACCTCAGTGAAAGTACTTTGGAGGAATAATAATATAAAAGAAATGACATGGGAGGCTGAGAAAGATATGAAATCCAGATACCCTCACTTTTTTCAGACTTCAGATTTATATCAATATTCGTGTGATGTGATTCTTCTATTTCTATTGTATTTATCGAATTTGACCCATATATCTTATTTAGGTGGTATTGTTGAGAGAAATATGATAGGTGCAGCTCAGGTGTCAGCAAGATAATGTTAAGTTGAGTTATGGCTAACCATTTTTCTGATTGTTATATGCACAAGCGGGCGTGCAAGGCCGATTTGATGTTGTTTTATTGTTATGTGGTCATGTGGGGTGTTGGATATGTGTTTGGGCTGCTTGACAGGATTTGGAAGTCTTGTTTACAAAAGAAACTCTACCGAAATATTTAGAAATTTTAAGAGTTAGAATATTTTCAATATTCGCGTACGAATGTTCCTAAGAGGGGAAGAATGTTACACCCCGTATTTCGGGCTCTTATGTATCATAAGTAAAATCATAAGTAAAATAATGTAAATCCCAGTGAGTCTAACATACCATTTTTGGATGGAAACAAGTTTAAACAAGTGTTGCGTATGTTTCGTAAGATTTCAGGATTAAACGGATCAAAGAAATTAAGTTCGTCAAAACTTGGGGAAAGACTGACAGAATTTCCGGACCTAATATTTTGTCCATATTTTTTGGGGTATATCTCCTAGTATATAAGGAATTATGGAGTGCATAACCTATCTAAATTCAAGTTCCGAGAGTATACTTTCCAATGCAATTGACGGTTCGTCAATCTGAAAAATAAAGAGAAACTTACGGACCGTAAAAGTGGACCGTTTTTCCGGGACGTGGAAAAACATTTTAAGTGTTATATATCATCTTATTCGACCTTGGGTGCTCATTTTCACCCCCAAATCAGACCCTAGATCGCCTCAAAGGTCCTCCATCAATTTGCAACTAAATCCAAATATAAATTACATAAGCTCGACGTAAAGAATCTCGTGGTTACCGTTAACTTCCTTTCCTTCTCGTTGTGACGACTTAGGAAGTGACTTGGTGTTGAAGTAAGTTAAAGAACAGGGTTCTTGGTATATTTGAGGTAAGTTTCATCTTCCCTATCCTAATCTTAAGTTGTACAAGTGGTGGATTGAATTTTGTTGGAAGAATCTTGAAGAAACTTGAGATTAAGCTATATTTTGCGGGATGTTTTTTATATGATTTAAGATACTAAATGGAGTTTTACAAGTATGGATAGCATGGTAGAGAGGAGTAGGAATACATATGAAGGTTGTTGTGCGAAGACATGTTGAATTTGAACTATAAACGACCCTATGAACTTATGTATATAAGTTGTTCGATAAAATGACTAAAAGAACTTTCCTATAGTATATAAAGCCGATATTGATACCAACCCTTTGTATGATATAGATAATCATTTGTAAGAGGCGCAAGGACTTGCAGAACGATCTTAGCTTCACGGGTGAGGTATGTAAGGTTAATTTCCTTCTTCGTCATGATTTAACATAAGTGTGTTCCTCGAAATAATTCTTTATGAAGAAATCCTAAGTTTCTATGCTTCTCTTTGAGCAAGTTATTTGCATCCCTTGAATATTCCATGTTATTCGTATTCTTCATATTCGTTATGTCTCCTGAGAATTAGTTAAGGTTGAAGAACATAGCGACAATAATCATAGTCGGTGGATAATGACAATAGGTCACTCCGACTCTGATTGTAGTAACTCTTAAGCTTGGTCTTGCATTGCATGTATACATGTATCTATTTTATCACACTGTGTCGTGCTATAGTCGGTTGGGTAGGCACTTATATGTGCACACCACTAATCAGTTGGGCAGATACCACCACGTCCTATATGGCCGGGCAGTTTATTATGAGTTCACCCCACAGAGGGATTTGATATGATACTATATGATATGGCCCAATAGAGTGGCCCGATTTTTACTTACATGCATACATTTATGGCTGTACAAGTTGTGAGCCCTCTGATGTTTGTTTCTGAGTTCCAAGTTAATTTTTGTACCTTCACCTCTAGTATTACATTATGTTTTACATATGTTATCTGCCCTACATACTCAATATATTTTTTGTATTGATGCCCTTTTCTGGGGAACTGTGTTCATACCCGCAGGTGCAGGTAGACAGGGTGACATACCTCCTCAGTAGGGTGCCCGCTCTTCGTTGTTGATAGTCGCACTCCACTTCTCCGGAGTTGATATTCGGAGTCGCTAGGTATATATATATATATATATATATATATGGTATGTTGGGTATGGCGGGGCCCTGTCCCAATCAGTTGTTGTAATATAGTACTCTTAGAGGCTTGCAGACTAGTGTCAGTGTGTATTCGTCTTGTTTGGCCTTGTCGGCCTTCTTTCCAGTTGTCTATACTCTTGATATAGCCTTGTTGGCCTCGTTTTTGTATATATAATATTGTTGGGCCTTTTCTGTTTGCAGTCGGCTCCAGTTGCATGTTTGAGCTTCCAGGTGCTACAGTTGGTTTGCTCGGGCCTTCGGGTGTCGGGTGCGGCATCACACCACAAGGTTGAGGTGTGACACTTGAGAACCAGAGGGTTAAAATCCAAGCGGCAACTATTCAACACCTGTTTTATTGTGGTTCCCCCGAGGAATTGGATATTCTTGACTGTTGGAATCTGAAATCTTAGAGCTATTAGGTATGACGATATCTGATACCTTTTCTCTAAATCTCAATTCCTTGAGACTTTGATATTAAACAGAGTTTCTAGAGGGTTGGAAAAGATTCACATATGCGGGAGTCAATTCCTAAAAGACTTGAATATTCAGAACGCTTCGGAGGGCATATGGAAGATTGATGCTCCATATTTGGTATCACTCGAGTATATTGGAAATCAAATTCCTGAACTTATAATTCCTAAGAGAGTCAAACCAACTGAAGCATCAAAAAGTATTCTTGTCTTGCTTTGACAATTTAAATGATGCATAGTTTTGTAGGTTGAGGAAGTTTATGTCAAACTCGATCTCTTGGTCTCAGGTTACAATTGACTTTTACATATGCAATGAAATCAACACGAAAGAATTGCAACTGGACCATTCTGTTGTTACCCCTCAAGTGGACGTTTTAGAGGTAGATATTGTAAGAATTGAATCCCTTGATTATTATTCTCCCAAATATACAATATATATACATGGATCCTATACATGATTAATGGAAGATTATTCTAGAAGACTAGTCTACCTTACATAATTTACAAGATCCTAATTACAATTACAATAATGAGAATAATTACAATATCAATTATATTATAAATTATATTAATGAGAGAGGTAATTATGGGAGAATCTCATAATTACTCTAACAATCCCCCGCAGTCTTAGCTGGAGGTTCTCGGATGCTGAGACTGTCCCTGAAATCATCAAAAAGTACGGGCAGAAGACCTTTTGTAAATATGTCAGCTATGTGATAACGGGACGGCACATGGAGAACACGGACTTGACCACGGGCAACTTTTTCTCGGACAAATAAGATATCAATTTTAATGTGCTTCGTGCGTTGATGCAGAACAGGATTGCTAGATAAATAGATCGCACTCACATTGTCACAACAGATCACTATTGCCTTTTCAATCGGACAATGGAGCTCCAGTAGCAGATTACGGAGCCAACAAGATTCAGCAACAGCATTTACCACCCCTCGGTATTTCGTCTCTGCACTAGAACGAGATAGTGTGGACTGACGTTTGGAGGAACATGAAATGAGATTGTCACCTAAGAACACACAATAGCCAGAAGTGGAACGACATGTGTCTGGGCAGCCACCCCAATCCGCATTAGTGTAGGCAGAAAGACTAGAGACGGAGGACTTATACAGATGAAGTCTGAAATGTAGAATACCCTTAACATACCGCAGAATCCTCTTGAGAGCCCCTATATGTTCTTCCTTCTGATCATGCATGTGTAAACAAACATGTTAGACCGCATAGGAAAGATCAGGCCTCATAAAAGTGAGATACTGCAATGCACCAGCGAGGCTGCGGTAATGTGTGGGGTCGTTGTATGGAGTACCTGAAGCATTGCTCAACTTCGCCTTCATGTCAACCGGAGTATGGGAAGGTTTGCATGAAGACATCCCTGCTTTGTCAAGTATCTCCTCAGCATACTTCTTTTGACTGAGAAATAGACCACCTGCATAGTGGGTGACAACAATGCCAAGAAAATAATTCAACGGACCTAAGTTCTTCATTGCAAATTCAGCTGCAAGAAGGGACATAATGGACTGGCGAAGAGAAGTTGAGGACGCAGTGAGGATAATGTCATCAACATACAGAAGTATATAAGCCACATCAGTGCCCTTTCTATAAATAAAGAGAGATTGATCGGACTTGCTGTGAGAGAATCTCAATTTGGAAACAAATCATGCAAACCTGTTATACCATGCCCGAGGAGCTTGTTTCAGACTATATAAGGATTTTCTCAACAGGCACAGGTTATCTGTATGGGCAGGATCGCGGAATCACAATGGTTGATGCATGTATACCGTTTCCTGCAAGTGGCCATGTAAAAATGCATTCTTGACATCCAACTAATGAATGGACCATGACTTGGACAGTGCCAGACTAAGAACAATCCTGATAGTTGCAGGCTTGACTACTGGACTGAATGTTTCACTACAATCGACTCCCACCTACTGAGACCTAACATCACCAACAAAACGAGTTTTGTATCTCGCAAAAGAACCATCAGAATTCTTTTTATGAAAAAAAACCCACATTGACCGAATTATATTCACATTAGATGGTCGTGGTACCAAATCTCACGTCTTATTTTGAATAAGAGCAGTAAATTTATCTAACATGGCAGTCTTCCAATTCAGGTCTGATAAGACATCTTTGGGATTTTTTGGTATTGGTAAGGGTTGGACTGAGGTGGTTAGGTTAAAATGGTGTTTAGGGTGAAAAATCACATGCATTTCACTTGTTTCCATGGTCCGTTTAGGTGTTGGGTTGTTGGATGGTTGGGTGGTGTTGGCATTTTGGGCCAAAACAGTGGGTAAGGTGGTTTCGGTATTTTAGGCCAAGGTAGGGGGCCTGGTACTGGTCTGGACCAGCGTGTTATCAGAAGAGGGTGGGGTGATGGGTTGAGTTTTAGGAGTTGATGATGGCCCTAAATTATTTTGAGAGTTTAGATGATACCTCAAAATTGGATGAATTCCGTGGTCCAGAAAATCATATGAAGGTGGGGATGCCGCTCGAGATGTAGCAAACGGGAAGGTTGATTCATCAAAGATAACATGACGAGAAATAATTATTTTTCATGTTGACATATCAATGCATTTATATCCCCTATGATTTTGTGGGTACCCCAAAAAACACGCAAGGAGTAGATCGAGCTTGAAGTTTATGAATGGTGGTGGACGGAAATAAGGGATAACACAAACACCCCAAAACCCGTAAATTTGTAAACAAAGGGATACGGTTGTACAATACCTGAGTAGGAGGCACATTGAAGAGTAGTTTACTAGGAAGAATATTTAAGAGATATGTAGCCATTTGAAGAGCATAATGCCAAAAATTTGGTGGTGTGGACGAATGCATAAGGATAGAACGAGTCATATTGTTGATTGTTCGAATCTTTCTTTCCGCTTTCCCATTTTGAGAAGATGTATGTGGACAGGAAATACGGACAGACATCCCATTTTGGTGACAAAAATTCTGAAATTGGGCATTTATAAATTCCCCCATTATCACATTGAAAATAATTAATGGTTTTGCCAAACTGAGTTTTGATAAACACACTAAATTGTTTCAAAGTGTTATAGGTCTGTGATTTTTGTCCTAAGGGAAAGGTCCACAAAAAATTCAAAAAATCATCAAAAATGAACAAATAGTACTTATGACATGTAGCACTTAATACGGGAGAAGTCCACAAATCACAATGCAAAATATCAAATGGCACAACAGTATTACTAATAGATGCAGAAAACGGAAGTTTAATATGTTTACCAAACACACAGGTTTGGCAAACAGAAGAGTCCAAACGTCCATTACAATAAACCAAATTATTCTTCCTAAATTGATTAAAAATTGGTGCTCCTGGGTGTCCCAACCTATTGTGCCATAGACTATGAGAGATGGCCGCAAAGGTGGAAGGTTTGACCATGTGGTTGTTGGAGACAGAGGTGATGGGGTACAAGTCCCCGTCCTATTACATCTCATGAGCTGCATCCCCGTCGGAAAATCCTTCATAGAAAAACCAAATGGATCAAAATTCACAGAAATACTATTGTCAGTTGTAAAACGTCTAACAACGATAAAGTTTTTAATTAATTTTGGTGCATGTAAGACATTTTTCAAATATAAAGGTGGGTGGGGAGAGGGTAGTGTTACCTGACCAATACCATGAATTGAAATTTCCTGCCAACTGCCGACAATAATATTTTTATTACCGCTCGTATTAAAATAAGACGAGAGATTACCTTGAGATGCTGTCATGTGTGATGTAGCCCCTGTATCCATGTACCACGATTTATCTGGAATATTCAGATTCATATGACTCATGTCTTGTTCAATATTTGTGGGTGCATATCCGACAGAAGAACCTGAGCTGCAAAAGCATGTTGTGGACGAGATCTGAGAACCCTGATTTGGCGTTTTGAATAAGGAAGAGGTCAGGCCCACGAAGAGGTCGGAAATGGGCATGGCGGGGCAGCCCACTGTGGGGCCCAGACCCACGGTGGGTACTGCCCTCGCTGCTCGCCACTCTTGCCTGTAAACTGCCCGCCACTGCCTGGGCTGGCTGCTGCCGCCAGCGGTTTGTCCCTCGTCCACGTCCCTTGTTGTTCGGCTACCAGACGCTCCACATCTGGTTACTGTATGTTTCTTGGTGATAACTTGGTCTCATGGTCTGCAAAGCGTCAGTCTACATTATCACGCTCCAATGCAGAAGCCGAGTATCGAGGAGTAGCCAATGTGGTATCTGAATCATGTTGGTTACATAATCTTCTCTTAGAACTTCACTATCTCATTCAGAAAGATATCTTGGAATATTATGATAATATTAGTGCAGTCTATCTTTCTGGTAATCCAGTTCAACATCAGTGCACTATGCATATCGAGATGGATATCAACTTTGTTCGCGAAAAGGTAACTCGTGGACAAGTACGCGTTGTACATGTCCCTTCAAGATACCAAATTGCATACATCTTTACTAAGGGTCTTCCCTCATTCTATTTGAGAATTTTAGGGACAGTCTCAGCGTACGACGACCGCCCGCTATGACTGCGGGGGTGTGAAGTATACCGTGATATACACGGTATACACGGCATATACAATGCCTTGTGTATACCGTGTATATCACGGAAACACAAGTCAATTTAGAGACCGTGTATTTGGTAATATGTTGTTGTATTTAATTAGCTTTGTACACTTACCATAATTGTAGAATTCTTGTACAAATAGAATAGAGTTTTGGGAGTAGAGCCTATTTTCCATGTTATGGATATTGTAAATTATATATATACTCATTCATTAATGAAAATAATCAAGGGATTATTTCTTTCAATTTTTAATAGTGATGTTCACTCTTTAAGTCGATTTTTAATATGCTTAGTATAAAAGATTCGTCTAGCGAAAGTAATAGTCGGGACGTGGTGCAGTGAATGAGGTTGTTTCTCCCTTAATTAGATGTATCGGTTTCAAGCCCTGAGTATGAAAAAATTCTTGATAGGAGTGCTTCTCCCAAAAATGGATTCTACACGGCGTGAATCCGAATATAGTCGAGCTCCAATGCAGATACCGGATATTAAGTAGGAAATAAAAAAAAGTAATAGCTTGTTGGATGTCCTGTCACAATCTAATTGCTCGACTTAAATCGTGACAGTGATCAAATCAGCTAAGCAAAAAGAAGAAACTAGACTTGTCTAAGAGACTTTGGAGAGAGAGCTTGGGCAAAAGATATTTTGAGCAAATGAACTGCTTTCCTTGATATTGAACGGACACACGAGGCTATATAAAAATCTAACTACTTATAATATGTTATCTACTTTCATAATATGTATTTACACCCCTATATTTTTTAATTATTCTTTGCTCACCTATACAATACTACACTAAGGATCTATTTGGAAAGCCATCTGATAATTGAAATTGGTATAATTATTATGATAGTAATTATCAGTGTTTTAAAAGGCAGTGTAAGAACTTGCCCCGAGGCCATATGGTAATTGGAATTGGTGTAATTAGTATGGTAGTAATTATAGTGTTTTAAAAGGCAGTTTCAGGACTCGCCCCAGGGCGGGGCACTGGCAAAACGCCCCTGAGCTCATGTGCGGGGCTTAGTTCCTGTGAGGCTTACGTCATAAGCGCCCGACTGTACGTCCTACACTAACGCCCAACGCTCTGGGATCGCCTAACATTATCTTACACAAATTATTTGTTAAATTCCTTAATTAAAATCATTGATCCTCATATTTTTTTACAAATGAATGATACTTAATAGTTTTTCATGTATAGAAATAAAAAGATTGGGTGTAACTCAAATAACAAGTCGTAGTTGCATATTTACTATTTGCGAACATCGAGGGTGAATATCGCTTAATATTTCTTTTTAAAATACATAGCCGAATTGTACATTTTCATACCTATATGCTCAAATATGTCTCTTAAAGGCACTACAGATCGAGTGATTACCTCCTTTGTCATTGGTCTTTTGTCATATGTATCAAAATTATCATATTTTATTATTTCGCTATTTGAAATTACTTTTATTTTTATTCATGAAGGAGTTAAATTTTAATTATAATCTTGATAAAGTTTATTTATTATTTGCTTATAGGGAGATTAAAATGAATTGTATGAAAGTAATATTGTTTTAAGAAATTGTGATTTTTTCATTGTTTGAAAGTTAATATGTTATTTGCATTTCATAATAGCTTTTACTTCATTGTATTATTTATACTTGTAAAATTATATTATATATAATTACAAGTTGTAAGTGGAGTATAATGGATTGCTTTGATTAGTTTTTTTTTGTGAGGATCAAATTTATATATATATATATATATTAAAATGAATTGTATGAAAGTAATGTTGTTTTAAGAAATTGTGATTTTTTCATTGTTTGAAAGTTAATATGTTATTTGCATTTCATAATAGCTTTTACTTCATTGTATTATTTATATTTGTAAAATTATATTATATATAATTACAAGTTGTAAGTGGAGTATAATGGATTGCTTTGATTAGTTTTTTTTTTGTGAGGATCAAATTTATATATATATATATATATATATATATATATAGCCCCGTGCTTCGGGGCTTACGCCTCACCGAAGCATATGTAAAACGTCTGCCTTACGCCCAATCTTTTAAAATACTGGTAATTACAAAACTTAGTAATTACACAGTATAGTAATTACGATGACCTATTTATTTGTCATAACGTAATTACAGTGTAATTACAAGCGTACTGTTTGATTGCACAAGCAGGAACGGAGCTAGGTGGAAGGTATGAACCACGGTATATATAAGGTCAAACACGAATCTTTCAAATATATAGTATGTAATGAACCCCTTGTCACATCTGAGATGCTTAGCTCACTGGTCAAGGGGGTTCAAAATGTGCCCAACGTTTCTTTTATTTGGGGTTCATTCATTTTTTTAATTCATATAACCCTAAATAAATCACTACAACATAAAGCATCTATAAATACGAAATCTTAGCTAAGAATTTAAAAATCATGGCTAGTACCTAATAATAGTCACAAAATTTTGAATTTCGTGGCTATCTACAAATTCGTAAAAAAATTTAGCCATGAAAATTAAGTTGACAAATCTAATTTCTTATTTTTGCTACAATTGCTAACAATTGTGGCAATAATCACCTAAATATCCATAATTTTATTGCTACAATAAAGTTTCGTAGCTAATTATTGATTTTTGCGATGAGTTGAAACGTACCGTAGCAATAGTTAACATTTTAGCTACAACAAATTATTTAAAATAAAATGTTGTAGCTAAATAAATATTTTTGCTTCAAGTTATAAAAATTTGTGGCAATGGTTAAATGATATAGCTACAAAGTTTTAGCTATAATAAGATTTTGTAGCTAAATTATTAATTTTTGCCACGAGATGAAACTTACTGTAGTAATAGCTAGCACCCATTTTACCACAATTAATCATATGAAACAAAATGTTGTAGCTAAATAAATATTTTTGATTCGAGTTATAAAAAGTTATGACAATAGCTAAATGATATAGCCACCAACGTTTGTTATAATGAAATTTCGTAGCTAGCTATTAATTATTGCCATGAGTTGAAACTCGGTGTAGTAATTGTAACCCTTTAGCCACAAAAAAATATTTAAAATAAAATATCATAGCAAAATAAATATTATTACTTTGAGTACTAAAAAGGCGTGGCAATATTTGGATTAATAGCTATAATTATCAGTTCCGAGTTCTGATTCGATTTCGTCAATAATATCATCAGCTAAGTTAACATTAATATTGTTGATAATATTATAATTATACAACAACAACATACCCAGTGTAATCTCATAATGTGGGTTTTGAAATATCAAGATCATAATGTTTTTAAAAAATATATCTAAATTGTGTGATTAACTAATATATATAATTTAAACAGTTATAATCTTGTATCAAATGCATTTTATAACATATTGTATTTATTTAGTCTAGACAATAAAACGTGTTATAATGTATAACCTATACAATCTTAATAACTTATTGATTATCATAAATCAATTTATATAATGAATCCTAAACTAAAAATTTAATATGATTCGTATACAGTATGGGGTCTTGTCTCTTTTGTGACTATATTTGACATTTTATAATACCTAAATTATTAAGAATTATATTTTAAAATTTCAAAAATATATATGATTGATATAGAAGTGCATAACAATACTAACTAGTATATCATAATTCGTATTACACGAAGAATTACTTGTAATTTTAAGATATAATTAAAATAAATATTTAATAATGTTTTAAATTTGAATATTTAAATATATTAGATTTAAATAATTATGTTCTTATATTTATTTATTGATCACTATTATATCCAATTTAAATAAATAAAAGTTATCAGTTTAATGATCTAATGCTATTTTATTAACTTGATAGTTATCAAGGATCTAATTAAGACTAAAATTAAGAATTTAATATAATTTACACATGATTATATATCAAAATAACGATTTTAAATTATCTAGGATCATGTATCAAACTAACGATATTATTTAAGATGAAAATAGTTTTAACGAAAAGTATACTTTAGTTATGAAATCTATCGCTAATAGTTAAAATGAAATTCGTTGCTAACAGTAATATTTATAATAATTGTTTCTAGACTATATTTTTCACCATATAGACTATATTTTTCTAAATATGTAAAATATAAGAATATGTTTCTCTTCTATCTAGTTACAATAACAATTTAATATGATTGATATTTAAGTCCATTAACAAAAGTGATTATATTAGAATACTTATCAAATAAGTAATTATCTATAAGTTTCAATTATAATTAAAATTACAATTGAATTATATCCAATAAGGTAAGTAACTAATTACATAGAATTTAAACAAATATATCAATAATGGTTTGGTCCTTTACCAATTTAATCTAGAAAAATAATTGGTCTATTACTAATTTAATAATTTATTAATTATTATTAAGTTCATTGTCCATCGAACTAACGATTGAGAATTTAACATGATTGTATACAAGATCATATGTTACGTCTGTTCTAATTATTGTATTATATTTGTAGCACTCCAGTAATACCGATGCTATTATATTTTATTTCCAATAAAATTAAGAATATGGTTGATATACGAATACTAAAAATCCGAGCCATAGAATTTCTCAGTTCTAACTAGGGGTGGCCAGTGGACCGTGGTGGGTCCCGACGGGATGGGGGAAGGGTTGGGACTCGAGTTCCGGCGGGCCTGGCGGGCCGGGATAGGCGGGACTGTGGGAGGTCCCGTCCCATCCCACATCCCGCCGGAACGGGGTCGGGTTGGGGCGGGGCGGGTCTCGGGTTTTTTTCCACTTAATTTTAAAAAATAATATATACAAACACTTCAATAAGAACAAGACAGTGTAATAAAAACATCTCAAAGCTGTTTTTGCACCTCTTATATTATTTAATAGAAATATGATTTTTTTTGTAATACAATTTCAAATTTGCAACTTTGTGGTGTTGTTCAAAAGTTGCAAATGACATAGTAAAATTGCAATTAAAACATATTCAACCATACTCTTTCGAATTTTCTCATAATGTCTTGAGGATCTTCTGTTGGAATTGAATATTGTTGGTCAAATTGTTCGACGTCGCTTCTTGTTCCCTCAGACAAGATTTTATTGTAGTTGTAGTCTTCTTCTTCGTTGATCTCCGGTTGATCGCACCTTCCACGCTCCACTCGAATCCAATCTCTGAATAGAACTGCAATCTCCAATGTGTCTCCCGCCAATGAATGTCTGTGCTATCCTATTTGAAATCTTCCCGCAGAAAAAGCGCTTTCAGACACTGTTGATGACGCTTGAATGTTAAACACATCTCGGGCCATCTTTGATAGAGTTGAAAATGTCTTCTCATTCTCCCTCCGGTATTTCAGTAAGTCTTCATGTCCTTCATCATTGACAATTAATTCAAACAGTACAACACCCTTCAAAACATAAACATCAAATTCGCTAACTTGTGAAGAAGTTAAACCACTAAACATTTTATTTCTAAGGCCTTGAATACTAGCAGCAGAAACCACATGTTTTTTATAAGGTTGCAACGAAGTAGTAGAAGATGGTACAAAAACCAGTTGATTATTTGTACTTTGTTGTTGGTAATACATATATATGTTTTTTCATTCAGTGTGTATGCTAGACGTAACTTCTTCTTTAGTTGGTTTGTGAGTTGGTTCTTCCGTTGAGTCTGTTGGAAGTACTTCTATACAATCATAAATCGTTTCTGCAAGTGTTTTACAACCGTCTACTTTAATAGTCGAATTTAATACAATACCAATAATATAAATAGTGGGAATAGGAAAAAATATTTTTTTAATTTTTTAAACATTTTTTCAATAGATGTCTTATAAGTTGATTTTTGCATATATTCATTAAGTAACAAAATATTAGAGCTATATAAAATAACATAGTTGAAATAGTAGGATAATAAATACCGAAAAATTCTTTAGTAGCTTGAAATCATTTCTTCAAAAATCCATTAAGTTCTAAAAAAAAATTCTCAATCATTATCTACAAGCATATCTGTTGGATTTTTATTATGGGCATTAAATAATAAAGTTAGAGGTTTTATATTATCGTAAGCAACAAGTAGTTGTTCATATTGAGAGTTGCACCTAGTCGCTACTTCTTCAGGAATTATTCTATAAGGTAATCCACAATCGTGACAAGTTTTTTATACTCTTTGTGTCTTTGTATTTTTTTACCTTTAAAAATAAAGTTTATAGCAAATTGTATTTTATCAAGAATGTTTTCAAATAGTTTTAGGACATCCTTTACAACTAATTTATAATTATGGCACGCACATCTTATATGAAAATGATCAGGAAAACATGGAGTTAATCGAATTTGTAAAGTCCTATAGCATAATCATTAGAAGTAGCATTATCTAATGTAATAGTCATAATTTTATCAATTATTCCATAATAATCACAAATTTTATTAATATTTTGTGCAATAAAACTTCTTGTGTGCCTATCATCAATATACCTATATGCTAAAATATGATTTTGCATAGACCAATTATGATCTATCCAATGACATGTTACCGTTAAATAATCATTAATGTTAGTACTACAGCCTATGTCAGAATTGATAGTCACTTTGACATTAAAATAATACAATGCATAACGTAAATATTGTTTATATTCACTTGCAAATTTAAAAACATATCTTCTAACAGTTGATCTAGGAAACCCATTAAAAGCAGGATTATATATTTCTCGAATGTAATGAATAAAACCAGGAGATGAAGAAAATGAAAAAGGCAAATCCTCCACCGCAACTAATTTTGCCATATTTTCCCTATCTTTGTTTTTGTCATATTTAGGACCAAAAATTCCCCCGTCATCAGGTTAATTTAACTCTGTACTTGGTCGGGGACACTATTTGAACCTTGTCCCGACTCAGCTGGCACACCAGATTGTTTAGCCTGGTATTGATTCCACCTAGCTGTGTGCTCGCCTTGTACATGTCTCAATAAACCTCTCGTCCCACCTTGACCTTTTCCGGTTTTAAATTTTATAAATATTTTTACAAATTTTACATCTAACTACTTGATTCTCTTGGTCCTTATCAAAAATATCTCATGCGGCTGATTTTAATTTTTGTTGTGTGGGGCCTCAACTCATACTAGGGGGAATAGGAGGCGTTCCAGTTTCAGTTTGAGGCTGGGACTCAGTCTGAGGTTGAGGTGCACTAGTGGGTGTGTCATCTACATTATCGTCAATATTAAAGTCTAGTTCAGATGCAGAATATATCTCATCATCTAATGGTATATCATTAAAAAAAGAAATTTCATATATATGAGTGAAATCAATCAAATCATCAAGACTAAGAATATGATTACTAGAAGAAACACTCTTACTCTTACCCTTAATCATACGTCAAAAGCGTTCCATTATAATTATGTAAATAAATAATTAAAGTAAATGAAATTAAGTGTGATAATTAAAATTAAGTAACAATAATAATTTAAAGAAGGAATGAAGGTACCAAACGCCGACGTAACGTCTACGTGTAATCGAGGTTGAAAATTGAAACATTGTTCGATGGATGATCCTCAAGCTAGTTGCAAACTTCACTCCAAATTTTTGAACTTTGATACAAATAAGTAAATAAATTATAATATTTAGTCGGCAATGTAGAATTATAGAGAGATAAATTGAGAGATTAGAGAGATGGTATGAAGATTTGTGAGAAAAATGAGGTATTTATAATTGAGAAATAGAGCTAAAGTATAAATATATTAACTTAGGGGTTAAAAATAAATATTAAGGGGTAGGGGGTTTATGGGGTTGGGGGGCAAAAAATGGTTGTCATAACTGTTGCACAACGACCAAAATAGAAATTTGGACGTTGTTACAACGATGATTTTGCAAAGGGGGAGGGGGCTGGCGGGGCGGGACGGGGTCGGGACGGGGTCAGGTTGGGGCAGATCGGGATTGGGACGAGCACGACGAGTCCAGGTCCCGTCCCAAGTTTGAACCCCGACACCGATTTTTTTTTAGGGATCGGGGAGGGGCTGGATGGGTATCGGGACGGGCCGGGTCGGGATCGGGACGGGCCAACCCACTGGACAACCATAGTTCTAACACATGGTACTTATTAGATCGAATGTTATGATTGTACATCAAGACTAACTATTATATAATAGTTTATATATAGTAACGTATTGCTTGTAAGTTTCAATCTAATAATTAATTATATAATTTAATTAAATTTAATTAAATATGAATATATAATTATATCTCATTTAAATAATGTGCTTGTATCTAACTATATTGATCACTAATTGTATTAAATTTAAATAAGCATATACATTATTGATTTTATGATCTTATTGCAATATTAATAACTCAGTGATTATCATAAAATCTAATTGAACATTAAAAATTATTAGTTTGATGTAATTAAATATCAGTTATGACGAAATTAACAATATCATAATTCAATATATATACAAAAAAGTGTTACATGTGAAAATCTTATACCGAATACAGAAACTAAATATTTAATACGATTCATATACCGTACGAGGGTCTTGTCTCTTTTGTGACTATATTTGGACATTTTATAATACCTAAATTATTAAGAATTATATTTTAAAATTTCAAGAATATATATGATTGATATAGGAGTGCATAACAATACTAACTAGTATATCATAACTCAAACTAAACAAAGAATTACTCGTAATTTTCAAATACAATTTAGATAAACATTTAATAATAATGGTTGGGTCCTTTACTAATTTAATCTAGACAATAAAAACATTGATTTTTTACTAATTGAATAGCTTTATTAATTATCATGAAATCCATGTCCATCCAACTAACATGATATATACTGAAGATCGGGTCTTACCTCTCTCGTGACTATTATATTATATTTATAGCGCTTCAGTAATTTCGATATTATTAAATGTTATTTTTCAATAAAGTTAAGAGTATGGTTGATATACGTATGATTGTACATAAAAACTAACTATTATATAATAATTTATATTAATAAAGTATTACTTGTAAGTTTCAATATAACAAATAATTATGTAATTTTGTTTAATTAAATTTGAATATCTAATTATATCACATTTAAATATCTATGTGCTTGTACTACATTGATCACTAAAGGGGCAGCCCGGTGCACTAAAGATCTGTTGTACGCAGTCTTACCTTGATTTTCTGCCAAAGGCTATTTCCACGGCTTACTACATTGATCACTAATTATATTAAATTTAAATAAGCATATACATTATTGATTTTATGATCATATTGCAATATTAATAACTAAATAACTATCATAAATCTAATTGAATATTAAAATTTTATAATTTAATGTAATTAAAATAGGGGACATGAATTATGAAAGAACTGACAATATCATAATTCAATAAAAAATTTATTGTATCTGAGTTTTAATTATAGCTTAAATTAAGATATATTTAAAATGTTGATAAATTTAGCAGATTTAATCTTTATTGTTGAATATTTTTAAAACAAATAATAATTTTTTATATATTATACTTGATACTTGACAAATATATTTCAAAATATTAGTTTTCATATAAATAATTAATTTGTTTTGTCTTATTTAAAAAATGTAGTTATAGTTATGTTTTTATGATTATTCTATTTATTTTCTTATAGGTAATACTTATTGTCATTGTTGTTATAACTTACATTTATTTGCATTATTATAGTATTTGCATATAAAGAAGTAAAGGAAAAAAGTAGAAGATACAGTATATACAAAGCAAGAAAAAAAATATGATACAGTTATACAAACCATAAAAAGAATGATATCAATTAATTAAAGCCAACACTACAAAACCTTCTCTTTTTTTCCCCTTGCATATTGTACTCCTTATCACTATATTTATTTGGTTACTTTCTTTTTTTCTCTTTATTATTTTTAATGTATACTTACTTTCATTTGTAACTTATGTTGGATTCTATAGAAGCATTTTTATTCTTCTTAGTTAATAGAGAAGAGAAAAGTTATGTTCATTTGTTAGAATGATATATCAATAATAATTAATTTATTTTTGGTTGAAGCTTCTGATATGTGATTAAGGAGATGCTATTGATGCTATTGATGTAAATAATCTTGATCTTTTTCCAAGGTAGGTGGTTATTAATTTATCTACTTAATATTCACAGTTTACTGAGTTGAATGAACTCTCTTGCTATTTTTTAGACATGTTGTTTATGTTAATATTTGTATGTTTCTAATATATTTCTCATAATATATGACCAACTATATATATATATATACATATATATATATATATATATATATATATATTATTTTAAAAGCATGACAATAAATATTGGTTGATCAAAATATCTTTTAAATAATGAATGACTTTTATGTCTTTCAAAAGTTAAATTACTTTGTAAAATATGAAATTTAATGTAGGATATAATTGTAATATTAAACATATCTCCCAATATCTAGGATAGAATTCTAATTCGACTTTAACTCATATTTAAATATTTAACTACATTGACGTTCATTAACTTGTTGCAAAGGTACTTTAATTCTCATTGCAATATGAATCAACATCACTAGCTATCCCAATTCTCATCGGTTGAGATGTGAGATGTTTATCAAAATTATATTTTCAGTGTAACTGCTTTTAGTTTTGCTTCATACAAAGTTTATTATAAGGGATCCCTTATTATAATTAGCTTAAACTAATCCACCAGGAAACCATAAGTTGGTTCCTTCTTTAAAAAACATTTCCCTTTATAACTTTAGGAATTCAATTAAAATTAAACAATGTCTTATGTAAGCTTACAATAAAATTTTGATAATCTGCATTGTATAGGATAAGTTGTGAATTTCTTTTTCCTATATCTGCCTTTTTTAAAAATTACGCTAACTTATTTTTCATGGGGTGCAAATGATGAATTGATATATACTTATATATGGATTGTTTGGATGCACTCCTTTTTATAAATGTACTTGATTTTTTTAATAGAAAATATTTTTAGTACCTTATTTTGTGATAAACTTTAATTTTTATAAAAATTAGTAACTAAATATTCTTAAAATTGATTGATATTAATTTATTTAGTGATGATTTTCAATACTTTTATATATGTAAATGACAGTAAATAAATATATGATTACTCAATTTCTAATATTGTATTATCTTAGTTGTAACATGTTTTCCATGTGGGAAAAAAGAAAAGATACACAGAACATCAATTTCAAGGAAGTATAAGTAGACACAATCCTATACTATAGTAATACTTGTGTAACTCGAACTATTACTGTAATTGGTGTCATAGATGAATTATGTATTGTGAATGTTTGAAAATTTAAATATGTAACTGTGTGTAACTTGAGACCTATTTTCGAATTCAATTTTTTATTTGTATAGAAGAATTATTTTGATGAACAATGCTTGTGGTATATTCTTCAATTTGTAGCGATGAAATTGTAGAATTTGTAGCTAACTGTATATATAATTGCAAAACAAGAATACACATTTTCACTTTTCGTAGCAAATGAAGAAAAAATTTAGATATAATTTTATGTATTTCATGGCTAAAAGAATGAATTGTTAGTTATATACGAAAATATTTGTGGCAAATACTTTAATTCATAGCTATAGATTTTTGGATTCGTAGCTAAATACAACTTTGTTGCCACGAGACTAAACTATAAAGATAGCCACCAAATTTGTATTTTCGTGGCAAATAAATTGAAATTTTTGCCACAAAAGAACACATTGTAGCTAAAACATAAAAGATTGCTACAAATTTTATTTGTCGTGGAAAAAGAATAAAATTATTTGCAATAAATATATTTTTTGTGGCAAGAACATTGTACCGTCACAACTACAAACCAAAAAAAATACGTAGCAATAAGTATTAGTCCCTAACCACGGATCATGTAAAGTCTGAAGATAACTTTTTGTTGGCGTTACAAAGGATTGCAGGAACGGAAATTACAAATAACTGCTAATGTAATAATTAAAAATTACAATTCAACTAGAAAAACTGAAAATTACAACGATGAACAAGAAAAACTGAAAAAACTATTTTTGCTGAGTCGAGTGTGGCACTCTGTCCTTAAGACAATATTTCCCCGTATGCATCCTTTATACGTCCTGGACAATTTGTCTCCCAAGATAAAACAACAATGGAACACTTGAGCAAAGGAAACTCAAGAGCTACCTTGAAGAATATTGAGCAAGAAATGATGCAAGGAAGGTGTAGGAAGAAACTGTTTTGCTTGTGTATTTTCGTGTATATTGCAAGTATATTTTTCTGTGCCTCAACAATGGTGTAAGGGGTTCTCTGGCCCAAAAAGATAATATCAGAAGGCCCACAGCCCACAGCCCACGACCCGAGAACCCGAGAACCCGGAACCGGACCGGACGGGCGGGCGGCGGCGGCGCGCGTGTGGTCTTTCCTCGAACCGAAGCACATCTAGGTCCTCCCTCCTTTAAACACCTGGGATACCCCTTGGGGTCCCAAACCCCAAACCAATTTCGAGTCTTATATACACAACAATTCTTTCTTCCTCTACCGATGAGGGAGAATTGAACACAACACCACACTTTCCATGCTTCAAACACCTCACTTCGTGGACCATTATCTCTTTCATTTCTCAATGAAATTTGACGATTCTTGGCCCTACGGTTATCTACGTACTTAGTAGATCATGCATGTGTGAAGAACCGAATTCTCCAACATACGTAACACTAGTGTTTAAGCCGTTAAAGTTGATCGGTCGCAACTCCCGCCAAAGGCAAATTTCCAACAATCCCCTCTTGAAAGAGATTTTGGCGCACTCACATGGTGCCTTTTTCATTTTCAGCAATATTTCAGCGGACCGATGTTGCATAAGGAGAGGTAGCTTCAGCTTTGAACCTTCCATAGTTGAATACCATCGGACTTACTTACTGCGCGGTGAACGTGATGTCTTGAACCGTCAGTGTTTAGTGTAAGCCAAGTCAATGGTACTAACACAACAAATTCTCTTACTCTCTTCTTCGTAATGTTTTGTCCGTTTTGGCCATGGACAACATCTTGGATTCTTAAGTGCGTTCATTTTGAGGCGGCCCGTCCTCGCACTTAAATAGGTGGTCTCCAACAAGGTATCCTGCTATACCCCACTTCACAAGTGTTAGGAACCATTAAAAGTTTCCCAAAACCTAACCTCAACTGTTGAGGAGCATTACAGGTTTTGAAAACTTACCCTTTACCCATACTGCAGATAGCACTTAAAGTCTATCGCGGGAACGGCTTTGGAGTCGGTGTTTCTGTTCAGAAATCACTATCCAAAGTGCTCATACTTCCACCGAAGCGATCAACTGAACCTTTACAACTTCGTTTTCCCATTGAACCAAATTACTGGTATCTCCAGTTAGTAAGGTTGGGTTACCGCTGTATTGGTCCTTATATTTTGGGTTTTAAGCACATTCCCCTAGACAGGCAAGCCATCTGATCTTTGGGTAAGCCCTTTGTCAATGGGTCTGCTATATTATCCTTTGACTTAATGTAATCAATGGATATTATACCCGTGGTGATCAGTTGCCTAACGGTCTTATGCCTCCGTCGAATATGACGAGACTTGCCATTGTACATAGCATTTCGTGCCCTTCCTAGAGCCGACTGACTGTCGCAGTGGATCATTACCGAAGGTACGGGTTTGTTCCAACACGGGACATCCTCTAAGAAGTCATGAAGCCACTCAGTTTCTTCTCCTGCTTTGTCTAAAGCGATAAACTCCGATTCCATTGTGGATCAGGCGATGCAAGTTTGCTTAGAGGATTTCCAAGACACAGCCCCATCACCAATTGTAAATACATACCCACTGGTGGACTTGGTGTTCTCTATATCAGATATCCAGTTTGCATCACTGTACCCCTCTAGTACAGCTGGATATCTCGAATAGTGTAACCCGTAATTTAACGTGTATTTCAGGTATTGTAATACCCGATTCAACGCCTTCCAGTGATTATCACTCGGATTACGGGTGAACCTAGCCAACTTATTGACAGCGTAAGCAATATCAGGTCGGGTGCATTTTGTTATATACATCAAACTACCGATCACCTGTGCATATCGCTCCTGGTTTACAGGTGCACCAAAATTTTTATCAAGCTTTTGATTTGTATCCATTGGTGACTTTATCGGTGAACTGTCTAACACTCAAACTTTCTCAAAACATCCTCGATGTAGTGAGACTGAGATAAGACCAGTCCGTCAGACGTCTTAGAGATTTTAATCCCTAAGATGACATCTGCGATACCCATATCCTTCATGTCGAAGCATTGTTTCAACATGTTCTTAGTCTCTAGGATTACCCTAGGACTGCTTCCTGTGATTAACATGTCGTCTACATACAGGCATATTATAACAAACGAGTCAGAGTTACCTTTCGTGTAAACACATTTATCACACTCATTAATGGCGAACCCCTTCGATAGTAGAGTACTATCAAATTTTTCGTGCCATTGCTTCGGGGCTTGTTTCAGCCCGTACAGAGATTTGATAAGTCAACAAACTTTCTTCTCTTTCCCTTGAACCATGTACCCCTCGGGTTGGTCCATATAAATTTCTTCTTCCAAATCACCGTTTAGGAAGGCTGTCTTAACATCCATCTGGTGTATCTCAAGGTCACGCAAAGTTGCGATCGCAATGAATACCCGTATAGATGTCATCTGGGATACCGGAGAGTATGTGTCAAAGTAGTCAAAGCCTTCTGTCTATCGATAGCCCTTGACTACCAACCTGGCCTTGTACTTGTCTATAGACCCATCTGCCTTGTATTTCCGTTTGAGTATCCACTTACACCCTAACAGTTTATTTCCCGGAGGAAGATTAACCAACTCCCAAGTATGGTTATGCAGAATGGAGCTTATTTCACTCTCAATAGCTTCTTTCCAAAGCGGTGCTTCTGGAGTTGACAACGCCTTAGCAATTTTTCTTGGTTCATCATTAACCATATAAGCTACAAAGTCAGGACCGAAGGATTTATCATTCCTGGCCCTTTTACTTCGCCTTAGATCCATCTCTGGAGTCTCCAAGTTCTGAGAATCTGGAACACTAGATTCCGGATGTTCAGCCACCTCGAGATTCGCTAGATCTGAACCATTCAGATCCGGGCAGTCAAAGACTCCCGGTTCTTGAGAGCTTTGTGCATAACTTCGTTTGAGAGAGGTTATGTCTTTTTCCTTTCTAGGAAAGGTACTTTCAAATAATAGTGCATTCATTGATTCCATTATTGTATCCTGGTGGATATCTGGAATATCTGACTTATGCACTAAGAAGCGATAAGCACTACTGTTATTTGCATATCCGATGAATTTTCAATCTACAGTCTTAGGCCCAATCTTGACCTGCTTTGGCTTGGGTACTTCAACCTTTGCCAAACAACCCCACACCTTAAAGTATTTGTAGGTGGGTTTCTTTCCCTTCCATGATTCATATGGAGTTTTGTCCTTATCCTTATGTGGGACTCTGTTAAGAATCACATTAGCGGTAAGGACGGTTTCTCCCCACATGTTTTGGGGAAGACCGGAATTGATAAGCAAGGCATTCATCATTTCCTTTAATGTGCGGTTCTTACGTTCCGCCACACCGTTTGATTGAGGTGAGTATGGAGCCGTCGTTTGATGAATAATGCCTTCTTGGGCACAGTATTCCTCAAAAGGCGCTACATATTCTCCCCCTCTATCGCTACGAATGGATTTAATCTGTAGGCATGTTGATTCTCAACTTCTGCTTTGTAACGTCGAAACGCTTCAAAGGCTTCATCCTTACTTCTTAACAAGTAAAGGTAACAATACCTTGTGCTATCGTCAATGGAAGTCACAAAGTACTTGTTCCCCCCTCTAGTTTGTGCAAACTTCAAATCACATATATCTGTGTGAATAAGTTCTAGAGGAACGGTATTCCTTTCGACGGATCGAAAAGGAAGCTGAGTAAGTTTTGCCTCTACGCACACCTCACACTTATGTTGAGGGTTTACGTCGATAGACGGCAACAACTCCATCTTTACCAGCCTTTGAATAGACTTGTAGTTAACGTGTCCTAATTTATGATGCCATAAATTAGAAGACTCAAGCAAATAAGAAGAAGGTTCAACTTTATTTCCTTAACGCAATACAGACATGTCATTCACTTTGAAGAGACCTTCACAGACGAAGCCTCTCCCTACAAATGTGCCATTTTTAGTGAGTACAAACTTATTGGATTCAAACACTAGCCTAAAACCAGCATTAACCAATAAAGGTCCAGAAACTAAATTTCTTCTAATTTCTGGGACGTGCATCACTTCCTTCAGAGTGAGTTCCTTACCGGAAGTCATCTTCAGGACCACCTTTCCAACCCCTAGCACATCCGAGGAAGCGTTGTTGCCCATGAACAGCTTCTTGTCGGTGACCGGAGTGTACGTGGAGAAGGCATCTTTGTTGGAACAAATGTGTCTCGTTGCACCTGTGTCCACCCACCACTGCATCGGATTCTCAACCAAGTTGGCTTCTAGCACCACGGCCGATAAATCCTCAATCAAGTCATCCAGGAGCGTGTCCTTGATGACGTTAGCTTGAGCCTTGCCTTTCGACTTGGCTTTCTGTTGTTGCTCAGTCTTGAGCTTGCAGCATTCCTTGATCCTATGACCAGGTTTCCCACAGTGATGACAATTACCTTTGAACATCTCCGCTGCAGGGGCTTTGCCGTCTTTCTGGAACTTCCGCTTCTTGCTTGAGTTCCCTTTGGCCTCAGCCAGATTCGCCTTTGCCTCAGCATGTTGTCTACCCTTTGGGAAGGTCTTCTTATTATCTTCCTGGATTTGCAGTTTGATAACAAGCTCTTCAAAGGTCATCTCCTTTGTCTTGAGTTTCAAGTAACTCATAAACTCATTCCATGAAGGAGGTAACTTTTCAATTAGCGATGCAACCAAAAACTGCTCGTTTGGCTTCAGTCCTTCCAAATCCAGGTGATGTAAAATCATTTGGAATTCCTGGACTTGGGACATCACTGTCTTGCTGTCCACCATTTGGAATTTTAGAAATTTTTCAACGATGAACTTCTTAGTACCCGCATCTTGTGCGTTGTACTTCTTTTGCAGTTTTTCCCACAGCTCTTTGGCGGTGCCAATGGTACAATAGACCGTGTATAGAGGGTCTGCCAAGCAGTTCAGTATATAGTTCTTGCACATGAAATCTCTATGATTCCACGCATCACAAACCATCTTCATGCCGTTAACGACATGGATACCAAGGCCCCCTTCACCCGTTTCAAAGAAAGTAAGAGTCCATTTCATCTCCAGCTTGTGGAGGATCTTCCAGAAGGAACCGGCCATGCCCATAACTTTTAAGTAGAACAACATCTTTTCGCCATCTCTTAAATTCGATCCCATGAACTTTTCAGGCGATCATGGTGGTGTGAAGAAGAGGGTGGAGCTCCAACAATCGGGAAGCGGCGGTGTTCGCCTTGAGCGAGGCAGCGGCGAAGAATGAAGGCGGCGGGGTTACCGCTTTGGCCGATGGCGGCGATGGCGGGGAAAGCGACGCGTTGCCTCGAGAGGCAGCAGCAGTAGCAGCAACATCGATCATATTTCCAGCCATGTTATTGCAGTTATCGTAAGCAAAATATTGTCTTAAGTTGTTGGCGTTACAAAGGATTGCAGGAACGGAAATTACAAATAACTGCTAATGTAATAATTAAAAATTACAATTCAACTAGAAAAACTGAAAATTACAACGATGAACAAGAAAAACTGAAAAAACTATTTTTGTTGAGTCGAGTGTGACACTCTGTCCTTAAGACAATATTGCCCCGTATGTATCCTTTATACGTCCTGGACAATTTGTCTCCCAAGATAAAACAACAATGGAACACTTGAGCAAAGGAAACTCAAGAGCTACCTTGAAGAATATTGAGCAAGAAATGATGCAAGGAAGGTGTAGGAAGAAACTGTTTTGCTTGTGTATTTTCGTGTATATTGCAAGTATATTTTTATGTGCCTCAACAATGGTGTAAGGGGGGTTTATATAGGTGAGGGAGGGCAGTTTAACTGCCCCCATAACAGCCATTATTGGCCAAATAATGGCCATTATGGAGGTAGTAAAGCCACCAAAATAAATGGTGAAAGACCAACGGATTTGGCCATTATAGGAGGAGTAATTCAGCCAAAATAAATGACTGAATTGAGTGCTTGGGCGTTTCTGCTTTGACCGTCGAAATTCTGATTTTCTAAAAATTTCAGGGACCAAACTGTACATCTTGAAACTTCAGGGACCAAACTGTACATCTGAAAGAATTTTGGTCCAAACTGTACATCTGAAACTTCTGGGATCAAACTGTACTTCTGGCAAAGTTCTCTGGCCCAAAAAGATAATATCAGAAGGCCCACAGCCCACAGCCCACAGCCCGAGAACCGGACGGGTGGGCGGCGGCGCGCGTGTGGTCTTTCCTCGAACCGAAGCACATCTAGGTCCTCCCTCCTTTAAATACATGGGATACCCCTTGGGGTCCCAAACCCCAAACCAATTTCGAGTCTTATATACACAACAATTCTTTCTTCCTCTACCGATGAGGGAGAATTGAACACAACACCACACTTTTCATGCTTCAAACACCTCACTTCGTGGACCAATATCTCTTTCATTTCTCAATGAAATTTGACGATTCTTGGCCCTACGGTTATCTACGTACTTAGTAGATCATGCATGTGTGAAGAACCGAATTCTCCAACATACGTAACACTAGTGTTTAAGCCGTTAAAGTTGGTCGGTCGCAACTCCCGCCAAAGGCAAATTTCCAACACTTTTAGCTACGCTACATCTTGCTACAGATGCTATAGAAAAAAATATTGCGGCTAAAATGTTTAGCCACAGAAATTTTCATATTTAGCTACAATGTATTTAGTAGCTATATGTGTCTCATGTTGTAATGAATAATTAAAAACCCAAGGAAATTTATATATACTACTCCCTTAATTTTACGTTACTTTTTTTATACAATAAAAAGTATTTTATGGAATTAAAAAAAGTGAGTGGATAGCCAGAATCTAAAAACTAGCGTCAATCTCATTGAAGAGAATAATAATTATCCACTTTTCTAGTTACATAAAAAATACTCCTTCAGTTTACTACATTTAGTGTTAGTTCTCCTTTTGTATTTTATGGACTTCTTATTTTGGTTCAAAAAAGGTTTTTGCTCGCTTATAAGTAACATTACCATTTGAGTTTGCTATATAGATCACTTTATATTTTTTGTAACTATCCGTTCGGTCGTTTTGGCTATTTTGCGTATTTTCCAGAGAAAACCCCTTTTTCTAGCCTTGTTATGGTGATTTTGATGTGCGGGGATGGGTGGCGCAACTTCCGACGCAATCTGATGAGAATACCGAGAGAAAATCTATGTTGAGTTTTGGAAGTTTCATGTTTGGAAAGTTTGACTAGGAGTTGATTTTTGAGTAAATGCGTCCGGAATCGGGTTCTGATGGTTTCATCAGCTCCGGAACGTTACTTGGGTGGACTGTTGAAATGTGTCCCGGGGTGTTTTGAGAGAGTTTTGGGTAAAATTATAAAAATTAGAAAGTCTTAAGTTAAGAAATAAGTTGGTTGATTAAAATCATTATTGAGGGCATTTGAGTCTTTTTTGAAGCTTTGTTGATTTTATCATGTCCGAAATATCGGATATGGTCTAGTCGAGTCCTTGGTTCGATTCCCGAGGCCCTCAGGAGCATTTCGGGTGTTTGGTTGAAATTCTAACATTAAGAGCTTTAAAATGTGTGTTGGTCAAACATTTGGTCAAGATGACCTCGTATGATGATTTCGAGTGCGCGAGTGGGTTCGTAGCGTGTTTTATAGTTAAGATGCATATTTGATTTGCATTCGGGAGGTCCTGGATGAGTCTCAGATTTCTGGGGTGAAGGAATAAAAAACCAGAAAATCTGGTTTCGGCTGTTACTGATGATGTTGATGATCTGGTCATTGCGGTCGCAAGGCTCTTGCCGCGATCGCGATGGTTTACTTTTTTGTGCCCTCGCGATCGCGTGGATGGGTCCCGCGATAGTGAAGGAGGGGTACCTGGGCAGATTCTTAAAATCCCATTTCGAGCTTTGATAGTTATTCTCATACTTTGAGCTTGGGGTCTCAGTTTGGAGAGCTTTTTTTCAAGATTTTTCAAGTGGGTAAGTTCCTAATCACTCTCTTATGATCATATCTTCGGTTATTAAGGAATTTCATCTTGAAAATCATGATTTGAGATGAAATTAGGGATTTTAAACCCTAGGTTGAAAAAGGAGATTTTTTCAAATAAATCATGGATTTGATGTTGGATTGAGTTGATTTTTGGTATATGGACTCTATTAGTATTGGGTAAACTAATTTTAGAATAAATTTCAATTTTTCCCTTCGAGGTTCGTGGTCATATTTTTGGGTCCGAAAGTTTTATATAACAATATGGGTATCGATAGACTCGTGTATTGATGTACTTTACGAATTTGACTAGTTTGGCACCTTCCGGAGGCGTTACAAAAAGATAAAGCTTTCTTGCAGCTATCGGAGTCCTATTCCAGGCAAGTTGAGATCTTGTACCTTACTTAAGCGTCATGATTGATTTAAATGAATTAATTAAAGATGGGGTAATGGAGATTATAAGGGGGTGTCGATACTTGTGAGGTGACGAGAACTCGTATCGGGTACCGGTGCCATATTATGGGTATTTGTGCTTTAAATTACTTAGAAGAATGTCATGTTTTGGACACTAGCTGATAGTTTAGTACAATATGGGTATTTGCGCTTTAAATTACTTAGAAGAATGCCATGTTTTGGGCACTAGCTGATAGTATATTACAATCCTTTGGATCCATGATTAGGGTATGAAGCCTATATTTTACGTGATATTATTATCTGTCTGTGTTCTATGTGACTGTGTATCCTTTTTCATCCCATCATACTCGTTTAAAATGAAAAGAAGCTAAAGATCGAGTATTTATTGTATAAATGACTAAGTTAGAACATGTGAGGCCCATAATTGCTTCTTGTTGTTGAGCATACTATATTTATGCTTCGAAATGTATTAATCTATGTGGCCTATAGTTTCTTCCCGTTGTTGTGCATATCATAATTACACTTCATAATGTATAAACATGTGTGGAAGTATAAGAGTTGTGTGATTATAGTTTGGTATTGTGGAAGCATACTTAGGTGTTGTATGAGCCTGCAATATGATTATACTTAGGCGTTGTGTGAGCCTGCTGTGTGAGTATACTTAGGTACTATGTGAGCCTGCTGTGTGATTATACTTAGGTACTGCGTGTGAGACTAAGTGGTATATGGACCTCGCGAGTCCTCTATAGTTCACGATTCATTGACATTCGAACGTGTGTATACCGGTGATGAGAAACAAAGGCCTTGCGTTGCATATCATCTACATTTCCTATCATTTAATCATTTCTTCCTTGTTGCTCGTTTGCCTAAACTGCGTAATTGTAGGTTTATCATGCTACTTGGCTATCTGAGTGTTCCTGAGTAGTGAGAGGTTCTTATGCTTAGGTTTAAATATTGGATTGATTAGACTTTATTGATATGAATCGTGAATACCTTATTAGGCTTGGGGAACTAGATAATATAACCTAGGCTTGGACTATTGGTTTGAGCGGATTCGAATATTGCGTTATTATAGTAAACCGATGGCGGTTAATGTGGAAGTAGTAATTGGTAGGCCAGCCCTCGTCTCCGTTTAAGATATGATCGGTCGACGATGCTGCTGAGTACCCGTTATTTTTGTACTCACGCTACACTTGCTGTACCTTTTCGTGTGTAGGTTATATTCCTAGTTCTAGTGGAGTTTGCGACTATACAGCCGTTGTGGAGCTATTCCGAAGGATTTGGGGTGAGCTACATGGAGATCTGTGGCACCAGATTCTTCTTCTTTACTTCTTAATTTTGTCTTCGCATTTCGGGATAATTATGTATTTAGGGATTTATTCCCAACATGTATTCTGTAGATAGTTCTTGTACAAGTGACATCAGTCTTAGGAGTTTGTATTATTTTCGTATTATTCATATTATGAGATTTCATAAGACTTAAATTGATTTACTTAACAATTTCCGTATTGTATTTTTCTATTTAATTCTAGTTGGATGGTTGTGGTTGCCTTACTGATCCTTGGGGTTAGTGCCATTACGACTCTGCTATTTTGAATCGTGATCGGTCTCACAAGTACAAGAACAATGTCTAGTAGAGTCTTGCAGATCGGTGCAGAGATGTCTATACTTATCTTTGAGAGGCTATGGGATGCTTATGAAAATTCCATTCTTTCATTCCTTGTGCGTATGGGATTCAACTTAAGGTCTAAACTTCTTTGTTCCAATCTCTCACTGATGGTGAGATACGTTCTTGGGTTACGCATGAACGATGGATATGATATCGCATGGTATGGTAAGAGATATGTCACCGTGATGGAGACGCGTGACCAGGTTCATGTTATAACTATTATTCGAATTTCAATTGGGGGAAGTTATGATTCAGACCGTCTAGTTGGGTGATGACCCTATGAATTGGGAGTGATGGTGCAAACGACTACATGATAGCCAAATTCAGCGGTTAGTAGCACGGGAGTCGAGGAATTTTATTTTTGGTATAGCGATTGATGAGAAGAGATTTGACGATTCTAAATGGTACAGTTAGCGGATTAACCAGGCAACAAATCTTATGTTTTTTAAGATTACGATTGAGCGATTCTGGCAGGACATAAGGATTTCTTGGAATGTGACAAGATGTGGCATATATATTAACATCCTGAAGGCGAAGGGAAAATCAGGATGAATCTTTGAATGGGCTGGAGAAATAAATGATGAGGCTACAGAGAAGATTTTTGGGAAGGCATATTTGCTTGAAAGATGATTTTTATGATAAGATATGAGGGAGTAGGACTTCATATTGGAGTGCGTGTGAAGGTTCTTCAGCTACTTGACATAACAGAAATGTAATGAAAGAAATTTGAATGGATCAATAGCAGTTACATGATGAGCCCAAGTGGTGGATGGGCTCATCCGACAAAAGTCTCTATTAGTTGAATCTTGCGGGAGTAATCGGGTGTAACATTTTAGTGAGTCAGTTATTTCGGGTTTGCTTGACATTTCGGTATAGGGTGCTAAAGAATCGTTGATGGATTTCGAGCTTGTTCATTCAGTGTGAGACTACTCTATTTATGAAAGGGACGCTTCAGGAGCATGATTTGATCGGTAACATGGATTGCGTCGCAAGCTTTCGGTTGGAAGCAGTAACTGACTAATGGAAAATACTCTAGCGATATACGACTGGGCAGATTTAACTACTTACATAAATACGGATGTTGCACCTAATTTGGGAGAAGAAATATGGATCTTGTATGTATTGCTTAGGCTCAACAAGTTTCTACGAGTAATGATGGATGGTAACCAATTCAAGTTGCGAAGCATACTTCTGACATAGGTCGTAGTACTAACGATAATGATTATTTAACGGTAACATGTCATTGGATAGATCAAAATTAGTTTATGCAAAAATGTATTTTAGCATATAGATATATAGATGATATGCACACTAGAAGTTTTATTGCAGATAATATTAATGAAATTTGTGATTAATATGGAATAAGTGATAAAATTATGACTATTACATTAGATAATGCTTCTTCTAATGATTATGATATAAGACTTTTAAAACTTAGATTAACTCCATATTTTTCTGATCATTTTCATATAAGACGTGTGTGCCATATTTATAACTTAGTTGTAAAGGATGTCTAAAACATTTTGAAAGCATTCTTGATAAACTACAGTTTGCTATAAACTTTATTTTTAAAGGTAAAAAATACAAAGACGCAAAGATTATAAAAAAATATGTCATGATTGTGGATTATCATATAGAAAAATTTCAGAAGAAGTTTCGACTAGGTGGAATTCCCTGTATGAGCAACTATTTGTTGCTTACGATTATACAAAACCTATAAATTTATTATTTAACGCCCAAAATAAAAATCCAACAAATATGCTTGTAGATAATGATTGGGAATTTTTTTTAGAAATTAATGGATTTTTAGAGAAATTTTTTCAAGCTACTAAAGAATTTTCCGGTATTTATTATCTTACTATTTCAACTATGTTATTTTATATAGCTCTAATATTTTGTTACATAATGAATATATGCAAAAACCAATTTATAAGACATCTATTGAAAAAATGTTTAAATTTTTTAAAAATATTGTTTTCCTATTCCCACTATTTATATTATTGGTGTTGTATTAAATTCGACTATTAAAGTAGACGGTTGTAAAACACTTGTAGAAACGATTTATGATTGTACAGAAGTACTTCCAACAGACCCAACTGAAGAACCAACTCACAAACCAACTAAAGAAGAAGTTACGTCTAGCATACACACTGAATGCAAAAACATATATATGTATTACCAACAACAAAGTGTAAATAATCAACCAACTTCTGTACCATCTTCTACTACTTCGTTGCAACCTTATAAAAACACATGCGGTTTCTACTGCTAGTATTCAAGGTCTTAGAAATAAAATGTTTAGTGATTTAACTTCTTCACAAGTTAGCGAATTTGATGTTTATGTTTTGCAGGGTGTTGTACCGTACGAATTAATTGTCAATGATGAAGGACATGAAGACTTGCTAAAATACTGGAGGGAGAATCCGAGATGTGTTTAACATTCAAGCGTCATCAACAGCGTCTGAAAGCGCTTTTTCTGCGGAAAGATTTCAAATAGGATAGCATAGACATTCATTGGCGGGAGACACATTGGAAATTGCAGTTCTATTCAGAGATTGGATTCGAGCGGAGTGTAGTCTGCTACCACTATTCCTTTCCATAAATCTATTACGGAATTCCATCTTTGTGGATCGTGGGCAGCTATATTCAAAATCTTCCCTCTATTCCCTCCTTCTTGGAGAGTTATAGGTTCTTCCAACGACATTCTTCTTCCCGATGGTTTAACATTCTCTACAGGTTCTCCTGCAGTTCTAAAAACTCTTCTTCTAGGTATATTTCCTGTACTAGTGTCTACTGTAATACGTTCTCCTGTAGTTCTCTGGAAAAGACTTGAGCTAGATGTGCTAGGAATTCTCAACTAATAGAAGATTTTCAGGAGACATTAATAAATGTAGATGAATACATGTCAGATACAGAAAGTATATACTCCATAGTAAGTATAGACACATGAGATAATAACAAATTAGACTCTTCAGATTCTGAAGCAGATGAATTTATTAATGAAATAGGGATAGAACAATTAGATATAAATGAAGATTTAAATAATCTAGTAAATACAGTAATAGATGCGGCCACTTATTCGAAAGGAATAAAGGTCTAGATAGCACTGCATGCTGCATTTGCAGATGGTTCCCTAGCAGGAGTAAAAGAGCCAAGTGCAAAAAGTGCTACATGGAAGGTTGTATAAACTGCCTCCAGAAAGAATTAGGAATTATAATAGGTTTTAAAGAACCTTTAAGACAAATTCAAGAAGATGCAACCATAGCTATAAGACTAATAACATTAGAAAACAGAATAAATGTTTTAGAAATGAGATTAGCTCAGCTAGAAAAAGGAAAACAGAAGGATAAAGAAGACGATCACATTCCAGAAGAAGATCAAATAGAAAGAGAATTAGATATAGTAGCCTCAATTAATGAATTGAAGAAAAAACTTTAATATGTAATGAAGATAAAAAATTTAGTTCTTTACGATTATTAACAAAGATAAAAATTAAAGACTACGAGATTACTACGCTAGCACTAGTAGATACAGGTTGTACTAGAAGTATTTTAAATAAAAAATAGTTCCTAGCCATCTAGTAAAAACACTAGATAAGTCATCTTCAGCAATGCAGATGGACGGAACCCATAACTTCTACAAACATTACCTGCAAGAAGCCACAGTTAGCTTTATGAATACCTGTGCAAAATTCTATAACCCTAGTTATAGCATGAATAAGATATTAGTAAGAGAACTAAATATAAATACAGATTTTATAATAGGTCTAGATTTCTTGTTAGATAATAATGGAAGTTGCACCATTACTAGAGATGGGATAATATTCCAGAAAAACAACACTTATACTCCAGTCCAAACCCAAAAGACTGAGACAAAAATAATACAAATTTCTCCTATAAATCTAAAGAATAAAGAAGATAGTTGTTGTAGAGATTGTAGTAATGGAGAAAAATATTTCTGTCAGACTAATAACAAAAACTTAGTATTAGAAGAAATTTTAGAGGAAGAAGATGAGATATTAGACAAAAATTACACGCTAATAGATTTAGAAACAGAATTCTATAATTTTAAAAATGGGATAGAAAAGATAGGGATAATAAAAGACAAGACCGATCTAGACAACATAGTAAAATTTTTAGATGAGTTAGAAATAATAGGAGAAAAACCTCTTAAACACTGGAATAATAATAAAATACTATGTGAGTTAGAAATTATAAATCCTGAGTATATTATAAGAACAACTTCTATAGAAGCGACAAACAAAGACATAGAAGATTTCAAGCTACAAATTAAAGAATTAATGGGCTTAGAAATCATAAGAAGATCAACGTCAAAACACAGGTCAGCAGCTTTCATAGTTAGAAATCATTCGGAGATAGTTAGAGGAAAGGCCCGAATGGTAATAAACTACAAAAGACTAAAGGACAACACCAGAAGTAATGGTTATAAGCTGCCAGACAAGTCAGAATTAATTAATAGAATACAGGGAAATACTATTTTTAGTAAGTTCGATTGTAAATCAGGTTATTGGCAGGTAAAGATGCATCCCGCCAGTATCGAATGGACTGCATTCACTTGTCCAGAATGGCATTTTGAATGGTTAGTTATGCCATTTGTCCTGAAGGCAGCTCCACCTATTTTCCAGAAGAAAATGGATGAAATTTTTGGAGATTACAAAAGATTCGTAATAGTATATGTAGACGACATCCTAGTATTTAGCAGTAGCATGGCAGAACACTTAGGACATCTACAAACAGTTTTCAGACTCTTTGTAAGCAATGGGATAATAATTAGTAAAAAGAAAATGGAGTTGTGTAAGAAATACATAAACTTCTTAGGAGTAACTATAGGAGAAGGTAAAATTAAATTACAACCTCATATAGCTAAAAAAGCATTGGAGATGCCAGACAAATTAGACAACACTAAAGATTTGCAAAATTTTTTAGGAATTCTAAATTACACTAGAACATTCATTAAAGACCTAGGAAAGATAGCGGGACCATTATATTCAAAGACAGGTTCCACAGGACAGAAGCATTTTAATGCAGAGGATATTAAGATAGTAAAACTACTAAAACAACAGATCCAAAACATCCCAGATTTAAGTATGCCTTTAGAAACAGACTACTTGATTATAGAGACAGATGGTAGTTTTGAAGGTCAAAGTGCATATTAAAATCTAAGACAAATAAATATTGTAGCAAAACTTCAGAAAGAATTTGCGCTTACCAGAGCGGAAAGTATAAAGAAAAGGGTAATATGAGTAGTATAGATGTAGAGATTTTAGCAGTAATCTACGGCCTAAACGCTTTTAGACTATATATTTTAAATAAACCTGAAACATTAATCAGGACAGACTGCAAGGCAATAGTTAAATTTAATCAAAAGATTAACGATAAGAATAGCAGTAGGCGTAGATGGTTAAATTTTTTAGATACAATATCCATATATAACCTAGTATTTGAACATATTAAAGGAAAAGATAACAATCTAGCAGACCAGCTGAGTAGATTAAAAATAATTTCTAACTAACGAAGTTGTTTTTGATGAAATCACAGCATGAGCTCTTCCAAGCAGACTCAAAAAGACAAGGGGAAAGGCCCAGCCAAACCCCAAGATGACTATAGACAAAAAGTATTGGGTAACCTGAATTTCAGGCCCATGACTGCTTTAGAGACTCCAACATTAGAGAGACTTTATTTTGGTAAGAATAATTTAGTATCTTTTCCACAGTCTAACTTAACGTTTAAAGTTTTGCCAGATTATGTTCTAGACAGACAGTAGAGATGCCTGATAGACAACTTGTTGATAGCCCACAACCGTAAAGACGCTAGTCACTTTGTGGCTACATTAAATAGTACTTGTTTTTATTTCAATGAAAAAAACCTGGACAAAAAATTCAAATTTTACGTTGTTGTCCATGGGAAAACAAATGGTATTTTTCAGACTTGGCTTGAAGTAGTAGATTCTATAAAAGATTTTAAAACTCCTTTATTCAAGGGCTTCAATGTTTTTACCGAAGCTCTAGACTACGCTCGAGGAACCCTTGGGCCCAACTACTACCTATCACCAGCACTAAGATATAACCAAACCCAGACTCCTCAATACAAGATACAAAAAGACACAGATAAAGTAATTTTTTACGATCATTGTAGTACAATGACCGAAGCTTTCAAAAGACTTAACCAGACAAAAGAAGAACTCCAAATACAAAATATACATCTCTTAGAACAAGTCTCTAAACTAGAACTCCAACTCAGACAGACTCAGAGTTCTCCATCTCCTTCAAAAATGGATAAGATAGGTGAGCGTTCCCTTATGAATGCTAAGAAACCTATTGTACCAGGTATAGGTACAACTATCCGGTGCAAACAGTTGCCGGTAAAGACTCATCAAATCCGTTAATGGCTGTCACTTTGCCAAAAAGTGAAAACGAGGAAGAAAAATCCTCAAAGAACAGACGCAAGCTCCCTCGAACTTTGACAGGATCTACATCACAAACAAGGAGCAGACCAGTACATAGACAGAATAAAAAAATAGAGCAAGTAATAAAAGAAACTCTAGAAAAAATATTTAGAGAAAAAACAGACACCTTGAGCAAGGATAAACATATAAATCCAGAAACATCCCAGACTCAAGAACAAGACCCAGAACATAATTCAGACGAAGATAGCATAGATCATGTATCAAATACTGTTTCAGACAATGAGTTTTTAGAATCCAATTATGCTCAGGATCCAAATGAAAACGACGATTCAGGCATGAGTTTTGATTCGGTGGCTCTACACAATTTAGATACATGAATCAATCCAGACAAGACAAGAAATAAAGAACGGTGCAGAAGGCTAGATAAAAAGGAGAAAGAGACTGGCCAAATGCAACCGAAAGTAGCAGACAAGATAAGGCACAAGGACAAATGAATTATTGAAAGAATTATTGAAATACTACCCCCCAATCAAAAGGAGATTTACAAAGGGAAGGGAGTACCGAGTAGGACCACACAACCATACTAACACCTCCTTTGATTGAAAGAATTATTGAAATACTACCCGATTTACAAAGGGAAGGGAGTATCGAGTAGGACCACATAACCATTCTCACACCTCCTTTGATTGGGGGGGTAGTATTTCAATAATTCTTTCAATAATTCATTTGTCCTTGTGCCTTATCTTGTCTGCTACTTTTGGTTGCTTTTGGCCAGTCTCTTTCTCCTTTTTATCTAGCCTTCTGCACCGTTCTTTATTTCTTGTCTTGTCTGGATTGATTCATGTATCTAAATTGTGTAGAGCCACCGAATCAAAACTCATGCCTGAATCGTCGTTTTTGTTTGGATCCTGAGCATAATTGGATTCTAAAAACTCATTGTCTGAAACAGTATTTGATACATGATCTATGCTATCTTCTTCTGAATTATGTTCTGGGTCTTGTTCTTGAGTCTGGGATGTTTCTGGATTTATATGTTTATCCTTGCTCAAGGTGTCTGTTTTTTCTCTAAATATTTTTTCTAGAGTTTCTTTTATTACTTGCTCTATTTTTTTATTCTGTCTATGTAATCGATCCGCTTCCTTGTTTGTGATGTAGATCCCGCCAAAGTTCGAGGAGCTAAGGCCTGTTTTTGAGGATTTTTCTTCCTCGCTTTCACTTTTTGGCAAAGTGACAGCCATTAACGGATTTGATGAGTCTTTACTGCAACCGCTTGCACCGAATAGTTGTACCTATACCTGGTACAATATGTTTCTTAGCATTCATAAGGGAACGCCACCTATCTTATCCATTTTTGAAGGAGATGGAGAACTCGAGTCCGTCTGAGTTGGAGTTCTAGTTTAGAGACTTGTTCTAAGAGATGTATATTTTGTATTTGGAGTTCTTCTTTGTCCGTTAAGTCTTTTGAAAGCTTCGATCATTGTACAACAATGATCGCAAAAATTACTTTATCTGTGTCTTTGTATCTTGTATTGAGGAGTCCTGGGTTTGGTTATATCTTAGTGTCGTGATAGGTAGTAGTCAGCCCAAGGGTTCCTCGAGCGTAGTCTAGAGCTTCAAGAAAAACATTGAAGCCCTTGAATAAAGGAGTTTTAAAATCTTTATAGAATCTACTACTTCAAGCCAAGTCCTAAAATACCATTTGTTTTCCCATGGACAACAACGTAAAATTTGAATTTTTGTCCAGGTTTTTTTCATTGAAATAAAAACAAGTACTATTTAATGTAGCCACAAAGTGACTAGCGTCTTTACTTGTGGGCTATCAACAAGTTGTCTATCGTGCATCTCTACCGGCCTGCCTAGAACATAATCTGGCAAAACTTTAAATGTTAAGTTAGATTGTGGAAAAGATACTAAATTATTCTTACCAAAATAAAGTCTCTCTAATGTTGGAGTCTCTAAAGCAGTCATGGGCCTGAAATTCAGGTTACCCAATACTTTTTGTCTATAGTCATCTTGGGGTTTACTGGCCTTCCCCTTGTCTTTTTGAGTCTGCTTGGAAGAGCTCATGCTGTGATTTCATCAAAAACAACTTCGTTAGTTAGAAGTTATTTTTAATCTACTCAGCTGGTCTGCTAGATTGTTATCTTTTCTTTTAATATGTTCAAATACTAGGTTATATATGGATATTGTATCTAAAAAATTTAACCATCTACGCCTACTGCTATTCTTATCGTTAATCTTTTGATTAAATTTAACTATTGCCTCGCAGTCTGTCCTGATTAATGTTTCAGGTTTATTTAACATATATAGTCTAAAAGCGTTTAGGCCGTAGATTACTGCTAAAATCTCTACATCTATACTACTCATATTACCCTTTTCTTTATACTTTCCGCTCTGGTAAGCGCAAATTCTTTCTGAAGTTTTGCTACAATATTTATTTGTCTTAGCTTTTAATACTGCACCCCAGCCTTCAAAACTACCATCTGTCTCTATAATCAAGTAGTCTGTTTCTAAATGCATACTTAAATCTGGGATATTTTGGATCTGTTGTTTTAGTAGTTTTACTATCTTAATATCCTCTGCATTAAAATGTTTCTGTCCTGTGGAACCTGTCTTTGAATATAATGGTCCCGCTATCTTTCCTAGGTCTTTAATGAATGTTCTAGTGTAATTTAGAATTCCTAAAAAAATTTGCAAATCTTTAGTGTTGTCTAATTTGTCTGGCATCTCCAATGCTTTTTTAGCTATATGAGGTTGTAATTTAATTTTACCTTCTCCTATAGTTACTCCTAAGAAGTTTATGTATTTCTTACACAACTCCATTTTCTTTTTACTAATTATTATTCCATTGCTTACAAAGAGTCTGAAAACTGTTTGTAGATGTCCTAAGTGTTCTGCCATGCTACTGCTAAATACTAGGATGTCGTCTACATATACTATTACGAATCTTTTGTAATCTCCAAAAATTTCATCCATTTTCTTTTGGAAAATAGGTGGAGCTGTCTTCAGGACAAATGGCATAACTAACCATTCAAAATGCCCTTCTGGACAAGTGAATGCAGTCCATTCGATACTGGTGGGATGCATCTTTACCTGCCAATAACCTGATTTACAATCGAACTTACTAAAAATAGTCTTTCCCTGTATTCTATTAATTAATTCTGACTTGTCTGGTAGCTTATAACCATTACTTCTGGTGTTGTCCTTTAGTCTTTTGTAGTTTATTACCATTCGGGCCTTTCCTCTAACTATCTCCGAATGATTTCTAACTATGAAAGCTGCTGACCTGTGTTTTGACGTTGATCTTCTTATGATTTCTAAGCCCATTAATTCTTTAATTTGTAGCTTGAAATCTTCTATGTCTTTGTTTGTCGCTTCTATAGAAGTTGTTCTTATAATATACTCAGGATTTATAATTTCTAACTCACATAGTATTTTATTATTATTCCAGTGTTTAAGAGGTTTTTCTCCTATTATTTCTAACTCATCTAAAAATTTTACTATGTTGTCTAGATCGGTCTTGTCTTTTATTATCCCTATCTTTTCTATCCCATTTTTAAAATTATAGAATTCTGTTTCTAAATCTATTAGCGTGTAATTTTTGTCTAATATCTCATCTTCTTCCTCTAAAATTTCTTCTAATACTAAGTTTTTGTTATTAGTCTGACAGAAATATTTTTCTCCATTACTACAATCTCTACAACAACTATCTTCTTTATTCTTTAGATTTATAGGAGAAATTTGTATTATTTTTGTCTCAGTCTTTTGGGTTTGGACTGGAGTATAAGTGTTGTTTTTCTGGAATATTATCCCATCTCTAGTAATGGTGCAACTTCCATTATTATCTAACAAGAAATCTAGACCTATTATAAAATCTGTATTTATATTTAGTTCTCTTACTAATATCTTATTCATGCTATAACTAGGGTTATAGAATTTTGCACAGGTATTCATAAAGCTAACTGTGGCTTCTTGCAGGTAATGTTTGTAGAAGTTATGGGTTCCGTCCATCTGCATTGCTGAAGATGGCTTATCTAGTGTTTTTACTAGATGGCTAGGAACTATTTTTTATTTAAAATACTTCTAGTACAACCTGTATCTACTAGTGCTAGCGTAGTAATCTCGTAGTCTTTAATTTTTATCTTTGTTAATAATCGTAAAGAACTAAATTTTTTATCTTCATTACATATTAAAGTTTTTTCTTCTGAATTCATTAATTCTGAGGCTACTTCTGTATCTAATTCTCTTTCTATTTGATCTTCTTCTGGAATGTGATCGTCTTCTTTATCCTTCTGTTTTCCTTTTTCTAGCTGAGCTAATCTCATTTCTAAAATATTTATTCTGTTTTCTAATGTTATTAGTCTTATAGCTATGGTTGCATCTTCTTGAATTTGTCTTAAAGGTTCTTTAAAACCTATTATAATTCCTAATTCTTTCTGGAGGCAGTTTATACAACCTTCCATGTAGCACTTTTTGCACTTGGCTCTTTTACTCCTGCTAGGGAACCATCTGCAAATGCAGCATGCAGTGCTATCTAGACCTTTATTCCTTTCGAATAAGTGGCCGCATTCTATTACTGTATTTACTAGATTATTTAAATCTTCATTTATATCTAATTGTTCTATCCCTATTTCATTAATAAATTCATCTACTTCAGAATCTGAAGAGTCTAATTTGTTATTATCTCCTGTGTCTATACTTACTATGGAGTATATACTTTCTGTATCTGACATGTATTCATCTACATTTATTAATGTCTCCTGAAAATCTTCTATTAGTTGAGAATTCCTAGTATTATTGTTTATTCTCTTCGGACATGTATTAGCTAGGTGTTCTATGCTACCGCAAGTAAAACATTCTAATCTATTTTTATATGTTCTATCATTTCTATATTTTCTTATATGTTTGTTCTTATCTAAATATGATTTTCTAGCTGATGATTTTCTAAGGTAGTATTTTTTCTTCTTATACTTATCATAGTTCTGATATCCATACTTCTTATTTTTTCTTTTATAGCTTCTTCTTTTCGGGGGGTCTTTATCATAACTCTGTGTGGTATATATTACACTTTTACAAAAGTCCAACTCATTTTGTTTTAGTTGTTTCTGTATCTGCAAATGCGTACATTTTTCTTGTAATATTTCCATCACATGTTGTATTCTATGTCCTATGGACCATCTAGCGTTTGGGTTTTGTAATATCCCATCACGCTTGTTCCAGCGTTCTTCAATTTCTCTACCTAAAGCTCCTGGTAATTTGTTGAAGAGCTTTTTTCCTAAGTCTTGATCAAACGAATTACCGCTGATCGTACAATAATAAAAGAAGTCATTTAAAAATTTCTTTATATATACCCAATTTCCTATACTTAATTGTTCTAATTTTATCAGTGCATTTCTTTGTAATACTACTAGTCCACTATTTGGATCCTCACCTGTGATTAGTGTATGTATCTTATTTGTGAAGTTGTATGGGTTTGATCCCATAGATACCAATTGGTGGAATTCTTCTGGAAAATCTGTTTTATAGGCTTCCCATAACGCTTTCGTAGATTCTCCTAAGAAAGTTTCTAAGTATTTATACATTGTTTCAGGGTCTGTTTCTACATTGTTTTGTATATAGTCTGCTACCACTATTCCTTTCCATAAATCTATTACGGAATTCCATCTTTGTGGATCGTGGGCAGCTATATTCAAAATCTTCCCTCTATTCCCTCCTTCTTGGAGAGTTATAGGTTCTTCCAACGACATTCTTCTTCCCGATGGTTTAACATTCTCTACAGGTTCTCCTGCAGTTCTAAAAACTCTTCTTCTAGGTATATTTCCTGTACTAGTGTCTACTGTAATACGTTCTCCTGTAGTTCTCTGGAAATGACTTGAGCTAGATGTGCTAGCTTCCATTAGTTCTTTCTGACTAATTTCGGAGTTTGTCTCAAATTCTTCTTCATTATTTAATGCGAAATCTTTCCAAATTTCTTCAAACATAGCTATTTTTTCTTTGGAGAGTTTTTCTGCTTTATATCCCGCATTATCTGTTCTTATCTCACATGTTTTAAAATGTTCTATTATTTCTTCTAATTCCATATTGTCTTTTTTACAACCCTTGCATCTGAATAACATCCAGTGTTTTTCTTTTTTCAGGTTTCTGGCCTTTTCTATGGCGATGTCTACTTCATACCCTTCTTGGATTATTTCTATGTTCATAAGTGTATTTATTTATGTTTCTTCTATTGTACTCTCTTCTTCACAAGTCTTTTGTGGAGTGTAATTATAGTCTGTAAATCTTATAGAAGTTTGTCCTTTGGGATTTGTATATTTTAAGTGCGAAGTAGGTTGTAATACCTTATTCTTTTTATCAAAGTTGTCTAACTTCCATTCTAATCCGGCATATTCTTCCGGTTGGATTTTAGTAGGTTTTATTAAGTTTATTCCCTTATTATTCATTAATTCTACTACATCATTTATTCTTATTTTAAACTTTGTGTTGCTATCATTAGTCATTTTTCCTAGAAATCCTAAGCATAGTAATAAATTATTACCGCTACTCATTTCTTCATAGCCTTTAGTTTGTATTCCTATTTTAATATGTCTGTCGAATTCTGCTAAGTTCATTAAAAAGTCTGGACTTATATAAAAGATTCCTCCATTATCGGTCATATCTATTTCTGTCATGCCTATAATGGCTTTCTTTATGTCTGTCCATCTATCATCGTATATCATTAATAAAACTTTGCATCCTAAGTTTTTTCTAGTTAAACCTTTAATTCCTATAACTATTAATCCCATGTGCATGAGAGTTCTGGCAGTCTTTTTTATATGTTTAAATGATTCTTCATTTATTAAACTAATATTTCTTGTTGAATCTCCTAACACTGATAGTTGTTCTTCTCTATAATGTCTGTATAGTTGAGCTGTAGACGAGAAACGTCCAGCATTGTATAGAGTCTTCGGGTTTAACAAATTCAATTGATTTTGTTGGAAAATACTTATGTCTTTATCTACGTTTATAACTTCACTAAGTTGTCTGTTTTCTTCTTCAGGTGTCTTCCAGTTTAGAATTCTAGAAATAAAATTATTTCCTATTCTATTTTCTGAGCAGCTTATTCTTTGCCCTTCGTCTTCTCTTCCCTGTCTAATTGCAAAAAGGTCCATTTTTGGGGTTTTCTTATTATTTTAGCTTTTTCTTTTTGCGGAGTTAATTCTATTTTATTCAGCTGATCTATTAAATTATCTATTTGTTGATTCGCTTGTTTTTCTTTATCTTTTTCTCGAACTATATGATCTCTTTCTTGGGCTAATTGAAGAATATGTTCACTTAATCTTTCTACTCTAGTTGCTATCATATCTATTTTTCTATGTAGATCTAGTATTAAAGTCGCTATCACTATATTTTGTTGGATTATTACTTGGTCTGCCTTTTGACTAGGTATATATTCTTTGTAATCTGCTGGTAAAGGAATAGATTTTTTCTATTAACTTTGTAATTTGTTCTTGAGCACTTACTATTCGGCTCATGAAAGAATTGCTACTTTTAGTTCTTTAACTGATTCTTCTAGTTTTAATAATCCTTCTATAAGTTCTTTTTTAATTTGTCTAATCTCTTGGCTGACCTTCAACTCAATATCTATTAAATTGTCTTTTAGGATTTTTTCTAAATCTTGTTTTGCAGAAAGCTTTTTGAATTCACACTTATTTACTAAATTATTTATATATTCTATGTTCTGTTCTGATCTTTTAAAAATTCTTTCTTGCTTCTTAAGTATTTCTTCTAATTTTTGCAGGTTACTTGTATAACTATTATTACTTTCTTTTACTTTTTCACTTAAGTTTATTATTATGTCTACTATAGTATTTAACTATTTTTCTTCACTATGGAGCGTATGTTCTCATGTGCTAAAACTACACTTTATAATACTTTGGTCTGGTAATATTCTAAATTTCTTTTCTGGTATTATTCTTAAGTCTAAGTAGTCGAGGTGCTTTAGATGAGCTATTTTATCCTAACGGAAAATACTCCAGTACTTTGTGTTTTAGTTTATACTGATATTCAATCTAGTCTTCTGCGTAATTTACGTCGCTCTGTATTCCTTGTATATGCCAATGTATATCTAGGAAAGTATTTTTATCTATAGCTGCAAAGTAAATGCTTTCTTCTATACTAGCGGAGAAACGATTATATTCTAATTATATTAAATGATGTTTTACGTTAGTTCTAAAGTATTCTAACAATCCTTCTTGACTTAGAGTTTTATTTTTTAGTTCTGTTTGTAAACCTATTAATTCTCTTCTAGCTACTACGTGTTTATTTTTTCTTAGTACTTCTCTCTTAATATTCCAAGAGTAGAATTTAAGTCTGTCTACGAAGTCTAAATGTTGCATTAATATGGCTTAAAACGTCTAGAGTCTTGTGCTAATTTTCTATTTTTTAAATATTTTACTAACTTTTATTCTAAGGCGGATATTATATTTATAACTTCTGAAAATCTTGACGAATTATCTTTTGTCTTACTTAGATGTATATATTCTGGATAAAGGGTTTTTAAACTCTTCTTAACTTCTAAGTATGTTTCCAAGTTATAGTCTGTCATATAAGTCTCTCAAGATGTCTAAAACTTATCTTATATTCTGGATACAGAGTAATTCTTTGTCCAAAAATCTTTATACGCTCTGATACCAATAATATAGGGGGTAGTATTTCAATAATTCTTTCAATCAAAGGAGGTGTGAGTATGGTTGTGTGGTCCTACTTTTCCTTCTGAACAATTCATCTCTTCTTTTAGATTTTACCCCTATCATGACAGTCGTCTTTAGCTACACCCAATTTTCAGGCCACAACAGTTCTTCAGCGGACATCAACAGGCCAATAATCAACCACCGTTGACATAAGAATTTATAAGCTAATCCATTGAGGTCACGACGGAGTCTAAGTTCAGAAGATAGCCATATCCAAGCATATTGCAGTTAAGATTACAACAGTAATTTCTAGATTCATGACATGATTTAAAACAGTAATTAAAGATTCATGATGAAAAATAACTTCATATTAACATACTGGTTCTTGCATTTCTGCAAGATTTCATAAAAAACATAATATACATGGTGGAGATAACTACTGAAATTAAAAACTTACATAATTTGAAGTACGGGGAGGTTTCCCTTTCGGGAGTCCCGGAAACTACTGCACACTAGTAAAGCTTGCTCCAAAATAAACTATCTTACATAAAGGAAATTTATACAATGATGGGGAGTGAGAAGGTTTCTTTCAGGTAATGTTTGTAGAAGTTATGGGTTCCGTCAATTCTTACACTTTTTTTTAAAGAATCTTGACAATTAAGTAATATATGATTGAAAGGGTACTAATTCGGAAGGGAAAAAAAGCACAAGAAATTTTAAGGACTCAGTGGAATAGGATAAAGTAGGAAGAAATGTTAAACGAGGCATGACAAGGCAAGTTAAAAGTTAGCGGGTTAAGGTTAGTCTTGCCCTTCGTCGTAGCGCTCCGTTTTTCATCCTGTATTTTTTGTATGTTTACTTATTCACATTTTGAATCCCCTTGGTGAAAATTCTACATCCGCCACTGTGCACAAGTGTAATTACACAATTACATTAATTTAAAAATAAAATTTAATTATAAAAAATTAAAAGTTAACATTTGACAATATGTTCCTTTATAAAAGATATTGGTATTTAAGATACATATTGTTTCTTGAAATATATTAACTAAAGTTCATATATTTGTAATAACTATTGTTTTTTAAAAAAGGGCAACCCGGTGCACTAAGCTCCCGCTATGCGCTGGGTCCAGGAAAGGGCCCGACCACAAGGGTCTATTGTAATAATTCATATATATATTTTTAATTTAATATTATTTTAAATTAATTATAAAAATTAAAAGCACATATTTTGTAAAAACATTATGGACCGGATGTTTGACAAAAAAGATTACTCCTAATATTTAAATATATAATGCCAAACCATTATTCAAATGTTTGACAAAAACATAATCTATCAATTGTAAGTAAAATATTAACAACATGCAATGTAAATAACAAGGTGATAGTATTAAAGCAAATAAACTAGAACCGAAATATAACATTAATTCAGAATCTATTTTGTAAGATAATACTCTTATGTCAAATTTCAACATAAAATAGGTTTTAACATAATTTAAGTAAATATAATTCAAAAAAGAAAAAAAAACATAAGTCTATAAAAAGACAAGTATTTAACTTCATTTCAAAACGTTAACCAAGTTTGTTAATGACTATTTTTTGTTAATATTAGGAGGTGAAGTTTTAAAAACTAGAATAATAACATAGTTATGCTAAATGAAGAAAATAAAACAATACGAGCAATTACATGAAATCACAAAAAATAACGGTTGAAAAATGAGAAGAAAGAAAATGAAAGATAATAATGTAAAAAAGAAAAATATATTTTAAAAAGTAAAATTAAAAAACAAATTAAAGTAATAGAAAATAAAAATAAAATAAATTAAAAAGAAAAGAAATTTTAAAAAAGAAAGAAATTGAAAGTAACTATGTAATTACACTTAGTTCTCAACCCCCCTCCCCTGAGAATTGAAAAGTGAAATTACTATCTCTCAATTACAACCAAATACGTGTTGACCATGTAATTACTTGACCTGACAGACAGGTCAAACTGTGTAATTACACTCAATTCTAATTACCTTTGCTTAATAATTACACTTTTACTAATTGTAAAACTATACATTAAACACTGATTGTGAAACAAAACTGACCAAATATATGTTATTGATCACATGATTGAATAACTATACCATGTAATACTTAGAAAATCAACTTTTTTAGGCGTTCAAAGAATTGGTTGTTTTTTCTTTCACCATATACTTTTCTTCAATCATGTGAAAATTTTCACCTTCATTCCCTTAACTGTTTTCGCCAAAATATTTTGGAAACTGTCACCAACAGACAAATTTAAGTGCAATAATGATAGAGCAAGTAGAGGTAATCCAATCATGAGGAATCATAATGGTGATTTCATATATGCACAGGCAGAAGAAATTCAAATGACCACAAACAAGAAAGCAGAAACAGTTGCACTCAGGAAAGCTCTTCAGTATTATAAGAAAACTAATTGGATTCTGACTGAAACTGATTAAAAGGTCCTACAGAAGATTATCCAGAGATATTGGAAGCCACCTTGGAAAGTGTTGATGTTGGATGAATGTTGTGACAACATCTGTAAATGCTCAGGACAACATCTTATGAAAATAAGAATGTTGTCTGCGATGTTGTGACAACATTCCTGACAATGTAATGAAGATATTGTATTTCAAGCAAAAATGAATTCTAGATCAAGCTTATATTTCAAGCAATAGTAATGAAGATATTGTATTTATCTTTTTAGATCTTTTAACTTTAGGCTGAAGTCATCTGCGAATTCATTTTTGTTTGTAATTTCTTTTTCGCATTTATTGTTCAATCTTGTAAAAAGAAATTCATTTGTAATTGTATATAATTTATACAATTCTTTGGTCATTGACCATCAAGGATATATTAAAATATACCCTTGAAAATATAAACCTTGTGTCTCTTTACTTTTCCGATGCATTTACTCTATAAAGGTTTATAACTGTTTTATCACAATGTTACCTCAGATGTTGACACAACATTGAAGGCAACATCCAGAAACTGTTTTAATTGCTTTAGCTATTACTGCTTTATTCTTACATATTCTTGCTTATCCGTAGCCTCGGACCCAACAAGTGGTATCAGAGCCAACACTTGATACAATAAGTGTTTCATTCTGAATATTACGGCTATGGACTCAGCTATACAAAACGTTGGCAGACTTCCAATTCTTGACGGAACTAACTATGCCTATTGGAAAATTCGACTACGTTCGCACATCAAATCCATTGATGTTCGATCTTGGAGATCAGTTTCCGAAGGCTATGTGATTCCCAAGTACCCAGCAGACGATGATGGTGATGTACTTACCAAACCCGAATCTGAATGGACCGCGGAAGAGATCAACAGTGCGAGCTTCAATGAAAATGCCCTAAATGCGATATTTGAATGGGTAGATCTCTATATGTTCAAACTAATCCAGAATTATACTACGGCCAAGGACGCTTGGGAGACCTTACAAACTCATTGTAAAGGTACCTCAAGTGTACGACGTACAAAGCTTCGCATGATTTTGAGCCAAAATGAACGCTTAAGGATGGAAGAATCTGAAGACATAAAATCCTATTTTGAAAAGTTAATTGACATTGCTAATCAGTGTCAAGTGCTTGATTCTCCTTTAACCAACACACAACTTGTGGATAAAGCTCTCAGATCTCTTCCTGAAAGGTTTAATACTAAGATTTGTGTTATTGAAGAGGCCCATAATCTTGCTAATATGGATCTACATGCCTTGATGAGCATCTTTAAAACATATGAGATGAACATGAAGAGCCAAAGAGATCTGTATAAAGACAAGACTTTGGCACTCCAAGGACAAACCTCGGAAACTGAATTGGAAAACGAGGAAGAAAACTTGGAGGAAATGGGAAATGGTGCAACTGTTGCCTTACTTACTCGTCGATTCAATTCGATGGTGAGAAAGATCAACATTGATCGCAATAAAGCCAAATACAAACAACATCAAAACCCACTCTTCAATAAACAGCCGAATAGGTCACCTTCTGAGCAAAGAAATCACAATCCACTGAGGAAATCTAACTCCGACAGTACCAATTTCAATCCCAAGCAACTCGAGGGAGTGCAGTGTCATGCATGCTCGGGTTGGGGACACTATGCTAATGAGTGTGCAAACACCCTTAGAAAAATTGGTAAGGTTATATGGGTAACTCTCAGTGATGATGAGAACGAAGAGGAGGAAGGAGATCAAGAAGAAGAACCACATGCAATGCTGGCAGCCATGTTCGAACATTCACTGTCCGACGATGAAGATGTTATTGACAATGTTGCGACAACATCAGACTCAACATATGGAATGTCTTCAACATCAGAGAGGTATGTATACTTTGACTATTCTGATGTAAATTGTTTTAGTGGATTTATTTCTTCATCTGAGGCTATAAATTTGGATCTAGTTGACTCCAAAGACGACGTAATAAATGAATTACAAAATCTGTGTAAAGCCTTAATCACTGAATCTGAGCAACTAGACTCAAAAGCAAAATTATTGGCTCTTGAGAATAGCAATCTGAAATGCACAATCAAACAATTAGAGGTGGTACTTACTAAGAAGGACCTAGAGCTTGGTAAGATTCGTGCACGATTGAACGTAGCTGAGACCACCTTTCAAAGGCTCAACATGGGAACCTCCAAACTGGATGAAATATTAAACTTTAATAATCCTACAAGGGCTGGGCTTGGGTACCAATATCCTAGAAAAACAAATACTTCCAGAATCCATAGTCAAACTGAGAGGATAAAATTTGTCAAAGAAAATACAAGCAACTCTCAGATCACTGAAATTGGATCGAAGTTTGTATGTAGCTTCTGTAAAAAGTTAGAACGTCTTATGCCCTACTGCTACAAACTTCAAAACTCTGCACTCAAGATATTGCCTAAAATGTCGTCGGCAATGTTGCCCAACATCACTGACAACATTCAAAGCAACCTGCCTGAAAGCAGAAGGAAGAAAAAGGAATGGATACCCAAATTGAATCTGAAATGTAATGTGTGCATAACTGCTTTGCGTACTAACATTACAAGGTCTTGGTATTTCGATAGTGGCTGCTCACGTCATATGACAGGTACCAAAAGCTTATTGAAGGAGTATGTAGCATTCAATGGAGGATACGTGACCTTTCGAGGAGGAAGTAAAAGTAAGATAATTGGTAAAAGAACTCTTAATGTTCCGGATGTACCAGCCTTGAAAAATGTTCTTCATGTAGAAGGTTTGGTTACTAATCTTCTTAGCATAAGCCAACTATGTGATGATGATCTCGAGGTAAAATTCAACAAGCTTGGATGCAAGGTTACAGATTTTGCAGATAAATGTGTCATGTCAGGAACCCGAACGGGAGATAATTGCTATCTAGTCGGTAGACAAGAGTTTTGCAACTCTGCAAAGGTAGGTGACCTGACACTTTGGCATCAAAAGTTGGGACATGTCAACTACGGCAACTTGGAAAAGCTGATCTCATTTGAAGCTGTCAGAGGCATTCCCAGACTGGATCCAAAAGATAAAACACTGTGTGAAGATTGTTTGAAAGGAAAGCAAACCCCAGTCTTTCATAATGTTGTCCAACGTGACGGACAACATTCAGGTACGTCTCATTGTTTCCAATTATTGCATATGGATCTTATGGGTCCAATCGAGGTAGATAGCCTAGGATGAATGAGATATTCTTATGTGATAGTAGATGATTTTTCCAGATTCACTTGGATCTATTTTTTAAAAGAAAAATCACAAACCTTTGAGATGTTTAGAACACTTTACTCTAGGATTAAAAATCTGTTTTGTTCTTCGATTTTCAGAATTATATCTGATCATGGAAAGGAGTTTGAAAATCAAACCTTTGCAAAATTTTGTAAAAAGAAAGGCATATTCCATGAATTTTCGGCACCAAAAATACCACAACAAAATGGGGTTGCCGAGAGAAAGAACAGAACTCTACAAGAAATGGCTAGAGTTATGTTAAGTTCTAAGCAATTGTCAAAAAGGTTTTGAGAAGAAGCCTTGAACACGGCATGTCACATAACTAATAGAATTTATTTAAGGCTAGGGACCAAGATGACACCCTATGAACTGTTAAATGGAAAGAAACCTACAGTGCGGTACTTTCATGTCTTTGGGTGTCTTAATGACACGGATAAACTGGCCAAATTTGACTCTAAGAGTGACAAGGGAATATTCGTTGGCTACTCTCAGAATAGCCATGCTTATCGAATATACAATCTTCGGACAAAGACCATACAAGAATCAGTCAACGTTATTTTCGATGACATGCTTGATATATCTGGTAGATCTTTAGAAAATAACATTATGGTTACAGTTGAAGAGGAGCAACCCACAGAAGAAACATATATAGTCCCAGATGTTGTCCCAACATCATAAGAAACATTTGAACCTTAAAAAGAGAACACAGGGAACGAAATCGAGAAGGAATCTGCTACTGAACTGAATGATCAAGTGAGAAGAGACCCTCCATCGAGGATTAGAAGGAACCATCCACCCGACCAGGTGATAGGGGAGTTTTTTAGAAGAGGCGTACAAGATGGAAAGAGCCAGTAAATTAATGAGAAATGGTAAGGTATGTGTGCATGTCCACCATATATCAACAGGTAAGTCTCTCTTGTCTTACATCTACTTTGGAATCTAAAAATATTGGGGAAGCATTAAAAGATAATTTTTGGATTCAAGCCATGCAAGAAGAGCTTGAACAATTTTCCCGAAATAAGGTTTGGGACTTGGTACCACGACCTAACAACACAAATGTTATTGGGACCAAGTGGATATTCAAAAACAAATCAGATGAGTTAGAGAAGATTGTCAGGAACAAAGCTCGACTTGTTGCTCAATGATATACACAAGTAGAAGGTATTGACTATGACGAGACCTTCGCTCATGTGTCTAGAATTGAGTCAATAAGGTTACTTCTTGCTATTGCTTGCTATCTAAAGATTATCTTGCACCAAATGGACGTTAAAGGTGCCTTTCTCAATGGATACTTGGACAAAGAAGTTTATGTTGAACAACCAAAGGGATTTGAGGATCCTCACCATCAACATCATGTGTACAAGCTCAAGAAAGCCTTGTATGGACTAAAACAAGCACCACGTGCATGGTATGGTCGTCTAACTAACTTCCTTGTTGAGTTTGGTTTTACCCGTGGAGAAGCTGACAGAACATTATTCATTAAAAGACACGGTGTAGATATAATAATAGCTCAAATCTATGTTGATGATATTGTTTTTTGGTTCGACTACAGAATCACTAGTAAAGTCTTTTGTCGAAGCAATGTCGACAACATTTGAGATGAGCATGATTGGAGAACTAACATTTTTCTTAGGCTTGCAGATTAAACAGAATGAAGATGGGATCTTTGTATCTCAAAGCAAATACGCCAAGAATCTTGTTAAGAGATTTGGTCTGGAAAATGCTAAATACATGAAAACTCCAATGGGCTCTGCGCAACAGGTATGTAAAGATGATGTTGGAGTAGATGTTGACCCAACATTATACCCATCTATGATAGGTAGCCTCTACTGCCCCGATATCATGTTTAGCGTATGTGTTTGTGCCAGGTTCCAAGCTAGTCCCAAGGTATCCCATTTTAATGTTGTGAAATGTATCATTCGATACGTTGCCGGTACAAGTGACTTGGGAATTTGGTACTCCAAAGACATTAATCCTAATCTAATAGGATATAGTGACTCGGATTGGGCCGGTGATGTAGACGATAGAAAAAGCACTAGTGATGGGTGTTTCTATCTTGGCAATAATCTAGTCTCATGGTACAGTCGTAAACAAAATTGTGTATCACTCTCGACTGCCGAATCTGAATATGTGGCAGCCGAAAGTTATTGTGCTCAACTGATTTGGTTACGACATATGCTAGATGACTATGGTATATCTAATAACTCCATGATTTTGTACTGTGATAATCTGAGTGCTATTATTATTTCCAAAAATCCAGTTCAGCATTCACATACAAAGCACATAGACATAAGACATCATTTTTAAGAGACTTAGTGGAAAAACAGCTAGTTCAAATCGAACATGTTGATACTCTTTTTCAACTGGCTGACATTTTTACCAAACCTTTGGATCATGAGAGATTTTCTAGCTTGAAAAAATCTCTTGGTCTCTGTTTTATTTGAAAATAAGACAGACTAGGTAGATGTTGTCTGAAATGTTGTCCTAACATTCTGGGTAACATTTACTGATTGAGTCAATATACAAGATAAGTGTTGTAGTGATGTTGCATTTTTTTAAAAGATTCAAGCATGACTCTAAAAGGATAAGATATGAAGGCGAAGCCTCTACTAAAAGATTTGGATGTATACAAAAAGAGCAAAGCTCTAAGATTGGTATCGTTCTTATTCTATAGGAGTACCACGTGTTCAAAAAGGTTGAAAATTCCTCAATATTTTTTTTAATCTGTATGTGTTCAACTAAGTTGATTAAGGACAATGGTAAAATGTTACATTATTTCAGTGATCAGTCTCATAGGGAACATATACGGAAATATCATCTGTCAAATCAAAAAATCCTTGGAATCTCATAATGCTTGTTTAACTTTGAAATATTGCCAACATCATCAACAACATCGTGTTCCAGTAAATTGATCAATCTAGTTTATCTTATTTTATTCATGTTTTTGGTATTTAACATGACTCTGTCTTTAACTGGAAGTCCAAAAATTCTGGATGACCCTTTTTTTTAATGATGATATGTGCTATGACAATCCTTATTTTAGGTGTGTAAAGAGTTTTTATTCTTCTATACAATCTAAATTTAAGGAAAAGGAGTTTGAGTGTAAGTATACTTTGCCATAATAAAACCTCCCATTTTTTGTCTTGGAATTGTCACATCAACCGACTACCAATCCATCAAACCATGGCAGCCCAAACAACACCGTCATTTCTCAAAACCCAAAGCTTCTCCAACATGCCCAATCCTTCAAAAGCCTCTCCCATATCCGTGTCCCCAAAATCAACAAACACCAAAGATTATTCTCCAATGTCGACTAGTCCAGCAAATAACGACAAGGTTTACAGGCATTATACTTTCATCAATGACTTGAGACCTGTCGAGGAGGACTGCACAGAGGCTATGATCCTGCTTGGTTCAGATAAGCCATTACAGGTGAGCTACCCAGGCGATAATGAAAATCCAATCGATGTTGATGCAACATCTTATCTCTCGAACCTTGCCTTAAAATCGACATTTCCGACGCAAAGGTCAAAGAGGGTTTTCGAAAACCAATTCGGTGAATACCAGTCTGCCAAAAGATCCAGGGAAGAGTCGACTTTCCCTGTTGATACTACCACAAGCAGCAACACTGACACCAATATCAGTGTGCCCAGTTCCTCCATAACTCCATCGACTTCCACTCCACAAGCAGAATCTGAGAAGGAAAAAGAAGAAGAAGAGATGTCTGATGACACACCTCTACGAAACTTCATTCCTAAAGGGGTCCATAGAACATACTGGAATTTTGATAAATATGTTGCCTCAACATCAAAGGCAACAGACGAGAAAATTCACCCAGACTATGTTGCCCCAACATCCGAGGCAACACCTGCAGCCACCTCATCCGAACAAGTATACACAGAATCTGAAACAGATTCTGAGGTAATTCCCTACTCTTCCATGTTTCAAACTAAATCATGCTCAAGCAATTGGAATTGGTTTAAGAATAGAGGAGTTAGAGGGGAGAAGGTGATTGACCTAACTTCATTCTCTAAAAATGGTTTAGTTGATTTCTTAAGTAGTCAAAACATCTTAAGCTCTGTATCTGGTAAGAATCCTTATTGTGAGAAGGTGATTAGGGTGTTCTATGCTAATCTGATGCTTGTTGTTAAGGACACAACCTCAAATAAATTTGGGAAAGTGTACCTATACAACAAGGTATACAATTTTACACCTAATATCATCAATTCCACCCTTGGGATAATTATTAGTAAAAGAGAACCTCAACCAAACCCCACTGTGGAGGAACTCAATTCAATGATCAAGTACCTTACAGGGAATTTGATCACTGTTTGGGCTCCTCGCAGCCCTGTATCGAAACTCACTGCCTTGTTTGCCACTTTGCACAAACTTGCTATATACAACTGACTACCCTCTCTCAACGAGACAGTAGTGACCCTTGATCAAGCATCACTGCTTTTTAAGATTGGAAGGAATCAGAAAGTTGACTTAGGAACACTTATATTCAACCATGCTGTCAACTTGGCAGAAAAACAAAGCAACTCTGCCCTTCCATACCCCTCCTTGATTTTTCAAATACTGCTCAACCAAGGTTTTAAGACTCCAAAAGGAGAAAAGCTGAGTCCAGCCTTAGAGGTTTACTCAGTAAAACGAGCATTTGTTAACAGTAGGGATAGGGTTATTGACCTGCCCTGGAAGAAAGATGAATGGGACACTAACACATCAAAGAATATTATCGACATTCCTGGCAACATTGCTCAATGACAGGTCCCAATGTCCAAAGACTGGCTACGACAGCACATTGCTGAACTTGACAGACAAATTCAAGAACTAGTGCGAGCTAGGAACTATTACATGGGCTTACTTTCTTCACAAAAATGGGGAAATGATGTTGATCTTTGATCTTTCTTCTTTGAAGCCAGACGAAGGCAGAGAGGAGCTCTTGATAAAGTGCGGTAATGATCTGAGGGGATATGAGGTGAGATGATTGATTGCTAACTACTTCTGAAGCCATGGAGATGAAGATGGTGCTGCACAGAGTGATTGATCACAAAAAGTGGTTGGAAGCTATTGTGACTTGATTACTCTAGTCAATGATGATTATGCTGATGGAGTGTTGATTCAATGATGAATGTTTATTTGAATAGTGGACTATACTGACATTAGGAATATTATTTGTGTTTGTATTTTTTTACTTTGAGACATTTGGTCTGTTCTTGTAGACATTGTGACTGCTTTCAAAAGTTATTTATATATATTTCCATGATGTGGATTATTATGAATGGTTACTGTAGACTGATTACGCAGTTGCCGTAAGTAAGTCACGACTAACAGAACATAACTCTTATATGATCAAATCATCGATACAACACTGCTTGAAATTTGCTACTACAGGTTAAGGGGGAGCATAACACTGATCCTACTGATTCTTGGAATGTAGGGACTACATCGGGAATCAGTATCCTAGTCATTTTCGCTTCGTATGGAGTTTTGTGAAGAAAGGCAAAAAGGGGGAGATTGTTGATGTTGGATGGATGTTGTGACAACATCTGTAAATGCTCAGGACAACATCTTATGAAAATAAGAATGTTGCTTGCGATGTTGTGACAATATTCCTGACAACATCTCTGTAACGATTTTGCCTATTCTTTCGGCCAAAACAGGTTGTGTTACTGTGAGTAAAAATGACCTAGGCAAGCTAACAATGATGATGTGTTTAAAACGTGGTAAAAGAAACAGTCAAATCTTGGAGACGAAGCAGCGTGAAGACCAAGTCCAGAACGTTGAGCTTTTGAAGGAGCAAGAACCGGTCCAAGCTGAAGCCTTCTTTTACTCAGCCTCCGCAACCAACCAGTGAGGATTTTAAGGGAAGTTCCACACAATAAATAGAAGGGAACTTCGGAGTATCGATATCCAGAATTGAACGAGAAGAATTACCAAGAGAGCTCTCAGATATTCACCTTAGAAACTGGATCAACACACTTAGCCTAAAGTAGTTTAACAACATCTAGTCCCACATTACTACTGCTGCTCAGATTCTAGATCAAGCTTATATTTCAAGCAATAGTAATGAAGATGTTGTACTTATATTTTTAGATCTTTTAACTTTAGGCTGAAGTCATCTGCGAATTCATTTTTGTTTGTAATTTCTTTTTCGCATTTATTGTTCAATCTTGTAAAAAGAAATTTATTTGTAATTGTATATAATTTATACAATTCTTTGGTCATTGACCATCAAGGGATATATTAATATATACCCTTGAAAATATAAACCTTGTGTCTCTTTACTTTTCCGCTGCATTTACTCTATAAAGGTTTATAACTGTTTTATCATAATGTTGCCTCAGATGTTGACACAACATTGAAGGCAACATCCAAAAATTGTTTTAATTTCTTTAGCTATTACTGTTTTATTCTTACATATTCTTGCTTATCCGTAGCCCCGGACCCAACAGAAAGTAATAGACATGATTGAGGAGACTCAACAATAACAACAACAATAACAACATATCCAGTAAAATCCCACAACGTGAAATTTGGGGAGGATAGAGTGTACGCAGACCTTGCCCCTACCAAGGTAGGGAGACTGGTTCCGAAAGATGGAAACATTTCAAGCGTAGACTATGCAGGTACTCATGGGAGGTAACAAATTAGCATATTGTCTATCCAACATTTCTTTGGAGAATGCAAGAAGAACACAAGCATATCACTTTGACGGGTTACCAACTTTGGCTAGGAGGATACTCAATATGGACAAGTCTATGGAGATTGATTACTGTCATTATAGTTTGCTTCATTTTAAGAGGATATACAGCTTTTTAGAGATAATCTAGCATTTTGTAAAAGTTGATTTCTCGGAATCTCACTCAACTATCCTTAGTGTAATTCAACTCATTTTAGTAAACTTTTGTTGACACGATATTTTTTTAGAAGTTAAATCCTTATTTGATATAAACTTACTCATTTTTACCATTTAGTGACCCGTCCCACTAACCTGACCCGCTATCCAATGAATTTAGTGTAGGACTTGATGGGATGTCTGAGAACTAATTAGTAGTGCAAATAGCTTAACAATAGTGTCATAGTAACTAGATGAACTTGAGGCAAAATTTGAAGGCCTGAGTAGGGAGGAGAATCCAGCCATGTTACCAGTAAAAAGTTACTACTAGTAAAAATTCAGTCCTTGGTATTTTGTTATAAAAATTTGGATAGCGGGTCGGTTTAGTAGGCGGATCACCAAATGGTAAAAATAGATGAGTTTATATTAAATAAGGATTTAACTTTTTAAAAAATGTCACATCAGCAAAAGTTGATTAAAATGAGTTGAGTGATTTGTGTTACAAAGATGAAAGTCTTGAAAATTTATTAATGTGGAATTAAGTATATCCCATTATTTATGACTCAAACAATTGGGGCCCCGCACTTCGGAAACGTCGTTTCCACGCATGTGCACACGTAGTGCCAAGTAACGCAAATATCATTAGTGAAAGAGATATTGGTACATATGTAATACGTTTGAGACATAGAATGAAGGACGGTTATAGGCCAAATGACAAAATATTCCACATTGGTAAACAAAGGAAGAAGTGTACGAAGTGTAAGATGAAACGAGTCGGAGGTCGCCGCGGCGCTAATTAGGTCTTCAGCCACTGGAGCCGCGACGCTAATTCGCAGAGTCGCGGCGCTTCGAAGGAAGAATGCTGCGACGGGAAGTTGGAAAGTTCTGACCTTTGGGCTGGTTTTGGAGCATTGAATCTCCATTACTTGGCACATGAATTCAGTCATTATTTAGCTGAATGTAATCCCTTCATCAAGTGTCATTACATGGCTATTGAAGGCCATTAGTTAGCTAGTTGAAGGGTCACCTCATTACACTATAAATTGAGGCCTTTGGCTCAATTGTTTACAACACTTAGAAATATTTACAGAATTTTCTAACATCTTCTTCTTCCTCTCTAGCAAGTTTACTATACTCAAAGTTCTTCAAAAGTAACACTTGAATTTTATTTGCTCAATCGTTAAGTTGTTGTTGTATCTTGGGAGACTATTGGTCAATAATGTAAAAAGAGATATACGGGGCAATCTTGTCTTAAAGACAGAGTGTCATCACTCGACTCAGCAAATCACACAAGGAGTTTGTTCAATTCTTGATTTCCAGTTTTATTGTAATCTTTAGTTTATCCGTTCTAGCAATTGTAATAGTTAATTACTTCCCATTTCCTGCAATTGTTGTATCCTGCAATTTTAAGAAAAGATTTGTTGTAAGTTCCTAGAAAGATGACTGGAAGAGAAAAACTCGCTTCTGATTCTACTGCTGCTGCTACTCAAGGCAACACCTCTGCCTTCCCCACTGCTCAAGGCACACCCAATGCCTTTCCGGTTGCTCAAGGCTCAACCAACGCCTTTTCTGTTGCTCAAGGGAATGCTCCAGTTCCTCCACCCGCTGGATTCCATCATGAACGCCAAGAAAAGTTCATGGGCTCCAATTTCAAGAGACGGCAACAGAAGATGCTCTTTTATCTGACTGTTATGGGAATGGCTTGTTTCCTAACAAAAGATCCTCCACAAACTGGAGATGAAATGGACCCTTCGCCTACTGAAACGGCTGTAAGAACTATATTTTGAACTGTTTGTCAGACCCTCTCTACATGGTGTATTGCACCGTTGGCACCGCCAAAGAGTTGTGGGAGAAGCTGCAAAAGAAGTACAACATACAAAATGCAGGTACTAAGAAATTCATCGTTGGGAAATTTCTGAAATTTCAAATGATGGATAGTAAAACAGTGATGTCCCAAGTCCAAAAATTCTAAATGATTCTACATCACCTGGATTTGGAAGGTAAGAAACCAAATGAGCAGTTTTTGGTTGCATCATTGATTGAAAAGTTACCTCATTCATGGAATGAGTTTATGAGTTACTTAAAACTCAAGACAAAAGAGATGACCTTTGAAGAGCTTATTATCAAATTCCAAATTCATGAAGATAATAAGAAGGCCTTGCCTAGGGGTAGACAACCTGCTGAGGAAAAGGCAAATCTGGCTGAGGCCAAAGGGAACCCAAGCAAGAAGCGCAAGTTCCAGAAAGACGGCAAGACCCAAGCAGCGGAGAAGTTCAAAGGAAACTGTCACCACTGTGGGAAACCTAGTCACATGATCAAGGACTGCCGCAAGTTCAAGACTGAGCAACAAGAGAAGGCTAAGGCTAAGGGAAAGGCACATGTTAACGTCGTCAAAGACAGGCTTCTGGACGACATGATTGAGGAGTTCTCAGCGGTGGTGCTTGAAGCAAACCTTGTTGAGAATCCCATGCAATGGTGGATGGACACAGGTGCTACAAAACATATATGTTCCAATAGAGATGCCTTCTCCACTTATACACCAGTTACTAACAAAAAGTTGTTCATGGGTAACAACGCTTCTTCTAACGTGCTTGGGGTAGGAAATGTAGTCCTGAAGATGACTTCTGGAAATGAGCTCACTCTGAATGAGGTAATGCATGTTCCTGAGATTAGAAGAAATTTAATTTCAGGTCATTTATTGGTTAATGCTGGTTTTAGGCTAGTGTTTTTGAGTCCAATAAATTTGTAATCACCAAGAATGGAACGTTTGTGGAAAGGGGCTTTGTCTGTGAAGGCCTCTTCAAAGTTAACGCCACGTATGTATTACGTGCAAGCAATAATAATAAAGTTTCTTCTTACTTGCTTGAGTCCTCTAATTTATGGCATCATAGATTAGGACATGTTAACTACAAGTCCATACAAAGGTTGGTCAAGTTGGAGTTGTTGCCATCTATCGACATAAACCATCAACATAAATGTGAGGTGTGCGTAGAGGCAAAACTCACAAAGATTCCTTTTCAATCCGTCGAAAGGAATACCACTCGTCTAGAACTTATTCACACATATATATGTGATTTGAAGTTTGCACGAACTAGAGGGGGAACAAGTACTTTGTGACATTCATTGATGATAGCACAGGGTATTGTTACCTTTACTTATTGAAAAGTAAAGATGAAGCCTTTGAAGCGTTCCGACGTTACAAAGCAGAAGTTGAGAACCAACTAAGCATGCAGATTAAATCCATTAAAAGTGATAGATGGGGAGAATATGTAGCGCCATTTGAGTAATATTGTGCCCAATCAGGCATTGTTCATCAAACGATGGCTCCATACTCACCTCGGTCGAACGGTGTGGTGGAACGTAAAAACCCCACATTGAAGGAAATGATGAATGCCTTGATCATCAATTCCGGTCTTCCCCAAAATATGTGGGGAGAAACCGTCCTTACCGCTAATACGATTCTTAAAAGTGTCTCACATAAGGAAAAGGACAAAACTCCATATGAATCATGGAAAGGAAAGAAACTCACTTATAAATATTTAAATGTGTGGGGTTGTTTGGCAAATGTTGAAGTACCCAAGCCAAAGCAGGTCAAGATTGGGCCTAAGACTATAGATTGCATTTTCATCAGATATGCAAATAACAATAGTGCTTATCGCTTCTTAGTGCATAACTCTGATATTCCAGATATTTACGGAGGTACCATCATGGAATTAAGGAATGCTCAATTCTTTGAAGATACCTTTACTAGAAAGGAAAAAAGACATAACCTCTCGCAAACGAAGTTATGAACAAATGTCTTAGGAACCGGGAGTCGTTGACTGCCTGAATCTAGATGGTTCAGATCTAGTGGACTTCAAAGTGGCTGAATATCCAGAATCTAGTGTTCCAGATTCTCAGAACTTGGAGACTCTAGAGATGGAACCAAGGCGAAGTAAAAGGGCCAGGAAGGATAAATCCTTCAGTCCTGACTTTGTAGCTTATATAGTTGATGACGAACCAACGACAATTGCTGAAGCGTTGTCAACTCCAGAGGCACCGCTCTGGAAAAAAGCTATTGAGAGTGAAATAGACTTCATTCTGCATAACCATACTTGGGAGTTGGTTGATCTTCCTATGGGAAATAAACCGTTGGATTGTAAATGGATACTCAAACGGAAGTATAAAGCAGATGAGTCTATAGATAAGTACAAGGTCAGGTTGGTAGTCAAGGGCTATCGGCAGAAAGAAGGCCTTGACTATTTTGACACATACTCCCTGGTGTCTAGGATGACGTCCATACGAGTATTCATTGCGATCGCAGTATTGTGTGACCTTGAGATACATCAAATGGATGTCAAGACAGCTTTCCTAAATGGTGATTTGGAAGAAGAAATTTATATGGAACAACCCGAGGGGTATGTGGTTCCAGGGCAGGAGAAGAAAGTTTGTCGGCTTGTCAAATCTCTGTACGGGCTGAAACAAGCCCCGAAGCAATGGCACGAAAAAATTGATAGTACTCTACTATCGAAGGGTTTCACCATTAATGAGTGTGACAAATGTGTCTACATGAAAGATAACTCTGACTCGTTCGTCATGATATGCCTATATGTAGATGACATGTTGATCACATGGAGCAATCCTAGCTTGATTCTAGAGACTAAGAACATGTTGAGATAATGCTTCGACATGAAGGATATGGGTATCACATATGTCATCTTAGGGATAAAGATCTCTAAGACGTCTGACGGACTGGTCTTATCTCAGTCTCACTACATCGAGGATATGTTGAGAAAGTTTGAGATATTTGACAGTTCGCCTATGAAGTCACCAATTGATAGAAATCAAAAGCTTGATAAAAATTGTGGTGCACCCATATGCCAGGAGCAATATACACATGTGATTGGTAGTTTGATGTACATAACAAACTGCTCCCAACCTGATATTGCTTATGCAGTCAATAAGTTTGCTAGGTTTACTCGTAATCCGAGTAATGATCATTAGAAGGCGTTAAATATGGTACTACAATACCTGAAATACACGCTAACTTACGGGTTGCATTATTTGAGGCATTCAATTGTACTAGAGCGGTACAATGATACAAACTGTATATCTGATATAGAGAACACCAATTCCACTAGTGGGTATGTATTTACAATTGGTGGTGGGGTTGTGTCTTGGAAATCCTCTAAGAAAACTTGCATCGCTCGATCCACGATAGAATCGGAGTTTATCGCTTTAAACAAAGCAGGAGAATAATCTGAGTGGCTTCACGACTTATTAGATGATGTCCCTTATTGGGACAAACCCGTACCTTCCGTAATGATCCACTGCGACAGTCAGTCGGCTCTATGAAGGGCACGAAGTTCTATGTACAACGGCAAGTCTCATCATATTCGACTGAGACATAAGACCGTTAGGCAGCTGATCACCATGGGTATCATATCCATTGATTACATAAAATCAAAGGATAACATAGCGGACCCACTAACAAAGGGCTTACCCAAAGATCAAATGTTATACCTGTCTAGGGGAATGGGCTTAAAACCCAAGGTATAAGGACCAATACGGTGGTAACCCAACCTTACAGACTGGAGATCCCAGGAATTAGGTTCAATAGGAAAACTAAGCTGTAAAGGTTCAGTTGAGCGTTTCGGTGGAAGCATGAGCACTTCAGATAGTGATTTCTGTAAAGAAACACCAAATCCAAAGTCGTTCCCGCGATAGATTATAAGTGTTATCTGCAGTGTGGGTAAATGTTAAGTTTCCAAAACCTTTAATGATCCTCACCGGTTGAGGTTAGGTTTGGGGAAACTTTTAATGGTTCCTAACACTTGTAAAATGGGGTATAGTAGGATACCTTGTAGGAGACCACCTATTTATGTGCGAGGACATGCCGCCTCAAATTAACGCACTTAAGAATCCAAGAAGTGTCCACGGCCACAACAGATAAAATATTACGAAGAACAGAGTAAGAGAAGTTGTTGTGTTGGTACCGTTGACTTGGCTTACACTAAACACTGACGGTTCAAGACATCACATTCACTGCGCAGTAAGTAAGTCCGATGGTATTCAACTATCACATTCACTGCGCAGTAAGTAAGTCCGATGGTATTCAACTATGGAAGGTTTAAAGAGGAAGCTACCTATCCAGATGCAACATCGGTCCGCTGAAAGATTTTTGGAAAATGCACCACGTGAGTGCGCCAAAATCTCTTTCAAGAGGGGATTGTTGAAAATTTACTAATATGGATTTAAGTATATCCCATTATTTATGACTCAAACAATTGGGGCCCCGCACGTCGGAAATGTCATTTCCACACACGTGCACACGTAGTGCCAAGTATCGTAAATTTCATTAGTGAAAGAGATATTTGTATGTATGTAATAAGTTTGAGACATAGAATGATAGATGGTTATTGACCAAATTACAAAATATTCCACGTTGATAAACGAAGGAAGAAGTGTAAGATGAAATGAGTCGGAAGTCGCCGCGAAGGGCCGCGGCGCAGCCCCGTCGGAGCCGAGGCATTGGAGCGCCGCGGCGCCTTCCAGGGAGCGCCGCAATGCTAATTGGGTCTTCAGCCACTGGAGTCGCCCGCTAATTCGCAGAGCCGCGACGCTTCGGAGGCAGAATACTGCGACGGAAATTTGAAAAGTTCTGACCTTTGGGCTGGTTTTGGAGCATTGAATCTCCATTACTTGGCACATGAATTCAACCATTATTTGGCTAAATGTAACCGTTCCATCATGTGTCATTACATGGCTATTGAAGGCCATTAGTTGGCTAGTTGAAGGGTCACCTCATTACACTATAAATTGAGGCCTTTGGCTCAATTATTCCCAACACTTAGAAATATTTACAGAATTTTCTAACATCTTCTTCTTCCTCTCTAGCATGTTTACTATACTCAAAGTTCTTCAAGAGTAACACTTGAGTTTCCTTTGCTCAATTGTTAAGTTGATGTTGTATCTAGGGAGACTATTGCCCGACAACGTAAAAGGAGATATACGGGACAATTTTATCTTAAAGACAGAGTGTCATCACTCGACTCAGCAAATCACACAAAGAGTTTGTTCAATTCTTGATTTTCAGTTTTATCGTAATCTTTAGTTTATCCTTTCTAGCAATTGTAATATTTACTTACTTTGCGTTCCCTGCAATTGTTGTATCCCATAGAAAGTTGAGCGACTTTCCATTTACAAAATAAAGTTAAGTAATTTTTGTGTTACAATGATAATAATTGAGTGACTTTTCAATTACAAAATAAAGTAAGTGATTTTTGTGTTACAATAAAGATAGTTAAGTGAGCTTCAGAGAAACCAACTCTATTTTGTAAGACTGATTTGGTGAATATTTGCACCACGTTGATCATAGTTTACCTACCTGTTGCTAGTTCAAACTTTAGACATTTTGTAGTAGTCTTTCTTTCCTTCCTGTTTTTTATTAATCAAAAAAAATTGTTAGGTAACACTACCAGAACTTAATTTGCCAAAAAAAAGTTGTATTATACGCTTATTCTAATTGGTAGTACCGAGTACGCCTTTTTTTTAAGCTTAAAAGTAAGTCTTTATTTAGAGTTTGAAGAACCTATACAAAAATACAAGTAATACCAAACCTACTTTCAACTAAAATATTTTATTGATGGTCATGGGCCCTTTCAATAAATAACTAAAAAATAATGAAGATGATCTACCCATCTAAATCGGAATTCAGGAATCAGCTCCATTAAACAAAGAAGGCATCCAATGAAAGATTTTGGTGGATTATTTGCCCCCTCTATCTGTTTTCTCTTCTTTTTTAATCTCCTTATATTTTAACTTCGTACATTAATTTACATTTGATATATTGTCTATATGTCAAGGTTTTCCTCTACGAGCTTTGAATCATACACATTCCACCTTCTTTCACTGATCATTTTTTAGCAGTTGAGCTTTTTGTTTCTACTTTTCCTATTTTTACCTTTTATTCATATTTATAATTTAATAGTATGCTAGTGGATGATAAAAATTTACCCGTATTTGATACTTATGTTAAATTAATGTCATACATATATTTCTTCTTTTAACCATGATTAAGTAACGTATTTGCATTGTGCCAAACCGTGAAAAAGTTTTAAATTATTAATTAAGATTAAACTACTTGATTTAACATAAATACCAAATTTCAGTATAAGTATTTAGTCTTGGGTGACTGTTTTCTTCCTTTCATATCATTTACTTAAAATGGGTATTTAAATATCAAAAGTGGACATTGGAGACACAAAAGTCTAGTATTTCAACCAATTGGTCTCTCAAGAAGCATGATTGTCACATGATAAATCTTGTATCAGATCTTGCTCTCCAGATTCCTTTGCATTTTATTTCTCTCAATGCAATATTCAATAACTAGCTAAAGAATATTGCAGAGGAGAAATCAATTAACCTATATTTTTTCCAGATTGAATGGTTGGGTTAAGGAAATAATTGTGCAAATAACGTTGATTGTTTCAAGGATTATGGTTTTCTTCGAAGTTTGAAAGACTGTAGAAAGGAATAGAAATCAAGTATTCTAAGGGAAATTTTATAGGTGGTCACATAATACCTTTCTTTAACCAAAGTCATACAATTTTATTTCTTAACTAAAAGTCAGAAGGCCAAAAAATAAACCTTCTGATGTGCTAAATATACTATACATTTATACTCCACATTTTAACCTATTATTTTTAATTTTAATCTAATAAATACCCACACTTAAAAAGGACCCACAACCCACCAGATCCAAAATGGCCCCCACTAATCTCTGCTTCAAAATTTTATACGTATACGTACAGATATTTATATGTAAATATATTATATACTTATCCAGAGAATATGTATTTGTACACTAATAAATTGTTCTTCAAATAGTAGTACATTTTTTAAATCTCTTCATTGCTCCAAAGGTGGAATCTCCCACCCCAGGAGCCCCCACACCCCGGTCCGACAGGTCTTCGAAGAAGGTAAATCATGGTGACTCAATTGATTTCAAAGGTTAGACCACTACCACGCTGCGCACAAGGGGCCCTCCTTTATTTCAAGAAGAAACCCCCACACTGCCGCTGACGGGATTAAAACTAAGGTAGGGTAAACTTTTTAAAGTGACTGGTCCCACCACATTACGGCCCCATACCCCAGAAAACCCCACCTCCGGCCTGACCCTACGGATTAGTATACACCGCTTGGCCCTACGCGTATGGAGGGATTTTTTTGGGAGAACACAGTTCCACTCTCGCTGATCAGAGGACTCGAACACGGAACCTCAAACAACAATACCCTAATGTATTGGCCACTGGACCAAACACTTTGGATTTTTAAATCTCTTCATTAGAAGAGCTCCTGGATGTTGAAGAACCAGTAGTAGATGCTGCTAAGAGAGCTAGGGGGGTTGATCTAAGTATTAGAACCAATTAACTTAGAGTCACAAAGACTTTTAAATGGGTCGGGTCGGGTCGATCCTTTTAAAATTGGGTCGGTATTTATTGGATTGAAAATAAAATAAAATGAGTTAAAATGTGGAGTAATAATTAATTGGTGCATTTGGAAGGTTGATTTTATAGCAGTGTGACATTTGTATTATTAAGGTGATAGTCTTGTGACTATTAAGTTACAAAAATAAAGTTGTATGACCTTGATGGGAAAAAAAACATAAGTATATGACCTTTACTGAAAATTACCCCGGTATTTGAACTGCTAAATATGAAGAAGAATGATATCATTATTGGTATGTAATCACTTTTCCTATAGTCTAATTTAGGTTGGCCTTACGTTGAAACAGTGTCTAAACTGACTAAAGTTAGATCAATATTATTTGACCCTACTTTCTTTCTTTTTCCGCTACCAGAATCAGTGGCTTGATCGCTTTTTTTTTTTTTTTATAATCCAGGTTTTTAGATTTGCGCCTGATTACTTCACTGTTATTACCCAGACATCGTGGAGGTAATAGCACCGGTCATTCAACACTATTATCAGGTAAATCGCGGGATGTGCTCCGGTGGCCAGTACCCAGACGTCGTGGAGGTAGTAGCACCGGTCCTTCAACACTATTACCAGGTAAATCGCGGGATGTGCTCCGGTGGCCAGTTTTTTCTGGGAGCGTACAACTGATCAATGAGACAAGGTCAAATTTCCCAACATGCAGAGTTTCTTCGTGCTTGCGAGGAATCGAACTCACGCTGTCCCATGCCAGAGCGCCTTATAGCGCCCAGGCTTTGCCACTGGACTATGCCCCGGAGGACTAAACTAAGGTAGGGTAAACTTTTTAAAGTGACTGGTCCCACCGCATAACGGTCCCATACCCCAGAAAATCCCACCTCCGACATGGCCCTACGGATTAGTATACACTGCTTGGCCCTACGCATATGGAGGAATTTTTTTGGGGGAACACAGTTCCACTCTCGCTGATCAGAGGACTCGAACAAGAAACCTCAGACAGCAATATCCTAATGTATTGGCCACTGGGCCAAACACTTTGGATGGCTTGATCGCTCTTCTTCAACTTAGAATTTCCTTGTACACAATACACTTTGCGTGAGCAGTGGTGAGGGTTGTGTGTAAAAAATTTCTTAAGTAGTGTCTATATTTAAAGAAGTGAATAAATTAATAAATCGCTATAACAACATCATAATTTTGAAAAACACAATTCAAATATAGTATTACAACTTTCCTTGACGAGCTCTCATTTTTTAAAACGCTTCCATAATAGAATCATTGATTCGCTCCCGGAAGTTGTATAATCTTATAAAATTATTGGTATTATTTTTAGTAAATGAAATAGTATTTTGAATTATGATAAATATGAATTTATTTTCGTATAATTCTATAAAATTCCCAAAGTAAAATATAGCACTCCTATATTTTGTAAAAAACTGTAGCAACAGCCTATCTACACTAAACTGTTGACTGAAAGTAGTCAAAGTTGATTACTTGGTCCACACACAAAAGTGGAAGCCTTTCCTTCATGATCTTCCAAAGTCAACTTCTATCTAATGAAATAGGTAGAAGTAAACCCAGTTAAAATCGACCGAGAGGGCAAATTAATAACAATCAGTCGGCAAATTAAGATTATTAGGGGAAATCTAATTTCCGTCTCGCACCAACGAAGAGAGGATTCTTTTTCCTCCTCCCTTTCTTTTATACTCTCATTTAGGGTGTGTTTGATAAGAAGGAAAATATTTTTTTTAATAGAAAATGTCTTCTTGGAAATTGTTTCTAGAAGTGAGTTTTTTACTTATTTTTTTTATATTTTGTTGGGTAAACAAAAAATAATATCTTAAAATATTTGTATATAATTTAGAAAAATATTATGGGAGGAGAGAATGGGTAGGTGGTGTGGATGGGGGCTACGACAGAGTGGCGTGAAGATGAGGTGTAGAGATGGCAGTGGATCCTGAATCCGGTCCGGATCCGATGGATCCGGATCTTTGGACCCGACGGATCCGGATCAGACCCGGATCCGTTTCTGACGGATCCGGATCAGACCCGGATCCGTTTCTGACGGATCAGATCTGGATCTGAATCTTGTGTTTGAGATCCGTATTCGGTCCAGATCCGATCCGTGGATCCGTTCTTTATTAAATATATGCATAACCTAGAATGTAATTTTATAAGTATTTTCTTAAAATTTTTCATAATTTCTGTATTTTACATTCAGGTTTGGAGTAATTGATATTGAAAATTTTAGGAAGAATTGGCTGAAACATCAATTTTATTACTCCACTAATCACCCTTAGCTTCCATTCTCACACCTCTTAGTTTTCTTGAATAAATAAATTAACAGACCTCTTAATTTATTCTATAGATATAAATTAGTGTCATAATATATTTATTTTTCATGTTTGCTTCAATATGACTTTAATGCATTTTTACTCCAAAATAGTTAAATGAGACAGCTTTTATAAATATCATGCATTATTTAACATACTCAAATTATATCTTGTTTACTTATTTAATTTTCTATCTATCATACTGAAAAATGCATTTTGTTACAAGTATATGTACATGTTTCTCAGATTTAATTAGGTCTTTATCATTTTATGAGGCTTTCTGGTTTTTTTTTTGCTATTATAGAATCAAGGAGACATTCATTTGTCTACAGCAATATAGGGAGGCCAAATATGTCATTTTCCAATTCTCCATGTGCAACATGCAAATTATTGCGTCGAAAATGCACTCAAGAATGTGGATCCAGATCCAATACGTGGATCCGGATTTAGATATGATTTTTATGGGCCCGATGAATTTGGATCCGAATTTGAATTCAAGTATGAAAAATGAATCTGAATCTAGTAGGATCTGATCCAGATCCAATCCGTTGTCATCCCTAATGAGGTGTGCTGAAGGTTGTGAAGGACATAATCAATATAGAATTTTACATGTGGAATTTGTTTTTTCAACTTTCACTAGAGACTTTTTTTTTATTTTATTTTAAAATTTATTATTTTTCTAGAGAAAATATTTTTTAAAATTTTTTAACCGACCGAATATGATAAAATATTTTTCAACATGACAAACACACCCTTACTATCTTTATTTTCCTCTAGTTCTTTGACAAACTGTGAAGCCACCCTCCTTGTCGGTGAAACGTTTGATTTCTTGACGCGTGTATTCTTTAAAGTTGACTAAGATTGTAGCTAAATGAACAATCATTTGAGCTTAGCTCAACTCCTGTCTGTAATAAAGGAGGTGTAAATATCCCTAGCAGAACCTTAATGTCTAGTTCTATGTTAAATTTCAAAAAGTTTGCTTCCAAAATATTGTGTAATATTTTAATTTTTAAGCGATGAATAGCCAATTTGTGACCACTACTTTAATATGGAAGAAAAAACTTTATTATTCAATATTCCGATTCTACAAACTTTTTAAAGAATTTGTAGCTTTCTACTGTGGGTTAAGAATTTTGAGATGGTTCTTTCAATCGGATGGGTTGGTTTTTTTGTATGGATAATCTATTTGGGAAATAAAACTCTTTTACTTTAAAATAAGTAGTACTTTTTTAATAAAATAGTTGTGATTTCCGGTGTCGGCTGAAAATTGGCAAGAATAATATTGCATGAAATACATGAAAATTGATCTATTTTGTGATTAGAAATATAATTTTGATAATTTTACTATAAATTTAATGACTTTATGTTTATCTAACCTCAACTAATACTACTTTCATCAAAGATTGTAGCTTAAAGGAACTTGAGGTTAGCTCTAGTCTAGTCTAGTCTGCATTAAATTCTTATGCAGCTTAATAACAAGAAGAATTCTCATTGCACTTGCTGCTTGCCTATATTTAGGAAACAGGGTTCTAAAGTGACAAAAGAAAACAATAACACGTCCTTAGTCCTCAACTAAGCGCACGTACGACATTTGACAACTCACTCACGTTCTTGCACAATTTGCTCACGATTTTGCTATGCCAAGTCAGTCTAGATTACTACACTCAAGATCGCTAAGGAAATGGTAGATAAGGAAGACAAGAGAAATTTGCTAAATAAAGTTTTTTGTATTGTAGAGAACTTGAATTATTTGCTTGATGATTTTTACAAATGAATGCCCCTCTATTTATACTACTCACCTAGGGACTAGTATACAAATAATTATTATTGTACAAGTCCCTAAATATTTACAAATAAGCCCATATTCTATAAATCTCCACACAACTAGAATATTCTAAGAACTTTCCATGCAACTTTGTGACAGAGGCTGCAACTAAGAGACTAGAGTTAAAGCTCGCTTCAATTAACAACGGCGTCAAGACCGTGAATGCCGAGCCACAAAATGCTCGTGGTGTAGCCAATGGTGTGGGTGTCAAATTAGGCAGACGTCTCATAGTCTTGGAGCGAGAAGGAGCTTACATGGTGCATAAAGTGACTATGCCGCATGGACATGCCAAGCACAACTCTTAGCTATGCAGCTTGTCAAGGGGCTCAAGAAAGGGGAACTGACGTTCAATGCAACCATTACAAGTTTGGAGAAAGATCAGGATTCCCAAAAGACGATGCTGCCTTGCATAGAGAAGTTGCTCGGGGAGAATAGATATGTAATGCCAAAGGAGCTACCCAAGCATTTGCCTTCTAGACGAGAGGTGGATCACAAGATTGAGTTGGAGCCAGGGGCTAAGCCACTCGCATTCACCCCTTATCACATGGCATCGCCTGAGTTGGAGGAGCTTAGGAAGCAACTGAAGGAGCTACTTGATGTCGGTCATATTCGCCCATGGAAGCCACCCTTTGATGCACCGGTGTTGTTCCAAAAGAACAAGAATGGATTGTTGCGCTTATGCATAGACTAACAGACACTTAATAAGGTGACAGTGAAGAACAAGTACCCGATCCCGCTCATTGCTGACTTATTTGACAGACTTGGGTAAGCCAAGTACTTTTCCAAGGTGGACCTTCACAAGAGTTACTACCAAGTTTGCATTGCAGAAGGGGATGAACCAAAGACAGCATGTGTGATGAGGTTCGGATCCTTTAAGTGGGTGGTGATGCCCTTTGGCTTAACCAACGCATCCGCAATTTTTTGTACTCTCATGAATGAGATTTTTCATCCCTACATTGATCAGTTCGTGGTGGTTTATTTAGATGACATATTCATCTACAACAACACCTTGGAAGAGCACGTTGAGCACTTAAGAAAGGTTTTCCAAGTCTTGCGGGAGAACGAGCTATACATCAAGAGGGAGAAGTGTGAATTCGCACAGTCAAAGGTGAATTTCTTGGGACATGTCATTAGCAATGGCGAGTTACATATGGACGAGGCTAAGGTACGGGCTATCCAAGAGTGGGAGGCGCCTACAAAGCTAACCGAGTTAAGATCATTCCTTGTCCTTGTTAACTACTATCAGCGATTCATTAGTGGTTATTCAAGCAAGGCAACACCATTGACCGAGCTGCTAAATAATAACAAGTCGTGGATTTTGACAAAGCATTGAAAAAGGCGTTTGAAGTCCTTAAGGCAGCTGTGATAGAGGAGCCAGTTCTGGCATTGCCCAACTTTACCAATACGTTTGAGGTTCATAAAGATGTCTCTGAATTTACCATTATGGGTGTCCTGATGCAAGATAAGCATCCCATAGCGTTCGAGAGTCGCAAGTTAAATGAGACAGAGCGACGTTATACTGTCCACGAGAATAAGATGACTACTATTGTGCATTGCCTTCGCACATGGAGACATTACTAGCTCGGGTCAAGGTTCGTGGTCAAGACTGACAACGTGGCCACTGGCTACTTCTAGATACAAAAGAAGCTTACACCAAAGCAGGCTAGATGGCAAGATTTCCTAGTCGAGTTCGATTATATGTTGAAGTATAAGCCGGGTAAGGGTAATCTCGTGGCCGATGCTTTGAGTCAAAAGGACGAGCTTGCCGCCATCACTTCAACAAGTTGGGATATTCATAAAGCTATAAAGAGGGCATGCAGCATGACCCGACAGCCAAGCAACTCATGGAGTTAGCCACACAAGGAAATATGGGATGTTTTTGGGTGGAAGATGGTCTATTGCTCACCACCGGTCGGAGGGTCTATGTGTCAAAGTTTGTAGATATTATGAGACGTATTATGAAAGAGAGCCATGACACCTTGTGGGCCGGTCATCTAAGCCAATGCCGCACTAGGCCCTTAGTTGAGTTAGTCTACTACTGACCACGTATACGATAGGACATAGAGTACTATGTGCAGACTTGTCTTGTGTGCCAACAGGACAAGGTTGAACAAAGGCAACCAGGAGGACTTTTGTAGCTACTACTAGTATCGAAGCGTCCATGGGAGAGTGTGACTATGTACTTTATCACTTGTCTACTGAAATCCGATGGTTATGCACTATCATAGTGGTCGTGGATAGATTTTCAAAGTATGTCACTTTCACGCCCGCCTCACCAGGTTGTACAACCAAGGAAGCCGCCAAGTTATTCTTTAAGAATGTGGTGAAGTACTAAGGCTTACGAAGGCATATCATCAATGATTGAGACCCTCGTTTTACTGGGAACTTTTGGAGGGAGTTGTTCGACATCCTTGGCAAGAAGATGCATTTTTCTACTAGTTTCTACCCACAGACGGATGGACAAGCAGAATGGGCCAATGCCTTACTAGAGTGTTATTTGAGGTATTATATGAGTGCACATCAGAAGGATTGGGCAAGCCTATTAGACATATCACAATTCTCCTATAACCTGCAACGGAGTGAGTCCACGGGGCGGATACCATTTGAGCTAGTAATAGGCCAACAGCCACAAACTCCACATTCATTACCGACAACGTTTGAGGGAAAGAGTTTGGGGGCTTACCATATGGACAAGGGGTTAGAGGATCAGCTTAACACTGCTAAGTCCTACTTGGACAAGGCATCAAAGAAGATGAAGAAGTTTGCCGACCGTAAGCGTCGTCCCACAGATTATAATGTTGGAGACATGGTTTTGGTGAAGTTTAATCCGAGGCAGTTTAAGGCACTCCGAGATATGCAGCAGAACTTGGTACGGAAGTATGAGGGGCTATTCAGGATCGTTGCCAAGGTGGTCAAGATCTCATAAAAGCTAGAGTTACCACCACATTTTAAGATTTATCTCGTCTTCAATGCCAGCGTGCTCAAGCTATATCATGAAAGACAATAATAATCCAAGTAAAGGTACGTCAAGTCGCGCGCCTATTACTATTACTACCTTGCATGATCGGGAGATTAAGGCTATTATTGATTATCAGACCAGGTGAAGATAAGGTTAGAAAGCCACTGCCATGTTCCTTGTCCATTGGAATGGACAATCACCGAAGGAGGCCACATGGGAGCGATATAAAGATTTGTAATAATTTAAAGACAAGATTCGAGATTTTATGCAACAATAATATGTCGCGATTTTCACCACATTAGGTGGGGGAGAGTGTGATGACCCACCACATCATCATGCCATATAGGTTCTACTTGGCACATATATTTTTCATATGGAATGGTTACATAAGGTGAAGATTAGATATTGTGGGAAGATTCTAGAGACATATAGAGATTTTTCTTGAAAAACCCTAGGTAAAGAGGATGACATGGAAGTCCTGTCTGAGGATATCTCGCTAGGTAAAGAGTGAATTATGAAGGTTAACGTAGGGATGGATGCCATCGACATCTTTGGCTAACGTCTGGGAAAGGTGGAGGGCACCCTTAGCGTTCTTGAGGGGCATACCCTTGAAGAGATTGAAAGCATTCGAAATGACTTAGAGGGTCACAAATATGAGGAATTTGAGTTAAAGGAAACTATCACTGTCTTAGAGTGCAGACTCATGGAGACGTTGAGTACTATCAATGCTATGAAGGCAAATATAGAGGCACTTGAGGAGCATGTCAACGATGGCGTGACTGAGGCAGACAACAATATTGTTATTGATGGTGAGATCCATGTACTGTTTTTATTCTCGTCAGGATGGCTAGGTTGCTTCTTGATAGCGCCACATAATCTGATCATCCCCAACTATACAGTTCCCGAACTCTGTCCTTGCATTTGTTCCTTATGGTCACGAACTATAGCATTGAGGCTCTTTAAGTCTGGACAGTTCCTAAAGCTGTGCGGCCCTCCACGTAAGTAGAATCCTTTATTCTCGGCTTGCACCATCTTCTCAGCGTAACCTTGACGACCATTTGACTTCTTACCATCAAACTTATTAGCATCTTGAGTCTTAGTGTATTGTTTGTATGTCTCTTTCCTTTGCCACAATCTCCCTCACCTTTGACATTGCTACCCCTTGATTCATTACCTTTGCCTTTGTCGTGCTTGTTATGCCTGAAATCTATCAAAGATTCGACATCCACTATGGCTTAGTCTATGTCTTCAACTTGACGACGTTGCAATTCCTTCTTAGCCCAATTCTGTAATTCGTCCATGAAGTGGAAAAGTAAGCCATCATTGGTCATGTTGGGAATTTGAAGCATCACGGTACTAAACTCCTTGACATAGTTGCATATACTCATATTTGCTTCAATTCCCTAAACTTACGCCTTGCCCCATACAAGACATTATTTGCAAAAAATTGATGCTTGAACTCGACCTTGAACTGGTCCCACATGCTAATGGTGTACAAACCTATCTCAATATCAGTCATCTTTCTTCTCCACCATAACATGATAGTCTCTTAAAGGTACAACACAACAATGTTTATATTGGCCTCATCGCCCCTTACTTTTCCATGCCTGAAATAGTTCTCCACGTGCTAAAGAAAGTTCTTCAATTCTTGTGCATCACGAACCCCTTTGAACATTAGTGGCTTTGGAGCCTCGATCTTAGCATCCCTCATTACAATAATATTGATGGCTGCCACGATTACGCCAACATTGACATGTACCTCGAGTGCCTCTATCTCTACTTTCATAGCATTGATAGTACTCAACACCTCCATAAGTCTACACTCTAAGATAGTGATAGTTTACCTTAACTCAAATTCCGCCTACTCGTGACCCTCCAAGTCATTCCAGACGCTCTCAATCTCTTCAAGGGTATGCCCCTCAAGAACGCTAAGGGTGCCCTCCACCTTCCCCAAACGTTGGCCAAAGATGTCAATGACATCCATCCCCACGTTAACCATCATAATCCAGTCTTTACCTAGAGAGACGTTCTAGGACAGCACCTCCACGTCATCCTCGCTTGCATCAGTGGAAGAAGGTTCTTAGGATGTAAGCCATTCGTTTGGCACAACCTTTGGTGACACCTCATGGCTCTTGCTGGTGGCATTCCTCTTTTTGGAATGACCCTTCCTGCCAGCAACATCTTTAGTGACGTTGGCTTGGGTGTTAGCAACGTTGATTTCTCCGTCGTTTACCATTTCCTTAATATCAACCTTCGCTTTGATACCCCGTTGTCATGTACTTAGTCTTCAACTAAGCGCACGTGCGACACTTGATAACTCGCTCACGTTCTTGCACAATTTGCTCACGATCTTGCTATGCCAAGTCAACCTAGATTACTACACTCAAGATCGCTAAGGAAATGGTAGATAAGGAAGACAAGACAAATTTACTTAAGAAAGTTTGTTGTATTTTAGAGAACTTGAATTATTTGCTTGATGATTTTTACAAATGAATGCCCCTCTATTTATACTACTCACCTAGGGACTAATATATAAATAATAATTATTATACAAGTCCCTACATATTTATAAATAAGTTCATATTCTAAAAATATCTACACAACTAGAATATTCTAAGGACTTTCTATGCAAATCCATGGAATTCTAAGGTCTTCCAAGGGAAATCTCCATATGTCTCTAGAATCTTTCCTTAATACCTAGTCTTCACCTTATGTAACCATTCCGCATGGCAAATATATGCGTCAAGTGGCACCTATGTGGCATGATGATGTGGTGGGTCATCACATTACAATGTGTTTGGTACGGAGAAAATATTTTCCAATTTTATCATATTTGATTGTTTAAAAATTTTAGAAAAATAAGTTTCTTAAAAATGAAAAAATGACTTCTCTAATGAAAGTAAGAAAAAGAAATTTCATAAGTGACATTTCAAGTTCATTATCTCATTTTCACCCACTCAACCCCATACTTTGACCATCTCATCCCCCGCCACCCCTGAACACTCACTCCTCACCCGATCCAACTCCGTAGCATTTTGTTAGATTACAAATATATGCTCTTGGAATAATATTTCCTCCGTTCTAATTTAAGTTTATTACATTCTTTTTTAGTCTGTCCCAAAAAGAGTGTATATTTGTAAGTTTTTCAATTCCAAGGCAAGTTTAAGATCACATGATTTAAAAGACTCGACACATCTTTAATTTAACACCACAATATTCAAAAATCTTCCTTTATTTCTTAAATTCCATACTAAGTTAAACTAAGACACTTAAATTAGAACGGAGGGAATACTTTTTTTCTTACTCATCAAATACTAAAAGATAAGTAAGAAACACCACTTATTTAAAAAAAAACATTTTAGGAAATTTTATTTCGTGAAGAAACATATTCCTTCATACTAAACGTACCCTTACTAGTTACTCTCCCGTCCCAAAAAGATAATCTTAGTTTGACTTGTCACAGAGTTTAAAATATAAAGGATTTTTTTTGAAATGTGATAAAAAAAAAGCCTAACTCAAAGGTATATCATATCAAATTAGGCATTGAGCCTAACTCACACCAGAAAGCTAGTTCAAAGGGAGGAGGATTACCCATGTCTTATAAGGAGCCCAAGATTCTCGTCCATCATCGATGTGGTATATTCTCTTCACCCCCTCACGCCCAGATCCGTACATTCTTTTTATCTGAGGTCTACTATCTGATCTGGAGCGTGCATTTCATGGACCAGGGGCATTTTCACCCTCTATCAGTCCAGGACCGGTCAATTGGTACGGGGAGAATTCTGTCCCCTTTTTTTCGGGGATCCATATCGAATCGGACCTGAGTCTGACTATGATACCATGTCAAATTAGGCATTAGACTTAATTCACACCCCAAAAGCTAGCTCAAAGGGAGGATAATTGTCCAAGCCTTGTAAGAAGCTCATGGATCTCATCCCTCACCGATGTGGTACATTTGTCTTCACCATCCACACGTCTAGATCCAAACATTCTTTTTATCTGGGGTCTTCTGTCCAATTTAGAGCGGGCACATTTATGGATGTGAGTCATTTTCACCTCCCATCGGTCCGGGACCGGTCAGTTGGTCTGGGGCATTCTGCATTTTTTTTTTCGGGGGCCCACATCAGATTGGGCCTGGACTTGACTCTGATACCATATCAAATTAGACTTTGGGCCTAACGCACACCCCAAAAGCTAGCTCAAAAGGAGGAACATTGACCCAGCTATATAAGGAGTCCAGGAATCTCATCCCTCACCGATGTGGTACATTTCTCTTCACAAGCCTTAAATATTTGTGTGGTGATAAATTATCTCATAAAATTAAATTATTTTTAAAAATAAAAATGTATCAATTTTTTTTAAAAATAAATTAATAAAATAATTTTTTTTTAGACGGAGGAAATGTTTAGTATTATTATTACATAGGCAAAACGCGTAGTATAGGAATAGTGTGCTTGTCTGGTTGCTTCACCACCTCTACTTTGGCATAGCATTAAAGTCTCCTACTTTGCGTCCTTTCCCCTTTTCACACACACTAAAAAGTCCTACATATATCTGTTACCTTTTTAATGCTACCATTCTCCCCTCTCCCCAATGCCCACACACTCTTTTATCATCTGGTCTAAAATTCGGATCCAATCTCATTAGATCTTCAGATCAACAGTCATAGATTTCATTACATATGGCTCCACTTCCACACTTCTGCAGCTTTACTAAGGTACTTTTAGTACTTTGTCTTGTTTTTGTATCATTCACTCTTTCATTCATTCCTGCACATAGTGAAGTGAATAATGTTAGAAGCAGAAGAATGTTAGAGCTAGATAATGAGTCAAAGCCAAACAAGAAGAAAACCACTACAACTTCAACTTCACTTTCACCCTCCAAGAACCAAACCAAACTCTTCAAATCAACCACCACCGCTTCCAAGAATCAAACCAAGCAAATCAAGACTCCTTTTTCTAGCTTTGGTTCTTCCAAAAACCAAACAAAGCTTTCAAAACCAAAACTTTCCTTATCTGATTCACAAACCAAGAATAAAACCAAGCCTAGTTCCAATCCTAGTACTACCATTACCAAATCAGATAAACTTACCTTCAAATCCCAGCTCCAAAAAAAGCTCAACCCCACTCCCTCCAAGTCCTCAAATACAATAAAAATCACTTCTTCCACCACCAAGAAGTCCTCAGATCTAACCAAAATCAATTCAACTTCTTCTCCCAAGAACAAAACAACCAAAGCCACTAAACCCCAAGTGGAAAAAAGCCTCAATGAGTCCAAATCCAAAACCAACAAAACAGCTAAAACCACTAAACCCCAAGTGGAAAAAGACACCACCAATGAGTCCAAATCCAAAACCCCACTTAGTAAAAATCAGCCCACAATAAACAAGAAAGCCAAGACACAACAGACAACTCAGAAAAATTCACAGTACAGCTGGCTTGAAGATGCTGAAGATGACTTAATTTCTGGATTTAGAGATTTACCCTCAAAAATCCAAGAAACCCTTTTACCAGATTTAGAAAGAATTTCCAAAACCTCAAAGGTTTACCTCAACAAAGCAAATAAAGAAATAACCAAGAATTTCAAACCCTATGTTGGTAACAAATATGCACCAACAATTGCATCTATAATCTCATTTGCATTCATATTAATCCCAATCATTCTTGTTTCTCTCATTTTCAATAAAATAAAAGCCTATTTTTCACTTCAAAGACTATTAATTTTCATCCAAGTTTACCTTTCCATTTACTTCTCAATTCTTTGCCTTTCATCTTTAATCACTGGTTTAGAACCATTGAAGTTTTTCTATGCTACTGCACAGTCCACTTACATATGTTTACAAGTATTGCAAACTCTTGCTTATGTGTTGTACCTTTTGATGTTGCTAATGTATCTGATCTTAGTGTTTTCCACTGAGACTGGGCCTACAACTAAGCTTATTGGGCTGGCCCAGACAATTGTGGGCTTTGCTGTTGGGCTTCATTATTACATGACAGTGTTTCATAGGGCTGTGCTCCATCAACCACCTAAGACTAGTTGGAGGGTTCATGCAATTTATGCAACATTTTTCCTTGTGATTTGCTTGTCAAGTAGTGCAGATAGAAGGAAGAAAGCATATTTAGTAGAAGGTGGTGAAGTAGAGAAAAAGAGCTAAAATTTTTGCTTACTTTTTTTGTTTGGTTTTGTTTTACTTAATAGTCTATAGTTTTTTCTCCCCAGATGGCAAAAAAGGGGGAGAAAAAAGAAGATTAATTTTCCTTGTCCAATATTTTATTTTCTTTTTTATATATATTTCTTGCAATTTGTAATTTATTAAGATTAAGATGATATTAATAAATTATGGAATTCGGTTTATGCTTTTCTTTTAGAATAAAGTAGTTGCTTTTACATCATTCTAGACGGAGTACTCCTTCGGTTCCATATTAGTTATAGCATTTTCCTTTTACATACTTCTTAAAAATCATAGTAGTTGAAAAATGTTTTTTTATAAATTTATTCTTATCTCTCTTCATAGGCAAGGCTAAACTAATTTTATTAATACTTTCAAGAACAATTAAATAAAGGCAAAGTGGAAAGAATTAATTTTTTTCTTAATTTTATAAAATAATAAGTATTTTATGACAAATGTTTTTTTTCTGTAATTTTCTCCGTTCGTTTGTTTCATGTTGCACTTTCGGTCCTCGCATCTTTTGAATGTGAGTGCATTAACTTGATTCTCAGTGTCATGTCATCTCGGGATTGATCTACATCAACAATATATTCATTAAAATTTTAAGTATGAGGTTCGGAGAAGATAAAGTCTTATTAATGATTAGAAAAGATTGAAAGAGAACTCTGAAAAAGAGTAGCTTAAAACAAGAAAATGCATAATTGCATGTTATTGAAATTAAAGTCAATTTTTGTGGCTGAACGTACCGAATTTTCCAATAAAAATAAGGTTTACAAATGCATATCTTAGTAGAATTGCTCCTTTTTAGTTTTCCAATGAGATCCAATTCTCCATGAAGTCGAATACACATTAATTACATAGAGTCCGCAATTTAAATGATCCATTTTGTGTGCTGATGAATCAAAATATTTCATAAAAAAAATACATAATTACCTTTTTGTGCATGAAATTACTGTGCAAAAGGAGTTAATTGTAACATCACATCTAACTCCGTTTGCGCCGGAATTTCATGCGCAATAGGGGTTATTATAAACCCTAGCCAACCTTCTCCATTTTCACTCTTTTATCATATTTTAGCCCACGAAAATCATGTCTCAAAGCTCCGAAATGTCAAACTTTGCTATAGAATCTGATGTTTGTGAATGCAGTTATTATTATAAGCTAAGAACATTAAGGACCCAAGATAATCCGAATCATCATTTTTTGCGCTGTAAAGTGCAGAAGTAAGTGTTTTTACAAGTTTTTAGGTTTTAGAGTTTTTTCACATTATCTACATATTTTACTTTCAAAAACTAATTTTCTTGTAGTGTTTATAGGATATTGTAGAATAGTGTAAATCTCATTCAGCAGAGTCTTTCATATTGTAATTCTAATGGAATAAGGATATCTACTTTATATAATTACACTCAAATATTAATTACAGAATATTGCAGAATATACGGTAAATATATGGAAATATATTCACTATCCACCCCCTCAATCGGAGCGGGAGGAGGCCGGACGCTGAGACTGGATCTGAAGTCAAGGAACAGTTGTCAAGGAAGCCCCTTAGTGAAGATATCTGCATACTGATACGAAGAGGGAACATGTAACACCATAACGTGACCCATTGCAACCTTCTCGTGCACAAAATGAATATCCATCTCAATATGCTTGGTTCGCTGATGCTTAACCGGGTTATGAGACAAGTAGACAACAAATATGTTATCACGGTAAACCAAAGATACCTTACGTAAGGGACAATGAAGCTCAAGAAGGAGATTTTAGAGCCAATATAGCTCTGCAACAACGTTCGCAACGCCTCGATATTTTTCTTCTGTACTCGAACGGGAAAGCGTGGCTTACCGCTTGGCAGACCACGAAATAATATTATCCCCAAAAATACACAATAGTCGGACGTAGAGCGACAGGTGTCTAGACAGCCTGCCCAATCAGCGTATGTGTAAGAGAGCAACCTAGTCGATGCGGAGGGATATAGATGTAGTCCATAGTCAAGAGTGCCCTTAACGTCCCGAATGATACACTTAAAAAAGCTGTAAAGTGAGGCTCCCTAGAAGCGTGCATGAACAAGCACACCTGCTGAACAATATATGCAATATCTGGCTGAGTGAAGGTGAGATACTGAAGAGCACTTGTGAGACTCCTATAAAGAGAGGGATCGTTGACCGGATCCCCATCATCTGCACTGAGTTTTGACTTTGAGTCGACAGGAGTGGGCATGATCTTGCAGTTTGTCATTTTAACCCGGTAGAAAATCTCATATGCATACTTACGCTGACATAAGAACATGGCCTGTGTGGATCTGGTCACTGATATCCCCAAAAAATAACTCAACTTATCCAAATCTGTCCTAGCAAATTCGGACTTGAGTAGGGCAATGATCTAGTGTTCAGTGTATCAGAAGAAGCTGTCATAACAATATCATCCACATATAGAAGAAGATAAGCCGTGTCAGTACCTCGATGAAAAATAAAAAATGAATGATCACTTTTGCTGCACACGAACCCGATCTGTATGATGTATGTAGAAAACCTCTCATACCAAGTACTTAGGGCTTGTTTCAAACCATATAGTGACTTACGAAGACGACATACATACTGAGGAACCTCCGAATGCAAAGCCAGGCGGTTGATGAATATAAACAGTTTCTTTTAAATCCCCATGTAAGAAATCCAATTCTTCCCCATAAATATGATCAACACCGTGCGAATGGTGGCTGGTTTGACAACCGAACTAAAAGTATCACCACAATCAACTCACTCCTGCTGATCAGTACCGTTAGCCACAAGTCTTGCCTTATGGCGTTCAAGGTCACAACTATCTCTGAATTTGTGACGATAGAGCCACATACAACAAATCACATTTACCCTCTCTAGTTTTGGGACAAGATCCCAAATGTGCTAATTGGTTAACGCATTAAACTCTTCACGCATGGCCGCATTTCAATTTGGGTCAAGTTTGACTAATTTTGGGTTTTTAGGAATATGTGAGATAGTTTGAGTGGATAGGTTAAAGTGAACTTTTGATTTGAAAATCTCGTGTTGTGCACGAGTTTGCATTCGGTGGGTTGGAATGGTCACTGGTTGGGCAGAGGAACGGGTTGGTGGCGAGGCAGTGTTGTTAGGAGGGGACTAGCAGGGTGACAAGCAGTGTGTCAGGACAGTAGGGTAAGGTAGTGTGGCAAGCGACTCAACGGGAGGGATGGGCAGTAAGGTGGGAGTGTCGGGAGATAGGGTGGTTGGGGTAGGGACACTGGTCGATGGGACAGGTGGGGAAGAGGCATTGTTCGACGGGGAGGTTGGGGTAGGGACACTATATGACAGAACGGGTGGGGTTGCCGGATCGGAGGGGGTGGTGGCGGTACGACCGGAGTTGTCGAATATTGTAGTGCATTTTGGACTAGAGGTAAGGTGTCCGGATAATTAAGGAATCCATAATCAGTGGGACAAAATTGGTGGATTGAAGACGTTCTCCTCAAATATGACATGGCGTGAGACTATGATTTTGCATGTGGACACGTTATAACATAAGTACCCCCTATGGTTGGACGGGAACCCCATGAAGACACACGGGATGGTACAAGGTGCTAATTTGTGAGGGACGGTGGAGACAATATTCGGGTAGCAAAGATAACCAAAAACTCAAAGGTTATCTTAGGTAGGGATCCGACGGAATAGGAACTATGTAGGGGTCCTATTTTGGAGCGTACGGGTAGATAGTTTGTTAAGAAGGTATTCTTCCATTTTTAACGCATATACCCAAAAGCTAGGGTGGAGGGGGAGAGACGGATGAAAAAGTAAGGTACAAATCATATTGTTAATGGTGCGGAGAATTCGTTCGGCTTTATCATTTTGAGGGGAAGCATGAGGGCAGGAGAAATGAAAGACCATGCCATTAGCCTCACAGAATTTGTGAAAGAGAGAATTATTAAACTCACGACCATTGTCACATTGAAACATTGAAACATTTTTATTTCTTTTTCAAATTATGTTTTAACATACATACGAAATTCAAGAAACTTGGAGTGGACCTGTGATTTATAGTGGAGCGGATAAACCCATAGGAATTGAGAAAAATCATCCAAAAATATTAAATAATATTTATGACCCAATTTACTAGTAATATGAGAGGTCCATAAATCTGCACGAATAATATTAAAGGGAGAAAAAGTAATACTCAAAGATGACGTAAATAAAAGTCTAACATGCTTTCCTAGATGACAAGAGTAGCAATTTTGGGCAAGGTTCCCTTTATTACATTTAATTAAATTGAGATTTCTAAGAAAATAAAAAAATATGAGCTCCGGAATGTCCAAGTCTATTATGCCACATTGAGGAGGAGGTTGCAACGAGAGAGGTGGGAGTGATGACACTGGCAACGGACGTGAGTTGGAAAGAATAGAGGTCCCCCACACTATTCATCTCGCAAGAATTTTTCCCGTACGAAAGTCATTCACAGAAAAACCAAACGGATCAAAATCAATAGATACGCAATTATCAATGGCAAACTTTCTAATAGAGATTAAGTTACATGTTTGAGGTAGAAGAGGGGATGTGGTGGTGGAGTTTGGGTGTGGCCAAAACCTTGAATTGGAATGCGATGACCATTTTCGACCATATAAAATTGTGGAGTGTTTAAATTAAGCAAGTTGATGGAGATTACCAGAGTTGTTAGTGAGGTGGGACGTAGCACCCGTATCCATATACCACACATCATAGGGTTGTTGAATATTTAACGAGCCGAAAGATTGGCCCAAATCTATCGGAGTGAGGCTCGTCGTCGGCTGCTGGGCTGCGGTATAGTGGGCCTGATGGCTTGGGCCTGTCTAGCGAGCCGCTGGATGGGCTCCCAGGATGCTGGGCGTCGGTTATGCCCACTGTAGCTGCTGGGCTTGGGCCACTGAAAAATTACCTGATGGTGAGGCCCAGGTCTCGTACAGCTGCCAGGGCAGTGGGCTGGCCCACTGTGGTGGTTGTTTGGCATGTTGTGGACTGCCTGTAGGGTTGTCCCGATTTCCACGGCCTCTGACTTTGCCTCCTCGACCACCCCCATAACCTTTGCCTCTGCCGCTACCGCGGTTGTTTTGTGGTGAGAGGTGGTCGGATTGTGTCTGCCGTCCGATGGATGCAGTGGGTGTCACGGTGGTGTCAGCTACCAATGCTTTCGGATTATGCTTGTCCTGTTTGGATCGTCTCATCTCCTCCAATAGCAATTGAGATCGTGCTTTGTTGAAACTCGATAGGGGATCAACATGTTGGATCATCGTTGCAAGTCTGTCGTATTCACCTTTCGTTAAACTATTAATTAATTATAAAACCATCTTTGTGTCTGAAATTGGAGTACCCACATTAAACAATTAGTCGGCAATCAATTTTAATTGTTTGCAATAGTCGTCCATATTAGCAAAATTTTCAAGACGGGTGGTGTTGAATTATTCCTCGAGATACATGATACGTGTATGTTTGTTGTCTTGAAAAATCTCCTCTAACTGTGTCCATAACTCTTGAGTCGAAGCTCCGGTCTTCATAATAGTATGAAGCAAATCCATGGAGATTGTGTCATAGATCCTGCTTGACGATAGAGTCAAGCCGTTTCCACAACGTGTCACCGACGTCGGGTGGGCGGGGAAAGGTGGTATCAATGTGGTCAAGTTGTAAGCACATGCATGAATTTGGAAGAGGGAGGAGGATTTGTGACGTCGGGTGTTGAGAAGGAGAAAGCGGGAGAAGCTATGTGGGCCACGGGTGACGCCATGAGGGCTGCCATAAAATAGGGGAGAAAATGAAGGGGTTCGGGATGTATACGAGGTGTATATAGGCAGTATCAGCTGTGTACGAGGTGTATATCGGCTTAGGGAGGTTGTGTACGAGTTGTATATGGCGGCATGAAGGTTATATCAGTCGTATATATGGTGTATATCGATTGTGTATAAGGCAGTATACGTGTTGTATATGGCGGCAGGAAAGGTATATCAGCCATATACAGGGTGTATATCGTCTGTGTACAGTAGGGTTTGGCGTCGCAAAAGAAAGAACGAATAGGGGGGAATAGATTTTAGGGACTTTTGGCTCTTGATACCATGTAGAATAGTGTAAATCTCCTTCAGTGGAGTCATTTCATTAATACAATATATATAGTGTGTACAATTGTAATTATAATGGAATAATGATCTCTACTTTACATAATTACATTAAAATATTAATTATAGAATATTGTAGAACATACGGTGAATATATGGAAATATATTCACTATCTGATATGAATGATTGCAAACATTTTCGATGGGAAGATGACATTCCCGTGGATAAAACGGTGGCGGTGAAGTTTATAAAGCCTATTGTTGATAGAGATACCGTGACTTCACGTATCACTAGAGATACCGTGATGTTTGACTTGCAGTTTAGAGTTATGGAAGCTCAAGAAAAAAATGACATTCTGGAGGGCTTGCTTAAAGAATCCGAAGAAAAATAAAATTTTTTGAAGGATAACCTTAGAGACACTCAACACGAAAAAAATGTTTTGAAAGAAAAATTGAAATTTTGGAAAATTAGTTGTGCTATCTTATTATTGTTTATTATTTTTATGTATTTTGTTTATTAATTTTATTATTTCTATGTATTTTCTGTTTAGTTTATTATTTTTATGTATTTTCTTTTTACTAGTTGCACGTTTTCATGTATTATGTATTTTCTATGTTTTTTTAAATATATTATGTAATCAACACCTTTTATGTACTAATTTATTTGTGTTTTCATTAAAAATTATGAATTGTTGAACTTTTTATGTATTATTAACTCTAACACGCTTATATAAATTAATAATAGATTATAAGAATCAAATCAAAATTAAACATACTCATTTTCTTCAAATTGATGACTTCATCATAAATTTAAAATATAAATTAAATCATGAGTCCGAAACTTAAATGACCCAAAAACTAAGCAAGTGAACCAAAATAACCCCTAATCATCATCAGAATAAAAGTCCTCAATATCGTCCTCAGAATAATATTTTAGGTTTCTTAAGACATATCTTCTTTCTGTAGATGTTAGTTCTCTACCCGTTGATGACTCTTGTTCTTCGACCAACTTTAGCTTGTAAAATCTACGTCTTGCTAGTATTCTGTTGTTTTCTTTTCTAATCCTCCGTACGACAACCTCGCAAGAATGTTGATCAGTTCGAGCCATGGTCATTTAGAACCTTGTTGGGATTTGAGCGTTGAGATTTTCCATGTCACGAACAAGACGTTCTGATTCGGCATGCTGATATGTCCATTCTCGACATAATCCGGAATAATATTCTCGTGGATCTGAATATTTTACATTGCAAAAATGATCATTATCCTCTATAAGAAGGTGGGGTTTCAAATCGTCTATCTTGAATTCATTGTTATCAAGCTAACTCGAATCACCGGAATAACTGCTATGATTTTAGCTATCATCACCACTGCTATTCAGATCATTTGGAAGGAATACCTATCAATCTATATTTCTACTACTCGACATTGAATATGTTGTATAACAAATGAAAGACTACTTATATAGTTGCAAATCCCAAGTACATTTAGGGTCGTCATTATGACCCTACCTACCTACTTTATTATTAAAAAACATTAATAGGATCACGGGGAATCATCTTCATCAGACATCTCACAATTTGAATCCCACTTGGATTTGAATCTGACGTAACCATGTTGACCATATTCTATCCTGAGGCAACATATTTTCATCCAATTTTTCTCTTCACGAAAATGATTAAGAGCACAATTGAACTCTTGTGGTGTACCACGAGACATTGACGTAGCATGAATTTTTGGACGATTGAGTCCGAGTGCCCTCAAGTTTTGTTCTAGCATTTCAGCCTCCCTAACACGCTAATTCCACCCAGCTCTCATTGTATTATTGTATTCTTGATTGCACCTATGGTTTGGGTTATTTGATTATTTAAAATCATCATCTAGTTCCCATGTTCTACCCATTGCTTTGAATATGTCTGCTGGGGTAAAACATGTAATAGAAGCAATATCAGAAAATTGGTTTCAAATTGACATAATAACTCGTTTTAATATGAATGCTAGTTGTTCGTCATTCATGTTATATACTACTCCTTGATTTAAAAATACTATGCTCGCTTTTGATCGCTTTATATGACACATTTATATTGCGCAATTTTTACATGCGCAATATATGAGTTATTGAAATGACATCCTTGATTTGACAACACTATGCTCGCTTTTGACCATTTTATATGACACATTTATATTGCACAACTTTTACATGCACAATATATGAGTTATCGGAATGACATCCTTGATTTTACAGCACTATGCTTTCTTTTGACCGCTTTATATGACATATTTCTATTGCGCCACTTTTACATGCACAATATATGAGTTATCAGAATGACATCCTTGATTTGATAATACTATGCTCGCTTTTGATCGCTTTATATGATACATTTATATTGCGCAACTTTTACATGCGCAAAATATGACATTATATAATGGAACTTTTATATAACTCATTCAGTTAAAAAAAACTCACATTTTAAACATGCCTAGAAAACTTACATTCAATAGTTGATTCAAAAATAGATAAAAAAACGAGGGTAGCTCAAGAAGGCCTTATGGTAGGATAGAAACAAACACAAACACAATTGAATCATATTTTGAAAAAGAGATATTAGGATATTACACAGATTTATCTGATGAAAAATGGTATGATGTTTTTCATCCCTTTGAAAATCAACCAATTTGTATCAATGATGATTTAAAAGTTGTTGGACACATAATTGAGGGTGATGCACTCTTCTCAAAACCTGAAGGAGCTATAATTTGGGGGTGAAAAGCTTCAATAGATTCAATTATATTAAAAAAGGTGTGATTATGAGGTATTATGTCGCTGACATAGTTTAGTTGTGCCACAAGCTTTGTCTGCTACATATCAGACCTCCAAATTCAAGGATGAACAACTGGTTATCCAACACTTGATGAAAGAAATTTTAGAAATGCAGAAAGAACTAGATATGTATCATGCTTTGGACGATCTTAATTTTCGAGGAGCGGATGAAGAAGATCATTGAAACTGTTAGAAAATAAAAATCTTCATTGAGACTCTTCTTATCCAGTTTATCCAATAATTCAAGAATGGATAGGTCTTCCAAAATATTTATCATAAATATTAGATTGTGCAGTGCCATATTGTTGTGTCAACCAAGCGAGTGCTCCTACTGATGATAGTTGGGATCTAGACTACAACGAGGATGATGGAGGAAGAAATGAAGGGGAAGAAGATGAAGAAGAGAATGCAAGTAAGGAGGATAATGAAAATGAAGACGACGACGAGGTAGTTTCAGAAAGCAACGATGATTAAATTACTTTTAAAATTTTTATATGTTATAAAATTTTTCAATAGAACTTTCTTGATGATAAAATGCCTAATTCAAGATGCTTCATTAAAAAAATACATCATTCATTACAAGAAGAGTATGTCCCCATAGGTTACACAAATGCTTATCATTGCCATACTCCTTACACGTCGAGCATCTTCGAGAGTATGTCCTATCCGGAACATCCATTTGATTGGGAATGCGAGTTCGTGTGTTAATACACAATTTACGGATATACTCCATATTAGCAATTAGTAATTATTGAAAATGGCTCGTTTGGCCAATAAGCCCGATCACCAAGTGGGTAGAAACGACTGACATACGCTTTAAGATAACTTTTGACGCTTGTATTCCGATGCCACATAATTTGATATTGTTTTTCCAATTGCCTCGAAACACTTGATGGCATGAGAACATGGCATGTGGTATGATTGACACTTACCACAACTGAACATTCTCGTAATCTCATAAACGGTATGAATGTTGTCTCCCTGACCTTGGTAAGAACTTGTCCTGACTTGAAACACACGTTCAACATGATTATACTCTTCCATATTGTGTTGCTCACATTTTTTCCTATGATGCTCGAACATTTTTGCAGGATTTATCATCCATTTCCCACCATTTGCTAATATGACTTTGGCATGTTTTGTTCTAGCCACAAAACGCTCCACAACTTTCTTGTAAGTTATTTTCACCATTGCAGTAATGGGCAGCCACCGTGTAGATTTTAGCAAAGCATTGAATGACTCCAAGATATTTATTGTTAGCATCCCCATATCCAGCATTTATCCGCATGTAATGTCCATTTGTCAACGTCGATTGCCTTCAACCAATCATATGCTTCCGGCTTCACTGCCTTGATCATCTCCATTTAGCGATGGTAAGCAAAGACAGGATTCTACCCCTCCAAACGAAACATATTGTTCAATATGTCGTTATTACGATCAGATAGCACGCATATGCTCATACAATCCTTAATAATATATTTTTCTTCAAATGTATCAAAAACATCCCCCATGTCACATTTCTCTAGTTAGAGGCAATATAGAAAGAAAGAGGGAATATTGACCCATTGGCTTGATATCGTATATCCCATACACATGATGTTACACCCTTAATTTTGTGTTTTGTCATATCGTTGAGTAATACCGATGTCCCGGGAAGAGGTATGACCCTACGAAAGGATAATAAAGTTTATAACTTATTTATGGAAGTTCTGAAGTATTTGGAAGTTAAACGGATCGAAGAAAGTACATTTCGACGAAATTGGAAAAACTAAGCATTTTGACGGCGGAGTTGACGAACCATCAAAGTGCAGGGTGAACCGTCAAAATTCTCTGAGATTTTAAAATCTCAGGAGGAAACTTGATCGTCCAAGTTGATGGATCATCAAACCCACCGTCAAGTTGCGGCGATAATTTTTTTATCAGGTTTAAAAGCGGGTTTCATGATTTGGAGTTCATTTTCACCATAATCAGATCATAAACACTCTCTAAATCTTCTCTAGTGATTTCATAACATTCAAGATCAATTCTAAGGCAAATCGCATAATATTAATGTGATAATCTCCGCGATAATCGTAGAAATCATCATCCCCGTAGGTAGGTAATTTTGGGAACCCTTATAATTGGGGCAAGTTACTGGTTTAAGGAGTCTTTGGGTGCATCGAGATAAAGTTTATCCTTCTCCATCTATATTTGTGGTTAATTGATAGTTTGGAGTAAGCTATGGATGAATTTTTCATAATCAAAACCCGTAAACCAATGAAATCATAGTATATAAAATTCTGGACTATTTTGATCAAGATATGAGTTAAAATTGATTGGTACATTGATTGTGGTGTTGTAAACCTAAGAAAGTAATTCTGAAGAATCGTGAGGTCAAGATTACATAAATACCGCTTTTTGTTAGCAAAACTAAGAACCTTCTATGTTAAGGTGATCGCTAGGATACCTAAGCCAAATTCCTTATTGAATATGGATTGAATGTTGACACCGACCCTTTGTTTGCTATAGATAATCGGTCGTGAAGAGTACGAGGGCTCATATCACGATGTATAGCTTCATGGATAAGATATGTAAGGCTATCCCTTTCTTTCAAAACATGAAATCCAATGAGTTATCGTTGTTGAAAAGATACGCGAAAGGCTTTGTTTTATCGTATCTGGAAATCTCCTGTGGAGAAGTATTGATCGATCATCCTTATTCCCGTAATCCTTGTTGTTGGTTACTGCTTATTATATTATAAGTCTTCAAGAAGAAGTACCTTAACGAGGTAATTGTTAAATCGCCTATAAGTCATTCTGAGAGTAAAGTCAAAGAGTAGACGAGTTTCAAAAGAGGCTAAGGAGTCGGTATTATCACAGTCTGTTGTTCACACCCCCGAGTCCCATTGGTATTGATATGTTTTCATTGACATTTGATATCATGCATATAATCATGATTATACATATATTGGCTGGGGTTGCACATTCCGCGACATATACATATATTGGATCGGGTTTTACGTTCCGCAACATATACATATATTAGATTGGGTTGCAAGTTACGCAATATATACATATTGGATCGGTTGCACATTCCACAAAAAATGCATATATTAGATCGGGTTGCACGTTCCACAATATATACATATATGGATCAGATTGCGCGTTCCGCAACACATACACAAATCATTGTGCACATTGCATTGCATATACATACATTCACCTAAGAGTAATGGCATGTCATATACCTCGTGCTATAAGACGAGGGTAGTTTATACAGTAAAGGCCTATCCAAATATGTTGTATTTGAGTTTCAGAATTTTATTATTTGCCTCATATGGCATCCATGTTGCTTATGGTTTCATTTACAGCCTATCTCCTCATATTGCTACTAAGCTTCCTTTATAGCTTACAGTTTCATACTGCTATTCATGTTTTACATACTCAGTACATTATTTTGTACTGACGTCCCTTTTTCCGGGGGCGTGTGTGTTATGTCGCAGAGTCTGATAGAGACTCTGCTAGGCCACCTCAGTAGGAGCTGTTGAGTTCAACCGTCAGTAAGTGAGCTTCGTCTTCCCGGAGCTTTCTGGTTATATATGGAGTATTTTGCAGAGCTATGTACAGTATGGGTAGGTCGGGGCCTTGTCCTAGCGATATGTTAGTTCAGTTACTCGTAGAGGCTCACAGAGTTGTCTTGGTATGTACGGTGTTGATATATAGTCTTGTCGGCTATGTTTTATTTTCTTAAAGCATGTTGTGACCTCATTGTTCCTATTATGTATATACATATTGGGTTGATCCCTTATGTTCAGTGTTGTTGTTGTAATATATTTTAGTATGGCCTTATCGGCTGGAAGTCTATTCACATTGAAGTTTGGTCATCAGAGTGGTACACTCGTGCTAGCAAGGCACCGAGTGACGACCACACCTCGCCCCCATATTGGGGTGTGACAAACTTGGTATCAAAGAAGGTCAGTCCTAAGGAGTCTCTGAGATGTGTTTAGTAGAGTCTTATTTATGGATGTGTTATGCACCACACTTGTAAACATGAGGTTGTCGGGCATTTAGGGATAGTTGTTGTTCTTTCACTTTCTAGATCGTGCTATAGAGCCGAGTTATATGGATATGAGTCTAATTCATGCTATAATTCCTTTTTCAGTAATCATGCCAGTTACTCTAAGAGCTACTGCTAGTAATTGAGCTGGTGCTGATAGGGGTGAAAGTTCCAGTAATGCCTTGCCCGACTAAGTTGATAGAACGAAAGCTCAGGGAGAATCGCACTCCCATGTATCACCAGTTTTACCCCCTCACGAGGAGATAAGAGGAGATGCAGTACCTCCAGCTCCTCATGATACAATACCTTCAGTACCACCAAATCTGGTTCCTCTTGTTCCTCCACCCGAGTCTTCTAAACAAGGGGTGGCAGGTGTCATACAATTATTAACTCAGATAGTAGATAACTAGTAGCATCAGATAAGGGCTTCTACAAGTGCTGGGTCTTTTGATGGTATTGAGAGTTCTAGGACTCGAGAATTTTTTGGGTTGAGTCCGCCAGTATTTACTGGGACTGATCCAAATGCGGACACCTAAGATTTTATTGATCAGATGTTGCAGGTATTGTGAGTGATACATGCTTCAGAGACGGAGGCAATAGAGTTGGCCTCTTTCAAGTTAGTGATATGGCAGTTTTATGGTATGAGGTCTGGGAGCAGTCTCTAGGACTATATGCACCTCCAGCAGTGTGGGAAGAGTTTTCAGAAGCCTTACTAGATCACTATTTTCCATTAGAAGTACGAGATGCTAACGTGGAGCAATTTTTAAACCTCAAGCAGAAAGGCAGGAGTGTAAGGGAATATATTATGCAGTTCGATTCGCTGGCTAGATATGCTCCAAATATCATGGATACTATGAGAGATAGAATTCATTGTTTTATGGCGGGTTTGGATCTGCACCTGATTGGAGAATGCACTACTCGTTGAACAGAGATATGGATATTGCTAGAATCCATGCATATGCGCATGGGGTTGAAGACTGCAGGCGGCATCTTTCAGAGGATAGGAGTGCAGAAAGAGAATGGACCAAGAGGGCTATATCAGCTGGGTCATTCAGAGAAGCATCGGGTAGCTCTAGGCAATAATTTCCTAGACGTCCACCTTAGTTTGCTAATAGTGCTCCATCTCAATTTCAAGGGTCTAGAAATGACAGGCGTACTCAGTTTGGGCCCGGACAGAGTTCGAGAGCTTCAGGTTTCCAGGAGCAAGGGAGTTCAAGCCAGATAATACCACCATTGCCACCTTGTGGTTAGTGTGGTAGGAGACATCCGGGATGATGTCATCAGGGTAGCGAAGTGATTATAAGTGCAGTGAACCTGTTCATTATATGCGTCAGTGTTTGAGTGAAGGCAGAAATGATATAACTCAGCCAACGGGATCGACAACAACATCTTTATCAAGTGTACATTCGCAGAATGATCGGCCCCAATCTTCAATAGGTAGAGGCAGAGGCCGAGAATGAGCCTCTAGTTCAGGCGGCTCTTAGAACCGCATCTATGCTTTATCCGATTGCCATGATTTGGAGTCATCTCTAGATGTTGTTACAAGTTTACTATCCGTCTTCATCTATGATGTCTATGCATTGTTAGATCCGGGTTCCAATTTTTCCTATGTTATGCCTTTTGTTGTGAGCAAATTTAGGTTTGAACTAGAGCTGTTGTCTAAGCCATATGAAGTGGATACACCGGTTGGTAAGACGATAGTAGCAAGACAAATTTACCATAATTGTACCGTAATGATTTGTAATCGCCCTACTTTAGCTGATTTAGCCGAGTTACCTATGGTTGAGTTTGGCATTAATATGGGCATGGATTGGTTGGCTTCTTTCTATGCAAATGTCAAATGTCGAACAAAGATTGTCAAGTTCAATTTCCAGGCGAGACGACCCTTAAATGGAAGGGAAATGTAGCTATGCCTAAAGGCAGGTTTATTTCATACCTAAAGGCAAGAAAAATGATTTCTAAAGGGTATATATATATATATATATATATACATCTGGTTTGGGTCAATGATGCAAATATAGAATCCCCAACCCTTTAGTCTGTCCCAGTAGTCAACGAATTTCCTAATGCATTTCTAGATGAGCTTCCGGGCATTCCTCCAGAGCGGGAGATTTAGTTCACTATTGACGTACTTCCAGATACGCAACTGATATCTATCCCTCCTTATCGAATGGCTCTAGCTGAGCTGAAGGAGTTGAAGGAGCATTTGAAAAATTTATTGGAAAAAGGTTTCATCAAGCTTAGCACTTTGCCATGGGGCGCACCAATATTATTTGTTCGCAAGAAGGATGGTTCTCTAAGGATGTGCATCGACTATAGGCAACTGAATAAAGTCACCATCAAGAATAAGTATCCACTTTCGAGGATCGATGATTTATTCGATCAATTACAGGGCGTTAAGTATTTTTTGAAGATTTACTTAAGGTCGGGATACCATCAGTTAAGGGTAAAGGAGAAGGATATTCCAAACACAGCCTTTTAGACCAGGTATGACCATTTTGAGTATCGGGTAATGTCGTTTGGACTCACTAATGCGCCAACAGCCTTTATGGACCTAATGAATCGAGTCTTTAAACCATTTTTGGATATCTTCCTGATCATGTTTATTGATGATATCTTGGTATACTCACGGACTTAGGCAGACCATGCAGATCATCTCTGAGCGGTGTTATAAACACTCCAAGACCGTAAGCTATACGCTAAATTTTCTAAATGCCAGTTTTGGTTAAACTCTATTGCCTTTTTGGGCCATATTGTCTCAGTAGAAGGTATTAAGATGGATACTCAGAAGATTGAGGTCGTAAGGAATTGGCTAAGACCCACGACTCCTACCGCGGTACGTAGGTTCTTGGCTTAGCTAGATATTATCAGAGATTTGTGGAAGGTTTTTATTCTATCTCCGCACCTATGACCAATCTCACTCATAAGGCAAATAAGTATCAGTGGACGGATGAATGTGAACGCAACTTTCAATAGTTGAAGGACAGGTTGAAATCCATACCTGTGTTAGCTCTTTCCGAAGGTACCGATGGGTATGTGCTCTATTGTGATGCCCCCAGAGTCGGCCTAGGATATGTTTTGATGCAACACAGAAAGGTTATAATATACGCTTCGAGACAGTTGAGAAAATATGAGGTGAATTATCTGACTCACGATCTCGAGTTGGCAGCGGTAATCTTTGCCCTGAAGATATGGCGTCATTATTTATACAGAGTCCATATTAACGTATTCACATATCATAAAAGCCTACAATATATATTCCGGCAGAAGGAGCTAAATTTAAGACAAAGGAGATGGCTGGAGTTATTAAAGGACTACGATGTAGAAATTTTATACCATCCCGGAAAGGCAATGTCGTAGCTGACCTTAAGTCATAAATCTATGAGAATTTTGGATGGTATTGAAGCTATAAGATGGAAATGACCAAAAACTTAAGCCGATTGGCCAACTTAAATGTGCAACTCTTGGACACAGATGACGGAGGAGCGGTGGTGCAGAATACCGCAGAATCATACTTCATAGCTGAAGTGCAGGAAAGACAGTTTGAAGATCCCGAGTTGATCAGAATGAAAGAAGGAATTCCTCTACATAAAAAGCCAATATTGGAGCTTACGGGAGACGTAGTCCTTAGATATCAGGGTCGACTATGTGTACCAAGTGTAGGAGGACTTCGAGAGAAAATTATGGCTGAAATCCACCAATCTAGATATTCCATTCATCCGGGATAGACGAAGATTTATCATGACCTGCGACATGTTTATTAGTGGACTGACATGAAGAAAGATATTGCAGCATTTGTAGCTCAATGCCTGAACTGTCAGTAAGTGAAGGTCGAGCATCAGAAGCCTAATTTTGCTACAGAATATTGAAATCCCTACTTGGAAGTAGGAAATGATTAATATTGATTTCATCACCGGTCTACCCCATTTTTATCGAATGTTTGATTCTATTTGGGTTATAGTCGATATATTTACAAAATTAACCCATTTTCTACCATTCGTACTACTTTCTCATCGGAAGATTATGCCAAGCTATATATCAAGGAAATAGTTCAGTTACATGGTGTTACGATCTCCATCATATCGGACAGAGATGCTCAGTTTACGGCTCACTTTTGGAAATCATTTCAAAAAGGTCTAGGCACCCAGGTGAACCTTAGTACAACTTGTCATCCACAGACTGATGGTCAAGTTGAGCACACAATCCAGACACTTGAGGACATGCTACAATCCTTTGTATTGGATTTCAAAGGTAGCTAGTGTCGCACCCGTTTTTTACCAACGGTCGTGACGCATAAGCGTTTTTCCTGAGTTGGTGTTAAGCTTGAGCAATCGCCACCTAATTATTCTACGGTGAATTAGGGCACCTAAGTGTTAACACAAAAATGCTGCAAAATGAACTCCGATTAATGATATGTGAAACTATGAGATTCTAGGTAACTGTTCTTTATTATCCTAAAGAGAATGGGTTAGACATCCTTTAAGATCCGCTAACTTGCAGTTATCCGGTCAAACTCAGGTTAATTATTACGCTAAGGAAAAATACATGTTTAAAAATATAAGGTTAAAAAGGATGATGCAAGTAGTTAATAAAATATGCATTTTTGACAATGTAAAATTTTTACCATTTATTCTTTTGAAGAGTTTCGCAAAGGTGATTGCAGTTTTGAGAAATAAATTTCGACATAGAATCCGAAAAGAATATGCATGGCATTTTTATACAACTATATGTAAAATTAATTTTTAGAGAAAAGTATGCATTTGTATGGCATTGTTTATAAAATACATGTAAAATTGATTTTTTGGATTAAAGCATGCACTTGTATTGCCTTGTTTATAAAATACATGTAAAGTTGATTTTTGATTAAAAGCATGCATTTGTATGGAAAAGTTTATAAAATACATGCAAAGTTGATTTTAGATAAAAGTATGCATTTGTATGACATTATTTAAAAAATACATATTTTTTGCAACTGACAGTAAAGGAGAAAATCAAGTTGTTTATACCGCAAAGAAGTGATTTTTTATGAAAGTCATTTTAAATTGCAAATCGGATAAGAAATGGCAAGAAGCTACAACCTACAACGAAGCTATGTTAGACATTGATTCACAAAGATGGCAAGAAGCCATGAAATCTGAGATGGACTTGATGTATATAAATCAAGTTTGGAACTTGGTTGATTTGCCAACAGGGGTTAGACCCATAGGACGCAAATGGGTCTTCAATAAGAAGATTGATGCATATGGCAAGGTACAGACTTATAAAGCAAGACTGATGGCTAAAGGTTATAATCAACGGCCTAGGGTCAATTATGATGAAACCTTTTCACCTGTTACTAAGATTAAGTTCATTCGGATTTTGCTTGTAATAGCTACATATTACGACTATGACATTTGACAGATCGACGTCAAAACTGCATTCCTCAATGGTAATCTAGTTGAGGAAGTGTATATGAAACAACCTGAGGGTTTTTCAATTGAGTCCAAACCAAATGTCGTATGCAAGCTACAAAAGTTCATTTATGGGCTTAAGCAAGCCTCAAGGAGTTGGAACATTTGCTTTGACAAGGCTATCAAATCATTTGATTTCGTCAGAAGCAAAGAGGATCCATGTGTTTATAGTAAACGCAAGGATGGGAGTATTGCCTTCATTATCATATATGTAGATGACATATTAATAATGGGAGACAATAAGACTCTCCTGCAATCAGTAAAAGAGTGGTTGTCCAATACCTTAATGATGAAGGATTTAGGTGAAGCCTGCTACATTCAGGGGATTGGGATCTATAGAGATAGACCTAACAGATTGTTGGGGCTGTCACAGTCAGTCTACATAGACAAAGTACTTAGACATTTTTCTATGGAAAATTCCAAGAATGGCGGTCTACCTATGGGACAAGGCATCAAGTTATCTAAGAAGGATAGTCCTAATTCTATAGAACTTGAACGCATGAAAAGGATCACATATGCTTCGGCTATAGGATCGATCATGTATGCCATGACATGTACTAGGCCAGATGTGTCCTTTGTACTTAGTATGACTTGCAAGTTCCGGCAGAATCTTGGGGAAGAACACTGGAAAACAGTCAAGAGTATTCTTAAGTATCTTAGACGAACTAAAGAATATTTCTTAGTCTATGGTGGACAAAAGAAGCTGGTAGGTACTGGGTACACTGATGCCAGTTTCCAGACAGATGTTGATGACTACAAATATCAATCAGGTTACACATACATTTTCAATGGTGGAGCAGTGAGCTGGAAAAGTTCCAAACAAGCTACAACTGCTGACTCGACAACAAAAGCTGAGTACATTGCTGGATCGGAAGCTGGTAAAGAAGTTGTCGCGATATTTGAGTTCCTGAAGGAACTAGGGGTTGTTCCAAGTGCCACTTGTCTAATAACGGTTTATTACGAAAACACTGGTGTGATTGCGCAAGCTAAGGAACCAAGATCAACCAACAGAAACAAACATGTACCAATGAAGTACCACATACTCAGGGAGATGGTGGATACTGAAGAGATTAGATTAGACTATGTTCCCACAGACGATAATCTAGCTGACTCATTCACTAAACCATTAAGCTTAGTCAAGCATAATGGTTATTTTGAGAATATGGGCACTAGATATATTGGAGATTGGCTCTAGGCCAGGTGGGAGATTGAAAGTATATTTATGTCCTAGAGACAATTTGTATTAGGACAAATGTACTTTATACACATTCATATTATTATTAATGGAGATTAATATTTTGGCATTTGCAATTATTGAATTATTATTTGATTGTTTGTAATTATTCATTAATGTGCATCCCTTGAGCTTATGTTGTCATTAATAGAGTGAGATATTTTATGATAGAGCGCAACTCTTAAAATAGCCTCGACTAATGATCATCGAGAATGGGATGATGATATATGATAAGTCGACATGTGGTCTGCATCACATCCTTAGAGGATGTAGTATACCTCACCTGCTACGAGTAATGGTTACATGTGATGGAAATATGGATAGTTTGAAAGTATTGGTATACTCTGCTGATATACTATTTGTTATACTTATCTAACGTATGATCAGCGTGTGTGAGATAGAAGTCCTTAGACTTGAGGTCAATACATGCCTTATCTACAAAGTAACGTACTTTGATCCCGTCCTAAGCTCAAATGCCTTGTAGGTTGAGATATAACATGTATTGGGTACATTACGATGTGGATTGAAGGTGGTAGTTGAGCCAAGATTAGGATTCATTTCTCGGATGTATGTTCGAGAGAACACTCGGATTCTCAGTGATATTAGGTTGACTAAGTCGTTGGCCAACGCAATAGACATATTTAGAATATGGTCTAGTCGTCGACTAATATAGATGAGATACAATGATTAAGCCATTTGGATAGACACTTGACAAATCCTAAGCTTGATCGGGTGTGTCGTGAATGAAAGGATTTTTATATTACCACATAAAAGTTAAGTATACTGTATTCGCGTAAACGTACTTCACATATTGAGTTCGTCTTCCGGCGCTGTCTAGGACTTCCGTGTAGACCTTAATTTGATTAATGTCAATATGAGAAGGCCTGTAGGGTCACACTATGTCGATTGTCCATTTCGATCTAAGGATGTATTGAGAGAGTAATTAAAATGTTCGATTTTGAATCGAGATATTTAAATGAATAATGATTACATTAATTAAGTTAAAATTGGATTTTGGATTTAATTAAGAATGCACATAAATTAAATCGAGGCAGTACAACTGCACGTCGAGCGTCGCGGCGCAGTACATAAATTCATCAAGCGCCGCGGCGCCCATACCCTAGGGTCGCGGTGCCTCTGCGTCGATTTTGGGCCAGGCCCAAGGTCAAACCCTAATCCAGTTTTTGACCTAATTTTCAACTATAAATAGAGGCATTCATTTTCATTATTCTACACCAATTTTTTGAAAACATTCTAAGCCTTAGAGACTTAGAATCAAATACTCTCGAACCTCTGCCGAATTTCCTAGCTTTCTGAAAGAGAAGTACATTGAAGCTTGGAGCTTGCAAACGGAAGGGCAACCGCGTGTGCACCTCACAGTAGATAAAGATTCCAGATCATTACAACTTGTAAGTAAATATTTTTATGTTACAAGTTCCAATTGTTGTACAACCATACCAGAATCTTTATTGGGGTAAGTAAAAAACAAATATTTTAAACTTTCGATGTGCCTTACTTATGCATTTTGTACCCAACAAAACCCTACAAAGGGAACATAGAGCAAGTTACCAGTCAATCAACACATAAACCACAAAAGGAGTTCAGCAAGAGAGGCATGTTTCAACAGGACCCTAACGTGATCAAATAACATCCAGAAATCAACACATACTCAATAGGATGGAGTTTGATGAATATATGAGAGCTAAATTTAGTGCCATGATAATAAAGCATAGAAATATATGCAGAATGAAATGGAACATGTGCATATCAGGGAAACGAATCTGGGATTGACATGCTGGAAGGATCAAAACTAGGCATGCTCTTCACTTAGGCAGATTTGAAACTATACTTGGGTCACTTTATTCTAAACATGGCATATTAAACAAGATAATCCAGTCAAATGTCCTAAGAACCTTCAACCACACATAGTTTGCCCAGCATATACATTAATTCATAAGATTAATATCACATTTAACCAGTTAAACAACTTGTCTAAATCAGTTAGAAACTAAGTGATTTAATCACCTGGAATAAAAATCATTTGTCACATTGAATTTAAACTATTTATCTAAAACTCCATTAAATCAAACTATCAAGCAAATCATCAAATAACACACTAAGCAGTAACATGTATCATCTAATTCCATAATATGACATCTTTTGATCTTAACATTCTCTTAACCAAGCTTAACAAATGATCAAACCAGCATACATATCACACAATACATCACCCTTTCACATTATAACAATGTATAAACAATACTATTAAATACAAACATAATAGATAATGAACAAAATTAAATCTAGCCTAGTTAAAACATGGTAAACAGATATAATAGTACTAACAACTAACACATAATTAATTTAAGAGAAAAAAAAGCACAAAAATAAATCAAGATTGAGAAGAAATTGAGTTTACGGACCTTCTCCGAGCAGCGAAGCGAGGCGTGTTTCGAATCGTCAAGTCCGCTTGGAGAAATTATTTTGTAATGCTGATTGTGCAATTTTTAAAATGCTGATTTTCGATTTTAGACCCGAAACAGAACCGGTTTCAGTTCTGACCCGAACCGGATTTGACCCGACCTAGAACCAAAACAGACCCGAAATGACAAAAAAAAGTGAAGAACGAAATGGGATTTTCAAATTGAAAATTATGAAACCAAGAGGTATTTCGGATTTAAAATTATAAAACAAAAGGAGTATTTCTGATTGAAGATTATAAAAAAAAAGTAGTATTTTAACCCAAAATTTAAGAACAAATCTCACCCCTCTTCTTTCTGATTTTTGGACTTGTTTTTCGAACTTATTTTTTCAAATTCTTTGGAAGTGATTTCGGACCCCCAAAAATCGACCCTCATTCTGATGGACCATATAAGATCATCCGCATGATAGGCCGAGTGGCTTATGAGCTTGAGTAACCCACATAATTGGAAGCATTTCACCCGGTATTCCATTTGTCTATGTTGCGTAAGTGCGTAGGAGATCCCTCCCGTATTACTCCCATAGAGGATGTACATATCACCAAGAATTTTACCTATGAAGAGACTCCGGAAGCTATTCTAGATCGCCAAGCTCGGAAGCTGAGAACTAAAGAAGTTGCCTCCATTAAAGTGCTATGAAGGAATAATTATACATAAGAGATGGCTTGAGAGGCCGAAGAAGATATGAAATCTAATTATCCCTACCTATTTCAGTCTTCAGGTCTATACCGATATTCGTGCGATACGATTCTCTCGTTTCTTTTCTATTCGATAATTCTAAATCATATGTCTTATTTAGGTATTAATGTTGAGACAGGTCCAACTCAAAATCCTACAGAGGACAGTTAAGGTGAGTTATGGCTAACCCTCCTGATTCTTGCATATATAGATGGTCGTGTGGGGCCATGTTGGCCTTATTTTGTGACTATATTTCCCTGTGTGGCATAAGATATATGTTTGGATTGTTTACTAGGTTTCAGATAGTCCTGTTTACAAAGAAAACTCTGCCGAAATTTTTAGAACCCTCGTGAGCTAAGAATACCTTTAACATTCACGGACGAATGTTCCTAAGGGTAAAGGATGTTACACCCCGTAGTTTTGCGTTTCATTGTATCGTTGAGTAATACCGATGTCCCGGGAAGAGGTACGACCTTACGAAAGGATAATAAAGGTTTATAACTTATTTATGGAAGTTCCGGAGTATTTGAAAGTCAAACGGATAGAAGAAAGTACGTTATGATGAAATAAAAAAAACTGTGCATTTTGACGGCGGAGTTGACGGACCATCAAAGTGCAGGGTGAACCGTAAAGCCCACCGTCAAGATGCGGCGGTGGAAAAAATTTGTCGGGTTTATAAGTGGGTTTCACAATTTGGACTTCATTTTCACCCTAATTAGATCATAAACACTCTCTAAATCCTCGCTAGTGATACCATACCATTCAAGATCAATTCTAAGGCAAATCCCATAAGATTAACGTGATAATCCCCGCGGTAATCATAGAAACAATCATCCCCGTAGGGAAGCCATCTTGGGAACCCTTATAATTGGGGAAAATTGCTGGTTTAAGGAGGATTTTGGGTGCATCAAGGTAAAGTTTATGCTTCTCCATATATATTTGTGGTTAATTGATAGTTTGGAGTAAGCTATGAAAGAATTTTTCGTAATCAAAACCTATAAACCTATGAAATCAAAGTATATAAATTTGTGGGCTATTTTGATCAACATATGAGTTGAAATTGATTGGTATATTGGTTGTGGTGTTGTAAACCTAAGAAAGTAAATTCCATAAAATCGTGAGGTCAAGATTACATAAATACCCCTTTTGTTAGAAAAACTAGGAACCTTCTATGTTAAGGTGATCGCCAGGATACCTAAGTGAAGTTCCTTACTAAATATGGATTGAATGTTGATCGGGTTGCACATTCCGCGACATATACATATATTGGATCGGTTTGTACGTTCTGCAATATATACATATATTATATCGGGGTGCAAGTTATGCAACATATACATATATTGGATCGGTTGCACATTCCACAAAAAATGCATAGATTGGATCGAGTTGCGCGTTCCACAACACATACACAAATCATTTTGCACATTGCATTGCATATCGATACATTCACCTAAGAGTAATGGAATATCATATACCTCACGCTATTAGACGAGAGTAGTTTATACAGTAAAGGCCTATCCAGACAGGTTGTATTTGAGTTTTAGAGTTTTGTTATTTGCCTCATATGGCATCTAGGTTGCTTATGCTTTCATTTACATCCTATCTCCTCATAATGCAACTATGCTTCCTTTATATCTTATTATTTCATACTGTTATTCATGCTTTACTTACTCGGTACATTATTTCATACTAAAGTCCCTTTTACCAGGGGCGTTGTGTGTGCATGCCTTATATTCTGATAGACACTCTACTAGGCCACCTCAGTAGGAGCTATTGAGTTCAATCATCAGTAATTGAGCTTCGTCATCCCAGAGGCTCACATACTTGTCTTAATATGTACAATGTTGATATATAGTCTTGTTGGCTAAGTTGTATTTTGTTAAACCATGTTGTGACCTTGTCGGTCATGTTATGTATATACATGTTGGGTTTATCCCTCTTGTTCAGTGTTGTTGTTGTAATAGATCTTAGTACGGCCTTGTCGGCTGGAAGTCAATTCACATAGAAGTCTGGTCATCAAAGTGGTACGCTCGGGCCAGCAGGGCACCGAGTGCCGACCTCTGTCGCGCCCCATTTTTTGACCCGCTCCGGTCTCAAAGCGGAGCACGGACGGGTTCGGTGATTCCTGGGTAAAAGGGTTGAGGAGTCGCCACCTAATTATTTTTACGGTGAATTAGGACACCTAAATATTTAAACTAAATGCTGCAATGTAACTCCAATTTTAAGGTCTGCGAAACTAGTGAGATTCTAGGTAAGGGTTCTTTATTATCCTAAAGGGAAGGGGTTAGGCATCCTTTAAGATCCGCTAACTTGCGGTTATCCCAGTCAAACTCAGTTAATTATTACTAGAAAAAATGCATGTTTGAAGTATGAAGTTAAAGATGTTTGCAAATAATTAATGAAAGAGATGCATTTTGTACATGTATGCATTCAATGACATAAAAAGAAAGATACATGTAAAGTTTTGAAAAATATGCATTTGTGACCATAAATTATTTATAATGCCAAAGAAGTAAAATTTTGGGAATCATTGAATTGTAAATTGACAAAAGATAAACTTATTCGGAATGATTAACAAAGCAAATAAAAGATGACAAAAGTTTATTTTGAAAATCTTGAATACGCATGACGAGCCTAAAATAAATAACTAGCGGAGGGTTTCTAAGTTTGAATTTAATCGAGCCTACAAATAAATAAGCTAGCGACGGGTTTCAAATCTTAAATTACCCTATGAATTAATCCTAAGTTTTGCCTATTCTAAGCATTTCAATAGTTACATAAGTGCGATAAATAATATTACAATACAAAACGGGATAAAAGCTGAATTAAAGAAAGAAATAAAATAAATAAACACCGAGGAATAATCTGTTTTTATTTACTTTAATCCCTGCAAGCTGTCAAGAACAAACGGTTAGAAAGCAGTTAAATACAAATAACTTCATATCCGTATTCAAAGCAAAGGAATGTTTTGATCACGGAGGGCTCAGACTTAAATTTTGAAAAGAACATTCCAATCACGTCGTGGCTGCAAACATATGACTAATGTGGTTTATTTTGATTGCCTCGCCTACTAAACGTGTTGGTATCTCGGATGAAATAGAAAAGATCACTATAATCACATCGTAACTGCGAATATATAACTTGTTGGTTATTTTAGTCACCTCGCCTACTAAACATGTTGATCTCGGATGAAATAAAAGGTTTAAGCCTCATCATTGCCCAGAAGTTATATTTTCCGTCTTTACAACTGTGAAGGCCTCAAAATCGACGGATATTTTTCATCGGCGGTGTAGTATCGTGTTCAAATCAACGAAATTAAATTAAAGCAAAGGAATGAAACAAAGGAGCAGCGAGCAAGAAGGAATGTAAAAACAGAGGCGTAAAAACAATTTCCGAAAATGACGCTGTTTAGTTTAAAACAAGAGAACAAAGGAACAAGTAATTTGGAACCGAGCAAAGGAACTCAAATAGAAAGCAAGACCTGACAAGACGCGATATTTATTCAAAAGCAAAAAAAAATAGTAAATGTTGATATCCGCTGCACGGATGTTTAAAACAAGAATCAAAAAATAGTGAAATGAAACGAAGAAAAGCGCGGCCTCAATTCAATTTCGTCGGCCTTAATGCAATATTAATAAAACAATAAAATAGTAAAAGCAACGAGCAAAGGAGCGGTTAAAGTATCCGCCCGAGTTCGAAATTCGAAATATTCAAATCGGGTCGACCGACCGGATCGATGATTCAAACTCGAAATCGATTTCGACCAATTTGGATAACCAAGAACAAGAAATGAAATGCAAGAATTCTAAAAATATCCAAATCGGGTCGACCGACCGACCCGGTCGATGACCCGACCGAATCAAGTGTCAAAAATCCAAATCAAATATTCACCAAATTCAGATAACCAACATACGTAAACATGAAATGCAAGAATTCGGAAATAATACGAACCGGTCGACCGACCAATCGGTGATCCAAAATCCAAATCAAATATTCTCGCAAATTCGGATAACCAACATACAAAAATATGAAATGCAAGAATTCGAAATAATACCCGAATCGTCGACCGACCGGTCGTTGACCGACCAATCGGTGATCCAAAATCCGAAATCAAATATTCTCGCAAATTCAGATAACCAACATACGTAAATATGACATGCAAGAATTCTGAAATAATGCGAATCAGGTTGACCCGACCGGTCGATGACCGACCGAATCGATGATGCAACCCGAAATCGAATAATTTCACCAATTTCGGATAACTAACATATAGAAATATGAGATGCAAGAATTCTGAAAATATTGTCCGACCGGGTCGACCGACCCGGATCGATGTTTAGGACCCGACTCAGTGTCAAAATCCGAGAATCAAAAAGTGGAGAACAAACCTTTTCGAACTCAATTCTTGAACAACAAGAGAGGAAAAAATGATTGAAATCAAGAACACAAGCAAAAAGCTTTCATGTGCCAATCGGACCTCCAAATTTTTCGTTTTCTTTTCTTTTTCTCCTCCTCCATTTTCGAAGAACACAAGGGGTTTTTATAGCCCTCATTCTCCCAAAAACCGAGTTCAAATTCGAAATAAAGGGCCCAAAACAATGATTTTGGAACGGGTTTTTTTTAGGGGTATGGGTTGGTGGTGTCAGGCGGCGGTGTTGGCGAGTGGTGGTGTCATGTGTAGGGTGCGGCGACGTAGGGGGTTAGGGGTGGGGGGATGTGGGGGATAGGGGCGTAGGGTGGCGGCTGGTTGGGAGAATTAGGGTGTAGGTTTTTTTTATTTTTTGTTTTGGGTTTTTTTGGGGTTTGGGAGTTGGGGTGTAGAATAAAAGGATGTGGGAGTTGGACCGGTTCGGGTTGGCGAATTGGGCTGGCGGGTGGGCTTCGGTGGTGGGTGTGGGAATGGGGAAATTAAGGGAAGGGAATAAGGGAATGGGTTTGGGCTAATTGGGTTGTGGGTTGTTGGATGATGAGAGTTTTAAAATGGGGGGAGTTTGGGCTAATTGGGTTGTGGGCTAGTTTGGGTTTTTTTTTTTTTTTTTTTTTAGGGATTAAAGGGAATGGCCGGTTGGGCCAAATATTGGGCTCGGCTGGGTTGGTTTGTGGGGAATGAAATTAGTTTGGGTAGAAATTTGTTTTGGGTTGAAAAATGAAATGGGTTATAAATTGTTTTGGGTTTAAAAAATATAAAAGGGGTTTAACATAAAAATATTATTTTTGTTTTGTAAAAGATGTGAATTATTTAAAATAACATAACGATGTGATAATAATAAAATATAATATTTATAAATGTTTAATGCTTAATAAAAAATGGGAACGCGATGCAATTTTTGCGAAAATAAAATAGCATAGAATTTTCGGATAAAACTTATGATTATGATAAAAATGCAAATGATATAAAAATGCGAATAATAATAATAATAAGAGGATATACACATATATGCCTATATTTTAAAATTATTTTAAAAGTGTCAAAATATTAAAAATTACGAATAAAATCATAAAAGATGGGACAAAATTGGGTGTCAACAGATGCCCCTCTTTGGACGGAGACGATGAAAGAGTTTTCGGCCAAAGAAGTTGACCGAGTAGCCAATTTTGTCCTGATCATCGGGACTGCATGGTAAGAAATAGAATCCCGAGGGGTATAGAAGTTGCAAAAGATAGTGCACATTCAAGAAACAATGCCCCAGTGTCGACTTAGGATGACACTGGTCGCAGATGCGAGAAACTAATGGGAAAAGCGGATCGACGTTCGAAGTAGGTCGTTGACCAATTTGTCTCGGTTCGCCGTAAGAGATAGTTCCACGCTGTGATGAAATTCCTGCAAATTAAAAACTCCTGCAAACCTAAGCTTAAGATATAATTAGTGTATAACTGCTGAGAAAAATTGTAGAGAAAATAACTTAGAAATACCCGCATTAGGAGGTGGGCGCCTGACTAAAATTAAAATACCCTCATTATAAGGTGGGCGCCTGACTGAAATTAAAATATCCTCATTATAAGGTGGGCGCCTGAAATGACGTCGTTGGATCGACGTGTTGTGTTGAAGACGGCATTGTAATGTTGTTGACGTCGTTGTTGTATAGACTTTGCTGATGTCGTCGTTGTATAGACGTTGATGATGTCGTCGTTGTATAGACTTTGCTGATGTCGTTGTTGTAAAAAATAGTTGTCGTGCTGCCGTAACGTCGTGGACGTTGTTGTAATGATGTTGAAGGTAGTTGATGTCTTTGCGATAGGCCAATGACGTTGTTGTAATCTTTGTAAAGATAGTCGCTGCGTTGAAGACGTCATTGTAATCTTTGTTGACGTCGTTGTAATCTCAGAAAAGATATTTGTTGTGCTGCTGTAACGTCGATGACGTTGTTGTAATGATGTTTGTTGTTGCAGATAGCTGTTGTGCTGAAGGCGTCGTTGTAATGCGGTTGAAGATAGTTGATGTCTTTCGCGATGAACGCCAATGACGTTGTTGTAATCTTTGTAAAGATAGTTCTTTGCGTTGAAGACGTCATTGTAATGTCTTGTTGACGTCGTTGAGATGCGGTAAAGATATTTGTTGTCTGCGATACGCCAATGACGTTGTTGTAATGCCGTAAAGATAGTCGCTGCGTTGAAGACGTCATTGTAATCTTTGTTGGCGTCGTTGAGATGCGGTAAAGATAGTTCTTTGCATTGCCGTAAAGATAGTCTTTGCTTTGAAGACGTCATTGTAATCTTTGTTGACGTCATTGAGATAATCAGAGAAGATAGTTGTTGTGTTGCCGTAAAGATAGTCTGCTGCGTTGAAGAAGTCATTGTAATGATGTTGACGCCATTGAGATGCGGTAAAGATATTTGTTGTCTTTGCAGAACGCCAATGACGCGTTGTTGTAATGCCGTAAAGATAGTTCTTTGCGTTGAAGACGTCATTGTAATGTTGTTGACGTCGTTGAGATGCGGTAAAAGATAGTTGCTGCATTGCCGTAAAAGATAGCTGATGTTTTGAAGACGTCATTGTAATGATGTTGACGTCGTTGAGATGCTGTAGAAGATAGTTGTTGTGTTGCCGTAAAAGATAGCTGTTGTTTTGAAGACGTCATTGTAATGCTGTTGACGTCGTTGAGATCTTTGTAAAGATAGTTGTTGCATTGCCGTAAAGATAGTCGTTGTTTTGAAGACGCCATTGTAATCTTTGTTAACGCCGTTGAGATTCGGTAAAGATAGTTCTTTGCGTTGAAGACGTCATTGTAATCTTTGTTGACGCCGTTGTAAAGTCAGAAATGATTGTCGTGCTGCCATGACGTCGATGACGATATTGTAATGTTGTCCTGTTGTAAGAGATGTAAGTGACGTCCTTGCCGTCAGTTTGCTGTAATAGGGTTCCACGTTGTGCTGAATCTTCTGCCGATCCAAACTCATGTGAATTGAAATGTCGTCCTGGCACGGGCGAAAATGTGATGCGACGTCTTTGCCGTCGGGTTTGCCTTGTTGTCGTTCTTTGTGATTCGAAATAACATCTTTGTGCAGACATAATAGTCGGGACCCTGTAGGTCAAGATGATGTCTTCGTATAGATGCAAAACAGGAACGTAATCCTTGTAGTGAGTTGTGGTGCCGAAATTCTTTGGGGAATTGATCATAACTGATGTGGCTTCCCTGCTTTTTCAACCTGAAGAACCTGTACTCAAAGAAAATTTGTGAGTTTGGGGAGGGGCGGTTGATTCGCGTTGACTTGGTAGCTTTGGCTCTTGATAGCTGCATGTCCTGCTGATTCGGACCTGTAGCCCCTGTCTGGTTCCCAGTCTTGGCCAACCGTTAATGAAAACATTTGTTGAAAATAATTTGTTTATAAGAAAGTATGCTTATCATTAAAAAGTTCTTGTCGAACTGCTAATGAAAATATTTGTTGAAAATGATTTGCTTATAAGAAAGTATGCATATTAGTAAAAAATCTTATCAAACTCTAATGAAAGTATTTGTTGAAAATAAATTGCTTATAAGAAAGTATGCATATTAGCAATAAAAATCTTGTCAAACTCTAATGAAAGTATTTGTTGAAAATAAATTGCTTATAAGAAAGTATGCATATATGTAAATGTCTGTCGAGCAGCGACATGCGGTGAAACAAAGCAAACGTCTTATCCAAAATCCTCTTAGGCTGAAGACTTAGTTTGCCGATGCTTTTCCATGTTTATCGGCGTCCTCCGGCAGTGATCCCTTAAAAATGCCCCAGTTTTCGATATGTGAGAATGACGATCTTTTGAACGGACAACCGAGTCTTGTGTAGATTGCTTGCCTGTCCTATCAGGGTGATCAGATGGGTGCATTTTGTCATATGTGATATAAAGGAGAAAATATTTCCTAATGGTGGGACCGAAGCCGATTTAGGCCGCCTACGTATCCCCATGAGGGAATCAGGTCATGACGTAGTTCATTACAAGCAAAGGAGATTTGTAAGGGTTTTTTTTTTCTTTCTAAAATGGGACCGAAGCCGATGTGGCCGCCTACGTATCCCGCCGAGTGAATCAGGTCATAACGTAGTTCAGGATTACAAGTAAAAGGAACTTGGGGAAATTTGTGATCTAAAGAAACTGAACCCTTCGTGGGTTTTATGCGTATCCCGCCGAGGGAGCGCAACTTTTACAACATAGAAAAAGTATTACATAGAGAATAACTAATCTTAGATATGGTATCTCTTCACTGCATCTGCATTGATGGTTTTTTGCCATTCTATTCTGATAAGGTTGCCCTGACAACAAATGGCCCATCCGCTTTTTATCAATCAGTCTCTTCGCACATGATTCTATATCCACTTGGCTTGAAAGATGGATCGTTGCCCCAGAAGAAAATGCTCGGACCAATGCTTTGTAATTATCAACCATCTTGATGTTTCATCCAAACCTGGCTTTGGCTTATGCCCCAGTTCTTCCGGTTGTGAGTCTTCCTTATATTCTTCGAAGTCTTGCTTGCTTGTTTCAAATGTGTCACACATTATCGACAGATTAGTTTGCATGATGGAAAAGAAAAGAAAATTATTAAACAAAACAGATTTTAAAATAGCAAAAGCAATGCAGATTTGTATTTTAAGCTTTCAAAAGGTAGAGGTAAAACATATTAGATGCACATATGTGATTCAGGCCTCAATCTGAATCGCATTGTTTCATTAAATATTGATGCAGTTAACTAGTTTCCGGGAGTAACAAGGCCAGGGCACAGGTCCAATTTTCCAAAACATCTCCTTGCTCTGCATCCCAAATGGTTGAGCCTCTAGCGTGATCATCGAGAATCACACTGCATCCTGCTTCTTCTTCAACAATGAAAAAACTTTTGAATCCCCCACTGAGGTGGCTGCATTGTCCTCCTTTGATTCCTGAGTGGCGCATGCTTTGACGAATGTCTGACTCAGAGGTGAAACAGGCTTTGGTAAAGGAACATCTCTCTTTCTTCGGAGATTGGTTGATAAGACTTTTCCAAGAAAAGATGGTGCCATGGCCCGCGGCTTTGGAGGAAGTACTTCTACTCCAAACGGTGCCCTCACTTGGACTGTAATCACAGGGGTGATAAAGGCCGATGATTCAACATTTTCCTCTCTCTGGACTGGCACAATGGTTCCTTCCAAGTTGTGTTCTTCATCAACAGTAATCATATTTACGTTGGCATCGTCATGATTTGGCAAAGGGTTATTATTTACATTAAAGGAAGGTCCTTTCAGTTGGATAACTCCTTCTTTGATCAATGTCTCAATTTTGTTTCTGAGGGCATAGCAATTTTCAGTGTCGTGTCCAGAGATTCCCGAGTGGTATGCACAATGCTTAGCCTCATCGTGCCATTTGGGAACAGAATTGGGGACATTTCCTGGGATGGGCTGGAGTATTCCTGCGGTTTTCAGTCTTTCATATAACTGGGCTCGTGAAGTAGGGATGTTCCGCCAGTTTTAGTCAACGCAAATCAACCTTTGGGAAAAATAATCTAGGTAAAATAAACCTTCTAAAAATGAAGAAAGCCAAGTTAGTATAGGGCGAGTAATTATTGCTTCAAATAATATGCACAGAGTGAAAAAGCAGGAGAAAATAACAAAATGATTGTATGGCAATTAAATGCGCATCCTAATATGCATGGGGCCTCCCTTATGCCGGAGGTGGGCCTAAACGCCAGATATGAGAGATTATGACAGAATAATCCGAACTGTCAAACTGCAATGCTGTTGTTGGAAATGAAGACAACGTATGTACACATTCCAATATCAGCATGTCATGATTAGGCTTAGATTAGTCTATCATTATCACGCTACACACAATATGTTGATGGTCGTTGGGGGAGCGAGACCCGTCGACAATTTTGGTGGGTTTCTTAATTGTGGAGTCGATACCAAGGATCGACCCACCTAAGGTGTATGCATGCTTGACTTAAAAATAAAGGGTGGTATATCTCTATCCTAAATTTTCTAAGATTTGGCTGACTAGACTCAAGGTTCCCGAGCGGACTGCTCGAGTGAGAAGGCTACGCGGCCAATCGGATGGTCCGGACGCTCCGCGCATATACCAACTCTCCTAAAAATTTGGAAATTTGAAAGAAGTTTGCGGGTGCGCAAAACATACCTCGCGTGTAATGTGTGATAGTGTCAATTTTCCAGAGTGGAAGAAATATGAGCGAAATGCCAATTTAAGGAAAGCAGTAAGAGAATATAGTAATTAAAGCAATTATGCATACAAAATTTCAACAGAAAATAATTAAAAATAATAGATCAAATAAGGAGCAATATAAAGCACAATAATGATTAACCTGAACTTGTTATGGTTAAGAACCTGAATTTCCCCAGTGGAGTAGCCATGCTGTCGCGCCCCATTTTTCGACCCGCTCCGGTCTCAAAGCGGAGCACGGACGGGTTCGGTGATTCCTGGGTAAAAGGGTTGAGGAGTCGCCACCTAATTATTTTTACGGTGAATTAGGACACCTAAATATTTAAACTAAATGCTGCAATGTAACTCCAATTTTAAGGTCTGCGAAACTAGTGAGATTCTAGGTAAGGGTTCTTTATTATCCTAAAGGGAATGGGTTAGGCATCCTTTAAGATCCGCTAACTTGCGGTTATCCGGTCAAACTCAGGTTAATTATTACTAGAAAAAATGCATGTTTGAAGTATGAAGTTAAAGATGTTTGCAAATAATTAATGAAAGAGATGCATTTTGTACATGTATGCATTCGAATGACATAAAAAGAAAGATACATGTAAAGTTTTGAAAAATATGCATTTGTGACCATAAATTATTTATAATGCCAAAGAAGTAAAATTTTGGGAATCATTGAATTGTAAATTGACAAAAGATAAACTTATTCGGAATGATTAACAAAGCAAATAAAAGATGACAAAAGTTTATTTTGAAAATCTTGAATACGCGTGACGAGCCTAAAATAAATAACTAGCGGAGGGTTTCTAAGTTTGAATTTAATCGAGCCTACAAATAAATAAGCTAGCGACGGGTTTCAAATCTTAAATTACCCTATGAATTAATCCTAAGTTTTGCCTATTCTAAGCATTTCAATAGTTACATAAGTGCGATAAATAATATTACAATACAAAACGGGATAAAAGCTGAATTAAAGAAAGAAATAAAATAAATAAACACCGAGGAATAATCTGTTTTTATTTACTTTAATCCCTGCAAGCTGTCAAGAACAAACGGTTAGAAACAGTTAAATACAAATAACTTCATATCCGTATTCAAAACAGTGAATGTTTTGATCACGGAGGGCTCAGACTTAAATTTTGAAAAGAACATTCCAATCACGTCGTGGCTGCAAACATATGACTAATGTGGTTTATTTTGATTGCCTCGCCTACTAAACGTGTTGGTATCTCGGATGAAATAGAAAAGATCACTATAATCACATCGTGGCTGCGAATATATAACTTGTTGGTTATTATAGTCACCTCGCCTACTAAACATGTTGATCTCGGATGAAATAAAAAGGTTTAAGCCTCATCCTTGCCCTGAAGTTATATTTTCCGTCTTTACAACTGTGAAGGCCTCAAAATCGACGGATATTTTTCATCGGCCAGTGTAGTATCGTGTTCAAATCAGCGAAATTAAATTAAAGCAGTGAACAGTGAGCGATGGCGGTGGCGATAGCAATGAAACGAGAAAAGCGAGCGTAAAAACAATTTCCGAAAATGAGGCGGTGTTTAGTTTAAAAGCAGATGAAACGATTGGAACAATAATTTGGAACCGAGCAGTGAACTGAAATAGAAAGCAATACCTGAAAAGACGCGATATTTATTCAAAACAGTAAAAAAAAATAGTAAAACAGTGATATCCGTTGCACGGATGTTTAAAACAGTAACTGAAAAAATAGTGAAATGAAACGAAAGAAAAGCGCGGCCTCGAATTCAATTTCGTCGGCCTTAATGCAATATTAATAAAACAATAAAACAGTAAAAGCAACGAGCAAAGGAGCTTGATTAAAGTATCCGCCCGAGTTCAAATTCGAAATATTCAAATCGGGTCGACCGACCCAGATCGATGATTCAAACTCGAAATCGATTTCAAAGACCAATTTGGATAACCAAGAACAAGAAATGAAATGCAAGAATTCTAAAAAATATCCAAATCGAATTCGACCGACCGAATCAAGTGTCAAAAATCCGAAATCAAATATTCACCAAATTCAGATAACCAACATACGTAAACATGAAATGCAAGAATTTGAAATAATACGAGCAAGGTCGACCGACCGTCGATGACTGACCGAATCAGTGATCCAAAATCCGAAATCAAATATTACTGCAAATTCGGATAACCAACATACGAAATATGAAATGCAAGAATTTTGGAAATAATACGGCAAGATTGATGGCCGACGAATCAGTGATCCAAAATCCGAAATCAAATATTCTGCAAATTCAGATAACCAACATATAGAAATATGACATGCAAGAATTCTGGAAATAATGCCCGAACTGGGTCGACCCGACCCGGGTCAGTGACCCGACCCGAATCAGTGATGCAACCCGAAATCGAATAATTTCACCAATTTCAGATAACCAACATATAGAAATATGAGATGCAAGAATTCTGAAAATATTGTTCGAACCGGGTCGACCCGACCCGGATCAGTGACCCGACCCGACTCAGGTGTCAAAATCCGAGAATCAAAAGTGGAGAACAAACCTTTTCGAACTCAATTCTTGAACAACAAGGGAGGAAAAAATGCTTGAAATCAAGAACACAACCAAAAATCTTTCATGTGCCAATCGGACCTCCGAAATTTTCGGTTTTCTTTTCTTTTTCTCCTCCTCCATTTTCGAAGAACACAAGGGGTTTTTATAGCCCTCATTCTCCCAAAAACCGAGTTCAAATTCGAAATAAAGGGCCCAAAACAATGATTTTGGAACGGGTTTTTTTAGGGGTATGGGTTGGTGGTGTCAGGCGGCGGTGTTGGCGAGTGGTGGTGTCAGGTGTAGGGTGCGGCGACGTAGGGGGTTAGGGGTGCGGCGATGTAGGGGATAGGGGCGTAGGGTGGCGGCTGGTTGGGAGAATTAGGGTGTAGGTTTTTTTTTATTTTTTATTTTGGGTTTTTTGGGGGTTTGGGAGTTGGGGTGTAGAATAAAAGGGTGTGAGAGTTGGGCGGTTCGGGTTGGCGAATTGGGCTGGCGGGTGGGCTTGGTGGTGGGTGTGGGAATTGGGGGAAATTAAGGGAAGGGAATAAGGGGAATGGATTTGGGCTAATTGTGTTGTGGGTTGTTGGATGATGGGAGTTTTAAAATGGGGAGTTTGGGCTAATTGGGTTGTGGCCTAGTTTGGGTTTTTTTTTTTTTTTTTTTTTAGGAATTAAACGGAATGCCCGTTTGGGCCAAATATTGGGCTCGGCTGGGTTGGTTTGTGGGGAATGAAATTAGTTTGGGTAGAAATTTGTTTTGGGTTGGAAAATGAAATGGGTTATAAATTGTTTTGGGTTAAAAAAATATAAAAGGGGTTTAACATAAAAGTATTATTTTTGTTTTGTAAAAGATGTGAATTATTTAAAATAACATAACGATGTGATAATAATAAAATATAATATTTGCGAAATGTTTAATGCTTAATAAAAAATGGGAACGCGATGCAATTTTGCGAAAATAAAATAACATAGAATTTTCGGATAAAACTTATGATTATGATAAAAATGCAAATGATATAAAAAATGCGAATAATAATAATAATAAGAGGATATACACATATATGCCTATATTTTAAAATTATTTTAAAAGTGTCAAAATATTAAAAATTACGAATAAAATCATAAAAGATGGGACAAAATTGGGTGTCAACAACCTCCCCCCCCCCCCCGTTTGGGGTGTGACATATGCATGCCATCTATGGATATAACTAGTCGGCAATGAGCAAAATCATCAATGCGTGATTTGAATGTCCAAAACATAAAATTGAAAATACTGGCCACACTAGGTTGGGTATTGAGCTTCCACCCTACAACAATACTAGGATTAAAGTGTTGTAGAGCTGTCACATTCCTCGGCAACTGTTGGAAAGAGCCCTCTCATGTACCATAAATCATCTCAAAAGCGCGCTTACGCCTGAGATATCCCTTCTCTTACTTATCATTTTATGAAAAACTCTCAAAACCGTTCTAATGTATTCTTTGATAGGGAACCTGGACAAGTTTAAACAAACAACATTTTTCAATGATAATTTAATTGCTATAAAAATTATAATGAACTTGGCCGAATATGGTACCTTGGGGTTTCGGCAATGTCAACAAGTAACACTTGAGCAATCATATTTGTACCTAAATTAAAATGATCTGTTCGATTGTTATTCATATCACAAGTGTGATGTGAGCGAAATTTTGTGATAGTCCACATACTATCATGAGTAACAATACCCCGAAGCATCAATTGACAACTTTGATGCTCACGTCTGCAAACCAATCTCCATAGGATTCGGGTTGAATCATCAACTCTGAACTCCCTCATTTCTTTGATGCTATAAATTTTAATGGCCCTTTGCATTGCCTTTTTGGAAAGGAAAATCATGCCTTTTGCAAGGTGAACTTCATAGTTTACAAGATCATCCGATTCTTTCCATATTTTTTGGCGAATTGGATCATCTTCTCTGGCGAAGACAAAGGCATCAGGACGATCTTGAAGATTGTAAAGATATGAAATCACGTCAGAATGCCACTGAATTAGGCTTTTTCCCATCGATTCGTGCTGGTGAATTGGGATTTCTGCCAGCGGTTCTTGCGGGTGTGGCCGAATTTGCATCATTTCTACTAATTGTTGTTCCTGTCTGTGATGATGAATATTAACGTCGTTATCTGATATATTTACGACATCATCATCGGATACCTCTCCATTCGGTATATCATCGCTATCACTCGATGATGTTTCTATATGATTTGGATAATCATGACAATCTAGTAAAGGGCTCTTCCTACACAAAAAATAGGTAACATATTTTAAATATCAACATCAAAATATATATGGATTATTTAATATCAATGTGATGAACCTACCGATAATGATCAATATTATCTGGGTTTGACGGAAGATCAACTGCACCAAAATCAACGTTTGGTACCACTGGCGAGTTTTGTGAATAATTTTCACTACAGAGACAATTCAAGTATTGTAAATACTAAACATCAAAATACTTATATTATTTAATTATTAAAAAGTATACCTACCGATAATAATCAACTGCACCGAACTGAGAGGATTGCCCAATATTACTCATATCAGGTGTATAACCCCTAAAAAGATACAAAAAATATTACTATTACCATACATATAATAAACATGTGCTACTACACAAAATAATAACAAAAAAATGAATATTTACCAATTTTCCCCATAATTTTGATTAAACTGTTGGCTTAGAGTTTCCAGCGGCACTTGACACTCAAAATGTCTCCATAGAACTCATGTCTGTATAAGTGTTACCATGAGTAGGTTGGACTTGAGGGATTTGAGGACGAGGCATAGTCGGCATTTCTGGGACTTCCTGACGAGTCCTGGCCACAATTTCACTACGACTGCCACAATTTCACTACGACTGTGAGGTATCTTTTCAACATACATTTCAAGAACATTGAGGGTGATTAACCCCCTATATTCTTCCGGCGTCATCAAATATTCCCTCAAAAACTCATCATCTGTGATATTCCACTCGCTATAAAACACTAAACCTTCCGGTGTAATGTATATTGGATATCTGCCTATTACAGATAATCCATACTCACACTTACTTTTCATTCTTTTGTGTATGACATTGAGTAATGTTTCGTAATCCAAGGTAATTGAAAACTTAACATGATATTCTGGTGGAATACTATAACGAATAATATTATTATCATGAAGAATCTCTCCATCCCAAAATAAAGAAACATTAATATTTGAAGGAGGAGAGACCATTCTTTATGAACGTTGGAGTTGGATATTCTTTTCAAGAACTTGAAAAAAAGATGACTTAAACTTATGAAATGGATGAGTCTTTACCTCATCCAAAATTCATATTAAATAGAAAAATGTATGGATTGTCATAGTGTCATGTCAAATCAAATACAAATTGATAGATGAATAATTGATTATAAAACGCAATAATTTATTACATAATTAAACTAAAAGTAAACATTTAAAAAACGTGGGCTGCTAGGATTTATAATAACCCCCTTTTGCGCAGGAAATTCCTGCGCAAAAGTACTTAACTGTTTCGTGCACAAAAGATATTGTGTAACATTTTTTTATGGGGTATTTATGTTCAAATGACCACAAAGTGAGTTATTTAAGTTGCATACTCTAATTATGTATCAAGTGGTCTTAGTCCATACTGTGACAACACATGCCATGAGACTGATAGAAGTTTGATCAAAGGTTGTTAGACAAAGATCCCAAGTGCATAGTACTATGTAGGATGAATAATTTAGGATTAAAAAAAAGGTAGTTAATGGGAAATTAAATAGAATATTGGGCAGTGATTAATAATTCTCAATTTTTGGAGGGCAACCGACAGTACGAACGCATGGTGTCGGTGCTTATATTTGGGAACTGGTAAACAGGGGTGGGAGACATGTAAACATAGCTGACATCTATCACTAGCTTATCATTACGACTATCAGCATCTTTTTTATCAAGTATACACTAGTTATGTGGAAATTATAATGCAGTTAAGTTTACCCTTTACTATCTAATAAGTATTATTTACATTTAACTTTTGTTATACTATAAGAATAAAATTATCCTCGTCACTAGCAAAGTTTTAAATCTACTCTTAGCCCTACGGAAACCCCCAATTACTTCACCGTTGTTGTAAATCAAGTTCCTCCAAAATCATATCATAGCTCCACAAAATTCATTTTCCAAAATCCAATTTTCCACTCATCACATATTCCTTTTTCCTTTTTTAGAGGTACTAGTTAAAAGTATATTTTTCCTACTTCAATTGCCTAAATAACATATTCATAGTATTTCTATACCAAAACGTGATAGAAGCAGACTATATATAATCAACTTCACTTGAATGCCTATTATAATTGTTTATCCGTAAAATGGTACAGTTAAATTTGTATACGTGGTCAAGAACATGTGAATTTTAAGTGACACGTTAGATAAGAATCTTAGATAAATTATACTGAAAATGAATAGTAACAAGACAAAATAAAATAAAATTTAGTCTGAGCCTTATGACAACTTCTGGGTAAAGTGGTGTTAATTTGTATGAAAGCACAGAAATTAAGAGAATAACAATAAATATTTTGTAATTGCTAGAATCAGATGAGTTACAATGAAATAAAATTTTCTATTTATACATGAGCTACACGGGTACACAGCCCACATAATATGGCATCATAAATACAGGAGAATAAATGTTGTAATACTTGGACAATCAATCTCTCAATAAATTCCATTAAAAGGCTTTTGGAAGTCGTATGACCGGCTTCAGTAACGATTGTCCGTTACGATGCAAACGACTCTTAGCCTTTTTTATTTCCGTATCGGCCTTGCTTGTGTCGCTCCCGGAACCATGTGTACCAAACCAATAGCGATGTAATCTGACGTGGGTCTGACTCAGCATCATGCTCCATGTGTCACACTATAATTCGTACAACTGTCTTATACGAATTTACCCTATACAGATAGTCCCCGCACTTTTCGGTTGTGACTCTTGTGCAACCGGGAAGTGGATTTGACATAACCAATCGACGCGTCATGCATTGGCGGGAAATTTGAACCATAATGATTACAAAACCTCTCAAATGTCATATCCATTTAATTCTTCTGAAACGGCGATCACTGTACCATCTCTCTGATCGACGTGAACTACCGTGATGATGGTTCACGTCCTTTCACCTCCAAAAATGCTATATATATTTTTTACTATAAGTAGGAGGTCAAATCTCTCACATAAGGCAACCACATATTTCGTCGATTTCCTTAAGAACTTTTCCTTCCTTCTTTCAAACTTTCCCAACGTCTTTTTCTCAATCTTCTCCTACCCACTCTTCTGAGGGTAACGACAACCCTCACATCCATCGCCATTAAAAAAGAACACGTTTCCCCTACAACCCAGAAAGTAGATTTGCACTCTATTAGGAGATCTCCGTGTTCAAACCAACTATGAACATGTTGAAAAAAATAACAACTAAGTTTTTTCCTACTGTTATAAAGGATTGTGGTTTTTCTCATGACATAGTTGTCAAAACGGTTGATCTTGTTGACCGTGTGCATCACCATGTCGAAGGGTTTACTATGATGTACATATATCCATTCACCATTGGTTTCAAACTCCCCGTCCCAAAAATTATTGAGGATTTTTGCCGACGGTATAGGGTTTTCTTAGGCCAAGTAGCTCTGCAGATTTGGAGACTTGTCTTCTGCACCAAGATGTTAGCCAACATTGTCGATGCTCCATTTACTATCGACTACCTCCTCCTCCTATATTACCATAGGGTTTTACAAGGCGGAATCATCTCCCTATACCCCCGATGAATTTGTAGCCTAATTAATGCGGAGGATTATCATGATCGTGGTTGGTAGACTCGTTAAATTATAATCAGGACTAATTAAATTCACCAGCCTTCTCCAGATCCTTTCCCGGAAGAGTGGAATCCATCCCATGAGTATTTAATTTTTTCCCTTACAACGATAATTCTTTTCTAACTCAAAGTTTTGAAATTTATTTAACCGTTCTTGTCGAACCGCAACTGATCAAAGGAATTTTTGAGTGGATAGTTTATCTTCTCCATGCCTCCCCCAACATCACCAGGACTTGGAAGAGTATCACCTCAACATGGTGAAGGGGGAAATACTATGGTAAATTTTGATCCAAACACTCTCTCCTATGCATATTGTATCTCGGATTTTTTGAAACTCCTTTTCTGACATTTTTCCTCTATTATCAGGACTCTCGTCTCGAAGCTCCTCAGCTCATAAAGTGCCATCTCACATGGCTGACTTGTCGAACATTAGGTCTGGTTCTGGAAACCGAAAGCGAAAAGCTTAAGATGAGACTGTTGGGCCCCTAGTGGGATTGGTTCCCGGATGAGAAGTCGTCGTCAACTCATGGAGTATTGGAAGGAGCTTCAGGAGAAAGATAAAGCGTGTGTCATCCACATTGATGAAAAAGATAGTGTGAGTAAAGAGAAACTCGGTTCGGATAGTCTATGTCAGGAAGCTCCCGAGACAAAAACTCATGTTCCCCCTAAGGATCATTCTAAGCACAACTCAATCCCTTCGTCCGAAATTGAGGCCAGGCCATCTGCTTCTTCCCCCCGCAAATCTTCACATAATATACTCGAGGCTTCTATCGCTCATCTTGCAGCCTTGTTCTTATAGGTAGAATATTCCTTCATTTTCTTTCACTTTCCACAATCTTGCTCTTATTTACATACCGTAATCCCTTCATTCAGGGTCACGCCTCTGCTCTATCCACTATGGATTTGGCAAAAGCAATTGGGCCTTCTTATGAGGAAAAGAAGTTGAAGGATGAGATTCAACACCTCAGGGTAGAAGTTAAAATCATACGTGTTGATCTTACGGATTCTATCTCTCTCCAAGCTTCACCCTGGCTACATCTGCAAGACGCAGTTGACGCTCTAAAGGACCAAGAGAATTATCTTCAAGTCCTGACTACCGCCTATACAACCCTTCTGGGATGAACAACCCAGTTTGCTGCCGACTTAGTCTGTTCCCAGGGACAGCTCCATGATTCCAAGCATACTATCACTGAGCTCCAAGCTAAATGTTAGAGGTGGAAACTCCAACGAGACTTGGCCATTTTGAAGAGTCGAGCGGATGCTCTTGAGGAATTAAACAAACTGGGCTTCGATATTGCTTCAGAAATTATAGACGCAGAAATTGATCTGACCGATGCTGAGTTGTCCTTGGAAGCTCTTCTTAGAGACATAGAGGATTCAGACATGGAGGCTGATGAGGATGATGACCCCCCCCCCCCTCCTATCCAAACTGATCTTTTTTAGATCTCTTATTTTGTTAGTAACATTTGAAACAACCCCGACGGACCATGGAGCGGGCAGGCCGTAAGTTTTCACGCAAATTTTTATTTCAATTTTTAATTCTATTACCGGGTCACTTTTAGGCTCAGTTAGTATCCTTTGTATCCGGACTAGTTTCAGTCTGGAAGAATATGAATGAATTTCCTTTCTGCAATTCGGCTTCAAGTTTTCATTCTTTATTTACTTTCATAAGAAAGCATTAGTTTCAAACTTTTTTACTTTGCTTAATCAACCAGAACCTAGTTTTGAGGTTCGTATTATCATAGCAGGTTAAGCCTTGATTTTTACAGGCTTTCCAATAATCTTAATTAAATTCCAAATATGATTTTTTTTCTTCATCTTTAATCGGGGCCTCTTATGTCCTCCAAAGTCAGTTCCGGACCTAACTTGATTTCGAACAACTTAAAATCCCTGATACTTCTTGTATTCGGAGCCTTAACTTTTTTATTAATGTTTTAATAAGAGAGGGCCATTATTTTTAATGATGCTGTAGAAAAGGACGTCTCGTGTTCATTATGAAACGAAATTTCCTATATGTATAATATAACAACTTATGCTGGCGAAGGCAAAGATTTATTTATCATAAAAGGAATTTTTTTATTGATTTCCTTGCCTTGCAAATATGAAGACAATTGCATGAATACTTTGACTGCCATCTAGTGAGGTCAGTCCGGTTACATATATGTTGAATATCCGGGCAGTCCCTAGCGTCAGTCCTTTCCTTAAAAGTATTTAAAATTTTAAAAACTTCACTCCATTCCGGGTGTACGGCCCTCCAGTATCTCAGACTTCATACTATGAAGACTTGGATACTGGATAGACTTCTTCAGTACCAAGATTAATAATATGCTTATATCTTGGTGCTGCCTCATTAAAAACTTTACCGAAAAAAACCAATTGGGATAAAAATCGGTCGAAGGGAAAAAGAGTGAAGCTCATATTTTGACCTACTACACATAGTAGTTCTTCAAGTGACTTACATTCCAATTGCTAGGAAGTATATTTTCTTGTTGGTCTGCTATGTGTTAAGCTCCTTTACCGATGATACCGATCATAGTGTATGGTTTTTCCCAGATTGCTCCTAGTTTTTTTTGGAATTAAGCTCCTGGGTACTTTGATTGACTCTCTGAAGCACCAAGTCCCGGAGTTTAAAGTTTCAAAAATTTGTGTGTTGGTTCCATTCTTTGCTTTTGGGTACCATCCGGACGTATACTAAACCCCGACGCTCCTCAAGCAAATCTAGGTGTAAGGATATTGACTGTACATTTGATTCCTCCTCAGTTTGAAGATACCTTAAGTTGGGGGTCTACCAGGATCAAAGCCTCTGCATCATAGACCAGTGCAAAAGGAGTTTCTCCGGTACTTATTTTTGTCGTGGTTCGGTACGCCCATAAAATCTCCGATAGTTTGGACAGTCAATTTCCTTCTGCAGCCTCCAATTTCTTCTTTAAATTCTGGATTATAGTCTTGTGTTGTTGAATCTGCTTGTCCATTTGCACTGGGATGATAGGGAGTAGAGTTGATCTGTTTGATATTCAACTCGTCAAGGAAATTTGTGACCTTGGTTCCAATAAATTTTGGTCATTGTCACAAGCTATCTCCATAGGGATGACAAATAATATGTTGTCAAATGAAATCATTCACCTCTTTAGTCCGTATCTTTACACAAGCTGCAACTTCAACTCATTTAGAAAAATAATCAGTCATAAAAATAATTTGTGCTACCTGTCCTAGAGTCGCTGGAAAAGGTCCAACGATGTCCATCCCTCACTTCATAAATGGCCATGGAGACACAACCGGATGCAGCCCTTCTCCCGACTGGTGTAACAGTTGTGCAAGGCACTCGCACTTATCACATTTCCGCACAAATACCTTCGTATCTTCCTCGATCCGAGGTCAATAGTAACCGGCCCTTATGAGCTTCCTCATCAGGGATTTTGCTCATGAATGATTTCCACAGATGTCTTCATGGACTTCTCTCAAAACACCTACGGTAAAGCTTTCCGTCTACGACACAGTACTAGGCAGCCTTGGTCCTCAGAGCTCTAGATGCCTTTGGGTCCTCCGGGAGCTTACCGTTCATGAGATAATCCAAGAATTCATTTCTACAATCCCAAGTTAGACTGATTGAATTTATTTCATCATATCCAACGGGGTCCAGCGCCGAATGCAACAATTGAACAACTGACTCGGTTTTGGAACCCTCAACCTCCATGTTGGAACCTAAATTTGTGAGTGCATACGCCTCTATATTTTCCTCTCGGGGTATATGTACCACCGTCCATTCTTAGAAACGGGACAACATCTTCAAAGCCTTTTCAATGTATCTCAACATACGCTCTTTTTTGGCTTCGAACACTCCATGGACTTGGTTTACTAACATCAACGAGTCATATTTAACTTTGATGATTTGCAAACCTAGCCCCCGAACTAGTTCTAAACCTACAATTAAAGTCTCACACTCTGCTTCATTGTTAGTCAATGAAACATTATGTATTGCTTGCCTCAAAACTTCACCAGTGGGAGTTCGCAATACAACACCTAAGTCGGTCCCTTTGACGTTGGAGGAACCATCTGTAAAAAGTGTCCAGGCCCTGTGGCAGTCTCCGAGACTAGGATAGCCTTTTTTTCCGCCCGTGGGGTTACTCCCTTACTGAAATTGACAAAGTATGCAAGGACTTGCGACTTTGTTGTAGTCCAGGGTCTATATTCAATATCAAATTCACTTAATTCTACCACCCATTTAGCCAAGCTCCCGGATAGTTCGGGCTTATGCAACACACTTTTTAGAGGAAAAGTAGTTACTACAAGAATTGGATGGCATTGAAAATAAGGTCGAAGTTTTCGCGACGACATTACTAATGCAAAAGCCAATCTATCAAGTAACTGGTACCGTGTCTCGGCCCTAACATTACTCTACTTACGTAATAAACAAGAAATTGTGTACCTTTTTTCTTCCGAACTAGTACTGCACTTACCGCTACCTCCGAGACTGTCAAGTATAAAAGTAGTAGTTCTCCGTCCTTTGGCTTTAACATGAGCGGATGACTGGATAAGTACGTCTTCAGATCCCTTAAGGCCTACTGGCACTCGGGTGTCCATACAAAGTCGTTCTTCTTCTTTAAAAGTGAGAAGAACCTATGACATTTTTTCGAGGACCGGGATATGAATCTGCTTAAGGCCACCACCAGACCGATTAACCGATGCACTGCTTTAAGATCTTCTAGTACGTACGGTATGTCTTTGATAGCCTTTATTTTATCATAGTTTATCTCGATCCCCCTACGGGAAACCAAGAAACCCAAAAATTTACTGGAGCCAACCCTGAAGGCACACTTCTCGAGATTCAACCTAATATATTACTTCCTCAATACCTCGAAGGTTTTATGCAAATGATTTAAATGGTCTTCTGCACGAAGACTCTTAATAAACATATCGTCTATATATACTTCCATTGTTTTACATATTTGTTTTTCAAACATTTTATTTACTAACATTTGATATGTGGCCCCGACATTTTTTAGTCTAAAACTCATAACATTGTAAATCGAAAGTAGTTAAAAAATGTTTTTTCTTGGTCTTTTGGGTGCATCCTTATTTGGTTATACCCGAAATACGCATCGAGAAAACTCATTATCTCATAGCTGGTCGTAGCATCGATCATCTGATCAATGTTCGGTAGCGGGAAGAGTCTTAGGACATGCCTTATTTAAATCTTTGTAATCAATGCACATTCTAAATTTATTTCCCTTTTTAGGTACTACAACTATGCTTGCTAACCAGTCCGGGTATTTTACCTCCCGGATTGATTCTATATTGAGTAGTCTAGCTACCTCTTCTTTAACAAACTTGTTGCGGAGTTTGGCTTTCAAGCATTTTTTCTGTCGTACCGAAGGGAAACTGAGATCGAAGCCCAACTTATGAGTTGTGACTTCGGGAGAAATGTCTGTCATATCTTCATGAGCCCATGAAAAGTAATCAATTTTAGATATAAGATACTTAAGAATTAAATCCCTAAGCTCCGGGGTTAATTCGGTGCCCAGATATACCTTCCGATCGGGGGTTTTCGGATGTAGTGCAATTTGCTCCAACTCCTCTACAATGGATTTGGTGGCATCTGATTCATCTGGTACCTGAAAGTATATGGGTACTTGATATCGATCCAAAAACTCCTCCTCCGAATAGGCTGATACTGATTCTACTGGCGGAACCTAGTGAACCTCTCCTGGTACCGGCTCCTCTTCATGTAAGTGTTATTTGGGGTATGCTTCCACCTCCGATTCATCTATGGCGTACATCTCCCTGACAGCCGGCTGTTCACCTCGAATTTGTTCAATCCCTTCCGATATAGGGAATTTCACCAACTGATGTAATGTTATGGGGCCGCATTCATGTCATGTATCCACGGTCTCCCGAATATTGCATCGTACATCATATCCCCATCGAGGACATAAAATTTTGTCATCTTAATAACCCGCATTGCGTCCACCGGTAGGTTTACTTCCCCCTTTGTGGTCTCACTTGACATGTTGAAACCTAAAAGGGTTCTAGCAGCCAGAACTATCTTGTCGGCCATATTAATTTCTTCTACAACCTTTAGCCTAATTATGTTAGTTGAGCTTTCGGGATCAATTAGAACTCTTTTCACCTGAAAGAAGTCGATAGGTACATCGATCACCAATGAATCATTGTGGGGAAAGATTACACTGGCAACATCTTCTTCAGTGAACGTGATAGTATGTTCGTCATGTATCTCTTGAAACCTCTTTTCCCAAGTCACATAAATTTTTGTCTTTTTAGTCGTCGTGAAAGACGTGGCGGCAATCATTGATCCACCATATATCATGTTTATGACATGGGGTGGAGTAGCCGGATTAGGCTTACCTTCCGCGGGTGTTCCCCGCTCATAGTTGTTCCAAGCTCTATCGCTCAAATATTCCCGGAGGTGGCCTCTGCTTAGAATTCCTTCCACCTCTTCTCGTAGATTTCTACAATCTGTAGTTTTATGCCCGTGCGTTCCATGAAAATAACACCAGACAGACTGATCTCCTTTACACGGATCAGACTGCAATGGTTTTGGTGGTCGAGATTCCAGATGAGTTCTTAACACCGCCACCATCTGTTCTTCATCAATATTGAAATTGCACTCAAATAATTTCAGATACCCGGCACCCTTAGATGAATTACTTTTTTCAGCATTCACCAATTCTTGATTATTTCGCCCGAAGCCTCCTTTGTTATTCGATTTATCAAAGGAACGAAAACTTTGTCCACCTTCTTGCTTTCCAGTGGGAGGATAAGGTTGATAACGACTTTTCGAGAAATTCCCTTTTTCTGCCTTTGCAAAGATACTCCCGGCTTTAGTTCCAAGCATATCGTTCTTAATGCGGATCTTGGACTCATACCAGTTGTGCACATCTTCCCAAGTTGTAGCTTGGAATTCCAAGAGATGTTCCTTGAGATTTTTTGAAGCATCCAAACTTGAAAGATTCAAACCCTTTGTGAAGGCCTCTACAACCCATTCATCCAGGACTGCAGGTAGTAGCATTCGTTCGTTCTGGAACCTGGTAACGAAGTCTCTAAGGAGTTCTGTTTCTCCTTGTGCAATGCAAAAGATATACGCTTTGCGTGTTTTCACCTTCCGAGCTCTCGCATGGGCTTTTATGAACATGTTAGCGAGCTGGGTGAAAGAACCAATAGAATGCTCAGAGAGTTGTGAATATCATGTCAGAGCTCCCTTAGCGAGTATTTTAGCAAACCTTTTGATGAGAAATTTTTTTATTTCGTGTTCTCTTAGATCATTTTCTTTTCACGGCCGTGGTATAGGCTATGATATGCTCATGTGGATTAGTAGTTCTATCATACTTGGCCACAAAAGGTATTTTAAACCTTTTGGGGATCAATTAGGGCGCAACCTCTGGCTTATATGTCAATTGAATATACTTTTTTGCATTCGGGCTGTCAGCCATGGGAGGAGCCCCCAGTATTTGACTCAACTGGCACTGGAACTCCTAGGCAGTTTTTTCTGCCTTCTCTACGTTGGTATCAACTTTGCTTGTCATGTCCTTCATGAATTTCAGGACCTTTTCCTGAAACGAGTTTTCAAGGATTTCTCTCTCTGAACCATTATTTGCAGATCTGCCTTGATCATCACCGATTTTGCCTTGTCTATCACCGATTTCTCCATGTGTATTTGGTTGGCAAATCGGTCCTCCTATTGGAGTACTGCCCATATTTTTGGACAAGAACAACTCTTGAAACCGCTTCAGACGCTCCAACTCTTCGCTCATTGTAGCATTCTGCGCCCAAAGATTCTGTATGACTTCTTCGAGTGTTCCGTCAGTGGGAACATCATCATACTGACTGTCATTGGAAGTGACTATGTCCGTATGCGTCGGGTCTCTGGGCGTTACGGTTCTTCTTGTCAAACCATTCGGGCCCAGATTGCTAGTGTTGTCTCCGGTGTTGCCTATTCTTGTTATCTGTTCGATCTGAACAAAGAATAAGACTTTAAAAAATTAGATTAGTAGAGGGGTCACTTGTGACACCACAAATGTCCAAGCCCCACGGTCAACGCCGAACTATTTACTCGTAAAACGGTACAGTTGAATTTGTATACGTGGATCTCGAGTGATACGTTAGATATGAATTTTAGATGAATTATACTAAAAATGAATAGTAACAAGACAAAATAAAATAAAACTTAGCCTGAACCTTATGACAGCCTCTGGGCAAAGTGGTATTAACTTGTATGAAATCACAGAAATCAAGATAATAACAATAAGTATTTTGTAATTGCTAAAATCATATGGGTTTCAATGGAATCAAATGTCCTAGTTATACATGAGTTACACGGGTACACAACCCACGAAATATGCCCTCATAAATACAAGAGAATAAATGTTGTAATAATTGGACAATCAATCTCTCAATAAATGCCATTAAAAAGCTTTTGGAAGTCGTATGATCGGCTTTAGTAACGGTCGTCTGTTACGATGCAAACGACTATTAGCCTTATTTATTATTGGTATCGGCCTTGCTTGTGTCGCTTCCGGAACCATGCGTACCAAATCAATAGTGTTGTAATCTGACGTGGGTCTGACAACATCATGCTCCACGTGTCACACCATAATTCATAGAGCTGTCTTATATGAATTTTACCCTATACAATAATTAACTCCATTAATTAGTCAATCCAATCACAGAGAGAAATAGAACACTATTTTTCATACGAAATCCAAACAAAACCCATACGGATTTTGTATTAATTGTCTCTTATTAGTTAACACCGCTTTGGATTTCTTTATATATTTTAAAAGAATATAATCCATTAATTATTTTTATTAATTTAAGAGTATATATACAATTTACAATTTTTCATAATAGGAAAATCTTATTCCTATTCTACTCTAAAAACCTTATTCTAGTAGTACAAGAATCTTATAATTATAGTAAGTGTACAATATAATTATTTTACACTAATTATGGTACAAATCGGCTACACTAATTATGGTATAAAATCAGCTACCAACCGTGATATACACGGGTTTGTATACCGTGTATATCACGGTTTCACTTTAGGTAAATGCCTTTGTGAAACCGTGATATACATGGTATACAACCCCATGTATATCACGGGTATATTTAACACACACCTGCAGTCATAACGGGCGGTCTTCGTACGCTGAGACTGTCCCTAAAATCTTAAAAGAGTACTGACGGAAGACCTTTGGTAAAGATGTCTGCAATTTAATACCTGAAAGGGACATGTAAGACGCGTACTTGCCCACAAGCTACTTTTTCACGAACAAAATGGATGTCCATCTCAATATGTTTAGTGCGCTGATGTTGAACCGGATTGCCAGAAAGATAGACTGCACTAACATTATCACAATAAACCAAGGTATCTTTTTGAATGGAAAAGTGAAGCTCTAAGAGAAGATTACGTAACCAACATGATTCAGAGACTACATTGATCACCCCTCAATACTCGGCCTCTGCACTGGATCGGGATAAGGTAGCCTGTCGTTTGGCATACCATGAGACCAAGTTATCACCAAGAAACATACAGTAACCAGACGTAGAGCGTCTGGTGTCCGGACAACCACCCCAATCAGCATTTGTATAAGAGACAAATGTAGAGACCGATGCTAGATAAAGATGCAACCCATACTCAAGTGTGCCCTGCAAGTATCGGATGATGCGTTTGAGTGCATTCATGTGCTCAACTCGAGGATCATGCATAAACAAACACACTTGTTGGATGGCATAGGTAATATCAGGTCTCGTGAAGGTAAGATACTGAAGTGTCCCTGTAAGACTGCGATAGTGGGTCGGATCCTCATACGGTGAGCCAGCCGCAGCAACCAACTTGATTTAGTATCAACTAGAGTGGAAGTATACTTGCATGAGGACATACCAGCTCGCTCAATGATTTTAGTTGCATACTTACGTTGTGACAAGAAGATCCCGCCTGCATGACGAGTGACAGCAATCCCCAAAAAATAACTCAAGGACCCCAAGTCTTTCATAGCAAACTCAGAATTGAGGCAGTGGGTATTCAGGTGTCTCTAGTCCAGATTTATCAAGTAATTAGGAGTTGGTGGAGAATTGATTGTGCAGAGAAATTTAAACCTATTTTACATGTTGTGCCAGCTATGATTACTTGGGAATTGTGGAAGAGAAGAAACAAGATCAAACATGGAGGAAATGTTAGTTTAAAAAGGGTTGTTCATGAGATAAATACTCTCCTCTATTATTTGGAAAAATGCAGATATCCATGGATGAACAATATACTAGTCTTGTGGCATGGTATGGTACACTATTTAGAGAATTACAAGCCTATCCTAAAGACTAAAACAGTGTACTGGTCCTTACCTTGAAAACAGATTCCATGGTGATGAAGAAGATTCTTGATGGAGTGTGGGAGGTGCCTTGGTGCATTATCACATTGACAGATGTTTTGTCTAACCAAGATTTTGTTTTTGCAGGTACATCTTTAATAGTTTTTCTGAACTATCTTGTGTAGGGAGGAAAATTCTTAATATCGACAAACAACAAATCCCCAATTTGAGGCTCACAAATGCCAAGAACAATGGGTATATTGATGCACCAACATAACTTTGCTTCTTAATATTGTAAGAACTTCTAATGGTGGTATTAGCCTTGGCTCATCCCATTGAAGCCCAAGCAATAATTGAGAAACAAAGGAAAGATGTTACTTGGTGTACTCATTAGTGTTTACAGGAAAGTGGAGATTGATAAATTAAAGGCATATAAAAGGATAACAACAGCTCAGAAAGGAGAGATTCGTCAACAACAAGGAAAAACAAAGTTAAGCAAAAATCAGATCTTTACATCCTAGGGTTGCACAGATTGATTCACATAAGGATGAGAGAAGCTTGATTTTTCAAAATGGGAGAGAAGACGACATCGGATTTGATGGTGGATATCGACTCTAGCGATGGAGTCGGTGAAAACCATGGCAGTGCACTTTCCTAAATGATTCTTGTCGACATGCTTTTGTCTTTTGTTTTGGGTTTTCTTGGTCCATCCGACCTGGAGGTAAGACTCCTTGTTTTTTGCTATTTATTAAATAAGATATCTCTCCACTAAGGTCACTTAGTGGTAGATTAAAAAAAAAGACACCCTTTTCCTTAAATAATAATGTAGCAATTGTTACCCACTATGTACCCTTCACGGGTAGGGGAATGGGTCGCGGATACCCTTTTCCCTCCCCAAGCCCGGCCCGGCCAGTCCCTCTTAAGAACGGCTCGATTTGGCCCCGAACCGGTCCAGTATGACCCACGTTAAAATAATTTGGCTCACTTGACGGACTTTTGTGGAACTTGTTTTCTCTACCCTAATTAAGAAAGTCATTTTTCTTATTCTAAAGGAATTTGTTTATCTAGAGAACATATTTCTAAAAAATATAATTAAGAAACGCTTTTTGGAAAACGTTTTCCTCAATACCAAATACATCTTAAATCCAACTGACTATTTGGGTAAAGATTCCAAAATTATGCAAAGGTATCCATTGGTCTGGGCCCACATTCAGCCATCTTAGCATGTCCTAAGAAAATAAAAGATGTGATCCTGCTAATGTGGTTCTTTATTTCTCTAATTACTTGAACTTGTTAACCTTATTATTATTTTGTTAATTCCTAGTACTATTTTCATCTCCTTCTGACTCCACTTGTTGCAGTGGCTTAAATATTTAACACTGGCTGGAGATCCCTAAAGAACTACTTTGATATTGAATTCAAAGGGCAGATGCTCTACCATTGCGCCACGGATCCTGTAGTTCCTGCTATCTCGTTACTCATTTAAATCTACTGTGGCATATTAGATTTTGGTGTCGCTGTTGCGTTGCTAAAAGTTGATTATTTGGCCATTCGATATTCAAAGAAGTCAATAGGTGGGATCTCTCTTGGCCCCTCTTTAGTCAACACTTTTGCCTTTGTATATAATTCCCCTTTGTTGTATTATTTACTTTAAGTGCTTCTTAATCATCAAGGGTCCATTACAATAAAACCAAAATTAACAAGGTTATTGTAATACATTCTAATTCTAATTTCTAATTGATTTCTATGTGTTAACGATGAGTGGCCTGAGCATTTAAAATTAGTGGAACAGAACTTTGCTAAAATATCAAAAGTTGAGGGGAAAAAAAAGTACTCCCAAGGAAAAAGTGGTTCTAATTCAGTCCACCTCTATTAGAATTAACCAAAATATAATCTAGCTCAAGCTGAACTCTTTTCCCCCTTTTTTTTCCCTGTTAGTATACCAAATTAACTATTAAAAATCAAATTCTAAAGGATTAAATTAGAACACTATAAAAAAAAAATCGAACTTCAATAGCCAAAGAAATGAATAGGAGTGTCAATCTTTTTACTTTCGAATAACTTGAATTTACGTGAATTTATGTTTTTAATATACGCCGAGATTCTATACTTGAATTATGATGTGATCAAACATACGTCTAGATTATACATGTATAGAAATAATTTAACTTTAAGCTTCTCGTTTCATCCTTAATGAGATAATTTATAGTTACATAAATATCTATGACAATTTCTTTCTTAAATTTCATGCATAATCAAAATACATCACTTAAATTGGGATAGGCGGAGCATTACATTATATAGGTAAATGTGAGAAGATTCTTTTTTTCAATTACAATTCAACATTGTTGTAATTAGCACATAAGATTTATAACTTGTAGCTCCAGTATTTCATTTTGAATTTTCATCGTAATATTTTGCTGATATATTGCACTATATAAGTTGTTCGTTTAATAAAAGAAAAGTTACACATTTAGTCGCTCGCCAAAATTAATTACAATCGCTAGCTATATATATAAAATATACACCAATCATGTATAATATATATATATATATATATATATATATATATATATATATATATATATATATATATATATATATATAATATTTATCTATTATTATTTTGGTGGGCATATATGTATACAATGTTAAAGTGTTAGCACTTCCTGTCCCCTTCAATTGAAGTTACAAATGCATACGATCTTTCAATGTTATAGATTACTTCAATACACTCAAATGTTTTATTGGTAATTAAAAGACTTGTATTAACTTCTTAGAGGTAGAATTTTGTTACAAAAATAAAATTTGGTGCTGAATCATGAGCTTAAATCTGTTTTTGGGCCACACAACTAACCACTCTCATCCTCAAAAGGGCAAGAAAGCCCTTGATCGTAAAATGCTTCTTTAGGGGACAAAGTAGATATAAGGATATCATCCTATTCTCAAGATATGATTGATTATAATCTTATATGATTTGATTATATTCCTTTATAATATAATTGTAATTAATTTGATTAAGATTTCATTACAATTAAGATCTTCTATATTTGGTAGGATATCTCTTACTTTCTTGTATAAACACTGAAACATTATGTAAATAATGATATCATCCTATTCTCAAGATATGATTGATTATAATCTTATATGATTTGATTATATTCCTTTATAATATGGTTGTAATTAATTTGATTAAGATTTCATTACAATTAAGATCTTCTATATTTGGTAGGTATCTCTTACTTTCTTGTATAAATACTGAAACATTATGTAAATAATAGACAGTGAATACAATCATCTTCTAAATCTCTCATGGTATCAGAGTTGCTCGCCTTACGACAACTCTATTTTTCCCCCTTAATTTTCAGATCCTCCAGTACCATCTTTACTCATGGACCAAACCACGCAGTCTTCTGTAGCACCACAACGACCATTACCAGTTTAGTTAACCTTCCAGCGGCGTCACTGTTAACGTCGTCTGCAACTGTTCATCTTTTGCTAGTTCCCACCACTCCATCTGTCATGTCTACACTTCCATGACTTCCTTCTATTCCGAATACCCACTCTATTGTCATAGCTTCTATACCACCCATGAACACCATTTTACCGGAAAATGACCGGCAGTTGATATCCATTAATACCAATGCTCAAGCTCTTGTGAAACTTTCGTCCTCCAATTACCAAATTTGGTACTCTCGGTGGCGTTCTATCTTGATTGGATATAACTTCACTTCGTATGTTGTTGATCCTCCTACAGAGCTGCAACTAAACTCTTTGTATTGGGTTCGACAAGACCAATTTCTTCGAAGTGCACTTATAGCTTCTCTCACTATAGAGGTTGCAACGTATGTGCTTTCAGATGCAACTTCCTCTGATGTGTGGACAACTCTCCACAATCTGTCTGCCCGACATTCGCGTGCTCGTCTCCTTACACTCAAGGAGTCTTTGACACGAGTAAATAAAGGTACTAAATTTATGGCTACGTACCTTCAACAAGTGAGGCAACTTGTTACAACTTTGAATGTTGCTGGAGCAAATCTAATGATGGATGATGTTACCATTCATGTCCTTAATGGACTGCCCTCTGAATATAAAATGATATATGCTGCGATTCGTGCGCGAGAAACTCCTCTCTCTTTTGATGAACTTCATGAAAAGCTTTGTGATTATGAGAGAAGTGTTACTCACGAAACTTCCTCCAATTCTGTTCCAATAATGGCAAATTATACTTCTCACAATGGTGGATCGAACAGACACATCAACCGCACAAATCATTCCATTGCTTCTAGAGGCCAACCTATCTCAAATCAATGACAAAATTAATCCAGCTCATCAAAGAATCAGAGAGATGGTTCTAGTGTGATCTGTCAATATTGTGACAAGGCTGGACATACTGTGAAATAATGTTGGAAACTATTTCCTTGGTTGAAGCAATTTATCATGGGTGGCTCTAATTCCTCCACTACTGGAAACACAAGGGCTCCTCCTAGAGCAAATTATGCTCAAACCTCCAACAAAAATAACTCTAATTGGTTGGTAGACTCTGGTGCATCTCACCATGTGACTGTATCTTCAAAATCTATCAATTCATTCTGACTATGATGGTGGTGAAGATGTGATGCTGGGTGATGGTAAAAATTTGGTAGTGACACATTTTGGCTCTACTTCTTTACCTTCTCACTCAAGGCCTTTATATATTAATAATGTTGTTTGTGTCCCTCAAATGAAAAAAAAAATCTTATTTCTGTTTATAAATTATGCTCATCGAATAATGTTACTGTTGAATTCTCACCTTTTTCATTTGTTGTGAAGGATTACTGGATGAGGAAGCCTCTTGTCGTGGGAAAGCCTAATGACGGTGTTTACGAGTGGCCATTATTACATCATACAACATCTACTTCTTCTGCACCAACTGTCAATTCCACGAAACTGTCCACTATTTCACAATGGCATTGTCGTCTTGGCCACCCTTCGTCCCTTATATTGCGTCGAACTTTACAACTAATTGATATTCATATTCCAATAAATACTTTTAAGTTTTTTTTAAATTCTTGTAAGTGCAATAAAATACACAAGGCTCCTTTTCAAGTTTCTTCAATAAAATCGATGCGACCTTTGAAATTTATTTATTCTGATGTATAGGGTCCTTCACCTTTAGATTCTATTGACGTCTTTCAATACTATCTCATTTTTGTGGTGGTGAATTTATCAGTATAATGGATTTCTTTGCTTCTAATGGAATCTCTCATTTTTTTTACTCCTCTCGATACCCCTGACCACAATGGCACGACCGAAAGACGACATAGACATATTGTTGAAACAAGTATCACTATTCTTTATATTGCTAATCTTCTATTATCACTTTGGTCATACGCTTTTCAGAGTGTCACATATCTGGTAAATAGAATGCCCACTCCTTTATTGAATAATAATTCACCATATCTTCAAAGTTTTGGATCTCTTCCAAATTATAAGAAGCTTCATGTTTTTGGTTGTCTGTGCTATAATTGGTTGACACCATATGCAAAATAAACTACAACCTCGTTCATATCCATGTATGTTTCTTGGGTATTCTTTAAATCAAAGTGCATATAAATGCTATGATCCAGTCACTTCGAAACTATTTATTTCAAGACATATAGAGTTTGTTGAGCATGAGTTTCCCTTTAAAATCATCCAACTTAGTGATGTTAGGGTGAGTGATGTTACTGCTGACAATTGGACTCCCCATTTCATTGTTCCACACTTACCCCTTATAAACTCACTTACGTGTTCCTCTTCTACTACTAGACGAACCATTTCTTCTAGTCCAAACTTGATAAGTCGTGAATATCCTTCCCCTAGTCCAACTACGCCAATGGCTTCGAACGACAATACTCTGTTATCAAATGAGTCATTGAGATCACCAGTACATAATTCAGATATGAGCTCCTCACCTAATTTCTCTCATACTCAATTATCTTCTAACCATGACAAGGACTTACTGGGAAACACTCATCCCATGATCACCCGAGCAAAAATAATATCCACAAACCAACACAAAAGTTGTGCCTGCACACAGTTTTTCGGGAACAAAAGCCAATTCTCTCATCCAAACCAACAACACTCCATCCAAAGCCACTACCAATACGTACAACCATGATTCATCATCTTCTTCTATTCCCTCTAGTGTCCAGCATGTTGTACTGCATGTGCACAACTTACTTCCCAATATCAAAACCAAGCCAAAACTTGTGGTAAGAGCTCTAAAAGATCCTGATTGAAAGACATCCATGGAACAAGAAATTAAAGCATTACAGAAATAAGGTATATGGGAGCTCACTCCATCTACCGCAAAGCAAAAATTAGTTGGCTTGAAATGGATCTTTCGAGTCAAGATCAATTTTGACGGGTCATTAACCAAATATAAAGCACGTCTTGATGTTCAAAGATTTACACAATGATTGACCAAACACGCTACAGTTCGAGTTATTTTAACTAGAGCTGTCACACAAGATTGGCATTTATGTCAATAGATGTCAATGATGCCTTCTTGCATGGTCGTCTAACGAAAGAGGTCTATATGACTCAACCTAAAGGTTTTATTGACCAAACAAGGCCTACACATGTTTGAAAATTCAAGAAGGAAATTTATGGCCTTAAACAGGCACCATAGGCTTGGTATTCGGAATTTAGAGTCATTTTTTAACCTTGGGTTTTCAAGTTTCTCATGCTAATCACTGTCTTCATTTACAATTAGTTGGGCATCACTATTTACTTGGTCATGTATGTCGATGATTTGATTGTTATTGGGAGTAATCCAAATGTTGTCGATCAGTTTATTTTGAAACTTGGGCAATGCTTCTCTATCAAAGACCTTCGCTCTTTTAATTATTTTCTTGGTATTCAAGTTGGGAGAACTTCTAATGGGCTCTTCTTATCTCAGAAAAAGTATATTAATGACATAATTGATAGGGCACATATGGCTGGTGCAAAAGCAGGCAATACTCTCATGTCTAATGGAAATTCATTTTGCTTGGAGGACAGCACACATCTTGATGATGTTAAGCTCTATTGTACTGTTGTTGGCAGCTTGCAGTATTTGGCACTGATGAGACCGGATATAGCCTTTGTCGTAAACAAGCTAGCACAATTTTCCCATCGTCGAACTGAAAATCATTAGTCTGCAGTCAAATGTGTTGTTCATTACTTAATTGGAATGATTATTTATGGTCTTTTTTTTCATCGTAAGTCTCCACTTGATCTTCATGCCTTCTCAGACGCAGATTGAGCAGGAAATAAGGACGATCATTCTTCCACCAATACCTTTCTTGTCTATCTTGGTAAAAATTTAGTCTCCTGGAGCTCAAAGAAACAACGAAGTGTAGCTAGATCATCAACTAAAGAGAAATACCATTTTGTTGCCTCAGCTACCGGCAGGGCTGGCCAGTAGTCCCGACCGACCCCGCCCCGGTCCTGCCTCGAAACCACCTGGAAAAAAAAAAGGGGGAGGGGGCGGGATGGGACTCGAACTCGGGACGGGACCTGGGCTCGTCCCGCCCAGGCCTTTCCCACCCAAGGCTTGATCCCGCCCGTCCCCCTCCCCTTTGCAAAAAATTCTTGTTGCACAACGGCCATTTCCCCCCCCCCCCAACCCCCTTAATATTTATTTTTAACCCCTAAGTTAATATATTTACACTTTAACCCAATTTTTCAACTATAAATATCTCATTTTCTCTTCATCTTTCCCACAAATCATCCAACAATCTCTCAATTTAACTATCTACAATTCTACATTGCCTACTAAATATTATATTTTTTTGCTCATTTATATCAAAGTTAAAAATTTGGGAGTGAAGTACGCAACTAGCTTAAGGATCATCCATCGAGAAAAGTTTCAATTTTCAACCTCGATTACAAGTCGGCATTTGGTACCTTCGTTCCTTATTTAAATTATTATTGTTACTTTATCTTAATTATCGCACTTAGTTTCATTATATTTAACTATTTATTTGCATAATTAAAATAGAAGGATTAAGAGATATGTTTAAGAGTAAAAGTAAGGGTGCTTCTTCTAGTAGGGGTAACAAGGGTAGGAGTACTTCTTCTAGTCATCATATTCCTAGACAGGATGATTTGATAGATTACACTCATATAGATGAAACTGAATCTTTTAATGATATACCATTAGACGATGATATATATTCTGCAACTTAATCAGACTTTAATTTAGAAGATAATCTAGATGACACATCCACTAATGTAGATGACACACCCACTAGTGCACCTCCTCAAACTGAAACTGGAACGCCTCTTATTCCCCCTAGTATGTGTTACACCTCGTAAGATTTAAGACGATAATTAAGAACGTCATTAAGAAAGCAAGATTCGGATATTGAATATAAGGAACGCTTACATATGTTAATACGAGAAATTAGTGTATAAACGGATGTTATCCCGGAATAATTTTTCTTTAGTGCTATACACGTGACGACGAGAATTAATCCTAGTAGTTGAATTTATTCCAACGGAGTTATGGGCTAGTATTGTATAAAAAAAAATTATGACATTGAGGATACGAGGCTTATGAAATTCTCGGGAATTAAAAGAAGTGGATTTGAGATTTACTAATTGAAGAACTTGGGGGCCAAAGTGTAAAGGAAAAATCAGATTTTTTTCCTTATAAACTTATATTATCTCTTCATCTTCTTCTACACTTAACAAAAAAAAAATAACTCTCCTCTCATTCTCTCATCTTCACTAATCCGAAAATCACCCTCCACCCATAACCAAAATTAAGGTTTTTATCTTCTCTTCCTATACTACATTCTTCACCAAAAGTTAGAAGCAAAACAACACCAAAAACCGTGGCGAAAACAGTGGCAAAACAGCCACTGCTTGGCCGAAAATTGACCAGAAAATTGTGATTTTTGGGATGAAATTTTGGAAGAAAAACGTGTAGGGATGATGGCTTAACATTGTAGAACACTTGCATGTCAATTGGAGTTGAAGAAGTGAACAAAAAGGAGGAGAAAAATTACAAAATAGTGGGGATTTCCGGAAAAACAGTGGCAGAAAATTGCGGACTGTTTTGACGAATTTGAGGTATAAAAATTCTTCTTTCTATGATATAATTGGAATGCATGTTGTTAGAATTAAGTTAATTAATTTGTGTTAAGGAAGAATTGGAATTTAAGCATTGCATGTGACCATTTTGGGCTAGTTGCCAATTTGGGACAGATTTTGGTGTTGTTGGATTCGTTGGTTATTGTTGTATTATTATCACTAATTGCATGATGAAATTGAAAGGAAACATGGAGATTTAGTTGGAATTAGTTATATGGAAGTATTAAAATCCGAAATTGGATTATAGGAATTAAGATAAGAGTTATGGAATTATGACATGTTGTGGCCAAGAACTTGCATGAAATTGTTAGACATGTTGTGATGTATATGGACTGATTTAGGGACTGTTTTGTGGTGTTATAATTCTGAAAATTTAGTCACCATTATGCATGTTTAAGTGTGGTAATTGCTAAGGTAAGTCCTAAAGGAATAAGGGTGTGGAAAGGCATAGAAAGGCTTCACATTCTACCCTCGTTGTTGTTGGAACATGGGCTGTTTTGTGGGCTGTTTTAAGGTGGATTAAGAGGCTAAATTTACATGAAAAGTGGGTGTGTAAATTCCCTTTATTGTTGTCTTGGTTGTGCCCTTAACTGGTGCTTGTTTATTGATGTTATTAGCCTCGTTTGGAAGTTGTGGAAACATGTATAAACAGGGGAAGTGCTGCCCGAATTTTTATAAAATAAGAAGTCGTTATTCGATATAAAGTATGCTAGCGATCATAGAATTGACGAACGTATTACCATTATTATAGGTTAAAGTTCTAAATCGAGACGTACTCTAATATAGAGCTGATTAGTTCGTCTAAGAGGTATGTGAACTATTCCTTCTTTCTTTGGCATGATTTTTATTTAATGAAGGTATGGCGGACTACTTGATTCTTATACAGTTTAATTCCTAAAGAGGATTGTTATGAGAAGTGCCTATGATTTTTCAACAAAGAGTTTATTATGACATTATTACAATGATTTTATTGAGAGTCAAATGATAATTTTTACTTGCATATGGTTACTCATGATATCTACTCGTGCTAAGTGTTACTACATCACCTCACCGAGTCCCGGGCCGGGTTACGATTCGTGCACAGCCTTGCATTGATTCACCGAGACCCTCACTAGAGGGCCGGGTTACGTAGGATGGATCCATAGATGAGAGATGACTTTACCGAGTCCCAGCATGGGTCGGGTTATGATATGATTCCACCGAGTCCCGCACTAGTGGTCCGGGTTACGTTACAGATATATATATATATATATATATGTATATGAACAGGCACTCATGTTTTCTTGACTTGACTCTCATTTTTATAAGGCAACTGACTTTTATTGTTTATGGCACAGTTGGATTTGGATCCTGAATTTTATACTGATCTCCTATTTCTGTTGGCTACTTATGATCTCATATGCAGTATTTCATGTTTACATACTCAGTACATTATTTCGCATCGACCCCTTTCTCTGGGCTGCGTTCATGCCCGCAGTACAGTGCTCGCTTGGTGATCCTCCGGTTTAGGTTCCTACTCAGCAGGTTGGGAAGCTCCTTTGATCCAGAGCTTTGTCATTTTGGTACCGAACCTCTTTTAGACTTATGTTTGTATTTAGGGGCACGACGGGGCCCTGTCCCGTCATATGTCGTTGTTCTTCTTATAGAGGTCTGTAGACAATGGTGGGTTGTACTTATGTAAGGGTTATAACTCTGTTTTGGTCAGCCATATCATTGTACTCTATGTTAGGGGTGTTCCCGTGTATATGTTATATTATCTGTTGGCAGCCTTGTCGACTTGCCTGTATATTGTGTTGACTAGTTGTGACTCCTCAGGAGGCAGGTACATTCGGGGGTAAAGGCAGCCTTGTCGGCTCGCCTACCCTGGCATATGTTGTTATTGCAGCGTTATGCTGCCGAATTTCAGACCCATTAAGTGTTAGTTGGATTATGTGTGACAGGTTAGTGTAATGACGTCATTAGGGCGGTTAGTCGCGGCCCGTCGGGTCGGGTCGTGACAGTATGAGACTAGGCCCCGCACAACGAAAATTAAAATCAGCTGCTGAGATTTTTTTGATAGGGACCAAGGGAATCAAGTAATTAGATGCCAAATTTGTAAAAATGTTTATAAATTTAAAATGGGAAAAGGTCAGGGTGGGACTGGAGGTTTATTGAGACATGTACAAAGTTTTCACAAAGCTAGGTGGGATGAATACTAGGCTACAAAGTCGGGTGCGCCAATGCGCTCTCAGTCGGGACAAGGTTCACATAGTGTCCCGGACCAAGTACAGGGTCAAATTAACCCAACGACGGGGGGAATTGTAGGTCCTAAATACGATAAACATAGAGATAGGGAAGCAATAACAAAATTAGTTGCGGTGGAGGATTTGCCTTTTACATTTTCTTCATCTCATGATTTTATTCATTACATTACAGATATGTATAATCATTCTTTTAACGGTTTTCCTAGATCAACTGGTATGAGAGATGTTTTTAAATTTGTACATGAATATCAACAATATTTACGGTATTCATTATATCATTTTCCTGGCAAAGTATCTATCACGTCTGATATAGGTTGTAGTACTAACGACCATGATTATTTAACTGTAACATGTCATTGGATAGATTATAAATGGTCTATGCAAAAATATATTTTAGCATATAGATATATTGATGATAGGCACACTAGAAGTTTTATTGCAGAAAATATTCATTAAATTTGCGAGTATTATGGTATAACTGACAAAATAATGACAATTACGTTAGATAATGGTTCTTCTAATAATTATGTTATTAGACTTTTAAAAGATCTTTTAACTCCATCTTTTCCAAATCATTTTCATATAAAATGTGTATGTCATATTTATAACTTAGTTGTAAATGATGGTCTATCACTTTTTGAAGACATTCTTAATAAAGTACAATTTGCTATAAACTTTATATTTAGAAGTAATAGAATACAAAGAAAAAAAGAATATAAAAAAACTTGTCACGATTGTGGACTTATAGAAAAATTTCTAAGAAGTAGCGACTAGGTGGAATTCTTTATATGAACAACTACTTGTTGCTTATGATTATAGAAGACCTATAATTCTATTTTTTTAACGCCCATAATTGAAATCTAACTGATATGGTTGTAGATAACGATTGAGAAAAAATTTCAGAACTTATTGTGTTTTTAGAGAAATTTTTTCAAGCTACTAAAGAATTTTCCGGTATTTATTATCTTACTATTTCAACTATGTTATTTTATATAGCTCTAATATTTTTGTTACTTAGTGAATATATGGAAAAACCATCTTATAAGGCACCTATTAAAAAAATGTTTATCAAATTAAAAAAATATTTTTCCTATTCCCACTATTTATATTATTGGTGTTGTATTAAACCCAACTATTAAAATAGACGGTTGTAAAACACTTATTAAAACTATTTATGATTGCATAGCTGTACTTCCACCTCCAACTCCAAAAAATCTAAATGACCAACCACCTAAGGAACCAACTAAAAAAGAAGTTCTATCTAGCATACACGATGAATGTAAAAAAGTATATAAATATTACCAATAAGAAAGTGCTAGCAACCAACCTGCTTCCATACCATTTTCTTCTTCTTCTTCAATACAACCTCAAAAAAGACATGTTGTTTCTGCAGCTAGTATTGAAATCCTTAGAAATAGAATGTATTGTGGTACCACTACTAATCAAGTTAGCGAGTTTGATGTTTTTGTTTTGCAGGGTGTTGTACCGTACCAAGCAGTTCTCAATGAAGAAGGACGTGAAGACTTGCTGAAATACTGGAGGGAGAATGAGAAGACATTTTCGACACTATCAAAGATGGCCCGAGATGTGTTGAACATTCAAGCGTCATCAACAGTGTTTGAAAGCGTTTTTTCTGTCGGAAAATTTTAAATAGGAGAGCACAGACACTCATTAGCGGGAGACAACTTGAAGATTGCAACTTTATTCAGAGATTGGATACGAGCGGAGCGTAGAAGGTGCGTGTAACACCCCGTCCTTTCGGGTAATGATTTGAGTGCGTAACGTAGGCAGGTAGGCCCGGGCCCCGAGAAGTTTAAGAATATTTATGTATGCTAATAAGGAAATTAGTATAGGAAATGATGTGATCCCGAAATAATTTTGGATTTAATAATTGTGACGATGGGGATTAATAATAATAATTGTGTATCCCCGAAGAGATTATAGACTAGTGTCATATTACAAGAATTATAACATTAGGTATAAGAGGATTTTATAAGTCGCCGGGATTTACGTGAATTGAGATCGGGAATTTAAATGTGTGTATAATTAATTAATTATGGGGTTAATTAATTATAATTGGGGAGACAAATTATAGTGGGGATTTATACGTGTAGTCTAATAAGCAGCGGTGCAGTGACAGCTTCAAGGCCTTCGACCGATTCTCTCTTCTCTATAATTCAAGCCATCAGTTCTTCAAGCTCTCTTCAATCCTTAACACTCCCGAAGAAATCCTTCCATAGAAAATCTTGCCACACTTCCATTAGAAGGGATGAGTCTCTGTTAATAATTGCTGAAATTCCTGACCAAAAAGGGGGAATTTCCATAAGCTTTCACACAACCAAAAAGGGGGAAATTCATGGCGTTTTGGACCTGGATTTCGGAAAAATCGAGTCCTTAGACAAGCCTACACACTCCGAAGTCAAGTGAGAGACCTAGAGTTTCTGAAAGAGTTCTGGGAGTCGATTTTTGGGGGTCCTGTTTTCGGTTTCGCTTGTCCAGTCGCTTTTAGCAAAAGAGTTTCCGACGATTCTCGTCGCTATGTTTAACAGAGGTAATCTTCATGTTCTTAAAGTTTATACAATTTCAGAATTTGATTCTTGCCACTAGTTCTAGGACGATCGTCGAAAATGCTAAGTTTGGGTTTGGTGTTGTCGGGACTGCCGTAATTGTAAGGTACTGGGATTGCATGTGAAATCGTTGTACTATTTTGGAGATTGTAGCAGTAAAAAGAAGGATTAAGAGGGTTGGGTGTTTTGCTACATGTATAGATTTCGATATAGAAGGAATATAGGTTCTATGCGTTCAAGGTTTTCGCTAGAATGTCTCAATGAATCTGTTTCTAGTATGTTGATTCGATTATGATTTAAATCATCCATATGATATAGATAATCATTTATAGAGCTTACAAGGACCCGCAAAACTTAGATAATTTCGACAACAAGGTATGTAATGTTTTTTCCTTCTTTCTGGCATAATTCTATGTGAGAAACATGACTATCGTGTTGCTACATAAATTACTCTACTCTTAGTAGTTAAGGATGATCAAGTCATCGACTCCTATGTTGAAAGAATATCCAAGTATGTTTCTAAGACCTTAATAAGGCCACGGGAAAAGATGTTGATGTTCCCAATGTTAACCAAAGGTGTAAATAATATTATGTCACTCCAGATGTTTTATTATTATTCATGCATTTCATTTGCATTGCATTCATATGTTATCATGGACCACTTGTGCTATGCACATTACTATATGATAAATATTATATATATATATGTATGGGAATTGGGGAAAGGAAAAGAAGTGTTATATACACACACCACCTGCAACTGGTACAGACTATCACAAAAAGAGCCCGAAGAGGCCAATATGATGTGATGATGTGTGCCCTTGTGTGGACATTAGCATACCGCATTTGCATTGTGCATACATTCATTAATTATTATATGGTATGATGTCCAAAGAGGCTGTTATGGTTAGGAAGATGCCCGAAGAGGCTGATATATATGTATACTGCATTGTGCATAACATTTAGACATGCATATTAGGGCCCTCAGAGGCATATACTGATCTTCAACTATTTCTGTTTCAGACTATGATATATCTCTGCTATGTTAATTCTTATGCCTGATATACTCAGTACATCAGTCGTACTGACGTCCCTTTTGTCGGGGGTCGCTACGTTTTATTCCCACAGGTTTATATTGTGAGAGTGACAGTTCACCCTAGTGGGTTGCTGGTTCAACTGATATTTGGAGTGCTCTATTCATTTCGGAGTCGCTGTCTGGTCGTGGTATTTTTACTCTTTAGAGTCTTGTAGATAGGTGTCTTGTGGTTAGTTGTCATGTACGGCCTTGTCGGCCTTGGTATATAAATGTGTAAGTTGGGACTGTTGGGTTGAAACCTCATATTATCTATCATGGCTCAGTCCGCGTTTAGACATGATTAAGGGTAGAATGTATCTGTGGTGCCCGGCGGGTAGGGTACGGGTGCCCGTTGCGGCCCTCCGGTTTGGGTCGTGACAGTGCGGTCAACCGGAGATCAACGAGGAAGACGACAAAAACTACAACGAAATTTTATCTGACGGAGGTGGAAGCAACGTCGAGCAATTTGACCAACAAATTCCAACTCCAACCGAAGAGCCACAAGACATTGTGAAGAAACTAGAAATGGTGTTTATAAATATGTGGTTTTTAATTGCAATTTTACTATGTTATTTGCAACTTTCAACACCACAAAGTTGCAATTTTGAAATTGTATTACAAAAAAATTATATTTCTATTAAATAATATAAGAGGCACAAAAACAACTTTGGGATGTTTTTATTAAACTATCTTGTTCAATTATTGAGGTGTTTATATATGTTATTTTTTAAAATTAAGTGCAAAAAAAAAATCGGAAAACACGATCTCGATCCGACCTCGCCCCAGCCCGATAAGACCAATCCCCTTTTTCGACGGGACCGAGAACGGGAGGGGACATCGGCGGATCCCGCCAATTCCGCCAGAGCCCCACCCCGAACCCGCCCTGTTGGCCACCCCTAGCTACCGCTGAAATTCAATGGATTCACAACTTACTTCGTGAGATTGTTATTTCATTACCAAGGTAGCCAGTTGTCTACTGTGATAATTTAGGTGTCACATACCTCACTACTAATCCGGTCTTTCATTCGCGGATGAAGCATCTCGAAGTTGATTATCATTTTGTTCGCACTATGGTTCAAAATGGCCAGCTTCGAGTTTCTCATATTTCTGGAAAAGATTAACTTGCGGATTTACTTACAAAAGCTCTCCTTGGTTCTTAGTTTGCAGATCTTCGGTGCAAGATTAGTGTTGCTGATCGATCACCATCTTGAGGGGGCGTATAAGGATATCATCATATTCTCAAGATATGATTGATTATAATCTGATTTAATTTTATTATAATCCCTTGTAATCTGGTTGTAACTAACTTGATTAGGATTTCATTACAATTAGGGTCTTCTATATTTGGTAGGATATTTCTTGCTTTCTTGTATAAATACTGAAACATTATGTGAATAATAGACAGAGAATACAATCATCTTCTAAATGTTTCCGTAGAAATTATATAATTATATAAATTACAAGATTTGGAGAGGAAAAGACAAAGAGGAAGAAGAAGAACGGAGACGGAGAGAAAATTAATTGGTTCTACTACAAAAATTATTAGAAATAACAAGTTCGGGAAGAAGATGAAAAAGGCTATATCACTACTAGTTGTTCTCTTCATTTTTTTTCGTCAGTGGGAATGAACACGGGGTTTAGTTGTATAATTATATATTTTTTATGAAGCGGCAGTCCATATAATAAAGGGAAATGAGCCAAAAATATTCCTCAACTATCTAAAATAGGTCAAATTTACCCCTTATTATGTAGTTTGCTAAAAAAAAATGTCTTGGCTATTATATTTTTTTGCTCAAAAATACCTCCAACTATCCAAATGAACTAAAAATACACTTTCTTCTAACATTTATTTCAAAACAAGAGAAAATGAGCAAATTTCAAATGGTGTTCATACCTTTAGTTCAATCGTTCCTTCTCTTCAAATAGTTAATAGCCCTTTAGTTAATACTTCTAGTTTAATCTGTCTTTTTCTCTTCTTTTTTAAACTTATTTTATATGAAATGAAATCAATTAATGTGATATTTTACCCGGAAGATAAGAGCGAGGATGAAAACGAATTAAGAAGAATGGGTTCTCCTAATTACTTGTGACATGTGTGAATTAATAATAGTGGATCTTTCCGCCCCAAAAATATAACTATATAGTTGATCTCTCTGAATGTCTACATGTTTGAGATCTCTCCACCCAAATAAAAATATATGCATGTGTATTTTTATCCATAAGTTGAGATTCCTGTATATGTCTAAATACAGTTCTTATATTATAGTTAACAGATGATTGGATGTTCCAGATCCAACCCACTAAGACTGCCCGAGTTGCCACATCCAAAAGCACAAAGGGTCGTTACTATTCATTTCTTTAACCTTTCAAGAAATTGAAGAGCTTCTTGTAAAATGCAATCTTTTTTATTATCACTAAAGATTACTTCATGTCCATATTAAATGCTCTCCAACACGAGCACTAAATTTCTGCTTCCTCATAAAGTTACACCACTTTCCTTCCACCCTCCAAATTGTATCCATTTTCCAACTATATATATAACCACCAACTTATAACTCCCCATCATCAAAATATATCCTCTTAAGAAAATAGACCACCCCATCAAACATTTTCAATGGACAATTCTCAAAATTATTCATCTCTTAGTTGTGAAATACAAATCATAAGAGCAAGAAATGTTGAGCAAATATCCTTAGGAAGGAGTTTGTTTGTTAGATGTTATCTATCTGCAGGAGAGGATCAAAGGGTTCAAATAAACAGCCAAGAAATCCCATCAAAATCAACGGACTTGTTTTGGGACGAGTCTTTCTCATTGGATTGCTCGGGACCTCAAGATTCCATTAATAATCTCAAGCAAGGAAGTGTAGTCTTCGAACTTCACTCGAGAAAAGTTCTTCCAATTTTAGGTAAAGTTGGTGGCTCCCAAATCATGGGAAGGGCTGAAATTCCATGGACAAGTGTTTTTGAGTCACCAAATATGGAGATTGTGGAGTGGGCAATTATGGGTAAAGAGAAGAGATGTTTGCATGAAGATGTGAAGCTTATGGCAGTGCAAATATCAATGAAGGTAAGTGTAAAAGAGACAACAAAAGTGAAGAAAAATGATAAGTTGAGAAGATCATCATCATGGGATAAGTCATGTGCTTGCATGGACTATTGTGGGTGTAATAGTAGTAACATATTTAGTGCTGATGATTATGAAGTCTTTGCACTTGGAGCTGCTCTGGGTGCCTTGTAAGAGTAAAACAAAGGCGGTGCATATTGTTCTTTTTGCTATTTGAAGACCTTCAGGATTCTGTACATTATCTTAGCTTTCTCCCAAATGAATCATGGCTTCTGAAATTTTGAATGCAAAAATTAAAACCCAAAAATAAAAAAGGATATGGCACAAGCACGAAGATTGTCATTGTTTTTTTAATGTTCTGTCTGATGGAAGTCATTTTCCATGATCAATGTTCTATTGGAGAGTGAAAAATACTTTCAAAAAAATAAATGTTAAGATTAATAATAATATTAACAAATTGGAGAGAGTTTTAATAAAAATTACTAATAAAAATGTACCAGTGTTAGTTGCAGCAAGTAATACAAAGTTAAAGGTAGTTATAAACAAACACGGATGTTAACGATGAGTGAAAATGCTCTCTAGGCTCTACCCTAAACCTAGATAGCAACCATCGGTTATGGCCAATATGGCCGGCGGCCAGCCCCCACCGGGGCCTGGTCAGCCGTTAAACCTTCTTTCCAATACTGAATTCCCAGTATTGAACAATCAACAACTTGTTCAAATGTCAGGGACTGCTGAGAGCACTTCAAAACCTGCTCTAAACAAACACGGATGTTAAAGACACTAGCAAAGTGGATCCTATTGATATGAAACCTATTGCTTTTATAAATGGTGTGCCCAGAATTCAATGGACTAAGCAGGAAGTTAGGATAAACATCATTGAGAATTTACAATATGCAGTAGTAGAAAAATATTTCTATGGGTGGCCAGAAATTGATGAACTAAGGAAGATAATACCATTGCAATGCCAAATGAAAGGAGAATGTAAAGTTGAGTATTCAGACACCGCCATGTACTAATTCGATTATCATTACTGGAGGATTTTGTGAATCTTACATCAAAGGGATCATATAATCTGAATTCAAATGATGGATACTATTATCAAATGCGCCCATTGATTTATGATCCTAAGTTCAGAGTAGAGGAAGAAACTACTGAAGTCACGGCATGGATCTCATTTCCTAATCTGTTGGTTACGTACTTTGTGAAGGAATCATTGTTTTCATTGGCAGCTGCAGTGGGCAAGCCAATACATCTGGATCTTGCAACAATAAACAAGACGTGCCCTAGTTGTGCTAGGGTTAAAGTATTGGTGGATCTCAATTCAAACCTTCCCAAAACAGTACAGATTGATATTATAAATGAAGAAATGGAAGGGGGGGGGGGGGGAGGGGGTAGTACATAAATGGTGGAAATACGATATGATCATTTCCCCAAATACTACTTTGAATGCAAGTTACAGGGACATAATGAGGAGGAATGCAGAGTGCTGAATCCTGAATTGATACCTGCAAAAGATGAGGGCATAAACAGTGATGAGAAAAGACGTCAAGAAGAAGCACAGAAACATAACCAGGAGGAGGATTCAATCAGAAAGAAATGGCAGATTTTAAAAGGGAGGAAAGGAGAGGGTATCATAAATATAGGAAACTTCATAAGTATCCTATCAAGGTGTTGACTAGTGGTAAGGTAGTTGAAAATTTATCAACTTGGAAACCAAAAAGGGATAACAAGGGGAATGATGATGGAAGGGGTACAGGGAAGAAACTAAACAGACGAGATAAAGGAGAATACTAATACCAAGATACATAATGCCAACAAGTTTGATGCTTTGACAAAGGAGGATGAGAATAATGACAAGGAGGAAATCAATGGAGACAATAAGAATGAAGGGGATAAGGCAGGAGAAGAATCAAGTTATGAGCAGAGTGATTCAGGTGAAGTCAAAAATATAACACAGGAAAAGGCTGAAAATAATAAAGAAAATGTAAAGAAGCAGGGAGCCAAACCTTGGGTTGAAGCCAGCTTTGGAAAGGTCCTCAATAAGAAAGGGGAGATAATGGAGCAAACAGACAAGGAAAAAGAAACTTCAGCATCTGCTGATTGAATGGCAAAGAGAGTGACAATATAGAGGAGAGCAAAGATGCTGAACCAGAGGAGGGAGAATCTTATCAAGATGTTATTTCAAGTTCCTCAAGTCTTGAGGAAAATGAAGTCAATAGTATGCCACAGCCCACAAGACTAGGGGATCAGGAGATATAGGGAACTGAAAATGATGGAATGTAGGATGATTCTACCAGATCATGTTTCAATATTCATATAGGAGGAGAAGGCAAGGATGAAGCTACAGTTATGGGATCACATAAACCAGAAGGGAAGCCACCAGAGGTTATAGAAGGGGTAGGAGTATAGAGGTGATACAGATAGAAGAGGATACAAAGACAATGATGTCCCAAAGCACTGAAAGAGTTGATACAGAGAAGCATAAGGGAAAAGAGGAAAATGGATTACATACCAAGCATACACAAGGACCCCAGAGGGATGCACCAATATCTGATACAAATACAACAGAGATACCTGCAAAAGAGATGAGATCATTAGCCAAGCAAATGCAGAATGTGAGCAAGAGGAGGGAGAAATACATATCATTCTAGCTGAGGAGATGCTTGCAGTTGTTGAACCAATAATATCAGTAGGAGAAGCAGAAAATCAAGCAGCTGCAGAAAAAACCAGATAGCTATCAAGAAAGCAGTCTCAAAACCAAATGATGTCCTAAAGAATATTGTTACACATAGGGTGACAGAGGCAGAAATACAGCAATCAATGAAAGATTTACAACAGGTACAAGAGGATAAAGATATGGTGGACAGGTCTCAAAACTTTAAAAAAACTGCTAGAGAAGCAAATGTCTCACCCAGGACACTAGCAAAAAGTGTAAAGAAAGGCAAAAACATGGAGAATCAACAAGTCAAGAGGTCTATGCCAAAGAGGATTGCTTCTTCCAAACATTAATGATGATTAAGGCCCTAATATGGAATATAAGCTTTGTTAATACACAATAGGCCTTTCAGAGGTTGGTCAACATGCAAAGACAGAATATATGTTTTATAATTGCTTTGATGGAACCATTTCAGAATTGTAGACATCTTCACAAAAATAAAAGAGGGCTGGGTATGGAATCTGCTATATCAAACATTATTGGCAATATTTGAGTATTTATTGATGTAGTGGTACAATGGGAGATAGTGATGGATACAGAGCAACAAATTACCTTCAGACTTCAACATCAATACATAGGAGAGGATATCCTGACAACCTTTGTATATGCTAAATGTGATGAGAATGAAAGGTTGGTCTTATGAGATAATCTTTATCAAATAGCAGGTACCATGGATCTACCATGCATGGTTGGGGGGGATATTTCAATATTACACTTTTTGAAGAGGAAAAACTGGGGAGCTTACCAGTAACTCTGGATTAAAGTGAGGATTTTACCTTTTGCATCAACTCATGTGAACTTCTAGATAAGAGTTTTAAAGGAAGTTTGTTTACTTGGTAGAATGGGAGATCAGCAGTTGATTGCATTTTCAAAAGACTAGACAGGATCCTAGTTAACAATGCCTTGCAGGTGTTATTCCCACACATAGAAATTGAACATCTCACCATGACAGGATCATATCATGCCCCTTTGCTAATGTCTTGTGGTAAAGAAGTCATCAATGTTATCAAACCATTCAGATTTCTAAATTTCTAGGTAAAACATGACTCGTTCAAGGATCTGGTAAGTCAGCATTGGAGAACAGAATTTATGGGCAATCCTTACTTGGCATTTAAACAGAAAATAAAGAACTTGAAGAGGGCCTTATCTGCTTGGAGTAAAGAAACCTATAGAGATATATTCAAACAACTTGCCATTAGGGAAGAGGTGGTGAAAATCAAAGAATAATTGTTTGAGGAAGATCCAAGTATTGCCAATAGAATTGTTCTTCAAAAAGTACAAGCTGAATTGAAGAAGTACTTGCATCTGGAAGAATAGTATTGGAGACAGAAAGCAGGTCTCACTTGGTAACGTTGAAGGGGATAGAAACACAAAGTTCTATCATAATAATGTAAATGGAAGAATTGAGCAGAGTACAAGATGGGAGTGGGACCTAGCTAGAAACTATGGAGTTAATTGCACAAGGGGCAGTGAACTTTTTTCAGAATCAATTTACACAGGAAGGAGATAATAATGACTTTGAGATATTAAAAACATGTTCCCACCATGGTGTCTCATGAGAAAAATATGAGTATTTGTGCATATCCATCAATTGAGGAAGTCAAGAAGGCAGTCTTTGCTTTGAGTGAGAAAAGTTTTAGTAATGGTTTTACTGGTGTATTCCATTAGAATTGTTGGGGTATTGTTGGAAATGATGGCCATGCAGTAGTCCTTGCTTTTATTGATGGTGCAGCTCTCCCTAAATCGGCACATACTAATTTGGTCTTAAGTCCTAAGAAATTCCCAGTTCAGACCTTCTTTGACTTAAGACCTATTAGTCTGTCTAACTTCATAAACAAGGTGATTTCAAGGGTGTTACATGGGAGATTGGAAGTTTTAGTGCCACAGCTGATTTCTTCTAATCAGTCCGGCTTTGTAAAAGGAAAGAGCATATTTGAGAATATTCTCCTTACTCAGGAGATAGTCCCAGAAATAAGATTAGTCTGCTAATGTGGTTATCAAGTTAGATATGGTCAAGGCGTATGATAGAGTGTCTTGTAAGTATCTACTACATGTTCTAAGGAAGATAGGATTTGCTGAACACCTTATTAATTTAATTAGAAGACTGGTTGATAATAATTGGTACTTTATCCTATTGAATAGCCAGGCCATGGGCTTCTTTAAGTCCACTAGAGGTGTTAAACAGGGTGACCCTCTATTCCCTGCATTATTTCTTCTATCATCAGAGGTGTTATCTAGGGCTTTAAACTCTTTATTTGAGGACGTCAATTTCATTGGATATGGGATGCCAAAATGGACATATCCTATGAATCATGTAGCCTATGCTGATGATACTATTATTTTTGCTTCAACTGACAGTTATTCTCTAAACTATATAATGCAAGTGTTGAACACTTATGAACAGACCTCTGGTCAACTCATCAATAAGGGGAAGAGTTCCTATTTGATGCACAATAAGACTAGGAGTGGAATGCTTCAGGAAGTAGGTGACCTAACAAGTTTTGCAAAGGGATAATTCCCTTTCACTTATCTTGGATGCCCAATTACTCATTCCATGAAGAAGATATTATTTGCTGATCTTATTAAGAAAATAAAGAGCAGACTTCATTCCTGAAAAGGTAAATTACAGTCTTATGGAGGAAAGGTTGTCTTAATTAAGAGTGTTTCGCAAAGCATGCCCCTTCATATTTTATCAATGGTAGTACCTCCTAAATGTGTATTGAATGAAATTCGTAAAATATTTGCTAAGTATTTTTGGAGAAATTCAGAGTAAAGGAGATGTAGACATTAGGCATCATGACAGGATGTCTATTTGCCAACTCAAGAAGGGGGTTTGGGTTTAAATCTTTATTTGATGTTTTCAATGCCTTGTTTGCAATGCTGTGATGGAGATTCAGAACAACAGGGACTATGTATGCCAATTTCATGTGGAACGAGTATTGTAAAAAGAAAATTCCAACATTAGTGCAGTGGAAGAGAAGTACTCAGGTATGGAAGAAGATGCTAGAAATGAGGGATGCAGTGGAACATGAAATATGGTGGGAAATCAAAGGTGGAACAACTAATATGTGATATGATAATTGAACAAAGTTGGGGGCCTTACACTTTGTTGTACCTATTGAGTACCCAATTAATGAAAAGTTAGAAGATGTAGCAAATTTAATTGAGGCTGGAAGTTAGAAAGATGAGTTACTGCAACAATATTTTCCAATGGATATTGTGGAGCATATTAAATTCGAAATTTCCATTGATCAGCTACAACAGACATGGGATAAATCATGGTAGATGTCAACAAGTACAGAAAAATTCACTGTCAACAGTGCTTGACAAATTGTGAGACATAAAGATCAGGAACAAGATGATTATAAGAATATATGGAGTAAAGGGATACCTTTTAAAATATCATTATTCCTTTGGAGATTATGGAAATTCAAGCTTCCCACAGATGATAAGTTGATGAGAATGCATATTTCTATTGTTTCTAGATGCTATTGTTATACAGTTCCCCATTAGGAAACATTGCAACATCTATTTTTAACAGGGAGTTTTGCTAAAGAAGTGTGGCAGATCTTCAGAGATGCAGTTGGTATACACATCAACCTATCAACCTGGTTCAAGTTCATCAAGTGTTGATCAGGAATTGGTGTAAGATTAAGTGTGCTGAGAAATTCCAACCTATCCTACATGCAGTCCCAACAATGATTACTTGGGAGTTATGAAAGAAAAAGAGCACCATAAAACATGATGGGAAGGTTAGTTTGAAAAGAGTGATTCATGAAGTGAATAATAATTTTTACTTTTTGACAAAGTGTAGATATTGTCACGACCCAACCGGAGGGTCATAACGGGCACCCGGACCTTACTTGCCGAGTACCACTAATCACGTAATTAACATCTAATCATAATCAATCATATCCATGAGGACCGTCACCAAATATCCTGCTGACACATGGGAACAATAAACTGGGAAGGTACTGTGTACTCTCTTGCAAACGGAAGAAACCAACCTATGCATATATAAATACTAAGGCCGACAAGGCCATACATGACTACTATACACAGAACAACTGTCTACAAGCCTCTAAAGAGTACGTAACATCATAAGGTCGGGACAGGGCCCCGCCATACTCCAACGCATATCCAAAATATCAGTTGAACCAGGAACCTACTAGTGCGGACCGTCACCTGTCTACTTGAGCCTGCGGGCATGAAACGCAACGTCCCCAGACAAAAGGGACGTCAGTACGAATAATGTACCGAGTATGTTAGACATGAAAAATAGCATAATAGAGACCTGGAAGTAACATGAGACAAGAAACAACCAACTAGTAGAGAAAGCCTCTGAGGGTCATAATATGCCTAAGTACCATGTCTGTGCAGAATGCCTCTGAGGGTCATAATATTCCTAAATGTCATGCACAATGCAGTCATACACATATGTGTATATATCGACATCAAGCCTCTGTGGGCATCCCATCATATCATATAGGCCTCTGTGGGCATAATCATTTTGTTCGTGTATATTTGTACCAGCTGCAGGTGGTGTGCGTATATAACGTCTTCCCTTTCCCCGTTCCCCATACATATATAATTCATACATATAGTAGAGTATATAACTCTTTTTGATGTCAAGGTATGTCCATGAATATAATGCATGAATGATATGACAATAAGACACTATAAGTTTGTCAGAGTGATGTAATATCGTTTTACCTCGATTAACATTATGAATACTAACATCTTTCTCATCTACCTCAATAAGGATTTAGGAACATATTTAGTCATGCTTTGACAGTAGGAATGAATAACATGAACATTCTTAACTAGTAGGAGTAGAATCATTTATGGGACAATATTATGTTTACGTTTCATTACACGGAACATGCCAAAAGAAGAAATAATTTGTCTTAACATACCTTTCATGTCAAACACTTACTCGTGGTCTCGAAATCATCCCCATTTTAGTGTTAATCTCAACCACGAATCAAACCAACCTACTAGTGCCCAAACTTATAGGCTTCGGAGGCAGAATGTTGCGACGGGAAGATGGAAAGTTCTGACTTTTGGGCTGATTTTGGAGCATTGAATCTCCATTATTTGGCACATGAATTCAGCCATTATTTGACTGAATGTAACCCCTCAATAAGTGTCATTACATGGCTATTGAAGACCATTAGCTGGCTAGTTGATGGGTCATCTCCTTACACTGTAAATTGAGGTCTTTGGCTCAATTGTTCAACACTAAGAAATTTTCTGAAATCTTCTTCTTCCTCTCTAGCAAGTTTTTCTATATTCAAAGTTCTTCGAGAGTAACACTTGAGTTTCTTTTGCTCATTTGTTAAGTTGTTGTATCTTGGGAGACTATTGCCCGATAACGTAAAGGAGATATATGGGGCAATCTTGTCTTAAAGATAGAGTGTCATCACTCGACTCAGCAAATCACAAGGAGTTTGTAATCGTTCTTATTTTCAGTTTGTTGTAATCTTGAGTAGTTTATCCTTTCTAGCATTTGTAATATTTACTTACTTCCCGTTTCCTACAATTGTTGTAACCCACAAAAACAACATATATCTTTCTTCAGCAATAATATGCAACGCATCACAAAATTACATGAATAACCATAACCCCAAAATATATATCAAACATATCTATGAAGCCTCTATGACACGAACATAAAACAATAAATGCAAAAGTGATACATTTCCATTGATATGAATGGTGTATGAAAATGCAAGAGGGTGTGGGGACGGGGAGGGGTGAATTGTAAATTTTCGCTTTGGTAGTTGACTGATAATGATGGTAGTTGACTATTCAGACAAGCAATTATATAAAGACAATAATATTCAGAATATAAATATGCAGAAAATAAAGTGACATGCAATATTTATATGATGATTCAGATTCCATGTGAATCATAGTCTAGTGCCCATGGATTGCAAGAGCGTTTTTCTGTAAGCACTTGAATATTTGTTCTTGTGTACAATTTGTTGGGTGTATTTTCTATGCATACATCAACAGCAGTAATTGATGCACTACCTCACTAAATAATATTTTTCTCTTTTCATTACGAAAAAAGTTTACTAAAGAGTTATAATATTTATGAAGAATAGAACAAAGAATCTTTGAGACTAGTCTCGAAAGAATGCATGTGATTCTTCATCTTGAATTTGTGTATATATAGCTTTCTTGCTTGATGACTTGGAATGGACAAAGAATGACCAACCCAAGAGATTTTATCATTGGAAAAAAGAATTTGATTGATGTTCATTTTCCAAGAATAAGGTTAGAACTTCATTGCATATTTACGTTGTTGGTGTCATTTCATCTGATATTCTTTCCTTGACTTACAATCTTCAGTGTATCTTTCTTTTGATTTGCTTCCTTGACTTTCATGTTGATTGATTTTCAGTTTTAGTCTTGCTGATCAACTTTCTTTCCTTATCTGATTGACGCTTGATTTTCTTCCTTGATTTCTGTCTGATTGGTGTTGCTTTCGTTCCTTGACTTTCATGATATTTGTTGCTTGATTTCGGTTGATTTAATTTCAAAAGGAAAGTCATCTTTTCATATAGAGATGACTCATTCTTCATATTTGTTTCTTGATCTAGCATAAAGTCGACTTTCCAAATATAATTGCTTCCCAACTTACTAGATTTTTCCTTTGCTGTTATTGATGGTCTGTAAGTCCTACATGAGTTACACATTTAATTAGTCATCATTAAAATTATCACCTTGACAATCTTTCCCTTTTTGATGATGATAATATAGGAGTCATAAATGTAGTTAATCTCACTGACATATTAACGTAATCAATTGTGTGAAGCTCCCATGAATAGTTAGCTTCTTGAGTTGACTCCAGTTGACGTTGTCTATGTGTAACTCAGCGCCTAGCTCCCCGTCTAACATATCTCCCTCTTTGACATCAAGAAAAAAGGAAAAATAACAACAGTTGACTAGATAAGGGGTTAGTAAATAAGAAATATCAGTAGTTGACTAGAATCCTATCTGATGCAACAGATGAGCAGTAGAAAAAGAAGCAGTCAACAGACTTTTGTCCCGGCCAACAACAAAATAAACATTGTCTTAAACTATCACAACACAATTAATGCCTTAGGAAGTAAGTAAGGGTGTTCACGATGACACTTGAAAGTGATAACATCCTTCATAATATCAAACTTGGTAGTGATGGAAGTAGTAATCCCTTCGATGGTGGTGTAAATTTTGCAATCACTTGCATGTCCTTCAAAATCGAGTGGTGATGTCAAGTCTACTATTTTCAGGGGCAGTATACCATCAGTCTGTGCTATAATATCATCCTCCTAAACAGAATTCAATTGAGTGTTCCTTTCATTCTCATATATGGTAATGAATTTTCTTGCAAAAAAGATTAAAGCAAGTTAGCAAAGAATTGATAATAGATAAAAACAATACTAGTATTGTCCTATCCCAAGGTGGAGGTCAAATTGTTTACCCTTAAATCCGTGATTTAAAATAATAATTCAATTTTCTTAAATGGTTCAAGAAGATGAAGACGCAGATTATACAAATATCAAATGATGATATTCTTGATGCTAAATCACTAGGTTAATATAATCAAAATAATAAACGAATACAATAGGTAATGAAATAGCAAAATAAGGTAAAGTAAATGAATCTTATTGTGGTATCTCTGACGTAGTCCTCTTGTAACATCATCAGAATAAGAGATTTGTCAGTCTGAGAACTTGAATTACAATGCTTAATAGTGATAGTAAGTGGTGATCAGAAATCAGATGAATACAACTGAGGGGGAATGGATACTTTTTTAGACTAACCCTAAGTAACATATTGCCCCTTGTAAGATTCATATATTTGTGTTACAACAGTGGTAACGGTTCACTGTTACGCGGAGGCATAAAAATTACTTAATAACTTGTGGACTCTTAAAATTATTATTTTTTTAGAGTCGTCATCTACTTTATAAGGAAAAATAAGAATTTTTTCAAAATAAAAGAAAAATCGTAAATTAAATCAGAGTTCGGGTAAGGATTCAAATGATCCTCGGAGAAAGTGTTAAGCACCCTGTTTTAAGGATACGTAAAATATAGTTAACCTTGAGTCTTATATAATAAAAATTACTTTAAAATTACTTATAGTATTTAAAATATTATAAATAATAGTCATTCAAAATATTCCGTCAAAATAGTTTTACACACTTTTTAAGAGATTTGAGCACAAAATTTCCTTTGTAAATCCTTTCTTTTGGGAAGTACAAAATATTTTCTTTCATAAAGATGTAATGAAAATGACTCATTTCTTTTGTCAAAAGTAAAGTTTTTTTAAAAAGAACATCTTATGTTTTTACCTTTATAAAAGGAGGTCAACCAATAAGGGATTTTATTTTCTTTAACCCGAACCATGATTTATAATGGAATTTGTAACTTTATTAGAAATAAATAAAAGCGAATTAAATTAATTGAATTAAAATTATGCCAAATTTGTAAGAATCTTTAACAAGTCTAAACCAAGGTTATTTCAAAGTCAATCCTTTAAGTTAATCTTTTTTGAAAATTTTATTTAAAAGCATATGAGATAAGAGAAATGACCGAAATTATTAAAACATATTTCTTGATTATCCTCAAAGAAAATGATTCTTTTGTTTAAAGCGGATAAGAATAGCAACTCTCATAACTAGGTTCTAATTTAAGGTTCCGATAATATTAGTGTTTACAAGTAGCAAATACCAAATACATAAAATAAAGCAAACGAGTTGGCGGGTATATCGGCCCACCATTCATAAAAAATGTAAAAAGAAAATCTATTGTCTAGACCATTTTTATCCATAGTTGGATCTTCTATCATTTTTATCCATGATTGAGCCTTCAAACTCACGGACTCGATGAAAATAGTGATGTTGGGCTCGAGATATGCGATAGGATCAACAAGGGAGTGGGCCCCAGATCATGCAAAGAGGAGAAAGAAAAATAAATATATAAGTTAGTAAAGCACCTAATTATATCAGTTATGTATAATCATTTAAAAATAAAATTGTACATTTATCCTATATAATTATCTAGCCAAAGATGGACAGAATCAGTGAGCCCAAGAGACTCTGTTGAGCGAATACTGCGACCCCTTCGACCGAATTTGCGTCACTCGGCTCTATTGAGTGAACAATGTGATCCTTTGACTGGATTTACATCACTCGTACTCTTTTCAGCAAGCATTGAAGCCTTTCAACTGGATTGACATCGCTTGACTCTGTGAGCGGACATTGCAACCTTTTGGCCGAATTTACGCCATTCAAACTCTTTTCATCAAGCATTGTAGTCTTTCGATCGGATTTACGTCGCTTGACTCTATTGAGCGAACACTACAACCTTTCAGCCGGATTTATATCATCCTGACGTTATGCAGATTTCATGGCCGGATTGTTTTTTTTTCATCCTTTGTGTGGGCTATGATCCTTTTGGTCGGATTACCTTTTTGTTCGTTTGTTGGTTGTGACCCTCTCAGTCAGATTTCCTTTTTGATTATTTGTTGGCTGCGACTCTTTCAGTCAGATTGCCTTTATTTGTCCATTGGTTGTGACCCTCTCGGTCAGATTATTTTTTTACTCTGTCATGCGTCAGTTGTGGCGCTTTCCCTATTCTACAGTCATGAACAATCGGCTCCAGTCCTATTTATATAGATGAAGTGCGCATTCACGCATAATATTTCTTGACCACGTCTGAATTGATTGCTTTAGGCCACTCTTGACCAGTGCTCCTCTTGAAAGCACTTTCCGAACTACGTAAGGACTTTGCCAATTTGACGCAAATTTCCCTTTGTATTCTTCTTGATGAGAGAATACTCTCTTGAGTACCATCTGTCCAATCTGGAAGGTTCGGGCTCTGGCCCATTTGTTAAAGGAGCAGGTCATCCTTTGTTGGTATAATTGACCATGACACACAACGATAATTTCTTTTTTGTCAATTAAAGCCAGTTGTTCGTACCTATTTCCGATCCATTATGCATCATCCAATTCGGCTTCTTAGATGATTTGGAGTGAAGGTATCTCGACCTCGGTCGGGATGACTACTTATGTGCCGTAAACTAGCAAGTATGGTGTGACTCCCATTGAGACTCTGGTTGTGGTTCTATACCCAAGTAAAGCATATGGCAATTGTTCGTGCCAACACTTGTAGTAATTTGTCATCTTCCGCAATATCTTCTTAATATTCTTGTTGGCGGCTTCTACAGCTCTGTTCATCTGCGGTCTGTATGTTGTTGAGTTTCGATGAGGTATGTGAAATTGGTCACAGATATCATTCATCAAATGACTATTTAAGTTAGCTCTGTTATCTATGATGATAGATTCTGGGATGCCGAATCGAAAAATGATGTTGTTATTTACAAAATCAACTAATATCTTCTTGGTTACTGATTTGTGGGAGGTGGCTTCAACCCATTTCATAGTATCTATGGCCACCAAGATGAAATGGTGTCCATTTAACGTTGTTGGTTCACTCAGTCTAATGACATCCATGCCCCCACACAATGAATGGCCAAGGTGAACTCATGGCGTTGAGCTCGTTTGGTGGATTCTAATCAGATCCCCGTGTAAATGGCATTGGTAATATCTTTGCACAAATCTGACGCAATCGATTTTCATGGTCATCCAATATTATTCGGTGCACAACATCTTCTTATCTAACACGAAACCATTTATGTGGGGTCTGCAATCCCTGGCGTGCACTTTTTCCAGTAATTTGGTAGCTTCTGTGGCATTTACACATTTGAGCAAACCCAAATCCGGTATTCTTATGCAGAGCATATCTTTGCTCAGAAAGAAACCATATGCCATTCTTTAGAGGGTTTTTCCTCTAATCGTTTATTGTACTTCCGGGGTATTCTCTTTTGTCCAAGTAGGCTTTCAAATCAGCATACAAGGGTTTGCCATCGGGTTTTGCTTTCACATAGGAACGGTAAGCATGTTGAGTTTTCAGGCCTATCTCAATTGAGTCAATATGACTGCTTTCAGGCTATTGTATCATAGAGATTATAGTGGAGAGAGCATCTGTGAACTCGTTTTGTGCTCTGGGCATATGTTTGAACATGATCTTTCTGAACATTGTCGCGCCCGTTTTTCGACCCTAGGTCAAAGCGGAGCACAACGTGTCGGTGATTCCTGGGTAAATGGTTAAGGAGTCGCCACCTAATTATTTTACGGTGAATTAGGACACCTAAATGTTAACTAAATGTTGCAAAATAACTCCAATTTTATGATCTGCGAAACTAATGAGATTCTAGGTAAGGGTTCTTTATTATCCTAAAGGGAAGGGGTTAGGCATCCTTTAAGATCCGCTAACTTGCGGTTATCCGGTCAAACTCAGGTTAATTATTATATTAAGAAAAATGCATGTTTTAAAATATAAACTTAAATGATGTTGCAAGTATTTAGTAAAATGATGCATTTTGTACAAGTATGCATTTGTATGGTATTAAAGAAAAATACATGTAAAGTTGAAAAAGTATGCATTTGAGACAATTAATAGCAAGGAAAAAAATGAATTACTTATAATGCCAAAGTAATTTTTTGAAATCATTGAGTTGCATATTGAAAAAAGATAAACTTATTTGTATGATTAATAAAGTAAATAGAAGATGATCAAAGTTGTTTTTTTTGAAAATTTTGAATATGCATGACGAGCCTAAAAATAAATAAACTAGCGGCGGATTTTCAATTTTAAAACTAACCGAGCCTGAAGTAAATAACTAGCGACTGTTTCTAAATTTAAAACTACCTTACTCCTTATCTATTCCTAGCCTAGTTATTCTAAATGTCCTAACAATCACACAAACATTGAATAATTATTACAACCCAAAAATAAAAATAACGAAATTAAAGAATAATAATAAAAGGAAACTAAAGTGGATGACGATGTCATCTCGCCCTATTGGTTTTGAAATCCCGAGGTTTGGAGAATGCAAGGAGTGTGAATGCGGGTCTTCGTTCGGCAATGATCATGATGAGTCTCATAACGAAACTCTTCGTAGCTCCCGATGCGTTTCATGTAAGTGAAGAAAAGAAAAGAAAAGGATTAGTAGCGGAACATGGACATACATACACGTATGAATAAATATTTCATAAAAAAAGTAATATATTATTGGGCCTCAGAATGCAAACAGTGTGCGGGAGGGTGTAAAAAAACGAGCCAAAATGGAATTTCAGACCGAAATAAATTGGCTTGGATGCTCGATGGGCCCAATTAACATGCGAAAATAAAAAAAAAGCAGGCCCAAACATAATTTCAGATATATATATATATAAAGAAAACAGATTGGCCATGAGCCCACATCCAACATACATTCAGTCACTCCATATTCTTTTAACCCAAAAAATGCATATGATATACGAAGGATATATGATATGCCTATAGATATGCGAGGATATAGAATCTTAGTATACACTAGGTATATACCTAGACTTTTATACCTTACATACCTTGAGGTATATCATTGTATACTTAACATTTCCCAACTAGAAGAGACAAAGCAAGATCAGTTTTACATTTACCAGCAAGAGCAAAAGATAGCCATAGGTATTCCAAGGCAGAAATAATGAACCATATGAATAAGAATGAAGAAAGCCAAATACTAGATGGAGATAATGCACTAGCAGCCTAATAAATTCAAACCAATAATGATAAATCAACTATGTGATCATGCCCAGTTTCAGACCACAAGCAGTAATAATCAGAAAAGACATGCTAGTATATGGGGAATAAGGATAAATGCATTTAATTAGATAATACATCACACGATCCTAAGTAAATACCTAACGCGGGATACTTAGCTTATTAAGTCCCCTAAACAAACAAATATCACAAGGCATTTAACCCAATCAATATCACAGTTCTTTAAAAAAATTGTTAACAATATTTCAACATATTACAATATATATAAATCTAATCAATAACTTAGGTTGCTTGAATCAATTATTAAACGTGTTGACCAAACATCATACTTAGACATTTTAAGAACACAACATTATTCCACTAATCAAATACTGAATACAACACACTAATCAGGAATCCAACGAAACATATCTAAAACGTATTAACATAACCAAACAGGCTATTATACACAATATAACTTAGTCATTAGGAAACACAATAATATGAACAAAACACCACGTGATTAATACAACAAAATAAATAGAAAAATGCAGAAAATGAACAGAGAGGAGATGTAGTTAAGGACCTTCTCCGGGCAGCGAACCGAGGTGTTGTTTTGAATCGTCGAATCCGCTCGAGAATGTTTAGAATTCAGATATATAGATGTTTGATCACCGAATTCTGAATTTATAATTCTGAAAAGAATTTTGTTTCTGAAAATTTTGACCCGACCTGGAACCCACCCGACCCAGAATCAAATCAAACCCGAATTGAGCGAAAATATGAGGAATGCAATGGAATTTTCATATTGCAAAATTGAAGGCTAAAAATAGTGTTTCGGATTCGGAAATCTAAGAACAAAAGGGGTATTTTCGGATTTGGGGAATTAAGGAACAAAAGAGGTGTTTCTTAACCAAAATTAAGAACAAAGAAACTTGAATTTGTAAACTTCAAACCCAAACTGGAAATCTGAATTTTTGACCCGGGTTTCGACTTGACCCGACCGACCCGACCCGGCATGGAACCCGAAAAACAGTGGGAAAATAGCAAAAATTTCAGATTCTTCAACACCAAAAACCAATAATTTCAAAATCCTTAAGATGAAGAACACATGCAAAAGAAAGAAGAAATGCTCTTTAGATGATTTTGGATTTTTAGTGAAGAACAACACAAACAAAATACAATACAACCTTTAAGAAGATTTCGGATTTCCAAAACTTGAACCTAAATTTCGGACTTAAAAATTGACCAAAACTTCCCAAAAACCGACCTCCAAAACAGTGAACAAATGGGGCTTTTTATAGATGTATTTCCCCCAACGTTCACGTTTGAATTTTGAAAATAAAAGGGAAAAAATCTGATTTTGAAACGAATTTTAGGGGAAGGGTAGGTGTGAAGTGATGGGGTAGGGTGTGGCGTTGTCAGGTGGCGGTGTCGGCGGTGTCAGGGGGTTGGTGGTGGCAGTGGTGTAGGTGGGCGTAGGGGTAGGGGGTGTGCGGGTTCGGCGACCTAGGGGAGGGTTAGGGGTGTTTGTGTTTTAGGGTAGGGTTTGGTTAGGGGATAAAAGGAGTTGGGTTTGTGGAATTGGGCTTGGGATATAGGTGACGGGTGAAGGGGATTGGGCTTCGGGTAGGCAGAAAATGGGGGTGGCCAATTGGGCTGCCCCATTTTAAATTGGGTGTTACGTTTTGGGTAGAAATTATTTTTGGGGTGGGTTGATGTTGTTTTGGGTGAGGGGAAATAAAACGGGGAGTTGGTTAAAAATAAAAGAAGGGGTTTGTTATTAAAAAGATGTTTTGCAAAAGATGTAAATTGTTTAAAATAACATCACGATGTGATAATAATAAAAACGTAATATTTGCGAAATGCTTAATGCTTAGTAAAAAAAATAGAAATGCGATGCAATTTTGTGAAAATAAAATAACATAGAATATTAGGGTAAAACTATGCTTGTGATATTAAAAGGCGAATGGTAGTAAAAATACGAATAATAATAATGATAATGATATTAAGAATAATAATAATATATATGTATATATATGCCTATATGTATATATATTAAAATTGTTTTGAGGTGTCAAAAATATTTAAAATTATAAATAAATCGGAAAAGATGGGACAAAATTGGGTGTCAACAAATATTTTGCTCAACCTCTGAATGAAGTTGGCATATGGTAGAATCTTAACATTCTTTGTCGCCCATTCTTTTAGTACTTGGTAGATCAACAGATTTGAGTCACCGATCACCAACAACTCATCGATATCTCGGTCAAGCATCATTTGGAGACCCAAAAATGCAAGCTTCATATTCTGACATATTATTAGTACAGCAGAAAGTGAGCTTAGCGGCCTTTAGATAGTGTTGTCCTATTTTTGATATCAATACCGCTCTGATTCCAGAACCTTGATAATTGACGGCACCGTCAAAGAACATTTCCCATCCTGAATAAGGCTCTTCTTATCCTTCGTCCGCTACTAGTATTTCTTCATTTGGGAAGTATATTAGGAGTGGTTCAACATCATTTTCCATCGAGCTTTCGGTGAGAAAGTCGCCCAATGCTTGCCACTTTCACGGCTTTCTGAACCACATACACGATTTCAAATTCACTCAACAACATCTGCCATTTGGTCAATTTTCTGATAGGCATCGGCTGGTAAAGAATGTTGTTGACACCCAATTTTGTCCCATCTTTTATGATTTTATTCGTAATTTTTAATATTTTTGACACTTTTAAAATAATTTTAAAATATAGGCATATATGTGTGTATCTTCATATTATTATTATTATTCGCATATTTTATATCATTTGCATTTTTATAAAAATCATAAGTTATCCGAAATTCTATATTATTTTATTCTCGCAAAATTGCATTGCATTTCCCTTTTTATTAAGCATTAAGCATTTCGCAAATATTATATTATTATCACGTCGTTATGTTATTTTAAATAATTCACATCTTTTACAAAATATATATATATATATAATATATTTTAATATTAAGCCCCTTTTTATATTTTTAATCCATAACCCATTTTTTATTTTTTTTTCTAACCCAAAACAATTTCCTAACCCAATTAAATACCCATACCATTCCCTTATAACCCACAAAATAAAAGCCCAACCAGCCCATCATCCCCAACCCAAACAATTCCCGGACCAGCCCACTCACCCGACCCGACCCAACCTACCCGACCCATTTCCCTTCCCCTTTTAATTCCCCAAATCGTCCCCCCCAAACAAAAAACCAAAATCAGAAAACCTAAAACCCTACCCCCCCAAGGCGCCGCACCCTACACCCCTGCCCCTGCCTCGCCGCACCCCTACCCCCCCCACTTCACCACTGCCCCCCCCCTCCCCTGACACCGCCGAACGCTTGCCCCAAGAACACGCCCCAAAATCAGATTTTTTGTTCCCCCTTTATTTTGAAATTTGAATTCGTTTAAGGGGGGGTATGAGGGGTTGGGACGTTGGGTTTGAGTACCTATAAATACCCCATGTTGTTCTTCATTTTGAAGGGGATTTTTCGGAGGATTTTTTGGGAAAAACGATTCAATATATATATCTTTGTTGTGTTCTTGATTTCAAGCATTTGCCTTCCTTGTTATCCAAGAATCAAGTCCGAAAAGGTTTGTTCTTCCCTTTGATTCTCTCGATTTTTTTAGTTTTTTCCGATTCGGTCGGTCATCAATTCGGTCGGTCGACCTGCTCGGGTAATATTTTCGTAATTCTTGCATTACATATTCTTATCATTGGTTATCCAAATTGATGAAATTATTTGATTAGGGTTGAAACTCCAATTGGTCATCAACGACCGGTCAGTCGCCTCAATTTGAATTTCCAAATTTTCTTGCATTATTCTTTGTTATTATTATTGGTTATCCAAATTGATGAATTTATTTGATTCCTGGTTGAAACGCCGATCCGGTCGGAACATCGACGGTCAGATCGACGGTTGGGTAACATTTTTAGAATTTTTGCATTTCATATTCTTGTTATTGGTTATCTGAATTGGGTGTTGAAATCGATCCGTTGAAACACCGATCCGGTCAACATCGATCCGGTCGGTCGACCGATTGGATATTTCCGCACTTCTTGCATTCCGTATTCTTGTTATTATTTATCTGAATTGGGTGTTGAAATCGATCCGTTGAAACACCGATCCGGTCAGATCATCGATCCGGTCAGGTCGACCGATTGGATATTTCGCACTCTTGCATTCCGTATTCTTGTTATTATTTATCCGAATTGGGTGTTGAAATCGATCCGGTTGAAACATCGACCGGTCAAACATCGATCCGGTCGGGTCGACCCGATTGGATATTTCCGCATTCTTGCATTCCGTATTCTTGTTATTATTTATCCGAATTTGGTTTGAAATCGATTCAAGTTTGGATCATTGATCCGGTCGGTCGACCGGTTTGGGCAACATTTTCGCATTCTTGCATTTCATATTCTTGTTCTTGGTCATCCAAATTGGTCTTTGAAATCGATTTCGGTTTGAATCATCGACCAGTCAGGCGACCGATTTGAATATTTCCTAATTTCGTAACTCCTCGGTATTTTAAATCGCTATCGCCTGCTTCTTTGGCATTATTATTATGTTATTGATTGAATTAATACCGCATTCTCTTTGTTGTTTTATTGATCCAAACCAATATTAAGCGCCCATCTTTGGGAGGCGCTTCTCGGTTTCATATTATCGCTTTTCTTCTGCTTTGAATAAATACCGTCTGTTCGGGCTGTTTCGCTTCGCTTTGCTCCCGTTTGACATCGCTTTATCGCTTTATCATTTTTACTGTTTTAAACTAAACACCGTGATTTTTCCAACATTGCTTTCTATTTCGCCATCGTTTCAAAGATTCAAATTACCGTTCTCATCGCTTATCGCTTTAAAACTAGACACCGCCATTTTCGAAACTGCTTCGCCATCGCTCATCGCCATCGCTACTTTCATCGCCATCGTTACCGCCATCGCCATCGCCATCGCCATCGCTATCACATCGTTATCGCCATCGCCATCGCTATCGCTATCGCTACCGCTATCGCTACCGCTATCGCTACCGCCATCGCTACTTTCATCGCCATCGTTACCGCCATCGCCATCGCCATCGCCATCGCATCGGCATCGTTATCGCCATCGCCATCGCTATCGCTATCGCTATCGCTATCGCTACCGCTACCACTACCGCCATCGCTCGCCATCGCTCGCTACCGATATCGCTACCGCTATCGCATCAAGCATCGCTTCGCTTTCGCTTACTACCGCTGCCATCGCTTCCAATTTTATTTTACTGATTTGAACACGATACTACACTGGCCGATGAAAAATATCCGTCGATTTTGAGGCCTACACAGTTGCAAAGACGGAAATATAACTTCTGGGCAAGGATGAAGACTTAAACCTTTTATCCGAGATCAACATGTTTAGTAGGCGAGGTGACTAAAATAACCAACAAGTTATATATTCGCAGCCACGACGTGATTATAGTGATCTTTTCTATTTCACCCGAGAGACCAACACGTTTAGTAGGCGAGACAATCAAAAATAAACTACATTAGTCATATGTTTGCAGCCACGACGTGATTGAAATGTTCTTTTTAAAATTTAAGTCTGAGCCCTCCGCAATCAAAATATTCACTGTTTTGAATACGGATATGAAGTTATTTGTATTTAAATGTTTCTAACCGTTTGTTCTTGACAGCTTGCAGGGACTAAAGTAAATAAAGGCAATTATTCCTCGGAGTTCATTTATTGTTATTTCTTTCTTTAATTCAGCTTTTATCTCGCTTTGTATTGTAATATTATTTATCGCACTTATGTAATTATTGAAATGTTTAGAATAGGCAAACTTAGGATTTATTCATAGGTTAGTTTAAGATTTAAAATCCGTCGCTAGCTTATTTATTTGTAGGCTCGCAAACTTAGAAATTCTTCGCTAGTTTATTTATTTTAGGCTCGTCACGCTTATTCAAGATTTTTAAAATAACTCTTGTCATCTTTATTTGCTTCAATTAATTGTACAAATAAACTCATCTTTTTATTATTACTTTTTGCAACTTGTTGATTTTCGAAAGATTCACTTTGGCATTATAAAGAATTTATTGTCACAAATGCATGTTTTCCAAAAAAAACCTTACATGTATCTTTCTTTTATGTCATCCGAATACGTACTTGTATAAAATGCATCATATTTACTTGTATAAAATGCATCATATTTGCAAATATTTTTTTATTTATTATACTTGTAAAACATGTATTTTTCTAGCAATAATTAACCTGAATTTGACCGGATAACCGCAAGTTAGCGGATCTTAAAGGATGCCTAACCCCTTCCCTTTAGGATAATAAAGAACCCTTACCTAGAATCTCGCTACTTTCGCAAACCTTAAAATTGGAGTTTACAGTGCAGCACTTAGTTTAAATATTTAGGTGTCCTAATTCACCGTAAACATAATTAGGTGGCGACTCCTCAATCATTTACCCAGGAATCACCCGGACACGTCCGCGCTCCGCTCTCTGAGACCCGAGCGGGTCGAAAATGGGGCGCGACAGCATGGCGACTCCGCTGGTCTGCGAAACCGTGGTCATCGAAAAAGGGCGTCTGACAAGATGGCGACTCACTGGGAGTTCAGGTTCTTAACCATAACAAGTTCGGTTAATTATTGCTTTACTTTTTGTTCCTTATCTGATTTAATGCTTTGATATGTTTCATTTATGAGATTTTGCATAAATTGCTTTAATTATTATATTCTCTTACTGCTTTTCTTAAAATTGGCATTTCGCTCATATTTCTTCCACTATGGAAAATTGACACTATCACACACTACACGCGAGGTGTGTTTTGCGCACCCGCAAATTTCTTTCAATCTACCAAATTTTAGGAGAGTTGGCGGATGCGCGGAGCGTCCGGACCATCCGGTTGGCCGCGTAGCCTTCTCACTCGAGCAGTCCGCTCGGGAACCTTGAGTCTAGTAAAGCCAAATCTTAGAAAATTTAGGATAGAGCTATACCACCCTTTATTTTAAGTCATGCATGCATACACCTTAGGTGGGTCGATCCTTGGTATCGACTCCACAATTAAGAAATTCGCCAAAGATGTCTACGGGTCTCACAACCCAACGACCAATCATCATATTATGTGTAGCGTGATAAGGATAGACTAATCCAAGACTAATCATGATATGCTAAAATTGGAAAATGTACATTCATTTTGTCTCATTTCCGACAAAGCATTGCAGTTTAGCAGCTTGGATCAAATCTGTCGTAATCCCAAGATATCATGCGTTTAGGCCCACCTCTGCATAAGAGAGGCCCCTTGTATATTAGGACACGATATACAATTTGTTTGCTATTTTCATCGCTTTCCACTCTGTGTATATTATTTAAATCAATAATTACTCACCTTATACTAATTTGGTTTTCTTCATTTTTCAGGAGTTTCATTTTGCCTTATTTATTTCCCCAAAGGTTGATTCGTGTTGACTAAAACTGGCGGAGCACCCCATCTTTTATTTCCCAATCATGTCTACCCAAATTGTATTATTACTTAATGAAAAACGCGATTTAAATTGAGGCCTGAATCACATATATGCATTTAATGTGTTTTGCCTCTATCTTTTGAAAGCTTAAATGACAAATCCACATTTCTTTTGCTATTTAAAAAATTTGTTTTGTTTACTAATTTTCTTTTCTCTTTTAGCATGCAAACTAATAAATCTGTCGATAATGTGAATGTGACATGTAATGAAACAAACAAACAAAATCCAAACGATGAACAGGACTTCGAAGAGTATGAGGAAGACTCGCAACCAGAAGAATTGACAGAGGAATTGGAACATTTTGAGAATAAACCAAAGCCAAATTTAGAAGAAACTGAGGCAATAAATTTGAGGGATGCAGAAAATGTGAGAGAAACAAGAATCAGCGTCCATCTGAACGCCCCACAAAGGAAAGAACTGACGGATCTTTTGAGGCAATATATCGACGTATTTGCTTGGTCTTATGACGAGATGCCAGGATTGAGCACGGATATTGTTTCGCATAGATTGCCTATCGATCCATCTTACCCTCCGGTGAAACAAAAACCAAGGAAAATCAAGCCTAATTTGAGTTTAAGGGTCAAGGAAGAGGTGTCCAAGCAATTCGATGCAAAGGTCATTCGGGTCACAAGATACCCGACTTGGTTGGCCAACATTGTACCTGTGCCAAAGAAAGATGGAAAGATACGAGTGTGCGTGGATTATCTGAGCTCAACAAGGCCACCAAGGATGACTTCCCTCTTCCAAATATTCACATACTCATTGACAACTGTGCAAAGCATGAGTTACAATCATTTGTTGATTGCTTTGCTGGTTACCACCAAATCTTGATGGATGAGGAAGATGCAGAGAAGACAAAGATTCACTACACCTCGGGGTATATCGTTATCGAGTAATGCCGTTTGGACTCAAGAATGCAGGTGCCACCTACATGAGGGCCATGACTACCATTTTTCATGATATGATCCACAAAGAAATAGAGGTCTACGTAGATGACGTTATTATCAAGTCGCGAAGGACTTCAGATCACTTGACAGATTTAGAGAAGTTTTTTGACCGACTGAGGCGGTATAACCTGAAGTTAAATCCCGCAAAGTGCGCATTTGGTGTCCCTGCTGGGAAGTTGTTGGGTTTCATTGTAAGTAGAAGGGGTATTGAATTGGACCCCTCGAAGGTAAAGGCTATTCAAGAATTACCTCCTCCAAAGAGTCGAAAGGACGTAATGAGTTTCCTTGGTCGCCTCAACTACATCAGCAGGTTCATAGCACAATCAACAGTGATATGTGAGCCAATATTCAAGCTACTGAAGAAAGACGCTGCTACCAAGTGGACATCGGATTGCCAGCAAGCTTTCGATAGAATCAAAGAATACTTGTCTAACCCACTGCTTTGGTGCCTCCGTAACCCGGAAGGCCGTTCGTTATATCCGTCTGTGTTAGAAAATGCATTTGGAGTGCGTCTTTGGGACAACATGACGAAACAGGAAAGAAGGAGCAGGCCATATACTACTTAAGCAAGAAGTTCACACCTTACAAAGCTCGGTATACTTTGCTGGAACGCACTTGTTGTGCCTTAACGTGGATTGCACAAAAGTTTAGACATTATCTGTCTGCATATACCACTTATCTCATCTCAAGGATGGACCCGCTCAAATACATCTTTCAGAAGCCCATGCCCACTGGAAAGCTAGCAAAGTGGCAAATCTTGCTAAGTGAGTTCGATATCATATATGTCACCCAAAAGGCTATCAAAGGACAAGCACTAGCCGACCATCTTGCTGAAAACCCTGTGGATGAAGAATACATGCCTCTCCGGACTTATTTTCCGGACGAGGAGGTACTGTTTGTTGGAGAAGACATCTCAGAAGAGTACCCGGGTTGGAGAATGTTCTTCGATGGGCCGCAAACTTCAAAGGGGTTGGTATTGGAGCGCTTTGATTTCGTAATCAGTCAACACTACCCAATTTCGGCAAAACTCCGATCTCCATGCACCAACAATATGGCGGAATATGAAGCTTGTGTACTCGGACTTAGAATGGCCGTTGATATGAACATTCAAGAACTTCTGGTTATAGGTGATTCGGACTTATTGATTCATCAGGTACAAGGCGAATGGGCGACCAAGAACGGAAGATACTTCCTTACTGCATTGCGTGAAAGAATTATGCAAAAATTCAGCAGGGTAGAATTCAAGCATATCCCACGAACTCAAAACGAGTTCGCTGACGCTCTGGCAACACTGTCCTCCATGATTCAACATCCGGATAAGAACTACATTGATCCCATCAAGGTGAGCTTATCAGATCAGCCGGCATATTGTTTCAATATAGATGAAGAGTCGGATGGAAAGCCTTGGTACCACGACGTTAAGAGATATCTCAAGATAGGTGAATATCCAGAAGGCATAACTAGTATACAAAAGAGGACACTTAGGAGGTTAGCAAACCATTTCTTCCTAAACGGAGAAATCCTTTATCGGAGGACTCCAGATCTCGGTTTGTTAAGATGTGTTGATGCTCGAGAGGCAAACAGTTTAGTTGAGGAGATACACGGAGGCACGTGCGGGCCTCATATGAATGGCTTCACTTTGGCAAAGAAGATTCTAAGAGCAGGATACTTTTGGATGACCATGGAAACGGATTGCATCCACTTCGTGCAAAGATGCCATCGATGTCAGATTCATGGCGATCTAATCAAGGTACCCCCTAACGAACTCAATGTGACGAGCTCTCCTGGCCATTCGCAGCCTTGGGGCATGGATGTCATTGGCCCTATTGAACCTGGCCGCATCAAATGGACACGATTTATTCTAGTGGCAATTGACTATTTCACAAAGTGGGTAGAAGCATCGTCCCACAAGTCAAGAATAAAGAAAGTGGTAGTTGATTTTATCCGCAATAACATCATTTGTCGATTTGGAATCCCCGAGTCGATTATAACGCATAATGGGGCTAATCTCAACAAGAATCGATGAATGAGATATGCGAGAAGTTTAAGATCACTCACCGCAATTCCACTCGCATCGACCTCGGATGAACGGAGCGGTCAAGCGACCAACAAAAACATCAAAAGAATACTACGAAGATGATCGATAATTACAAGCACCGCATGAGCATCCGCTTTTTGCACTTTTGGGATATCGCACTACGCCAGGACTTCTACCGGGCAACGCCGTATCTATTGGTCTATGGAACAAGTCGTGTTACCGCAGGCGGAAATACCATCTTTGAGAATTATCCAAGAAGTCGAAATGAGCGGTTTAAATGGATACGTAATCGTCACGAACAATTGATCTTTGATTGATGGAAAGCGATTGAACGCAGTCTGCCACGGACAACTTTATCAAAACAGAATGGCCAAAGCTTTCAACAGGAAAGTAAAATCAAGGACTTTCGAACCAGGGCAATTGGTGCTAAAACGAATATTCCCGCACCAAAATGAAGCTAAAGGAAAATTCGCACCTAACTGGCAAGGGCCTTATATGGTTCACCGGGTGTTGACTGGAGGAGCGTTAATCCTAGCTGAAATGGACGGTGAAGTATGGCCAAAAGCTATCAACGCGGATGCAGTGAAAAGATACTACATTTAGGATTTTTCTATGTAATGCATTTCTTGTGTTGTAAAAAATTGCGCTCCCAAAGTGATACGCAAAGAACCCATGTCGGGTTCCGTTTCCTAGATTGCAAATCCCCCCAGAAACACATTTCTTTGTAACATGAACTACGTTATGACCTGATTCCCTCGGCGGGATACGTAGGCGGCCACATCGGCTTCGGTCCCATTTTAGAAAATCCTTACAATCCCCTTTTGCTTGTAATGAACTACGTCACGACCTGATTCCCTCATAGGGATACGTAGGCGGCCTAAATCAGCTTCGGTCCCACCATTAGGAAATATTTTCTCCTTTATCTCACAAAAGACAAAATGCACCCATCTGATCACCCTGATAGGGCAGGCAATCTACACAAGACTCGGTTGTCCGTTCAAAAGATCGTCATTCTCATATATCGACATCGGGCATTTTTTAAGGGATCACTGCCAGAGGACGCCGATAAACATGGAAAACCGTCGGCAAACTAAGCGTCCAGCCAGAAGAATTTTGGATAAGACGTTTGCTTTGTTTCACAGCATGTCACTGCTCGACAGATATATATATATGTGCAGTAATTTTTATAAGCAAATTATTTTCAACAAACATTTTCATCAAAATTCGATATAATTTTTATGTTTCTATTTTTAAGATGCATTTCTACAAATTATTTTCGAATGTTTTCATTAACGGCCGCCAAGACTGGGAAGCGAGAGGGCTACGGTCCGAGTTAGCGTGACATGCAAATACCAAGACCGGCTACAAAGTCAACGCGAATCAACTCCCCTCCCAAAACTCATAAATTTATTTGAGTACAGGTTCTTCAGTCGAAACAAGCAGGGAAGTCGCAACATTTATGAGCAGATTCGCAAGGGCCTCCGTGACGCAACTCACTACAAGAATCACTTTCCTGTTTGGAGATTGTACAAAGACGCCATGCTAAACTACATGTTCCCAACCGTGTTGTGTCCACGGAAAGAACGGTATTTCGACTTACAGGTCGCATTCTCATCTACTCAACTTTTGCATCGCTTATGTCCACACATTAACTATCATGGCATGGCAATAAGGCCCCACTTTACACTACTTTTAAATCAAAGCGCCCACCTTCTAATGCGCGGTATGTTTTAAATCAGCGCCCACCTTCTAATGCGGGTATGTTTTAAATCAGCGCCCACCTTCTAACGCGGGTATGTTTTAAATCAGCGCCCACCTTCTAATGCGGGTATGTTTTAAATCAGCGCCCACCTTCTAACGCGGGTATGTTTTAAATCAGGCACCCACCTTCGATGCGGGTATGTTTTAAATCAGCGCCCACCTTCTAACGCGGTATGTTTTAAATCAAAGGCCCACCTTCTAACGCGGGTATTTAAATTTCAACAAAGCACACCTTCTAACGCGGTATTTAAATTTCATCAGCGCCCACCTTCTAATGCGGTATGTTTTAAATCAGCGCCCACCTTCTAATGCGGGTATGTTTTAAAATCAGCGCCCACCTTCTAATGCGGGTATGTTTTAAATCAGCGCCCACCTTCTAACGCGGGTATGTTTTAAATCAGCGCCCACCTTCTAACGCGTATGTTTTAAATCAGCGCCCACCTTCTAATGCGGGTATTTAAATTTCACCAGCGCCCACCTTCTAACGCGGTATTTAAATTTCAACAGCGCCCACCTTCTAATGCGGGTATGTTTTAAATCAGGCGTCCACCTTCTAATGCGGGTATGTTTTAAATCAGGCGCCCACCTTCTAATGCGGGTATGTTTTAAATCAGTCGCCCACCTTCTAAGGCGGGTATGTTTTAAATCAGGCGTCCACCTTCTAACGCGGGTATATTTTAAATCAGGCGCCCACCTTCTAACGCGGGTATGTTTTAAATCAGGCGCCTACCTTCTAACGCGGGTATGTTTTAAATCAGGCGCCCACCTTCTAACACGGGTATGTTTTAAATCAGGCGCACACCTTCTAACGCGGATATGTTTTAAATCAGGCGCCCACCTTCTAACGCGGGTATGTTTTAAATCAGGCGCCCACCTTCTAACGCGGGTATGTTTTAAATCAGGCGCCCACCTTCTAACGCGGTATTTAAATTTCACCAGCGCCCACCTTCTAATGCGGTATTTAAATTTCATCAGCGCCCACCTTCTAACGCGGTATTTAAATTTCAATGCGCCCACCTTCTAATGCGGGTATGTTTTAAATCAGCGCCACCTTCTAATGCGGGTATGTTTTAAATCAGCGCCCACCTTCTAACGCGGGCACGTTTTAAATCAGCGCCCACCTTCTAACGCGGGTATGTTTTAAATCAGCGCCCACCTTCTAACGCGGGTATGTTTAAATCAGCGCCCACCTTCTAACGCGGTATTTAAATTTCATCAGCGCCACCTCCTAATGCGGGTATTTAAATTTCAACAGCGCCCACCTCCTAATGCGGGTATTTAAATTTCAAAGCGCCCACCTCATAATGCGGGTATTTTATTTTAAACCAGGCGCCCACCTCATAATGCGGGTATTTTATTTTAAACCAGTCGCCCACCTCATAATGCGGGTATTTTATTTTAAACCAGGCGCCCACCTCCTAATGCGGGTATTTTATTTTAAAACAGGCGCCCACCTTCTAATGCGGGTACTTTATTTTAAAGTGTAAACAGGCGCCCGCCAACGCCATCATCTGCACAACATTAAGCAACGACATCATTCCGACTTACAAAGTCATATTCTCACATACATATCTTATGCAACTGTTATACACTAACTTTTATCTTAGCTCAGTCCACAGGAATTGAATCGGCGGGAGCTTTCAAAGACAACATGGAACTATATCTCACGGCCAACCAAGGCAATTTGGTCAAACGACCTACTTGAACGTCGATCCGCTCTTTCCCATTAATTTCTCAGAATGCGACCGGTGTCATCCTAAGTCGACACTTTGGGGCATTGTTTCTTGAATGTGCACCATCTTTTTGCAACTTCTATACCCCTCGGGATTCTATTTCTTACCATGCAGTCCCGAGGATCAGGGCAAAATTGGCTACTCAGTCAACTTTCTTTGGCCGAAAACTCTTTCATCGTCTCCGTCCAAAGAGGGGCATCTGTTGATACCCAATTTTGTCCCATCTTTTATGATTTTATTCGTAATTTTTAATATTTTTGACACTTTTAAAATAATTTTAAAATATAGGCATATATGTGTGTATCTTCATATTATTATTATTATTCGCATATTTTATATCATTTGCATTTTTATAAAAATCATAAGTTATCCGAAATTCTATATTATTTTATTCTCGCAAAATTGCATTGCATTTCCCTTTTTATTAAGCATTAAGCATTTCGCAAATATTATATTATTATCACGTCGTTATGTTATTTTAAATAATTCACATCTTTTACAAAATATATATATATATATAATATATTTTAATATTAAGCCCCTTTTTATATTTTTTATCCATAACCCATTTTTTATTTTTTTTCTAACCCAAAACAATTTCCTAACCCAATTAAATACCCATACCATTCCCTTATAACCCACAAAATAAAAGCCCAACCAGCCCATCATCCCCAACCCAAACAATTCCCTGACCCACTCACCCGACCCGACCCAACCTACCCGACCCATTTCCTTCCCCTTTAATTCCCAAATCGTCCCCCAAACAAAAACAAAAATCGAAGAACCTAAAACCCTACCCCCAAGGCGCCGCACCCTACACTCCCCTGCCTCGCCAAGACCCCTACCCCCGCTACTTCACCACCGCCACCACCCTACTACCCTCGACACCGCCAACGCTTGCTCCCAAGAACACGCCCCAAAATCAGATTTTTGTTCCCCTTTATTTTGAAATTTGAATTCGTTTAAGGGGGTATGAGGGTTGGGACGTTGGGTTTGAGTACCTATAAATACCCCATGTTGTTCTTCATTTTGAAGGGGATTTTTCTGAGGATTTTGAGAAAAACGATTCAATATATATATCTTTGTTGTGTTCTTGATTTCAAGCATTTGCCTTCCTTGTTATCCAAGAATCAAGTCCAAAAGGTTTGTTCTTCCTTTGATTCTCTCGATTTTTAGTTTTTTCCGATTCGGTCGGGTCATCGACCGGTCGGTCGACCTGCTCGTAATATTTTCGTAATTCTTGCATTACATATTCTTATCATTGGTTATCCAAATTGATGAAATTATTTGATTCCGGTTGAAACTCCACTGGTCGGTCACCGACCGGTCAGGTCGCCTCAATTTGAATTTCCAAATTTTCTTGCATTGTTCTTTATTATTATTATTGGTTATCCAAATTGATGAATTTATTTGATTAGGGTTGAAACGCCGATCCGGTCGGTCAACACGGTCTCGACCGATTAGGTAACATTTTTAGAATTTTGCATTTCATATTCTTGTTATTGGTTATCCGAATTGGGTGTTGAAATCGATCCGGTTGAAACACCGATCCGGTCAACATCGATCCGGTCAGGTCGACCGATTTGGATATTTCCGCAATTCTTGCATTCCGTATTCTTGTTATTATTTATCCGAATTGGGTGTTGAAATCGATCCGTTGAAACATCTGATCCGGTCGGTCACCGATCCGGTCAGATCATCGATCCGGTCGGTCGACCCGATTTGGATATTTCCGCACTCTTGCATTCCGTATTCTTGTTATTATTTATCCGAATTGGGTGTTGAAATCGATCCGGTTGAAACACCGACCGGCCTAACATCGATCCGGTCGGTCGACCCGATTTGGATATTTCCGCATTCTTGCATTCCGTATTCTTGTTATTATTTATCTGAATTTGGTTTGAAATCGATTCAAGTTTGGATCATTGATCCGGTCAGATCATCGACCGGGTCAGATCGACGGTTTAGCAACATTTTCGTAATTCTTGCATTTCATATTCTTGTTCTTGGTCATCCAAATTGGTCTTTGAAATCGATTTGGGTTTGAATCAACGACCAGTCAGGCGACCGATTTGAATATTTCCTAATTTCGTAACTCGCCCGTATTTTAAATCGCTATCGTATGTTTCTTTGGCATTATTATTATGTTATTGATTGAATTAATACCGCATTCTCTTTGTTGTTTTATTGATCCAAACCAATATTAAGGCCCATCTTTGGGAGACGCTTCTCGCTTCATATTATCGCTTTCTTATCGTTTTAATAAATACCGTCTGTTGGGCGCCGCTTTTCGCTTCGCTTGCTCCCGCTTCAGACATCGCTTTATCGCTTTATCATTTTTATCGCTTTAAACTAAACACCGCATTTTTCCAACATTGCTTTCTATTTCGCCATCAAGCTTCAAAGATTCAAATTACCGTTCTCATCGCTTTTTTGTTTTAAAACTAGACACCGTCATTTTCGAAACTGCTCGCTCATCGCCATCGCCATCGCTACTTATCGCCATCGTTACCGCCATCGCCATCGCCATCGCCATCGCTATCATCGTTATCACATCGCCATCGCCATCGCTATCGCCATCGCTATCGCTATCGCTATCGCTATCGCTATCACGCTATCGCTACCGCCATCGCGCATTACTTTCATCGCCATCGTTACCGCCATCGCCATCGCTATCGCTATCACATCGCTATCGCTACCGCTATCGCTACCGCCATCGCATTACTTTATCGCGCATCGCTACCGCTCATCGCCATCGCCATCGCCATCGCCATCACATCGCTATCGCGCATCGCCATCGCCATCGCCATCGCTATCGCTATCGCTACCGCTATCGCTACCGCTACCACTACCGCTATCGCTCGCCATCAAGCTATCGATACCGCTACCGCTATCGCTATCAGCATCGCTTCGCTTTCTCGCTTACTATCACGCCTTCATTTCCAATTTTATTTTACTGATTTGAACACGATACTACACTGGCCGATGAAAAATATCCGCTGATTTTGAGGCCTACACAATTCTAAAGACGGAAATATAACTTCACGGGCAAGGATGAAGACTTACCCCTTTTACCCAAGATCACCATGTTTAGTAGGCGAGGTGAATTATATATTCGCACCCACGACGTGATTATAGTGATCTTTTCTATTTCACCCGAGAGACCAACACGTTTAGTAGGCGAGGCAATCAAAAATAAACTACATTAGTCATATGTTTGCAGCCACGACGTGATTGGAATGTTCTTTTTAAAATTTAAGTCTGAGCCCTCCGCAATCAAAATATTCACTGTTTTGAATACGGATATGAAGTTATTTGTATTTAAATGTTTCTAACCGTTTGTTCTTGACAACTTACGAGGGACTAAAGTAAATAAAGGCAATTATTCCTGAGTTCATTTATTGTTATTTCTTTCTTTAATTCACTTTTATCTCGCTTTGTATTGTAATATTATTTATCGCACTTATGTAATTATTGAAATGTTTAGAATAGGCAAACTTAGGATTTATTCATAGGTTAGTTTAAGATTTAAAATCCGTCGCTAGCTTATTTATTTGTAGGCTCGCAAACTTAGAAATTCTTCGCTAGTTTATTTATTTTAGGCTCGTCACGCTTATTCAAGATTTTTAAAATAACTCTTGTCATCTTTATTTGCTTCAATTAATTGTACAAATAAACTCATCTTTATTTTTACTTTTTGCAACTTGTTGATTTTCGAAAGATTCACTTTGGCATTATAAAGAATTTATTGTCACAAATGCATGTTTTCCAAAAAAAACCTTACATGTATCTTTCTTTTATGTCATCCGAATACGTACTTGTATAAAATGCATCATATTTACTTGTATAAAATGCATCATATTTGCAAATATTTTTTTATTTATTATACTTGTAAAACATGTATTTTTCTAGCAATAATTAACCTGAATTTGACCGGATAACCGCAAGTTAGCGGATCTTAAAGGATGCCTAACCCCTTCCCTTTAGGATAATAAAGAACCCTTACCTAGAATCTCGCTACTTTCGCAAACCTTAAAATTGGAGTTTACAGTGCAGCACTTAGTTTAAATATTTAGGTGTCCTAATTCACCGTAAACATAATTAGGTGGCGACTCCTCAATCATTTACCCAGGAATCACCCGGACACGTCCGCGCTCCGCTCTCTGAGACCCGAGCGGGTCGAAAATGGGGCGCGACAGCATGGCGACTCCGCTGGTCTGCGAAACCAGAAGCCGGGTCGAAAAACGGGCGCGTACAAATGTACTTCAATGGATCCATCCTGGAGATGAAATGGGTAGTGTACGATGCCAAGTAATGTCTCAACTTCTGAACTATCCATGTCAATACACAATATGTTTTTTCTACCAAAGTATATTGTGCTTCGTAAGTGGTGAATCTATTGGTCAGGTAGTAGATAACATGTTCCTTCTTTCCGGCTTCATCGTGTTGTCCCAACACGCATCCGAAAGCATTGTCCGACACTGACAGATACAGCACCAAGGGACTTCCTGGTCTCAGTAGTACCAGAATAAGTGGATTTGAAAGATATTTCTTGATGGTGTCAAATGCCTTCTTACAATCATCATTCCATTTTATCAGTACGTCCTTCTTCAAGAGTTTGAGTATGGGCTCCATGATCACCGTAGCACCGTGGACTGATCTTTGAAACGGCCGATGTAATTCAAATGACCCAAAAACTCATAACCTCCTTCGTGGTCTTCGGGGGAGGCAAGTCATGTATGGATTTGATCTTTGACGGGTCCAGTTCTATACCCCTCCGACTGATGATAAACTTGAGCAATTTTCTGACAGGTACCCCGAATGCACATTTGGTCAGGTTTAATTTCAAACTGAATTTCCGAAGTCTTTCGAAGAACTTGCGCAAATGAGTGATATGATCAGTGCTTTCTCTTGACTTGATGATGACATCATCCATATATACTTCAATTTCTTTGTAGATCATGTCATGAAAGATAGTCATCATGGCTCTCATGTATATGGCGCCGACATGTTTTAGGCCGAATGGCATTACACGATAGTGATACACTCCCCATGGTGTAATGAAAGCTGCCTTTTCTGCATCCTCTTTTTCCATCAGAATCTGATGATATCCGATAAAACAATCGATAAAGGATTGCAGCTCATGCTTGGCACAATTATCAATGAGAATATGGATATTCAGGAGTGGGAAATTGTCTTTCAGACTGGCTTTGTTAAGATCTGGTAGTCCACGCAGATTCGGATCTTCCCATCATTTTTCAGTACTGGTACAATGTTAGCTAACCACATAGGAAATGAGGCTACCTCTACCACTCCCGATACAATCTGCTTTTTGACATCTTTTATCTTCACACTTAACTCGGGTTTGCATTGTCTGATCTTCTACTTGACCGGCGCGAACTCAGGATTAATCGGTAACTTGTGCGCTATGATATATGTGCTTAAACCGGGCAAATTCGCGTAAGACCACGCAAATATGTCTACGTATTCTTTCATCAAACTGATTAACTTTTCCTTTTGTGGCGACCCTAAGTGCGAACTGATTCATGTCTCTTTGACTATTTTTTTCATCCAAGTTAGGCTTCAGCCTGTTCTCGTATTGGTGTTCTTCATCGATGAGATCTTCTGGTAACCCTATTGCCTCATCGTATTCTTCTTCATCCTCAACATTTGACTCGCTCACTTTGTGGCATATCATGACATTAGGGGTTGATTTATTTTTATTAATGAAATACAAGGCAAGCCGTGATTAGTAATATAAAGCAAAGTAAAGTAAAGTAAAGTAAAGCAAAGCATAATTTTGATAAAGCGAGGCTTCTCATTGATTTGCGAGAGTTTAATACAAAATTGTGGTCCTGACTCAGATGAACATCGAGTCATTTCTATTTTTTAACAAACATTACGAGGAAAGTAAGTAAAAGGTGAATAGCCAGGTCTCGACCGTTCTACACCGACTTTTTTTTTAAGTTATAAAATCTCATCATGGCTATTGAGGAACCAAGATCGGAATGGAAGTCTAGCTGGTGAGCCTTTCACTTGGATTCGCATCACGGATTGTGGGTGCTTCGACGTGCTCTTCCAAGATTGTCATGCAGTCTTTTTCCGCAGCCAATATCCATATCCCTTCCTCAGCATCATTTGCATCTGGTGTTGGTATCTTGATGGGAAATGACTGGTATAGACTCGGGATTGGCTTTCGCAACTCTGGGGGACCCTTCTTCTTCCCGCTTTCTTTGGAGGCTTCTTTGGGGCTGGGACATACCCGAGGCCATATCAAAAGTCATTTGTGGGTAGCTCAACCGGTTTTATGATGTCGTGCAAGTCTTTCTCGAGACTTTTCCCTGGCTCAAAGCAGGTTTGCAGCATTGTGGAGGCAACCATTTTGTATGCGGCTGGCATTGGGACTTGTGTTGTGTCTTCGGCATATGCGGCCCCCACCAGCTTGACCATGTGGAAATATGTTCCTTGAGGAACTCCCTCAATCACAGGGACAGAGTTGTTAAAGTACTTGTGGATACTTTTCTCCCCATGTATCACCACCTCGTGTCCTTCCCATACAAATTTCATGGTCTGGTATAGAGAAAATGGTACGGCTCCAGCTGCATGGATTCAAGACCTTCCTAACAGCAGATTATAGTCAGTGGAGATTGACCTGACTTGGAACTCGACGATGAATTCAGTGGATCCCATTTGAATACATAGGTCGACTTCTCTAACTGGGTCTCTTTGAGCTCCGTCAAATCCTCTCACATTTGTGTGACTCCTTCTTATCTTTCCCATATCATATCCCAACTGTTCCAGCATGGTTGTTGGGAAAATATTCAAACCGGCCCCATTGTCTATGAGGACTCGTTCTACGATTTTGCTCCTACACTCAATAGTGATAAATAGTGCCTTATTATGCATCAGCCCTTCTTTGGGCAACTCTTCTTTCCTGAACGATATTCAGTGATATCACATGATATATGTTATGTGGTATCCAAACTTTTGACGTTTGTGCCAGCAGGAACGTGTCCTTCATCTAGCACTCTCATTAATGCCAAATGGTTCTGTAGAGAACTTAACAACAGTGACAGTACTGATATCTGAGTTGGAGTCTTCTTCAAGTGCTCGATGATGGAATAATCTTTAGGTTGCATTCTATTGTGGTCAAAATTGGCCGGTTAAAATAATTAAGGCTAAAATTAAAATACAAAGTATAATATAATTAAGGAATAAAAGTGAGATACTTTTTGACAATGTATTTAGTTAATCAAATTTTCTTAATTTCACAGAGTAAAATATTACCAATTTTAATAAAATTAATTCAGAAAACTAATTAAATAATTGTCCTCTTTAATTTATAGAAATAGATAGATATTGCTTTAAAATATTTAAAAATATGCAAATGATATACAATAATATATTCGATAATATTTTCCAAATAATATGACAAAATATTACTGGAATAATTTTCGTAAAATTATTTTCGGTTTGTAAAATGCATATTTTACTCCGTTCGTAGCTCAGGAACTCTGAATAATTAAGTAAAGTATTTGGAGGGTAAAAATTAGGTGTCAACAATAGTTACGTGCACAACTATGAAACTGCCGAAGTGAATCCCCAATTCTTCGGGAACACTTGCAGCTTGGGTTTATCTTGATCGATCATCGCACATACCCGGTCTTGTAGGTTTATCTTGATCGGTCATCATGGTTCTGGATTCTCAATGGACAAAATATGCGTTACCGATCGTGCTCAAGTGTCGAGGCCGGTATCGCATTTACTGAGTCATGTCTAATCTGTCTTTAATATCTATGTGTCCGTCCAACTGTTGAGTCCGAATTTTACCCCATACAAAAGAATACATATATTTGGAGCTAAAATGTCTCTTATTCATCAATAAAAAACTCATGGTCGGCCATTATGTTTATTTTTCTAGCTTTTAATACTAATCATGATTTACGTAAATATAATATTTTATCTGCAAATAAAATGGGCAACACGAAAGGGGGAAAGAAGTTCAGACAGGCATTGTTCATTACTAGTTAACTGATGGAACTTGCACTAATAATATTATTGTTATATTCCTTACTCGATGATTGAAATTTAATTTGGGAATTCATCATCAGGATTAAAGAAATCAAATACATTTATTTTTTACCAATCAACTCCATCTTGTGGAAAATAAAAGAAATGTTATCTATCTAAACTTTTTTTTAATCTATCTAAACTTAAAATTTCAAAGTTATACTTGTTCTTTGGAGAAAACCATCAAGCTTTGGATGTAAAATTAAAGTTACCACATGATGTTTGATCAATCAAGAGCAAAGAAGACAAACCCATCCTTTTATTAGCAATATCAAATTGCAAAAGGTGATCTTCAATTTGATGTGCTCCAATAACTATAGAAGTGGTGGGTTCAGGTCCAGCATCCACAAACCCAAGACATTGCACATTATTCACTTGCACTATCGAATTTGCACCAAACATAGTCCAAGATTTATTGCTTCCCAAACCAAGTTCAATGGGTGGTACACCAGGACCAGTACGAGTATCTCCAAAACTCCATCTATCATAACACACCTTAAAAGGTGCCACAGGTTCCACCCTTGTAGCTCTAGGAAGCAATTTCACAAATGCCTCCGTAAAAGCATTGTAAATCGAAGTCTCCATTTTCGTCCAAGGCTCAACCGTACTAATTTTAGTCCCACCTTTCCCATTTTTAGTTATTTTTAGCAATGTAGTATTTATTGGTACAATATTGTCATTTATTTTAATAGATATCAATCCAATAAAATAGTCTGTCGAAGGCTCCTCTTTGAAATACGAACCTGATGTACTAACTGGATTTTTAAGAAGTGGGATGTAAACTAGTCTCTTTGAGACATCTAATGGAGAGTCAAAAACTTGAAAAATATAAGGACTTTCACCAAAGAAAATAACCCCGGTAGAACTTGTTGAAGAACTTAAACAAATCGCGAATTTTCTAGGTATACGAAAAGAATTAGCCAATTGAGTAGGAAATCCAACATAACCATTGCCGAGTCCAATAATCCCTTTAACATTTTCTACTAATCCTTGACGTAGAGAACTAGGAGCACAATCAAAAACGACACCACGTGCTGATAAATATTTACCAGGATTTGTACCATCAGTTGATTGAAGTGAAAAAGTATCTTCAGCAAGTTCACCACTAGTGCTAGTAAGAATAAAGTGGTTATAAGGTATATGTGAACAAGTATTATTGTTACACCCTGGTGAAGGAGAACCTAAACATGATTCAACACACACACCATAAAAAGAGCGTTTACAAGGGATAGAACCACAAGGAACTGGTTTATAGGATGAACTAACATAGCCCTTTTCACAATCAACCCACAAGAATCGTTGACCTAGGTCTACTGTAAATTTGATTGGTACAAGAGGTGTTCTTTGGTGAATCGTAGTGATATGTTGTTTAGTGGCTGCATCTTTGGTTACTGGAAGAATAAATGATCGTGGTCTTGAAGGAGTTTTGGCTGTACTGCATGGGAAGAATATGGGGAGAAAAGAAAGAAAGATAGATTGAATATTAGTTCTGGAGATCATTGTTATTCAAAGTTTATCAGAATTTGAGGAGATGGAGTCTTGATTTATAGTTGGCCAAAGCTTTTTTTTTTTTACTCAAGATGATTAATGACAGATGAGTAAAGTATTTGTCAAGGGACAAAAGGAAACGTGAAATAACACAGAAATCATGTTACTCCTATTAATTGTTTTGGGTATACAAGTTGTCCGCAGGAGGGTACGTTGAAGCGGTCAATAAAATGATTAAATAATGGAGGATTGGAGTTCAAATCACAGTCCCTCTATTCTAATTTATGTGACACTACAGGGGCAATCAACCGCTCAATCATCTCTCCTAAAGATTATTTTACACCATTTCTTTTTTGATTTGTCACAAAAAATTATGTCACATTTCTATATTTAAAAATAATTTAATTTTATGATGTGATTTAGAGTACACATTTATATAAGGTTTGTTTTGGACCACACATTTTAAAAAAATTTCTTTTTTTTCTTAAACTCCGTGTCAAGTTAAATGATGTCACATAAATTGAGACGGAGAGAATAGTATTAATGAAGAGGATAAGAGTACATCTTATAGAAAGTCCAATTTGTTAATAACTTTATTATAGGGTATAATTATATTACCGTTCTATTTTACAAACTATTGGATCTAACTAAATTATTTACATTGGAGTTGTGAAGAGAAGGATTTAAATAGATTATTTACCAATGTAAATTTTGAAGTAAATCGGGTATGGGGACGCACATGGAATATAAGTACAAATTTAAAATGTCAACAAAAGATTTCTGGTGAAAAATAATACACAATCCAGCAGCCCTTATTTTTGAGATGCAAAATCCATGTTTAGTAACTTTAGTGTGATCACATAACAAAATAACTTTAATACATCATTTTCTTAATCTATATTATTATAAAAGCAATGAACGCCGAAATATCGTTAGTCTTTTCCCCCTTTAAAAGTGCATTTCATTTAAATGAAATTGTCATTTAATTATTTTTTAAAAATATTTAAGACTTCCCACATAGGCTGAAACAAAGGAAATCCAGAAGGTCGATGACTCACATCAAGTAGCAACATTTGTATCCGGACGATGTCAATGGGCGGGGGATGTGTTCTCGCGGCCGCTACCCAAGTTATCAACCAAACTTTTTTACTCAATGGGGCACTGCCTTCTTCAATTGCTCAGAGTGCTCATCAAGAAGTAAACAATACTATGGACATTTTTCTATATATAATTTTGAATTGTTAGAGAAGTTTTTTTCTTAAAAGTACTCCGTTCTTTATTTATCTGGCTAAACAATTTTGTAGTTTTATATTTTGTTTTTTAAATAAACTAAATCAAATAGCAATAAATGAAAAATAACTATATAAATTATCACTTCATATCATTAATAATTTTACTTGAATTGATATATTTAAAAACTTAATTTGATGAGGTAACTCATATTTGGTTTAAACCGTTGATAGATATGTCAATCATCAAAATATAAGGTAACATGGCATGCTAACTTGTAAGGTCCCTAACCAATTCTTTTTTTTTTTTGGTAATTGGACATATTGTGTATTACCAAGGAAAAATATTTACAAGTAAAGCAAAAACTCATTCTCACACAAGCCTGATCCTAAGCAACAGGCAGTGCTCTCTTCTATTCAAAAAGCACTTACAACAGCATAAACTAAGGAACAAAAGCAGTTTCTGTAGTCTTCCAACTACTCTAGTTCTTTTAGAGAATCTAAACACAATCTTTTATATAATTTGTCTCACGAGTACTTGAATGGTAGTCATTCTTCTTCTAAAAAATTCTATGGTTCCTTTACTTTCATAAGTAATAGACACTTCCAGCAAGTGTCATTCTATACACTTCATCTTCTGCTTTCTTTGTATTGTTGTGCTCTTCAACACATTTCTTCTCCAGCTGGCACTTGAGAGGTGCTCTACTGATACTTTGTATGAAAGTAATTCTTTGATTAATATTCTTCCAATTGTACAATATATATACAATCATATTATGATTGATTAATGGAAGACTAATCTACCTTACCTAAAATATAAAATATTAATTACAATTATCTTAATCACAATATATTACACTATCAATTATAATTAATAAAAAATAGAGGTAATTATGGGATTGCCCCATAATTACTCTAACAGTCCCCCGCAATCTTAGTTGGAGGTTCTCGAATGCTGAGACTGTCCCTGAAATCATCCAAGAGTACGCGCGGAAGACCTTTTGTGAAGATGTCAGCAATCTGATAACGGGACGGCACATGGAGAACACGGACTTGACCACGGGCAACTTTTTCTCGGACAAATAAGATATCAATTTCAATGTGTTTCGTGCACTGAGGCTGAACAAGATTGTCAGATAAGTAGATCGCACTCACATTGTCACAATAGACCATTGTTGCTTTGTCAATCGAACAATATAGCTCCAGCAGTAGATTTCAGAGCCAACATGATTCAGCAACTACATTGGCGACCCCTCGATATTCCGCCTCAGCACTTGATCGAGACAGGGTGGATTGGCGTTTGGATGACCATGAAATGAGATTGTCACCCAAGAACACACAATAACAGGAAGTGGAACGACGTGTGTCCGGGCAGCCACCCCAATCTGCATCTGTGTAGGCTGAAAGACTCAAAATGGAGGACTTATAAGATGGAGTCCAAAATGGAGAGTACCCTTAACATACCGCGGAATCCTTTTGAGAGCCTCCATATGTTCCTCCTTCGGATCATGCATGTGTAAACAAACTTGTTGAACCGCATAGGAAATATCTGGTCTTGTAAAGGTCAGATATTGCAAGGTCCCAGCTAGGCTACGGTAATGGGTAGGATAGATGTATGGAGTTCCCGCATCCTTACTCAATTTCTCCTTTGTGTCAACTAGAGTATGTGAGGGTTTGCAGGATGACATCCCTGCTTTGTCAATTATTTCTCGGCATATGTATTTTGACTGAGAAACAGACCACCTGCATACTGAGTGACAGCAATGCCAAGAAAATAATTCAACGGACCCAAGTCCTTCATTGCAAATTCTGATGTAAGAAGGGACATAATAGACTGGCGGAGTAAAATGGATGATGCTGTGAGAATAATATCATCGACATACAAAATAATATATGCCATATCAGCTCCTTTCTGATAAATGAACAATGACTGATTAGACTTGTTGTGAGAGCATCCCAATTTGGAAACAAATCTTACAAACCTGTTATACCATGCCTGAGGAGCTTGTTTCAAACCATATAAGGATTTCTTCAATAGGCAAACATGATCTGGACGTGTATCGTCTCGGAAACCCAACGGCTGATGCATGTACACTGTCTCTTGTAAGATGCTATATAAGAATGCATTTTTAACATCTAATTGATTAATGGTCCAAGATTTACAAAGAGCCAATCTGAGAACAATCAGGATAGTTGCTGGCTTAACCACCAGACTGAATGTTTTACCACAATCTACCCTAACCTGCTGACACCTGCCATCACCAACAAGACGAGCTTTGTATCTCACAAAAGAACTATATGAATTCTTCTTATGACAAAAAACCCACATAGACCAAATGACGTTCACATTAGACGGACGTGGTACTAATTCCCACGTCTTATTTATAATAAGAGCATTAAATTCGTCTAACATGGCGGCTTTCCAATTCGGGTCTGATAAGGCAACTTTGGGATTATTTGGTAGAGGTGATGGTTGAACGGAGAATATTAGGTTAAATTGACGTTTGGGCCAAAAACTCCCATGCATAGCACGGGTTTCAATGGTCCGAGGTTGTTCCGTCACTAGGTGGGTAGTAGGATTCTCGGGTATGTTATTGGGCCGAGGAGATAGAATGTGGCCCAAGTGAAAGGGTGTAGCAATTTCGGTATTGGACTGGGCTCCGGAACTGGATTGAGTTAAGGGTGTAATTGAGGTAGTAGTGGACTACCCCAATTGGGCTTGTTTGCCACGAAAATGGAACTGGGCCGAGATCAGCGGTGACAAGGCAGTGGTCTCCGATCCAGTCCCATTTAGTGGTTAGGCCGAAAGTTGTGGGATATTTTGTTGGGTTGGTTCCACATGGATTTGGACATTTAGGTGGTAGTGTAAAATGGGATGTAATCCATTATCTAAAAATCATATGAAGGTGAGGATGCCATATGAGACTTAGCAAATGGGAATGTAGACTCATCAAAAATCACATGACGACAGACAATTATTTTCCCATTCTTCAAATCATAACATTTATATCCCCTATGATTTTGTGGATATCCCAAAAACACACAATGAGTGGAACGAGCCTGCAACTTGTTAATGTAAGTAGACGGAAACAAAGGATAACACAAACATCCAAACACCCTCAAATGTGTAAAAGACGGGAGACGATGATATAACATTTGTGTAGAAGACACATTGGAGAGCAATTTACTAGGAAGAATATTTAAAAGGTATGTAGCCATTTGAAGTGCATGGTGCCAAAACTTTGGTGGTGTGGATGAATGCACAAGAATAGAGCGAATCATATTATTAAGCGTTCCAATTTTTCTTTCGGCTTTTTTCCATTTTGTGGTGAGGTATGTGGACACGAAAGACGCAAAGACATCCCATTTTGATGATAAAAATCATTAAAGTTGGTATTTATGAATTTCCCCCCATTGTCACATTGAAAATATTTAATGCTTTTGCCAAATTGAGTTTTGATAAAAATACTAAATTGTTTAAAAATGGTGTAGGTTTGTGATTTATGTCCCAATGGAAAAGTCCACAAAAAAATCGAATAATCATCTAGAATGAGCATATAGTATTTATGACTTGCAGACCTCAAAACTGGTGATGTCCACAAATCACAATGCACAAGATCAAATGGCACAAAAGTATGAGAATTAGAAGATGCAAAAGGAAGCTTAATATGTTTACCAAACACACAAGATTGGCAAACAGAGGAGTCCAAAGGTTTATTACAAGAAATCAAATTATTCTTTCTAAAATTATTAAAAACTTGTGCTCCTGGTGTCCCAATCGATTGTGCCATATAGTAGGAGAAATGGCAGCAAAGGTTGATGATTTGTTCATGCTATTTTTGGAAACAGATGTGAGGGGATACAATGTAGGAAAGTAATTCCTTCATTAATATTCTTCCAATGGTACAATATATATACAATCATATTATGCTTGATTAATAGAAGACTAATCTACATTACCTAAAATATAAGATACTAATTACAATTATTCTAATCACAATATATTACACTATCAATTATAATCAATGAAGAATAGAGTAAATATATAATTTCCCCATAATTACTCTAACAGCCTTTCCAACCCAAAATTTTACTCCAAACAGCAACTGAGAAACTGCATTAAAACACACAGATATTCCCCAGATTTATCCATACTGTTACATAGAGGGCAGACTTGGTCTGATATGATCCCCCGTGATGCAAGCCTATCTCTAGTGCTTAGATGGCCATGTGCTGCAATATTCAATATGAACACCCATTTAGAAGCACCATAGTTATTTCAAACAAGCCACCTCCAAGTTACCTTTTGAAAGTCTCCTCTAAGTAGTGTGTACAACTTTCTTATGGAGAATGTGTCTGACTGTATAAGGTCTTTGATGGAATAATATGTAATTTTTAGAATATTAATTATGATTATCTAGTAATAATAGGATAATGTAAATATGGTAGATAGATATTCTAATCAACAAATTAGCCTAATCTTAGCCTTATCCTATCTAATCATATCCTTAGATTATGTTTGTAATTGTGGTATATTTTCCACATTTTGGGAAAGAATACAATTGAGAAAAATATTCTTTCATGGTATCAAGAGCTTAGGAAAAAAAATCCTAACACAAAATACCTCCACCAATTCGGCCAACCACCCCCCCCCCCCCCCACCGTCAACCGCCCGACAAATTTTTCCATTTTTTTTCCGGCAACAATGTTTGACTCTAAGTCCACATTTCATCCCGCTCTTACCGTTTCCAATATCAATACTCATATATCCATCACTCTTGAGATGGAAAATGTTCACTACGCAACATGGGCTGAGCTTTTAAAAATCTATTGCCGCTCCCACCGTGTTATTCATCACATAATCCCACCGAAAAAAGGCAAAAATGAAATATGCCAAACGCCGATGATGAAAAAGAAATGTGGCTCACTCTTGATGCGACGGTTCTTTCATGGATTTATGCAACTATTTCAAGCGATTTGTTGCATACAAATATGGAATCCAATTCCATAGTGATGGAGGCTTGGAATCACTTACGGGATATCTTCCAAGACAATAAGAATTTTCGAGCCGTCACTCTTGAACAAGAATGCTCCACCACCAACATGGCGGACTTTCAAATGCATCCGCTTATTGTTAATGCCTCAAAGTTTTATCGGATCAACTCAAGAACGTTGGTTCGTCAGTTACTAATAATAGGTTGGTTTTACAATTGGTTGTCTGCCTTACCGACGCGTATAGTGGAGTGGGTACACTCATTCACCAAAGCAATCCTCTACCACCATTTTACAAAGCCCGCTCTATGCTTATTCTTGAAGAGGCAGGCTTAGCCAAAAAGAACGCAACTGTATCAAATTCTGCCATGGTTGTCGCCTCGTCCAATGAAACTTCTACAAATTTTGATCATTCGCCAACAAGCCGGGGACAAAAAAGATGAAATGGTGGTAAAAATCGTGGTGGTGGTCGCGGTGGTGGCAAGTGTGGCGGCTACAGCAATTCCGGCGGCTGCGGGACTAGCGGTAGAGGCGGCGGCCAGCAGTTCAACTCCGGCCGGCAATGGAAACCCTGAGCCCAGTGAGGTAGTGTACCACCACAGTGGGCCTGACAGTGGCCTTGGGTTGTACCACCATGTAGTTTCCAACTGGAAATTGGGTCAGGCCCAGTCCAAGGCAAACTGGCTAGCAGCCCACTGGATTTGGGCCCAACGCCAAGCAGTGGCCAACCCGACCAATACTGAGTCCGCCATGCACACTCTCGAACTTAATCTGCCCGACACAAATTGGTATATGGACACCGGAGCAACGTCCCATATGACGTCCTCCCAAGGTAATCTCTCATCCTTTTTTAATTTGAGAAAAAATAATGGTATAATTGTCGAAAATGGTCATTTTATTCCAATTCGTGGTTATGGTTCTACCAATTTATCTCCACCAAACCCACCGTTAACTTTAAAGAATGTCCTTCGTGTTCCACAATTGATTAAAAATTTGGTTTCGGTTAGAAAGTTTACTATTGATAATTGGGTGTCTGTTGATTTTGACCCTTTTGGATTTTCCATGAAGGATTTTCAGAGGGGATGCATCTAATGAGATGAGATAGTCAGGGTGAACTCTATCCAATCACCACACCAAATCATCGAGTCAAGTTACCATCAACCTTTGAAGTTTTAGCACCTTCAGTCCGTCATGAACGCTTTGGTCATCCAAGAGAACCGGTTATAGCCTCTATTAAACAAAATAATTTAATTTCATGTACTAAAACACGTACTTCAAATATGTGTCATTCATGTCCACTTGGAAAATATGTTAAATTGCCATTTGTTTCTTCTACTTCATGCAGTCTTATGCCTTTTGATATTATCCATTGTGATAGTTGAACTTCTCCCATTTTGAGCTCTTCAGGCCATCAATTTACTCATGTTAGATGACTACTCTATTTTTTTGTGGACATTTCCATTATCTAAAAAATCACAAATTTTTTTCACATTTCTCAATTTTAGAGCATTCGTCTGAAATCAATTCGAACGAGATATTAAAAATATTCAATGTGATAATGGGAGGGAATTTGACAATGGGTCTTTTGGGATTTTCGCAATGCAAATGGTTTAAATTTTCGTCTTTCATGTCCTCATACATCCTCTCAAAATGGAAAGGCGGAAAGAAAAATCTGAATCATCAACAACATTATTAAAACATCCCTTGCCCATGCCGCTCTACACCTTCCTTTTGGAATCACGCACTACAAATGGCAACGTACCTACTTAACATACTTACAAACAAAAACTTGTCCTATCAAGCCCTTCTGAAAATCTTATACCCAAGGGAACCGTCTTACTCTCATTTACGGGTGTTCGGGTGCTTATGCTATCCTCTTATTTCATCCATCACAATCAATAAACTTCAACCTTGTTCTACTCCTTGTGTTTTTTGGGCTATCCCGCCAATCATCGAGGTTCCAAATGTTACGACATATCCTCTAATAAAATCATTGTGAGTCGTCAAGTAATCTTTGATGAAGCAAATTTCACATCACCAAAATGCATGGGTTCGGGCTACCTACCTATGATTTCCTATATGATGGCATATCCCCGTATTTGGCCCAATATTTTGTTTCCCATCCCAATTCTACTATTTCGGTCAGCCCAGAAAATTTGGGTGAGTTGGGCCCAAAAACATTGGCCTAGATGCCGCTTGACATTGCCCAGCAGTCTGGGCCTCACTGCCTAAGTCCAACCACTTCCGACAGAATTAGCCCACCACCTGGCAACCCAATTCAAAAAGCGATTCAGCGATTGGGCCTGCCTCATGACCCGATTGAATAGTCCACTGTCTGGCAGTGGCTTGGATCACGGGCCAGCCCGTGGCGAATTGGGTAATAATTGTAATTAATAATAGGATAATGTAAATAATGATAGGATAATGTAAATATGGTAGATAGACATTCACTTTGTTCGCGAAAAGGTTGCTCGTGGACAAGTGTGTGTCTTACATGTCCCGTCACGCTATCAGATTGCAGATATATTTATAAAGAGTCTTCCGCTGATTTTATTTGAAGATTTTCGGGACAGTCTCAGCATACACTGACCTCCCGTTTCGACTGCGGGGGTGTGATAGAATAATATGTAATTATTAGAATATTAATTATGATTATTTAATAATAATTGTAATTAATAATATGATAATGTAAATATGGTAGATAGATATTCTAGTCAACAAATTAGTCTAATCTTAGCTTTATTCTATCTAAGAATATCCTTAGATTGTGTTTGTAATTGTGGTATATTTATCGCATTTTGAGAAAGAATACAATTGAGAAAAATCTTCTTTCAGTCTTGTTCAGTGATCTCAACTTCTTTTAGATACTTCTTTGTCTAGACTCTTCCGAATCATCTGAGAAGCCTTTTCACATGGCGTGCCCCATGTTATGGTTCATTTTTATGCGGACATAAAAGCTACTATCATAATTGACTCTTTGTTGATCACGACACCTAATTAATTTTGAGAATTAGGAAAATCCTTTGTTTTAAGGTTAATTTATTTGAAAATCTTTTTGAGTACCAAAGTTCGGATAAAGGTCCTGGTGATTCCACGAGAAAGGTGTTAGGCACCTCGGAAGAAATCTCCGAAATGCGATTCAATTATGGGCCCAAATTTGTGACTGAAAGTATATATTTGTTTTTAAAAAATATGTTTAAAGGATATGTATAAAAAGAGAAAGTTTAGTTAAGTCTTGCACTCCTCCATCTATGGTATTATTTTAGAAGAAAAGCTTGTGAAAGTTGTTGATTCTTCATAAATGAGTTGAACTTCTCCAAAAGAGTTTAAGTAATTTCTATTACTTTTCTTGATCAAAACACACAAGATTGTTATTTGGGTAAAGTTATACTTAAATTTGATCCAAAATAATAAAAGTTCACTTATATGCTTTTAAAGTTGGTTCAAGAAAATAATTTAGTACATCTTGTTTGTTTATTCAAATCATGATTTTTGCAAGTATGGGGTAGAATTTATCACAACACTTTCTTATTTCAGTTTTGGCCGATTTTTAACCTTGAAAAGGCTATCGTTTGAAAACCGATTTCGGTTCAAATTCTCGAGAAACGCAATTGGGCTTGCGCCCCAAAACATCTTTTTGTTAGAGATAATTACGGCCCTAAACACTTAGTCCAACTAGTTTACTATTTTTAGCCCAATTATCATCTCATTACTTAGGCCAGCACCTAGATCAACTAGTTTACTATTTTTAGCCCAATTATCATCTTATTACTGCATGGTCCATTTCTAGATAAAGTATTGATCCCCGGTTCCCACTCTCATTCTTTCACCTCCACGTGTCCTTTCTTGCCCATTGCTACTTTGACATTATTTTTTCCCCTCGTTCTAACTAGAATATACATGAAGGTTTGATATTTCTTCATTCATCCTATTTTATTTCTTTTATTTTTTTGTACACACACGTATACACTGCATACATATAATTTGTTCATGAACTTTCCTTTTTAACTTCTTCCACTTTTGGAATATTTCAAGAAACTATTCAATTTTATTTTGAATTCTATAATTTTTAGACTAAGTTTTGATTTTGTCATTATTATCTTTCTAATAATTGTATTAATAAATTAGACTTAAAACTTAGTCTCATTAGATTTGTTGTCCCATTAAATTAACATCAGGATCAATGATCATACTTTCCTTCTTCGTTTGGTTTTTCTTTTCTTTTTTTTTTCTCTCAACATGGTTGTGTATGTTCAATGACAATTTCAATTGGATTTTTCTTGACTCCTAACTTATGGGAAATGCCAGTTATTTTATTAATGGTGCTCTTGTATAACTACATGTGTATGATTATACAAGAATATACAAAATCAATACATAGTTATACAAAATAATTACATTATATATACAATATATAATAGTGTATAAGAATGTATATATAATGTATAATAGTGTATTATAATATATATATATATATATATATATAATAGTGTATGAGGATGTCTATATAATGTATAATAGTGTATAAAAGTGCATATACACGATTATACATCATGTTATATAGATCTATAAATTGGAGAATGAACAAATAAAGAGGGTTCTGCGGTGGGTCGGGGAACAAAGTAAAAAAATAATATTGAAAAAGATTTGACTTCCTAAAATTTAATGTAAACGCATGTTTTAGCTAATTTAAAGTTTATTAATTTGGTTAACGTTATATATATTAATTTGGAAAATATTTATCATCTAAAATGTTAACATGTGATACCTCTTAATTGCTTGTTTATTTTAATTTTTATGTATTGCTTGTTTATTCATTTTCTTATTTCTAATTCTTAGTTGCTATTGGAGTTTTTTTTTTCATTTGGGAGATTTTAACTAATTGACGACACGAAAAAGACAAATATTCACTTCCAAAGAAAAACAGCAAAAAATAAAAAAAGATACTCCAATAAGAATTACTGCACATGAGGTCCCAGTACCAAAACTGCTTGCAAATTGATACCTGTTCAGGAAACACATTCGGCTACACAAAGTGTAAAAACAAATTGAGCTACAACCGTTGTTATCTTTTTCCCCGGTAACTACATCTATGCAAGAAGCCCTTTTTGTTATCTTGACCCATATTTAATAACTTGGCCGATTTTTGAAGATCTTCGACTGAAACTCATTTGAGTCCATATTTTTTTGCCAAAATCCATTTTTTGAAGTGTTATAAACCTTTAAGAATCATTTTCTTTAACTTAAAGAAAACATTTTTCAGATTTTTGCGAAATCATTTTAATTGGATTAGGTCGCGTAAAACGGGTCATCTACCATACTAACGATCTTAGAATCGTTTGCCTACTCGGAATTTCAACTAGATTCTAAAGGGTTCCAATAACACATCAATGTTTTACAAAATACACACACTCTGATGCAAGTCGAGCTTCATCAAAGCTTTTCACACAAAGTCGAGGTAAGGAGTTTGAGGATTTTTTAGGCATATGCATGAAGATGGACAACCGGGAGCATGCTTTGGAGGCAGTTGAGGGATTCAACCTACTTGAAGCCAAAGAATCTCAAGTAGTTGAAGGAGGCATGGGATCGACTAGAGATGTCAAGGCCGAAGTGGAGAAGAAGATAAATTTATGCAAAGAGGCTAATCTTTAAATACAAGTCATCATCCATAGAGAAGATCAAGGAAGACCCTTATTTCATTAAGGGTATTATTATAATAGCTATAGTAGTCTTTCTAGCTTGGTTAGTATAAATATTATCTTTGTTATTTTCTTAGGGAGCTTTTGATGAATTATGAATATTGTTGTTCTCTCTAGAGAGAGACTTGAGAGGCTTTGGATAAGCTCTTGTTGAATCTTGTTTTGGAAAAGGAGGTTGATTGGGATTGCTTGCAATTCCCTTGAGGTCTTTTTCATAGGTTTAAGTACTTTTGTATGGTTAATTCAATTGATGTCTTTAGTTTAATATACTTTGGATTTCTTTTGATTCCAACTCTTGTGTCTACCTTTCTATCTTTAATTTTTTGTAATTTCCTTTATCTTCCGCATTTAATATTGCATCAATTGGTATAAGAGCTAAGTCAATAGGTTTGCCCTAGCAAATCTAGTCTTGGATTTTGTTACTACAAAAAAATGTTCTAGAGTTCAAAAATCCAAAAATAGTTATTTGTTTGTTGATTCTTGCGTTATATTTGAGTTTCTTAGTGTTTTAAGAGTCTAGATATGAAATTTTAAGTTGTTTGGAGTTGAATTGAGGAATCCACTATTGTTGAGTTTGAAGATTTAAAGAACAAGCAATTTAAAAATTTGTTGATTTGGTTGAAATTGAAGATCAATTGGCGTTGGGGTTCGTTCTCCATATTGTTAGGAGTTGAGATCTACAATTTGAAGAAAAATTAAGTTGAAATCGAAGAACTCAATTTTTGGAGTTCATAAGTGTTCTTGTGGGTCTTCGCTTGAAGAAGAAAAAGCTACAAAAGGTGTCAATTGATCCAAAAAGGGTATGTGAAAAGTACAAAGAGGTGTTTAGGTACAAAAAGAATATTTCAAATGGAGAAATTTGCTGAGAAAAATCAAGGTACAAGGTCAAATTTGGCACAAAATGAATCTGAAAATCTGACAATTCGCGCAAGGTTTACTGCTGCATTCTCTACTTGCGATGCCGCAAGTGGATCGCATACGACAACATTTTCCCGAGCTCACTGTTTTGAGTTTGCGACGAATTTGCGAAGCAAAGGGTAAATCGCATATACTGAATGAATTTTACGCTTAGAGTTTGCGCCGCATACGACCCTTTGCAGGGTCGCATTTCATGCCATATACAACCCATACGCGAAGCCACATCCTCTAATCCACTCATATTTACCCGAAATCGAATTGCAATTTCGTTCTTTAATCATGTTTCACTTCATTTTCTTTTCTAAGTTTCTTCATGTTCTTGTTAATTCTTTCTTAGCTAATTAACACTAGTAATCGGCCTTACTTTGTTGTTAATTAGTTCTTGTGTCCATATTTTCTTTCGTGCTATTTCTTTTTATTCTTTTCTCATTTTGCTTCGTCGATAACTTCTTGATTCAGCCTTACTTAGGCTAAGAGTTGATCCTGGTGCATCCCCGTCATCATTGAAAAGTGCTCCGAGTTTCCTCCTATTGTTCATACCCTAGTCTTGGCCAATCAAAACTTCGCACATCCAAAAGATGAAAGTCGCGAAGATGATGATGTTGAGATGGATGTGTGGGCATATGAGGAGGGATATGATTAGAAATGAGGATGTTGAGATGGATGTGTGGGCATACGAGGAGGGATATGATTAGAAATGATAATATCCGGATGAAAGTGAGAGTGGCCTCGGTGGAGGATAAGATGTGAGAAGTGAGGTTGAGATGGTTCAGGCATATGCAGAGGAGAGGCACAAATTCCCCAGTGCGGAGGTGTGAGAGGTTGGCTATGGACGGGTTCATGAGGGGTAGAGGTAGGGCGAAGAAGTATTGGGGAGAGGTGATTAGACGGGTTATGACGCAGGTGCAACTTACTGAGGACGTGACCTTAAATAGAAGTTTGTGGAGGACACGGATTATGGTAGAAGGGTAGTAGGTAGTTGAGTGTAGTCCTACTTACACTTGCATACTGGTAATTTGTAGTATTATTATGGTAGCCCTGCTTAGCCTATCATACTAGTAGGCGCGGTATTGTTATATAGCCCCCATATCCTTTGATTTCTACTGATGTATGTTATTTGTGTACTTTGTTTATCTTATTTACCTGCATTAGTTACTGCTTCTTTTTTTCAGAATGTTTTATCATGACTTATTCGCTTTTGTTACTCTCATTTTCATGCTACTTTAAATTTCTTGTCCGAGTCTGACTGTTTCACTTGGCTTGCTTGTGCCTATGCTTTGTCTTGAGCCGATGGTCTTTTGAAAACAATCTCTCTACTTACCAAGGTAGAGGTAATGTCTGCGTACACTTTACCCTCCATGACCCCCACGTTGTGGGACTTCACTGGGTATGTTGTTATTGTTGTTGATAACTTCTTGATTCAAGTCTGTTAATTTTAATTGAGTCATCCGTTCTTCCATTGAACAAGAATCCACTCCGACCTTAAGTAGTAATTGTGCACCTTACGAACTACCGGATCGAAACAAGAATCAACATTAGCCAACCAATCGAGTGGTAAAAGGCAAGAGTGTGTGAGTTCATTTGAGTGGTGCTAGACAAGCACAAAAGAGTGTAAACACGAGTGTGGTGAGGTTTATTTACTACTAACATGTTTGCTAAGTGTTCTTTGTAGGTATATCTCCATGAATTTCGATTCATGTAGTGGCGATTTTGATGGTCATAATGATAACGAATATGAGTATGATGATGGAAATTATAGAGGCTCCATAGGCAATAATGATCATGAGCAATACTATTTCAGAGGTGAATACGAAGAGAGTGGTACTCATGGATCGTATGATGAAGATAGTGAGGTAGAAGAACCTTGTGGTGATGTTTCCAATAATGAAGATGACAATTCTGAAGGTTTTCACACTACACACTATGGGTATGGAGACGACTTAAGGTATACTTCTTCCTCACACGTACCTTATGAGTCTTATGATGGCGATCCTCATGAAAATGGAAATTGTGATGAATATAACTATGAAGATAGTAAATTTGCAAATGTTAATTGTGGAAGGTCTTCTAGTATATATTCATGTGTCTCGTCTTGTAATACTTTCTATTCTAAGCAAAATGGTATGTGTGGGGTATGTTGGTACAAGTTGGAGACCTCCTATGAGAAAGAGAGAATGTGTATTTTCTACTTCTAGAAATATCATGTCTCATGCTTCTTATCCTAATGCAAAGGTATCATGTTCTCGATATGGAAGTAGTATTAAAGGTAGGATGGGAACATCACTAGGTAGTGAAAGTGGAGGGAATTCAATGAGTCAAAGGAAAGTTGAACCAAAGAAGAAAATCCTTAAAACCAAGGTGAATGTTTGTGGTTATACAGAGTTCTCCCTTATACTTGATAACGATTGTTACACAAACTTCATCACCCCTCATGCGGTTGAGTGGTTGAGAAAACCTTGTGTGATAAGATGAGATCCTTATTATGATGAGGGAGGATATTGAGTTGATAGGAGTGTGAATGTATTCGTTTCACACGGTGAGTACCAAGAGGAGGTTTGGTGTGATGTCTTTGCATGGATACTTGTCACATATGTTTTGGAGAACCTTGGTTCCAAATGCATGGGATATCTTATGAGCAAGATTGGTATAGGTATGTAGTGAATGAAAGGGAAATATTTCTATTTTCACATATACCTCCTAGGAAACCTCCAAGTGTAAGGGTGCAAGAACCTAATGTGAAATGGCCTGCATTGACTATGGAAGCTAGTGGAGAAGAATATGAAAAATGGGAAGTCGTGATGGATGGAATCTTTGCTAGCTACCACTATTCACAAGGAAGGAAAATGGAATTGGCTCTTAGAATTTTTTAACGGAAACTTGCCAACTATTGGGAGCACTTTGAGATAGAGACTTGGGATGCATTAAAGGAGGACTTGTGGCATTATTATCCCGGGCCACATGAAAAGGGTTATAGGATCAAAGACAATTCCCAAAAGAAGAAGCCAAATGAAGGAAAACCAAATTCTCCTTGTGAAATCAATTGGGGTTTTTCACAGGAAGGGAGATTACAGTACCATACCATGTGGAGAAAAGGCAAAATGCTCCTTGTAAGACCAAGAGGTCTAATAAACTTGAGAGACAAAAGATGGAGATGAGTAAGGGAGTGCAAAGTGGCAACTCACGAGTGAAAAAATGAGTAGATATGCGAAGTGATGTGAGGGAGTTGCCACAAAATCAATCTAACCTTTCTATTTCTTCATATCTTGCTGTGAAGAATCTTTTGTAGGTACTCAAGGAAGCGAATTGCAAAATGAGTCTTCACGTGAAGAACTCATGTGCTTGAAAGAGGAAATGGAGGACAAAACCATTTCTTCGATTGATCAAATGAGCTTACCATTGGTAGCTCAAGGTAAGGAAGGTTCTTTGTGTGAACTTCAAGGTACAATAGCTAAACTCAACATTTTAAACTCTTTGAATGAACAAGTTTGTGATGTGAATGTGAGTAGTAGCTTGTCTTTGTGTGAACTTAATGATTTTTTCATGTATTGATAATGTCATTGTTGAGAGTGTCCATACACTAGTTGATCCCTTTGATGATCGAATTGATTCTTCTTGCAAGATCAATTTGTGTCCACCTAGTGTTGCCACTTATGATTTAAATGATAGTACATTATCATGTGATAAGGATAATCAAACACTAGTTGACTTTAATTATGGTAATCATGTTAACCAATCTTTTGAGCTTGGCATGCTACCAACTAGTGTTGATATTTGTGTTGATCAACTTGATTATAATGTTAATCCACTATTCGAGAAAGTTTGTGACGTGCTCAATGAACCTCTGATTAGTGATGATGTTGGCAAAGTTGGTAATTTTAATGACTGTGACATCCCATCCTTGTATGTTTTATATAAAAATGAGTCTCTTAGTCTTGTCTTTGTGTCAAGTGATGAGACTCGCATTTTTATGGTGATGTGTGTCATGCGGATAGTCATGTGAATGAAGGTACTTTGAAAGATGACATTTATAATTACATGTTTTGACTCATCATTGTTCATTGATTATTCTCTCTTTAAAGATAATGTCTTATTTGATGATAACATGACTAATTAGAGTGAAGTGCCTAGTGGAATGTATTGTAATGTTGAAAATATAGCCACTTTTGGAGACTACATGATATTTGAAAAACCACTATGAAATGATGACGCGCTTCCCTATGATGGAGAACTTTCCATGGAAAATGATAATACACTTATGGGGAAGGAGTGTTTTGAAAAGGAAGGTGATACTTGTTTGCAAATTGTTACTTCTTTCTTGTGTGTTCAAAATCTTAGTAGCATACTTGATCTTGTTCTTGAACCTAATAGCAAGGCTATATGTGAGGATACCGTAGATGAAGTTATTTTGCGTGACATCTTTCTTTATTACCTATTTGCATATAATGACGCTCATGCTTGTGTTGGGGGATGCATCTTATGTTGGGAGGGGTCCTAATGGGGTAGAAAGTTGTTTTCTTGATCAAGATATGCAGATATTCTTCTTTTGACCCCTGTGATACTTTGAATTATTGTGACTTGATGAAAGTACCTTCTTGAGATTGGTCTAGTATGCTAACTATAATGTTAAAGCTTCATGATTATCTTGCACTTATCCATGTGGTATTTCATACTTGTCTTGATCAAGAGGATGAATTATTCTTTATGAGTTTCACAATCAAAATAGGCTTGCATGTGTGGCTTCTTAAGCCTATCTCGCCATTTGTTTTACCCTCTTTCCGGATTTTCTTCAAAGACCAACATTTTGACCTTTACTTAATGAACATTTTCCTTGTTGAGTGTCTTGATGTTTGGTTATACAATAAGAGTGTTCCTTTTGAGATTGACATGATTAACCCTACTTTCGTGGTATGCTCTAGTGGTTAGTGTTTGTTTGTATTATCTTTTGATGTAGGTGATCCCTTAAATTTGAGGACAAATTCTTTTTAAGAAGGGAAGAATGATGCAAGCTGAGTTTCATCAAAGCTTTCCACACAAAATCGAGGTAAAGAGTTTGAGGATCTTCGAGGCATATGCATGAAGATGGACAATCGGGAGCATGCTTTAGAAGCAGTTGAGGGATTCAACCTACTTGAAGCAAAAAAAGCTCAAGTAGTTGAAAAAGGCATGTGATCAGCTAGAGATGTCAAGGCCGAAGTGGAGAAGAAGATGACTATTTATGCAAAGATGCTAATCTTTAAATACAAGCCATCATCCATAAAGAAGACCAAGGAAGATCCTTATTCCATTAAGGGTATTATTGTAATAGCTATAGTTGTCTTTCTAGCTTAGTTAGTACAAATACTATCTTTATTATTTCCTTAGGGAGCTTTTGATGAATTATGAATATTGTTGTTTTCTCTAGAGAGAGACTTAAGAGGCTTTGGATAAGCTCTTGTTGAATCTTGTTTTGGAAAATGATGTTGCTTGGGATTGCTTGCAATTCCCTTGAAGTCTTCTTCACAAGTTTATGTGCTTTTATATGGTTAATTCAATTGAAGTCCTTAGTTTAATATATTTTCGGTTATTTTTTATTTCAACTCTTGTGTCTACCTTTGTGTCCTTAATTTCTTGTTGTTTCCTTTATCTTCCGCATTTAATATTGCATCACACACGTATACACACACACACATATATATATATACACACATATATATATATATACACACACATACACACAATGAAAATTTGAAGCAAAGTGGACTGATGGGTTTACTAAGCCCATCAATGTAAATATCAATAATTTTTGTTGGGCCTTCAATTTGCGAACTCGATCTAATATTGTGTTGGGTCTTTGGGCCCAACGAGATAATGCAAGTTGCAGACAAGTCCACTTGAACTCTCAGACGGATTTTTCATGCAAATGAAAAAAAACGGTTAGAGGGCACCCAAATAAAGATTTAGAGACAAAGAAATCCATCCCATTTATTATTATGAAAATAGTAGGACTCTCAAGAAGGATTGATTGTTAATTCAAATATGACATATTCAATTGGCAATATTCATGATAGTTGTAAAGAAAAGGCAAAAAATATATATTGACCCTTAAACTATATTCGAAATCTCGATATCACACTAAAATTATTAAGACGATCTATTACACCTCTAACAATATTAAAAGTGAATTTAATACCTCATGTGAGCTGATGTGGTATAAAAAAATATAATTAAAAAATAAGAGAATGAGGTCAAAATTAAAGTAAAATAAATTTTAATTTTACTAAAAAGGATGATTTCACCCCATTCTCCTCCACATCCACCCCACCCACCTCTTCCCCTCCACCTTCACGCCACCTCCACCCTGACGCCCCAAACTCTTCTTCTTCCTCATTTCAAACTCACCAACAAAAATTGAAATAAAAAAAATAGTTCTCTTTAACTTCACCATTTTGATCTATCAATTAATGGATCAAGAACCAATTTTAGATTCAATCTTCAATTCTTCCGCCAAGTATTTGCACAACTCAATCTCGTCTTCTGGAAAAAGTAATGCCCCTCTTTTGTTGATTATTCACATCTACTATCATACGGGCCAATCCATTCTCATGATCCAGTTACTTTGCTAATTCTGTTTCACAATCACCAATACCATATAGCAAAAATTGATACCCAAAATAAAGCAGAAATAAAAAAGTACTAGTTTTGATTTTTGAAATAAAAAAACTTACTCTTGAAAAGCTCGATAATCCCCGAACAAGTAGACGTCAGATACTTCTGAACCTCTTCTTGTGGTATTTTGATACTTTTTCAAGAAAGGAAGAGAAATTAGAAGAATCAAAACCCGCAAAAGTTGAAGATTGATGTCAATGAAAATAATAGTTCTCTTTAATATGTGATTTTTGGCGGTACTGTATTCGAAATGGTGGTGGTGAAATTGATAGCGGTGATGGTGACATATATGATATTTTCGGTGAGATGGTGTGGTGGGATGATTTAGTGATGAACAAAATATAATTATTAAAAGATTTTGACGGTTCATTAGGGATTAATTAGTGTAAAGATAATTAATAAAAGAAAATCAAATGAATTAGGAAAATAAAAGGAAAAAAATATAAAAATTAAAATTTAAAAGATGTATGACGTGGCGCTGACATGGTACTGATGTGGCGGACGAGTGTGTAACACATCCCCTTGTGCAACTGGTTATATGTGTATCAGGGGGTAAATAAATTCACTTTTAAGATTTTCTGTAGTGTAATAGGTCGCCTTAATAATTTGAGTGTGATATCGATATTTCGGGTATAGTTTAGGAGTCAATCTATGTCTTTTGTCTAAAGAAAATTATGCCGCTACAACATCCTGATCATGACAGAGCAACTGAAATGGGTGAAAGAAACATACAACAAGAATACTACATATAAAAAACTATCATTTGAGATATACTTTATTGCATATTGTTCCTCATAAAACAAAATAAAAATCAAATTTATTTTTGTAATTTGAAATGATATTCAATATTCTTAATCGACAAACAATGATATGAGATAAATGTGCAACACACCCCTTCAAAACCTTAGTTGTATACAAAAAGGTCAAACCATATAAGAAACTATTTCCCTTCATTTTAAAATAATTGTTTGATTTTGATTTGAAACGATGTTTAAGAAAGTAAGAAAGACTTTAAATCATGAAGTTGTTAACTAAAGATATGTAAAATATAACAAAATGCTCTTTAATCTTATGATATTCAATATGACATGTGAAAAATTGAAATAAAAAAATTGCAAAAAATAATAGAGCCACTTATTTTGAAACATACTAAAAAAAAAAAGGGAAAAACATTTTGAAACAAAGGGATTAAAAAGTAAGTTTAATATCTACATAAGGGCGGACACCCGGACAGCACTTTTCCGTAATTATCCTCATATCGTGGGTCCCAGGAGGTTGAAAAAAATCTGATGCTTCAGCTTTCAACTAGCGCCTTCGACAGCGTTACCAATATTTGCTAGTTTTTCAAATCTTTTATTTTTTCTTGGATAACGTAATCATATCATAGTAGTAGAAAACAATATTCACACCCATATTTGCACCAAATACCAGTTCCATTTGGAAAAATAAAAGAATATTATAAAGTTTTTGTTAGAAAACACATAAATTTGGTCCGCTTGGGCAGTTCAATTGGTTTTAAGGGGATATTTGGAATAAGAGACCAAAGATCGAATCCCGTCAGCGGCAGTGTGGGGGTTTCTTCTTGAAATAAAGAGGACCCCTTGTGCGCAGCGTGGTACTGGTCTAACCTTTGAAATCAATTAAGTCACCATAATTTACCTCCTTCACAGACCTGTCGGACCGGGATATGGGGCTCCTGAGTGGGAGATTCCACCTTTTGGAATAAGAAAACACATAAATTTGGTACAAAAGGATTTACTTTACACTTACACTAAGCAAAAGAGAAGTGGGAGGTACTATCAGCTGAGGTAGCAGTAGAATGGATAGAGCAACACCTGTACGGAGCTCCCATACTTCCACCGCCGATCTGCTAACCTGGTCGGAGGTTCCGCCGTCGTCCAACTCTCCAGCTGTCGCCGCCGCCGCCTCCGGCAGTGCTTCTCGTTCTCATCAGGTGAGTCATCATTGCGTCATTAAGGGGTTTTGCTTATCTTTTTAAGTAATAATTACTGTTTCCTTTTGGGCAGCCTTCTGATGGAATAAGTAAGGCAGTGTTTGGTGGTCAGATCACTGATGAAGAAGCTGATACCTTAAACAAACGGTAAGACATATGAGTCATTTAATTCGTTATGTACTGGAGATTCGATTATCTCATAGATCTGATAATGCATTTTATTATTTTAGTTTTGCTTTCTTTTGTAATCTCATTTTACTCCTTCATATTCAACATAAGAGTCCACTCTGCCTTTAAAACTGGTATAAGAAAAAATAGGTATTTTGACTAAACTGCCATTAATTATAATTTGCTTAAGCACTTAATAGGTCAAATCTTGAAAAATAAAATTATTTTCTTCTTAATATGGAAGTGGACATTCAAAATAAAAACGGCTAAGTGGACACTTATTTTATATGAACCGGACGGAGTAGTATTTATTAAAGCTAATATTCTTCTGCTCATGCATGCCGTTCTTGATCTTACTGGAAGTTTGTTTAATGTGACTCCAAATCTCTTATGGTATCAAAATGAGCTTTTTTTCTTTGGGAAGGTGCGGTGATTATACTGAAACTTAGTTAAGCGATGTGCCAATGAGTCCCCTTATTGAATAGTTCACATAGTCAACAACATTGCCTTCGGCATCATTGGTTTAGGGCGTGTTTGGTATAGAGGAATATATTTCTTCAATTTTATCATGTTTGGTTGGTCAAAAGTTTTAGAAAATATCTTCTCTAAGAAAGTTTCTTAAAAATGAGGAAAATGACTTTCTAATAGAATTAGAGAAAACAAGTACCATAATTTGTATTCCACATTTATTGTCTCCTCCTTACCTTTCAACACACCCCACCTCTGCCATGCATCCGTAGCCCGCCATCCCCACCACCCCCACACTCTTGCCCTCACCCCACCCTCATAGTGTTTGCTTAGATTATATAAAATGCTTTTGGGACACTATTTTCTGCTTACTTACCAAACATCAAAAAACATCAGAAAGTAAGTAAGGAACCACTTATTATTCAGGAAAACATTTTCCAAGAAAACATTTTTCTTCGTACCAAACACACCCTTAATCTAAATTGTGTTGACAAAGTGGTCACCACATAAAGAATATATATTGGAAACTTAAGAATATAAGAAGCAAAAGGTTGCCAAGAATTAAATGGAGGACGAAACTCCAAGTTGTTTGTCCTTGTTATGCACCACAATGGGCATGCTATCTATCTAGCATTTTCAATCTCTTTTGTTATTTCTTTACTGATTAATGATCTTGTTCAGTTAGGCGTGCGTGTTGGGCTAAGATAGCCCCAATACACTCTTACATGGTGTGATATTGTCTGCTTTGGGTTAAGCTCAGACAATTTTTCCAAAAGGCCTCACATCATTAAGAGAATCCTACCCCGTATATGTAGGTTCTTTTTCCTTTCCACTCCCGATGTGAGACTTTATTCGCACACCGAATAATCTCCCCTTCGAACTAAGTTCTACAACCCATCACCAAGTATGGGCTAATTTGAAGATTAATTGTGTGCCACTCACATCATTCTCCGAGTATTTATGGCCACCAAAGTCCGCTGCTACTTTGTTGTGTAAGCATTTTCAATCTATGGGTAAAGGTAATGCACCGACTCAATAGACGGGCAAAGACACTAAGTCGGGTCACACGCTACACTCCGCCATCTTCATACTCATCCCGTCAAACCATTGGCTCTGATATCAGTTGTTGGGCTAAGATGGCCCCAAGACACTTTTACATGGTGTGATATTGTCCGCTTTGGGTCAAGCCCACGGTTTTTTCAAAAGGCCTCACACCATTAAGAGAATCCTACACTTTATATGTAGGTTTTTTTTTCTTTCCACTTTCGATGTGAGACTTTATTCACACACCCAATAACTTCAACTTTTGAATTCTGCAAACATTATGACCAACGACAAGCATGTCATCAACATAAAGCAATAAAATGATAGTCATCATCAGAGAATTTTTGTTGGGAAGAAACGAGCAAAACCAAATTGCACGACAAGATAAATACGGAAGGATACTCAAGCCAAAAAATTTTCCACACTATTTGAACAAGAGGAGCAAACTAATTTCAAGCATAAACGGATATATGGACAACAACTATACCAGCAATAAAATACCAAAGCAAGTAAAAATAAATCAAATACAAGAGACCAAATTTACATGAAAAATCCTCTTCAATGTGAAAAGGAAACAACCACGGGACCTTCGCCCATAAAAGCTCCATTAAAATCAATAAGAGTTACAACAATGTTCTTCAAATGGCTACATCAATGCCAAAGACAGAGCAACAATACATAAAAGATAGCACCAAAGCTAGTGAAAAAAAGGGAAATCACCCCCAATATGATCTACTGTTTGTGCTAAAAAACTGGAGCTACAGACTGCAAAATCCAATCTCCACCGTTGAAATCGAAGAACTAGATGTTGAGAACCCCCAGTTCAAATTTGAGCACGATCCAACAGTTAACGAAATGGAAACGCTATGGGAAATTTTGTTAGATTTTCAATATGCAAAAATCAGCTTTTCTCTCTATATGACTGCTATGAATTCACTCTTGTGTATATGAAATAAGACCTAAGTTGATCCTATATAGTGAGTTTTAGGTCAAAAGTGAGCTGGTCCAAATTGGATTGGGTTTTATTAATCCAATCCTACGTAGTAAGGGAAAATCCAAAAACTCAACAATTCTCCCCCTCCGACTATGTGGAAGAAACCGCCATCCCGACGATCAAGCAACAATCTTCAAACTTCCCTCTTGGTAATGATTTTGTCAACATATCCGAACCATTATTATCAGTGTGAATCTTCTCAAGTTCAAGCAACTTAGAATCCAACACATCTCTAATCCAATGGTATCTCACATCAATATGTTTCGATCTACCATGAAAAATAGAGTTCTTGCCAGGATGAATAGCACTCTGACAGTTGCAATAAAGCACATACCTCTCTTGAGCAAAGCCAAGTTCTTCGATAAATCTCTTCATCCAGAGCAACTCTTTACAAGCTTCAACGGTAGCAATAGGCTCTACTTTTGAAGTAGATAGAGCAATACATTTTTGCAACCTAGATTGCCAAGACACAGCTTCCCCAGCAAAAGTAACCAAGTAGTCTGAAGTAGACTTTTGAGTATCAACATCACCGGCCATATCTGAATCAGTGTAACCATAAATAATAGGCTTTCCTGTCCCAAAACACGAACTCAGACTACAAGTGCTTCAAAGATATCTCATAATCCACTTTACAGCATTCCAATGTTCTCTTCCTGGATTAGAAAGAAAATGGCTAACAATACCAGTAGTATGAGCAATATCTTGTCTCGTACAAATCATCGCATACATCAAACTGCCAACAACTGAAGCATAAGGAACTTTCTTCATATCTTCCTTGTCATCATCACTGGAAGGACACTGTTTCGTGCTCAATTTGAAGTGCATAGGTAAAGGTGTAAGGACAATTTTAGCTTTATCCATGTTGAGCCTGCGAAGTACTTTCTGAATATACTTCTCTTGTGATAATCACAACCTTTTGGCCCCTCTATCACAGACAATCTGCATGCCAAAAATTTGCCTCGCTGGTCCCAAGTCTTTCATGGCAAAAGACTTATTCAACTCTTGCTTCAACTTTTGAATTATGCAAGCATTATGACCAACGACAAGCATGTCATTAACATAAAGCAATAAAATGATAAAGTAAGCATCATAGAATTTTTGCACAAAAACACAATGATCTGAAGAAGTCTTCTTGAAGCCCTGTTGATTCATAAAAGAACCAAACTTCTTGTACCACTGCTTAGGAGCTTGTTTCAAACCATGCAAGCTTTTCTTCAATTTGCAAACATAATTCTCTTTTCCTTTGACTTCAAAACCTTCTGGCTGCTCCATATAAATTTCTTCATCTAAGTCACTATGGAGAAAAGTAGTTTTAATATCCATTTGCTCAACTTCTAAATCTAGACTTATAGCTAAGCCCAGAACAACCCGAATGGATGACAACTTCACAACTAGAGAAAATATTTCATCAAAATCAACTCCCTTCTTCCGATTAAAGCCCTTTACAACCAATCTAGCCTTGTACCGTGGAACTGGGTTACCATCTTCACGTTTCACCCTGAAAACTCACATGTTTTTCAAAGCTTTTCTGTCTTTAGGAAGCTTAACCAGATCAAATGTATGAGAGAACATTTTTATTATCCATATTCGGGGACAAGGGGATCGGAACACCCAATTCTCTAGCAAATACAACTCTTTTGATCATTTCTTCGCATGTACCTGCAGTAGCATTCAAGTAATGCCCTGTAAAGATTTAATCTCATCTTGCATAACATCAAACCACCTTTCTTTTTCTTCACTATCCATGGCCTCATCAAAACTTTTAGGTTCTCCCCTGTCAGTCAAGAGTACAAACCCCTTGGAAGAATAACGAGATGAAGGTACTTTCTCTGTAATAGATCTTCTAAGAGAACTCTTTGGAGCATTAATAGCAACTGGTTGCTGACCAACCACATCATCTTGCACCGGAACATCAACGACATTATGCTGGTCATTCTGAACATGATCACTATCTTCATTATCAACTTGATCTTCATTATTTTGAAGATTTTCTTCAGGTGCAATAGTCACAGGAACTGAATCAACATTAACTAAGCTCTCACTGCTATGAGAATCAACCTTCTCAGCTTTGTCAAAATCTTCAATTGTCTGGTCTTCAAAGAACACATCATCACAACTTCTAACAATTTTCTTTTCAACTGGATCATAGAAACGATAGCCGAATTCATAACTAATGAAGATACACTGCCTAGTTTTAACTTCCAGCTTTGACCTCTCATCCTTAGGAACATGCACAAATGCCTTACATCCGAAAACTCTCAAATGAGCATAAGAGACATTTTTACCAAACCAAACTGTATCAGGGACATTACCATCCAAAGCAACAGTATGAGATAAATTGCTAACATAGGCATCAATATTAAGTGCTTCTGCCCAAAATGAATATGGCAACTTAGCATCTGAAAGTAACATCTAATCCTCTCAACTAGAGTTCTATTCATCCTCTCTGCTAAACCATTTAATTGAGGAGTCTTGGGAGGAGTTTTCTGATGCTGAATGCCCTGCTCTTTGCAATAATTATCAAAATGATCTATATATTCACCACCATTGTCTGAGCGGATGTCTGTCTCTCAATCAGGGTCTGAAAAGCCTTGAACACACCAAGTACTTGATCCTTGGACTTCAAAGGATATACCCAGAGTTTGCAAGAATGATCATCAATAAAAGTCACAAAGTAAAGCGCACCACCAAGAGACTTCACTTTAAAAGGATCACATAAATCAAAATGTATCAACTCCAGCAAATCAAGCTTTCGTAAAAGCGAAGGACTTTGAAAAGAAACTCTTTTCTGTTTCCCGGCTACGCAATGAACACATCTCTTTAACTTTGCTTGTTTTACTTCAGAAAGAAAATTCTTCTTAGCCAAACTATCAATTCCCTTCTCGCTCATATGCGTCAGTCTTCTATGCCATAACTCTGATGAAGTATCATTCTCCACCAAATTTACTGAGTCTCAACAAATGGAGCCCTGGAATAAGTACAAATCAAATATATTGTCACCTCGAGCCACAACCATTAAACCTCCAAGAAGCTTCCACTGGCCACCATCAAGGGTTTGATCATAACCCTCATCATCAGGCTTTCCTACAGAAATTAATTCAGACGAACATCTCGAGCATGCTTGACATTGTTAAGAACCAACCTCGAACCATTCTTACTTTTTAAGCAAATTGTACCAATGCCCAATACCTCAACCTCAATATCATTACCCATTTGTAACATTCCAAAATTACCTGGAGTATAAGTAGAAAATAATTCCTTCTTTGGCGTGACATGAGAAGTGGCACATGAATCCACAAATCAGGTAGACTCATCACAAACAAGATTGATTTAATTTTTACCACAAGCAACAAGAAGATCATTTTCAGCAACAATAGCAACATGATTTTCATTATCGCCATCCTCCTTTTGCTATTTCTGGTCTCTCTTAAACCTATAGAAATGTTTCTGGATATGCCCTTTCTTGTGACAATAGTGACATGTAACATTTTTGTACCTGGATCTTGACTTGCTTCTACTTTTGCCTCTGGCATTCTGACCTTTGAAGTTACTTCTCCCCATGTCTTCAGTAACCAAAGCATCGGAGTGTGAAGCTGAGGAAGATGAGGCTTGGGATCTTGTTCGCATCTCTTCATTTAAGACACCACTCTTTCCATAGTTACAACACCATTAGGAGCAGAATTAGTCAAAGAAACTCGGAAGAGTTACCCAAGAGTCTGGCAGAGTATTTAGAACCCAAAGTCCCTGTACTTCATCATCAAACTTGACACCCATTCCAGATAACTGGTCAAGGACACCCGGGAAATCATTAATATGATTAGAAATAGGATTGTCCTATTTGAATATGATATTCATCAATTGTTTTAGTAGGAACAACTTATTATTGTCTTCAAAGCATAAAGTGTCTCGAGTTTATTCCATACACTTCTAGCATGCGTCTCATTTACAATATGATTACGCACCTTATCTTCAACCCATTGTCTGATATAGCCACAAATCTGTAAGTGCTCAAATTCCCAATCTTCATCATTCATAGACTCGATCTTGTTAGAAGCAAACATAGGTAAATGCAGTTTCACTTTCATCTTGCCTTTCTAAATATGATAATTACTGTCATTTAAACAAGACATCTTGCTCATAACTGTCTCAATCATTCAAATAGACAATAAAAAAGGGTGGTCCGGTGCACTAAGCTCCCGCTATGCGCGGAGTCCGGGAAAGGGCCAGACCACGAGTGTCTATTGTACGTAACCTTACTTCACATTTCTGTAGGAGGCTGTTTCCACTGCTTGAACCCATGACCTCCTGGTCACATGACAACAACTTTACCAGATACCCCAAGGCTCCCATTCAAATAGACAATCAACGCAATCAAATACAACCACAAGCTCTGATACCACTTTGTTGGGAAGAAACGGGTAATAACCAAATTGCACGACAAGGTAAATGCGGAAGGATATTCAAGTCAAAAAACTTTCCACACTATTTTAACAAGAGGAGAAAATTAATTTCAAGCACAAACGGATATATGGACAACAACTATAAAAAAGGGCAACCAGTGCACTAAGCTCCCTCTATGTGCGGGGTCCCGGGAAGGGCCGGACCACAAGGGTCTATTGTACGCAGCCTTACCTTGCATTTCTGCAAGAGGCTGTTTCCACGACTTGAACCTATGACCTCCTGGTCACATGACAACAACTTTACCGGTTACTCCAAAAGCTCCCCTTCGAATGCAAGAGACCAAATTTACGTGAAAAATTTCCTTCAATGTGAAGAGGAAACAACCACGGGACCTCCGCCCACAAAAGTTTCACTAAAATCAACAAGAGTTACAACAATGTTCTCCAAATGGCTACAACATCAACGCCAAAGACGGAGCAACAATACATAAAAGATAGCACCAAAACTAGTGAAGGAGAGAAATCACCCTGAAAAATGAGCTACTGTTCGTGCTTGAAAATTGGAGCTACAGACTACAAAAATTCAATCTCCACCGTTGAAATCGAAGAACCAGATGTTGAGAACCCCCGTTCAAATTTGAGCACGATCCAACGGTTAACGAAATGGAAAACGCTGTTTGAAGCGGACTGCTGTAGCAGATTTTTAATGTGCAAGTTCTCTTTATATGGATGCTATGAATTCACTTTTGTATATATGAAATATGACCTAAGTTGATCCTATATATAGTGAGTTTTAGGGCAAAAGTGGGTTTGTCCAAATTGGATTGGGTTTTATTAATCCAATTCTACATAGGAAAACCCAAAAACCCAACAATGCGGATATGAATGACACTTATAGGTTGACATTTAATTTTGTGTTAAATTCTTTTCTCCTACCCCTTTAGACTAGTGGAAGCAAAATCTGGATTTTGTTTAATGTTTGTCTTAACTCGTAATTTTATTGAACCAAGAGATTCTGTGTGGAAACTGATAAAAAACAGGAGGTTCTGTTTGAAAAAGAACTGAAAAATCCAGTAACTCGGGAACAACTTTGAAGTTATGTACTGTGATCCTTTGGACCTAGTCTTGTTGAAATTTGAAGTTAAGTACTGTGATCCTTTGGACTAAGTCTTGTTGAAACTTGTCTTCAGCAAACCTTGTTCAGGGTATAAACTGAGGGAGATCAGTGGCAGCAATATATTTTCTGATCACGGTGAAGATGGTACATCAGAATCAGTGCGCATTATTCAGGTATTTGTTTTCTCTCTTTTTAGGGAAAATTGATATACACTGGACTAGCAGTGTGAGCATACTGCCTAATTAGGAAACCGGTGAATGGAGATTTAACCAAAATATTTACGGTGCATAATAGCAAGCTGCAAACGGAATAAGCCAAATTTCATTCAGTACTGAAGAAAACATTTCCCCAAAGAAGCCTACCACTCTGACCGAAGTGGCAAAGCAACGTGAGTTGAGTGGAAATTTGGAAAGTGAGTCGGATAGCAAAGTCAAGAAGCAGCTATCAGATGCAAAGACCAAGGAGCTTAGTGGGAATGATATCTTTGGCCCTCCTGAAGAAGTTCCTCTTAGATCACTGGCTGCTGCACGCTCCTCGGAGTCAAAAGAAAACAAAGACATGGGTGAACCTGCTCCACGAACTGTACGCACATCTGTTAGGGTTTCTAATGTGAGTTGCCTTTGAGACTTTTTTCTTTTCCCACCCAACCTAAAATATAAAAAAGAAAGGTCTGATCCCTTCCTACTATCTTAATTGAGAAACAAATGATGAAGAGTTGGGACGGTGTTGATGATTTAACCTGATGAAATTCCTCAGGTGGCTTTAAAGTTGAGAGAAAGAAAAGGTTAATATCCAGTAAGATGCTTTTAAACTTACATTGGAAGTTATAAAAACTGGTCAAATAACTTAGATTTAGTGCCTCAGGTGGCTTAAGGATTCAAAGAACAACAAGAGTGGCCATCTGATAAGACTCATTTTTACTGTGGAACTAGAAGAAATCAGTGACTCAAGTGTTCTATTTTCTCCCATGTCTGATGCTATCTAAGATTGATGTTTATTGCTTAATTGTTTTATCCTTTTCATTACTTTGGCTTCTACTACTCTGTGCTCTCGTTACCCTTGCCGCATTTTGTAGCCTGCTGGTGGGCAAAGCAGTATCTTGTTTGGTGATGAACCTGTTGTCAAGACAACAAAGAAAATACATAATCAGAAGTTTGCAGAATTGACGGGCAATGACATTTTCAAGGGAGATATTCCTCCTGGATCGGCGGAGAAGACATTGAGCAGTGCTAAGCTGAAAGAAATGAGTGGTAATGATATATTTTCTGATGGAAAAATTGAATCCAGGGATCACTTTAGCGGTGTGCGCAAACCACCTGGTGGAGAAAGCTCAATCAGATTAGTGTAATCTCATCCAATGGCTTTCATGTTGACCTGTAGTGCCCACTTTGCAGTTGCTTTCTGACTAGTGAGGACTTCATGGCATTTAGGATTGAGGATTGTAAAACTTGATGTATCATTATTGTAATTTGCTACAAACTGCAGAGTAGTTAGCCATTGAGAATTTCTCTGTTGAACTGTTGTAGGAGCTGATAGATTAACAATCCAGGAAAACCTAGCCCATTCTATTTGCCCCAGTTGTCTTGATCAGTTGACATATGTCTCCTATCTAATATCGAATTGTATCATCCTACCTCAAATCAATGTTTTCTGCTATTATTGGTTAGCTGGCATGGAAATGTATCCAAGAAACGAATGAGATTTTGAAACTGATTCTAGCCAATAATGGAAAATTAGTTTCTCTTCTGCTTATTGCTGAATATAAGCAAACGAGGAACTCCTTTTGTTAAAGAAAGTTCAAAAAGACTGTATGAAGGTGCTGCATCCCCATGGTGGAAGCAGAGGAGTGCTCTGTAGTTATCGTTTGAATTCTTTCCATCTGCAGCTTATACATTTTTTGCTTCACTAGTTTGATTATTCGGACATACTAACATCACGTTATTTGGATCTATTTATCTAGACGAACAACAGATCACTAATTATGTGGATCATTCTTAAATGTTACTCCCTCCGTTTAGTTTTATTTGTCCACTATAGACTTTGCATACCTCTTAAGAAATAATAAATGAAGTTCATAATTTATCATGATATATATATTAATTGTTGTGTATTTTTAATGAACTTGAAAAGTGTATGAAATGAGCAAATTAATACAACAGGTAAAACAGATAATTAAAAGTGATAAATAAAAGTGAAAATTTATTTTCTTATTTGTTAATTGCTAGTAGCAATTTCTTAGACGCAACATATGCATGGGATGATGTACTCTATTGTTTCACTCAAATTTAATTGGAAAAAAAAATAGAAGAAGATGATGACCAATTGCTTGTTTAATCATTTTCTTTCAAATATCCAACACTAGCATCAGTGTTCGCGGAAGTCTGTATAACAGTAAAAGAACTAACGGCGTTGTGACAGAAGCCTCACTGGATCATAATGTGTACTTTCTCTATCCCAATTTATAGGATATACTTTTTTTTAGTAAGTCCTAAAGAATGACATATTTTCTTATTTAACTATAAACTTTATTTTTTACACTTAACAAGATAATATATAACCACACAAATATATTTAATTTATTTTAGACTACAAACTTAAAGGTAAGTTCTACAGAGTTGTGGTTAGACCCACTATGTTGTATGAGCGGAGTGTTGGGCTGTTAAGAACTCTCACGTTCAAAAGATGAAAGTTGCGGAAATGAGGATGCTATGATGGATGTGTGGACATACTAGGAGTGATAGGATTGGAAATGAAGAAATTCAAGATAAGGTTGAAGTGACTTCAGTGGAGAATAAAATGCGGGAAGCGAAATTAAGATGGTTCGGGCATGTGTAGAGGAGATGCACGGATGCCCCAGTGCGGAGGTGTGAGAGGCAGACTATGGACGATTTCAGGAGAGACAGAGGTAGGCCGAAGAAGTATTGGAGTGAGGTGATTAGACAAGGCATATCGCAGGTCCAACTTACCGAGGACATGACCTTAGATAGGTGGTTATGGAGGACACAAATTAGAGTAGATGGTTAGGAAGTTATTGAATGTTGTACTACTTATTCTTTCATGCTAGTAGTCGTAACATTATCCTGGTGGTTCCTTGTCATTCGATTTTTGTTACTATTTGTTATTTTTTGTACTTTGATTATCGTCCTACATGCTTGTTTCTTTCACTTTGTTATCTTATTTCCTTGTTGCTATTACTTCTTATTATCATTGTTGCTTTCGTTTCTACTTGAGCTGGCTTATTATCATTGTTGCTTTCGTTTCTACTTGAGCTGGGGGTCTATCGGAAATAACCTCTCTATCCGTCAAAAGATAGGGGTACGATCTGCGTACATTCTACCCTCCCAGACCTCACCTGGTGGGATTATACTGGGCATGTTGTTGTTGTTTTAGACCACAAGATTCAAAAGTTTATTATTATTTCTTAAACTTCGTGCCCAGTCAAACTATATCATATAAATTAGGACGGAGGAAGTAATATAAAAAGACACAAATCTAAAAAGACAAAAAACATGTAGCTAATTGATCCCAATCGACGTAGCACTACTCCAGCTTAAGTAATCAACTATATATGATTAGGATTTCCTTGATCGATCATTGTAATGGTTTAAATGTTGCTTTCAACTGTGTTTTACACCTAGTGTAAAGAATTCTGATGAGCTCCTTATTAGCGTAGGCCTGTAGGTCATATACTTTCTCGGTGAGGTTTAGCCTTTCAGAGATTTCTCCATTTAGAAAATATAGAAAACTTTTATCACTTTGATGAAAGAAAGGCCATGAGCTTAAGCTCCCAACATGAGCCGAGAGGTGACTTGCAAAGAGTGTCAAAGATTGCCGTCCGACATATGGTGATATGCGTAATATGGAATGGAATATGGAGTGGAGTTGAAGATTGGACGTGACGATCCAAGAAGGAACATGTTTATTTTTGGCTTTTATGTAGGTCTTGGCCGAGCCAATTTCCTTTTTGCTTATTTTAATTCCTAGCTTAACTACTAGCTCTCCTTAGGACATAATTAGTATGCCGTGTAATAACTACTAGCTCTCCTTAGGACATAATTAATATGTCGTGTAATAGAGTAAGGTGACAAGGCCAAGAACCATCTAGAACACGAAGATTCCAAGGAGGTAATTCATGAACTAACTAGTTCATGCACTTATCTATATGGATGACACAAAAAGTTGGCCTAGAGAACATGAAGGGCTGACCGAGCATTTCTCCTTTTCATTCGGCCATGATACATGCTAAGAGGAGAAGCTTCAAACGTTTCTCAAGGATATGATTCATGAACTAACTAGTTCATGCACTTATCTACATGGCTGACACAAAAGGGTGGCCTAGAGTTCATGAAGAGTTAGTCGATCCCTTCACCAATTCGTCCGAACCACTTCCCCCTTTTCCATTGTGGCCGAATGGTTCATGTATTGTGTCTATCTAGTTGTCTTCTAGAAGGGTCTAAGTACTAGTATAAATAGGACATGTAATTGATGTAAATAAACATTGAAGATTTATGAAATATACTTGAGTTTTACTCAACTTTGCTAAGTTATTCAACTTTTGTGTTGTTAATTTAGTTGGTCCTTTTGTGGGCCATCAATCCTTTTGTGGTCCGAACCTCGATCCTTTTATAGGTCAGACCCTTGGTGCAAGTCTAGTTAGAACTTTTGTGATCTAGCTAAACCTAAGCTAAGGTTTCCTTCGGTATAAGTTTAGTTAGAACTTTTGTGATCTAACTACGCCCAAACCAAGGTTCTATCCGTCCTTTCGGCTTGCTTCACTTGGTTTGCACCCGAGCTTGTCCTTAGCAACCTCGTGTCCAATCCTTGTCCAAATTGCTTCATTATTTTCACCAAAACATCCTACACTTCCCCAATTCACACCCCAAAGGCCTTAAACCGAATCATCACAAAACCACCCGAACACCTCAACCAATTCCCTCACCGTTCCAGTCGAATCCCTATACCGTCAACCTACTGTAGAGATCAGTTTCCGCCACCTTACTACCATCCAACCACTAAACGCTGACCACCAATATAACCATCAACGTGTCTAGAACATCTCCAAAAAATGCTTTGACCCATTTCCACCCTAAACTACCCATGCAAGCCCCACAACACCACAATGTCCAGTGAATTCGAGAACCCGACACCCCACCTTTTGAGTCCATTTTCGTATCAATCCATTTCCACCCAAACTCCGACCAACCTACCCTCACAAACCCCTCATTATATACATCAGTTTGATATCAGAGCAAGGCATTCCCGTCCCACACCTTGACGCTATGTCTAACATGAACAAAGAACTTCGGCGGACCACAAGTGACATTATTGCGAAACAAATGCAACTCTTGAGAAGAGAGTTTGCGGAGCGTGTCGTGATTAATGATGCTGGGTCCGGGGAAGAGGTTGCACAAAACAACCCAATGCATGCAAGGGAAGATGTCCAAGACAACCCAAGGCATGATAGGGAAGATGACCGAAGCCTACAGCTTGAACTTCCAACCTTTGAAGGCAATATGGATCCGGAAAAGTTTCTTGAATGGATAAGGGCCATTGAGAGGATTTTCGAATACAAGCAATATGATGATCACAAATGTTTTAAGGTTGCTACATTGAAGTTGAAGGAATTTGCTTTAGTGTGGTATGAAAACCTTAAAACAAGCCGGAGAAGAAATGAGTAAACCAAGATTGATTCTTGGGACAAACTAAAAACATATTTGAAGAAAACGTTCTTTCCAAGGGAATATGAACAAGACCTATACCTCAAGCTCAACAAACTTCGTCAAGGAGTTCTTAAAGTTGAGGAATACGTCCGAGAGTTCGAGAAAGTCACCATGCTTTGTGACTTAGAAGAAAAGGAGACTCAAAAGATTTCCCGATTCATTGGGGGCTTGAACATGGCGATTCAAGAGAAGGTTGAAGTTGCAACATACAACACCTTTGAAGACTATGTCATTTAGAACTCAAGTTTGAAAAACAACAAAAGAAGAGTACCCCAAAATCCTATGTAAAGCCCACTAGTGTTAAAGAAAAGGGCAGTACCTCTTTTTCTAACCCGTTGTATAGCCAAGAAAGTGTGGAAAAAGATAAAGGAAAGAAAGCAGAGGTCACAAAGGGGGTAGATAGAAGTAGAAAAATGTGCTTTGAATGTCAAGGATTAGAGACTTCGCAAATGAATGTCCTAACTGTCGCACCATTTTTTAATCCCCCACCCGTCGCGAAGAAGGGGGATCCAGCATGGTCGCGACGTATTGGTGATTCCTAAATTAACTAAAGCTTAAGGAGTCGCCACTTAATTATTCTACGGTGAATTAGGGCACCTAAATGTTAACATAAATGCTATAAAATGAACTCCGATTAATGGTCTGCTAATCTATGAGATTCTGGGTAAGAGTTTTTTATTATCCTAAAGAGAAGGGGTTAGACATCCTTTAAGATCCGCTAACTACGGTTATCCGGTCAAACTTAGGTTAATTATTACGCTAAAAATGCATGTTAAAAGTATTGTTGACACCCAATTTTGTCCCATCTTTTATGATTTTATTTGTAATTTTTAATATTTTTACACTTTTAAAATAATTTTAAAATATAGGCATATATGTGTATATCCTCTTATTATTATTATTTCATTTGCATTTTTATAATAATCATAAGTTTTATCCGAAATTCTATGTTATCTTATTCTCGCAAAATTGCATCGCATTTCCATTTTTTATTAAGCATTAAACATTTCGCAAATATTATATTTTATCATTATCACGTCGTTACGTTATTTTAAATAATTCACATCTTTTACAAAAAATATATAAATATGTTTCAATATTAAGCCCCTTTTCATATTTTTAAATCCATAACCCATTTTCTATTTTCCTAACCCAAAACAATTTCTAACCCATTTCATTTTCCCAACCCAATACAAATTCTACCCAAACAAACAAGTCCAAACTCCCCAATTAAATTCCCTTATACCCAAACCCACAAAACAAAATCCCAAAACCTTTCCAAGCCCAACCGGCCACCCCACTCCCATTTAAACCAAGCCCACAAAATAAACTCCCAAGCCCATTCCCTTATTTCACCAAGCACCAACCAAAACTCCAAGCCCAACCGGCCATTAACCCGTCGACCCAACCCAAACCCGCGGCCCATAACCCATGCCCCCTTTTTTAATCCCCAAACCAAACAAACAACCCCCAAAATCAGAAAATCAAAAAAAACCCTACACTCCTTTCTCTTCAACCCCAAGCCGCCGCACACCCCATACCCCCCATACCCGACCCCACACGCCGGTCACCTCGCCCACTGCCACCACCAACTCCCTGCCACCAAACCCTGACACCACCACACCCCTCCCATCACTTCACCATACCCATACCCCTAAAAATCCGCTTCAAAAATTCAGATTTCTTTTGCCTTTAATTCAAATTTCAAACTCGTTCTTGGGGGGGAAATCCACCTATAAATATCCCCATTGTTCTTCATTTTGGAGAGGTTCGAAAATCCGTCATTTTTGGGGGGTTCGATTTTCGGATAAAAAGGGTTCTTTTTAGGAGTTTTCGAATTCGATTTTTTTTGGGTTGAAAATTTAGATTCAAATCTCTGTTTCTTTTGATTTTATTAGTGTTGTTCTTCACTGAAAAAGAAACAATCCGAAATCTGCTTGAGAGTTGTTTGTTCTTGCATGTGTTCTTCAACTTAAAGACTCCGAAATATAGGTCGAAATTATTATTTTTAGTGTTGAAGAATCTGGATTTTAAGCTATTTTTTTTTACTGTTTTTTGGTTTCGGGTCGGGTCACTGCCGGGTCGGGTCAGAACATTTTCAGAAACAGTATCCTTATCAGAATTACCAATTCAGAATTGGGTGATCAAAAATCCAAAATCTGAATTCTAAACATCTCCGAGCGGGTCGTCGATTCGAAACAAGCCTCGGTTCGCTACCCGGAGAAGGTCCGTAAATTCAAACTCTTCTCATTTTTTAACTTTCTGTATTTTGCGTGTTTTATCACTGATTTAGTGATAATGTAGTCTATTTGTGTTGTTGTGTTTAGAGTTTAAGTATGTCGGGTTTGTTAGTTTATTTATGAAATATTTTGATGGATGATTACGGTTGTTTAGAAGAATTAGGATGTTTGATTAAATTAAATGATTGGTACTAGCTTTTTTATTAACGTATCTGATTTGACTATCAATGCTTAGATGTGATATATTATCTCAATACTTTTTTAATAGAGATTATAATGTAGACGTTGATTAGTTAAGTACCATTCGTTGCTTCTTGTTAATTGACTGTTTATACCTAAGTATGCTATGTTGAGTTTATATTTAGAGTTAAGTGATGTATATACCGTCTCAATGTCTGTTTCAGTGAAGATCATGATATAAGTAATTAGTATGATAGTTTATTTTACTTTGAGAGTCATGTTATATAGTTCAGTTCTGAATATGTTCTTGTACTTTGGTCTTTGACCTGTTTGAATCTCATGTTAAGTAGTCATAAAGTTTTAATTATTGTATTAACTTGGATACATGTTTGTGTGACTAATCTCATGTCCTTCTATGATTTAGAAGTAGTATAGGTTAAGTTTTATTACTTTTTGACATTTGTTGGTATGAATCTATATGGAAAGAATCTCAAAGGGCCAATATGAACCTTGTGTATGTCTGTTGATCCACGAACACGATTAAATGGGGGCTATGTTAAGTAGTTTTGAAACATATTTGTTCTTATCATGATCCTGTGCCTGTTTGAGCATCTTGCACACTTGCCTTTACTTGTCTTTGTGTAAAAACTGTCACCATGTTAGAATGAAAATCCTTTCATATCATATCTTGCTTAGATTAATAGTGTGCATGCTTAGTCTAGCTTGGACAGTCCTATTCTGCAGTGTGTCATATCTGAATTGACCAATCATGTGTCTATGTGTCTACCAGCTTGATTATCCATCTGTCTTACTTGCTTTAGTGCATTATGTCTAGTTGTGTAGAATGAATGAGATTCCGCATATTTATTTTTTGACTTGATTGACTCCACATTTAAGAAATTGCATAAAAAATGATCATCTATGCATTTCTAGGCCTCCATACTCTTCCTAAATTGACTACATATTTGTCTTTACTTGCCTAAGTGTACAATGCCTTCATGACAACATATAGCACTTTCCTAAGCTTTCATGTGTCATACCATGTCTATTTGAACTACTAAGTGATACATGTGCCAACGTCATGTTAACCATAAGTCTTTGCTTATGCATACATGTAGTCTCCTTTCTTATTTTCATGTAAAGCATATGTAGGAAAAGTTGATATACTGAAAACTGTCTAAGGATTTGAATATACTATGAGCTGCTCGAAACTGGAACCTAAGTTTTGCATAATCCCTACTAGTTCCCTTATATTTTGAGTAAATAGGCTATGTGTACATCTGAGGATTTGCTTGAGACTATTTGAGCAACTTGCAACCCCATCATATCTTACCTCTTTCTGAGTTTGAATGTCCAGGGTCTACTATGTCATATCTTGCTCCAATTTACTTCTTCCTTCCATATTATGCCTTTTTCCTGCCCCCTTTATTTGAGACTTTCAGAATGTATATATATGTGAGTTTTTATACTTATCTTAATATGCTGGTTGAAAGCAAAGACAAGCTTCGGGTTGGGTTTAGCCTTCTTCGATAGCCTGCCATGCCTAAGGTTCAAGAAGCCTTTTGAATCTTGTTGCGGCATCGGAAATGAATGGTGGTAGCCCTCTTTGTCTTCTTATCTTTCGAATTTGAGGTTTAGTGTGATTAGTTCTTAAGTTTACCTTTCCCTTTATGTCTTTGCTGTGCTACCAGTGGTTGTGGTATCCTGTTGCACCTTGAGATTCTGGATACATGCCATTTTTAAATAGTTCTGGTTATGGGTTTTGTTGCATTTTGGCTGCTGATTCTGAGGCGCCAGCTGTCGCAACACTTGGGCTAATTATCGCACTATTCTCGCCTGCTGCTTGTCGCCACACCGCCGTAATCTGGACCATTTACACTTCTTTTCGGAAACATTTTACTGCTGCATTTTGAGCTCATTTGATGTCTTATCACTGCTGTATTTTTAGCACAATTGCTGCTGTTTTCTTGGCTAAAAGCCTGCTACTTTAGGCTGTTTCGGACAGCCCACTGCTTCTGCGTTTCAAGCCCACTACTGCGTTATTTTTAAACCCAATTGCTGCTGTTTTTCTCGGCTGAAAACAGCTGGTTTAAAACTGCCTTTGGACAACTGCAATATTTCGGTTTTACTGTTTTGGTATTATTTTACTGATTTGAACAAATACTATACTTAGGCCGACGAAATTGAATTTGAGGCCGCACTTTTTCGTTTCTCTGTTTCAGCACTGATTCTCTGTTTCAGTTTTCCTGTTTACTGATTTCTGTCTCAGTATTGTTTTACTGTTTTCAAACTAAAAACTGCATTTAGGCCGATGAAATTGAATTCGCGGCCGCGCTTTTTCGTTTTCTCTGTTTTTCAGTTTAACTGTTTTAAACATCCGTGCAACAGATATATTACTGTTTTACTGTTTTTACTGTTTTGAATAAATACCGCGTCTTTTTGGGTACTGCTCTCTATTTCAGTTTGCTGCTCGGTTTCAGACATCGTTTTTATCGCTTTTTATCGCTTTAAACTAACACCGCGTCATTTTCGAAACTGCTTTTTCTGCCTCGCTTTTCACGCTTGTCGCCATCGCATCTTGTTTCATTTTAATTTTACTGATTTGAACACGATACTACACTGGCCGATGAAAAATATCCGTCGATTTTGAGGCCTCCACAGTTGCAAAGACGGAAATATAACTTCTGGGCAATGATGAGGCTTAAACCTTTTCCAAGATCAACATGTTTAGTAGGCGAGGTGACTAAAATAACCAACAAGGTATATATTCGCAAATTACGACGTGATTATAGTGATCTTTTCTATTTCACCCGAGAGACCAACACGTTTAGTAGGCGAGACAATCAAAATAAACCACATTTGTCATATGTTTGCAGCCACGACGTGATTGGAATGTTCTTTTCAAAATTTAAGTCTGAGCCCTCCGTGATCAAAACATTCACTATTTTGAATACGGATATGAAGTTATTTGTATTTAGCTGTTTCTAACCGTTTGTTCTTGACATCTTGCATGGATTAAAGTAAATAACGGCGAATTATTCCTCGGAGTTTATTTATTTTATTTCTTTCTTTAATTCAGCTTTTATCCCGCTTTGTATTGTAATATTATTTATCGCACTTATGTAACTATTGAAATGCTTAGAATAGGCAAACTTAGGATTAATTCATAGGGTAGTTTAAGCTTAGAAACCCTTCGCTAGTTATTTATTTTAGGCTCGTCACGCGTATTCAAGATTTTCAAAACAACTTTTGTCATCTTTTATTTGCTTTATTAATCATACCGAATAAGTTTATCTTTTGTCAATTTACAATTCATTGATTCCCAAAATTTTACTCCTTTGGCATTATAAATAAATTGTTTTACTATCAATTGTCAAATACATATTTTTCCAACTCTACATGTATTTCTCTTTAAATATCATACAAATGCATATTTTGAAAAAATCTCTACATTTATCTATCTTTTAAAATGCATCTTTTTTCATTAATTATTTGCAAACATCTTTTAACTTCATGCTTCAAATATGCATTTTTTCTAGTAATAATTAACCTGAGTTTGATCGGATAACCGCAAGTTAGCGGATCTTAAAGGATGCCTAACCCCTTCCCTTTAGGATAATAAAGAACCCTTACCTAGAATCTCGCTAGTATCGCAGACCTTAAAATTGGAGTTTACATTACAGCATTTAGTTTAATATTTAGGTGTCCTAATTCACCGTAAAAAATAATTAGGTGGCGACTCCTCAACCCTTTTTACCCAGGAATCACCGGACCCGTCCGCGCGCCGCTTTGACCCGAGCAAGGTCGAAAATCGGGCGCGACAAGTATAAAGTTAATTGAAAGGATGTTGCAAGTAGTTAATTAAAATTTGCATTTTGACATCGTAAAGATTTTTTACCACTTATTCTTTTTGAGGAGTCTCACAAAGGTAATTGCGATTCGGAGAAATAAATTCTTGGCAAAAATCTGAAAAGAGTATGCATGGTATTGTTTATAAAAATACATATAAAATTGATTTTTGGATAAAAGCATGCATTTGTATGACATTGTTTATAAAATACATGTAAAGTTGATTTTTGGATAAAAGCATGCATTTGTATGACAATCCATAAAATACCTATTTTTGGCAATTGATAGTAAGGAGAAAAGTAAATTATTTGTAATGCAAAGAAGTGATTTATATGGAAGTCATTTTAAATCGTAAATCAGATAAAAATAAAACCTTATTTGTATGATTAATAATGCGAATAAAGGATGACCCAATTGTTTTGAAAGTTTTAAACATGCATGACGAGCCTAAAATAAATAAACTAGCGACGGATTTCCAGTACTACACGAGCCTAAAATAAATAAACTGGCGGCAGGTTTTCAATTTTAAACTACCCTATTAAATTATCCATTCAAGCCCTAATTATTCTAAGTGTTCCCCATGATCGCACAAAGTTGAATAATTAAATTACAACCGGAACAATAACAGGGCGGTATTAAAAAATTAAAAGCAGCGACTAGGGCGGATGACGATGTCATCCCTCCCTATTTTTTTGAAGTCCCGAGTGCAGGAGAATGCAATGAACGTGGATGCGGGTCTTCATTTGACAATAGTCATGATGAGCCATAACGAGACTTTTTGTTGCTCCCGATGCGTTTCATGTAAATGAAAGAAAAGAAAATGATTAATAGACGGAACATGAAAATATATATATAGAAAAATGTAAATAAATAATTCATGAAAAGAAAATGTGTTATTGGGTCTCAGGTTGTAGGCAGGTGCAAAAGAATATAGAGCGGGTCCAAGAAATGGTAATTATCAAACATAAAAAAGAATGACCAACCCAGATGCGTAATAGGGCCCAATTCAACACATATGCACAAATATACACTTAGACATACATAAGAGTTGCTATGCATATAATATTTGGAGTAAATAAGATGTACTTGAAGGTATTCAACTTCGATATACACTTGTGTATACTGAAGTCTATATACCCTGTATACTTTTGAAGTATATCATCACAGGTTCAACAAATGAGAAGAAACAGACCAACATGAGCAAGTTTATGCATCAATAAAATAAAGGAAAATATAGGGATATCCCACATGATTCAAAGCAAACAACATTAAACCAAACATACTCCATTAGCATGTTCAGACTTAAATTTGAATAAGAAATAACCAAAACAGGGTACACTAACATGTAAAGGACTAAGACACATATACTAGACTAACTAGCATACTTCATGGTCTCCTAATTTACACACAAACCAAAAAGAGAAAATCCAACTTTCAGATATTTAGAAGACATAAAAGAAGGAACTGGACAGTAGCAACACAGATCTAGGCCATTTCTAACACTCCACACATTTATAAAATAAAAATAGGCATGCTCATATGAACAGATTCACAAACTAAGATAAAACAAACACATACTCCCAAGTAGATAGTTTAGACATAGACACGACTTGACAATAATTAAAGACACTTCTTATTCTTAAGTGAGACATGTTCAAATCATTCATTAGACCTTTTTATTCACCTAAGCAGTTTTAACATTAGACTATACCCTATACATGCTTACTACATGAAATATGATCACAAGCCAGATATGAAATGCATTAGAGACTATGGATTAACAAGGTATAAACTGGTTCAAATAGTGCAACACACTAATGCAAATGTCATTCAAACAAACTCAAAAGGTAGGGCATGATACAAGATAACTTAGGAGATTTTACATTCTAATATGGAGGCATTTTAACACTTAAATAGCTAAGGCAAGTGTGTAATCAATTCAGTAGACATTTGTGAGACAAACAGAGTTGAGCCAAATAACCACTTAAAGGAAACACTTCAGATATGCTAAACTAAATACATAAGACCATATTCATTATATATATTAGGCATAATGACACTTCTAAACGAGGAACAAGGCAACTAAGATGATTACTAAGTAGATTATAGGTTAAGTAACTAACATTCCTCTGCTAACAAACAACAAATGCCTACTGAACTAGCTACGGGAACTTAGTAAGACAAGCATACTTCAATATTTGAGTCCAACATGATCACACAATGTCTAGAAATTAACACACACACATACACAAAGATTCTTACTATATTAAGTATAAATCTAATAATACAAGCAAAACATTTCTAAATATTAATAGCCAATTAAATAAGCTAACAGACTTAACACATTAATGAACATAATAACAAAAAGTGACCATCTTATCGCATAATCAACTACAAAACACATAAAAATACAGAAAATACATTGAGAGGAATTTGTGTTTACGGACCTTCTCCGGGCAGCGAACCGAGGCGTGTTTCGAATCGTCGAATCCGCTCGGAGAAGTTATTTTGGAATTCTGATTTTTGTGATATCGGAATTCTGATTTTTTTTCTGATTTTGTAATTATGATTTTCTGATTTTGGACCCGGTTTCAACCTGACCCGAAAAGACCCGACCCGGATTTTAAACCCGACCCGAAAATGTGAAGAAAAACAAAAGAAGGGATTTTTGGATTGAAATTAGGACCAAAGAGGAGTATTTTTTAAACCAAAAATTAAGAACAAACCCATTTTTCTTTTTCTGATTTCGGACTCGGACCCCAGACCGGACTGTTTTTTGATTTCTTTTTGGACTATTTTTCGGACTTGGACCCTTTTCGATTTCTTTTCAGATTCGGCCCTCTATTTTTCGACCTTGAATCGGACCCTTCGACTGCCTTTTTTTGACCTCATCAAAATAAAGAACAAGAGGGTATTTATAGATGGATTCCCTCCCAAAACCCTTCACCGCAATACCCTTTTTTCAACCGAGTTTGAATTTCAAATTAAAAAGGGCAAATTTTTTATTTTGGAAGAGGATTTGAGGGGTGCAGGTTGCGGGTTTTGGGGGATAAGGTATGGGTGAAGTAACGGTGAGGGGTGTGGTGGTGTTAGGGGTGAAAAAGGGGTGACGTGAGGGGTTTGGTGGCCGATTTTTGGGGGTTAGGGTATGGGGGTTGTGGCGGATTTGGGCAAGGGTAAAAGGTGAGAGAAAAAGTGGAGGGTTTGTTTTGGGATTAGGTTTAGGGGATATGGGCGAAAATTAAAGGGGTTGGGCCGGGTTTTTTGGGTGTCCGGTTGGGCTGAAATGGGAAGTTGCGGATTGGGTCCTATTTTTGTTGTGGGTTGATAAAATGTTTTTTGGGTGAGGGGAAAATGGGTTGTGGGTTAAAATATAAAAGAAGTTTATTAAAAAATACTTTTGAAGAAAAATATAAATTATTTAAATAAAAATAACGATGTGATAATAATAAAACATAATATTATGAAATGTTTATTTCTTAAAAATAAAGAAAATGCGATGCCGTTTTGCCAAAATAACATAGAATATTAGGGTAACTATGATTATGATATTAAAAGGTAAATGATAGTAAAAAATATGAATAATAATAATAATGATGATATTGAGAATGGACGACGATATTAAAGTCTTATATATATATGCACATATATTCAAATTGTTTGAGGTGTCAAAAATATTTTAAATCGCAAACAAATAATCGAAAAAGGGACAAAATTAGGTGTCAACAACTTGCCCCTCTTTGACTGGAGACGATGAAAGAGTTTTCGGACAAAGAAGTTGACTGATTTTGTGATGATCATCGTGACTTGAACGAAGATTAGGGATACATGGGTGGAGATAGAATTCTAAGGGAGAAGAAATTGTGATATCGATAAATTGAGAAGCAAAGTTGGTGTAGATTCAAGAAATATCGCCCCAACATTGAATTATGATAACACTAGTTGCAGGTGCGGCAAAATATTGGGAAAGAGCGGAACGACGTTCGAAGTAGGTCGCTGACCTTTGTTGGAAGTCCAGTTGTCCAACAAATTGCCTCGGTTCGCCGCAAGAGATAGTTCCACGTTGTGCTAAAGCTCCCGCCGATTCAAACTCATGCGGACTAGAGCTAAGATAAAAAAAATAGTGCGTAACTGCTGAATACAATGAGTAAATGAGAATACGACCCTGTGAATTTAAATGACGTCCTTGCACAGACGTAATGCGATGTGACGTCCTTACACATACGTGATGAATGACGTCCTTCCACAGACGTAATGAGATGGATGACGTCTTTGTACAAACGTAATGCAAGATGACATCCTTTTCCAGACGTAATGCAAAATGACGTCCTTGTCCAGACGTAATGCAAAATGTCATCCTTGCATAGACGAAATGTAATGACGTCCTTGTACAAAAATAATGCAAAATGACATCCTTGTCCAAACATAATGAAAAATGTCATCCTTGCACAAACGAAATGTAATGACGTCCTTGCCCAAACGTAATGTAAAATGTCATCCTTGCCCAAACATAATGCAGAATGACGTCCTTGCACATACGTAATGAGAATGACGTCCTTGCACAGATGTAATGGAAAATGTCGTCCTTGCACAGACAAAATATAATGACGTCCTTGTACAAATGAAATGCAAAATGACGTCCTTGTCCAGACGTAATGCAAAATTTCATCCTTGCACAGACAAAATGTAATGACGTCCTTGCACACACATAATGTAAAATGACGTCATTGTCCAGACGTAATGCAAAATGGTGTCCTTGCACAGACGAAATGTAATGACGTCCTTGTACAGACGTAATGCAAAATGACGTCCTTGTCCAGACGTAATGAAAAATGTCGTTCTTGCACAAACGAAATGTAATGACGTCCTTGCCCAGACGTAATGTAAAATATCGTCCTTGCCCAGACATAATGCAGAATGACGTCATTGCACATACGTAATGTGAATGACGTCCTTGCACAGATGTAATGAGAAATGTCATTCTTGCACAGACGAAATGTAATGACGTCCTTGTACAAACGAAATGCAAAATGACGTCCTTGTCCAGACGTAATGCAAAATTTCATCCTTGCACAGACAAATTGTAATGACGTCCTTGCACAGACGTGATGAAATAACGTCCTTGCACAGACGTAATGCAAAATATCATCCTTGCATAGACGAAATGTAAAGATGTCCATGCCCAGACATAATGCAAAATGTCGTCCTTGTACAGACGTAATGCAAGATGACGTCCTTGTCCAGACGTAAAGTAAAATGACGTCCTTATCCAGATATAATGCAAAATGTCATCCTTGCACATACGAAATGTAATGACGTCCTTGTACATTCGTAATGCAAAATGACGTCATTGTCCAGACGTAATGCAAAATGTCATCCTTGCACAGACGAAATGTAATAACGTCTTTGTACAGACATAATTCAAGATGACGTCCTTGTCCAGACGTAATACAAAATGACGTCCTTGCACCGACGAAATGTGATGACGTTCTTGTACAAACGTAATGAAAATTGATGTCCTTGTCCAGACCTAATGTAAAATGACATCCTTGCCCAAACGTAATGAGAATGACGTCCTTACACAGACGTAATGAGAATGACGTCCTTGCACAAACGTAATGGGAAATGTCATCCTTGCATAGACGAAATGTAATGACGTCCTTGTACAGACATAATGCAAAATGACATCCTTGTCCAAACGCAATGCAAACTGTCGTCCTTGTCCAAACGTAATGCAAAATGTCATCCTTGCACAGACGAAGACGTAATGAAAAATGTCGTCCTTGTACAGACGAAATGTAATGACGTCCTTGCACAGACGTGATGATATGACATCCTTGCACATACGTAATGTAAAATTACATCCTTGCACATACGTAATGTAAAATGACATCCTTGCACATACGTGATGTAAAACAAGAACGTGATCATTGTGGGCCGAACTACAATGCGGAGGTTCTTTGTGAAATTAAATATAAATGTTGCGGCTTATCTGCCTCTTTCAACCTGAAGAACTTATATTCAAAGAAATTTGTGAGTTTTGGGGAGAGGAAGTTGATTAGCGTTGACTTTGTAGCTTCCTTGAAGTTTGCACGTCCCACTGGTTCAGACCTGTAACCCCTGTCTGGTTTCCAGTCTTGGTTAGTTGTTAATAAAAATATTTGTTGAAAGTAATTTGCTTATAAGAAAGTATGCATATTAATAAGAATTTCTGTCGAACTCTCGAATAGTGACATGAAGTGAAACAAAGCAAACGTCTTATCCAAAGTTCTTCTTCTGACTGAAGACTTAGTTGGCCAATACTTTCCATGTCTATCGGCATCTTCCTGTAGTGAACCCGTAAAATTGCCCCAGTTTCTGGTATGTGAGGATGCTGAACTTTCAACTGGACAAAATCGAGTCTTGTGTGAGTTGTTTGCCTGTCCTATCAAGGCGATCAGATAGACGTATTTCGTTATATGGAAGACAAGTGAGAACATTTTCTAATGGTGTGACCGAAGCCAATATAGGCCGCCTACGTATCTTAATAAGGGAATCAGGTCATAACGTAGTTCGTTACAAGCAAAAGGGGATTGTAAGGTTTTCTAAAAATCGGACCGAAGCCGATGTGGGCCGCTTACGTATCCCGCCGAGGAAATCAGGTCATAACGTAGTTCATGTTACAAGTAAATGGGATTTTTGGGGAAATTTGTGCTTTAAAGAGACGGAATCCGACATGGGTTCTTTACGTATCCCCCGAGGGAGCGCGATTTTTACAACATAGAAAATGCACTACATAGAAAAATTCCTAAATTTAGTATCTTTTCACCGCATATGCGTTGATAGATTTTGGCCATATTTCGCCATCCATTTCAGCTAGGATTAGTGCCCCTCCAGTTAGCATTCGGTGAACCATGTAAGGCCCCTACCAGTTAGGTGCGAACTTTTCTTTAGCTTCATTTTGGTGCGGGAATATTCGTTTAACACTAACTGTCCCTGTTTGAAACTCATTGGTTTTACTTTCTTGCTAAAAGCTTTGGCCCTTCTGTTCTGATAAAGTTGCCTGTGACAAACTGCGCTCATCCGCTTTTCATCAATCAACATCAATTGCTCGTACCGATTCTGTATCCACTTGGCTTCGCTCAACTCGACTTCTTCAATAGTTCTCAAGGATGGTATTTCTACCTCTGCTGGTAACACAACTTCTGTCCCATAGACCAAAAGATACGGCGTTGCCCCAGTAGAAGTCCTGATTGTAGTGCGATAGCCCAAAAGTGCAAAGGGCAAATGCTCATGCCAGTGCTTGTAATTATCAACCATCTTCCGCAGTATTCTCTTGATATTTTTGTTGGCTGCTCCGACTGCTCCATTCATCTGAGGTCGATATGGAGTGGAATTGCGGTGAGTGATCTTAAACTTCTCACATACCTCATGCATCAGATTACTGTTGAGATTGGCTCTATTATATGTTATAATCGACTTAGGGATTCCAAATCGGCAAATGATGTTATTGCGAACGAATTCAACTACTACCTTCTTCATCACTGACCTATATGACGATGCCTCTACCCACTTCGTGAAGTAGTCAATTGCCACTAGAATGAATCTGTGTCCATTTGATGCGGCAAGTTCAATAGGACCAATGACATCCATGCCCCAAGAGGCAAATGGCAACATAGAACTAGTCACATTGAGCTCGTTAGGAGGTACTCGAATTAAGTCGTCATGAATCCGACACTGATGGTACTTTTGCACAAAGCTAATGTAATATGTTTCCATGGTCATCCAAAAATACCCTGCTCGCAGAATCTTTTTTGCTAAAGTGAAACCATTCATATGAGGTCCGCACGTGCCTCCATGTTTCTCTTCAACTAACCTGCTTGTTTCTTGTGCATCAACACATCTTAACAAACATAGATCCGGAGTCCTCCGATAAAGGACTTCTCCGTTTAGGAAGAAATGATTTGCTAATCTCTGAAGAGTCTTCTTTTAAGTGTCGGTTACGCCTTCTAGATATTCGCCTGCCTTGAGATACCTTTTAATATCGTGGTACCAGGGCTTTTCCATCTAGTTCTTCATCTATGTGGAAATAATAGGTTTGCTGATCCAACAAGTTCACCTTGATATGATCAATGTAATTCTTATCCGGATGTTGAATCATGGAGGACAGAGTTGCCAGAGCATCAGCAAATTCATTTTGAATTCGTGGGATATGCTTGAATTTTATCCAGCTGAACCTTTTGCACAATTCTTTCACGCAATGCAGGTAAGGAAGTATCTTCACATTCTTGGTGGTCCATTCACCTTGTACCTGATGAATCAATAAGTCTGAATTACCGATAACCAACAACTCTTGTATGTTCATATCAACGACCATTCTAAGTCCGAGTATATAAGTTTCGTATTCGGCCATATTTTTAGTGCATGGGAATATGAGCTTCACCGAGATTGGGTAGTGCTGACCCGATTCCAAAATCAAGACTGATCCGATACCAACTCCTTTGAAGTTTGCATCTCCGTCAAAGAACATTCTCCAACTCGAATATTCTTCTGAGATATCTTCTCCAACAAACAATATATCCTCGTCCGAAAAATAAGTTCGGAGAGGCATGTATTCTTCATCTACGGGGTTTTCAGCAAGATGATCAGCTAGCGCTTGTCCTTTGATGGCCTTTTGGGTAACATATATGATTTCGTATAGGGCTTAAGATAGTGGCGGATAGGCAATTTCAATTTGTCGACCATTTCTACGGAGGCCATATGATCACATTGCATACCTTAGCGCTTAATTTGCATCGAGTGTAAAATATTTGTTCTCCTCATGTTCTTCAAGTTGAACACTCAACACATGTTGGAGTACCAAACTTAGACCCTCCTCTGCAAGAACAACATCTTCCTCTTGGGCCTCCTCAATTTTGGGTTCCTTAACGGCAAAGGAATCACACACTCTTGGTACTCTTCAATAGTCATGACCCAAGGGTTAGTGTTTACACCCAATTGTGTCCCCTCTTTTCCGATTATTTGTTTGCGATTTAAAATATTTTTGACACCTCAAACAATTTTATTTTAATATATATATAAGGCTTTAATATCGGCGTCCATTCTCAATATCATCATTATTATTAATATTCATATTTTTTACTATCATTTTCCTTTTAATATCATAATCATAGTTTTACCCTAATATTCTATGTTATTTTCACAAAACGGCATCGTATTTTCTTTATTTTTAAGCAATAAACATTTCATAAATATTATGTTTTATTATTATTCTAGCATCATTATTTTTATTTAAATAATTTATATTTTTCTTCAAAATATTTTTTAATAAACCCTTTTTATATTTTAACCCACAACCATTTTCCCCTCACCCAAAAAATATTTTATCAACCCACAATAAAAAAAGGCCCAATCCACAACTTCCCATTTCAGCCCAACCGGCCACCCAAAAAACCCGGCCCAACCCCTTTAATTTTCGCTCATATCCCCCTAAACCTAATCCCAAAACAAACTCTCCACTTTTTCTCTCACCTTTTACCCTTGCCCAAATCCGCCGCAGCCCCCATACCCTATACCCCAAAAACCTGCCACCAAACCCGTCATGTCGCCTCTTTTTTGCCCCTGACACCACTACACCCCTCACCGTCACTTCACCCATACCCTATCCCCCATAACCCGCGACCTGCACCCCTCAAATCCGCTTTCAAAATAAAAAGTTTGCCCCTTTTAATTTGATAGGAAAACTTAACATGATGGAGATTAGAATACCTATTCTTTTCGAAAGGATGATAAGTAGATCCGATTGATGCCATTGTCACCTAGTGAGGTGAAGGAAATGAAGATCCGAAATTCCAAGAAATGCAAGGCCGAGGCCCTCTTACTTGATGCACGGAAGATAGAAGAAGAGTCGAAGAAGGGGAGTTCTATAGATGCATTGATGTGCAAGGAGAAGGAACGTCTTATGGGAGATGCGGATGAAAATGCCGACTTGAAGGAACTCTTGATAGATGTATTTCCGAATGATCTTGCACCCGGATTACCGCCAATAGAAGTCTATGGATGCAATCTGAAAGAGGCCAAGGAGTTACTGGACGAAGGCATTGTCCAAGAGGACTTTAGTCCATGTGCGGCACCCGCCTTATTGGTGCCAAAGAAAAATGAGATTTGGCACATGTGTGTTGATAGCCGAGCAATCAATAACATCATCGTGGAATGCAAGTTTCATATGCCGAGATTGAAAGATCTCTTTGTTGAATTGAGTGGGGCCAATTTGTTGTCCAAGATAGATTTGAGGAGTGGCAATTATCAAATGAAGATCCGAGAAAGAGGTGAATGGAAGATGGATTTCAAGGCCAAGTATGGTTTATTTGAATGACTCGTGTTGCCATTTGGATTGTGTAATACTCTAAGCTCTTTCATGAGATTCATGCACGAGGTACTATAACCATTCATAGGATACATAGCATTATCTGAGGACATTCATGTGAATCCATCCAAGGTAAAAACTATCCGGAGTTGTCTCAAGCCTACGAATGTAAGTGCGGTAAGAAGTTTCCATGGCTTGACTTCTTTTCCTCGTCATTTCATTTGAGATATTAGTACCCTTGCTGCCCCTATTTCGAACTTGGAGAAACTATCTGAAGTTTAATGTGATGATAGAGTTGGTGTTGGTACCGTCTTAATTCAAGACAAGGGACCCGTTACTTTCTCTAGTGAAGAATTGGGTGGTACACGACTCAATTATTCTATTTACGACTCTGTGATCCAATGGGAAAACTATTTGAAGTGTTTCCCTTTCAAGATATTGGCCAGGTTCAAGGAAAGCACCTACAAGGAAGAACTTCTGAACTTGTTCAATATTAGAGGTATTAGTTCAACGTTCGATGTTGGAGACTTAACCCCATACATAGATGACGAGAATTTGAGGGAAAATTCTGTTAAAGAAGGGGAGATTGATGAAGGAAAGGCCACGAGCTTAAGCTCTCAACATGAGCCGAGAGGTGACTTGCGAAGAGTGCCAAAGATTGTCGTCTGACATATGGTGATATGCGTAATATGGAATGGAATATGGAGTGGAGTTGAGATTGGACGTGACGATCTAAGAATGAACATATTTATTTTTGGCTTTTATGTAGGTATCGGCCAAGACCATTTCCTTTTAGCTTATTTTAATTCCTAGCTTAACTACTAGCTCTCCTTAGGACATAATTAGTATGTCGTGTAATAACTACTAGCTCTCCTTAGGACATAATTAATATGACGTGTAATAAATTATGGTGACAAGGCCAAGAACCATCTGGAAGAAGAAGATTCCAAGGAAGTAATTCATGAACTAACTAGTTCATGCACTTATGGACGACACAAAAGGTTGGCCTAGAGAACATAAAGGGTTGACCGAGCATTTCCCATTTTCATTCGGCCAAGGTACATGCTAAGAGGAGAAGCTTCCAATGTTTTCCAAGTAGATGATTCATGAACTAGTTAGTTCATGCACTTATCTACATGGGAGACACAAAGGGGTGGCCTAGAGTACATAGAGAGTTGGTCGATCCCTTCCCCAATTCAGCCGAACCAATTCCCCCTTTCCCATTGTGGCCGAATGGTTCATGTATTGTGTCTATCTAGTTGTCTTCTAGAAGGGTCTAAGTACTAGTATAAATAGGACATGTAGTTGATGTAAATAAACATTGAAGATTTATGAAGTATACTTGAGTTTTACTCAACTTTGCTAAGTTATTCAACTTTTGTGTTGGTTAATTTAGTTGGTCCTTTTGTGGGCCATCAGTCCTTTTGTGGGCTGAACCTTGATCATTTTGTGGGTCAAACCTTTGATGCAAGTCTAGTTTGAACTTTTGTGATCTAGCTACGCCCAAGACAAGGTTCTATCCGGCCTTTCACCCTACCTCACTTGGTTTGCATCCGAGCTTGTCCTTAGCAACCTCGTGTCCAATCCTTTTCCAAGTTGCTTCATTCTTTTCACCACAACATCCTACAACACTTCCCCAATTCACACCCCAAAGGCCTTAAACCGAAACATCACAAAACCACCCGAACACCCCAACCATTTCCCTCACCATCCTGGTCGAATCCCTATACCGTCAACCTACTGTCCCGATCAGTTTCCGCCACCTTACTACCATCAAACCAATAAACCCCGACCACAAATATAACCCTCAACGTGTCTAGAACAACCCCACAAAACGTCTTGACCCATTTCCACCCTAAACTACCCGTGCAAGCCCCACAATACCACATTGTCCGGTGAATCTGTAAATTTTGTATTATGATGTTAGAGAAGGCTGCTTTGACTTTCATCGAGATTGGCTTGGTTTCACTGACCGACCTTTTTCTTGTTGTTTCTATCAACATAAAGAACCAGACACCCCACCTTTTGAGTCCATTTTCATGTCAACCCGTTTCGACCCAAACTCCGACCAACCTACCCTCACAAACCCTCCTTATATACATCATTTAGCCTTTCAGAGATTTCTCCATTTAGAAAATATAGAAAACTTTTATCACTTTTTATTTGTATTTGCATAATATTAGCATGAGATGAGTCTAAATCGAGTAACACAATTAGTGATTGTTCGTATAGTCGGCCCTAACTTATTTGGATTGAGCTGTATTTTATTGTTTGTTGTATAGTTTTGCAAGATATAAATATAAAAATGATTTAACTTATATAGATTAACAATGTATTGGGCAAAATCAATGAGAATTAACTTTAAAAAAGATGAATAAAAGGATCAATAACAAAACAAATTAGCAAAATAATGTTGTCAATAAATGGTATAGCCTATAGATAGTTATGCGGTAGAAAAAAACTTGTACCTCTTTTTATAATTTTAATTAAAAAATTTATGTATGCCCAATATGCAAGATAGACATATACTGTGAGAAGATCTTTTACTGTTAAATTAGTTCGAATCATATTATACATAAGGAAGTTCTATACTATGTAAGAACTGAAAAAATGGGAATAAGCTCGCCTACTTAAAATATGGTAGTACTTTCCAATTTACAAAATTCATACTACTAATATGTGAAATTGTGAATGTTTTTGTACTATATCAGAATTATATGATTTTTCTCAAGTACAAACACTAACAGTTAAAGTAAACACAAGTCAATACATGAAAGTACTAGTGATTGTTTGAGTGTTCTCCATTGAGAGCTTGATTATGAGGGGTTGTAATGAATCTTGCTATTTTTTTGTTTTGTTTTTTAAGACCTTAAACCTTTCTCTTGATTAATAACTCCTTGATGTTTAAAGAGAAAAAGGGAAGGGGCAACATTTATCTCAGAATGCATTTAAAATGTAATGTAATAAAAGAAAAAGAAAATTAAGAGAGACCGATTCCACTGGAGATCGAACCCTTGTGCATCGGGCCATGGAATCCTCGTTGTTGTTTTGTTTTGCAAAGATCAAAATGTTTAATAAGGAAACTCGAAAAGAGAGGAAAATGAAATGCACAATAGGATCCCTTTTTCCTCACTTCCATATTATTCATCTTCCTATATTGTGTTTGCTGCAGTAATATTGAAATAATTAACCTTCTAAAATTTACTATTGGAAGTAATCTTTTTTGTTGCTTTAACTTATCTATGTTTACCATATATTAACAACTCTTGTTTATCTTCTTCATCTATCGATATTACTCGATCTTAAACTAGATACATCATACATGAATCCTCAATATTCATTATTCCGTTCTCATTTGATCCCAGGAATTACTTATTCCAATGTCCAAACAGGAAAACTCTTGCTTTGTGGGCGGGCAACCTTAATTATTCTAGGAACCCAAGGAATTACTTGTATGGACGTGAAAAGTAACCTAAGAAGTACCTACCTTTCTAATAAAGAACGAGTTGATTTAAAACTCAAAACAAAGACGAGTAATTAGAAAACATTACAAGATTAATAACTTGTAATTTGATTAAAGGTACTGATAGTTTATCATTCTTCTATCGTCCCAGGTATCCCAACCGTATGAAAGTAGCAACAAGTTGCAAAGAAATGAGAGCCATACATATTTTTGACACGAGAAAGAAGGCCAATGTAGAGAACAAGGTCGACGAGTTGGATAGGAAGATAATACAAGATTGTGAAGCTGAAAATAGGTCAGTAGCTTCTCGGTTGCTTCCGCCTTTGCCGATGGTGGTCATGATAGCTGCTGGTGGTGCCACCATTGCACTTGTTTGCTACATTAAGTACGCAGCTAGGAGAAATTGATGAAATAGTGTAACTTAAGATTTTTTTTTCAAAAAAACATTTCTTAATGAAATGGTCCTTTTCAAAGCTTGAGAAGACTATAAACAAGAGTACTGGCTAGCATATAGGGTACCCCTAGCATATATTACCAGGTAACTTTATCTGGATGAAAAATAAAGAAACATATATTAGCAAAAGAACAACCAGAACAGGTAATCAATTCGTTACTTGTATATAAAGATTTATTATAACTTTATTTGAGTTGAAGAACAAGCATTTTCTACTCCAATATGCAACACTCTCTATCAATTCAATAACTTTCAAGCTCTGCTAGTAATCCTCTGTTTCTACAATGAATTTAAGCCCATCATAATATGGTAAAATATGATGACCGTCAAGTAGGGTACGTACTACGTACATTGAATTGTGAAATGCATAAATGTTATATATACCTTGGAACTCTCTGTATTTTGTCCTCGGTATAAAAGTACAATATTAAATATTCATCGTGGAATAAGAACATGATGATCATATGCATTGCCGGCTAGAGGGTAAGGCCTCAAAGGCCATTGCTTCAGGCCCCCAAGTCTTGGTTTGGGTGGGGTGGGGGAAAATATTTTAATAATAGTATGTGTATATGTTATTTTTTAATTAAAAAATATAGTGTAGTAACTACAAAATATTTACTCTCTTCATCCCAAAATAATTAGTATATTTCACTCCTCGAGAGTTTATTTGATTAATCTTGGAGCTAAATTGAATTAAATTAAGTCAATATATTAAAATTAATATTTAGACATTCTAAAAATATACAAAAAGTATTGTAAGTTGCAATTTTCTCATATTAATATGATGAAAAAACACATCTTAAAAGTGTTGGCCAAAGTGTTCGGCGCTACAAAACTTGATATCAGAGCCTAGGTTCAAGTGACTTAGGGAGTTTATGAAACCATGTCCAATGGGGTCTCTTTTATGTGTGTGAGGCGCCCACACATGTAAACAGTTTACCACCAAAGCATCTAAGATTGTCTCACTTCTTTCATACTCTAGATTCTGCAATTAGAGTTATACCTTCAGGACATCCTTCTAACTCATGTGAATTGCACATTTAAGAAAATGTCTGCTAAAAAGAAATCAATTACAAGCAAGAGAGCTGCTACTAATGCTGCTCATGGGGAGGATACTCAGGCTCATAGAGCCAATTCGGGGACTATCGCGCCCGTTTTTAACCCGACCCCGCGAGAGGTCAGAAGCGAAGCACAACGTGTTCGGTGATTCCTGGGTAAATGGTTAAGGAGTCGCCACCTAATTATTTTACGATGAATTAGGACACCTAAATATTAAATAAATGCTGCAATGTAACTCCAATTTTAAGGTCTGCGAAACTAATGAGATTCTAGATAAGGGTTCTTTATTATCCTAAAGGGAAGGGGTTAGGCATCCTTTAAGATCCGCTAACTTGCGGTTATCCGATCAAACTCAGGTTAATTATTGTATTAAGAAAATGCATGTTTTAAAATATAAACTTAAAAAATGATGTTGCAATTATTTAGTAAAAGAATGCATTTTGTACAAGTATGCATTTGTATAGTTTTTAAAGAAACATACATGTAAAGTTGAAAGTATGCATTTTTAACAATTAATAGCAAAGAGAAAAACGAGCTACTTATATGCCAAAGAAGTAAATTTTTTGAAAGTCATTTTGAGTTGTACAATTAATAAAGTGACCAGAAGATGATCAAAGTTTGTTTTGCAAATAAAAAAATGCATGGCGAGCCTATAAATAAATAAACTAGCGAAGGGTTTATAAATTTTAAACTACCCTATGAATTAATTCTAAGTTTGCCTATTCTAAGCATTTCAATAGTTACATAAGTGCGATAAATAATATTACAACACAGAGCGGGATAAAAGCTGAATTAAAAAAAGTAAATAAAAATAAAATAAATAAACTCCGAGGAGTATCTGCCTTCATTGACTTTGTTCCTTGCAAGTTGTCAAGAACAAACGGTTAGAGACAAGTAAATACAAATAACTTCGGATCCGTATCCAAAAAAGTGAATGTTTTGATCACGGAGGGCTCAGACTTAAATTTTGGAAAAGACTATTCCAATCACGTCGTGGCTGCAAACGTATGGCTCGGTGGTCATTTTGATTGCTCGCCTACTAAACGCGTTGGTCTCTCGGATGAAAAAGAAAAGATCATTATAATCACGTCGTGGCTGCGACCATATAACTTGTTGGTTATTTTAGTCGCCTCGCCTACTAAACATGTTGATCCCTCGAATGAAATAAAAAGGTTTAAGCCTCATCCTTGCCCAGAAGTTATATTTCTGTCTTTACAACTGTGGAGGCCTCAAAATCGATGGGTATTTTTCATCGGCCACGTGTAGTATCGTGTTCAAATCAGCGAAATTAAATCGGAACGATGCAGCGGCGATGGCGAGGGCAAAAAAAAAACAGAGAGGCAATTTCCGAGAAGACGGGATGTTTAGTAAAAAATAGTAAAACAATAAATATCCGTTGCCCGGATGTTTAACCCAGTGAACAGAAAACAGAGAAACGAAAGAAGTAAATAAAGGCAGATGAAACAGTGAGTTAATTCTGAAAACAGACTCGAATGAACAGTGACCCGAATTAAACAGTGAATTAATTCTGAAAAACAGACCCGAAATAGTGACCAGAATCGGAATCAAAAAATTCAGATTTTTCAGATAACCAACAACAGATAAAAAAATGCCATAATCTGGAAACTACCCAAATCGGGTCGACCAGAATCAGAGATTCAAACCCGAAATCAAATATTTTCACCAATTTCAGATAACTAATCAAATAAGATACGAAATGCGATAATTCTAAAATATCCAAATCGGGTCGACCCGACCCGAATCAGTGACCCGAAATCAGTGAAGAACAAACAAATCTAATTTTTTCCAGCAAATTCAGATAACCAATATGCAACATGTGAAATGCAAGGATTCTGGAAATATATCCAAATTGGGTCGACCCGACCCGGGTCAGTGACCCGACCCGAATCAGTGACCCGAAATCAGTGAAGAACAACAAATCTAATTTTTTTTCAGCAAATTCAGATAGCCAATATGCAAGATGTCAAATGCAAGGATTCTGGAAATATATCCAAATCGGGTCGACCCGACCCGGGTCACTGACCTGACCCGAATCAAATATTCAACCCGAAATCAATATTTTCGCCAATTTTAGATAACCAACATACTAAATATGAAATGCAAGAATTCTGGAAATATTACCCAAATCGGGACGACCCGATCCGGGTCAGTGACCCGACCCGAATCAGATATTCAACCCGAAATCAAATATTTTCGCCAATTTTAGATAACCAACATACAAAAATATGAAATGCAAGAATTCTGGAATTATTACCCAAACCGGGTCGACCCGAGTCAGTGACCTGACCCGAACATACCCGAATCGGAGAATAAAAAACAGTGGAGAACAAACCTTTTCGGACTTAATTCTTGAATAACAAGGAAGGCAAATCTTTGAAATCAAGAACACAACCAAATATTTTATATGGAATCGGACCTCCGAAAAATCTCCCCTTTGTGGAACAAAAATGGGGGTATTTTTAGATATTCACCCCGACATTCACCCCCACCCATACCCCTTACAAAGTCGAATTCGAATTTCAAAATAAAGGGGGAACACAATCTGATTTTTTGGGGCTATTTCTGGGGGCCTGTGTTGCGGTGAGAGGTGATGGGGTTTATGGTGTCAGGCGACGGTGTCGGCGATTGGTGGTGTCAGGCGTAGGGTGCGGCGACATGGGGGGTAGGGGTGTAGGGTGGCGGGCGATTGGTGGGAGAGAGAGAGAGAGGGTTTTTTTTGTTTTTTTGATTTTTTTTGTTTTGGGTAGGGTTTTGGGTTAAAAGATAAAAGGGGATGGTTTGGGCCGACGGGTTGGCCGATTCGGTGTGGGCTGCGGGTTGGCTGGTTGGGCTTGGGGGGGAATAAAAGGAGAAATGGGGTGTGGGGGTTAGGGGTTTTGTGGTGGGGCTAGGGTAGAGGGGAGGTGGGTCTTGGGGAATTAAGGTTGGGCTTTGAGGGGTGTGGGCTAGTTTGGGATTTTTTAGGGATTAAAGGGAATGGCCGGTTGGCCAAAAATTTGGGCTCGGTTGGGTTGTTAATTTGTTTTGATTTAGGCTTGGTATGTTGGGCCGAAAATAGGGGTTAATTTGTAGATGTAGTTTTGGGGTTGATAGAATATTTTGGGGTAGAAATTATTTTGGGTTGGGAAATAAAATGTGTTATGGGTTTAAAAATATAAAAAGGGGTTTAATAATAAAAAAAATATTGAAGAAAAAATGTAAATTATTTTAATAAAAACATAACGATGTGATAATAATAAAGATATAATATTTGCAAAGTGTTTAATGCTTAATAAAAAATGGAAATGCGATGCAATTTTGCCAGAATAAAATAACATAGAATTTTCGGATAAAACTTATGATTATGATAAAAATGCAAATGAGAGTAAAATGCGAATAATAATAATAATAGGAGAATAATAGTATATATATATATATATACGCGTGTATGCATATAGATTAAAATTGTTTTGAGGTGTTAAAAATATTTAAAATTGTAAATAAATTGGAAAAGACGGGATAAAATTGGGTGTCAACAGGGACAACACCCCCACCTGATACTAGAGGGTCAGCGGAGGTTCGCACTCCAGTTCCGTCGCCCAGTTCCACTGACTCAGACGTTAGGGGAGCTATTCAACTGCTCACCCATATTGTGGCTGCACAAGCTCAACGTTAGGGAACTACTCCAATTATAGAATCTAGTGGAGAGTCATCCAATTTTAGTATTCGGGAATTTCTGCGTATGGACCCTCCAGTGTTCATAGGGTCTAGCAAGACAGAGGATCCACAAAATTTCATTGACGGGCTTCAGATCTTTCATGTTATGCATGCTACTAAGATAGATTCAGCAGAGTTGGGAGCTTATTAGTTGCAAGATGTTTCTCATATTTGATACGAATCGTGGGAACAGTCCCAGGGGAAGATATAGCTCCTACAACTTGAGTTGAATTTGCAGATGCCTTCTTAGAACACTTTCTGCCACTAGAGGTCGAAGAGGCAAAGGCTTTTGAATTTGAGAAGCTCAAGCAGAATGGTAGGAGTGTGCATGAGGTGAATACTATCTCGACTCTATTTCTTTGGTTAAGTATGCTCCTCACATGGTCCCAGACATAGGAGCCAGAGTTAGGAGTTTTGTGTGGGGTCTTGACCCTCATTTGTTTGGTGCTACTAACATTTCTGCTTAGAACAAAGAAATGACTATTACCAAGATGGTTGCTTTCATACAAGGTACTGAGAGCAAAATGAAGAAGGAGCATGCGCTGCAGAAGGAGAAAGACAGGGAATTTAACAAGAGAGCTAAGTCTTCAGGTCACTTCAGTCATGGGGAGGTGGAGACATGCTATTCTTTAAGAACATATCATCAGGATCTGCTCCATATTCAGCCAGTTCCCCAGTCCCAAAGTTCAGGAATGATCAGAAGAGACAGAACTTCAGAGTATCATGCTCTCAGTCATAGGCCAGTGTGGGTCAAGGTACCTTTAGCAAACCAGTTTGTGGTAAGTGTGGTAAGAGACACCCAAGGGAGTGTCGCATGGGTATGGATATTTGTTATGGGTGAGGTCACTTTTAGAGGGATTGTCCAACAGCGAGGCAGGGTACATGAGGTAATGTGGCTCAGTCCTCAAATTCAACAGCTCCATATAATTCTCAGGCCCAATCAGGATGTGGCACTGCTAAGTCTGGTAACACAGGCGGAGGACTAAACTGCTTATATGCTCTAGACAGTCGTCAGGATACAGAGGCTCATGCAGATATTGTCACATGTATACTAACCATTTTCACTTTTGACATTTATGCCCTTATGGACCATGGATCCACTCTGTCATATGTAACCCCATTTGTTGCTAAGAAATTTGGGATAGAACCAGAAAAGTTATATGAACCTTTAAAGTATCCACTCCAGTTAGAGAGTTAGTCATATCTTGACGAGTATATAGGGGTTTTCCAGTTAAAGTTTATCACCGCATTACAGTAGCCGACTAGTGGAGTTAGAAATAATAGACTTTGATGTAATCATGGGCATAGATTAGTTATCTTCATGTTATGCCACGGTAGGCTGTAGAACCAAAATTATAAGTTTCGAATTTCCCCGTGAACCAGTCATAGAATGGAAGGGTAATACAATAACACCCATATGTAGGTTTATCTCCTATCTCAAAGCCAGAAAGATGATATCCAAGGGGTACATAGATATTTTTCTCTCACCCTTTCATTTATCTACATACTTGACTTTTTTTGTTTCACAACTCTTATTTTTGCTTATTTTGATCTTCGTAATTACCATCTAGTTCAGGTTAGGGATACAGATACCCAGACCCCAATTTTTCAGTATGTACCAATTGTTAATGAGTTTGCAAAAGATTTTCCTAAAGATCTTCCCGGAGTTCCTCCTGATAGGGAGATTGACTTTAGAATTGATCTACTTCCTAACACTAAGTTGATATCTATTCTGCTATACATAATGGCCCCAGTAGAGCTACAAGAACTAAAATCCAGTTGAAATATCTCCTTGATAAGGGATTTATTAGGCCAAGTGTCTCACCTTGGGGTACACCAGTCTTGTTTGTTCGAAAGAAGGATGTTCTTTGCTTATGTGCATTGACTATCGACAGTTGAACAAGGTCACCATTAAGAATAAATATCCTCTTCCCAGAATTAATGACTTATTTGATCAATTCTAGGGTGCCGAATGTTATTCTAATATTGACCTCAGATCAGGGTACCATCAGCTTAAGGTTCAGGAAGTTGATATTCCGAAAATTGCCTTCAAAACTCGCTACAGTCATTTTGAATTTTGTGTCATGTTATTCGGATTGACGAATGCACCAGCTGCTTTCATGGATCTTATAAACAAGGTATTCAAGCCTTATCTTGACCTTTTCATCATTGTCTTGATCGATGATATTCTAGTCTATTCCCGTAGTAAGGCTGATCATGTGGAACATCTCATAATAGTGTTGCAGACACTTCAAGATCGCAAGCTTTACGCAAAATTTTCCAACTGTGAATTTTGGCTGAAATCAGTGGTATTCCTAGGCCACATCGTGTCTGGAGAAGGCGTGACGGTAGATTTTCAGAAAATTGAAGCAGTAAAGAATTGGACCAGACCTACCTCAATATTTGAGATTAGAATTTTCTCGGGTCTGGCACTCTATTACAGTCACTTCATAAAAGGGTTTTCTTCTATTTCAGCTCCGTTGACTAGACTAACTCAGAAGCAAGTCAAATTTCAGTGGTCAGATACCTGTGAGCGTAGTTTCGAGGAATTTAAAATGAGGTTGACATATGCTTTGGTGTTAACTTTATTAGAGGAAACTCAGGGGTTCGTTGTTTATTGTGATGCTTCAGACATTGGTCTCAGATATGTTTTAATACAGCATGATAGGGTTATAGCTTATGCATCTAGACAACTTAAGCCTCATGAAAAAAACAATTGACTCATGACTTAGAGTTGACAACCATGATTTTCACACTCAAGATATGGCACCACTATTTGTATGGAGTTCACGTTGACATTTTCACAAATCATAAGAGCCTTTAATACATTTTCAAGCAGCGGGAGCTAAATCTTAGACAGAGGAGATGACTTGAATTGATAAAAGATTATGATGTGGATGTTCTCTATCATTCGGGGAAAGCAAATGTGGTAGTTGATGCTCTTAGTTGGTGATCCATGTGAAGCTTAGCTTTTATTGAAAAAGGAAAGATAATTATAACAAAGGAAATTCACCGAGTAGCCAGTTTAGGAGTTTGACTTTTGGACTTCGAAGATGGTGGTGTGGTTGTCCAGAACTGATCCGAATCTTCCTTAGTAGCCGAAGTGAAAGAGAAACAATTTAATGATCTCTATTTATTGCAGTTGAAAGAGGGGATTCACAAGCATAAGACTACGACTTCTGAACAATGGGAGATGATGATACTTTGATGTACCAAGACAGGTTGTGTGTTTCAGATGTCGATGGGCTCAGAGAGTGAATCATGACAGAAGCGCACAATTTCAGGTATTTTATCCACCAAGGTTCTAAAAAGATGTATCATGACCTTTAGGAGATTTATTGGTGGAACGATATGAAGAGGAACGTAGCAGACGTTGTAGCCAAGTGTCTGAATTGTCAACAGGTGAAAGTCGAACACCAGAGGCCTGGTGGGTTGGCTCAGAATATTGATATTCCTGTTTTGAAATGGAAGATGATAAACATGGACTGCATAATAGGTTTAGCTCGCTCATCCCGAAGGCATGATTCGATTTGGGTAATTGTGGACCGACTTACTAAATTAACCCACTTTTTGGAAGTCAAGACCATGGATTCAGCAGAGGATTATGCCAAGTTATATATTTGAGAAATTATTAGTTTTTATGGAACCCAGTGTCCATTATTTTGGTTCGTGATCACAACGCACTTTTAGAAGTCCTTCCAGAAAAGATTGGGTACCAAGGTAAATCTCAACATATTTTTTTATCCTCAGACATATGGTTAGACAGAGCGTACTATTCAGACCCTTGGGGATATGTTGAGAGCATGTGTTCTTGGCTTTAAAGGTAATTATAATGATCATTTGCCTCTCATTGAATTTGCTTATAATAATAGTTATTACGCTAGTATCAAGATGGCACCATTCGAAGCCTTATATGGACGAAGGTGTAGATCGTCAATTGGTTGGTTAGAAGTCGGTGAAGTAGAGTTGTTAGGACTAGACTTGGTCTATCAGGCTATGGAGAAAGTTAAGTTGATTCAGGAGTTTGTGAAAATAGCTCAGAGTCGCCGGAAGTCCTATTCGAATGTGAGGCATATAGACTTGGAGTTTCAAGTTGATGATTGGGTATTTTTGAAAGTTTCACTTATGAAAGGTGTCATGAGGTTTGGAAAGAAGGAAAAGTTCAGTCCCAGATATATCGGACCACACATGGTTCTGCGAAGAATTAGTCAAGTGGCTTATGAGCTTGAATTGCCACAAGATTTGATTTTTATACACCCAGTATTTCACGTATCTATGTTTAGGAAGTGTGTTGAAGACTCGTCACTGGTTGTCTCTACTGAATCCATTACAGTTAAGGATGACCTGACCTATGAAGAGGTCTTTGTGGCTATCCTAGATCGTCAGGTTCTCAAGTTAAGAACTAAAGAAGTTGCCTCAGTGAAGGTGTTATGGAGAAGTCAGAAAGTTGAGGAGGCTACATGGGAAGACGAAGATGACATGCAGTCCAGATATCCACACTTATTTGAGGAACAAGCAGAAAGCGTCCAAGGTAAATACCTTTAGTATTCACGTCATGTCTTTTGCGTATCCATGTCTCATGCTTCACGTTCATCTACTCAGTACTCATGTCTCATATCACAGTGTTCATATTTTTATGTAATCATGTCATTCAATCCCCATATTCCATGCCATGTTTCTTCACGTCCATGTACTCATGCCATGTTCAGTCTTATTCTTAACCATGACTTATCATTCGAGGATAAATATTCCTAAAGGGGATATATTGTAATACCTCGTACCTTCAAAGTAAGTCATGTTCATTATTAAGCAATATAGGAAACCAAGACGGGGAGTTAAAATTAAAAATCCAGTTTCTTATAATTCTAGTTTTACGTCAGATTTATATGGATTGTAGAAAATGTTATGGACCGTCGATTTTGGCCGTACAAATCACCATCAAAAGTGATGAAGTACGGTAGGTTATACGGACCGTATAAAAATATACAAATTATTTTTTACCGTAGAGTCCCCCTCAACTCTTGGTCATTATTGAAAAGTTACACTCCGATGACGGTCGTTTTATATGGACCATACAAAATTGTATGTACTGTACCCCTCACCGTAAAAGTTATACGGACCATACAATACAATTTACAACCCAATGACTGGAATAGTATAAATTGCAAACTTAGTTCTAAAAAAATAGTTTTTATAATCTCCAAGCCCTAGAATGAAATTTCTTTCCTCTCATCATCCTCATAACTCAAGGTAAGCCATTTCATGTATTTCCACGCGATTCTAATCAAGCATACTCAATTTCCAAGTGAAATTCATTATTTCTAACCTAGAGTTTTTAAGAAAACCCAACCCAAGAGATTAAAGTTCAGGCTTTGGGTTTCATCTTCAAAGTTTTAATTTTTAATACAAGTTTTGGAACGATTAAGGTATGTAGAGCTTCTATCCACATGTGGAAATATCATTGTTCTTCCCCACGCTACTTTTAATCCATGAAACATGAATTCCTCAGACCTAAGATTTTGTTCAACTTCATGATAATCCTAATTTGCATGTATTATGTTGGTATTACTAATTCGTTAATTATATTCATGATATGCCATTATGATTGTCATAAACTTGTCTGTAATCTATGAACACATATTTTGAATTCCATGAGTTCTCCAATTACATGTCATGAATTATTGTTATTCAACCCATGAAATTATACTTGTTTTTTATTATTTATACAAATTATATTATACATCTCTTCACATACTAAATTATAATTATAAATCCTGTTTTACAAGTTATTTTCATGAAACTCATGGGCTTACAAGCCAACTATATGCATGTTCATGTTTTAGGAGTTGCACATATTATCGAGAAAGCTTAGACAACCTGGAACTAAGTCTGCCAACATAGGATAAGGATCGCTCCTCCTAGTTAGGACGATACCTTCATGTTACCCCTTTGCGAGATTATTGGATCCATCATGTCATGTTCATGTCTCGTACTCCGATATGGTACGAGATGACTTAGCTGATCGAGCAGAGATAAGACGCCACGTTCACACATCGTGATTACATGTCAATTTTGTTAATGCTCTCCCACAACTATACAGATTTACAGATATACATATTTTATATATGTTTCTATATTCATGTTAGATTATATCCATGTTCATTGTTCAGTTTCAGTTTCATGTTCCTATTATTTCACGTGTTTGCTTATTCTTTCAGTTGCTTTACATACAATATAATTAAAATGTACTTACATCCCTTTTGCCCAGGGCTTGCCTCAAGACTTCACTGGTGTTCCTGAAGTTTCAGTGATCTAAGGACCTCGTGATGCTAGTACTTTACCTCAGACGTTTATTGGTGAGCCCCATTTCATTCGGGGGTGTCAGTTGATTATTTCTCGTGATCATGTTTTTATAGTAGAGGTATGCCGGTGCTTTGTCCTAGTAAACAGTTTTGCATTCAGACTCACGTTTCAGAGGTTTCATAGACTAGATTACTTAGCATGTCATGACAATGTTGTTTTTAGACTTATCACGTTTTCAGATATTTTCGCAATATATTTTCAGACTATATTTCAGTATTTAGTTTTCATGTTTTAAATTATTACTATTGCATGTTTTGATGCTCATGTTGATTCAGCAAGTCATGTGGTTCGCTTGGTCATATGCAGTCAGGCACCGAGTGTCGTGTTTCGCCCAGGCCATAATTCTGGGCGTTACATTGGCCAAAGTGTATATAATTTGACTCTCTAAAAATGAAATATGACAAGTATTTTGAATAGAGAAAATATAAAAAAAATAAACTTTTGAAATTATGATTGGTAATACCGTTGAAAAAAAAATTAGGTAATAGAAATAACTTATTTAGATCCTTATATTACCTCTGATTATAAATCTTTTTGGGTCATTTACATGTGACATTGGAATAAATGAAATAAATTATGCTTTCTAGTTTTTTCCTCCTTACAAGAAAATTTCACTTTTACATTTTTTTTCATTATCCAAGTAAGCAATTATTCTGTCAAATACAATGCTTGTAGTGCATTGAATATTTAAATTACATGTTTTTTTTATGATTTCAAGTATTGTTGCAAGTAAACTAGAAGTGAAATTTTATATTAATACAAAGTTATCAAAGTCAACAATCAAATTCTATTATTCTAACTTTTATTATTTTTTCCAATGTAAGATTTGATATTTTATATTTCTACTTCATATGTATGTATTGCCTTATTTTGCTTTACTTTTCTTACCTACGATATCTAAAGAAATATGGATTGGCTATATAGGGAGAATATTACAAAATAATTAACGACTTTGCATGGTATATATACAGTGTGTGGGGGTGAGGGGGCATAAGTTTTTATTAAAAGAAATTAAGGTCTAATATTAAAGTTTGGCTTTAGGCCACCAAATTTGTTGAGTCGCCCCTAAGTAGCGTTCTATCTTTTTTAAAGAGAAGTAAGTATAGAAAGTTCTCTTGATCTCATTATATACTCATGTACAGAGTAGTGTAGGAATTATAGTGTGGGGTAACTTCTTAATAATTTCCTGTAGATTGATTTCTTCCAAACGTGACAGGCCGACTTAGTCTACATAGGCGACCCACGACCCAAACCCAATATCTAACATCTCCAATCCCACTTTTGCACATGGTGTGCTAGACCCAAGCAAGTACCATGCTAATAAAAGATATAATTCATATAAACTAATAATTCGTGTGACATGCAAGCATCAAGAGCTATGCCTATTAAGGTTTTACAAAAGCTCCACTTAGGAATCCAATCACATGGAGAAAGAATTTACAACTAACATGAAGATCTTATTACTTGTATTACCCTACACATCATTCATAATACACATGGACAATTTAGAAGTCAGATACGTGGCAACACAAGTCTAGTCCGTTCCAAGTCAACAACTTTCACTTTAGCCGAGGATTGAGGGATTACCTAGGAAGTCTACTTCGGATCCACATCCAACTTGCACCGAATTCATTACATCAGAATGAGACAGTCTTATCCCGAAATCAAATATCCAACAGGTCATCAATGTCTGGGTAGGATAAAATCCCTTGACCAACTGACTTCAAAATGTCCGGTATTCATTATGACAGTTACAAATTAATATGTGTTATGTACGGGACATGGAAATAATGATCATAGTGAGGAGCGTAATATTAGAGAGACGTTAAGGTTGTACTATAAATATACCATTCTCCCCCACTTGTAGGATATTTGATTTTCATTACTAATATTGCTTAAGTTCTCAAGTTGCAACAAGCGATTGTGCTCATTTTTGGCTATACAACTCATCCGTTAAATCAGGAGTTCTCAACAAGAATTCTCTTTCTCTTTTACTTATTTAATCATTTACATTCCTTATATTGTTTGTCTATTATCATTATTAGCCAAATTTACGCTAACAAGAGGTTGATTATTGCTAAAATACTTCACTGCTCGTGATGCTATTCTATACATTCAAATTTTAAGTTAAACAATGATATTTTCACGACATGTTTAATTCGTGAGAGCCCAAATCAAAATATTTTAAAATTCTTATTACTTTCGTCTCTTTTTTTTTTTTTACGTTTCTTTTATCTTTTACTTTTCTTTTCTGAGAAGCCCAACACACCACACCTTCTCCACCATCACTGTCACACCCCAAACTAGGGGGTGTGGTCGGCACCCGATGTCGTACTGGCCCGAGCGTACCATTCTGATAATCAGACTCTTGTACGAGTAAAACTTCTGGCTGACAAGTCCGTACTAGGATATAATACAAACAATAACATTATGGGAGGGCCGACAAGGCCACAATCTGTAAGACAAGCTGTAATACAACCTCTAAGGCCAAAAATCACAACTATACATACCAGACAAGTCTATGAGCCTTTATGAGTATTTGTATTGTCATATGGTCGGGATAGGGTCCCGACCTATCCACTATGTACATATCTATACAAAACATGCTCAACACCTGACCAGGAAGCCCCGAGAAGGACAAAGCTTACTCATTGATGCCTGAACTCGACAACTCCTACTGAGGTGGTGTATTAGGTCCCCTATCAGAACCTGCGGCATGAACACACATCGCCCCTAGCAAAAAGGATGTCAGTATGAAAAAAATGTAATGGTATGTAAAGCCTGAATAGCAATATAAAAGTATAAGCTGTAAAGAAGAGCATAAAAGCAATCTGATACTTTGATAACATGTATACCATGTAGAGCGAACAATGAAACTTTGAAATTGTACTGAACTCTGTGTATAGCAAATGTGGTGTATAACTTGCCCTCGGCTTATGGCCCGACGTGTGTAATATGTCACTTCCCTCAGGTATACTCTGAGGTGTATGTATGGATGCATATATAAGTAACTGCCCAATCAACTCTAGCGCATCACGTGTGTATAATATGCATGTACAACTTCCCACTAGCTAATATAAATGTGTGTGTGTGTGTGTCTGTCTGTATAACTATCCACAACCATAGGTTCGGTGGTGTGGGTAACTTACTGTGATAACAATGGCACTTATGGCCTCTTTGGAACTTAGAACCATTTGACTTTACTTCGGAACGACTATTGGTCGACTCGACAATTAACTCTTTGGAATACTCCTTTTCGAAGGCTTATGATATTGTGGACAAGCAACCAACCAACAATGACTATGAGTACAACAATAACAAGAAGCAACTCTCGACAAGGGATAATGATATACAAATAGAATAGTTCTATGGACGTTTCTCTTTTGAAAATGATAAATACTTTGGATTTCATGCTTTTGAAAGAAGGGATAGCCTTACATACCTGCGTCGCATAGTTAACAACGTCTCGTGAACCTCCGATGCTCTACGAGTGATTATCTACACAATATAAAGGTTTTCGATTAAGATATGATCGACAAACTAAGAATCGATTTGCTAGAACAATTCAACGAACACCTATAGTGCATATTCCTCTAGCTATCATGTTCATAGCTACTATCCATGCTATCTATTCCCCTTGAACACCACACCAATAGCACCGACAACAACCACAACAACAATAACCATAATGACACAACAATATCACAAACCACAAGATCACCATATATAATCCATAACTTCTAACACCATATCTTTCAATTTCAAGCTATGATCATTTCCAAAATTTGATCAACAACAATCCAAGGTTTATAACAAATCTTTCATGGAGTTTTAGCTCAACTACCATACTTTACTTTCATCAACAACTTTCACAAAGCTATGATATGTTTAAAGATCATTAAGAACATTAATAACTCACCTTAACTCAGCCAAGAAAGCTTACACCGTGAACTTCTTTCCATGCACCAAGAGGATTTCCAAGCTTTTTAATGATGATCTATGAAAGATTTCCTCTTAAATTACGTGGGATGTCTCCTTGATGATATAGAAACCCTTGGGGAATATTTGAGAGAGTCTTGGAAGAGTGGTGGTCAAAATTGAAATGAAAATGGGTTGCCACTGCTTCAAGGCTATAAATAGCACTTCCACCGCCTCTGAGATGCGGCTAGTTCTGCACCACAGAACACCATCTACGGGCGCATAACCTAACACAAATGGGGTAGTAAGGAGAGAAAATGAGGGTCTGATCCGCGAAGTGGATCGACTTCCCTGGGGTGGAATGCTTAGCGTATCGCCTAATTTTTGGTAAACTTTGCCGAAATGTACTTCTTTTAATCCAATTGACTTCCAACCTTTCATAAACCTCCGTAATACTCATATAAGTCATACGTGACCCTCGTGAAGAGTCTCGGATTGCCGGACCTCAAATCGACTAACTATACATTCGATCGCACGAAGAATTGCTGGGTGTAAAATCATTCCCTCCTTAAGAACATTCATCTTTGAATGTTGAGAAACGTAACTGAGAGTCTTTAACTCTTGGGTTTTGATAGAATTTTGGCAGAGTTTCCTCTATAAATAGGACTATCTTAAAACCTGTCAAGTAGCCAGAACCAACACAAGGGACACACAGGGCGATATACTATATCATTGGCCTCACACGACCATAACCATATCAATAAATGTAAGAGTTAACCATAATTCACCTTATATATCTTCATCTTTAAGTATGGACTACTTCGGTTCCTCTCTAGTTGCTATGATCGCCTGAACAAGGTATATAGAATACAAAGTAAGGCTACTATATCGCAAGAGTATGGAAAATCATATCATACAACGTCAATATGAACATGTGGTTTGAAAGAGGTAAGGATGCTTGGTTTTCATATCTTCTTCAGCCTCCCAAGTCATTTCTTCTATATTCTTATTCCGCCATAACACCTTAACGGAGGCAACTTCCTTAGTTCTCAGCTTTCAAACTTGGCGATCTAGAATAGATATAAGTCTTTTCATAAGATATATCCTCGGTGATATACATATCTTCCACGGAGGTAATACGGGAAGGATCTCTTATGCACTTGCGCAACATCGATACATGGAATACCGGGTGAACTACTTCTAAGTCCGAGGGTAGTTCAAGCTCATAAGACACTTGGCTTATCATGCGAATGATTCTATATGGCCTGACGTATCTGGGACTAAGTTTTCCTTTCTTAACTAATCTCATAATACCTTTTATTTGTGAAATCTTTAGGAATACCCAATCACCAATTATGAATTCCAAATCGCGACGTCGAACATTTGAATAAGACTTTTATCGACTCTAGGTAGTCAATAAGAGTTCTTTGATTAACTTTACCTTTTCAACTTCTTGCTGGACCAACCCGGGACCTAGTAATTCGGCTTCACCCACTTCAAACTAGCCAATCGGAGATCTATATTTCGTCCATACAAGGCCACATATGGGGTCATCTTGATGCATGAATGATAGTTGTTATTGTAAGCAAACTCGATAAGGGGTAAATGATCATCTTATCTACATTTGAAATCTAATACACAAGCCCATAGCATATCTTCGAGCGTCTGGATTGTGCGCTCATCTTGGCCGTCAGTCTGTGGATGGAAGGCTGTGCTGAGGTTCACTTGGGTGCCTAAACCCTTTTCAAATGACCTCTAAAAGTGAGTCATAAACTGATCACCCATGTCAGATATGATGGAGACTGGAACACCATGCAACCATACTATTTTTTTAATATATAGTTTGGCATAATCCTCAGCCGAAAAAGTAGTGCGAACTAGTACAAAATGGGCAAATTTCATAAACCTGTCAATGATAACCGAAATGGAATCAAACTTCCGATAAGAACGGGGCAAATCGGTGATAAAATCCATATTGATTATTTCCCACTTCTAAGTCGGGATTTCAATATTCTGAATCAAGCCTCCAGGCTTCTGATGCTCGATCTTAACTTGGTGATAGTTTGGGCATTGAGCTACAAAGTTGCGATATCCTTCTTCATATCATTCCACTAGTAAACCTATATGGAGATCATGGTACATATTTGTCGAGCCAGGATGAATGAAATATCTAAACTGGTGGATCTCGACCATAATTTGCTCTCGGTTCCTTCCTACACCTAGTACACATAGTTGACCCTGGTATCTAAGGACTCTGTCTCATGCAAGCTCCAATACTGGCTTCTTTTGCAGGGGAATCCCCTCTTTCATTCGGACTAACTCAGGTCATCAAACTGCCTTTCTTTTACCTCCGCTATCAGGGATGATTCTGCAGTACTCTGCACCACCGCACCTCCGTCATCCGTATCTAATAGTTGCACATTCAAACTAGATATGCGACATAATTCTTTGGTTATTTCCAATTTATTGGCTTCAACACCGTCCAAACTCCCCATAAACTTGGGGCTTAAGGCATATACTATGACACATGCCTTGCCGGGGTGGTATAAAATATCAATATCATAATCCTTTAATATCTCAAGCCACTTTCATTGCCTTAAATTCAACTCCTTTTGCAGAAATATATATTGTAAACTCTTATGGTCCGTAAATATGTCCACATGAACTCCATATAGATAATGATGCCATATTTTCAGGGCAAAGATCACTGCCACCAACTCAAGGACATGAGTCAGGTAATTTAACTTATATTTCCTTAGCTGCCTCAAAGAGTATGTTATAACTTTTTTGTGCTGCATTAGAACACATCCTAGGCCAACCCTAGAGATGTCTCAATAGACCACGTACCCATCGGTACCTTTTGAAAGAGCCAACATAAGTGCGGATGTCAACCTGTTCTTCAATTCTAGGAAACTGCGCTCACATGCGTCTGACCATTGAAACTTAGATGTCTTATAAGTGAGCTTAGTCATAGGTGCAAAGATAGAAGAAAATCCCTCTACAAATCTCTGATAATATCCTTCTAATCCCAAGATATTACGTACTTCGGTAGAAGTTGTGGGACTCATCCAATTATTTACGACTTCAATTTTGTAATTATCCACCTTGATACCCTTTGAAGAGATAATATGGCCTGAAAAGCAATGACGTTCAACCAAAACTAACATTTCAAAAACTTGGCGTACAACTTACATTTTTGAAGCATATGTAACACCGCTCGGAGATGATCTGCATGGTCTGTCTCGATCTGCAAGTACACCAAGATTTCATCAATAAATATGATCATGAAGATATCCAAAAATGGCTTGAACACCCGATTCATTAGATCTATGAAGGCCGCTAGTGCATTAGTGATTCCGAAAGACATTACTCAAAACTCAAAATGACCATATCTGGTTCAAAAGACTATCTTCGGGATATCTTTCTCCTTTACCCTTAACTGGTGGTATCCCGATCTCAAGTCAATCTTCAAAAAATACTTTGCACTTAGCAAATGATCGAATATGTCATCGATCCTCAGAAATGGATATTTGTTCTTGATAGTGACTTTATTCAATTTCTTATAATCAATACACATCCTCAGGGAACCATCCTTCTTGCAAACAAATAATACTGGCATACCTCATGGCGACGTGCTAGGCATGATGAAGCCATTTTCTAACAAATCCCTCAAATGATCTTTTAATTCCCTTAACTCAGCAGGAGACATTCGATAACAAGGGATAGATATCAGTTGCGTATCTGGAAGTACATCAATAGTAAACTCGATTTCACAGTCTGGAGGGATGCCCAGAAGTTCATATGGGAATACATCGGGGAACTCATTAATTACATGGATTAACTGAAGGGTCAGAGGCTCTGCATCTGCATCCCTGACCCAAACCAAATGATAAATATAACCTTTGGAAATCATCTTTCTTGCCTTCAGGTAAGAAATAAACCTGCCTTTAGATATAGCTGAATTGCCTTTCCATTTAAGGGTCAGTTTACCTGGAAAATTGAATTTAATAATCTTTGTTCGGCAATCAACATTTGCATAATAAGAAGCCAACCAATCCATTCCTACAATAACATCAAACTCAACTATAGGTAACTCGGCTTGATCAGCCAAAGTAGGACGATTACACACTGTCACAGTACAATTTCTATAAATTCACGGTGCTACAATCGTCTCACCAACCAGTGTAGCCACTTCATAAGGCTTAGAAAACAACTCTAGTTCCACCCCAAACTTGCTAGCAACAAATGGCGTAACATAGGACAAATTAGAGCCCGAATCTATCAATGCATAAACATCATAACTGAAAACAACTAATATACCTGTAACAACATCCGGAGATGACTCCAAATCCTGACAACCTGATAAGGCATAGATGTAGTTATGGGCACCGCCTGAACTGAAAGCTCCTCATCGGCCTCTGCCTCTACCCGTTGGGGTCTATGGACCACTACTTTATGGGCGTACATTTGACGAGGATGCTGTTGTCGACCCCGTCATACGAGTTGCACCACCTTTACCTCTACTCGAACACTGGCGCATATAATAGACAGGATTTCCACACCAATAACACACATTGGCACCCTGACGATACTGTTTCATATTTATCCTACCATACTAGCTACAAGGTAGCGATGAAGGTCTCATCTGGCCTGAACTTCCTTGCCTCTGAAAACCTGAAGCTCTCGAACTATGGTCTTGCCTAGACTGAGCACGTCTATTAAATCTAGGCTCTTGAAACTGAGATGGAGAACTATTGGCAAACTGAGGTGGATGCTGAGGAAACTGCTGTCTAGAGCTACCTGATGCTTCCCCGAAGGACCTAGCTGATCTGGCCCTCTTATTCAACAGCCTCTCTGCATCTCTATTATCTCAGAGCTGGTGCTTACGGTCTTCAACACTTTGAGAATATGTTTGTATCTTGGCAATATCTATGTACCTATTCAAGGAGTCTATCATACACTCGCCAATCAGATGCAGATCCAAACCTGATACAAATTGATAAACTCGAGCTCTCATCGTATCCACGATATTTGGGGCATATTTGGCCAATGAATCAAACTACAAACTATAATCCTAAATTCTCTTCCACTCTCCTTGAGGTTTAAAAAGTGCTCTACCACGACCTCTCGTACCTTGCATGGGAAATAATAATCAAGAAAATCATCCGCAAACTCTTCCCATACCGCGGGAGGTGCATCTGGGCCTCAGGACCGCTCCCAAGCCCCGTACTACAAAATGACCACATCTCACAATCTAAAAGAATCCAACTCAACTAGCTTTGTCTCCGAAGCATGCATAACCCTCAATAACCTCTGCATCTAATCAATAAAGTCCTGTGGGTCTGTACCTGGATCAGTACTGGTAAACACTGGAGGGCTCAATCCAATGAACTCTCGGGTCTTGAAGCTCCTTACACCATCAAAAGACCCAACACTTGTGGAACCCCGTATCAATCACTGATGTGAAGCTGATATCTATGCCAATAACTGCACTGCACTTGCCACACCCTACACTGAAGACTCGGGCAAAGAAACTGCGGGAATCGGATTTTATGAAAATGGAGGTACTACACCTCTTTTAGTCTCCTCATGTGGAGGTGGAATACGTGATACGTGGAAGTGCGACTCTCCATGGGACTTAATTTTATAGATCTATCCGGGCGAGGCATTTCTAGTACCTTCACCCCGATCAACACTGGATTGATGACTAACATGACTAAAAAAGGGAATAAAGCACGAAATAGACTCAAAATCATGTAACTCAGATCAATAGCACGATCTATGAAGTGAAAGAACAGTAACCATCCCTAGATGCTTGACAACCTCTTGTTTATACGTATGGTGCACAACACACCCATAAATAAGACTCTACTAGATACGGCTCACAGACTCCCTATGATTGATCTACTATGATACCAAGTTTGTCATATCTTAAACTAGGGGGTATGGACGACACCCAGTGTCGTACTGGCCCAAGCGTACCATTCTAATAACCAGGATCCTATACGAGTATAACTTCTAGCTGACAAGTCCATGATAGGATATAATACAAACAACAACATTATGGGAGGGCCGATAAGGCCACAATCTGTAAGAAAAACTATAATACAACCTCTAAGGGTGAACAAAGAGGGATCAATCCAACATATATATATAAACAAGATCGATAAGGTCTCAACACAAGTTAACAAAAGACAACCCGGCCGATAAGGCCAAACGTCACAACTATACATATCAGACAAGTCTATGAGCCTTTACTTGTATTGTCATATGGTCGAGACAAGGCCCCGACCTACCCACTATGTACATATCTATATAAAACATGCTCAACACATGACTAGGAAGCCCTGGGAAGGACGCAACTTACTCATTGATGGATGAACTCGACAGCTCCTACTGAGGTGGTCTATTAGGGCCCCTATCAGAACCTGCGGCATGAACACACAGCGCCCCCCGGCAAAAGGGATGTTAGTATGAAAGAAATGTACTGATATGTAAAGCGTGAATAGCAATATGAAAGTATAAGCTATAAAGAAGAGCATAAAGCAATCTGATACTCTGATAACTTGTATGCCACGTAGGGCGAACAATAAAACTGTACTAAACTCTATGTATAACAAATGTGGTATATAATCTGCCCTTGGCTTATGGCTTGAGGTGTGTAATATGTCACTTCCCTCAAGTATACTTTGAGGTAAATGTATGAATGTATATATAAGTGCCTACCCGATTAATTATAGCGCAGTGCGGTGTGTATAATGTACATGTACCACTTTTCACCAGCTGATTATAACAGTGGTGTGAAATATATATATATATGTATGTATGTATGTATGTATAACTTCCCACCGACATAGGCTTGGTGGTGTGGGTAACATACTATGATAACAATGTCACTATGGCCTCATTGGAACTTAGAACCCTTTGACTTTACTTCGGAACGACTCTTGGTCGACTCGACTATTAACTCTTTGGAATACTCCTTTTCGGAGGCTTATTATATTGTGGATAAGCAACCAACCAACAATGACTATGAGTACAACAATAACAAGAAGCAACTCCCTACAAAAGATAACGATATACGAATAAAATAGTTCTATGGACGTTTCTCTTTTAAAAATGATAAATACTTTGGAATTCATGCTTTTGAATGGAGGGAATAACTTTACATACCTGCGTTGCTTAGTTAACAACGTCTCGCCAAACCCTGAATTCTTTAGAGTGATTATATACACAATATAGAGGGTTTGGATTAAGTTAAGATCGACAAAATAAGAATCGATTTGCTAGAACAATTCAACGAACACCTAGAGTGCATATTCCTCTAGCTATCATATTCATGGCTACCATCCACGCTATCTATTCCCCTTCAACACCACACTAATAGCACCAACAACAACCACAACAATATCAGCAACCAAAGATCACCATACATAATCCATAACTTCTAACACCATATCTTTCAATTTCAAGCTATGACCATTTCCAAAATTTGATCAACAACAATTCAAGGTTCATAACAAATATTTTATGGAGTTCTAGCTTAAGTACCCTACTTTACTTTCATCAACAACCTCTACAAAGCTATGAGATGTTTAAATATCATTAAGAACATCAATAACTCACCTTAAATCAGCCAAAAAAGCTTACACCATGAACTTCTTTCCAAGCACCAAGAGGATCATTCACTCCATCTTGCTACCAAGAGGATCATTCACTCCATCTTGCTACCAAGAGGATTTCCAACCTTTTTAATGATGATCTATGGAAGATTTGCCTTTGAATTGATTTGGGATGGCTCCTTGATGACATGGAAACCCTAAGGGAATGTTGAAGAGATCTTGGAAGAGTGGTGGTTGAAATTGAAATGAAAATTAGCTTCCACCGCTTCAAGGCTATAAATAGCACTTCTACCGCCCCTGAGATGCGGCTAGTTCTGTGACATAGAACACCATCTACTGGCGCATAATCCAACATAGATGGGGGAAATGAGGAGAGAAAATGAGGATCTAATCTGTGGCCTAATCCGCGAAGTGGATCGGCTTCCGTGGGGTGTAATGCTCAACTTATCACCTAATTTTTGTCAAATCTTACCGAGATGTACTTCCTTTAATACAATTGAGTTTCAACCTTTTGTATACCTATGTAATACTCATATAAGTCATACGCGACCCTCATGAAGGGTCTCAGGTTGTCGGAGCTCAAATCGACTAACTATACGTTCGATCACATGAAGAATTGCGAGGTGTAACAATCACCACTACACCTCCTCCACCAGAAAGGAACCAAATCATAGTTCACCTTGTCTGGTATAGCCACCACACCTTCTACGCTATTACCACACCTCCAATTCAACCATCACAAAAATAAATCGCGAACTACCCATCCTCTCCGGCCATCACTCTTCACCTTCTTTAATTTCTTGCCCACAATATTCTGTTTTCATCCTTAGTACTTTAAATACTTGATACACAATTTTGTTCAATGAAAAGTTAGTAAAAGAATTCAAAACAATCTGTAAATTGATTTTCTTCCATCGATTTGGAAAAAGTTTCTCAATAATAAGGAATGTTGTAGCTTGACTATAAGTAGAACCGAATAGTCATTCAAAAATAATGAAATCGACAACAAAACCTTGATTGAAAACTTTCTTGAAATTTTATAGCCAACTTAAGGAGTCATTCTTTTTGTGAAAGCTTTTGTTGGTGAGTGAATTTTGATTATGAAGCTGCTATTGGACAAAAAATCATGCCTTGGTATGATGTTATATAGGATTAAGATGATGATCGATGGAAATAAGGGTCTATTAGTTGTTATATGTCACATCCCAACCTTAGGGGGGTGTGGTCGGTACCCGGTGCTCTAAGGCCCGAGCGTACCAGTCATACAACATAAGGACAATATCACAAGATCTGGGCCGGCAAGGCCTCTAATAAGTAGTTGTGTAACAACCTGCACGCAGAAAAAGACCCAACAACATCTATATATATATACACGCCAAGACTGACAAGGCCATCATAAGTATATCATACCATATGGAATACCGACAAGGCCATATACGACATTTCTAACAGAACCACTATCTACAAGCCTCTAAGGAGTACATGCACATCATCAGGTTAGGACATGGCCTCGCCATACCCGTAAATATGTATATATATAAACATACCAACTCTGACGAACATCTCCAAAACAAGTGGAGAGTTATGACATTACCGCCGAGCTGAGATCCTACTATATATGAGCATCGTCAAGCTATATGTACCTACGAGCATGAAACCTAGCGCCCTATAAAGGGGGCATCAGTACAAAAGAATGTACTGAACATGTAAGGAATATGTAAATGTAAGTAAAAACATCAATGTGCAAAGGAAACTAGAAGCAACAACCTGTAACTCTGAAGTGTCACTGAGGACCACACTGTACATAAATGAGATATAATCACGTATATATAACGCCATAGACCACGGTGGGCAATATCATATCCGTATAAGCTTCGTAAATAATTCCATAGGCCTCTGTGGGGAATATCAACAATATTATATCTTTATAAGTTGCGAAAATAACGCCATAGGCCTCTATGGGCAATATCATCAATATCATATCTATATATGTGAGAACTATCTGAGGAATATGGACTACTCTGTAAGCTTTTCAGAGTGACATAAGGTCATTGCACCTCCAATCCTTATGCGGATAACATATCATTTACCTTTCTATATGAGTTAATACGAAGAGACAACACTTACCATTTTCTTTAGCTTTCAGGAACCAACAAGAAAACATGTTACATTAGTATGAGAGTGACTTTATAGAGTATGGGAATTTCATTACTATAAAGGAACAAATAAGAGTTGTATGGTTCTTCATACTAAGAATGGACGTGCTTCTTATACATCAATTTCATCAATAATAGAATTTGAATACGAAACCTTTATCCTTTGACCTTTTCTTTATGATCATGCCGATAGAAAGAACGGTAAGCCTTACACACCTTGAGGTCTTAGTTATATGGATTCCATAAGTCCTCAAATGTTCTACGAATGATTATCTACAATATACGAACAATTTATATCAACGACAGATTCATAACTCAAAAGAAAACTCGCTTAAATATTTCGTTAAACACTTGGCGTTAATGAACTTCATGTTGTATTTTCATGGTGATTACATACTACTACCTCCTCTCCATTAACTACAACACAATCAACACCCCAATCATCCATATCTTACAATTTTCATCTATAAAACACGCCAAGAAACTATCCATTTCCTTACCAATTCAAGTAGCTAACCAAGCTAGATAACATACAAGATTTAGCAAAACCTTACCTATATCAGCAAGAACACCTTTCCAACCAAGGTTTCCTTCCACTTCATGAACTTCCAATTCCACAACAAGAAACGAGGAGCAAGTTATATGATCTTCTTAAACCCGTAGGATTAAAATCACTTGGAAATCTTATGAAAATCTGCTTAGATGATGGAGGACGTTTTAGAGAGTATTTAGGGTCTGGAAAGTATGAGAAATTAGGTCTTAGGTCGAACCAAAACGTAATGTAAAAGCTAAAAATTTTCTACCGACTTAAAATATGGTCGTTTTGTATGGACCGTACATTTTGGTACGTACCATATTTCTCATTTTGACGAACTGTCAGTTGCATTGGAAAGTAGACTCTCTTAACTTGGATTTAGATAGGTTATGCACTCCATAATTTCTTATATACTAGGAGATATACCCCTGACAAGTTGGGCAAAAAATCAGGTCCGAAATTCTGGCTGTCTTTTTTCGAGTTTCGACAAACTTAATTTCTTTGATCCGTTTAAACTCGATCTCTTACGAAACATACATAACACTTGTTTCCATCCAAAAATAGGATATTATCCTCATCGTTCTTTACGTGACTTTACTTACGACGCATACGAACGCGAAAATACGGGGTGTAACATTATACTAATGCATTAATGGTATCAATGTTTCGGTGAAGGTGTTTCTGATTCACTCAGAGAGACAAATGAAGTTCTTCTGCGATGAGTTCACTAGTGGTTACAGTGGAGGTGGTGCTATGGTAGTACCGTAGTAGTGGTAGTGGCTAACCTGGAGGCAATATTGATGGAGGTTGCAGGAGAAGAAGAAAAAGGAAAAATGAAAAAAGAAAAGGAAAAAGGAAAATAAAAAGTAAATTAAAAAATAAATAGTGAAAAGGGGAATACAATATATAAAAAAGAAAATTAGGTGACAAAATGAGATTGGTGTAGGCTTAAAATGTGATATCTATACCACTTCAAATTACTATAGGAGAGGTAATAAGATCCCGCCAAATTTTAGTGTCTTTTTGATAATTAGAGACTAGTTTAAGAAGGACTTTATGTATATTTTAATTCTAATATACAAAAATCAAGTGTCTTCGCTTACACATTTTTATTTCTAAAGAGCAATGTATTTTACTAGAAAATATCCAACATGTATTTAAGCAATCTCTAACTCAATATTTTCTTTTCGGACAGCCTAAAAGTTTTAGAAAGTACAATATATCACAAATTAGTGCTCTTATTAGAAGTTATTGAGAGGTGTTAAAAGAATTGGTAAAACCAATAAGAAAGTGAACCAAGCATAGTAGAAAACTCAATTTGACATGTAATTTCGGAAATATTAAATGGGCCTATGCGCAGGGGCTTAAGTTAGTGGTAATCAGGCAGCCCCACAAAATTTAGGCCCAACCCAATATTATATACCCTTTTCCCCTTACACTTGCAATTCAGACGCCATTGTATCTATCTCTCTGCTGAAGTGAAAAATGTCAAGTAGATTGGGAAGAAGAGTTGTGAATTTCGCGAATCTTCCAATAAAACTGCTAATGCCTTCCTCTTTCTCCAACATCACTGAGATCTCCCTCAAAACCATCCCCTCTGCTTCCAAGGTAAACATCATCTTATTATAAACTATTCTTTCATAGTGTAAAAGTTTTCTTCTCTTTTGGTGGTTCATTTTGGGTTCTTTAATACAAAACTTAGGGTGTGTTTGGTATGAAGGAAAATATTGGTGAGTTCGAGGGAGGAGACGAGACAATTAGTATGGAGTGCCACTCGTGGGACTTGTTATCTCTACTTATTTTTCCTCATTTATAAGGAATTTGTTTTCATAAAAAAAATATTTTCCACAAATTTTGACCAATCAAACGTGATAAATTGGAGTATTTAAAATTTTCTTGAATTTTCATGTATAGATTGAGATAAAGAGGGTCTTGGAGTCTCTGTACGGCTTTGAAGTTGAAAAGGTCCAAACCCTAAACATGGATGGGAAGAAGAAGAAGAGAGGTGGGCTGTTAATTGCTAAACCAGACTACAAGAAAGCGTATGTTACTCTTAGGAATCCATTGTCTATATCGCCGGACCTTTTCCCTATTCGAATGATCCAAGAGGAAAAGAAGAATATGAGCAAGAAATCTAAGTCTAGCAGCATTGTTGAGGATGATGAACCTAAGAAGATGCATTGGCTTGACGAGAAGAAAGATGGAAGGAATAGGTCACCTATGAGATTCAATCAAGTCCGTGACCAACGTTCGGATGTTGGCCGCGACCGTGGTGGAAAACGTCGAGATGTTGGCGCTGCAGCGGCAAAGTTCCCTTGGAGCAGTATGAGGTCTTATGCTTCTAGGTAGATTATCTTTTTCGCTGCGTCTTATGCTTCTAGGTAGACTATCTTTTTTGATTGTCTAGTTTGACTATCTTTAAATTCGGAATAATTGAATTTGCATGCTTGCATCATTATGGTTAGTACAATTATGATGTATGTATCTCCAGATGTTGTTAGTTTAATTCCAAAAAGTTATATGGAGTTCTATGGTTTTATGTTAACTAGTTTCTCGACACGTGTATGCCGAGTCATATGTACACGTGTTTTTGTAAAATAGTATCACTATTATTTAAACAAAGTTTTGAGCTCGATAATGGTAAGTGTATTTAACTATCTCCTGAATCTAAATAGCAGGAAATAAGAGGAAAAAGGGGACTTAAAGGAAGCAAAGTTTCCACTCTCTGTTGTTTCCATAGGCCAGTCTTTTCATTTATACCATAATAACTTTCATATGTGTGATCAATTATGAGCATCATCCCAAGTTTTGTATCCCAGGAAAGCTGAATCATGACTTTCTTGTACAAAATGTTAGTCAGATTATGCATAGTAGATGAAACTGGATATACATCTTTAGCATCAAACCAAATGCTTTTGTTAGCTTCAGGTTCCTTTACTGAAAATAAAGATAATACCCCGAAGAATGTGGGGCTCACCAAATAGCTGATACATTGAAGTCCTAACGAGCAGCTCCGCCGTATATCCAAGGTAGTTAAAATAGGAGTTTTCAAAGTTTCCTTGTAATTGGACTCAAAAGTGTAAAGGAAAAGGAGAAAATGCTTTGGCCTATACAGATTACTGAAATGCAAGGCTCAAAAAAAGTGTGAAGGCCATTTGGGATGATGCTCATAATTGGCCACTAAGAGCATCCTCATTTCAAATTTGTTGTATTTTCATGTCTCTGTATCCCGCTGCAAGTGTCATTAAAGGGGTCCACATTAATCTCATTCTCGACTCCAATGTAGAAATATCAAGAAATAGGTATTTTTGAGCCTCTGTGTAGTGTTGTCTAACAGTCCTTTCAATAATAACCCATAATTTCAAACTACCAGTAGAGCACTATTCGTGGATCCCAAACAATAATAATCATCTTATTTCCAACTAAAACAAAGGAGAACTTGCTCTTATTTCTTATGAGTGCATGTACTACCTTGACATGATCTCTTGCAACTACATGAACATACATTTGAGGTAGGGTGTGCAAAAGAATGCCACTGTTCAAGCTATTATGCATGATGCTTTCAATAAGAAATGAAACCACTGACTCCTTGATGACAATTGAATAATCATTGTCACTGGTATCCATTTCATTCTTAATTTCATGAAAATTTCAATACCACTAATCGCCCTGAGATTTTGGCTTGACCGCTGAAATTCTTTCAATATAGTAATAAAGGCCTTCTCAGTTTGGTACTTAAAAGAAATGAATTTCTAAAGGAGATATCAAAATGATAGATTTTGTTGTACTATACCAAAAATGGCCCAGCCATACAGCAGCTAACACATTCTAAAAGGCTTAGAGCCTTTACAATCTTGGTTTTTACAATAAAGAGATGACTTCCTGGAGATACAGATGATCAATATCTTCCCTCTTGAAACAGTTACAACTATACACTAACCAGTGCATTATGGGAGAATTAATACAGATTTGTCTTTAAATTACATTACACAAACTTGGGTGTGCAAGTAGACGACTGACATATATATGTGATCTTCTACAGACATCTTTTAACAATCAAAGGTAGCATCACTGGTGATCCAACCTAATTAGTAATGTTTTGCTGGAAACTAATTGTGTCAACTTGAAATATTCCACTCACATTTTATATGGAAGTGCCTCAAGATACATGTCTTCGATAGATTCAAATTTGACATTTCTTCCACTAAAGCCACTGTCCAATAGCTTCAGGTCCATATCTCTCTCTGACATTTCATTGACAACTTTGTGAGCATCATTTATCCTCCCGGGTTCATGGAAAGTGCATAAATTACATATTTTTAAAAGCATCTAAACCACTCTCATCACCATCATTTTCCATGCAAAGTACATTTCAGGACATCTCTTCAAAAGTTTTAGCAGATTCTATAAGGATGAAATCCCAAAGAGAAGTCTCGAAGTCGAACTTACCGTTGTTGAAGCATTCCAAACATATATCAAAATCTTCCTGTTTTTGGCTATGCTACCTCCTGCTAGAACAATCAACAAGACAAGAGTTGATTGAGGATGTTTTCAGTGATCAGTTGGAGGTATAAATCCATAATTTGAATTTGTCAGTTTAAGTTATGCAACTTTTCTGAAGGAGTATATCCATGAGTTACAACTTCTCTGAAAGAACACATCCCCTGGTATCCAAGCGTGAGCAGATTTCTTGAATAAGTAGGGTAATTAGGTTGTTAGGCGGGTATTTAGGTAATTTAACTTTTTAAGTTTAGCTGTTCCTGCTTTTGATAAAATAAAAAATATATTGGAGGTATGTAAAACTTTGTAGCTTGAACAAAGCTTGAACCAGATGAGCTGCTTTCTGGTTTATTATAATGGATGGTTGGGGATGGTAGAAATTGAATCAAACTAATAGTAAAAGGGTAGTCATACTATTTTTAAAATTGGAAATTGTATTTTATCGAAAAAGTAACGAGGATATACTTCTTTATCATGTTCAATCTAGGAATGGAAATTAGAAAGTTCAGGATGTCTTTTGCTGATGGAGCAGTCAAAGCTTAAATAATAACAATTGATTGAAAGAAAAATTCATCAAAGTGCTTTTTATTTTTTTGATAAGGTAAGGTTTCATCATAGTGCTTTTTATGACTGCTGCGGAAGACAGAACTGTGAAATATAGGTAAACATGCCATAGAGAACGAAACTGATTATGTTACAATATAGAAAGGCTAATAACCTGTTTATGTTTCTGCTTCAAAACAACTAGGAACAAAATATGATTTCATTTTTTTGTGGACAGGTTGAGATAATGATACATTATGTGTCCAATATTGGCCTAGGCTAGAGCGGTCTTCTATATCCAGAAAAAGAATATTGGTAATATGATCAGTTTCGTGTATCAGATATGAGAAAAACCACAATTTTGGTAATCTTAGGACATGGGCTGCCCTTAACGGTATTATAGCATACCCGCTTTCCTCAGTTTCTTCATAGTCCAGTTTTCCATGAAAAAGAGCTGATCTTTTTACCTTCGTCCATGCAAATGTCCAGCCTGATAAATTTTTATATTAGTTGTTTACTTTTGTCATATTCTTGTTGCAGCTCCAGTGTAGTCCCTCTGAAACTATGTGGCTTGAATTTTTGATTTGCCAAGTTCTTCTATTGTTCTTTTAGTGACTTGATTTCCTTCTTTGTATATGACCAACTACTCCCTTGCCTGAGTAACCATCATCTGCTATATGATCCTTCCCTAATTCCATTGTATTGCTGCACTTTTTTTTTATTCAAAGTCTCCATTGATTATTGATTTGCAAAAAGTACAGATTGAGTTTGGCATCCCAAACTTGTATATATGATCATTGAGATGAGACTAAATCTATTTGTACTAATCTTTCCTTACCAAAAGAGCCTATATGTAAAAAGTTCAAGGGGGATCATACAAGATGTTGCTAGGCTTAGTTTGTTTAATTCTGAAAGAGGGGAAATTCCGTCTGTCCAAATTCACCAACCCCCTGATCTGTGAAGGAAGCTCAGAAAGGGAGTTGAATACTTGGATTCCTTTAGCTTCATGGCTTATGGAAGCTAACTTGTCGGCAGGTCTGTTAGTTTCCCTATAGCAATGACTTATTGGGACTCCATGAACCTCAACTAACTTCTGAATTTCTTCTAGGGTCTTCTTAATTCTCCACGGAGGTGTCCATTCTTTATTGGCACAATTAGCAATCAGCATGGAGTCAGTTTCACCCCCTATATGGTTGAGCCCATTGTTGACACACCATTTGAGGCCATATAACAGTGCATTAGCTTCAGCCAAGTTGCTTGTCCCAGTGGTATAGAGTAGGCAAAAATCATATTCCTTGGTTATCTATGATGATCCCTCCATCTCCACATTCTCCTTGCAGGCCCCTACCATCAGTATTTAGTTTGATTCCAGATCCTATAAGTCGGATCCATTTAACTATTGTGACAGTTCTTTGATGTATGTCTGACTCACAAGCTTGACAAATAGCCTCCCAGTTGTCTCCAACTCTAGCTCTTCCAAGTTGCTTCTTGAGTATCTGCAAGATATTAAATAGGATGTTAGATGTTGATCTGTACATGGATGGTTTTCACCATCAAAGTTGCTGCTACACCTGGACCTCCACGCTTCCCAACAGATAAACATAGGAAGTATTCTGGTAATACATGCTACAAAGGGATTGGGAGTCTTATGGTTGCACCAACTTAACAAAGTCATTTTGAGGGTGATGTTTTGAAGGTAATGCCTAGAGGACCACTAAATAGATCCATATTTTTTTTAGCATGATCACCCTGGCATAGAATGTGATCTGCAGATTCTAGTTCTCTTGTGTAAGGAGTCCTGCAGCAGTTGCAAGAGGGGTCCAGAGGGATACCAAATCTAGCTACTCTTTGATCAGTAGCTAGTCTATTGCGAAGAGCTCTCCAGGTCATAAAGGACATCTTGAAGGGAATGTTCTTGTGCCACACTTTGCTATCAGCAGAGTTGGTAGGGTGCTTCTGCCTTTAAGATTATTCCAGGCTGAACTCACAGAAAAGTGACCTGTAGAATCTGGGATCCATAATGCCTTGTCCATAATCTTGTTCATAATATCAGCTGGGAGTTGAATGTTGAGAGCACCCCAGTCCCACTGACCATCAATCAGAACATTAACCTTGATATCTTCAAGTTCAATTCCATGGGCAACCAACCAACTGATATAGGGGGCCAAATTTGGACCACTCGTCATATCAAAAGGAAATCTCTCCTTTGCTTATTTCCCACAGAATATTGGGTTCTGCAGAATCTTTGAGATATCACACAGAATTTTGCAGCTTTGAGAATGAGTAGGAAGTTTCTGAATTCAGACAAGGTGCATATTAATGAGATATTTGGATTTCATGAATTCACTCCAAAGTGAGCAAGTGGTTCTCAAAGTCGTCCATTGTTTGGTTGTCATCAAGACTCTTAAGCCTTGTCATCAAGGCTCTAAGACATCATTTTCCTTGCCAATGAGTGCAATCCTGAAGTTGTGACACTAAACAATTGATATTTCACTTTATTATAATTTTTTTCAAATTTTTTTTCCATATATATGTTGTTCATGCTTATGATTATTAATCTTGGACTACACATACATATTTGTATTTTTTATCTATTTGCACTTTTTCTTATTAAAGCTCTCTTTATTTGAGCTTAAAGCCCAGAGAACCTTAGATGTTTTTTGCGCTTTTCTCTTTTTGATAACACTATTTTTAATGGCTTCTTACATCTGTGTAGGCTTCTTGAGTGCTACACAGATGAAGAGTATTTTAGTACTTTAAATAAAAACTTTCTTTTATTTAACATTCTAGTTTGACTAAATTCTGGAAGTTTCTTCATTGTTTATAATCTATTCATTTTACAAAGTTCTGATACCATTTTTACGGGTAGATATTTTCATCATCTTACAACCCTGAAGAGGGTAAGAATATAGATGGTATATTAACATAACTACATGTAAGTTTATCAAATAATAAGCATGTAGTACGGAAACATGTATTATCAATTCAAAATTTATTTTTTAAATAAAAGTCTATAACCTTCTATCAATATTTAACATCATAATTGCAGAGACATATACTTATCAAGATCATAATTAGAAACACATAGTCTGAAAACATAACTCTTAGCAGAATTTCAAGATTACCGGAGATACTCAACTCACCCTGGCTCTGCCTCCCTTTTTTCTCAATGGATTCGACGAGATAAATGGTCTAGGTGCTGGGAGTTGCTCAACAGACTATTTCTTAAAATTTCTTTTAAGAGTCGTTGTTTTATGGACTAGTATGGTTCTAAGTATAAGCTTTCAAAGTATCTATTATCCGGTATTATGATATTACTCTTGATATGGGTTATAGACTAGAAGGGGGTTTAGCTAGACATGAGAGAGAGTATAGCTGTTGTATTTCGAAAGATGATTTCAGAAGTTACAGTGAGACTCTTTATATAGATAACCTCTTTGATTACTTACATTATTGCTATGCTGCAAAAGTCTAAAAGCAAATAGTAGTTGGTTACAAAAGTCTAAAAGTAAATAGTAATTTGCAGATTTTTCTTCAAAGTTGTTTGTATTTGTTGTCATTTTTTCAACGTTGTCAGCTATCATCCTTGTCATTGATTCTTTGTGGGTCTGTCGACTTTTGCAATTTGTTGAGGCCGGTTGCTTTCTTCCACAAATATCTTTGCAAGCTGTCTTTTTTATAATAAGACGATTTTTTTTCTTTCTTTCTTTGATACTCCTATAGAATAGGAACAGTATCGTTTCAATTTTATCTATAAGACGATTTTTCTTTCTTTCTTTCTTTGATACTCCTATAGAATATGAACAATATCGTTTCAATTTTTTCAATAGATACTCCTATAGAATAGGAACGGTATCTCTTTTAATAGTAATACTGGTAATATATGATAATATATGGGCTTGCTGTAGTTAGACTACATTGGGTCGTATCAATTTGTTACATTGTGGCTTTCTGTAGTTATACTCTACTGGGTCGTTTCATGCGAAATGCGAAAGGAGTAGAGGATCCTTCTTTTTTTATAGTAATATGAGTAGTATTGGTATCATTTTTTGTACTGATAACATGCCTTTTCCTCTGGCCTATCAGAAGCTTGTATTGTTCCACAGTTGCACTGGAGTGATTGTGTTTCAGGTTTATGATCCGGTCATGCATATTTGTAAGTTGCATGGTATCTTGAGATAATACGTCGTCGTTGTAGTATAGGGTAATAATTTCTTCAATTTCTCCACCTTTGAAATTTTCAATAATGCTAGCTTTACCTGCTCTTAACATATTTTCAATTTTTGATTTTAATGTTAATAGTCCAATAACTTTTTTGGCACTCAGTCATTCTTGAAACTTTTCCAGGGTACATGGTATTTTCATCTTGAGATCTTCATCATCTCCACTAATGTTGTTATTTCTTTCAGTTTTGAACAACTGACATATTAAAATAGGTTTTCCCATTAGATCTGTTGAGGCATCAAATAGTTGTATACCATAGATACATTTTTCAAATGATTCCATCATTGCTTGAGCAGATTGTACTATAACAGTAGGTAATTTAGCAATATTGTAAAAAGTTTCATCTACTTGTATTTCATCTATAAAACCATAAGTAAATAGTTTTGCAGCGATATCAGGGTTAGATTTTTCATTACATAAAAATCTTGGATATTTGCTAAGTTTTGCATTTCGTATAATATAAGGGTTAGATTTATAGTCATAAAATTTATTTTTTTGTTCATAAGCTGTAATATATTCTGGTGCAAACTTCAATTTGTCACATATTGATACTGTTGTTGGATTTTGAGAAGATGAGGTTGTTATGGTAGATGACATAGTGGATGACATGGTTGCAAGCTTGGATGTAAACGTTTTTGGTTTTTCTGTAGTAGATAGAGGGTTTTTTTAGGTTTTGTAGGTTTCTTGCATTTTGGTTGTAATGGTTTCATTGTTTTGCTTGATTGGTAATATATTTTTCATTGTTGGTTGACATCGTTAGCTAAGAAAATCAGCTAGAATATTTTTAGTTCCAGATATATTTTTAACAATAAAAGAATGATTGTCACTTTCTTCTTTTGTTTAGTTCTGGTAAATGGTCTATTTTATTTGTAATGAAAGCTTTTACTTGTGTATTATTTGTTCTAACAACAAATTTTACTGATAATATGTGATAATGGAATCTCTTTATTTCAAATTTTACTGCTAATTATTTTTTTTTGTTAATGTGATAATTTTTCTCATTTTGTTTTCATGTTCCACCTCCATATCCACAAATTAGTAGTTTTTCTTTATCTATATACTCTTTATCATATGCTATGAGTACTGCTCCCCATCCTATATCACTAGCATTAATAAAAAGTTCTAGTTGATCTAGTTCTATTGATATTCTATGTTTTGGCAAGACTTTCACTTTTTCCTTGATTTTATTTATGGCTTTAGTATGCTCTCCTGCCATTCAAAAGTTATACTTTTTCTAGTTAATTTTTGTAATGGCTTTCTTAAGAGTAGTAAATCTTTTATATGGTCTGAAACATAATTTACTACTCCTAGAAATTGTTGTACCTCTTTTGCTCTGTAATTTATCTTTAAATTTTTTTATTTTTGTTACAATATATTCTTGTAATTATAATCATTCATTATCTATTATGTATCTCAAATATTCTATACTATTTTTAAAGATTTCAGATTTTTTTTCAGATAATAATATTCCATGTTTCACAGTTTTTATAAATTCTTCTAGATGTTTTATATAATTTTTCAAATCATCACTATATATTAATATGTCATCAACATATACTATACAAAATTTTGTCAATTTTCTGAACACTTGGTCCATCTTTCTTTGAAATATTTGTGGTGCATTTTTCAATCCAAATGGTAGTACATTACATTCATAATGTCCTTGAGGGCCTAAAGGATGTTAAAGATTTTGATTCATTTTTTAGTTTTATTTGCCAAAATCCACATTTATAATCAAATTTACTGAACCATTTTTTATTTCCTAATCTATTGATAAGGTTTCTTTTGTATGATAAAAAATATCCATCAAATATTGTCTTTTTGTTTAGTTCTCTATAATCAATCACCATTCTAGTCTTTCCTCTTTTTTGTTCACTATGTTTTATAACTAAAAAGGCTGGACTACTATGTGGGCTTTTACTCTCTTGTATCAATTTTAATTCTAATAATTATTTTAGTTGGGTTTCAAACTCTTTTTGATCTGTTGGGCTATACCTAATAGGTTTAGATCTAACTATATCACTGAGATTTATTAACTTGATTTCAACATATATTTTTCTTTCTCCCATAGTTGCATTGAGTTTTCTCCAAAATTTATTTTTAATATATTGAGATATTTTTCTCTTAATAACTGTATGTTACTATTCATATCTGACCTTATGTTACATATTCTTAGTCTGTGTATTGGTAGTACTCTCTTTAGTATTATCCACTTATTACAAGGCGTTTGTAAGCTAAAAATATTATTATTTATCACTTGTGTTTTAAAGTAGTTTAGGAAATTATTTTCTAACAATACTTGTTTCATATCATTCAGTTGGTATATTACTGGTAGTCTAAATATTCTCTCATAATATTATTCTCGTATTTTCTATTATTATATCCAATTATTTTGTTTGTTCGTTAAAGCCTGATGCTCTTGTTCTATGTGTTTTAAATCTCTTCCATCTGTGTGGTTCTAATACCTCTTTCTTTGCTAGACATAAGTCTGCTCCACTGTCAACAAAACTCTTTTGTTTTATCATTTTATTAGGATTATATTCTATATGAGCTTCTATATAGATTGCTACCATCTAATTATCATTTTGTTCCAAATCTATCTTTCCTAATCTTTGTTGAAACTCTTCATCTTGTTCCATTTCTCTTACTTTCTCTAGTAGTTTTTCCATCTTATTTCACTCAATCTTTCTCTTATTCTGCTAAGGTTTTTAGTAATCTTTTTGTATCTATCATTATAATATTTATTTTCCGTTTCACTAGTAGTTGTAATAAGCTTATGTCGAACATGCCTTTCATATTGTATCCAGTAATTTTTTTCCTCTAATAATTTTCTTTTTTCCTTTTTAATTCCATTTAGTCAGAACTACTTTCGCTTTATGAGTTTTGGTTAATAAAGTTAATATTTTCTAATTCTGATTCACTTTCTTTATCAGTTTGACTGACATAAAAGTCTTCATATTCATACCATTTATTATTGTCTTCTTTTATTTGTTGTAGACTCATTATAAACTGTGTTGTATTTATATATTTTACACCTTTTTTCTTTAGTTTTTGGCATTTATTAGCATAATGTCCCTTTTCATTGCAATTCCAACATTTACATTCTAAGTTTTTCTTCTTCTAATGGTTTTATATATTTTCTTTTCCTAAATTTTCTCTTATGTTTAAATTTTTTCCTGGTTTCAAGGGTATTTCTATATCTTTTAAATATTTTTTTCCTATAAGGTTTGTAATAAGGTTGTTGGTTTTGTCTATTGTAATTATTATATCTTTTATATTTCTTGTATTGATATCTCTTTTTTTGACCTTTCTTATATTTCTTTTCTCTTCTTTTATCATCACATCCAAATACTAGTCTTCTTTCTGTAAATCCACATATATCTCTTAATCATATTTTCTTATCTTTTTTAATCTTTTGTTGCATTCTATTTTCTTCACATTTTCGCATTAGGTATGCTTTTAGTACTCTTATTCTTTCTCCTAATGTATTTTATTTTGGTTCTAGTTAGGTATATTCTTTTGATATCTCAGTATTATAAGATATTGGTAAGTGATCATAATAGAGTTGTTGATATATTAAATATTTTTGTGGTAAAAATCTTGCTTCATAGAAGAACTTACTAAAACTTATTGTATATTCTGGTAATTTATTAATTTTACAATATTTCATGTTATTTAGATTCATTATTATCTCAGTGTTTCTTTATGCAAGTATGTTTTCTCGTGCTACTAACCACTTTCTCCTAAAAATTCTCTTTTTAGTATAATATCAAATATTATTAACATAGATTTTCAATCTCCTGCATGGCTAAATACTTCTCCTCTTAATTGGTATGCTATAGATTTTATCCAATAAGCTACCTTTCCGATTAATGTTTTAGATATCAAGTCATACATATATTCTAGGTTTTCTGTTTGTGTAGAGTCCATTAATGCTATATACATTCCAAGATTTTAATAATTTATTCTTCTTCCTATTTCTTGTTCATAATAAACATTATCTAAGTCTAAAAAATATCCATTGTAATTTACACCTTGTGTCATTGCTCCTACAAATTCTTTAAATTTAGCTTGTTGTCCTACTAGTATATAATTTGGTAATCTAATTCGTTTTCTTGTTATTATTTCTAGATTAGGGTCTACTAATTCTTCTTCAGGATAATCATTTGCATATTCATTTATTATATCATCAGTTTCTATTTCTGTTTCTATGCTTATTAAATTCATGTTCTATATCACTTTCGGATTCATCTTCTATGATTGCATTTACGCTTTTCATTTTTTGTAAGACGTATATTATCTGATTGTTTTCTTTTACTATTTCTGAGTCTTCTTCTTCTTCTATGAATTATGCTACTTGTATCTCTTTATTAGTTAATCCAATGTTGTTATCCTCGTCTGTATCACTCTCAGTTTTCTCGTTAGTAGTTGTACTTTCATCGCTTGTTTTAATTTTTCTTACTTTCTTTTTTCCTTTAAATCGTTTTATCTTTTCTCTAAGAATTTGTATTTCTTCTTTTAATTCTCCTAATTCTTGTTTTACCTTATTTAATTCTTGTTTTACTTCATTCAATTCTTCTTTTGTTTGTTTCAACTCTACTTTGGTTTCTTTTAGTATTTTCTGTGTATCTTTAAATTTATGTTTATATTTCTTATATTTGTTATACCATTCTTCGTTATTGTGTTCTCAATTTGGTGTTTTCTGTTTTTAATTCACATATTTGTTGTTCTTGTTTATCTAGTTTTAGATTTAAATATTCGTTGGTTGTTTTTCTGCTTTTTTTAAGTAAATGTTTTCACCTTTTGAATTGTTATTACTGTTTGGTGTAGTTTTTTCTTTCTTTTTTATTGGTTCATACTTATATCTTTCTATTATATTTTTTCCATGATTTTTTAAAAATGTAAGTACACTAGGTTCTTGATTTTCCATTAAAATTGTCCTTTTTTACTTAATATTGCTAAACTATCTAATATTTTTTCTACTTTCTTTGATAATTTTGATTTTATTTTATTAATATCTACCATTATAGACTCTTTACTTTTTCTCCAAGCATCTATTGGTACAATTTCTGGTTGTTGAGTTGTTGTACTAATTATTGTGTTTTCTTTGCTTGTACTAGATTCATTTTCTCCTTCTACTTGTTTACTATTCGCTCCTTCTGCTTGTTTACCTTTACCTTTATTTGTCTCTTCTACTAATATGTTAAGTTTTTTCAGTATTATTTTAAATGTTGGTACTTCAGATACATTCCATAATCTTGTTAATTCTTCTCTTATTACTTATTGCATCCGTGTTTGGTTTTCTTTTATTTCATCCATCATTATTAATGTATTTTTCATTTTTTCTCTTACTATTATTTCTTCCCATAACGCATTAGTTTTTTCATTAGGGTTAGTCAGGATTATTTATTCTCTTTTTCCATCCGTTTATCATATCTATCCATATTTTGTCAAATTTATTACATTGTTGTTCTAACTGTTTTATCTTTTCTTTTAGTTTTATTTCTTTTGCCTTGTATTTTATAGTATTTGAGTTGTGAAAATATTTCTTATGATAAAGCTGTTTTTATTATTTTTAATTTCTGTTTTTTCTCTATTATTTCTCTTTGTATATTCATACTTCATTTACGAATCTTATTTTTCCTTGTCATTTATTTCAATTCCGTTATTATTTATCTTATAATTTATCATGGTTAAAAAGTCACTTCCTAAAAGTAGTTCATTAAAACTGTCATATACTATTACTCTTTATTTATCTTATATTCTAAATCATGGATTTTGAATCTTAAATTAATACTTTTGGTAATTATTATTTCTCTTCATTTTCAGGATAATTATAAGTTTACGGATCTATTAAATCACAATTATTTTTATTAATCTTACTTATATGTATAAAATTTTTAATATTGAAGTTATTAAAATATTATAGTGATTTAATAGAATTAAGAAAAAAAAATCTGCGATTTCAATGAAAAATATCTACTTACACGTGTGAAGACACTGGCTTAAACTTTTGTATTGTTCCTTTACTCTAGGAGGTCCCACTATGTTGTCTGGCCTTTGGTACATGATTTGATGTAAGAGCTTATGGAAATGTCTATGGTGCTCGTCTTATTGGCACAGTTGACAACAATTTGTGTGGTCCATCTATTTAGGATCCCGATTTGCGCAGCATGGCTTTGATAGATATTTGGGTAGCTATGGTGTTTATGTAAGAATTATAGGGTAAATAGAATATTTTTCTTATCATATTCATTGTTTAAGGGTTCAATATATATATAATATATATCAGTTAGAAAGAGTTAATCATGCTTAATCTTTCTAATTAATTCCTAATAATCTTCTACCTAATTAATATAATATTCTTAATTAATATTTTACTACCTACCATATATAACATGATACTACATTAATACATAATCATAATATTATTTCATAATATTTTAACACTCCCCCGCAGTCGAAGCTGGAGGGCGGTGAATGCTGAGACTGTCGCTAAAATCGTCAAATAATATCAGCGGAAGTCCTTTTGTGAAGATATATGCGATTTGATGTCGCGTTGGGACATATGTAACTTTTAGAACTTGTCATGAGCCACCTTCTCGCGTACAAAATGAATATCTAACTCAATATGTTTAGTGCGTTGATGGTGGATGAGATTTTCTGAGAGGTAGATTGCACTAATATTATCACAATATACTATTGTTGCAGTCGGAATAGGGCAATGAAGTTCAAGTAACAGGTTCTGAATCCAACATGAGTCAGATACAACACTGGCCACAACATGATATTCTGCTTCAGCACTTGAGCATGATACCGTAGCCTGCCTTTTTGAGGACCATCAGATTAAATTGTCACCAAGGAAGACGCAATACCCAGAGGTGGATCATCTTGTATCCGGACATCCTGCCTAATCTGCATCAGTGTAAGTAATAAGTTTGGAAATAGAGGACGGGTATAGATGTAATCCATACTCCATAGTGCCCTGAATATATCGCACAATGCGTTTCAGAACATGCATATGTTCCTCCATTGGATTATGCATGAATAGACACACTTGTTGCACTGCATAAGTAATATCTGGCCTGGTGAATGTGAGATACTGTAAAGCTCCTGCTAGGTTGCGGTATAACGTTGGATCAACAAAAGGGTTGCTAGAGATGACACTCAATTTTGACTTTGTGTCGACCGGAGTTGTCGAAGGTTTGCAGAAAGACATCCCAGTTCGTTCCACGATTTCTGATGCGTACTTCTTCTGGGAGAGGAATAATCCAAATGTATGTCGGGTCACAGCAATCCCTAGAAAGTAGTGGAGTGGGCTAAGATCTTTCATAGCAAATTCAGAACTAAGTTGTGACATGATATTCTTGCGAATAGAGTCTGAAGATGCTGTTAGAATAATATCATCCACATATAGAAGAAGATAAGCAGTATGATTACCCTGACGATAGATAAACAGGGAATTATCTGAATGGTTGTGTGAGAAACCCCTGCGTGACACAAAATTTGCAAACCCCTTATACCAAGCCTTGGGGGCCTGCTTGAGGCCATATAATGATTTGTTGAGCAAACAGACATGGTTGAGATATTTAGGATCCATGTATTCCAATGGTTGGTGCATGTAAACAGTCTCATTAAGGTGTCAATGGAGGAAGGCATTTTTGACATTCAATTGATGAAGTGACTATCCTTTTGAGAGAGACAGGCTGAGAACTGTTCTGATAGTTGCAGGTTTGACCACTGGATTGAATGTTTTCCCGCAATCTACACCAACCTGATGTGTCTTCCCATCACCTACAAGACGGACTTTATGCTGCTTAAAAGTTCCATCCGATTTTTCTTTATGGCTGAAAATCCACATAGATCGAATTATATTAGCATTAGATGGACGAGGTACTAAATACCAAGTCCTATTTGTAATTAGAGCATGATATTCATTATCCATGACCATTTTCCAATTCATGTCTTTTAGAGCAGACACTGGATTACGAGGCAAAGGTGATTTCAAGACCTAGGTGTGAAGGCTATATTTGGCATTGAGTTTGACAATTCCATGTTGACTACGGGTGACCGGACGGTTTGTTTGGCCAGTGGACTGGACGCCACTAACCGAGGAGTGAGAAACCGAGGGTCCAGTGGGCTGCATTGATGGAGCTGGAATTGGGCCCGTAGTGGTGGACTGGCCCAATGGGCCTGAATTACGGTGTTCAACTCTAGTAATAGGTACCGAGATGTGAACAAAATGTGTTAGATACGAAAGCTTATCATTATCCAAAAAATCATAGTTAGGGGTCCCAGTGGCATGTAACTTAGCAAAAGGAAAAATTATTTCATCAAAGATTACATGACGACTTATAAAGATTCTTTTGGAAGAAATGTCGTAACATTAGTAACCGCGATGATGAGTAGGATATTCTAAGAACACACATGGAGTAGACCGGGCTTGGAGTTTTGTGATTGTGGTGGATGGAAAGAGGGGGTATCAAAGACAACAAAACACTCTTAAGTGATGATATGTGGGCTCTCGTAGGTAAATCATTTTTAGAGGAGCTTGGTATGATAGATTTTTATGAGGAAGGACATTCAACAGATAAATGGCCATTTAGAGTGCATGATGCCAAAATACATGGGGAAGTGAAGCATGAGAAAGAGATGTTCTAACAATATTGTTAATGGTTCTAATTTTACGTTCCGCCTTCCCATTTTGTGATGAAGTATGAGGATAAGACAAACGAAACTGAAGACCATTTGTTTTGAAAAAATCCCAAAATTTTTTATTGTCAAACTCTTCCCCCCCCCCCCATTGTCACATTGAATATTTTTGATATTACGTTCAAATTGAGTTCAGATGAATGCTCTAAAAGTGAGAAAAGTGGAAAACACTTGTGATTTTTTTGATAAAGGGAATGTCCACAAATAATTAGAGTAGTCATCAAGTATAAGCAAATAATATCTATGACCAGAAGAACTCAAAACAGGTGATGTCCAAATATCACAATATAAAATATCAAATGGCAAAAGAGTGCATGAAGTAGATGAAATAAAAGGCAACTTAACATGTTTACCAAGTGTGCAAGAATGAAATTTATTCAGAGTCCGTGTTTGGGTATAAGAAATAAAATTATTTTATTTAAGAGAAGTCAAAATAGCTTCTCCCGGATGTCCCAAACGTTGGTGCCATAAAGATGGTGCCAAAGCTGCAAAAACAGAAGGAAACTTGGATTGTTGTGTTGACGAATTTATTGGATAGAGCTCCCCCTTGCTATCACATCTCATGAGAAGCTTCCCCATCTGAAAATCATGCACGGAAAAGCCAAAGGAGTCAAACCGGACAGATACCCAATTATCAGTTGTAAACTTTCTAACAGAAACCAAGTTTTTAATTAATTTGGGAGCATGAAGGACATTCTTTAAAATTAGGGGTGGGTTTGGTGGTGACAATTTGCTAGAACCATAACCTTTTATTGGAATTGAATGTCCATTTCCGACAATTATTCCATTATCATTGCTCAAATTAAAATAGGACGAGAGATTACCTTGGGAGGACGTCATATGTAACATCGCTCCAAAGTCCATATATCAATTTGAATCCGGTGGATTAAGTCCAAGAGTGTGCATGGCGGACTCAATTTCCGTGGGGTGGCCCCCTGTTGAATGGGCCTCATGCCACTAGGTCGGCTGAGGCCCACTGCCACTGCATGTGTTCACAGACCCAACGAAATGGGCCTGTTGCTGTTGTTGCCAGTTAACTAGATATTGCCCACTGTTTTGTTGAGGCTGGCCAGTGGGCCTTGGGGGCTGCCTGGCCCAATTGCCTGTTGGGGCTGGGTGGTATAGCCCAAGGCCACTGCCAGCCGGTGGGTTGCTGCCACTGACCGCCGCCCCTGCCGCCGTATTGCTGCCACTGTCCAAAACACTAGAGTTGGTGTTGCCACCACCGGAATTTCGGTGGCCTCCACCTTTGTTATTTCCGCGATTTCCACCCTTATTTTTATTGTTATGACGTCCTTTTTGTCCCTTATTTTGTTGAGAAGGTTCAAAAAAATCACCATCATGTGAAGGAGTGGCAAACATGGCGGAATTTGAAGTAGTTGAGGCCTTTTTCACCAAGCCCGACTCTTCAAGTACAAGCATGGATCTTGCTTGATAAAATTGTAGTAGAGGATTACTTTGACGGATTAGAGTTCCCACGCCGCTATATGCGTCGGTGAGACTAGCGACCAATTTCAAGACTAACCGGTTATTAGTAACCGGTGAACCAACGTTTCGTAATTGATCGGCCAACACTTTGAGGCATTGACAATATATAGAAACATTTGGGAAATCCGCCATGTCAATGGTTGAGAACTCCTGTTCCAATGAAACAGCACGAGAGTTTTGGTTATCTTGAAAAATATCTCGCAAACATTCCCACGCCACCATGGCTGTGGAATCCGGTTCCATTATCATATGCAACAAGTCAGTGGAGATTGTTGCATAAATCCAACCAAGGATTGTGGCATCAAGTGTATCCCACAATTCCTTGTCTGCATGTCATTCCCTTTACCATCTTTTGGAGGAATTATATGATGAAGAACTTTGTGAGCACGACAATATATTTTGAATAATTCCGCCCAAGTCGTATAATGAACGGTTTTCATTTCTAGTTTGATGGAAACATGTGTTTTGATGTTTGAGACATCAAGGGCAGAGTGAAAAGATGATTTGGATTCAAACATAACTGGTTGTGATCAATAATGGAGTGAAAAAAAAGAAGAATTTTTCGGCCACTAGGGTTTCTAGGGAGGAAGATGACCGAAAATTTGGAAGAAATTAAACTAATTTTAGATCTTTCCTTAAGCTCTTGATACCATGTAAGAATTCTAGGGTAAGTAGAATATTTTCCTCACCATATTCATCCTTCAAGGATTCAATATATACACAATATACATCAATTAGGAAGAGTCAATCATGCCTAATCTTCCTAATCAATTCCTAATAATCTTCTACCTAATTAACATAATATTCCTAATTAACATTTTACTACCTACCATATATAACATGATACTACATTAATACATAATCATAATATTATTTCATAATATTCTAACCGTTTATATTTCTCAAGATAGAGGTCCGTTAATGAGTTGTTCTAGCGGACAAAGAATTGGAGTAACAACTTTGAGGACTGAAGTTCGAATCCATGAAGAGGTGTCATTAGGTGAATTTTTCCCACCAGTCTGAACCTTGTAGACTACCGCATACTGATAGACTCTTACACAGAGATATAACTAGTAGAGTATATTAGAGAACATTAGTGTTAGATAATCCTTAAATACAGAGTATCGAAACATTATGGACTCAAATATAGTACTAACATATTGAGGATTCATACAACGACCCCACTAACTTTGGATTGAGGCACAATTCTTGTTGTCGTTTAAACCTTGAAGTCCAAAGTGACTTCAGTACTTCTACTAGTTGGAGGTAGGAAGTATGTGGTAAAAGTTTAGTACTGGTATCTTGATTTTGTCGTTTAACTAGCCGTTTAGACTATAAAGATCGAGCCAAGTTATCTGGTATATTTACTGATAGGAACTAGCAGGTACTGGTGAAATTAGTTAAGGTGCGCATAAGCTGGCTCCGACACCCCATCATAATTTGTTCATCTCACAATATTTGGTAATTAGTAACTACCAATAAGAGAAGAAATGCAATAACATAATGAGAAATTTAAGGTCTTTGTGACTTTTGACGCATGCATTTCTAGGGTTGACGTATGTAGGCTCTACTATTTCCATTTGTTTCCACGTCCATTGTTTTGAAGGATCAAGAGCTCGTTTTTTTTTTTTTTTTGTATTATAGATAATACAATCATAATGATAAGTCTCCATAAATATCATTGCGATTGTACCGGATGAAAAAGTCATAGAAGATTAGAAGGGACCTGTTATTTTCTGCTGCATGTTTGCAAGTATCCGGTAACGAATCTTTCGTAGTTTGTGATCTTGCGTATTATTCGGCAATCATGCTTTGGCAGTGAAGATGAGATAACTATTTGTATATCGCAGAAACTTGATTTCTCACTTCAGAATAGTCTCTCACTAGCGACAACACCCTTCTCCTCCAAGAATGTTTCTTACGTGAAAGTGCATTTTGAAACTTTAATTGCCGGAAAAATATTTCTTATTTTCCTTATGCATTTGGTGTTTGGTTGTTTGTAGTGACATGTTTTGATAATTTTGATCCAAATTTATTTACGTCCTTCCTATTTTAATTGGGTAATTTTTTTGAAGCTACTTTCAGATTTGAAAATGAGTTCTTTGTTCTTGAAAGTATTTGTGTGAAATCTTAACGGTTAAACCGATAACGATCAACAACCGATTAACCAATAACTCAGTAACCGATATCATAATGGTTTTGACATGTCTACAAACCGATAACCGATAAGTATAACTGATAAATTTCAAATCCGAACTGAACCACCCAATACGCAGCCCTATTCACATCTTTCAAGGACGGCAAATGTGAAGAAAGCTTTACATTGCTATAAAGGATATGAACATTTTGTTGGCGACAGTTCTAGTAAATGTGATATTGGTGTTTGATGTTGGAACTCAACTACACTTACTGGTTTGGGGTTCTATGGGTTGGTTCATAAATTCCCCTTTGACTCTTGAGGAAAAAATTGATGTTGGGGTAATTTTGCTACCTCTTGAGACTAGTTTCACGGTCCCATCTCTTGAACAAAGCTTGTTATTTCTATGATTAAAGAGGAACAAAGGCTTTTCATACCATGCATACTAAATTTAAGAAGAAGTGTAGTGTATTATGCTGAAAGTCAACTCAGCAGTCATGCAAAGTATGCCTTGCATGTCAATTTTAACATTTAATCATTTGTGACAACCTACCCATAAATATGTGTGTAGGTGTTCGGACATTATTTGATTTAAGTAATTAAGGTTAATATCGGAAGACTTCTTTCAAACAATTTTTTTAATACTTTGTCAGTATTTTATATACATATTTGCAAATATTGATGTCCAAACCAGTATTTGACGCAATATTCATGAAATACTAATTACAGTATTTACTGTCAATCAAGACCGTTCAAATCTTAACATCATTATGTAGAGGGTTTGGTTTCATATGTTTTGCAAAAATAAATTTACTGTTTTTTAATTGAGCTAATTAACTTGACTCTGCATAGTAATTGAAAGCAAGCGTGTACTACTTGGAAAAGAAAATTGGTTCGGTACTTCACAAATTTACAGTGTACTCCACTTGTATTGCAACATAACACTAAGCTTTTCGATGATAGTAAGAAACATCAAACAACCATTTGGTCGATAAAAGTCCAAATTGTGGGTGTAGTCTGACAGTGCGATTTAAGCAAGTGCAAAATCATTAAATTTTAACATTGAATTTCTTTTGGCGTTACTTCTTATTAGTTATGGTGATATTAGGAAATATTGTCTAGAAAATCTTTGTGGTATCTTTTTCGTTGAAAGAATAGAGGAAACCTACTAAATAAGAGCAAGGATTTCTTCCATTTTGGTAGTATTAAAATTTCAGGAAATAGCTCATGATTACCACTTAAAGTCATTGCCACTTGATGTATTTGAAAGTATGTATGTCCTAGAGACAATCATTATTAGGGGAAAATGTACTTGAACACATTCGTATTATTAACAAGATTAATATTTATGATATTTGCAATTATTGAATTATTATTTGATTGTTTGTAATTATTCATTAATATGCATCCCTTGAGCTTACATTGTCATTAATAGAGTGAGATATTGATGATAACTCTAAAATAGCCTCGACTAATGATCATCGAGAATGGGATATCGATGATATGTTATAAGTCGATATGTGGTCTGCATCACATTCTTAGAGAATGTAGTATGTCTCACTTGCTACTAGTAATGGTTACAAGTGATGGAGACATGGATACTTTTGGAAAGTATTGGTATACCCTACTGATAAACTATTTGTTATACATGTCTAAACTGTTATCAGCGTGTGGGAGATGAAGGTCCTTTGACTTGAAGTCAATACGCACCTTGTTTATAGAGTAATGTACTTTGACCTTGTCCTAAGTAAAGACTCCAGATTTATTAACCTGTAAGTGTTCATGTTTTATGTTACAGGTTTCAATTGTCATATAATCATACCAGAAGAAATTGTTGGGATAAGTAGAACAAAATTTTAAACTTCCGTTGTGCCTACTTATATGTTTTGAACCCAACAAAACCCTACAGTGGTATCAGAGCCCAGACTGGTTCAATAGTTATATAACAATTGAATAACATAATAATATGGGTTAAACATAAAATTGGATTAAAACAAGGCTTCTTGAAATCCTACAAATCTTAGCTGAACAAAGTAGACCTTTTTATGTCACCCTAAATTATCTCCTACGCTAACTCAAGAAAGTCATTCTGTTCTAACTCGAACTAAGCCAAAAGTGCGGATATCCGACTCATTGCACGGTGCACGGAAAAAAATGATTAAGAATGAATGATGGTCGATATGTGCGTTATTGATAATGGTGGGTGATGATAAAAGATCTGTGATTTGATCCCTAAATTGGATTTAGGGCTCAAACGATTTTAGAAAAATCAACACAGAGACGTTTTGTCAGGACGTCGGCGCCGCGACCCTATGGTAGGGCGCCGAGGCGCTTGCTAAGGTTTCAAGGCGGCGCCGCGGCTCCGTGGTGGAGCGTCGCGACCCTAATGCAATACAAAGGTTTATGCCTTGCTAGCACCGCGTCACTAAAGAAAAATAGAATTTTTCAGTTTCTGCCTTGCCAGCGCCGCAGCTCCATGGTGGAGAGTCGCGACGCTAATGCATTCTAGAAGCCAAATTTCGACTTCTGCTACACTGGCGCCGCAACTCTAATAATTAGCATCGTGGCCCTATCGATCCAAAAAAAATTCAGAATGGTTAACCCATGATTATTATTAGACAGTATATTATTTGATAAGTATACTGTTTATGTGCTAAATGTTTGTTATTTAGATTACTAGTATAGTATCCGCATTATACGTGTCTGGGTAGGCGGCGCCCAGTATTTATTAAACCGCTTAATATCATGCTTGGGTATTTATGAGTATTTATGCCACATCGTTTGCTCTAAGTCTACGAGGACTCAAACTCTTTCATAAATGCATGTTAAATGTAGAAGTGAGTGATAAACCTTCATGAGTATTTACACCACAGTGTTTGCTCTATAAGGCAAAACTCACTTAGATACATAATTGCAGTCGCATAACGGGGTTGACTTGCTAGGCTATCTTGGCCCCACAATGTCGGACAAGCTGAGGGACGCAGATAGATTGTTTAGAACATTCGGTCAAACAAGAGTTACAAATTATTTGTAATTGGTTTGGAGATCTACTGGTTTATGCTATTGAAGTTATCAGCCACAGCAAACGCGGAGATAACATGAACCTGGATCTTGGCCCATTATGAGCATATTTGTTATGAGTCCGTATTCTTCCATGGGGTCGAAGGGTATGTTAAAATAGTGGGAGCTAATTAAACTAAAGGCTATGTTAACAGTTAACGAATGTGTTCAATAGAAATTATATTAGAGTTTAATTTCAAGTCTATCTATATCTTCAGTTTATACAAAATGTCGAATCTGTCACTGAAAATGTTGGTCGAGACAAATAAGTTGACTGGAGAAAATTACCCTGACTGGTTAAGAAATCTGCGATTGGTGTTAAGACAAGAAAGAATTGAGTATGTGTTAGATATAGTGTTCCCCACAGTCCCTGCTGAAGATTCTGTTGAGTATGCCATGTTTGACAAGGTGGCTTATCAGAAACATCTAGACGATGCTACCTCGGCACAATGTGTAATGTTGTCCTCCATGACCTTAGAGTTACAGAGGCAACATGAAAACATGGGCCCCAATAAAATGCTAGAACACTTGAAGAGTTTTTATGACTCAGAGTCTTAGACAATGGAGTATGAACCATTGAGGGACTTTTTCAAGTGTAAGATGAACGATGAGGGTCAAGTGTCAGCACATGTTCTGAAGATGATTGGGCTAAAAGAAAGGTTGGCTTCGATTGGAATGAAGATGCCTATAAATGTCTCTGTCAACCTGATCCTGAATTCACTTCCTGGTTCATTTGAGAATTTCATTGTGAACTTCATTATGAATGGGACCAAGGCAAGTCTTCCAGAGCTTCACAACATGTTGAAGACTTTTGAATCATCTACCTCTAAAGGTAAAGCCGTGCTCATGCTGGGCTCTTCTAATAAGTTCAAACCTAAGGGTAAGAACATGCAGAAGAAGAAGGGTAAGAACATGCAGAAGAAGAAGGGTAAGACAGTTGATGCACTTACAATTATGAAACCTAGAGGAGGTGTTCAGGAGAAGGAAAATGTAGCTTCGTATGTGTGCCTCAACTGCAAGAAGAAGGGGCACTGGAAGAAGGACTGCACAGCTCCATGAGGAGGCAAATCACTAGGTGCTCCTGGCTCTACTGGACAAGGTATGTTTGTCATTAAAATAAACATGTCTATAAGTAACTCTCATTGCTGGGTATTAGATATTGCTTGTGGCTCACACATTTGTAATAATGTGCAGGGTCTGATTGACAGCAGAAAGGCTGGACGTTCGGAGGTAGACCTGCGCGTTGGAAATAAAGCACGAGTGGATGCTGAACGCGTGGTAACTTATAGACTAGATTTACCTTCAGGCTTTTGTTTAGAACTAAATAATTGTTATTTTGTTCCCTCATTGACAAGGAATATTATTTCCATCCCAGTGTTAGACATTGAGGGGTTTTCCTCATTTATTACTAATGACAGTTATGTACTGTATTTTAATGGTTTTATTTGTGGAAATGCTCCACTTATGGATGATTTGTATGTTCTAAATTGTAGTCATGAAATTTTTAATGTGCAAAATAAACGAGCTAAGATAAGTAATCCAAGAAACCCCACCTACTTATGAAACTGTAGACTTGGTCACATCAGTGAATCAAGGATAGCAAGATTAAGAAAGTTAGACTACCTGAAGCCATTTGACTTGGAGTCCTATGGTAACTGTGAATCTTGCTTGAGAAGAAAGATGACCAACAAGCCACTTTCTGGGAAAGGGGTACGAGCCAAAGAGGTACTTGAATTGGTCCATACTGATGTATGTGGGCTATTTTCAACTCAAGCTAAAGGAGTCTTCCCTTACTTCATCACTTTTACAGACAATTTTACAAGGTTTGGGCATGTGTATCTTATGAAACACAAGTACGAAGCCTTTGAGAAATTCAAGGAGTACAAGTCAGAAGTAGAGAAGCAACTTGAAACAAGTATCAAGACCATTCGATCAGATCGAGGAGGTGAATACATAAGTAAAGAATTTTTGGATTACTTGAAGCTTCATGGAGTCCAGTCACAATGGACACCTCCTGGAACACCAGAGATAAATGGTGTTGCTGAAAGGAGAAATCGAACTCTATTAGATATGATTAGATCCATGATGAGTTTCTCAGCTCTACCAACATACCTTTGGGGCTATGCATTGAAAAACTCAATTTATATTCTGAACAGGGTTCCTTCAAACTCAGTAGAGAAAACTCCATATGAGATATGGAATGGCAAGAAGCCAGCACTTAAACACATGCGACCCTGGGGTGCCCTGCATATGTAAAGAAGATGCTTACTGACAAGTTGAAATCTAAAAGTGAGAAATATTATTTTATGGGGTATCCAAAGGAAACTAATATCTATCTTCCTGGAGAACATAAGGTCATTATTTCCAGAAATGCAACTTTCCTTGAAGAAGACTATGTCTACAAGGAACAGAGCTGCAACAAGATAGAACTTGAAAAAATTCAAGAACCACAAGACAACACAGAAGTTGAACCCTTGTCAAAAGACCAAGACAATGATTCAGTGGTAGTATTTGGTGAAGATTGGGTGCTTAGAGTACGCCCTTCAGCCAATGGGAGTGCTGTGAGAAATAGTGCAAAAATGCAAGGCTCTCATACACAACCAATGGAATATGATACAATGGTTGTACATCACTCCATTAATGAAATACATAAAAATGACATTACTGAAAGCTCTTAAAGTGATGGATTGTCCAGCACATAAAGACCTTCTCATAATCAGAATATAACAAACACTGAAACGCAGAATAATCAACTCCGTAGGACCACTAGGACTCATCGTCCGTCTGAAAGACTTAATCTCCTTGTTGAAATACACAATGAGATATATATTCCTGATGACGATGAACCTACAACCTACAGCGAAGCTATCTTAGACATTGATTCGCAGAGATGGCAAGAAGCCATGAAATCTGAGATGGACTCGATGTACATCAATCAAGTTTGGAACTTTTTTGATTTGTCAACAGGGGTTAGACCCATAGGATGCAAATGGGTTTTCAAGAAGAAGATTGATGCATATGGCAAGGTACAGACTTATAAAGCAAGATTGGTGTCTAAAGGTTATAATCAACGGCCTGGGGTCGATTATGATGAAACATTTTCACCTGTTGCAAAAATTAAGTCCATTCAGATTTTGTCCTCAATAGCCGCATACTATGATTATGATATTTGGCAAATGTATGTTAAAACTGCTTTCCTCAATGATAACCTAATTGAGGAGGTGTATATGATATAACCTAAGGGTTTTACATCCAAGACTAAGCCCAAAGCAGTATGCAAGCTACAGAAGTCCATTTATGGACTTAAGCAAGCCTCAAGGAGTTGGAATATTTGCTTTGACAAAGCAGTCAAATCGTTTGACTTTGTTAGAAGTAAAGAAGATCCCTGTATTTATAGTAAGTGCAAGGAATGGGGTATTATCGTCATTGTTATATATGTAGATGACATATTACTAATGGAAGATAATAAGACTCTTATGCAATCAGTGAATGAATAGTTATCCAACACCTTCATGATGAAGGACTTGGGTGAAGCCTGCTACATTCTTGGAATTAGGATCTATAGAGATATACCTAATAGATTGTTGGGGTTGTCACGGTCCATATACATAGATAAAGTGCTAAGACGATTCTCTATGGAAAACTCCAAGAAAGGAAGTCTTCCTATGGGTCAAGACATTAAGTTATCAAAGAAGGATAGTCATTCTACTATTGCAGAACTTGAACGCATGAAAAGAATCTCATATGCTTCAACTATAGGATCTATCATGTATGTCATGACCTGTACGAGTCCAGATGTGGCCTATGCACTTAGTATGACTTGTAAATTTTAGCAGAATCCTGGAGAAGAACACTGGAAAGCAGTCAAAAGTATTCTTAAGTATCTTAGACGAACTAAAGAATATTTCTTAGTCTATGGTGGGTAAGAGAAGCTAGTGTATACTTGGTACACTGATGCTAGCTTCCAGACAGATCTTGATGAGTTTAAATCTCAATCTGGATATGCCTTCATTTTCAATGGCGGAGTAGTGAGTGGGAAAAGTTCCAAGCAAGCTATAACTGTTGATTCGACAACTGAAGCCGAGTACATTGCTGGATCGGAAGCTGGTAAAGAAGTTGTCACAATATCTGAGTTCCTGAAGGAACTAGGGGTTGTTCCAAGTGCCACTTGTCCAATAACGATTTATTGTGACAACATTGGTACGATTGTGCAAGCTAAGGAACCAAGATCAACAAACAGAAACAAGCATGTACCGAGAAAATACCACATACTCAGGGAGATGGTGGAAACTGAAGAAATAAGATTAGATTATGTTCCCACAGATGATAATCTCACTTTAATTTACATCATAATACACCAACACAAGCCGTATCTTATCCTATAAGGAGTTTAAGCTTAGGACAGGGTCAAAGTACATTACTCTGTAAACAAAGTGCGTATTGACCTCAAGTCAAAGGACCTTCATCTCCCACACGCTAATAACAGTTTAGACATGTATAACAAATAGTTTATCAGCAGGGTATACCAATACTTTCCAAAAGTATCCATGTGTCCATCACTAGTAACCATTACTAGTAGCAGGTGAGACATACTACATTCTCTAAGAATGTGATGCAGACCACATGTCGACTTATAACATATCATCGATATCCCATTCTCGATGATCATTAGTCGAGGCTATTTTAGAGTTATCATCAATATCTCATTTTATTAATGACAACGTAAGCTCAAGGGATGCATATTAATGAATAATTACAAATAATCAAATAATAATTCAATAATTGCAAATGTCATAAATATTAATCTTATTAATAATACGAATGTGTTCAAGTACATTTGTCCCTAATAATGATTGTCTCTAGGACATACATACTTTCAATCTCCCATTTGGCCTAGAGTCAATCTCCGATGTATCTAATACCCATATTTTCAAAATGATCATTATGCTTAACTAAGCTTAATGGTTTAGTAAACGGGTGCCAAGAATATGATTCATTCCTCGATTGGATATTCGAGAGAGCACTCAACTTCTCAGTGATATTAGGTCGACCAAGTCATTGGCCAATGCAAGAAACATACTTAGAATATAATCTAGTTGTCGACTAATATAGATGAGATATAGTGATCAAGCCATTTGGATAGACACATGGCAAATTCTAAGCTTGATCGAGTGTGTCGCGAATGAAAGAAATTTATCATCTCACATAAAGGTTATGTTTGCTGGATTCATGTAAACGTACTTCGTATATTGAGTTAGGTAAATGCAGCCTTGAGTCTAGGAGTTTCGTATGGACCTTAATTGGATTAGTGTCGATATATGAAGGCCTATAGGGTCACACTATGTCGATTGTCTCTTCGATCTAAGGGTGTATTGAGAAAGTATTAAATATTCGATTTGAAATCGAGATATTTAAATTGATAATAACTATGAGATAATTTCTATTAGATGAAAATTATTTAATTAAATCAAAATTAGATTTTGGATTTAATGTGCTGAATATATATATTAAATGAACACGGGAAACAAAATTTTACGTAAGGCGTCGCGGCGCCTGCTAGGCTGCGCCGCGACGCCGACCCGACAGTGGGCCCAGTCAGACTAGCCCATTGCACCTCTGTTTTGGGCCAGGCTTGGAGCCCAACCCTAATCAAATTTTGCCCTAATTTCAACTATAAATACAGCACTCCCCATTGTTAATTAACACACCAATTCTATAAACTAATTCTAGACATAGAGTTTAGGACGAAACTCTCGCAAACCTCTTCCGAGATTTCATGACTTTCTTGACAGAGAAATACACCATAGCATAGTGCTTGCAGTCGAAGGGACATTCACGTGTAATCCCTAAGTAAAGACTCCAGATTTATTAACATGTAAGTGTTCATGTTTTATGTTACATGTTTCAATTGTCATATAACCATACCAGAAGAAATTATTTGGGTAAATAGAACAAAATTTTAAACTTCCGTTGTGCTTACTTATATGTTTTGAACCCAACAAAATCCTACAATATTAACAATTTTAATTGTGAAGTAGCAACTGATTAAATATCAATAGTCCAATTTGAAACAACATATTGTGAAAAATAAGAATTTCGTTCTTTTCATGAAGTTTCCCACGTTCATCTAATTCAAACAAAATAAAATGGTAAGATTTCCTAATAACAAGAAAGCTTTTTAAATGTGAAATATGATCATTTCTTGTTACTTAACAAATAAGTTTTTGACTGTTTCAGAAACTTCAAGATTACAAGGTAAAGTTAATTAAAGAAATACGTTTACTCAATATAACCAGCTATTAAATTACGTCATGTATATAGATAGTTTTATGAAAAATTGCTTAAAATTAAGAGTTGTGATTTTTGTTATAATAAATAACCTCACAGAAAAGGAACTCCAAATATACATCTGAACTTATTTCTCATCGTCATTCATTGTCATAACGAAAAAATACGAAGAATTTTTTTTTAGCTTTTAGTTGCTTTGTGCAATGGATATTCGAAATCATTAACCCAATTAATCCTGAATCATGTCTTGTAGGATTCGTTCTAAGGGGAAGACGCTTCCTACTAGGACATGCGAACTAAGTTATGGTTTTTATTATCGTAACAAAAGAAAAAAGAAAGACAATTTTTTTTATTGTTTTCCGCAACCAATGACTAATTTTGATTTATACCCTATAAAGTCTGTTAAATGGGAAAACAAGGCAATAAAGGAAAAGACATATGCCTTGCATATAATTTTTTTTATTTTTAAGGGATGACCAAGTGATATATATTATTATTTATTCATTTAATTTGTGAGTTTAAAGGTTAAATAATGTAAATGGAGACTGCAAAGGGGGCAAATTAACGTATTGTTGGCGGTTAGTGATGGGAGTGGTATATAAATAGAGAATTCAAAGGCAAGCGTTGCTTAATTTTCTCTCTTTTCTTTCCTCATTCCACCCATTCAGATCTCAAATCATCCAGAGAGAGAGAAAAGTGTGTGTTTTTGTGTGGGGAGAAGAAGAAGAAGAAAAGGAATAATGGCGGTGGTATCGCCATTAGCAAAGTACAAGTTGGTGTTTTTGGGAGATCAATCTGTAGGCAAAACTAGCATCATTACTCGCTTCATGTATGATAAATTCGACACCACTTATCAGGTCTCTCCCTCTTTCTCCTTTTCCAATTCCATATATTCCTCTTTTCGTATTTTTTGTTTCCTCCTCGCAATTTGGAATTACTACTTGTGGATCGCTATTTCTGCTACTGCTCATTTCCACCCATTCATTTCGACCAACTTACACGCATCTCAACTAATTTCACAGGTACCTGTCACCTACACCAGCAACAAGTATTAGGTAACTCTGTACACCAAGACTATGACATATGAGAAGAAACCACCTAATAGTTTTGTCTCCACTTTGAACGTGAGACCTCAGGTTCTCCTCCCACTTCATTGATCATAAGGCCAATTATAGGGAGAATTTAATGCTTGGATTTTCATTTTCATGTGTTGATGTTGGATGGATGTTGTGACAACATCTGTAAATGCTCAGGACAACATCTTATGAAAATAAGAATATTGCCTGCGATGTTCTGACAACATTCCTGACAACATCTCTGTAACGATTTTGCCTATTCTTCCGCCAAAGCGAGGTTGTGTTCTTGTGAGTAAAAATGACCTAGGCAAGCTAACAATGATGTTGTGTTTAAAACGTGGTAAAAGAAACAGTCAAAGCTTGGAGAGGAAGCAGCGTGAAGACCAAGTCCAGAACGTTGAGCTTTTGAAGGAGCAAGAACCGGTCCAAGCTGAAGCCTTCTTTTACTCAGCCTCCGCAACCAACCAGTGAGGATTTCAAGGAAAGTTCCACACTATAAATAGAAGGGAACTTCAGAGTATCGATATTCAGAATTGAACGAGAAGAATTACCAAGAGAGCTCTCAGATATTCACCTTAGAAACTGGATCAACACACTTAGCCTAAAGTTGTATAACAACATCTAGTCCCACATTACTACTGCTGCTCAGATTCTAGATCAAGCTTATATTTCAGGCAATAGTAATGAAGATGTTGTATTTGTGTTTTTAGATCTTTTAACTTTAGGCTGAAGTCAACTGCGACTTCACTTTTGTTTGTAATCTTTTTCGCATTTATTGTTCAATCTTGTAAAAAGAAATTCATTTGTAATTGTATATAATTTGTACAATTCTTTGGTCATTGACCATCAATGGATATATTAATATATACCCTTAAAAATATAAATCTTGTGTTACTTTTTCGCTGCATTTACTCTATAAAAGTTTATAATTGTTTTATCACAATGTTGCCTCAGATGTTGACACAACATTGAAGGCAACATCCAGAAACTGTTTTAATTGATTTAGCTGTTACTGCTTTATCCTTACATATTCTTGCTTATCCGTAGCCGCGGGCCCAACAAGTGGTATCAGAGCCAACACTTGATACAATAAGTGTTTGATTCTGAATATTACGGCTATGGACTCAGCTATACAAAACGTTGGTATACTTCCAATTCATGACGGAACTAACTATGCCTATTAGAAAATCCGACTATGTTCGCACATCAAATCCATTGATGTTCGAGCTTGGAGATCAGTTTTCGAAGGCTATGTGATTCCCAAGTACCCAGCAGACGAGGATGATGATGTACTTACCAAATTCGAATCTGAATGGACTGCGGAAGAGATCAACAGTGCAAGCTTCAATGAAAAGGCCCTAAATGCGATATTTGGATGGGTAGATCTCTATATGTTCAAACTAATCCAAAATTGTACTACGGTCAATGACGTTTGGGAGACCTTACAAACTCATTGTGAAGGTACCTTAAGTGTACGGCGTACAAAGCTTCGCATGATTTTGAGTCAATACGAACGCTTAAGGATGAAAGAATCTGAAGACATAAAATCCTATTTTGAAAAGTTAATTGACATTGCTAATCAGTGTCAAGTGTTTGGTTCTCCTTTAACCAACACACAACTTGTGGATAAAGCTCTCAGATCTCTTCCTGAAAGGTTTAATACTAAGATTTGTGCTATTGAAGAGGCCCATAATCTTGCTACTATGGATCTACATGCCTTGATGAGCATATTTCAAACATATGAGATGAACATGAAGAGCCAAAGAGATCTGTATAAAGACAAGACTTTGGCACTCTAAGGACAAACCTCGGAAACTGAATTGGAAAACGAGGAAGAAAACTTGGAGGAACTGGGAAATGGTGCAACTGTTGCCTTACTTACTCGTCGATTCAATTAGATGGTGAGAAAGATCAACATTGATCATAATAAAGCCAAATACAAACAACATCAAAACCCACTCTTCAATAAACAGCCGAATAGGTCTCCTTCTGAGCAAAGAAATCACAATACACTGAGGAAATCTAACTCCGACAGTACCAATTTCAATCCCAAACAACTCGAGGGAGTGCAGTGTCATGCATGCTCGTGTTGGGGACACTATGCTAATGAGTGTGCAAACACCTTTAGAGAAATTGGTAAGGTTATGTGGGTAACTCTCAGTGATGATGAGAACGAAGATGAGGAAGGAGATCAAGAAGAAGAACCATAGGCAATGCTGACAGCCATGTTCGAACATTCATTGTCCGACGATGAAGATGTTATTGACAATGTTACGACAACATCAGGAACAACATCAGACTCAACATATGGAATGTCTTCAACATCAGAGAGGTATGTATACTTTGACTATTCTGATGTAAATTATTTTAGTGGATTTAATTCTTCATCTGAGGCTGTAAATTTGGATCTAGTTGACTCCAAAGACGACGTAATAAAGGAATTACAAAGTCTTTGTAAAGCCTTAATCACTGAATCTGAGCAACTAGACTCAAAAACAAAATTATTGGCTCTTGAGAATAGCAATCTGAAAGGCACAATCAACCGATTAGAGGTGGTACTTACCAAGAAGGACCTAGAGCTTGGTAAGATTCGTGCACGATTGAACGTAGCTAAGACCACCTTTCAAAGGCTCAACATGGGAACCTCCAAACTAGATGAAATATTAAACTTCAATAAACCTACAAGGGCTGGGCTTGGGTACCAATCTCCTAGCAAAACAAATACTTCCAGAATTCATAGTCAAACTGAGAGGATAAAATTTGTCAAAGAAAATCCGAGTAACTCTCAGATCACTGAAATTGGATCAAAGTTTGTATGTAGCTTCTGTAAAAAGTTAGGACATCTTATGCCCTACTGCTACAAACTTCAAAACTCTGCACTCAGAATATTGCCTAAAATGACGTCAGCAATGTTGCCCAACATCACTGACAACATTCAAAGCAACCAGCCTGAAAGCAGAAGGAAGAAAAAGGAATGGGTACCCAAACTGAATTTGAAATATAATATGTGCATAACTACTTTGCGTACTAACATTACAGGGTCTTGGTATTTCGATAGTGGTTGCTCACGTCATATGATAGGTACCAAAAAGCCTATTGAAGGAGTATGGAGCATTCAATGGAGGATACGTGACCTTTGGAGGAGGAAGTAAGAGTAAGATAATTGGTAAAAGAACTCTTAATGTTCCGGATGTACCAGCCTTGAAAAATGTTCTTCATGTAGAAGGTTTGGTTGCTAATCTTCTTAGCATAAGTCAACTATGTGATGATGATCTCGAGGTGAAATTCAACAAGCTTGGATGCAAGGTTACAGATTCTGCAGATAAATGTGTCATGTCAGGAACCCGAACGGGAGATAATTGCTATCTAGTCGGTAGACAAGAGTTTTGCAACTCCGCAAAGGTAGGTGACCTGACACTTTGGCATAAAAAGTTGCGACATATCAACTACGGCACCTTGGAGAAGCTGATCTCATTTGAAGATGTCAGAGGCATTCCCAGACTGGATCCAAAAGATAAAACACTGTGAAGATTGTTTGAAAGGAAAGCAGACCCGAGTCTCTCATAATGTTGTCCAACGTGACGGACAACATTCAGGTACGTCTCATTGTTTCCAATTATTGCATATGGATCTTATGGGTCCAATTGAGGTAGATAGCCTAGGAGGAATGAGATATTCTTATGTGATAGTAGATGATTTTTCCAGATTCACTTGGATCTATTTTTTAAAAGAAAAATCACAAACCTTTGAGATGTTTAGAACACTTTACTCTAGGATTAAAAATCTATTTTGTTCTTCGATTTTCAGAATTATATCTGATCATGGAAAGGAGTTTGAAAATCAAACCTTTGCAAATTTTTGTGAAAAGAAAGGCATATTCCATGAATTTTCGGTACCAAAAACACCACAATAAAATAGGGTTGCCGAGAGAAAGAACAGAACTCTACAAGAAATGACTAGAGTTATGTTAAGTTCTAAGCAATTGTCAAAAAGGTTTTGGAAAGAAGCCTTGAACACGGCATGTCACATAACTAATAGAATCTATTTAAGGCCAGGGACCAAGATGACACCCTATGAACTGTTAAATGGAAAGAAACCTACAATGCGGTACTTTCATGTCTTTGGGTGTGTGTGCTATATTCTTAATGACAGGGATAAACTGGCCAAATTTGACTCTAAGAGTGACAAGGGAATATTCGTTGTCTACTCCCAGAATAGCCATGCTTATCGAATATACAATCTTCGGACAAAGACCATACAAGAATCAGTCAATGTTATTTTCGATGACCTGCTGGATATATCTGGTAGATCTTCAGAAAACAACATTGTGGTTACAGTTGAAGAGGAGCAACCCACTGAAGAAACAGATGTAGTCCCAACATTAGAAGAAACATCTGAAGCTCAAAAGGAGAACACAGGGGACGAAATCGAGGAGGAATCTGCTACTGAACTGAATGATCAAGTGAGAAGAGACCCTCCATCGAGGATTAGAAGGAACCATCCACCCGGCCAGGTGATAGGGGAGTTTTAGAAGAGAGGCGTACAAGATGGAAAGAGCCAGTAAATTACCGAGAAATGGTAAGGTATGTGTGCATGTCCACCATATATCAACAGGTAAGTCTCTCTTGTCTTACATATACTTTGGAACCTAAAAATATTGGGGAAGTATTAAAAGATAATTTTTGGATTCAAGCCATGCAATAGGAGCTTGAACAATTTGCCCGAAATGAGGTTTGGGACTTGGTACCACGACCCAACAACACAAATGTTATTGGGACCAAGTGGATATTCAAAAACAAATCAGATGAGTTAGGGAAGATTGTCAGGAACAAAGCTCGACCTGTTGCTCAAGGATATACACAAGTAGAAGGTATCGACTATGACGAGACCTTCGCTCCTGTGGCTAGAATTGAGTCAATAAGATTGCTTCTTGCTATTGCTTGCTATCTAAAGATTACCTTGCACCAAATGGACGTTAAAGGTGCCTTTCTCAATGGATACTTGGACAAAGAAGTTTATGTTGAACAACTAAAGGGATTTGAGGATCCTCACCATCCACATCATGTGTACAAGCTCAAGAAAGCCTTGTATGGACTAAAATAAGCACCACATGCATGGTATGGTCGTCTAACTAACTTCCTTGTTGAGTTTGGTTTTACCCGTGGAGAAGCTGACAGAACATTATTCATTAAAAGACACGGTGTATATGTAATAATAGCTCAAATCTATGTTGATGATATTATTTTTGGTTCGACTACAGAATCACTAGTAAAGTCTTTTGTCGAAGCAATGTCGACAACATTTGAGATGAGCATGATTGGAGAACTAACATTTTTCTTAGGCTTGCAGATTAAACAGAATGAAGATGTGATCTTTGTATCTCAAAGCAAATACGCCAAGAATCTTGTTAGGAGATTTGGTCTGGAAAATGCTAAACACATGAAGACTCCAATGGGCTCTGCACTTGTGTATGTAAAGACGATGTTGGACAAGATGTTGACCCAACATTATACCGATCTATGATAGGTAGCCTTCTATACCTTACTGCCAGTCGCCCTGATATCATGTTTAGCGTATGTGTTTGCATCAGGTTCCAAGCCAGTCCCAAGGTATCTCATTTTAATGCTGTGAAACGTATCATTCGATATGTTGCCGGTACAAGTGACTTGGGAATTTGGTACTCCAAAGACACTAATTCTAATCTAATAGGATATAGTGACTCGGATTGGGCCGGTGATGTAGACGATAGAAAAAGCACTAGTGGTGGGTGTTTCTATCTTGGCAATAATCTAGTCTCATGGTACAGTCGTAAACAAAATTGTGTATCACTCTCGACTGCCGAATCTGAATATGTGGCAGCCGGAAGTTGTTGTGCTCAACTGATTTGGTTACGACATATGCTAGATGACTATGACATATCTAATAACTCCATGATTTTGTACTGTGATAATCTGAGTGCTATTAATATTTCCAAAAATCCAGTTCAGCATTCATGTACAAAGCACATAGACATAAGACATCATTTTTTAAGAGACTTAGTGGAAAAAAAGATAGTTCAAATCGAACATGTTGATACTCTTTTTCAACTAGCTGACATTTTTACCAAACCTTTAGATCATGAGAGATTTTTTAGCTTGAAAAAATCTCTTGGTCTCTGTTTTCTTTGAAAATAAGACAGACTAGGTAGATGTTGTCCGAAATGTTGTCCTAACATTCTGGGTAATATTTACTGTTGAGTCAATATACAGGATAAGTGTTGTAGTGATGTTGCACTGTTTTTCAAAAGATTCAAGCATGACTCTAAAATGACAAGTTATGAAGGCGAAGCCTCTACTAAAAGATTTGGATGTATATAAAAGAGCAAAGCTCTAAGATTGATATCGTTCCTATTTTATAGGAGTACCACGTGCTTCAAAAAGGTTGAAAATTCCTCAATATTTTTTTAATCTGTATGTGTTCAACTAAGTTGATTAAGGACAATGGTAAAATGTTACATTAGTCCAGCGATCAGTCTCATAGGGAACATATACGAAAATATCATCTGCCAAATCAGAAAATCCTTGGAGTCTCATAATGCTTGTTTAACTTTGAAATGTTGCCAACATCATCAACAACATCGTGTTCCAGTACATTGATCAATCTGGTTTATCTTATTTTATTCCTGTTTTTGGTATTTAACGCGTCTCTGTCTTTAACTGGAAGTTCAAAAATTCTGGATGACCATTTTTTTTAAACGATGATATGTGCTATGACAATCCTTATTTTAGGTGTGTAAAATTTTTTTATTCTTCTATACAATCTAAATTTAAGGAAAAGGAGTTTGAGTGTAAGTATACTTTGCCATAATAAAACCTCCCATTTTTATCTTGGATTATCACATCAGCCGACTACCAATCTATCAAACTATGGCAGCCCAAACAACACCGTCATTTCTCAAAACCCAAAGCTTCTCCAACACGCCCAATCCTTCAAAACCCTCTCCCATGTTCGTGTCCCCAAAATCCACAAACACCAAAGATTATTCTCCAATGTCGACTAGTCCAGCAAATAACAACAAGGTTTACAAGCATTATACTTTCATCAATGACTTGAGACCAGTCGAGAAGGACTGCACACAGGCTATGATCCTGCTTGGTTCAGATAAGCCATTACAGGTGAGCTACCCAGGCGATAATGAAAACCCAATCGATGTTGATGCAACATCTGATTTCTCGAACCTTACCTCAAAATTGACATTTCCGACGAGAAGGTCAAAGAGGGTTTTCGAAAACCAATTCGGTGAATACCAGTCTGCCAAAAGACCTAGGGAAGAGTCGACTTTCCCTGTTGATACTACCACAAGCAGCAGCACTGACACCAATTTCAATGTGCCCAGTTCCTCCAGAACTCCATCAACTTCCACTCCACAAGCAGAAACTGAGAAGAAAAAAGAAGAAGAAGAGATGTCTGATGACACACCTCTACGAAACTTCATTCCTAAAGGGGTCCATAGAACATACTGGAATTTTGATAAAAATGTTATCTCAACATCAAAGGCAACAGACGAGAAAATGGACCCAGACTATGTTGCCCCAACATCCGAGGCAACACCTGCAACCACCTCATCCGAACAAGTAAACACAGAATCTAAAACAGATTATGAGGTAATTCCCTACTCTTTCATGTTTCAAACTAAATCATGCTCCAGTAACTGGAATTGGTTTAAGAATAGAGGAGTTAGAGGGGAGAAGGTGATTGACCTAACTTCATTCTCCAAAAATGGTTTAGTGGATTTCTTAAGTAGTCGAAACATCTTAAGCTCTGTATCTGGTAAGAATCCTAATTGTGAGAAGGTGATTAGGGTATTCTATGCTAATCTGATGCTTGATGTTAAGGACACAACCTCAAAGAAATTTGGAAAAGTGTACCTATACAACAAGGTATACAATTTTACACTTAATATCATCAACTCCACTCTTGGGGATAATTATTAGTGAAAGAGAACATCAACCAAACCCCACTGTGGAGGAACTCAATTCAATGATCAAGTACCTTACATGGAATTTGATCACAGTTTGGGCTCCTCGCAGCCCTGTGTCGAAACTCACTGCCCTGTTTTCCACTTTGCACAAACTTGCTATATACAACTGGCTACCCTCCCTCAACGAGACAGTAGTGACCATTGATCAAGCATCACTGCTTTTCAAGATTGGAAGGAATCAGAAAGTTGACTTAGGAACACTTATATTCAACTATGTTGTCAACTTGGCAGAAAAACAAAGCAACTCTACCCTTCCATACCCCTCCTTGATTTTTCAAATCCTGCTCAACCAAGGTTTTAAGACTCCAAAAGGAGAAAAACTGAGTCCAGCCTTAGAGGTTTACTCAGTACAATGAGCAGTTGTTAACAGCAGGGACAGAGTTATTGACCTGCCCTGGAAGAAAGATGAATGGGACACTAACACATCAAAGAATGTTGCCGACATTCCTGGAAACATTGCTCAAGGACAAGTCCCAATGTCCAAAGACTGGCTACGACAGCACATTGCTGAACTTGACAGGCAAATACAAGAACTAGTGCAAGCCAGGAACTATTATATGGGTTTACTTTCTTCACAAAAAGGGGGAGATGATGCTGATGCTGGTGCTGCTGCTGCTGCTGGAAGCAGACAGACAGGGGGAGCTGCTACTAATAAGGATGCAGGCAATGATGCAGGCAATGATGCAGGGGGAGAGGAGTTGAGATGATTGATTGCTGACTACTTTTGATGCTATGGAGATGAAGATGGTGCTGCACAGAGTGATCGATCACAGAAAGCGGCTAGAAGCTATTGTGACTTGATTACTCTAGTGAAGGATGATTATGCTGATGGAATGGAGTGTTAATTCAATGATGAATGTTTATTTGAATAGTGGATATACTGACATTACTGACATTTGGAATATTATTTTTGTTTGTACTATTTTACTTTGAGACATTTGATCTGTTCTTGCAGACATTGTGACTGCTTTCTAAAGCTGTTTATCTATGTTTGTCTGATGTGGATTGTTATGAATGGTTACTGTAGACTGATTACGCAGTTGTCGTCGCAGTTGTCGTAAGTAAGTCACGACTAACAGAACATAACTCCTATCAAATCCTACTGATTCTTGGAATGTAAGGACTACATCGGAAATCAGTATCCTAGTCATTTTCGCTTCGTATGGAGTTTTGTGAAGAAAGGAAAAAAGGGGGAGATTGTTGATGTTGGATGGATATTGTGACAACATCTGTAAATGCTCAGGACAACATCTTATGAAAATAAGAATGTTGCCTGCGATGTTCTGACAACATTCTTGACAACATCTCTGTAATGATTTTGCCTATTCTTCCGGCCAAAACAGGTTGTGTTACTGTGAGTAAAAAATGACCTAGGCAAGCTAACAATGATGCTGTGTTTAAAACGTGGTAAAAGAAACAGTCAAATCTTGGAGAGGAAGCAGCGTGAAGACCAAGTCCAGAACGTTGAGCTTTTGAAGGAGCAAGAATCGGTCCAAGTTGAAGCCTTCTTTTACTCAGCCTCCGCAACCAACCAGTGAGGATTTCAAGGAAAGTTCCACACTATAAATATAAGGAAACTTCAGAGTATCGATATCCAGAATTGAACGAGAAGAATTACCAAGAGAGCTCTCGGATATTCACCTTAGAAACTGGATCAACACGCTTAGCCTAAAGTAGTATAATAACATCTAGTCCCACATTACTACTGCTGCTCAGATTCTAGATCAAGCTTATATTTCAAGCAATAGTAATGAAGATGTTGTATTTGTGTTTTTAGATCTTTTAACTTTAGGCTGAAGTCATCTGCGACTTCACTTTTGTTTGTAATTTCTTTTTCGCATTTATTGTTCAATCTTGTAAAAAAAAAATTATTTGTAATTGTATATAATTTATACAATTCTTTGGTCATTGACCATCAAGGGATATATTAATATATACCCTTGAAAATATAAACCTTGTGTCTCTTTACTTTTCCGCTGCATTTATTCTATAAAGGTTTATAACTGTTTTATCACAATGTTGCCTCAGATGTTGACACAACATTGAAGGCAACATCTATAAACTGTTTTAATTATTTTAGCTGTTACTGCTTTATTCTTACATATTCTTGCTTATCCGTAGCCCCGGACCCAACACCATGTCATACTGCAAAATAGCCCAGTGAGGTTCCTCATTAAATACATGTATATATATTCTCACCATAGTACCATAAAACCTTAATGGCAACAAAAGCTTTCAACTACTAAAGAAAGAACAACATTGAAAAGACAGAAAAACAACACAGCCCAGCCATCTAGGGGTGATAGTCAGGGTAGCCAAGGAGGATCTCAGTCGGGTCGTGGTGGCCATCAGTCTGGTCGTGGTGGATCCCAATCGGGGAGAGATGGAACTCGTTCGGGCTGAGGTGGCCAGCAGAGTACTCAGTCCGAGGGAGGACGCAGCCACTGCTATGCATTCCTTGGTAGGGTCGAGGCTGACAAACTCAATAAGTTATTTGACATTGACAAAAAAAAGCTACAAATTTGTTTTTTCATTGTTAAATTTGAATTATTAGCTCCCTTTTTAAAATTTTCAATTAGTACCGTTAATAGAACTTAACCAAAAATAGAGAACAAGATAAAAATCAATCTCAACCTTTCATAATAACTAGGACACTTGGCATTCATCAAGCGTGTATTGACAATTAATGGAGCAAAAACTAATGTAGTGGAGCCGAATCCAAACCCGAATATATTTCCAACAGATCACTGTAATGCTGTAGATACTTAATTTTTCTATTTCATTTTCGTATAACCTATTTTTAGCGTTGAAATATTAATTTCTTGAATTTTAACCTTATTTTCTAGTCCTTCATTTTCAGCTAGTTCTACTTTTACAGGAAATAAAAATACACGCACACACATTATATAATAATAAAAATAAAAATAATAATAATAATAATAATAATAACAATAATATATTAAAACTGGGAAGCCCTCATAATTGAAAGTTTGGATTACAAAAATATCCATCAAAAAGTTGAATGACCAATTTGCCCTTCAATGAAATACTATTACTATATAAAGCTTGTGCACAAAAATGTAAACTTACATTCTAATAGATTAAAAAAATGTATTAATAATAAAAATAGTATTCTCTCTGTCCCAATTTATGTAAAACGCTTTCCTTTTTAGTATGTCTAAAAAAGAATGATACATTTCTATATTTAGAAATAATTTAACTTAAAAAAATTTCTTTACGCTTATGAAATGATTTACAGTCACACAAATATCTATGACTTGTTTTAGATCATAAATTTTTAAAAGTATTTCACTCATTCTTAAACTTCGTGCCAAATCAAACTGTATCACATAATTGAGACGGAGGAAGTAATAGTTAATCACTATCCCAATGAGGTTGAATCTCTTCAGCTTTTAAAATTTGTGATCTTTTACTGCCTGGTCGAGCAATTGAGAAAGGCTACAAGTATACAACTATACTCCCTCCGTCCCAAAATGTTTCTCATATTTTTTTAAAAAGTCAATTTGACTAAATTTTAAAATTAAATTATATTTTATTCATTTAATAATTTATAATTAAATTTGGATATTCGAAAACTATACGAAAAGTACTATAAGTTGCAATTCTTCTCATATTAATCTGATTTAAAATATAACTCAAAATATTGGTCAAAGTTCATATAGTTTAACTCTTGAAAAACGTAATGTGACAAGTATTTTGAGATAGAGGGAGTATTTATTAGTATCTAATTCAACTAAAAAAATGAATGCATAAGGGCCTTATTTGGTAGTCTTCGGGATGATGGCTTGGATTTAAAGTGTAACCCCTTTGCGCAAATAGTGACTTTCCCCCTCTTTGCACAAATAGTACAAGTGACTCGTATCATCCATGCTAACTCTCATAGCTTGATCCGTGAGTACTCGATAGTCTTTGAAAGCTTCCATGCTATCTCCCATAACTTAACCATCCTCCATCCTCACACATGGGTCTCCAATGGCCTTCAAAGGCTCACCCTTTGTCATCAATGAGTGTGTCGCGAAGAGATACACACTTGAGACCCCTTGAAGCTCCTCTAATATGGTGCAAACGCTCTATGGACCATCATTGGTTTGAGGCCGAGCTCCATCTCGAATCATAGCCCTCATATTTTTCCATCAACTTTCTAGGATCATATCAGTTAATTAACCCTGTTCTTAGTTGGAATCAGTCGCAAGTTGCATTACCTAATCCTTATTTCCATGCTAACAGACCCCGTATATATTATCACACTGAAGGTATGCACAACATGTTTCCAGTCTAGACTACGCAATTTTAGCGTATTCTTGTTGGTCTTATTAGCGAATATTCTCTGAATATTCACCGTATATTTTGTAATTATGATAGATGTATATTTAAGGTAATTTAGGATTCTTATTGTATTAGGAATCAACCATTTAAGGTAAGTTAGGATTCGTACTGTATTAGGAATCAACCTTTGTACAACTATATATATTGTGAATAATAAAAGGAATCTCCAAGGGAAATTATTCATTCTAACATGGTATCAAGAGCCTAAACCTAATCCCTACTCTCCTCTCTCTCAAAATCAGCCGCCGACCCACCCCCCCTCTCGATTTTCTCCCTTCGGTCGACGGCACACCGGCAACCACCATGTCTTCCCCCATAAATTCCAGTTCCTCCACTGACACCTTTGACAACTCCTCTCAACGATCATCGTCTTCTTTTCACCCGACTTTCGCCGTTACAAACATCAAGAACTCTATCCCTATAATTCTTGATCAAGAAGACTGTCAATATTCCATGTGGACAGAACTGTTCTATATTCATGCATGTGCGTACAACGTGCTCGACCATATTGATGACTTTGTTCCTCGTCCCACCGATACTGCCGAACCAGCATAGCGTCGCCTTGACGCCATCGTCAAACAGTGGATATACGGAACCATCTCAAAAGACTTGTTGTGTACTATCATGAAAACAGGTGCCACGGCACGTGACCTTTGGGTACGGTTGGAATAAATTTTTCAGGACAACAAAAATACTCGGGCCGTGTATTTGGAAGAACAATTCAACAATACGCACCTCGAGAATTTTAACAACATGTTTGAATATTGCAAACAACTAAAACTTATAGCCGACCAACTTTCCAACGTCGGGACAACTGTTTCTGAAACCAAGATGGTACTCTAATTAGTTACTGGTCTACCGAAAGGTGAATACGATACACTTACAACGATGATTCAACAGGTCGACCCACTACATAGTTTCACCAAGGCACGTTCACAACTATTGTTGGAAGAAACTCGACGTGCTAAACAAGAAGAGCATAATCAAAAGGCGTTAGCCGTTGAAGGGATGACATCACCGGCGACCAACACCACCCCGCCACCACCGCATGACCACCAACAGCAGCAGTCCCGCGGTGGAGGTCGTGGTAGCAGAGGTTGAGGCAACAAAGGCAAGGGCCGCGGCAAGGGCCAACGCAACCAGTGGGCTGGACAGCAGCCATGCCCTAATCCTGTCTATTTCCAGTGGGCTGGACCGCAGCCAGCATGGCCCAACTAGAAGAATTGGGCCTCGCCTGCAAGCCCATACCCAACTGCAGGGGCCCAGTTCCAGCTTCTTAAACCACGTCCTATACATCCCTAACATCATTAAAAACTTAATCTATGTTAGAAAATTCACTAGCAATAATTCTGTGTCTGTCAAATTTGACCTTTTTGGTTTTTCTGTGAAGGAACTCAATACGAGAAAAATTCTTACACGCTGCAATAGTGTGGGAGACCTCTACCCGTTTACTCAATCTTCCGCTGTCAGACCGCAATCACCTCTATCACTTGCGGCGATCTCTCCCTCAACTTGGCACAACACTCGGACACCCCGGAGACCCAGTTTGAAAAATCTATCAAATCATTCCAATGTGATAATGGACTTGAATTTAATAACTAGGCATTTCACAATTTCTGTTCTAAACAAGACATGGTTTTCCATTTTTCTTGTCCCTAAAATTCCACCCAAAATGGCAAAGCTGAAAAAATCATCCGTACCATCAATAACATGGTGTGTACCCTTCTCTTTCACGCCAGTCTTCCACCGTCATTCTGTGTCTACGCAGTCAAAATGGTAGAATACCTCCTCAAGATTTTACCAACCAGCACTCTCCAAAACAAGACCGCAACTGAAATCTTATACTGTAGGTTCCCCTCTTATAACCAAATACGCATCTTTGGTTGCCTGTGCTACCCCAACCTAGCCTCCACTGCACCTCACAAACTAGCCCCACGCACCACACCATGTGTATTTATCGGTTTCTCACCTAATCATCGGGGATACTTGTGCTATGACATAACCACTCATAAGATCATCATCTCATATCACGTCACATTCGACGACGCCAACTATCCATTTTCAAACACTCAAAAATTCCAAACCACAGATTACATATTTCTCGATGAGTCTCTTATGTCTCCTCTACTCCAGTCGATGTGTCTCCGGTAAATTCCAGTACCGATACAACCTGTTCCGACAGTACACACTTTCCCATCCCCACCACTGCTGCCTTCAGCCAACTGCTCTTGGTCAAAAACACCATCGCCGCTTTCACCGTGTCTCCCGACTCCCAGAAGAATGCCGCCTCAGCCCAAAGACCCGTAAGTCAAAGAACACTCGGTCCAGAGCAATGTTGCCTCCTAGTCCAGAAACCGACAGCCTGCAGCCTACCTGTCCCGACATCCCATTGTAACCCACCCATCGCATGGAGACTCGTGCACAACACAGGATCTTCAAACCCAAGGTTCACTTCAACCTCTCCGCACAAATCTTATCACCTATTCCAAAAAATCCAAAACTAGCAAAACTGGACCCTAATTGGAATGCGGCCATGTGCGAGGAGTTTAACGCTTTAACCAAACAGAACACTTGGGATTTGGTACCTAGACCAGACGGTGTGAATGTTATCCGGTGTACGTGGCTATTTCGTCACAAGTTCAGAGACAGTGGTGACTTGGAGAGGTATAAGGCAAGACTAGTTGCCAATGGCACTAATCAGCAGGAGGGTATTGATTGTCGTGAGACATTCAGTCCGGTTGTTAAACCGGTCACTATTCGGACTATTCTCAGTATTGCTATGGGCATGCATTGGCCGATTCATCAGCTTGATGTCAAGAATGCATTTCTTCATGGGGATTTGAAAGAAACTGTGTACATGCATCAACCCCCTGGCTTTGTTCATCCGGCAGTTCCGCAGTTTGTATGTCGTCTTAGGAAGTCATTGTATGGCTTGAAACAGACACCCCGTACTTGGTATGATCGTTTTGCCAGATATCTTCTGCAGATTGATTTTATATATAGCAGGCGTGATAACTCTCTCTTCACTTTTCACCGAGGTAGCAGCACTGTTTATTTTCTATTATATGTCGATGCCATTGTTCTTACTGCCTCATCTGATGGTTTGAAGAATGAAATCATTGCTCTACTCAAAACTGAATTTGCTATGATTGACTTGGGCAAGCTGAGTTATTTTTTGGGTATATCAGTGACCAGATCTGCAGCCACTATGTTCATGTGTCAGCGTAAGTATGCAGAAGAGATAGTGTACAGGGCTAAGATGGCAAAGTGTAAAATTATGCCAACTCCGGTGGACTCAAAATCCAAGCTCAGTGCCAATGACGGTGCGCCAGTTTCTGATCCCACTCTATATCGGAGTCTTGCAGGTGCCCTTCAGTATCTTACATTCACTAGGTCTAATATTGCATATGCCATTCAGCAAGTGTGTCTATTTATGCAAGACCCTCGAGAGTCCCATTTTGCCGCCCTCAAACGTATTATCAGATACGTTAAGGGCAGACTAGACTTCGGATTATATCTCTACCTCTCTGCCCCAACCAAGTTACTCGCCTACACGGATGCAGATTGGGCAGGATGCCCCGACACGCGTCGCTCCACCTCAGGATACTGTGTATTTCTTGGTGATAATCTTATCTCATGGTCCGCCAAGTGGCAGGCCACGCTATCCCATTCGAGTGCTGAAGCAGAATATCGCGGAGTTGCTAATGTCGTTGCTGAGATCTGTTGGATCCGAAATCTTCTTTTGGAACTCCAGTGTCCACTACGAAAGGCGTCTATAGTCTATTGTGACAACATATCTACCGTCTATATGTCTCATAATCCGGTCCAACATCAGCGGACTAAGCATATTGAGATGGATATCCACTTTGTGCGAGAGAAGGTTGCCCGTGGTCAGGTCAAAATATTACATGTGCCTTCCTCTTATCAGTATGCAGACATTTTCACAAAAGGATTACCGAGACAGCTCTTCACCGACTTCCGATCCAGCCTTAGCGTTCGGCCTCCTCCCGCTCCGTCTGAGGGGGAGTATTAGCGAATATTCTCCTAATATTCACCGTATATTTTGTAAGTATGATAGATGTATATTTAAAGTAACTTAGGATTCTTATTGTATTAGGAATCAACCATTAAAGGTAAGTTAGGATTCGTACTGTATTAGAAATCAACCTTTGTACAACTATATATATTGTGAATAATGAAAGAAATTTTCGAGGGAAATTATTCATTCTAACAGGTATTGTGGTTTAATTTGCATTGACTGAAATAAGCAATGCACAGTCTTCCGCAAATCTCACTTAAACATCAATTTCCCCAAAAAGTATGCACGACCCTGTATGCATGCACAGCAACTTATCAGAAAGCATTTTTCAAGCTCTCCTTACAAATACAAGTAGAAAGATATTTTTTTCCATGTTTCCTTCTTTTCATAAGCAAATGTGAATATTTTTGTCAAAAATAGCACCCAATATGTCTCTCTGGGATTTCTCGGTTATCCAAATAAAAATAAAAATAGCACCCAAGATAAATGCTACCTAATATCGGAGAATTCAACAACTAATAATTACCCGGTATATGCATACATATATGTGCATTGTGACATATCAAAAGGCATTTGAGGCTATTGAGAAGTAGCTCTGTTTAAAGCACAGTAAGTGGTATTTAGGCTGATTAAATCTTAACATTCCCAAAAGGGCAAGGCTGTGAGGAGAACTCCAACTATAGTACTATACCCACAACTTGAACTATATCCTTCAAGTATCCTGAGAAACCAAAAACGTCCTCCTTATTTGCAAAAATTAACAAGTTTCGTCCTTCAGCTATCTCACGTTACAAAATTAATGGAATCTTTGGAATATCTCCTCTCCAGGAACAGAATTTTGTTGAGGACTTGCTTTCTCTGTTGAAGTCTGCAGCATTATATGTATGCATGTGTCATTGAAGGTTGATTGCCTCATGGAATGACATTTCTGTGTTATCTAGCCGAAAGCCTCCTTTTGTTCCACCGTATATCTAGAATGTTTGAGCTGAAGAAATTTGTGTATAGGTTAAATTAAAATATGGTTATTTTAAGAGCTCAGATTAAATGTCAATATCATTAACATTACAGGGTGCAAACTCTCATATAGATGCAAATCTTATTGCCGAGCTGAAGCTGGTTACCTTTTTACTGTACGGAGTGTAGTTGGCCTTATGAAGTACTAAATATTTTTTGTGATAATTTTGGTCCAAATCTGCAAGAGATGTGAAATTCAAATGAATAAAGCACTCAATCATCGGTGGAAGCAGTTGTTAAGCAGTATTATGAAGCTCATACTTATTTGTTTTTAGATATGACATGTAGTCTTTCTCAATGTTGTTCTTGAAGGGTTCTTAGGAAAGCTTCTACCTCCAAAGAAAGAGAACTCAGCTTCTTAATTTGGAATGGAGTTGGGGTTGGGTCTGTTCATTTCCAGTGGCAACAACCGAACAACACAGAAGAAGACCAACTTTGGGGAGGCTTGGGAAGTCCAGTGGGACTCAACAACAACAACAACATACCTAGTACATTCCCACAAGTGGGATCTGGTAGATCATCGGCTCAAGAAAATCATTTTTTTGACATGGTTTAAAAGAAATGCAGGAGTAAAAAGCTACGATAAAAAAAAACTAAAGAGAAAGAAAGAAAAATATTGACAGTACAAATATTAAAGATAACCAAACTAAAAGGTCTTCCGCTGGTTTTATTTGAAGACTCCCGCTTCGACTGCTGGGGTGTAATAGAATATTATTTCCATAATAATTGTACATCTCCTATACTAGGTAGAATTAAATTTCTCTTGTAATTAGGATTGATTAGTTAACTAATTTGTATCAAAGTAGATATTCTTGTAACACTATATATATGGTAAATCATTGATGAATAAAATGAACTAAGAATATTTCTTACAAATATAACCAATTTTTTCTGCCGTCTGTTGAATGACTGTTCGTCCACGAGACCAATATGGAAATGCTCATAAGCTCACCATTCATCCTACCTACCATTCTACAATCCTCCTTTCTTCATATGCCTTTAATCTTGTCTACTCCTGCTCATCAGCTCACCACTCATCCTACCTACCATTCTACAATCCTCCTTTCTTCACATGCCTTTAATCTTGTCTACTCCTATATATGCAAGTTCTAATTATTTGCATAGCTAACACACTAGAACACTCACTCTCAATATTAAACTACTCACAATCAATTATGGAGAATGAGAAGTCAAATGATGTTCTTCATATAGTTATGTTCCCTTTTTTTGCATTTGGTCACATTAGTCCATTTGTTCAGCTCGCTAACAAGCTCTCCTCTCATGGTGTCAGAGTTTCTTTTTTCACTGCATCTGGCAATGCAAGCAGAGTCAAATCTATGCTGAATTCTGCTCCCACTACTCATATTGTCCCTCTCACTCTTCCTCAAGTTGAAGGTCTACCTCCTGGTGCTGAAAGTACTGCAGAATTGACACCACTAACTGCTGAACTTCTCAAAGTTGCTTTAGACCAAATGCAACCACAAATCAAGTCTCTACTTTCCCATTTCAAACCCCATTTTGTTCTCTTTGATTTTGCTCAAGAATGGCTCCCTAAAATGGCTGAGGAATTAGGGATCAAGACTCTTTTTTACTCTGTTTTTGTTGCACTTTCCACTGCTTTTCTTACTTGCCCTGCTAGAGTTCCTCAACCCAAAAATTATCCAACTCTTGAAGACATGAAGAAACCTCCACCTGGATTTCCTCAAACCTTTGTCACCTCAGTCAAAACCTTTGAGGCTCGAGATTTTCTATATATTTTCAAGAGCTTCCATGGTGGTCCTACTGTATATGACCGTGTACTCTCGGGACTCGAGGGTTGCTCAGCTATACTAGCCAAGACTTGTTCTCAAATGGAGGGGCCTTATATAGAATACGTGAAATCACAGTTTAATAAACCTGTTTTTCTAGCGGGACCAGTAGTCCCTAACCCACCTTCAGGAAAACTGGAAGAGAGATGGGCTACTTGGTTAAACAAGTTTGAAGCTGGAACAGTTATTTACTGTTCTTTTGGAAGTGAAACTTTCTTGAATGATAATCAGATCAAAGAACTGGCTTTAGGTTTGGAACAAACAGGGCTACCTTTCTTTCTGGTCTTAAATTTTCCTGCCAATGTCGATGTCCCAGCTGAACTAAAGCGAGCTTTACCAGAAGGGTTTCTGGAGAGAGTGAAAGACAAGGGAATTATTCATTCAGGTTGGGTGCAGCAACAACACATACTTGCTCATTCTAGTGTAGGTTGTTATGTTTGCCATTCAGGGTTCAGTTCAGTGATAGAGGCACTAGTGAATGACTGTCAAGTAGTTATGTTGCCCCAGAAAGGTGACCAGTTCTTGAATGCAAAGCTGGTGAGTAGGGATATGAAAGCTGGAGTGGAGGTAAATAGGAGGGATGAAGATGGTTATTTTGTTAAAGAAGATATTAAGGAAGCTGTGGAGATGGTGATGGTGGAGGTTGACAAGCAACCAGGTAAATTAATTAGAGAAAATCAGAAGAAATGGAAGGAGTTTCTGTTGAACAAGGATATCCAATGCAAGTTTATTGAGGATTTAGTTAATGAAATGACAGCCATGGCTAAGGTCTCAAGTAACTAGGATTTGTCAATGGTCATCTAACCTTGCAATAGTAGTATAGTTGGCATTATTACAATTAATGCAGCATTTTCCAATGTACCTGCTTTTTGTATTTTCAATTAATCTGCAGAATATCAACTCATGACAATCAGATAACTTGAAATGAAACTACAGATTAACTTTTTACTAAAACATTAATTCATAATCTGAAAAAAAACATTGATAAAATAACCTGCTAATAACAGATTAAATTACATTAATAACATTAAAATTTACAGGGTCACATATAACTTGAATTCTTTAAATTCAACCCAAAATGGAAAAAGGAAAGGCAAGAATAGGAAGAAGGCAGAAATTGATATTTCACTATTCAGTCACTGCTATCAGAGTTGTCATGCCACAAATATAGTGTTAATGAAACTATTTAACTAGTAATATACTTGGCTATGAAATGGTATTAGCTTGTCAGATAGGGTCACATATCATATCCTTCAAGTTTGTGGCCCAAATAAACATATATGCTCACCAGCAGCTGAATCAGTAGCTCAAACGCAATGTCTCTGCTGGAAGGAGGAAGACATGGCCAGAAAGGGGCGATCCAAGATGCTAGACTGCAAAGATATCATGGGGAATCCTACTGATTGTGGAACTCTGACAGCTGTTTGTGGAAGTGAGCTGTTGAAGAAAGATAAAAAAGAATTAATTGTGTGCATCTACTGTTTACACAATTACAGTAACATTTAATATCCATCTACTGCTTAAAGAAATACAACTTTCAACTTCCAACATCAAGGAAAGTTGTTCAAAGAAACTTTCAATGTCAATTTGTAAAAACAAGCACCTTTATTATATCATGAACAAAAGATACTATTCCGTGTACGCTTCAGTTAAAAACAAAGGTCGTTGTTTTTGTCAATTTCAATGCTGAAGGGATTTCCGATTTTTGGTTACTTGTGTCAATTTTAAGCAGGTAAGTATTGCTTTATTGCTAAATTCACATTGATCTGAACAAGCTCTAACATGTTGACTCAACCACCTCTTTGACATCCTAAAGGTTTTTGAAGAATAAAAATTTTCATCCAAACTTGAGTGGGGCATGTTATGACTTAATCCATTTTGACCAATCTCATCTTTTTTTAGAACGTATTTTGTCTCAACACATCTCTATCATGTATAATCAAACATTGGACGGGAGCAACTCAAGTCTCAACCCGTTTCAATCAGTTAATTTTACACTCGTGTTGATACACACGTGGCGGAATCAAGAATTTCGTGAAGAATGTTCAAACTTTGCATGAGTAGATCTTTTTTTATGATCGGGTACACTAAAAATTTTAAAATCAAACTACGCCATATTAGTTAAAAAAATTATGAATGGGTACACCAAAAAAATTAAAATTTAACTACGCAATATTCGTCATTTTTTTATAAATGGCTACACCTAATATTTAAAATCAAGTTATGCAATATTTAGATTTAATCAACATTTAAAAGTACCAAAAAATTATTCGTATTTAATTTAACATGTAGTTAACCGACAGAGAAAAAAAAGAGAAGAGAGAAGAAAATTCAACCTAAAACCGAATCACTTTTAGGCTCAAGTTTTCACCGGCCTCCAGTGATGGAAACAATAATAGCGAGACACGTAAAATGGAGAGAGAAGTGCATAACCACGAGAAGATTTATTTTGTAGAGCATTTTAGCTTTGTTTTGATAAAATTATAGAGAGCTTTTAAAATTTGCTTATTAAGTAACTTCCAATTAAACAATTACTTTTAAGTTTAGCTTAAAAAATTTAATTAAAAGAGAAAGAAAGTCAAAGATACACCGTTTTCGGTATATTCAATTGGGTGTTTGCCTTATAGATTGAGTCATATATAGCCCTTAAACCCAATATGTAATTAATGCAACTGAGAATGGAAAAAATAACTAAAGGCTGCATATAGTAAGAATCGACGAACCTGCGCACTTATAGCCGCGCTCCTTAGATTTTCGCTGAACAGCCTTTACCACTGGGCCACCAAACTCAATTGTGTCAAGGGTGTTCAAAACATGAGATATAACCACATGTAGTAAGATTTTACTTATATACACAACATAATTTTCAGGGAAGGGTGTTCACCTGACCAACCTTGCTACATTGTATCCGCCATTAAGACAAGATCTTTCTAGGATTTGCTGTTCTTTTGATAACAGGCACTTGAGCTTGAATGTTTAGCATGTTCGAAGAGACTTGGAGCCTGGAGGGAGACTTCATTACTGTCTCAGTAGAAATGCTTAGCATTACGGTCTTTTACGATTGTCCTCTTTCCTCTAATAGGTGGTTTTTAGTCCATTTTGAAAACTACCAAAAGAGTTTAAGAAATCCACTTTTACTTGCTCAATGTAATCTTTTAGCCTTTATACCTTTTCCACCCCACAATTCAGAATATATATTAGTATGTTCTGAACATATATTAACCAGCTCACATCCTCAATGCCACCCTTAATAATGAGCTAAAACAAAAGGGGACAAGCAAATTGAGAAAATTCTAGTGTTTAAGAGCAATGGGCCTTTTACAAGTTCCGATTCCAAGGAAACCTTTATTGCATAGAAATTAGTTTAAAGAGAAGCAGGATATATTCCTTTGACATACTCCTGATACAGTATTTCATTAAACAATTAAACCCAATTTTAATTACAAGAATAGTATCTTTATCTTACCTGAATGATAATGACAATGAGGACTTCACTGACATAGAGGGTCGATGGTGATCAGGAGGAAGCAATGACCAAAAAACTGTGGAAAAAAAGCATCAGCAATTACTTTATTGCATAACATTGATCATGATGGTCTCGAATACTTAAAAAACGGAACCCGCAGATGTCTAGATGGGGTTATATGCACCGAGAACAAGTCCCATAAGATTTTAGAGCTATCAAGAAACGTGCACAACCTACCTGATTGTTGTGAGTGATCCTGAAAATCGGAATGGAACAAGACATCCTACCATTTGTCACCAGAAAACCATTCAGGGAAATATAACTGTTTTATTATCAGGGGCATCGTGGAAAGAAAACCCTATAAACAGCGAGTAAAGCTACTGAGAAAAGAAAACCCAATACAACTCACCGTTCCAGTGTCCCGAGTTCTACTTATCATTACATAACATTGACAAGGTAAATACTTTTAGAAAGCTAAAAGTTTTTTTAATCGAATTCTTCAGGGTGGGTCCCTAAGATGTTGTATATCATTTTATGCAGAATCACAAAAAACAGGGGGGAACTAGGCCTTACCCCAGATATACAACCATAGCATGAAGCTCCAATTCTTTCTTTGTAAAGGATGTCTAACAGCAAAAAATTGCACATCCTCTACAATTACTATTGACCTATACTTCTAGCTAACAAAAAAGTTGGCTTTGTCATAGTCGAATGTTTGGTAGTTGTCTCCTGTCCAATATGTACGCCCCTCGAGCCCCTTGCAGTAGATGATCGAGATCCGTAACCATGAGAGGATTGTCTATAGTAGTGGCTAATTTAGCTAAGAAATCAGCGACCCCATTAGCTTCCCTATAGCAGTGAGTAATTATAACCTCTATGTGGTTGATGGTGTCTTCAATGATGGACTTCACATTAAGGTTGGTGGTGTTCTTGTTCATCAGCATATCAGCAACCAACAAAGAATCCAATTCCATAATGCAATTTCTCAAGTTGTTATCCTTGATCGATTTTCCAGCATAACAGGCCGCCATAGCTTCAGCCACATTGTGAATTCTACATTGAGTTAGGATAGAAAAAGCAAAGATTAGATCTCCATGCTCATCTCTGGCAATTCCATCAATTCCAGCCTTGCCCGAATTCTTCAAAAAGCTTCCATCAGTGTTGATTTTGATCTGTCTTGTTGTTGGCATTACCCAATTCACCACTATCTCACATAATTGTGTCCAGTTGAATTCCATTTTTAAGTTAGGAAATGCTTTATTCATAGCAATCTTGAGATTCCATAATTTGATGCTCCATTCTTCTAGTGTAGAATCTGTTTTGCTCCACATATCTACAAGCACTTCTGACCTTCCACATTTCACAGCAAATTATGGTTGGAAGCACTTGTGTCATCATTTTGTGAACATCATTCCTAGTTTGAGTTTTCCACCAATCTTGCAAAAATGCTCTGGCAGGTTTTCTCTGATAACTGATGCCTAATGGATGGCCAAAGTGCTTCCACAATACTTGAGCAACTTCACTTTCAAAGAAGAAATGTTGGATTGTCTCTGTAAGGGCAGTTGTGCAGCACATGCAATCTGTAGGCATATTATCAACATACCACACAGAATTGTTAGCAAAAGTAAGTTTACCTTTAATAAGTCTCCATGAAAGAAAACAAATTTTAAAAGGAATATGTTTATGCCAAACTCTATTGATCGGCTGATCAACTTCTCTATGAGATCTGATGGTGTTCCATGCTTCCTTGTTATTATAGGCCCCATCTGCAGTTGTTTTCCATGTCAAATAATCCCTTCTGTAAGGAGAGCCAATGTTGATGGATTGAATGTGTTGGCATAGCCAGTTGGGAAGCAGATCTTGAAGCTCCTCCATGTCCCATCTTTGGTCTTCAATAAGGTCCCTTACTAAGAGTTTAGCAAGGTGTTTTTGAGCTGGACAATATTGAGCCAAATTGCTTATTCCTGTCCAATTATCCCACCAGAAACTGCACTCTCCATTCTCAATAATCCAAATCATATTTGGCTCAGCTTTCTTTCGTATCTTAGTCAAAATACTCCAAATATGAGAATTTCCTGACACCCAAACTTTGGATACATGATGGGCTCTAATGCAGTATTTAGCCTTAGTGAACCTTGACCATAAAGAATCTTGGGATCTGAACCTCCACCATTTCTTGATGTCGAGACTTTCACAAATATCAGCCATCTTTCTAACACTCACACCACCTTCTTCCTTAGGAAAACAAAGTTTTTCCCATGAACTCCAATGATGCTTGTCTTCCCATTTGTTGATCCCCAAAAAAATCTCACAAAACGTTTCTCCATGAGCTTAATTATTCCTTTTGAGGGGCTAAGTGCTGTAAGAGTGTAAATTGGTAGTGATTGAAGTACATGTTTTATAAGCACAATTTTGCCACCAAAGGATAGCATATTACTCTGCCATCCATTCAATCTCTTAACCACCTTTGACAGAAGCTTCTCAAAGTACTCCACCCTCTTCCTTCCAACATATATAGGACATCCCAGATACTCAAAAGGAAATTGTTTATCCATGAATCCTATAGCCTCCCTGATTTTGTTGATTCTGCTAGGACCAGTTCCAGGTGCTGTTATGAAGAAGCATTTATTACCATTCATTTTCTGTCATGAACTTCTTTCATACCACTGAATTTGCTTCATCACCATTTTGTTAGACTTTGTGTTGCTACTTGAGAATGGACATTGAGAAAGGTAAAAAATGCTCACTATTGTTTAAACTGTTAAGAAGTCTAGCTAAAACTTCAGCACCAATAATAAAAAGAGAAGGGGAAAGAGGATCTCCCTGTTTTAGTCCCTGATTGGATGTGAAGAAGCCATTTCTGATTCTATTTATGATAATAGAATACCATACATTGGAGATAAGCCCCATCATCATATCAGTTGCTTCCTCAGAGAAACCAAATTTCTTCAGCACAACAATAATGAAATTCCAAGACATTCTGTCATATGCCTTGGCCATGTCAAGCTTGATCACCACATTTCCCCCTTTGTTATTTTCCTTGATGTTCAGCACAATTTCTTGAGCTAGTTGCACATTTTCTGTAATGAGCCTCCCCTTGAGAAATCCACTTTGATTTTCAGAGATCATCATAGGTAACAGTGGGTTGAGTCTTCTTGAAATAATCTTAGTAATGATTTTGCTTGAGAAATTACTCAAGCTAATAGGCCTGAACTCAGAGAAACTCATGGGATTATCAATTTTAGGGATCAGCACTAGAAGGGTGTGAGAAAAGAATTTAGTCAGTTTTCCTCCAAGAAATAAAAACTGTACAAATTCTATCACATCCTTTTTAATAATTTCCCAACAATATAGAATTTCCCTGAAAAACCATCAGGCCCAGGACCACTGTTAGGACTCATATTGAAAATAGCTTCCTTGATCTCATCTTCATTTGGACTAGCAACCATGGATCTGTTGTCATTATCATTGATACAATTTGGAATGCCCTCCAATATTCTAGGATCCACATTAGTCTTCTTGGGTTGAAGAGTTTCTCATAATACTTCACAGCCACCTTTGCAATTCTATCATTACCTGAAACCCATCTCCCTCTATTATTCATGATTCTTGCTAAGCACAACCTCCTTCTCCTATCACTTATCACAGTATGAAAATATTTGGCATTCCTTTCCCCTTCCTCAAACCATTTAACTTGTGAATTTTGCCTCAACAAGTTTTCTTGCCTGTTAAGCCAACTTATATATTATGCATTACCTTTGTTGAGCTCTTCTCTACTATTTTCTGACCTTAGGTTAGTGCCAATATCCTCTAAAACCTTCATTCTGGCCTCCCAGTTTTCTGCTTCAACATGTACATCCTTAATCTCCTCTCTAGACCATTTAGCCAATCTCCTTTCAAGCCTCTATAATTTTTTATGTAACCTCGACATAGGATTTCCATCCACTACTTGGTTCCAGTCTTCACTCACAATGTCAGAAAAGTCTTGCTGTGTAGTCCAAAAATCCAAGAACTTAAAGTAAGATTTCCCACACCTGTCACCATTGCTACATTTGAAAAGTAATGGTCTATGATCAGACCCCACCCTAGGAAGAGGCTCCACAGAGTTTGTATTGTATTTCTGGGCCCAATCATCATTAATAAAGACCCTATCCAATCTTTTCCAAGTCCTTCTACTAGGCCTCCAATTGTTACACCAAGTATATTTGGATCCTGTATGGTCTATGTCAATCATACCACAAGAGTCCATACACCCAGCAAAGTCAAAGCTTTCAGCATTCCTATGAGGCAGGCCTCCCAGCTTTTCTTCTGGATGTAAAATGACATCAAAATCTCCCCCAATACACCAAGGATGACTAATGTTGTCATTTAACTCCTCCGGACTATCCCATAATTCCATCCTTTCAATAGGGGTGCATTTAGCATAAACAGCAGTTACAAAGAACTCCTGACTGTGTTGATCTTTCTGCACCTTCAAAGTGATTTGTTGCTACATGATTTTGATAGTGGAGACAGTACACTTATTCCTCCAAAAACACCATATCTGTCCATTAATATTTGTGGTACGGTGGTCAAACCCCAAATACCTTCTATAACCATCAACTTCGTTCATGTTCACCATAGGTTCAGATATGGCAATCATGTCCAGCTTATATTTATTAGCCATCCTTTTGAGTCTGTGGATAGCTTTCTTGGATCTCACCCCCCTTATGTTCCAAATGATTGCACTAATCATTAAAAACATTTAAAGGTTGGTGTTTTTGTTTCTATCCCCTTTAGAATGAGGGACAGACTTCTTTTTGTTGTATTTGTTTCCTTTGCTGTGGAATTCCTGCTTGTTTTGCATTTTATCACTGCCAATGTATCTTGTATGTCACTATCCCTTGGTAGAATAATCTGATCATTAAAGTTCTTCCCCGTATGGGCTTCATTGCTCCACTCTGTTTCCTGTTCTTTGTTGTTTCCCGGACAATTGGATGGAGGAGCAGTTTTTTCTCTTCTATTTTTATCATTTTCCTTAATCTGCTTCTTCCTCTCTTAACAGGTGATATACCATGTCTTTCACAACTTCTCTTAGATGTTGATGATCTTCTCTGTCCCCTTCCTCTTCTTCTACCTGGCCTTTCATACCCCTCTTATCTTGCTCCATCCTCTCATTATCTACTTCATCAGTGTTTTCCATCATTTCCTGAGAACAGTATGTATCCAATAACATCTGAATCAAAAAGTTACCTTTCAAAATTCCTTTCTTAATGTGGAGAATATGAATGAAAATTATCCCTACTGATGATGTGATAAGGAGATTGACAATCAGAATGACATCAAGATACTGTTGTTGTAGGGATCCTCAATAAGGGACCATGAAACATCTCTTTGTTACCAGTCCAATAGCTGCAAAGCTATGGACATACTTTTGTGGATCTGCAGGAATTCAAGGGAACAAATTTCTAATAAGAAAGGTTGTATATTTGTGATAGAATGCATCATGTAATTCAAATCTCAAGCACTATATCAAGCAACCGCTGCTATCATTATGTGATAATTATGAAAGAGGAGAAATGCAATTAAATATGGTGAAAATATATACTATCACAGACCAGTGTATGAGGCATCAAACACTTTGTACCTATTGGCAAGGAACACCTATTCATGGCTTAATGAAATACCAAAACAATGGGCAGTATAATGCTGGTAAATTTCTTTGAACATATGCAAAACAGATTGGTGAATAGACGAGTGGTCTGAAAATACCCCCCTCCCGGATGATTTAAATGCAATACGAATGGAGTTAGTAGAGGTAAACCAAGTCTAAATGCAACTAATATTTGTATTAGAAATTTAAAAGGCAACCTAATCTCTATGGAATCTCAAGAAATTGATGAAAGGGCGAATCTAATAGCGAAGGCTAAGGCCATACTTCAAGCTATATCACACTGCATGCGACATCAAACCCTACCAATGATTATAGAAGGTGATTCCCTTGTTTTAAGAAAGATATTACATGGTATACGGGAGATCCCTGGGAGTATAGCAATTTTAGTTTAAGATATTCACAAATAGAGAAGGAGAAATTGAATTTTGGTGGAACATACCTTTTGAGAATGGAATACCTTAGCAACAAATCTGGACTTTGATAGAGGAGCGAACCCAAATGCATAACTTTAAAGACCCTCTAAAAGCTGGGCGAAGAATCACAAATTTGGACAAATCTCAATGCCTAAATTTACGCATTAGAAAGGAAAATCGAGGAAGACAAAAATTCTAAAGGGTAAATAGATCTTACGTAGATAGGATGAAGATGGGGGTTTCAAGGATAAGATGAAGCTCGGATCGAGTGAGTCCAGCTAATACTCTTAAATTTGAGTACCAAGTTAACAAAGGTGCAATATTCCAATGCTAAAAAATAGAGCTATATCCATATTCGTTTTTAAAAAAATAGAGCTACTAATGTTACTCTTTTTCCACTTTTGTTTTGGGGTAACAATTATAGAAAAGTCTAAGTACGTGGGATAATTAGGACCAAGAATAGTTTAAGGGGAACTGAATAAAATATCTTAAGTTTAAAGACATTTTTTGGTATTCTGCCTATTTTTTATCCTCGTCAACTATAAACTATCATTAGATTTCACTTCTAAATATTGAGATTTTAAGCCTCTATCCAAAGGAAATTAGGTCTCGTGTTTATGATTTTAAGCCTCTATTCCTCGATAGCTTATGCATCAAGGAGTTGAAGGTGCACGAGAAGAACTACCCCACTCATGAGTTGGAGTTGACATCGGTAGTCTTTGCATTGAAGATTTGAAGGCACTATTTGTATAGACTCTCAACTTTTGTCTATACATTTCTTGTCTACAATATGTTTCAATATTTTTATTCTTTTAGCTAAATTTTATAACTTTTATATTTAATCATTCCAATGGCTATTTTCTTATCTCTTTCTATATATCTTCTCTATTCCTCCATTAAAATATAGTTATCAATTTCCATATACATACATCATTCAACAGGAGCGGACATTGTACAGACCACTAACGCAATAAAAGGTTTCAAAAAGCAAGAATTCCCATTTACATATTTGGGTTGTCCAATATTTTACAAGAGGAGAAAGATATCTTACTATGATGATCTGATCTGGAAAATAAATGTAACACTTCGTAAATTTGGGTTAGGTGTGAATGTATTAAATGAATGTTAACGTGACATTTTAGTCGTATGGAATCCCATCGGGATGAGTTTCGGTGGTAATAGTTGTTTAGGAACCAAGATGAATAGTGAGGTGCATAAGATTCGATAGAATCGAATAAGTTTATGATAGGTCTGCCTTCCAGCCTAATTTAGTGCAAAATTCATTGGAAATTTGAGAAAACTTCAAACATGAAAGTTTTATCCCTTTGCAATCCTTTACCTCCATATATGGGAAGGCGAAATAGAGATATGTACAAGAAGTTATGCTCGTTTTATGAAAGACTGCGCAGGGGTCGTCACGCGCTACAGCCCCGTCGCGTGGGTGGTGTGTGCAGGTAGCCCCTCTACACTTTTTTGGCCTTGTGCGACACCCCACGTGACACAGAGGTGCCACGGTTGTTGTGATTTTTCAGTTATGCGTTTATATATATATATATTTAAGGTCGGGGTTTAGTTCCCTAACTTCCCAAACATGAAAAATGACCTAGGAGGAGATAAAACTCATTCCAAGCCCCAAGAACACTTCAAGGAAAGTTATAATGATGATTCTAAGTTGATTTTAATTTCCCAACACCTTATTAACATGATTAAACCATTTAAATTCATAGATTATCGTTTAAGACTCATTTGGACGTAAGAACCCTAGAATTCGAATTCAAGAGAATGGAACGTGAAAAGGTAATACATTCATCCTTTAATTGATTATGACTTTTTATTGATGATTATAGACTATAAGTTCATGGGCCATGTGTTGATGGGTTGATAGAAAAGTATAAACGGTTGTAGGTTGGGTTGTTGATTGTTCATTGTTGATTGTTGATTAAGGGTGTTGTTTATCATATAGGTGATGAAGAATGATATTGATTGTAACAATATGAGATTGTATATAGAAGCAAGACAATGGGTTGTTGGGTGTAGAAACACCATTGATGAGAGTTGTGGAGCTTCATGCCCACCAATTGTTTGATAAAATGCTTAGATGACCGAAACATGAGTATTATTACTAATATTTATTCCCTTTGACCTCTATTTCTATAGATTAAAGTCTAAAGGGTGACGAACATTGTAGTACGCTTAAAGGACAGAATTGAGGTATGTAAGTTTAACTCTTTACCGGTGAGAATATTAATGATTCTCCCCACGCCACATTCTTTTACGACTAATATGAATTGCCTCAGAAATATAGTTAGCTTAGTTTCATGAAAAGCTTCAGGACTTTTATTCTCTAAACGATATAGTTTCATAATTCGTTCATGATTTCATTCCGAATGTGATGAACTCAATACGTAATTAGTATAAATTTCTCATGAGTCTCAGTCATGAAAATTGTGTATATTTATGAACAATTAATATTCTAAACTCCATAATCAGTTCATGAATACATGTCTCAGCATAATAATGTTTAGTATTTCAGTGTTATGCATTATAGTATGATTCTCAGTTCCTTAATATAGTTGTTGAATGTTGAACACCTGTATCTTTGCCTGGGGGCACATCTTATATATACGTATACTTGGTCGAGGCCACAAACTGACGCACTTACTTGGCCGAGGCCACCGATTTGTGGACTTATATTGAGCCTAGGCCTCATATTATTAATTTAGTTAAAGACGATGTTTTAATATTCAGAAAAGGGAGTACTTATGACTATACTTCTCTTGTTCAATTCAACTATCAGTATGTTTCTATTTCTGTTTCAATATCTATACGTGTTATTGATTTGGGTTTCCTTTTTCTCGAGCTCCCCACATCTATTATTTTTTTCAGTTGGTTTTACATACAAGTACAATTCAAATGTACTTACATCCATTTTCCCTTGCCTGTATTTCACAATGCAGGTACAAAATTACATGACGACGAATCTGTTCGCTAGGATTCTCGTATCAGTTGCTTGGTGAACCCCATTTTCTTTTGGGGAGTTATCTTATTTACAGTTTCCAGTTAGATTAAACAGTTAAGTATGCCAGGGGCCTTGTCCCAGTAAACAATCAGTATTTTAGTATTCATTAGAGGCTTCATAGACTAGAGTTGTAGTTAGTCAGTGTTTAGTACATTTTTATGTAAGCCATGTTGACTACGTTCTTACCCTTCAAACCTATTCCGCATTTATGATTATTCAGTTAGACATTTCAGTAGCTCATCATGCTTATATATTATATTCCATATCAGTATGAGTCTCATGTTGATTCAGCCAGCCATATGGTTCTCTCGATCACATGCAGTCAGGCACCGAGTGTCGTGTTACGCTCAGACCATGGTTCGGGGTGTGACAATAAAGAATAAAATAAGTTCTTGGAAAAGAAGACTTTATCTTATGGAGGAAAAGCAGTCCTCGGTGCTAATGTTATATAGAGTATGTCAATCCATTTATTTTCAATTGTTCGCCCTCCAAGGCATTAATAATACAGTTACACAAAATGTGTTTTCCAGGTTCTTCTCGAACACCAAGGAGGAGGCAGAAGTAGGCACTGGTTTCATGACCAAAAGTGTTTAAACCAACACAAGGAGGGCTGGGTTGAAATCTTTATTTGATATGTCTGATACTCTCTTTGCAAAGTTATGGTGAGAGTTCGGAACTTCTAATACACTATGGACAAACTTTCTTGGACCAAATATTATAAAAGGCATTCTCCTACATTACTACAATGTAAATAGGGCTCACATATATGAAATAATATGATCAAGCTCATATAGGTAATAGATTAGAAAAATCTGGTGACAAGTGAAGTTTGAATCATCTCACTTTTGAGTAATAATTGGCCTCTTCTGGGGTTCTTTACTATGGAATGCCTCCAAATTTCAATATCAATTTTTGAAATTCATGAAGTTGTTGAACTAGTGGAAGGTGACAGATGGAATCAACAAAAAAGGGAAGAGTTTTTACCTCATGAACCAACTCAATTCATAATTGCAAAAATACAAATTTCGGCCAGAATAGATATATTGGATAAATCCTAGTTGAGACTCACAAGTAATGAAAATATTAATGCATGGAAATGCATAAGGGAAACTGACATTCCACAAGTAGATTCCATATTCTCTTGCTAAATGGGACCTACAGGCATTGTTTGAATATTTATGGTCTATGTACTGCTTTTCATATGATATTATGCATGTTGTGATCATTCACGCTTATATACTTGTTAGTGTGATACAAAAAGAGATACGAGGTGGTTTTAAAGGCCAGGTAAAGGTATGAGACACGAGGTTGTTTTAAAGGTCGGAGAAAAGGTAAGAGTGATATTTCTCACAGTACAATGGTATTGATTCGGGCAGTATAGTCAGTGGTCACAGTCCGTGGGAAAAGGTCATGGGAGGTATAGTGACAGGTGTATGAATAATGTTATACGCTGCAACATGTTTATGAATCTGGCTAGTCCCCCATGGGTCATGACTAGTCGAAATGACCGCTAGCATGTGTGTACCGGGAATTAATATTGGCTATTGCATTACATTCATTTAGTCTCTACTTTCCTATCTGAAATATATGTCTATTTATGATTGCTAAATGAAACATGATTTTCCTTTTATAATCTATAAATATATCTGTCTAGTTGAATCATATTGTATGTTCAGTCTTTATATGCTATATGTGTTGTCTACTTCGTTGTCAGCCTATGATACATACCGAGTACTAGTGGTTGTACTCATACTATATTTGTTGCACTTTATGGAGATATGGACCACTGTTAGCTCTAGGCCTTGTGGCTGACTTTGAGGGGAACCTTTAGAGAATTCAGGTGTCCTGCTTGGCTGATCTGCAGCCCATGGATCTCTTCCTTTATCTTTATATATTTTTCTTCACATAAATAATATCATTTGTGTCCTATGCGACTTATATTCAGTATTTTAGTGCTCTTGTACGATTAACACCAGGTTTTTGGGATAGATGATTGTTATGATTTTCACACCTCTATATTATTAAGACTTTGAAAATAACTTATTTCATATTATGTCTTCCGCACTTAAAAGGTTTAATGGTGCTCTAAACATTAGGGATGATTCACCTATCGGGAGGATAGTTTAGGTCCATCATGATCTGTGATTTAGATCATGACAGAAAAAGACTAAACTGCTCCTGCTACATTAGGTAACATTTTTTTAAATACTCCTCTAAAGCTAAGTGATATGAATGTTAAGTACCCCTAGCTTGAAATTTTGATATTGATGTTATAGTTTATCTAAGGCTTTGGCCAGAATGTCAACTGGTTGATCTTTAGTTGCAATGAACTCAGTTCACCAATCTTTATTGAATTTTTCTTATAAATGACAATTTATATCATTGAGTTTAGTCATTTCATGATAAATTAGGTTGTCTGCTATTTGGATAAAAGCATTATAGTCACTGTGAATTGTAACTGAATGATAAACGTTGATTCCAATCTCTTTACTTAGTCCCGGTATCCATGTTATTATGTGATGATATAGTCTATACTTCAATATTAACATTTACCAGAGCTCCTAGAGATTGTAGCTTGCTTCTTTAATTTTCAAGAGACTAATGAATCTCCTTTAATTTTTTTATATGAGGACATGCAGCCCAATCTGCATCACAAAATGTTGCAATGGTGTCATGAGATTTGATAAATAGTAAAATGCCTTGATCAGGTTAATTTTTAATGTATTTGACAATTATCATGGCAACCTTCATGTGAGATTTTTAATTTGTCATAGATATTGGCTGAGATTTTGAACACTGAAGTCTATGTTAGTTCTTGTTATTGTAAGGTATAATAATTTTTACCTTTTAACTTTTGATAGGGACCTTGGTCTTGTAATAACTCATCATTTGCATCACTTAGACCAAGAGTATGTTCATCATACTTTGTAGTGGTGACTTTTTTACTTGGTTTCAATAGTAGTTGTTGCAGGTTTGGCTGCCGATAAGCCAAATTCAAGAATTAATTCTAATGCATTATTTTTTGTTGCACTAAAAATTCATAATTTGGTCTTGCAAACTCAATTCTGGAAAAATATTTCAATTCGCCTAAATCATTCATCTTGAAAGCTTACTGAACAATTATTTTGGTATCTTCTATTAGCCTTAAACTATATCTAGTTACAAGAATATTATCATCATAGACTTATACGACAATAACACCTTTTTAAAATTTTCTTTACAAACAAAGAATGATCAACTGACTTTGTAAGAACTGAAACTTCAAAAGTGCTCATGTTAATTATGTATTTCATTGTCTTGGTGCTTGATTGAGTCCATAGAGAGATTTAATGAGTTTTCATTATAGTCTATACTTCTCCTGACTCTTAAAATATTTTGGGAATTCCATATATATACATATTTATATATATACATATATATATATATACACACACACACACACATATATATATATATATACACACATATATATATAAATATATATATATACACACACATATATATATATATATATATATATATATACATATAAATATTATCATAAATATCTTTCCATAGAAAGATGTTATACACATCCTTTTGATGTATATGTCCGTTTCTAGCAGCTGTTATATCTATATAAAAATATTATCATAAATATCTTTCCATAGAAAGATGTTATACACATCCTTTTGATGTATATGTCTGTTTCTAGCAGCTGTTAAGGCTAATTAGTTAATGCTCTCTTTCTATCTATAACATTTTGCTTATCTTCATTGTTTACTCTCTTAACCTATGAAATATTATGTTGACATTGCAAATGGAACTCTATTATCTCTGTCGCATTCTACCTATCTTGTTGTTTGTACTTGACTTTTGATATCCATTTGTACCATATAGGAATCTTCCCTTTTGGTAGAGAAACCACATCCTAGTTTGATTATTCTAAAGGGCATCAATTCCTACTTGCATTGCTTCATTCCATCTAGTATCTTTGTTTCTTCTGCATATATTTTTGATTCTCTGACTAAAGAGAAGGAAAATATAACTATCCATTTGGTCCAGATGAACTTTTCATCCTATTTCAAAAATATCCCTCACCCGGGTACTCGCCGATAACTAATATGCGAGAAATTTAAGGGTAAGAGTAACCTTAACCATTTTGAACGAAAACTTATCAATTCAAGAATTTTTGGAAAGTCTTATTCTCGCTCTAGGGAGATAGTGTTGCCTCAGCGTGACTGCCCCAATGATCTTTTGTCTACCCTGGCAAAGGTGATGGGTTCGCATCTATGGAGTTTTTCTGCTTCTTCACCAATGCGAGGTGTCAAGTGACTATCCTCAACATCTTCTTTTCCACCAAAATGAGACCACGCCTGTGGAGTCGAGTCTGCATGAGCGGAATCGATGTTTAGGCAGTTTGATTAAATTCCCTAAAAACGTCTCACTTTCCAAAATGTCTTATCTTGAAGTTGGGACTGGTTTAGAGGGCATTTCTTGGTGTTAGTGCTTAATTTCTTAATGAGATGTAATTTCCTCACCCCTTTATTTATGTTCCATAGTTTAAGGTCCCTAACAATATTGGGGTATATTGTAATTTGAAAAAAAATGAGTTTTAACCTTCGTGGTAGAATAAAAGGGGATGAATATTTGATTAAAGAGTGTAACATATTGTGAACAAGTATTAGATTTTGATATATAACCTTGTTATAGTGTTTAATTTGAATATGGAAATCCTTTTTAGTTTGGGAGAAAATTTAGGATTTGTAAAATGGAGACTTTTTTCTAAATTATGCAATTAAGGGTTCAATTGGGGTTGGTTTTCCAATTAACGTATGGATATAATTGGGTAGCATGTTTAGAAGATTTTTAGTAATAAAGTTTGGATTTTGACACCATGGCCCCGGGTAGATTTTAGGTGTCTTTTGTATGGTAAAGGACTGAGTCCTTGTATGTGTGATAGTTTAATACTAATGTATAGTATATGTGTGTTATACTACGTTTACTACGAGGCACTCTGAAAGATCAAGGCGTACGTAGAAGGTTGGCTGCTCGTGGTTCCTGCTCAGATTTGAGGTAGGCTACAGTTTACACTTTTAGACTCCTATAGAAGTATGTAATTAGTTATAAATATTTAGGGGTAGTGGGAATGTTTGGGGGTCCCACTCAAGTTGTTGTGATGAACTCTTGAGTGGATACTAGTGTTGAACTGTGTTGATGGGTAATTTGGAGAATCAACCTTAAGCTGATTCTGACTGTTATAGATTGGGCTTGTCGCTATTATTTGGGCTTGTCGTCATATTTTATATTGTCGTGTTTATTCATCACACATGCTTGATATGATATCTTTATTGTACTTGGATTACGTGTTATTGATTTCTGAAAGCATGTGACATTCATCTCTTATACTTGGTTGTATATCATACATTTTGATTTAGTGTCTTGTATTGTCATTCACATTCATACACTCATGGGTCTGATGATATTTATATGAGAGTGGTATGGAAATGATGTGGGTCTAAAAGATCGGAAATGTAAGAATACAAACGAGATTATTGGAAACATTGAGATGATGATACTACAACCTTAGAGCTGGGATCCGATGGAAAATTCTGGATGGTGATGATACGCGGGGGTTTGGGTTGCACGCCTGCAACAATTATTACGTCCAAGAGCTGAGCTCTATTAAGAAATTCCGAAGGAGTGTATGGACTTTGCGGGCCCCCATAGGTGTGCAATTCATAGAATTTGAATGCTTGTAGACTAAAGATCAAAGGTACATGGCATATGCATTACATTCATATCATACACATCACATTTCATTGATTAACTGTTGATTGATAATATGGATTGGTTTCTATGATTGGGCTTTGTCTCTGTGAATACCTGGATAAATGGATTGATTCTATTGAATCAGATTGGTTGATATGATTAGGCTTTGTCTCTGTGAATACTTGGATTAATTTTGTCGTGTTGGATTGGTCGCCATGATTAATCTTTGTCTCTGTGAACTTGGTTCTGTGATTTATAATTTATTAGTCCAAGTATTTGATATCAACTGCTTTTGTGGTCGGTAATGTCAATATGTTAGGACTATCGCCTAGTTATTTAAGGGAACTAAGTGTGTGTATGTGTCATTGATGGTTAATTAACTTACGTGGTCAAAGGTATAGTGGGGGATAGGTTGGCATAGATTATTGAGTTGTTGTTGAATGGTCCTTGCTTGTATATCTTATGTGTATGAAACTTCTTCCTAGATGAAAGGGGTGTCAGGTAACGGTGATTATTAATGGTGTGTGAAGGAAGTATAACAAACTAATGTGTATCTTATATATAATCGTTTGGAGTATTACTTGGGGGATTAAGGACTGGGAATAACTAAATATTAATGAAATACTTTTAACCTTAAAGTCATGTTGTGGAACGCTTCTTAAGTATTAGGTTATGAAACTAAGCGTCAATTTATCTAATAGGTCGTCAAAGGGGTATGTGAGGTCAAACATGATCAGGAATAATATACCTTCTGTGACTTGAGTGATTTCCTTGATTATTAACCCTTACGTGTTTGGGTGAATCATTGGGTTGACAACCTTGATGTGTCTTGGGTGAATTATATGATCGATAACCTTTATGTGTTTTAGGGTGATTTGTATGATTGACAACCCTTTATGGAATTTAGATGAAATATGAATTCGTGTATCATTATGTGAGTATGTGTTATCTGAACTGCCTAGAATAGGGCCTTATGTGAGAGTCAACTTGATGTTTATTTCTATTTGTGTATCTTCCGTCATTGTCGGCTCATGATGCCTACGGGGGTACGTTGTGTAATTATGCTACGCTTCTTGCATCTTTTACGTAAATGCAGGTATTCAGCCTATTTAGGTTGTAGTTTTAAGCACAGGAAGATTTAGTCGGGGCACTCATTTCTAGAGGCCTTGGTTTTCATCTCAGATAGACTGCTCCTATTCATTTAGGGCGGCATTGTTCTATTTTGTCATCTTTTGTATCTTAGAGTCTTTGTATAATTCAGACCAGGTTTTGAAAAAAAATATGTTTCGTAAGGGTTTAATGGATGGTTAATGTTAAATAAAAGAGTTAATTATGTTTTGCAATCTTTTCTTCATTTCCACATTAATTACTAAGTTGTCATGAAACTGTTTTGGGATTGGTTTGCCTACTGGGGGTTAGTGCAGGTGCCACCATGACGTCTGTGATTTGCGTTGTGACAAAGTTCATATCAGAGCTCTAGGTTCACTGATCTCACAAGTACAAGGACAGTGTCCGGTAGAGTCTCACGGATAGGTACGCAGATGTCCACACCCATCCTCTGGAGGCTATAAGATATTTTAGGAATTCTTATCTTCTTTCAATCCTATCATTCTCTCTCGTTTAGTTTGGTATCTGGTTGAGTCAAATTGGTATCTAGTCAATTCCAATTGGTATCTAATTCTGACACTTTGTTGGAGTGGATCGTGTCCAAAGGTTATCCAAAAAAATATGAGTAATTGCCTAAGTTTTAAATGTTGTTCTGGTCCAGACATTCTGCCCTGTGTTAAATGACCGGGCCTGCGGAACTGCGTCAACGATTGGTGAACCGCATGAGCGGGTATTCTATTGGCATTCCGAGTCCACCTCGGTAATCATGGGTCGCCTCAGCGAATTTGCGTCTACGGTAAATGTTCTGCTGCAGCGGATAATTATGCCCTGTCTAAAGCCCGCAGATGCGAGTTAGAGTGCGTATTAGCGGACCTTCTCCTGTGTATTTGAGTCCGCCTCTGCAAGACTTTTCTCGCGGAAGCGTACCTACACCAGCGGAGATCACTCCCGCGCCAGCAAAATCACTAGGCAAAAACTAGTGATGATTCTGTCTTGTTTCTTCCTTCCAACCTGTGCAATATAAATCCATGCTACAACATTCAACCCAGAGCAAGACCAGTAAGAAAATTAAAATACCCAACTATCTGTCTATCATAAGCAAAACAGAAATGGAATATAAGCTAAAAATATCCAAATGTCCAAGCATCCATCAACCAAAGGAAAAACAAACACAACAAGTAAGCAACCAAACAGAAATATCTAAAATATCCAACAAAACTAGAAAATAGAATATTTGAAATAAAGCCCGAAAAAGGCTAGAAATAAGTGCCAAACATAGCTTAATCCTGCCTCTTCAAACTCGCAACGTCACCACCTCTATCTGTGTTGTTGTTGTCCCTATCCTTAGCATTGGTCAGGAAGGAGTAGCTCTCATCATCATCCTCGTCTTCAACTAGAAGTGGATCTTTGTGTTCCAACAGTTTGAACAGGCCTTTGATGACTCTCCACACAGTCACTAACAGCTTACCCCTTGACTTGTTATTTTTCTTCTCTTTCTTGAAGCTCAGGCAAAGCTTACCATGGGCTTTGACCATATCTGTATATGCAGTTTCCAGGGTACTAATAGAAGTCTGGAGGCCTTTATTTGCATCAAGGTATTTTTTCATCTCCTCTCGGGTGAAGTAGCTGGCAGTGGCACTTGAAGTACTAGCCTTAGTGGGAGGCCTAGGAAGTATGGCGATCAAATCTTTGATGTCCTGCAACTGAGAACCCATAGCACCAAAAGGCCAATGCAGCTGCAACTTTGACTACGAAACATCTTCCGTATCCTTGGCATCATCGTCCACCTTCAACTCTACTTTTCTCTTCTTACTCTTAACCGTACTACCTGCTTCTGATACCTTCAAAGGATGGAAGGACCCATCAGGATGAATCCAGTCGTCAGTAGGATGATCCGGCACCCCTGCCTTCCCGCACAACTCAGTGATCAATAAGGGAAACAACAAACTTAGCCCATCTCAGATCAGGTAGTCCCTTCACTATTAGATGACATAGTAGCCCATGTTCACTAGAACATCCCCTAGTATGCAAGAAATCATCAGGGCATGAACATATGCGTAATTGGTAGTGTTAGTCAAAGGACGTACCCTACGAGTAATGATATCCTGCTACCTCTTTGCCTCCGCAGTAAAATCAGTGTTCTGAATTCCATTTTTCTTATGGGTCTACGTAATATGACCCCTATCCTTCTCAGCCACCAATTTTGAGACCAACCATATCCCATTCCCGCAAACATCTTTTGCCTCCATTTCCTCCACTAGGTGATCGAATAGGCCATAGTGGGCATTAATCACCTCGGCCCCAATCTTTACCATAACACCATGTATCCTGATCTCTGGGTTGGGCTTTATCAATCTCACCCATTTTAGATTGGCATAAAATTCCCTCACCCAGTTTTCATTAGCCTCGCAAGGGTTCGGGGTAAAGTAAAGCCAACCCATTCTCACTAGTCGAGCATGAAATTCGAGGATATGCTCCTCCACATTGTGCATATCCATACCCATCTTATTCAATAACTTTTGTCCCTCAAGTTAGCAAAGTATTGACATTCGTAGTCTTGGGACATGAATTAGATTTTGTCATAACAAACCTCGGGTTCTTCGTCAATAAGTCAATGAGCCTGGGCAAAATTTAAATTCTTGTTTGGGTCCATTTCCTCCAAAATATACATGCATTGATCAAATTCAAGTCAGTTTGGTGATATAGTCATATGTATTATGTTATTATGTGCCTAACCAGCCAAACAAACCAACAAAAACAACCCGATAAGCTCACACTAACCCGTCAATTTGGGATCCAAATTTGATATTTTCCTTAGGAGGTATCGGGAAGGATTTGGAATGGAATAATATCGATTCATACAGAAGAAAAGGCCGACCTAGGCGAAACTACTATTTTAGTTTGTTTCTGTTCAGTTTTTGCTCCTGCAGAATGGGTATCGCCGAAGCATAACTGTTCCAGCGAAAGAATGTCCACCCCCGCGATAATTCAAATTTTACAGTCTATTTGCTTCGACGAATAATTCCAGTTCCAGTTCTTCAGCGGAACTGGTCCGCCGAAGTGAGGTCATCGTCCCAAACATAAACCCAGACAGAAAATCCTAAAATCTTCCCTTGGTTGACTAAAACATCCCTCCTTTTGATCCTATGTGAGTGTACATGATGAATAAACCCCTACCAAACCACAGTTTCAATTGATCTATTGATTTACCCCGACACAAACCTACCACCCCAAATCCCCGAAAGCTATATGCGAAATTTCTACAAACCGACATGGAAATACCCAGATTTTTATCCTAATTGGGCGTGTTACTGTTCACTTTTACAAGAAGGTATAAAAGCTACAAGGAGGTTGTTGGTGCTCTACGTCGGATAGTGTTTTTTAGAGCGGCCACCTAATTTATAGGTAAATTAGGAAAATCTAATTGAGAGGGTTTATTCAAAATAATAAAAAATCCTTTCTAAACCAGATTCGAGGTAAGGGTTCTGGTGATCCCTCGTGGAAGGTGTTAGACACCCCGGTATTAAGGATTCGTAGAATACAGTTGACCTTCGGGTTCTATAGCATGTTTAATTTCCACAAATCGCTTAAAATGTTTAAATTCCCACAAAATTCATGTCATTCATTTCATTTCAAACTCAGACTTTTTGAAAATCAAAGAGTTAAAATCCACTTAAAATGGTTTGCGTAAGGGTAATTTAGTCAATTTACATTCCGACTAAGAGCACTCAAGAATTAACATGAGTAGAACTCTACTATTAATTTAATAAATTGTCCAATATTACTTTACACACTTTGAAAATCATTTGAATTAAAAAGAGTATAACCCATTTGAAATAACAAGTTTTGGTTAAATGAAAATAGGTTTCCTTTTTTCTTGATTGTGGTTTGTTGCCTTATTTGACCTATTGGCTCGTCGCCACGTGTATGATACTAGACTTGACTGTGTATAGAGGAAGGCTTGAATCATTATTGACATGATGTGATGTGTTCATGCGTGACACAATTGGCATGATATATATTCCAATTAACGTTGATATATTCTCATTGGAATTAATATCATTCATACATTCATGATCATATGTTTGGATCGGGTTGCGCGTTCCGCAATATATATTGGATCGGGCTATACGCCGCAGCAAGTACATAGACTTCACGGATCCCCCATGGGTCATGACTATCGTGGCGTGGAGGTATTCTGCCCAGAGCATGTGTATTGCATTACATTTGTGTCACGACCCAAACCGGTGGGTCACGACGGGCTCCCGGTCCTTACCTGTCAAGTACCACTAATCATATCATCAATATCCAATCATACCCAAACACGGGCCACAAGGGTCGTCCCCCAATACTTTTACTGACACATGAAAATAGTAAGCCCAAAAAGGACAATGTAAAATCTTAATCCGAAAAGCCCCAACTTATCTATATACATACCAAGGCCGACAAAGCCATACATGACAACTATACACATGACACATGTCTACAAGCCTCTAAAGAGTACACAACATCAAAAGGTCGGGACAGGGCCCCGCCATACCCATATGTACATGCAAAAATATATTGTACCGAGATTAGACCGACATTCCGAAATAAGGGGAGTGCTCCAAAATCTGCTGGGTCAGCAACCTACTAACGTGGATCGTCTTCTTGCCTACGTGAACATGCAGTCATGAAACGCAGCGTCCTCCGACGAAAGGGACTTTATACAACTAATGTATCGAGTATGTCAGGCAAGATCAATGGTATAACATGAATATAACAATAAACTGAAACAGAAACAACTGACCGAAATAGCCGATAATAACAACTGACAGAAAGAGCCGATAATAATAGCCGACAAAAGCAGCTAACCAGTAGTAAACACCTCTGAGGGTCACAATATGCCTAAATGTCATGCACAATGCAAATGCGGTATATATATATATATATACATATATATATATATGTATGTATATATATATATATGTATGTATATATATATATATGTATGTATATACATATTGGCCACACAAGGGCATCTTTCTTTCCATAACAACCTATGTGGGCATCATTTCATTATCATATTGGCCACACAAGGGCATCAATATTGGCCTTACATGAGCATCTTCCATTTCGTGATATCTGTACCAGCTGCAGGTGGTGACGCGTATATAACGCCATTCCCTTTCTCCATCCCCTACATATATATATTGATACCATATAGTAGTGTATATAACACATGTGGGTCCAGGGTAATACATGAATATAATGCAATTGCATGAATGACAATAAAACATCCTGAGTGACATAATATCCTTGTACCTTCGGCTAACACTATGAATATCAACTTTTTTCCGTATGCTTCAATAAGGACTTAGGAACATATTTAGACATGCTTTCAACATAGGAATGAATAATAATAACATCCTTAACTACTAAGAGTAGAATAATTTATGGAGCAATATTACAGTTACGTTTCGTTACATGGAACATGCCAAAAGAAGAAATGATTTGCCTTAACATACCTCGATTCACGATCTTGGAAATATCTATGACGGGTTAATCTCCCTTTAAATCTTAATCTCAAGTTCACGCTTAACAGTAGAGTATACACATTGTTGTGTGTACCCTGTGCTATGCCTAAAGTTAATAAGCAAGTTTTTCTAATTTTAGCTCTAATTTTGTGAAATAGAAAGAGCACTTTGATAGATGTTTTGGTATATGAATTCGTCTAGGCAGCAAAATGACTTAAGGACGAGATAACACCCCCCCCTTAAACACATGTCATCTTCGACTTTAATGTAATGCCACCCTAATTTATCTACTAACACGTAATACAACCTCTAATTTTGGATGCATCTAGTGGGTTCACTTAAATATTACACGAAATGTTCCATTAAACTTGTTTCCCCCACTAATATTTATTAATCAATTACACACATAATTAATTTCTTGATCCAAATTCACTTTAATCTTAATAACTTATAAGACCTTCATATACTCAATGTCATAATTTTGTGATATGACACTAGTCCATAACCTCTTTGGGGATATACAACTATTATTATTTATTTCCATCGTCACACTTATTAAGTCCTAAATTATTTTGGGACTGCATCCTTTTATATACTAATCTATTTATTTGCACATGTGAATGTGACATAAATTCCCCGAGACCCGAGTATAATTTCCTACATTTAGGTGCTCGAACCATCGCCTAAAATTACGGGATGTTACAATTTGCATTCATATTCACATATTCATACTTATTGAATTCGGACTTGGTATTTGTAGTTGTGATGCTATTCTTGGACTGTGTTGTGCTTATATCTGATTGTGAGTATGCTTATATTTTAGTCTCTTACTTTATATATGTTATCTAACCATTGTCGGCCTATCATACTTACCGGTACATAGTGTTTGTACTGATACTACCTTGTTGTATACTTTTATGAGTGCAGAGTACGTGACAGGGTCTACTTTCTCTCCTCGTGACTGAATCCCGAGGCTTTGCTGACGATCATCTAGGGTGAGCACATGGATGGATCCACAACCTGGATGTCTCTCTTTATCTACTTGTCTTATTTTGCTATTCAAGACATTATTTTACCTTTCAGACTACATATTCGTATTCAGACTTGTAGTTATGTAGTAGTGGCTCTTGTTCAGCTTTAGACCAGATTCCTTGAGATTGTTGTATTACTTCCGCACTATTTCTTTATTTATCCTAGACTTATTATATATATTCGATGGTTGGGTTCTATTTATATTTGACTGAGTTGTGACTAAGGAACGGGTTTGCCCTCCGGGTGGGAAAAAGGTAGGTGCCCGCACATTCCCGATTTGGGACGTGACAAGGTGCTAGTGAAATTCAATTTTGATTTCTTCGCTATGGTCATCTGAACATTGATGGGCTAAAACTACTAACGAAGAAGAATATGGCTGTTGGGTTACCAAAAATATGCGAGCTTGATTTATGTGAAGGTTTCATTTCTGGGAAACAAAGTAGATAAGCCTTCCATATAGGAAAATCATAGAAGGCTAGCTTTTGTCTTGAGCTTGTACATGCTAATTTGTGTGGCTCGATGAAAACTGAGTCACAGTCAGTATTTTCTACTATTTATCTATGATTATAGTAGTATCAGTTGGGTTTATTTTCTGAAATCTAAATTAGATGCTTTTGAGAATTTCATAAAATTCAAGAAACTCGTGGAAAAGCAAACAGACTGCGACATAAATGTTGTTCGCACAAATTGTTGCAGTCAATTATCATCTATTGAGTTTTATTTATTTTGTAAACAAAATGGAATTTGGATAGAGCTTACAGCACCATACACACCACAATGGTGTTGCCGAGCGAAAAAACTGTACGGTGGTTGAGATGGCTAGAAGCTTGCTTAATGCAAGAGGAGTTCCAATTTACTTTTAGGGAGAGGCAGTGGTAGCAACTTACACATTTGATGTTAAGCCTGCCATTCTAAATGGTGACTTACAAGAAGAAGTATATGTTTCTCAACCACAAGGCTTCATTTCAAGTGAAGGAAAGAGAAAAGTATGTAAATTGAAGAAGGCATTGTACGGTCTGAAGCAATCTCCACAGACATGGTATAGCAAAATTGACTCTCTTTTCAATAGAAAACAGGTATGGAAAAAGTGGAAATGATCCTACACTTTCTATGAAGAAATAAGGTAATGGTGAGTTTATGGTTGTCTGCCTTTATGTCGATAATATTATATATATGGGCTCTTGTGAATCTATTGTTGTTGAATTCAAGAGTTACATGATGACTAAATTTGAGATGTCTTACTTGGGTATGCTTCATTATTTTATTGGGCTTGAAGTGCCACAAGGACTGGATGGAATTTTTCTTTTGCAAAGTAAATATGCTATTGTACTTTTATAGAGGTTCAATATGTTATATTCTAATCTATCTCCTATTCCCATGAATGTGAATGAGAAGGTGGTACTAGTGCATCAAATACTTCTTATTTTAGAAGCTTGGTTGGTGGTATAGATTACTTATCGCATAGGGTGTTGTAGGAGTATTAAGGTTGAGGAGGTTAAGGATGTTGTTCGCAGGATGAGCAAGGGACGAGCCACCGGGCCTGATGAGATCCAAGTTGAATTTTGGAAGAGCGCAGGCAGGGCAGGTTTGGAGTGGCTGACTGGGTTGTTTAATGACATTTTTAATACGGCAAGAATGCCCGAAGAATGGAGGCAGAGTATAATGATTCTTTTGTACAAGATCAAAGGTGACATCCAGAGTTGCAACAACTATAGGGGTATCAAGCTACTAAGCTACACTATGAAAGTTTGAGAAAGGGTCATGGAGATGAGGGTGAGAAAAGGCGTGTCTATTTTCGAGAACCGATTTGGATTCATGTCGGGGCATTCAAATACATAAGTCATTCATCTTATTAGGAGGTTGGTGAAGCAGTATAGGGAGAGTTAGAGGGACTTACATATGGTTTTCATCGACCTCGAGAAGGCATATGACAAAGTCCCTAGGGTGGTTCTATGGAGATGTTTGGAGGTTAGAGGTGTACATGTGGCGTACACTATGGCGATCAAGGATATGTATGATGGAGCCAAGACTAGGGTACATACAGTAGGAGGAGACTCGACACTTTTCAGTGATGATCGGGTTGCACCAGGGATCAGCTCTTAGTCCATTCTTATTTGCCTTGGTGATGGATGGACTGACACGACAAATTCAAGGGGAGGTTCCATGGTGTATGTTATTCGCAGATGGCATAGTCCTGATTGACGAGACTCGTTGCGGAGTGAACGCTAAGCTGGAGGTTTGAAGACCGACTCTGGAGTGTAAAGGGTTTAGGATGAGTAGGACCAAGACATAATACTTGGAGTGCAAGTTCCGTAACGGGAACGACTATGAGACAAGCGTGGAGGTGAGACTTGGTACTCATGTCATTCCAAAGAAAGGAAGTTTCAAGTATCTCGGGTCTATTATCCAAGGGAATAGAAAGATTGATGACGATGTCACACATCGTATTGGTGTAGGGGGATGAAATGGAGGCTCGCATCTAGAGTCTTATGCGATAAAAAAGTGCCACCAAAACTTAAAGACAAGTTCTATAGGGTGGTGATTAGACCGAGTATGTTGTATGGGGCGGAGTGTTGGCAGTCAAGACTTCGCACATCCAAAAGATGAAAGTTGCGGAGATGAGAATGCTGAGATGGATGTGTGGGCATATAAGGAGGGATATGATCCGAAATGATGATATCCGGGATAGAGTGAGAGTGGCCTCGGTGGAGGATAAGATGAGGGAAGCGAGGTTGAGATGGTTCGGGCATGTGCAGAGGAGAGGCATAAATGGCCCAGTGCGGAGGTGTGAGAGGTTGGCTATGGACGAGTTCATGAGGGGTAGAGGTAGGCCGAAGAAGTATTGGGGAGAGATGATTATACGTGATATGGCGTAGGTGCAACTTACTGAGGACATGACCTTAAATAGGGGGTTGTGGAGGACACGGATTAGGGTAGAAGAGTAGTAGGTAGTGAGTGTAGTCCTACTTACGTTTACATACCGGTAGTTGTAGTGTTATTATTGTAGCCCTGCTTAGCCTATCATACTAGTAGGCGCAATATTGTTTTATCGTTCTTTGTCCTTTGATTTTTGCTGCTGTATGTTCTTTCGTGTACTTTATCTATCTTATTTACCTGTGTTAGTTACTGTTTCTTTTTTTCAGAATGTTTTATCATGGCTTATTCACTTTTGTTACTCTCATTTTCATACTGCTTTAAATTTCTTGTCTGGGTTTGACCGTTTCTCTTGCTTTTGCTTGTGTTTTTCTTGAGCCGAGGATTTTTCGGAAACAACCTCTCTACTTACCAAAGTAGAGGTAAGGTATGCGTGCACTCTACCCTTTCCAGACCCCATGTTGTGAAATTTCACTGGGTGTGTTGTTGTTGTACACAAGGCCTGATGTAGCATTCCAGTCAATTTAATTTCAAGGTTCATGCATAGTCCGTCGAAGCAGCACCTAGGCAACCAAAAGGATCTTGTGATATGTTGGTGGCACCACAAGTTACCCGATTTTGGTATTAAAAAAATTTAGATTTAAGATGAGTTGGCTTCACTGATAGTTACTGGGCAGGTAGCTTAAATGATCGCAAGAGCACTTCAAGGAGCATTTTTAGTCTTGGTTATGGAGCTATCTCATGAAGTTCAAAGAAACAAGATACAATAGCTTTATTATCTTCGGAATCAGAATACATTACTGCAACTTTAGCAGGGTGTCAAGCTGTTTGGTTACGAAAATTGCTAGTGAATCTTCAATAAGAGCAGATTGGGAAAACTGATATATGATGTGGCAAGCAGGAAACAATTGCTATGACAAAGTATCATGCATTTCATAGTAGAACCATGCACATCAACACTCGTTACTGTTGGAATAATCTCTTTGAAATTTTGTGTCACGAACGACGAGGTTGCTGATGTTCTTATGAAATCATTGCCTCGCAAAAAACATGACTTTTGCAGCCTACAAATGGGTGTATGTGCTTGGGTTTTTCTGATTTTGAAGAAAGAGGGAGTGTTGACTAATAATTCACAAATCAACCATGTGCACAGAACCATATCATGGTCCTGATTTTTGGTATTAGTGGACTTAGGTTTTACTTAATCAATTTCTTTATTGTGTTCTAGTTATTTTTATTTACTCCATTAGCAATATTAGTGGGCCACATTTCCTAATGTTTATCTCCTGTTTCACTACTAGTTTGTTGCTATTTTTTAGCCTTAACAGTTATTTTGTAAGCCTATAAACGCACAAGGTTCTCTTGTTCCCTGTAATTCTGAATTGGCAGTAAAAGAGTCTTCCTTTCTCATAGTTTTGCGTATTGATTTTACTCTTCTTTACAACAATCAGTTTCTAAACTTCTATCCAAATACCTGTTTATTTATAAAAATAATTTTAACACCAAAAAGTATAACTGTGAGCCCAATAAATAAATGAAATAAAAGAAGCAAAAGAAAATAACAATGATTACTAGTTATGAAAAAATTATAATGATTGCAAGAAATTTCGGTGCCTACCATTTCATTGTCAGAAGAGCAAATTGAGCAATTCAAATTAAGAGTCAACCAAACGATTCTGATTGGTTAAAATAACGGTTACTCTTACGATAAATTGGAACATTGGTCTTTCAGTTGAAGCACACCGACAAAGAAAAAAAATACAAAGAGTTGAGATCAGTTCAGTCAGTAATAAAAAATAGTTTGTGAAGAAAAATTAAGCGTGTGAGCGATGTTATAATGAGATGTCGAAAATAAAGAAAATTATTTTCTTTGAGTGGGTGTATTTTTTTAAGACTATCGAGTAGTATTAAATTTCTCACTATAATTATATTGTTTCTCCTCTCGAATATTATTTTCTCCATGTTAAAAAGACTAGATGTATTCATTAGTCTCTTATTCTTATTACTTAACGTGGATACTAATTTTATGATGAAATTATTATTTTTCACTCTCAAAATAAAAAAGATATCTTGACAAAGATAAGGAAGAAGGATGAACAAGAACTCACTCTCATCCACCATTACTTGGATGATGACACGTGTGAGAAGGTTGCTGATGCAACCACCTCAAAGGAAGCTTGGGAGTTCTTACAAAAATTTCTCCAAGGAAATGATAAAGTAAAGAAGGTCAAACTTCAAGGGATAATTTTGATGTTTTAAAAATGAAAGAATCTAAATCCATTTTGGATATTTGTTTAACAGTTATGGTTGTTGTGAATCAATTAAGATTGTACGAGGAGGAAGTAGACTTAGTACGCGTGGTAGAAAGATTCTTCGTTCTTTAACGTCTAAATTTGATTATGTGTTGTGTGCTATTGAAGAGTATAAATATTTAGCCTCTATGACTGTGGAGCAATCAGAAGATTCTTTATAAGCCCACAGAGAAAGGATCAAGGGGAGACAAGAAAAACCATCGGAGAAACTTCTTAAAAATCAATGCATCCTTCAAACGTTATGGAGGTGAAAAGAGCTATATAGGGAATGGACGAGGAAGAGAATGTGATAGTTGTTGCTCCAAAACTCACACGTAAGTGTACGTGGTCGTACAAGTAATATAGTGATTTTAGAAATTGAATGTCGAACCACATGGACTTGTGATTAACTGTCAACCAAATTAAACTAAATCTTATTATCTAAACAAGAGATGAAATTCGAGGGTTGTATTATAAAATATCTAAAAATAAAAAGAATAAGTAATAAATCATAACTAAGAAAGAGCGTGTTTTTATGTTATCAATGAGATGAATGTTCAAGGGTTGCGGTTGGTTCACCAATCCTATTGAGTTCTTGAACTATTTTTCCTTAATCCAAGTTATCAACAATTGCTAATTAACTGGATTGTTAACTCTCGTACTATTCTCCCGAACTACTACTCACCTATTCAAAATAGTTCTCTGCCTATATGGCTATGGAATTGACATGTTATGAATGCAATTCATTTAGGGTATTTAATTGAATGCGGTGCCTAGGTATATTCCTATCCTAGCCACAAATTCTAGCCCAACTGTAGGGATAATCAGATCACGCTCTCTTTAACCCTTCTCTAATCTAATAATATTTTTCCCAAGCATGTATATTAGATAGTCGATAAAACCTAATTGTTGGTCAAACAAGCAAGAAATTATGCATAGAATTAAAGAAACAACCAAAATCAATAACTCGTATTAAGATAGAAATAATTGTCAAATGTCAATATTCATCGTTTACCATAACCCTAGAACGCGAAGTTTAGCTCCATATAGACATGGAGGAAAAACAACAATTCATACAAAGAAACATAAAACCTAGAAGTAAGGAGAAGAAAAGGTAAACTCAAATAACTCTGGCCTACAACGACTCTAATCTCTCTCTAGGTCAAAGGTTCTGAACTCAGGGTCACAAGTTATCCCAAAGATATGTAAAAATCTATCTTATTAACTATTTATAGGTGTAGGAAAAAGACTAGACGAAAAAACCTAATCCAAAATAACTCGGAAGAATTTTTAATCTCAAATATTGTGGCCTCGCTAAGCGAGCTACAAAGCAAGGCAATGCCTCGCTTTGGGATTCGCTCAATGAAGTGCTACTGCCCAGAACATATATATGTCCCATTGCAATTGTGACTTCTCACACTTTGGTTTCATAATTGCTCCAATCATCGGATCAATGATGAGACAATAATTATATATCTTTCGTCTCATCTCCTTTCAAAATCAATAGCTCGTATTAAGTGTCATACCAAAAATTTGGGGGGTATGTCTGACACCTGATGCACTAAGGTCCGAGCGTACCGATCCTATTATCTTAGGGATATATAACAACTCATGGGCCGACGAGGCTTATGACATATACTCAACTGAATAAGGACACAACCACCTGCACTCATAAAAGGCCCAAATCACACACGCACACACGCACGCACACACACACACACACACACACACACACACACATATATATATATATATATATATAAAGGCCGACATAAGCATAATAAATCTAATGGAGAGGATCACAAGTCCACACACGACTATCACATATACACAACTATCTATAAGCCTTTAAAGAGTATGCTGACAACAACTGGTCGAGACAGGGCTCCGCCATACCCAACTATATATATATGCACAACCGTCATACCTATCAACTCCCTACACAGCTCCAGAAGAAAAGAGTGTGCCAACTCCAGCTGCGTCAAGTCCTACTGTGAGGAAATCATCTGTTGCTTTATCTATACCTGCGGGTATGAAACGCAGTGTCTCCAGAAAGGGACATCAGTACGAAAGAAATATTGAATATGTAAAGCAAATAATCAATATAGACAAAAGACATATCATAAGAGATAAAGGTACAAAAGTCAACCTGAAACTCATAACGAGCCTCTGAGGGCCTACCTGACATAATCATATAAATGCATGCATGTCTGTAAAATCAAGACGCTCTGTGGGGCCATATAAAATAATATCTAGCCTCTATGTGGGGAAAATCATGTCATAATACATATATATCATACCCGGCTTCGATGAGGACTCGGTCGTACCCGATCCAAATATAGGACTCGATAATATCAAAACCAACTACAACTAGGTGCACATCTACGTGCCATACTCGACCGACTATAGCGCGACTTGGTAAGAAAATAAATACATATATATATATAAGTACAATGCAAGATAGACTCAGAGGGCCTTATAGAACCAATCGAAGTGACTTAAGGTCGTTATTCTCTGATTATCATTATGTAACTGTGTTTGTATCATTAATTGAGAATCATCAATGATCAGGAGAAACACAAGATTCCAGAGATTATCAAATCAAGAAAATGCTTTCGAAGCAGAATAATAAGAGTTATGAATTGTGACAATATGGTCCACACGTAATCACATGCTTTAAATTTAAGAGTAGAATTTCTTTTGAAGGGACGTCGTTATGGCCATGTTTGTTCGTCGGTCATGCCAAAATAATAAAAGCGTATGCCTTAACATAACTTGTCCTTGATGCAACAATCGTCCTACGAGTCTTCACACTTCATACAGTGATTATCTATATCACATAAAAATCCATATCAATATTGAATCCAAATTCCATTCAAAGAGTCATGTAGTATCTTATCAACAACTTCGAATACCTTGAATTCTTAAATTCCTTTATAAAGAATTCTCCTATAATTCAATCTCACAAATCCAATTCAAAAATACAATTTTCATAAAAACTCAGTTAGGTGTTCTTCGACAACTTTAACATATATGTGTAACAACCCGTACTTTTGGGTCACGGTTTGAACCGCTGGGCGTATGTAAAATAGCTAGGCATGTGTAAATAGACCCGAGCATTGAGAAAATTTTGGATCATACTTACGTATGCTAATAAAGAGATTAGTAGATAAAGGGATTAAACCCCAAAATAATTTTGGACGTAAGAAATGTGACGACGAGAAGCGAAAATAAATTTGGTGCGTGCATAAAGAGGTTATGGACTAGTGTCATATCAAAAGATTATGATATTCAGTATATGAAGGTTTTATAAATCACCAAGATTTATGTAAATTTGAATCACAGAATTAATTATGCGTGTGATTAATAAATTATACGGAAGCAGGTCACTTGATTAATTAAGTGGAGGGGGACATTACGGGTGGCATATGACTAAGACTACTTAATGACTAAGGCTACCTAATGATTAAGGTAAAATAGGCTAGGGAGTGGACACGTATTAGACAAATTTGCATGTTAAGAAAGGGGGTTACACGTTGGGAACCTGGAAAGACCTCTTTATTCTCTAATTACATTGCAAGCGTTTGTTGCCTTTGGAATTTATTTTGTTACTATTTACTATGTATATAATTGGTGCTTGTATCAGGTCTAATCTGATTATTTTATCATTGAGAATTTACCTTGAAAATCAAAAAAATCATTTGTATAAAGCCTTATCCAATTGAGAAATCGTGAGGCAGAGATACAAAATCCTCCAATCCTTTTTTTTTGTGTGAAACGAAAGCAGTGTATACAGCTTTGGGTTAGAACAAATTGTTACAAATCAACGATTCCAGCAAACAATAATATTAAGTGGGATCGAGGAATGTTAAGACAATTTTTTTTCTTTTGACATGTTTCATGTAACGAAATATAACCGTGATATTACTCCATAATTTATTCTACTCCTAGTAGTTAAGAATATTCATGTTATTGATTCCTATGTTAAAAGTATGTCTAAATATGTTCCTAAGTCCTTATTGATACGTACGGAAAAAATGTTGATATTTACAGTGTTAGCCGAAGGTACAAGGATATTATGTCATTCAGGATATTTTATTGTGATTCATGCATTTTCATTTGCATTGCATTCATGTTTTACCCAAGACCGTATATTGGGGAGGAGAAACGGGAAACGCAGACCACCTGATCAGCTGAGATATGATAATGATAAAGCCTGTGTGGCTTAATGAAGGAAGATGCCTGATTAAGGGCCAATATATATATATATATGATTGGGAGGAAGATGGCCTTGTGTGGCCAGTATATATGTATTTACCGTATTATGCATGACATTTAGACATATTATGCCCATAGAGGTCGACATGAAATGATGCTCACAGAGGCTGGTATGGTGAGGAAGATGCCCAATGAGGCCGATGTATATGTATACCGCATTGTGCATGACATTTAGGCATATGAATTAGGCCCTCAGAGATATGTACTATTGGTCGGTTGTTTCTGTTTCAGTTATTATTATATCCCTGTTATACTATTATTCATGCCTGACATAATCAGTACATCAGTCGTACTGACGTCCCTTTTGTCGGGGGACACTGCGTTTAATGTCCGCAAGTTCAGTTAAAGAGGGTGATGGTTCACGCTAGTAGGTTGCTGGTTCAGCTGATATTGCAGCACTCTATTTATTTCAGAGTTGCAGTCTGGTCGTGGTACAGTATTTTTGCATACACATACGGGTATGGCGGGGTCCTGTCCCGTCCTTGTGATGTCATGTATTCTTTAGAGGCTTGTAGACAGGTGTCCTGTGGTTAGTTGTCATGTGTGGTCTTGTCGGCCTTGGTATGGTATGTGTATATATAAGATGGTTAACAGATTTTCTATAATGTTTTTCGGCTTGGTCCGTATTCAATTGTTATTAGATGTTGGTTGTACGAATGATGGTACTCGGCGGGTGGGTCTGGGTGCCCATCGCGGCCCTATGGTTTGGATCGTGACAAACTTGGTATCAGAGCATGTCTGTCCTAGGGATTCTACAAGTCATGTCTAGTAGAGTCTTGTTTATGGGTATGTTGTGCACCATACTTATAAACATGAGGCTATCTGACATTTAGGGATGGTTTCCATTCTTTCATCTCATAAATCGTGCAGTAGAGCTGAGTCTTAGGAATTCGAGTTTGACTTGCGCCTTATACCATTTCAGTAATGCCGGTTACCAAAAAGACTTCGCTTAGTTTATACTCGTAGCCAGTAAATGAGTGATTTCTACCACGATGATAGATACGCCAGAAGACACATTATTATTGTTAAAATTCGAGATTATGAGAAGTTGCCTCACTCACATACGGAAGATGGAAGAGATAATGCAAGCCTGGAAAACGAAATGTTTAGTAAAGGTAGATGAAGTACTAAGCATCGGAACACAGGAGATTGTAAGGATTTTTCTTTGTAGACCTTATCGTATTTACGATTACAGTAGTACCTTCTTCCAGAAGGATTATGATTAGCAGGGAGATAGAAGTTGGATTGAGTGTAAATACGAGTGTTATGCTGACTATTGAGGATGAGAAGTATGGCACAATCAAAGGATGGTGGTAGGAAATATCAAAACAGTTAAAGGAATGATATGATTAAGTATCAAGGTAGAAATGTTTTCGCTTAGTGACGAATAGAATGAAGAATTACAACAAGAAGGATAAAGGTGAGTGAGATTATAGTTATGCAGGTCTCACAAAGGTATGATTATTCTAGAACGGCGTAAAGATCAATGGTGGAGGAGGGACAGAAGGAACTCTTCGGTCAAAGGTGGCGATTCTCTGGTGTGTAGGGAAAGAAGTATGAGAGGTATGATGTAGTGATGTATGAAGGTAGTTGTATTCACTGGTTACGCAACAAAGATCAGATATGTCACCCTAACATTCGAGGACGAATGTTTCTAAGGGGGGGGGGGAGAATGTAACATCCTGCACTTTCAGGTCACGGTTTGAACCGCTAGGCGTATGTAAAATCGTTAGGCGTGTGTAAATAAACCCGAGAATTGGGAAACTTTTGGAACATATTTAGTATGCTAATAAAGAGATTAGTATATAAAGGGATTAAACCCCGAAATAATTTTGAACGTAAGAAGTGTGACGACGGGAACCGAAAATAAATTTGGTGCGTGCATAAGAGGTTATGGACTAGTGTCATATCACAAGATTATGATATTGAGTATATGAAGGTTTTATAAATCACCAAGATTTAAGTGAATTGGGATCACATAATTAATTATGCGTGTGATTGATAAATTATACGGAGGAAGGTCACTTGATTAATTAAGTGGAGGGACATTACGGGTCGCATATGACTAAGACTACTTAATGACTAAGGCTACCTAATGATTAAGGTAAAATAATCTAGGGAGTGGACACGTATTAGACAAGTTTGCATGTTAATAAACGGGGTGACACGTTGGGAACTTGGAAAGACCTCTTTATTCTCTAATTACATTACAAGTGTTTGTTGCCTTTGGAATTTCTTTTGTTACTATTTACTATGTATATAATTGGTGCTTGTATCAGGTCTAATCTGATTATTTCATCATTGAGAATTTGCCTTGAAAATCAAAAGAATCATTTGTATAAAGCCTTATCCAATTGAGAAATCGTGAGGCAGAGATACAAAATCCTGCAATCCTTTTTTTTGTGTGAATCAAAAGCAGTGTATTCAACTTTGGGTTAGACCAAATTGATAAAAAGCAATGATTCCAGCAAACAATAATATTAAGTGGTATCGAGGTATGTCAAGACAAATAATTTTTTTCTTTTGGAATATTTCATGTAACGAAATATAACCGTGATATTGCTCCATAATTTATTCTACTCCTAGTGGTTAAGAATATTCATGTTATTGATTCCTATGTTAAAAGCATGTGTAAATATGTTCCTAAGTCCTTATTGAGGCGTTCGGAAAATATGTTGATATTTACAGCGTTAGCCGAAGGTACAAGGATATTATGTCATTCAGGATATTTTATTGTGATTCATGCATTTTCATTTGCATTGCATTCATGTTTTACCCAAGACCGTATACTGGGTATGATAAATGGGAAACGCAGACCACCTGATCAACTAGGATATGATAATGATAAAGCCTGTGTGGCTTAATGAAGGAAGATGCCTGATTAAGGGCCAATATATATATATATATATATATATATGATTGGGAGGAAGATGCCCTTGTGTGGCCAGTATATATGTATTTACCGCATTATGCATGACATTTAGACATATTATGCCCACAGAGGCCGACATGAAATGATGCCCACCGAGGCTGTTATGGTGAGGAAGATGCCCCATGAGGTCGATGTATATGTATCCCGCATTGTGCATGACATTTAGGCATATGTATTAGGCCCTCAGAGATAAGTACTATTGGTCGGTTGTTTTGTTTCAGTTATTGTTATATCCCTGTTATACTATTGTTCATGCCTGACATACTGACGTCCCTTTTATCGGGGGACACTGCGTTTCATACCCGCAGGTTCAGTTAGAGAGGGTGACGGTTCACGCTAGTAGGTTGCTGGTTCAACTGATATTGGAGCACTCTATTTGTTTCAGTGTTGCAGTCTGGTCGTGGTACAATATTTTTGCATACACATACGGGTATGGCGGGATCCTGTCCCGTCCTTGTGATGCCATGTATTCTTTAGAGGCTTGTGGACATGTGTCATGTGGTTAGTTATCATATGTGGTCTTGTTGGCCTTGGTATGGGTATGTGTATGTATAAGATGGTTACTTGATTTTCTATAATATTTTTTAGCTTGGTCCGTATTCAATTGTGATTAGAAGTTGGTTGTACGAATGGCGGTACACGGCGGGTGGGTCTGGGTGCCCGTCGCAGCCCTACGGTTTAGATCGTGACAATATGATTCCTTAAGCTTTTCTTATATGCAAAATCTTATGTGATTCGACTTCACAATCCTTCAAACTAAACTTTCCTTAATTCATAACATACATAAGTAATTCCATCATCCGATTGAACTTATTCTTAGAGTAAAATAACTTAACAATTCATATTACGAGGGTTCCATAATTTTTGCAAAGTTTTGATCATGCTACTTTGTTCATAACTTTCTCCAATCAACAATTAATCACAACCATAAGTAAATGAGGATGACACTCAATCATAATCTTTGCCAAAACCGTAGGTTATCTTGCTTCCAAAACTATTCGAAAAATCAACTCCTCAGGAAGATGGAAATTCCTTCAATAATCATAGGGCTTATTATGAGTTTCTTGCGGATTATGGCTTTGATTTCGACTTGGGACATTGGAATATATTAGAGAGGGTTTAGAGAGAGTTATAGGGCTTGAATTTGGGGGAAAATGATTTGCAAACAGAGACTTTACAATATAAATCCATAAAAAAATCTGCACCGCCGTAAAATGATGACTCATTTGACAGACAATCAAACGTTCGACGGTCCATCAACCTTCCCGTCAAACTGCCAAGAAAGTTGACGGTCACTTTGGGAAATTTGACGATCCGTCAAACTGCCCAGTTCCCCATTTTCATCAAAACATACTTCCTTTGATCCGTTTAACTCCCAAACACTCCGGTACTTCCATATCCAAGCTGTAAACCTTCATTATTCTTTCGTAAATTCATACACCTCCCTGAGGCTTCAGTACCCATTGATGACACAACAAAACGTGAAACTTACAGGGTATAACATCCTTCTCCCTTTAAGAACATTCATCCACGAATGTTGGATATTATAACTCCCAAGAGTTCTAGAAATTTTGGCAGAGATTCCTTTGTAAACAGGACTATCCAAAACCTGTCAAGCAGCCCAACCATGTATCCACTACTATACATGGAAACACAATATCAAAATAACATCAATCGGCCTCATACGACTGCTTATACTTACAGAAATTAAAAAGGGTTCAGCCATAACTTACCTTAACATCTTCTTATTGACATCCAAGCTATACTCACTACGTTTACTCCAGAAACTTTGATTACATATGGTACACGTTCCAACTTGATAAACCAAATAGAATAAAGGATTTATTTCACACAAATTCTAGCCAGAAGCTAGAATCTAAATTACTTGAGTAGGGCGATTCTGGGGTTCTGTGACCATTCTGATGGGGTTATTTTTGAAACATAAGTTGTGCCAACCCTATTATTTAATCGAGCTACATTACATTTTACTGTTGGTACATTCTCGAGTTTTCTCATATAGTCACGCAGTTCTTTTTCGTAATCGTCTGGAAGCTAGACTTTGTCTAAGCCGTTGTATTCTATCCTTCGGGCCACATCTTTCTTCCAAGGGTTATAGGTTCCATCTTAGGAGGGAGTTCAGATATCAGATTTCTTAGGCACAAAGCGTAAGATGACGATGAAGGGTTGTGTCACGATAATCGCCAAGGTCGAGAATGTTGTAATAGTAGGATTGTCTCAATCCATGTACTTCTTTCTCTGTTCCTCTGCTACCTTTCTTAATGATATCCTTATATATTACCTGAGTTTAAACAATTCACTAGCCTTAAGAAATTCCTTTTTCTGGTATTTTCTTTTCCACTTCCATTTGAAACAAATTCTAAATAAGTCTCTTGTTGAGACTACACTCTGTTTGCGGCTACTGCCTTTCTTAAATGAATTGGATATCATGATCTTGATTATGTTTAGATATGATATTCTTTTCTTGTCGAGTTGAATCCTGTTTTTAAGATCAAATCTCTTAGTTCACTTCCTTGTTGGTCGAAGTTTTCCCTCATAATTTATTTCTTGGAATTTGATATCGTTCCTTCCGGTTCCTTTCTTTTCTTGTGACATCAATAAGAGTTCTACTCTTTTGCCGTGTATAATTATTTATTCACCGATCTGGCAGTATGTCTCTTACTAGTCATCAATCCCTTTTTCAAATTTCTTCCAAATTCTATACGTTCACCCTCGGCTTAGGTCCAGTAGTCCGACCTGAAATCTTCACTGTTCATCTTAGGACGGGACATATGGAAATTCTAAATACTCAGGGCTTCTTTTAAACCGGTCCTTGGATTAGTTGGTTGTCTTAGTGAGTGATTGTACGATGGCTTGAGATTGTTTTCAAAATAAACCTTTGATCAAACTTTGATGGTAAAGCTAGACTTAATCATTACCGTGCAGACTGACGAGTCACTCTGGCATTAGTATTCCGATTATGGAATGGTCTTTAAAGATCCCCAGTTCACTCAATAATCCTTACGTAATACCTCAACTTCAAAATCAACTATTCTTCAAATACTTCTACTTGATATTCTTAATCCTCAGATCTTTGCTAAGGTTCTCATTATTATTTCTACTTCATTTCACAATACTTCTTATATGGGCTTCAGATGAGATGCTTTGTCTTGACACTCCTCACTTCCCAATATAAGGAAGAATTCGTTTAACTATAACTTCAAGGGGGTATCACCGGGTTTCTATTATGGTTGGACATATGCTTGGGGGCGTAACTTTTCTGTGACTTCTTTAGTGACTCTCATTGTTCCACAGTATACAACCCTATGGGCCGACAAGGCCTCTGACATATACTCAACTGAATAAGGAAAGAATTACCTGCACTAAAAAATAGCCCAAATAATACCTATATATATATATATATATATATATATATATATATATATATATATATAACAAGACCGACATAAGCATAATATATCTAATGGAGAGGACGACAAGGCCACACACGACTATCACACATACACAACTATCTATAAGCCATTAAGGAGTATGCTGACAACAACTGGCCAAGACAGGGGCCCGCCATATCCAATTATATACATATGCACAACCGTCATACCTATAAACTCCCTATATAACTCTGGAAGGAAGGAGTGTAACAACTCCAACTGGGTCAAGTCCTACTGTGAGGAAATTATCTGCTGCTTTATCTGTACCTGCGGGCATGAAATACAGTGACCCCAAAAAGGGACATCAGTACGAAAGATGTACTGAATATGTAAGACAGATAATCAATATAGATAGAAGACATATCATAAGAGGTAAAGGTACAGAAGTCAACTTGAAACTCATAACGAGCTTCTAAGGGCCTGCCTGACATAATCATGAAAATGCATGCATATCTGTAAAATCAAGACGCTCTGTGGGGCCATGTAAAATAATATCCAGCCTCTTTGTGGGGTAAATCATGTCATAATACATATATATAGTACCCGACTATATATAGCTTGACTTGGTATGAAAATAAATACACATATATATATAAGTTCAATGCAAGACAGACTCTGAGGGCCTTATAGAACCAATCGAGGTGACTTAAGGTTGTTATTCTCTGATTATCATTATGTAACTGTGTCTGTATCATTAATTGAGAGTCATCAGTGATCAGGAGAAACACAAAATTCCAGACATTATCAAATTGAGAAAATGCTTTCGAAGCAGAACAATAAGAGTTATGAATTGTGACAATATGGTACGATAGTAATCACATGCTTTAAATTTAAGAGTAGAATTTCTTTTGAAGGGACATTGTTATGGTCATGCTTGTTCGTCGGACATGCCAAAAGAATAAAAGCGTATGCCTTAACATACCTTGTACTTGATGCAACAATCGTCCTACGAGTTTTCACACTTCATACAGGTGATTATCTATATCACATAAAAATCGATATCAATATTGAATCTAAATTCCATAGAAAGAGTCATGTAGTATCTTATCAACAACTTTGAATACCTCAAATTCTTAAATTCCTTTATAAAAAATTCTCCTATAATTCAATCTCACGGATCCAATCCAAGAATACAATTTCCATAAAAACTCAGTTAGATGTTCTTCGACAACTTTAACATATATGATTCCTTAAGCTTTTCTTATATGCAAAATCTTATGTGATCAGACTTCACAATCCTTCAAACCGAACTTTCCTTAATTCATAACATACATAAATAATTCCATCATCCAGTTGAACTTATTCTTAGAGTAAAATAGCCCAACAATTCATATTACGAAGATTCTATAATTTTTGCAAAGTTTTGATCATGCTACGTTTCTCATAACTTTCTCCAATCAACAATTAATCACAACCATAAGTAAAGGAGGATGAAAATAACCTTAATATATCATAATCTTTGCCAAAACCGTAGGTTATCTTGCTTCCAAGACTATTCCAAAAAATCAACTCCTCCAGAAGATGGAAATACCTTCAATAATCACGAGGCTTATTACGAGATTCTTGTGGATTATGGCTTCTATTTCGACTTGGGGAATTGGGGTATGTTAGAGAAGGTTTATAGAGAGTTCTAAGGCTTGAATTTGGCGGAAAATGATTTCAAATCGAGACTTTTCAATATAAATTCGTAAAAAATTCTGCACCACCGTAAAATGATGGCTCATTTGATGGACCATCAAACTTTCGACGGTCCGTCAACCTTCCAGTCAAACTGCCAGGAAAGGTGATGTCACCTTGGCCAATTCCCTGTTTTCGTCGAAACATACTTCCTTTAATCTGTTTAACTACCAACCACTCCGGTACTTCCATAGCCAAGATGTTAACCTTTATTATTCTTTCGTAAGGTCATACACCTCCCCGAGGCTTCGGTACCCATTGACGATACAAATAAATATGAAACTTATGGGGTGTAACATCCTTCTCCCCTTAGGAACATTCATCCACGAATGTTGGAAATATTCTAACTCCTAAGATTTCCAGAAATTTTGGTAGATTTTCCTTAGTAAACAGGACTATCCAAAACTTGTCAAGCAGCCCAAACATGTATCCAATGACACATGGGGCAACACAATATCAATTGGCCTCACACGACTACTTATACTTGCAGAAATAAAAAAGGGTTTAGCCATAACTTACCTTAACATCTTCTTGTTGACATCTAAGTTGTACTCACTACGTTTGCTCCAGAAACTTTGATTACATAAGGTACACTATCCAACTTGATAAGTCAAATATAATAAAGGATATATTTCGCACGAATTCTGGCATGAAGCTAGAATCTGAATTACTCTAGTAGGGCAATTCTAGGGTTCTGTGACCATTCTGATGGGGCGTTTTTGAACCATAGGTTGTGCCAACCCTATTATTTAATAGAGCTACATTACGTTTTACTGTTGGTACATTCTATAGTATTCTCATGTAGTCACGCAATTCTTTTTCATAATCGTCTGGCGGCTGGACTTTGTCTGAGCCGTTGTATTCTATCATTCGAGCCACATATTTCTTCCCTAGGTTATATGGTCCAGCTTAGGAGGGAGTTCAAATATAAGAGTTTTTAGGCACAAAGCATAAGATGATGATGAAGGGTTGTGGCACGATAATCGTCAAGGTCGAGAATGTGGTAATAGTAGGATTGTCTAATTCCACGCACTTCTTTCTCTATTCCTCTGCTTCCTTTCCTGATGATATCCTTATATATTACCTGAGTTTAAACGGTTCACTAGCCTTAATAAATTCTTTTGTCTGGTATTTTCTTTTCCACTTCCATTTGAAACAAATTCTAAATAAGTGTCTCTATTTGAGACTACACTCTGTTTACACCTACTGCCTTTCTTAACCGAATTAGTTATCATGATCTTGATTACTTTTAGATAGGATTTGCTTTCCTTGTCGAGTTGAATCCTGTTTTAACATCAAATGTCTTAGTTCACTTCCTTGTTAGTCTAAGTATTCCCTCATATATTATTTCCTTGAATTTGATATCGTTACTTCCGGTTCCTTTCTTTTCTTGTGACATCAATAAGAGTTTTACACTTTTGCCATGCATAATTATTTATTCACCGGTCTGGCAGCATTCTCTTACTAGTCATCAATCCTTATTTCAAATTTCTTCCATATTCTATATGTTCACCCTCTGCCTAGGTCCAGTAGTCCGATCTAAAATCTTCATTGGTCATCTTAGGATGGGACATATGGTAATCCTGAATACTTAGGGCTTCTTTTAAACTATTCCTTGGTTAGTTGGTTGTCTTAGTGAGCGATTGTACAATGGATTGAGATAGTTTTCAAAATAAACCTTTGATCAAACTTTGATTGTAAAGCCAAACTTAGTCATTATCGTGCAGACTGACAAGTCACATTGGCATTAGTATTCCAATTACGGAATAGTCCTTAAAGATTCCCAGTTCACTCAATAATCCATACATAATACCTCAACTTTAAAAGTAACTCTTCTTCAAATGCTGCTACTTGATATTCTTAATCCTCATATCTTTGGTAAGGTTCTCATTATTATCTTTACTCCATTTCACAATACTTCATAAAGGGGATTCAGATGAGATGCTTTGTGTTGAAGCTCCTCAATTCCCAATATAAGGAAGAATTTGTTTGACCATAACTTCAAGGAGGTATCACCCGCTTTCTATTATGGCTGGCCATCTGTTTGGGGGCGTAAATTTTCTGTGACTTCTTTAGTGAGTCTCGTCGTTCCACAGTACCGACCCTATGGTCCATTACCTTCTTACTTTTTACATCTGATCCTCTTTCTTCTTACAGTGTCTCGATGTTATGTATCCCGAGATAAACATATCATTTCCTTAGGTATACCTCATATGTGCTCAAGTATCCTCTCTCGATTTATATAATTTGTCAACTACTGAAAACAAGGTATTTTTTTCCTTTTCAACATTATTTCTTCTTTTATTGCCCTTATTATTAGAGCTTCTACTATACCCACTGGTTTCAGACTCATGATTTCCCAAAAAATATATTTCTTACATACTAAGTGCATGTACTTGCCCCTTGTAACCTTAAAATTGCTTATACTTCACATTCAAACATTCATTCGTTGGGTAATCCTTGTACACTTGTTTCTTTAAAGCAAATCTTTAACATACTCATGCTATCTTCCAATATCCTTCAGGCTAGGAGTCATCCCCTTTCCTTTTTCGCTGAAGGCTTTACTTTTGCAAGGTGTTGATCTACTAGATTCCCTTCATACTTATCGCCTTTTAGTCAACGTTGTCATACTTGTTTCTCGATTTGTCTTTCTTTGTACTGTTATCCTTAACTTTATGATAATAGTATTCTTCTTCTTATGAGGTGTTAAGTTCATTCGACAGTCAAAAGTTTTTCCATCACATATTCATTCATATTTTGCTTCCTCATTCTTATTCTTTAGATCTTTTCCTTATCGTTTACTTTAGATCATCTCTTCGTTGCTCTGCCTTATACCCACGTCGGACTTCCCTTGTGCTTACTCTCCCAAACTGGTGCTAGAATCCTTTTGTATCCGCTATCTGATCACTTAATTTAGTGATCACTGATTATAATTTGTTTCATAGATTCCTCATCTTAGCGTACTTTCGGTATCGTCACTTATGGATATCATAATGTTATATCTTTAGCTCTGGAAGCTTAAATACGACTTCTTTACCTGTAAGACTACCTTTTATTAGTATCCTTGTTGCTTGGAGGTCTCACTCTGATTCCTTTGTCAGTCTTCTTACTATTACCGACTTTCCATTAATATATTTGTAGGATGCATGATATCAAGTTTGTCATAACGCTTTTACTCGTGTCTATCAACTATCTGCTTATCATTTATCATTGTTTCTCTATTAATTATATTCTCGTAGCAATTTTATTTCCACTTGATGTCGCAAATTCTATCGTGTTTTTCGATGAAAAAGGTATATCTCTTTCCTTTGATTGACATATCTCATTCCGTTCAACAGTTATTCCTGAATGGTTCAATCCTTATAAAGGGATTTGAGATTACTTATCAATGTAAGATTTTCTGAGTTCTTTTTTTTTCCTTTCACTATCTTCTAAATGAAACTTTAGGTAGCTCATTCTCGGAATTCCTTTTCCTTGTTACTCCTTTAGAGTCCCCTTAATTCTTAGAACTCATGAATTCCCCTTACTCGGGTCATGGTTATATATCATCAACGTTCTTGTATTACTCAGGCTATAAAGTCTAAGAGTGTCGAATATGTTTGTAATAAATAAATGACTGATCCTAAATCAGCATACTTAGATCCCTCAAGATCACCTCGGCATGGCCCGCAATTCACCTATCCATACTGATGGCATAACGACTGAAATCTCTCAAGACATTCCCTTGCCATATGGCCTAAAACTCCACATCTAGAACATAACACAATATAGGATAAACATATAGCATCGTGTCTCTCTCCACATTGCTGACATCATGGACTACTACTTCCAACATCTTCTAGTGTTTGCTTGACTACTACCCGGGAGCTTCGATCTAACTCTTCTCTCATATGAATTCTTCAGCACATGCATCTATCCCGAACCTTCCGGTTTGCTTACTGGTTACTTCCTCCTCGCTTTTAATCGTTAGGGAAGAACCTTGGTTAACTAATATCCATGATAATGGGCTCATGAGTCTCTTTATATGTCTATTCTATGACTGTATTTGAACATGATCCTGCTCTGGAAAGATAACTGGAGGTGATGTTGCATACACAAGACCACTCACACTTAACCCAAATGGAAACGACCGATGCGCCGATAGCCTAAGTATTATATGGGCTTTCCTACAATTTGGCACTACCACTGGAAATTGTGGCACTCGAAAGGGTGACTCCTCTGGGATCAAAGATGGGTCCTCTTCCATAGATGAATCCTCACATGGATCTTCCTCCATAGACAGTTCTTCATCCATACATTTCTTTCTGGAGTTCTTATATTCCTCGGATTCATATTAGTAGGTGGTTGTCGGCTAGTACCTTCTCCGACATTTCTAACCCAGTTCCTGCTATCAGAACTTACCCTGGATCTCGACATTACTGAAAAGAAAGATTAAGATGAAAAATAGGAATTTAGTAACTTGTGACTTCGCTTCTAACACACGATCTAGATTTTTCAAGAAAGGTGACATCCTAAATATTTTGTAGCCTCCTATTAATAAGTATGGAATGTAACACACCCATAACCAAGACTCTACTAGACACGGCTTGTAGACACCCCTAGTACAAACCTGGCTCTATTACCACTTTGTTGGGGTGTGTGGCTGGCACCCCGTGCGCTTAGGCCCGAGCATACCAATCCTATTATCTGAGAGATATATAACAACTCATGGGCCGATGAGGCCTCTGACATATACTCAACTGAATAAGGACACATCCACCTGCACTCAGAAAAGGCCCAAATTATATATATATATATATATATAACAAGGCCAACATAAGAATAATTAATCTACCGGAGAGGACGACAAAGCCATACACGACTATCACACATACATACTGTCTACAATCATTTAAGGAGTATGATGACAACAACTGCTTGAGATAGGACCACACCACACCCAACTATATACATATGCACAACCATTATACCTATCAACTCCCTACACATCTCTGGAGAAAGGAGCGTGACAACTCCAGCTGGGTTAGTTCCTATTGTGAGGAAATTATCTGTTGCACTATCTGTACTTGCGGGCATGAAATGCAGTGTCCCCGTAAAAGGACATCAGTACAAAAGATATACTGAATATGTAAGGCAGATAATCAATATAGACAGAATACATATCATAAGAGATAAAGGTACAAAAGTCAACCTGAAACTCGTAATGAGCCTTTGAGGGCCTACCTGACATAATCATGAAAATGCATGCATGTCTGTAAAATCAAGACGCTCTGTGGGGCCATATAAAATAATATCTAGCCTCTCTGTTGGACAAATCATGTCATAATACATATATATCGTACTCGTCTTCGATGAGGTCTCGGTCATACTCGACCCAAATGTGCGACTCGGTAATATCAAAACCAACTACAGTTGGGTGCACATCTATGTGCCGTACCCGGACAACTATAATGGTATTTGGTAAGAAAATAAATATATATATATAAGTGAAATGCAAGACAGACTTTGAGGGCCTTATAGAACCAATCTAAGTGACTTAAGGTCGTTATTGTCCGATTATCATTATGTAACTGTGTCTGTATCGTTAATTGAGAGTCATCAATGATAAGGAGAAACATAAGATTCCAGAGATTATCAAATCGAGAAAGTGCTTCCAAAGTAGAACAATAAGAGTTATGAATTGTGACAATATGGTACGATAGTAATCACATGCTTTAAATTTAAGAGTATAATATCTTTTGAAGGGACGTCATTATGGTCATGCTTGTTCGTCAATCATGCCAAAAGAATAAAAGAGTATGCCTTAACATACCTTATCCTTGATGCAACAATCGTCCTACGAGTCTTCACACTTCATACGGGTGATTATCTATATCACATAAAAATCAATATCAATATTGAATCCAAATTCCATAAAAAGAGTCATGTAGTATCTTATCAACAACTTCGAATACCTTGAATTCTTAAATTCCTTTATAAAGAATTCTCCTATAATTCAATCTCACATATCCAATCCAAAAATAAAATTTCCATAAAAACTGAGTTAGGTGTTCTTCGACAACTTTAACATATATGATTCCTTAAGCTTTTCTTATATGCAAAATCTTATGTGATCCGACTTCACAATCCTTCAAACCGAACTTTCCTTAATTCATAACATACATAAATAATTCCATCATCCAATTGAACTTATTCTTAGAGTAAAATAGCCCAACAATTCATATTACGAAGATTCTATAATTTTTGCAAAGTTTTGATCATGCTACGTTTCTCATAACTTTCTCCAATCAAAGTTACCTTAACATCTTCTTGTTGACATTCAAGCTATACTCACTACGTTTACTACAGAAACTTTGATTACATAGGGTAACCGGTCCAACTTAATAAATCAAATAGATTAAAGGATTTATTTCACACATATTCTAGCATGAAACTAGAATCTGAATTACTTGAGTAAAGCGATTATGGGGTTCTGTGACCATTCTGATGGGGTTATTTTTGAAACATAAGTTGTGCCAACCCTATTATTTAATCTAACTACATTATGTTTTACTGTTGGTACATTCTCGAGTTTTCTCATATAGTCACGCAGTTCTTTTTCGTAATCGTCTGGAAGCTAGACTTTGTCTAAGACGTTGTATTCTATCCTTCGGGCCACATCTTTCTTCCAAGGGTTATAGGTTCCATCTTAGGAGGGAGTTCAGATATCAGAGTTCTTAGGCACAAAGCGTAAGATGATGATGAAGGGTTGTGTCACGATAATCGCCAAGGTCGAGAATGTTGTAATAGTAGGATTGTCTCAATCCATGTACTTCTTTCTCTGTTCCTCTGCTACCTTTCTTAATGATATCCTTATATATTACCTGAGTTTAAACAATTCACTAGCCTTAAGAAATTCCTTTTTCTGGTATTTTCTTTTCCACTTCCAGTTGAAACAAATTCTAAATAAGTCTCTTGTTGAGACTACACTCTGTTTGCGGCTACTATCTTTCTTAAATGAATTAGATATCATGATCTTGATTACGTTTAGATATGATATTCTTTCCTTGTCGAGTTGAATCCTGTTTTTAAGATCAAATCTCTTAGTTCACTTCCTTGTTGGTCGAAGTTTTCCCTCATAATTTATTTCCTGGAATTTGATATCGTTATTTCCGGTTCCTTTCTTTTCTTGTGACATCAATAAGAGTTCTACTATTTTGCCGTGTACAATTATTTATTCACCGATCTGGCAGTATGACTCTTACTAGTCATCAATCATTTTTTCAAATTTCTTCCAAATTCTATACGTTCACCCTCGGCTTAGGTCCAGTAGTCCGACCTGAAATCTTCATTGTTCATCTTAGGACGGGACATATGGAAATTCTAAATACTCAGGGCTTCTTTTAAACCGGTCCTTGGATTAGTTGGTTGTCTTAGTGAGTGATTGTACGATGGCTTGAGATTGTTTTCAAAATAAACCTTTGATCAAACTTTGATTGTAAAGCTAGACTTAATCATTACCGTGCAGACTGACGAGTCACTCTGGCATTAGTATTTCGATTATGGAATGGTCTTTAAAGATCCCCAGTTCACTCAATAATCCATACGTAATACCTCAACTTCAAAATCAACTATTCTTCAAATACTTCTACTTGATATTCTTAATCCTCAGATCTTTGCTAAGGTTCTCATTATTATCTCTACTTCATTTCACAATACTTCTTATATGGGCTTCAGATGAGATGCTTTGTCTTGACACTCCTCACTTCCCAATATAAGGAAGAATTCGTTTAACCATAACTTCAAGGGGGTATCACCGGGTTTCTATTATGGTTGGCCATATGCTTGGGGGCGTAACTTTTCTGTGACTTCTTTAGTGACTTCTCATCATTCCACAGTATACGAACCCATGGTCCATTACCTTCTTACTTTTTACATGTAATCCTCTTTCTTCTTATAGTGTCTCGATGCTATGTATCATAAGATAGACTCATCATTTCCTTAGGTAGACCTCATATTTGCTAAAGTATCCTCTCTTGGTTTATATCGTTGTCAACTACTGTAAACAAGGATTTTTTTCCTTTTTGACGTTATTTCTTCTTTTGTTGCCCTTATTACTAGAGCATCTACTACACCCACTGGTTTCGGACTCATGATTTCCCAGAAATGATATTTCTTTCATACTAAGAGCATGTACTTGCCCCTTGTAACCTCAAAATCTCTTATACTTCACATTTGACCATTCATTAGTTGGGTATTCCTTGTACACCTGTTTCTTTGAAGCAAATCTTTAACATACTCATGCTATCTTCTAATATCCTTCATGCTAGGAGTCATCCCCTTTCTTTTTTCGCTGAAGGCTTTACTTTTGCAAGGTGTTGATCCACTGGATTCCCTTCATACTTAACGTATTTTAGTCAATGTTGTCATCCTTGTTCCTTGATTTGTCTTCCATTGTATTGTTATCCTTAACTTATGATAATAGTATTCTTCTTCATATGAGGTCTTAAGTTCATTCGACAGTCAAAAGTTTTTCCATCACCTATTTATTCATATTTTGCTTCCTCATTCTTATTCTTTAGCTTTTTTCCTTATCGTTTACATTAGGTCATCTGTTTGTTGCTCCGCCCTATACCCACGTCGGACTTCCCTCGTGCTTACTCCCCCAAACTAGTGCTCGAATCCATTTATATCTGCTATTTGATCACTTGATTTAGTGATTACCGATTGGAATTTTTTTCATAGATTCCCCGTCTTAGCGTACTTTCGGTATCGTCACTTATGGACATGATAATGTTATATATTTAGCTCTAGAAGCTTAAATACAAGTTCTTTACCTATACACCTACCTTTTATTGGTAGCCTTCTTGCTTGATGTCTCACTCTGATTTCTTTATCGATCTTCTTACTATTTCTTACTTTCCGTCAATATTTTTGCAAGATGCATGATACCAAGTTTGTCATAACACTTTTACTCGTTCTATCGACTATCCGCTTATCATTTATCACTGTTTTTCTATTAATCATATCCTCATCGGAAGTTTATTTCCACTTGATGTCGAAAATTCTGCCGTCATTCCCGATGAAGAAGGTATATCGCTTGCCTTTGATTGACAAATCTCATTCCGTTCAAAAGTTATTCCTGAATGGTTTAATACATATGAATGGATTTGAGATTACTTATCAACATAAAATTTTCCGAGTTCCTTCTTTTTTTCCTTTCACTGTCTTCTAAATGAAACTTTAGGTAGCTCATTCTTGGAATTCCTTTTCCTTATTACTCCTTTAGAGTCCCCCTTAGTTATTTGATTTCATGAATCCCCCTTACTCGGGTCAGGGTTATATATCTTCAACATTCCTGTATTACTCAGGCTACAGAGTCTAAGAGTGTCGAATACGTCTGTAATCAATAAATGACTGATCCTAAATCGACATACTTAGATCCTTGAACATAATAGAAGTTTCACTTACCACCTTCAACTCCTAGTATCGATTTACGGTTCATATATGTCTTGTATGAAGAAAGACTTATATCACTAATAACTGACTGTTCACAGACATAAACACAACTATTCTTGATAAAGTTATCAACATACCTGATTGATTGCATAATTCTAGGTAACATCAGAACTGGTTAGTCTTCCTGACTTAACCTCGGGCATCTAAACACTCTATCACTTCTGCTCCCACATGAATAACATCCCTCAAGATCATGGGTATGGCCCGCAATGCACCTGTCCATACTAACGGCATAACGATTGAAATCTCAGGGCACATTTCTTGGCCATATGGCCTAAAGCTCCAGATCCAGAACATAACTTAATATCGGAAAAACATATTTCATCGTGTCTCTCTCCATATTGCTGACATCATAGACTGCTACTTCAAACATCTTCTGGTGTTTGCCTGACTACTATCCGGGAGCTTCAATCTAACGCTTCTCTTATATCAATTCTTTAGCACATTTGTCCATCCCGAACTCTCCAGTTTGCTTACTGGTTAGTTCCTCCTCACTTTTACTTGTTAGGGGCGAACCTTGCTTAACTATTATCCACGTTAATGGGCTCTTGAGTCTCTCTAAAGGCCTATTTTGTTAGGGTATTTTAACATGACCTTGCTCTGGAAAGATAACTGGAGGTGATGTTGCATACACAAGACCACTCACACTCAACCCAATTTGAAATGACCGCTCCGTCGATGGCCTCTGTATTAAATAGGCTTTACTACAATTTGGTACTACCACTAGAAATTGTGGCACTCGAAAGGATGACTCCTCTAGGATCTTAGATGGGTCCTCTTCTATTTATGTATCCTCAGGTGGATCTTCCTCCATAGACAGTTCTTCGTCCATGGACGGGTCTTCTTCTATTGAATAACTTACATTTCTTTATGGAGTTCTTATATTCCTTGGATTCATACTGGTAAGTGGTTGTCGGCTAGTACCTTCTTTGCCATTTCAAACCTAGTTCCTGCTATCAGAACTTTCCCTGGATCTCGACATTACTGAAAAGAAAGATTAAGATGAAAAAAATAGGAATTTAGTAATTTATGTCTTCGCTACTAATGCCCGATCTAGATTTTTCAATAAAGGTGACATCCTAAATGTTTTGTAGCCTTCTGTTTATAAGTGTGGCACACAACACACCCATAAGCAAGACTCTACTAGACACGACTTTTAGACACTCCTAGGATAAACTTGACTCTGTTTCCACTTTGTCACACCCCAACCTTAGGAGGTGTGGCCAGCACCCTGTGCCCTTAGGCCTGAGTGTATCGATCCTATTACTTGAGAAATATATAACAACCCGATGAGGCCTCTGACATATAATCAACTGAATAAGGACATACCCACATGCACTCAGAAAAGGCCCAAATAATACATACATATATATATATATAACAAGACCGACATAAGCTTAATAAATCTACTGGAGAGGACGAAAAGGACATACATGACTATCATACATACACAACTGTCTACAAGCCTTTAAAGAGTATGCTGACAAAAACTGGCTGAGACAGGGTCCCACCATACCCAACTATATACATTATGCACAACCGTCATACCTATCTACTCCCTACACAGCTCCAGAAAAAATGAGCATGACAACTCCGGTTGGGTTAAGTCCTACTTTGAGGAAATCATCTGATGGTCTATCTGTACCTACAGGCATGAAACTCAGTGTCTGAGGAAAGGGACATCAATATGAAGTATGTATTGAATATGTAAGGCAGATGCTTTGGCATAAATACTCATATCGCCGAAAATGATTTTGCACTCTAACAATTATAATGGACGACGCGTTTTAATTTAGACTTGTATTTAAAGTTTTGGGGAACATTTTAATTTGGGGTTTTAACCAAGATCAACTCTTTTATGCCATATCCAATACGACATCTTTACATCAGGCAAAACTAATAACACATATAGTTTGGGAACCGTCAACCCAATATGCATGATAGAAGATGGTTTAATCGAACACTGGGTGTCGCCTGCCCAGACAGTTATAGCGGACACAATTCTAGAAATGTAAATGACAAACAATTTGACATTTAACAAATAAACAGTATACTTATCAAATAATATACTATGTAATAATAATGTTGGGTTAAACATTCTGAACTCATAATATTATTTTTTTGTTTCTGGACAGGTGGGGCCGCGACGCCAATCATTAGCGTCGCGGCGCCACTGAGGAAGTAACGCCAATTTTCTGAAAAATGCACTAGCACCGCGGCGCTACACCATGGAATCATGGCGCTTCAGAGGCCGTAATATTTCTGCTTCTGCAATTGAATTAGCGCCGCGGCGTTCCACCATGGAGCCGCGGTGCTGCAGAGGTAGAAATATTTCTGTTTCTGAAAATGCATTAGAGCCGCAATGCTCCACCATGAAGTCGCGACGCCTGTTGTCCAGCGAGTTCCTATTTTAAAACGAAGCATTAGCGCTGCGACGCTCCACCATGGAGCCGCGGCGCCTCCTTGAAACCCTAGTCAGAGCCGCGACGCCCTACTATAGGGTCGCGGCGCCGACGTCCTTACAAATGTTTCTGTGTTGACTTTCAAAAAATTGTTCAACCCCTAAATCCAAATCAATACACAGGTCCTTTATCATTACCTACCATTATCAATAACGCCCATATCGACCATCATATGTTATTTACTTGTTCTTAGCCGTGCGCCGTGCAATGAGCCAGACAACGCACTTAGCTTAGTTCGAGTTAGAGAGGAATTACTTCCTCGAGTTAGCGTAGGGGATAATTTAGGGTGATTCCAAAAGGTCAACATTCGTTCAAGACATATAGGATTTCAAAAAATGTCGTTTTAATCCAATTTTATGTTTAACCCATATTATTATTCTATTCAATTGTAATATAACCATTGAACCAGCCTGAGCTCTAATACCACTCTAGGGTTTTGTTGGATTTAAAACACATAAGTAAGGCACAACAGAAGTTTAAAAGTTTTTGTTTCTTATTTACCCCAACAATAATTCTGGTATGGTTATACAACAATGGAACTTGTAACATAAAACATTTACTTACAAGTTAGTATTATTTGGAATCTTCATATACTATAAGGTGAACACGCGGTTGCCCCTCCGATTGCAAGCTCCAAGCTTCAATGTACTTCTCTTTCGGAAAGCTAGGAAATCTGGGAGAGGTTCGAGAGTATTTGATTCTCAGTCTCTAAGGCTTAGAATGTTTTTCAAAATTTGTGTGTAGAATAATGAGGTGAATGCCTCTATTTATAGTTGAAAACTAGGTCAAAATCGAATTAAGGTTTGACCTTGGGCCTGGCCCAAAAATCGAGGCAAAGGCACCGCAGCCCTAGGGTATGGGCGCCGCGGCGCTCGACTTTATTTTTCGTGCATTCTTAATTAAATACAAAATCCAATTTTGACTTAATTAAAATAATCATTATTTATTTAAATGTCTCAATTTCAAATCGAACATTTTAATTACTCTCTCAATACATCCTTAGTTCGAAATGAACAATCGACATAGTGTGACCCTACAGGCCTTCTCATATCGACATTAATCAAATTAAGGTATACACGGAACTCCTAGACGACGCCGGAAGATGAACTCAATATGTGAAGTACGTTTACACGAATCCAGTAAACTTAACCTTTATGTGGTAAGATAAAATCCTTTCATTCACGACACACCCGATCAAGCTTAGAATTTGTCAAGTGTCTATCAAAATGGGTTAATCATTGTATCTCATCTATATTAGTTAACAACTAGACCACATCCTAAATATGTCTATTGCGTTGACCAACGACTTAGTCAACCTAATATCACTGAGAATCCAAGTGATCTCTCGAATATACATCCGAGGAATGAATCCTAATCTTGTCTGAACTACCACCTTCAATCCACATCGTAATGTACCCAATACAAGCTGTATCTCAACCTATAAAGCATTTGAGCTTAGGACGGGATCAAAGTACATGACTTTGTAGACAAGGCGCGTATTGACCTCAAGTCTAAGGACTTCTATCTCCCACACGCTGATCATAGTTTAGACAAGTATAACAAACAGTATATCAGCAGGGTATACCAATACTTTCAAAGTATCCATGTTTCCATCACGAGTAACCATTACTCGTAGCATGTGAGACATACTACATCCTCTAAGGATGTGATGCAGACCACATGTCCACTTATCACATATCATCGATATCCCATTCTCGATGATCATTAGTCGAGGCTATTTTAAGAGTTACCCTCTATCATTAATATCTCACTCTATTAATGACAATGTAAGCTCAAGGGATGCACATTAATGAATAATTACAAACAATCAAATAATAATTCAATAATTGCAAATGCCAAAATATTAATCTCCATTAATAATAATATGAATGTGTATAAAGTACATTTGTCCTAATACAGATTGTCTCCAGAACATAAATATACATTCAATATATTGTTTATGTCACGACCCAAACTGGAGGGCCGCGACGGGCACCCAAACCCCACCCGTCAGGTACCGCTAATTGTACATCTAACACCTAATCATAATTAAATACGGACTAAGCCGAAAAATATTATAGAAAATCTTAATCAAAAATTTAATTTTCATATATACATACCCATACTAAGGCCGACAAGGCCACACATGACAACTAACCACAGGACACCTGTCTACAAGCCTCTAAGAGTAGCCACATCAAAGGTCGGGACAGGGCCCCGCCATACCCATATATACAAGCAAAAGTACCGTACTAAAATCAGACAAACACTCCGAACAAGGGAAGTGCTCCAAAAATCCGTTGAGCCCGAAATAAACTAACGTGAACCGTCACCTTCCTTAACTGAACCTGCGGGCATGAAACGCAGCGTCCCCCGACAAAAGGGACGTCAGTACGACTGATGTACTGAGTATGTTAGGCATGAACAATAGTAGAACAGGGATATTACAACAACTAAAACAGGGACAATCAACCAATAGTAAATGCCTCTGAGGGCCCTAATACATATGCCTAAAGGTTATGCACAATGCAGTTTCCATATACATCAGCCTCATCGGGCATCTTTCTTACCATAACAGCCTCTGTGGGCATCATTTCATGTCGGCCTCTGTAGGCATAATATCATGTAATAATTAATGAATGTATGCATAATGCAAATGTGGTATACTAATGTCCACACAGGAATCCTCCCATAACCGCCTCTGTGGGCATCAGGTTATATCGCCACACAATGGCATCACATCATATTGGTCTCTTCGGGCTCTTTCGTGATAGTATGTACCAGCTGCAGGTGGTGTGCGTATATAACGCCTTTGCCTCTTTTCCCATATCCCCTATATTTATATATATAATATTTATCATATAATAATGTGCATGACACAAATGGTCCAGGGTAGTATATGAATGCAATGTAAATGAATATGTATGAATAACAATAAAATACCCCGAGTGACATAATATCCTTGCACCTTTGGCTAACCCTGTAAATATCAACACATCTTCCGTATGCCTTAATAAGGACTTAGAAATATATTTAGACATGCTTTCAGCATAGAAATCAATAGTATAAATATTCTTAACTACTAGAAGTAGAATAAATTATGGAGCAATATTACAGTTATATTTTGTTACACGGAATATGCCAAAAGAATTAAATAATTTACCTTAACATACCTTGATAAGAACTAAAGTGTTCAATGAATTGCGAATGAAAGCTAAAACTACATGCTCCCGAAATCCCCAAACACGATGTTCAACCGATGATTTATAGCAGCAAATTAGCTGTTGCTTCCTTCCCAAAATAATACTCTAAGTCCCCATATAGTTCTTTGTATAAAAACATAATGAATGAAAAAGGGACATGGTACATCACCATTTCCACTCATTCTTGATCCTTCTCATGAGTTCAATTGTACAGAATTGACAAAGTGCCCTCGTAAGCTCATTCCATAAATCACCACCCCTCCTAATTATATACTAATATATTCATATATAAATGAATATGGGGATGACACCTAGCTGTATGCTTGTACCTTGGTAAGTAAACATGGCATTGTTTGGTGTCATCTAATAAATATGTGGGTCCCCTCCATTGGGATAGAGATTACACTTCTTACCATTAATACTTTGTGAATTACATTCCTTGCCTTGGACTCACAAAATAAAGTATTTTGCACTTCTTTATAGCCCAAAAACGTGACTACGAGCAGATTGCCATAAGAGTTGATTTTTTGTCTTTTTATGCAATATCCACTACGACTTCTCAATCCATTCCTCTTTAATAAAATTAAATTAATACTAGATCATTATCCAAACAGACACTTATTCAATAATTACACAATGTCATAATCATGCGATATAACACTAATTCATAATCTCTTTTACAAGCATCAAATTTATTTTTAATCCACGTCGTCATACTTGTTACGTCCAAAATTATTTCGAGGTCTAATTCTTTTATATACTAATCTCATTATTAGCATACATAAATAACATAAATTCCAAAGTTCGAATCTTCTTGCACACGCCTAGTAATTTAAACCGTTACCTGAAAATACGGGATGTTACAGTTTAGTGATTAAGCTAGCTGGAATTTTAGATATTTCTTGGAATAGTCAAAGAAACAAGCAAAATAAAAGATGAACAAAGATTCTAAAAGTCTCAGAGCTTTCTGAAATGAAACAGTACCAACGCTGGACTATAAAAGAATGGATTCAATGAACAATAGTCCACAATAATTCACACAGTCACAACTGAAAACAAACACCACCCTTTACTAAACATGGGCATTGAGTCTGGTAAGAAGCCTCATGCAGTTTGTGTACCATTTCCTGCACAAGGTCATGTAATACCCTTCATGAAATTAGCCAGGATGTTGCACTCAAGAGGCTTCTATATAACATTTGTCAACACTGAATACAACCATAGACGCCTAATCCGATCCCAAGGCCCTGACTTCGCGAATGGCTTCGAGGATTTCCAATTTGAGACTATCCCGGAAGGATTGCCACCATCAGATCGCGATGCAACTCAAGATCCTGCTTCATTATGTTACTCCATTAGGAACAACTGCTTGACTCCTTTTCGGGATTTACTATCAAAGCTTATTTCATCATCGGTTGTTCCACCAATTTCATGTATAATATCGGATGGGGTGATGAGCTTTGCAATTAAGGCTGCAAAAGAATTTGGCATACGAGATGTCCAATTTTGGACAGCCTCAGCTTGTGGTTATATGGGATACCTTCAATTTCATGAACTAAGAAGAAGAGGGATTGTCCCATTTAAAGGTCTGTCCTCCGAGCTTAACTGAATCCAATATTTTCGATATGGAACTATATATATGTGAAAGCTATTAAAATGTCAACAAAATTTAAATAATGAACCCATAATTTAAAAAAATACAATGAGTTGGGTGATAAAAACCTTAAAGATTGTAACCTTAAATCTTCCTCATAATAATTTGTACTATATTTATGTGTAACAGATGAAAGTTTTATGGAGGATGGTACACTGGACAGAGTTGTTGATGGGATCCCAGGAATGAGAAACATTAGGTTTAAAGACTTGCCAAGCTTTATCAGGACTACAGATCCAGATGAGATTCTGCTAAATATTTTGGGCAAGTTGCACATTTATAATTACATTTACTAGCTAAATATATACAATAATGTACATTTGACTATTATTTTTGTGGACGGCTATTATGTCATTTTCTCATATTTTTTAGGCGACGAAGCACAAAATTGCTTGAAAGCTTCAGCAATGATCTTCAACACATTCACTGAATTGGAACATGAAGTCCTAGAAGCAATTGAAGCTAGATTTCCAAATATTTATGTTACAGGTCCACTTTCATTGCTGGAAAAAACCATCCCAGAAGATAAACTGATGAGCTCATTTAGGCCAAGTTTATGGAAAGAAGAATTTCAATGTCTTGAATGGCTGAATAAACAAGAACCAAGTACAGTAATCTACGTGAATTATGGAAGTGTGACTTTAATGTCAGACCAGCACTTGTTAGAATTCGCGTGGGGACTCGCGAATAGCAAGCACCCTTTCTTGTGGATCGTTAGGCCTGACATTGTGATGGACGATTCAGCCGTTTTGCCTGCTGAGTTTCTTGAAGAGATTAAGAACAGAGGATTATTATCAAGTTGGTGCCCGCAAGTTCAAGTTCTTTCACACCCGTCTATTGGCGTTTTTCTAACACATTGCGGATGGAACTCTACTATTGAAAGCATAACTTCAGGGGTTCCTCTGATTTGCTGGCCATTCTTTGCTGAGCAACAAACAAATTGTCGATATGCTTGTGCAGAGTGGGGAATAGGTGTCGAGGTCAATCAAGATGTCAAGCGCCAAGAAATTGAAGGAGTTATTAAGGATATGCTAGAAGGTGAAAAAGGTAAGGAGTTGAAGGAAAAGGCGTTGGAGTGGAAGAAGAAAGCAGCAGAAGCAACTGATATTGGAGGGCCTTCATGCAAAGACTTTGATAGATTCTTGGAAAAACTTCTCCTTAATAGGGAGTAACTTCAGCTCTCCCATGCCAAATTGTTTGGAATATACATCTTTTTTTTTTGGGAAAAAAACCATCAACTTGGAAACGCGATACATAATATAATAAAGAAAAAGAATGGGAATATTTCTCTATTTTTAATATAAAGGTAAAAAGATTTATTTTGAAAGGGCATGCTTCGGTTTGTAAGCAGGAGACAATCTAAACAATAGTTTGCTAATCTCGTTTCCTTTTAAAAAAATTGTCTCAACTGAATCAGTAAAAGAATATGGAGCTGAATGTTGTCCCTTTTCTAGCATTTCTGTTTAATGCTGTCAAATTCCTGAAATGTGTGTATCTTATTACCACCAAGAACTTTAACTTGATTCTATATTTTTTTATATAGTCGTAGTTTTGGTATCATACTGCTCAGTGCTCACCCTTTAGCTTTGTAACTATAAAGTGTAAATAATTTGTCGCTACTATTAACGAAGCACATTACTGGACCATCTCAATAGTTTTGATACTCAGGCCTAAATTAAGACTTAAAAATAAATACTCTAGTAAAGGAGATTTATAGCAATATGTTTCTTGAAATATGAAAACATTACAATTAATAGTGTTATCTCGGCCCAAAGTACAAAATTACAATTTGATGTGCAAATTTTGTGTTGGGTAAGGAATGAAGATATTTCGTACTAAATCATTATACAGGCGATAGGTTAAACAAAACACCGGCCAAAGATGAATTAATTCTTGATGTAGAAGGGCAGAATATTTGTAGCCTAAAGTTGAGAGAGAATTTTATTTTTTACACTAAGTTTATATAGTAAGACTTATTTTTCAATAACAAAATAAAGTAAAGAAGGAACTGATGAAAAATAACATTTGCTTTACTTATCTGGTTAGGAAATACAATTAAAAAAAATACTGAAAGATTAATGTACATTGTGTTTGTACTTTGTAGTGCCAAAAGAATTTGAAGAGGAATGTTCCAGTATCTATTTGGTTCCGATACCTTCCCAACACCAAAATAAATACTCTGGTACAAAAAACATGTCACGTTAGCAGAATTTAGGGAAGGGACACACATCAAGAGGTGTGATATAAATAATTTATCCTAATACAAACATAGGTGGCTATTTCCACAGCTCAAACCCGAGACCTACACCTTCCAAACACCATTCAACTCAATTTTTAAATTCTTCTTACACAATACTTAGTTGATCACTTCATTATGCACTTCACATTTCTTTTTGTTTTGTCGTCTATATGTAGCATAGTAGTAACTGCGTTTCTTTTTTCTTCTTTTGATTTTTATTTTCTAGTGACTAATCAGCAAAACATAAACTGTCATAGTCACCTATAATGTATTTAAATTACTTTCCATCAAGTGATCAGCATCCGACCTTAGCTCAGTTGGTAGAACGAAGGACTGTAGTTGGTATTACCTTCAGCCGCCATCCTTAGGTCGGATTTTCATAGTTTATATCTTTTTCACACCCCACACTAGTAACTATGATGAGAAACATTATCTTTGTTTAGTTATGCTTTTTTTTCTTTCGACTGTTTGATTAGCTTTTGACCGATCCTTTGCACTCTTTTTTCAATTCTCAAAAAGGAGATTCATATTTTAAAGAGCAAAAGGATTTTTACATGCTAAAGATAACAAAGATGGCGTTTCTGTTTGCAATAGGAATATGAATTTACCACCAAAAAAAAAGAACATGTATTATTGAATTAAAATACTAAGGTCGTTCAGTAGAGATGGTGGAATTGTTCTCGAAGTATCAACTACCGTTTAGTCTTTGCGATAAATTAAGAATGTATAATCAAGAGGATAATCCCAACAAATAATATCATCTACAGATAAATTTTGTAAATACAAATTTTGTCATAATTGCAAGAAATTGCGAGACTTGCATCAAGATCTCTTAGCTTCAATTACTTCTACAAAGTTTTTTCTTTCTGATCAATTCTGCTAACCATTAGTTTGTCTACTGCTAAATGTACCGACGTAACTGGCACATAAATAGACCATTATAACTCTATAAAACCAATGTTTTATATATAATTGTCAAACATTTTATAACTAGAAATTTTTTCAACTAATATTAGTGTTTTTAGTATATGATTTTACATAATAAAAAAAATCATTTCGTTTTACGTAAGAAACAACGTAGAATGAGAATTCAGCTAGTTAGCGATAAAAAATCTCTTGAATTCAAAATCATCAAATTGTGATTTATATAATAACCTTCCAAGTATCCAACTCATACTTCTGTTTGGGTTATTGGAAAGTAGGTGATAAACATTAAGTGTCTATAAATGTTGTGAAGTAATAATTTCACCTCAAAAATAATATTCTATGTTAAGTAACAAGAACAAGAGACTAACATGACGCCAAATCTTTTTAATATGGAGAAAATAATACTTGAGAGGAGTAATATAATACAACTATAATAAGAAATTCAATACAATTTGATAGTCTCAAAAGCCTACACCACACTCAAACGAAATAACCCTCTTTTATTTTAGGCACCTCACTCTAACATCGTGTTAGTGTTATATTTTAATGATGACAATTCTATGTGTCCAGGAAAAGGAGATAGGCCCAACTAAGTCATGAAAATAAGGCCTAACACAAGTATAAGAACTGCTGAAAACCAAGCCCACAACTCAGCCACAACACAAGAAAATAAAATATATCAAGGAAGATCCTCTTCGGTCAAAGCATCATTAATTTCCAGTGCCAAGGATTTTGGAAAGAAATCAATCATGTACGAAAAATTAATGAAGACTTTCAAACTGGCTCAAGTTAAAGGAAGAAGATATTCTCATTAATTACAAGTCCTCCGTCCGGATGGAAAGAACTATCAAAGGTCAAAGTCTGAAGATCTCAAGAATTATCAATATTTCTCAATTAAGGAAAACAATACCAACATTCACTGTTGGTAATTGGATGAATTAACAGCTCACCCTTATTTTTGAAAAAAGGATCAATCAATTCATCTTTCCAAGGATCAAGATTCTTGGATTGCCTTCTCTGCAAAGAGCCAATCATTCAAGATTTCTCAAATATTTAAAGGCTCTATTCAAAGACAAAAGAAATTATCCTTTGTCTCAGCTTCTCTGCTTCTTTGCTCTACTTTTCATAAATATTGTATTTTCGAGTGATTTATTGTGTAAATAAAAAAGACAGGAGAGAACAATTATAGTTGGTGATGCATTAATCAAAAATATTATGAGGGTAGAAGTAGGAGTTCCATTCAAACAAATCATTGTACCAAATATCGATTACAAAGAGCAGCAGAGAACACTCTTGCATAGGGGACTGGATTAGAATCTACATTGGATTCGAACCAGTATAAAATATCTTGTGTCATTCACTTTTAAGCTTTTATCGATTTCAAGTTACTTTCAAATATTAACAATAGTCGACTACTGATACAAGTCAGCCGACTAATAAAATAAAAAGGTTATAATTCACCCCCTCTTGCACTTTCAATTGGTATCAGAGCAATATCTCACATTTGATAGCTTAACCGCTTGTGATAAAAGATCAAATGACTGGAGTAATTTTTCAAGACGGACACTCCATCACTAGACCTCCTTACTTGAATGGACAACACTACAGTTATTGAAAAGAAAGGTTTAGAATCTTTGTCCAATCAACTGATTTTTCAAGCCTGGCTGGTGATCAAGAAAAGACCAAAGCTCATTCCGGCACTGAAGCAAAAGATCCAAAAGAAGATAAGAACAAAATTGATTTGGAATCTTTTGATGTTACCAAAGAACAACATGAAGTTATTCAAACAAATGTATTAGCAATAAGCTTACTCTACTATGCAGTAAGCGGTGAGGAATATGGAAAAATATCTACTTGCGAAACTGTCAAAGAAATGTGGGATAAACAAGAAGTTACCTATGAAGGAACCTTAAAAGTTAGGGCAGTCAAAATTGATGAACTTCAACATGACTATGAAGCATTTGCTATGACTGATGAAGAAAATATTGAATCAATGTTTACCAGGTTCAACAAAATCATCGGGGAAGTCAAATCTTTAGGAGTGGTATTCCAAATTCTCAACAAGTGAGGAAATTGGTTAAAAGTCTTCCACATTCCTGTCAAACAAAATCAATTGTTCTAGAAGATGAAAATCTGGATAAATTTACCTATGATGAACTTAAAGGAAATCTCATGGCATTTGAGAAGAATCACATCAACAGATATCAAAAGGAAGAAAAGAAGAAAGTGATGGCATTCAAATCTCCAATGATGATATCAAAGAATATGAAGTGGCTATGATCTCCAATAAGGAAGATCTTCCACTGGTCAAAACAAGAATGATGAAAAATGATTTGACTGTGACAAGTATGGTCATATTGCAACTGAATGTCCTGAATCAAAAAGAAAATAATCCAGGAACTATCAAAAGCAAAGGGCATTTAGCAGATGGTGTGAAGATGAAATCTCATGATGAAGGAGTGTGCTTCATGACATTTGGTGAAACAAGTGAGGTATGACCCCAACCCTGCTCTAATTGTAATGAAACTAAATAACTTTTAGATCAAACATTAAAAGATCTTAATAGAGTTTTTGATGAATACATAAAACTTCAACGAGAAAAGAAAGACTGGGAACTAAAACTAGAAGTTTGTGAAATTGAAAAAATTATTCTTCAAGAAGAATTTGATGATTTAGAATTACAGTTAAACAGCTTGCAAAAATCTACCAGTTATAGTTCAGTCAGGTATAACCAGTCGGATCGTAGCTATAAGTCAACTGGGAAAAAGCCAATCAGTGACAACAAATTTTGAAAGTCAAAATGAAAAGTGAACTACTCATTTCAGGATAGATCAGTCGACTAGGCCTTCCAAGTCAACTGACAAGAATTATGGGTAAAGTAATACTTATAGAAATGAGTCGACTAACCATCAAGTCACTGAAGAATTCTTTTCTCAGAAATGTTTCTGGTGTGGTAAAATTGGTCATAAAATAATATCATTGTAAATTTCGCTATGTAGCCACTCCATGATGGGTGTGGAGACCCAAGAAAACTTGGGTACCTAAAAGAAAGTAACTACTTGTTTTTGCAGGAACACCACAAAGGCAAATCAAAAGGAAAATGGTACTTAGACAGCGCGAGTTCTAGTCACATGACATGTGACAAAAAATTATTTAAATTAGTCGTTGATTTTTATGGAGGCTTAGTAACTTTTGGAGATAACTCCACAGGGACGGTAATTGGTATTGGAACTATAGCCTTCATTCTGTTGATATTATTAACGTGTTTTGTGAAGGGGTTAAAATACAATCTTTTAAGCATCAATCAACTATGTGATTATGATCTTGAGATAATGTTTAGAAAAACCGGATGTACCATAGAAGATCTATCTGGCAAAAAACTTCTTCCAAGAAGCAGAAATAAAAATGTCTACATACTAGACACTGTTAAAAGTCCAGTTGGACACATATGCCTAGCATCAATGGAAGAAGATTCATGGGTATGGCATAAGAAACTTGGATATGCAAGCATGATATTAATAGAAAACTTGCAAAACATGATCAAGTTCTGGGACTACCAAAGCTAAATTACACAAAAGATCATATTTGTGATGTATGCCAAAAAGGTAAGCAAATGCGAAACTCCTTTAATTCTAAGGATATTGTGTCTATGACTAAACCCTTGCATCAACTTCATATGAACCTTGTCGGTCCTACTAGAACTGCTAGCATTGGAGGAAAAAGGTATACTTTTGTCATTGTTGATGATTTTCCCCATTTTACTTGAGTCATTTTTCTTGCTCATAAGGATGATACTCTAAAGAATTTTAAGGTTTTTTGTGAAAAAGTATAGCGTGACAAAGACTACTATATTACTTCAATTAGAAGTGATCATGGATGAGAGTTTGAAAATAAAGAATTTGAATAATTCTGTAATGACCAAAGTTATACTCATAATTTCTCTTCACCAAGATCTCCTCAATAGAATGATGTTGTTTAACAAAAAAATAGAACTCTTCAAGACATGACACAAACCATGATTGTAGAATATGATCTACCTCATTATTTTTGGGTTAAAGTTATGAGCACAACTTGTCATGTTCTTAACAGGTGCTTAATTAGAACTATTCTAAAGAAGACACCCTATGAATAGGTAAGAAACCAAACATCAACAACTTTCATCGATTCGGATGCAAAAGTTTTGTCCATAATAATGAAAAAGACAACATTTGTAAGTTTGATCCAAGGAGTGATGAATGTATATTTCTCGGTTACTCAACTACTAGTAGATCCTATAAATTATTTAACAAGCATAGTTTATCAATTAAAGAATCTATTCATGTAATTTTTTATGATACTAATCGCTTGATCGAGAAAGGTAATATTGCAGATGAAGAAGAAAAATCAATTTCTACAAATGTTGCTACAGCTGAAGTAAAAACTGATACTAAGTCCACTAACACATCAACCAGCATAACAATTCAGATAGTTTCAAATGAATGGAGAAGTGAACCTGACTATCCAAGAAAGTTCATCATTGGTGATTTAAATGAAGGAATGAAGGCCACATCAGCTAATAAAAATAATGTAAATGTGGCTCTCATATCTCAGATGGAGCCAAAGAAAGTTGATGAAGCTCTAGAAGATGATCATTGGATAAATGCTATGCAAGAAGAATTGGATCATATTGAAAAGAACAAAGTGTGGACTTTAGTCTCCAAATTATAAAATGCTTCAATCATTGGAACTAAGTGGGTGTTTAGAAACAAACTAAATGAAGCTGGTGAAGTTGTTAGAAACAATGCTTGCCTAGTCGCTTAAGGTTACTCAAAGCCAGAAGGAGTCGACTATGATGAAACCTTTGCTCCCGTGGCACGGTTAGAATCAATTCGTATTTTACTTGCCATTCCAGCAGTCATTGCCAGTACCCAGTCCATACCTTCCAGGAAGCGTAGATTTTCTAAGAACGACCGACGTCCGAGGAGAGAAGCCATGGAATACTGTTCCACCTTATCCTTAGGCTACGTTAGCCATTCCAAGAGCTCAGGTTGCAGGCTTTGGTGGCCATACCCAACAACAACAATGGGGAATTACCCCATCTATTGATAATGGCCAGTAGACCACTTACAACATTCAAAACCCTATTCAACAAAGTGCAGAATGGAGGCCGCCAGTGCAGAACGCCAACTAGCCGAATCCAGTTGAGAATCGGCAGGGGACGTCACAACTGATAAACCCAGAAATTATTGCTAATACCATTAGAGGTACTTCGACATCCAACTAAAACCTCTGGACATACTTGTTTATAAGAAGCCTTACCCCGATTGGGTAGATCATATAACACCTTTTCCGAGGGGCTTCAACACACCAGAGTTTGGCATTTTCTCTGGAGACGACGACAAATCTACTATCGAGCACGTCGGTAGATTTACTGCCCAATGCGGTGAGGCTGGACAAAATGAGTATCACAAGTTGCAGTTATTCCCTCTCTCTCTAATGGGAACAACCTTCGCATGGTACTCCTCATTGGCTCCTGATTCCGTACAGAGCTGGGCTGACATAGAGGGTTATTTCCATGATAGGTTCTATTGGCCCAACCTCAAGTTACCATGACTGATCTAACGAATCTCAAGCAGTAGCAGGCCGACGAATCTTAAGCCGCCCTAAATACTCGAAGGACGTTGAATGAGAACTTCAGAAATAAACCATTAAATTCATGAGGGTCCCTATCAACACCAGCTATAGGCCTGGGGGGCAAGTACGGATGCCAACCAACCGGTAGCCGAGCATGCCTCAAATAGATGAAGAACCACTCCCTAAAACCAAACAGAGGATGGTCGAGTTTAACGTGAAATAAGGTATTTCGTCCTTACAGATCACGACAAGAAATGAGGACCAGACGAGACCCCAGAGAATGATTAAACTAGCCGCCAACACAGAAGAGGGGAAGTGGTCTATCAATCATGCTCCCGAAAAGAAAAAGGCACCAGCAAGAGTCGCATCCAAGACTCAGAAAAGAAGGATGCAATGTGCCAAGACCTTACGTAAGATGCAACAGATATTAAATCTAATTTCCAACACCAAGGTAGCAAAAAATTATGAGATTCCTGAGTCTGTCATAGCCGAGGCTATCGTGCGGGCATTTGGCTTAGTTGCTTTATGGGCAATGTCGCTTGAAGGAGAGAAGTCGAGTCAAGAAGAGCTAGATGAATAACCTACCGACAACCCGATGGAGGAACCCCGACAAGAGAACATGGCCTCGGATGGACCTCTAACCGAGGCAATCCCACATATCGTGCAGAGGATTCAGTCAGAGGATCCCCAACCGATCCCCATTTGTCTCTAAGAAATGGAAGATATGAGCTTCTGATAAGCCGTATTGAATGAAGAAGGGGACTCCATCCTCGATTTATTTAGCCCTGACCTGGTTGATGAGATATGGGCAGACATTGAAATGGTCATCCTAATCCCATGTGAGTTATGGGCCAGCCGCTCCGCGCTGGATAGCCTAGAAGGTGATGTTTGCGTAGAAGACGCAAAATGGGAAACAATAGCTGACACCCGTGCTAGGGACACTTTAAGCATCATATTTGGTGCACGTACAAAAGATATGGTTAAATACCTCAAACCCCGTTACATCAAGGCTTACATTAATAGCAAAATTATTAGTCGGGTGTTTGTTGACAATAGGGCTATGCTGAATGTGATGCCGCTGCTCACCTTGAAGGATCTTGACAAAAAAAAGAGGATCTCATCCCAACTAACATGAAAATAGTTAGCTTTATGGGAGAAGCCTCTGATGCATTGGGGATGCTAGTAGCAGAAATCACTATAGGTCCTAAGACGGTCAGGTCTTCATTCTTTATAATAGATGGCAAGTCATCCTACACCATTCTGCTAGGCAGGGACTGGATTCACACTAGACGATGCTTTCCTTCTACCACGCATCAAAAGCTCATCTTTTGGGAAGGAGACAAGATAGAAATCATCCCAGCGAATGATAATCCATTCCGACCAGTGGTTCAGCACGTAGAGGTTGTCCTCTATTCACCTTATGTGGCTCCTATAGCTATTGCAGAGCAGTATGAAGAAGGATCTTGGAAATACTGCAATCTTACTTCACGAGGTTTTGAAATAAAATAATTAGCTGAACCACAGTTTGCCTTGGAAGAGTTTAATGATTGTGGAGACCCAAATCATACATGACCTGTGGCAACGGCTGACTGCTTTAAATTAAGAAACAAGGATAGCCGAAGCATCACAGGTAGAGGACTACAACAGAGAACCAACACTGGCGATCGATGACATTGAGTTGCCAATGGAACTTGAATCGCCCATAAGGAGGGCTATGCCTAGTTTTGAGTCTCAGGATCCCTTGGAAGATATCAACTTGGGTACTGAGGAAGTCCTTCGGCTAACACATATTCGTGGCTTGCTAAAGCAGGAGGATAAACGAAGTATAACGGCTCTTCTACTGCAGTATAATGACTGCTTCTCGTGGGATTATCATGAGATTCCTGGGCTGGCACGAACTTTGGTAGAGCACAAATTGTCGATTAAAAAGGGTTTCACACCTCATAAATAGCCGCCAAAAAGATATCACCCTCAGTTGATACCTTAAATTAAAACTAGAAAGCTAAGATTGGCTGGTGTTTCACTAGCCGGGGGTTGCTCTACGTTATCAGGCTTAGCCGAATCCACGACTGCCTAGTCACAAAAAGCAGACCCTTCAATTTGGGGTCAAGAAATGGCCTGGTCACAGTCACATGAAAAGTACTTCCCTTCAATTTGGGGAAAAAAGTAAACAACAGCCACAGACCGACTGCTTTATCACATAAACAGACCCTTCAATTTGGGGTGAAGCCGAGTTGGTCGACATTCCACCAGCTAGAGGTTGCAATATATCAACAGTAACAGAAGTCTCAAGATTAGCCGAGTCCACGACCGCTTGGGCATCTTGGGTAGTTGCAATCTCTATTTCTCTCTCAACTGCAATAACGGCTACTACCTTAGCCACTCCCGCTCCTGCTTGGATCTCTCTTTCAGCACCCATCAAAGGCTCATCCACTATAGCTGATGGGGCCTCGGTAAAAGCCTGAGTATTGACCGATACCTCTTGAACAGCAGAAGCAACGATGACTTCGGATTGCAAGTCCATAAGGGTATCGGCTGACAACTCAGCAACATGATCAGCTGGCAAGGGAGTAGTGATTTTTGGCATTGCTTGAACTAGACGGCTTTTCCACTCAGTCCATTCATTCTCCAGTTTGTCCAGCCGTTCGCTATCAGCTCTTTGATCCAGTTCCCAAATCGCCTGCTAGTTATCGAGTTCTCAGGTTTTGTTATCCAATTGAAGGCTCTACCGAAACAAAGAAGAACGGGAGGAGTCGTGGGCACTAATAACCGAGTCTAAGGCACTTATAGCCAGAATAATAGTCCCGATCTTCGCCTGGATCCACTCCAACTCAACTCGTAGTTTGGACAGTTGTTCCTGCAGGTCATTCCTTCGGCTGATATTTTGTTGCCTTTCTGCATTTACCTCGTTGAAAGAAGTTTGAATGATGTTCTTCTCTTGCCGTGGAGACCCCAAGTGTTGCAGAGCAGCGAAAACCTCATCATGGCTATCTTTGGTCGTTCTATGTAAAACAAATAAATCATTCAGAGCCAAATCCATGTCATTGTAAGTGGTGGCCAGAACCGGGGAATTCTTCATTTCTTTTGACAATCGGAGTAAAGATGCCCTCAGAGCATGGAACTCTTCTTTGTTGGTTGGAATTCCCCTGGTGAGAAACTCTTCGACTTGGTCTCGATGGATGCCAACAGGCGAAGCTGGTGGAGGTGCAGTGTCGACTGAGCCAAAGTAACGCATAAGCACATCTTTCGGGATGATTTCGGTTGGTACCCCTGAGTCGTCAGTTGGGTGGGCTTCAGTCGAAGGATTATCTCCAGCGGTCTCCTGTACAGAAAGGACAAATTCAGTATAGAGACATGTGCCCAGAGGAAGTGAAAGGCCAAGCATATGGGAAAGGGTATACCTCTACGGCTACCCCATCATCGGAAGCCTCGACTCCCTTGGCAGGAGAAACTGTGGCTTTGAGGGAAGCTGATGATGGATCCTATGAATGCACGGGAGCATGAGCCAGGGAAGACGATCCGCCAATATGAAGGGGAGCATCAGATGATTTATGCAGCCGTCTGCGCCTTATCAGTTGTTGTCCCTGGAGAGCAAACAGAAAACTTAGTAGACGATGCGAAGGTGTTTTAGACAGCTGAGTAATATACCTCAATTTCATCCACCTCATCGGCAGAAATAGGAACTCCATGTCTATGGGCGCCTTCCTCACTATAATCTCAAATAACAACCCCTCTGCTTCATCGGGGTTGCTTAGACACTGGTTTTATGGGTGATGGGGACTTGATATCAAAAGTAGTCTCCAGATCAACAAACACTGGAGGAGATGGAGTTGCTGAAAGATGCATAAGAGATGTTAGCCAAAAATTCACAAGAATAATCTGGCCAACACATATATAGCATACAATTTACCTTTTCCGTCGTCTATCGCAACCGGACGGAAGACCTTGAGTCGACAGGCCTAGCCGATTTAGAGGAAGCAACTTTCAGAGTGGCTTCTTTTGGCCATGGTTTAGAGGTTTTTGGGTTATTCTTTTTCCTCGACAGAATCAACCGATCACAATAAATATCTAAAAGAGATTGTATTCGCTCTTAGGGGAAATGGCGACGGTAGTATTCGCTCTCAGGGGAAACGGCTACCAGTCAAATAAGGCGAGCTTGTCAAGATTATGATCGACTAACGTTTTTGCTTGTTCTGTACCCAGAATGCAGTGTTTAGTTGAACTGACAATACTACGGTGGGGCCACGACCCGTGCTGAGTAAGGCCAAATTTCCTTGCTACAAAGTTTGTCCGATATGGCTACGCGATCAATTTTTTATTCCTAGAAATGGGCTTTAAACCACCCAACAAGTCTCTGGCCGTGAGAATCCGCCCCCACATGAGAACCATAGTCCTCCGTTGAGAGAAAGTAAGGTCCTCATCAGCTACTTGGCGGACCCACTCAGGGGTGGCCCATCTCTTTAGAACAGGTTGCCAATCTGTATAATGGTCTCTAAACAGACCATGCAGGGTGGAGATTGCGGCAAAAGCATCTTGGGCCACAAGGGGTGTACTCTGAAGGATATCGGCTAATACTGGCGGGTTTAACGGAAAGTGACAGTCATCAAATCTATCTGGGATAAACTCAGGAAAATAGAGGGTGATCCACAACTGAAGGAACCACAGGGGATCGACCAAGGTATTTAGGTTTCTGGAATCCCTTAACCTCGCGTGAGCATCACCCAGAGCCATGTAAAGATAGGTCAAGAAGAGATATGTCCAGCTGACATCCCTCCCCGAAATGGCTAACGCTGCATAAATTTCCAGCTCTTTTACAACTATACAAGAGCCCGCACAGACAAAGTATCGGCTAAACTAAAAAAGCAAAAAAACATGATGCTCGACATCATCGATCGGAAGAGGCGATAGTCGGCGGTTGTTGGTTATAAACTGGTCGTAGCTTGAAGAAGTCTTTGAGACTTTGACACCTAAATCGGCAACATCTATATCGCTTAGGGCAGGCGCTTCGGCTCCCAGAATCGGAAGAGCAAATATCGCCTTCATATCAAGCAGTCTGGGGGTTATCATTCCCCAAGGGAAAACAAAGGCATTTGCAGCGGTCGACTAGTAACAAAGAAAGGCATATATAAGACCGATGTTGCAGGGGGAGTCAAACTCCGACAACACAATGGTGTTGTAGAGACCAGTGCGCTTCCATTCGGCTTCTTTGGACGATTTTACTCGATCCAACCAAGCAGAATAGTTGGTAATCTTGGTCGGGTAGGTGTGCAAACTATCCGGACAACGGTCGCCAATGAACTAGTCACAAGTAATCGGAATGTCGTAGTTCGCCGGGCTTAGATGCTGAGAAAGAAGGAGGTCACCTTGTTCATATTTATTAAAAGGGGCAAGAACCAGTTGCCCATCTATGAAGGCAAAAGTGGGGATTAGGTCACCAGCAGACAAACCAGTGCTATCCGATCCCAGAGATAAAGAGGAAGAAGAAGACATGGCATCCGAGTAAGAAAAGGGTCGAGATTAGGGTTTTTTATGCAGAAGGGAAGAAATTGGAAATGACTGTAAGATCAAGTGAAAATTCTCGAAAAGATGTCTCTTCCTAAGTAGATCTCGATGCGCGACATAAATTAGGGCTACCTTTTAGAATGCACGGTTGGAAAACATTAGAACCAATTCGTGCTAATAAAGACACCTCGGTTGAAGGGGAAACCCAATTCAGAAGTAATCATCATTGCATGCACTGGAGATGAGATGATTGAAGTGACATGCACGACTATCATAATAAAACGATGGCTACTTTCGGATACATCAACTCAACAGTCACACTCAAGTTAATGTAGGGGGCAATTGTTAACACTCAAAAATAATTTAAGAGATTAGCCGAATTCAGTGACAGCCGAACTATTCCAGAGCCGAATTTATTCCTAGCCCTCGACTACAAGAACTTCATCCGCTACTAAGGCATCTTAGCCGAGTTGTTAGTTTGAGGTACGACTGGGATCCACTCAGATGCAGACGCCTGAACGACCAAGTGAAAAGGGTTTTCGGACCCCTAGAAGCGGTAACGGCCAACAACAGCTAAAAGAAAGGGCCATTATCTAGGCAAGAGGAGTAGAGGGTGAGAAAATCGGCACTACCTCCCCCATAGTCGGCCATTGAACTTAGTGGGTTACTTGATGGCTGACATGGGGGGGGATCACATTGTACAATTTTTTTCCTTTTTTGTACTATAAATAAGATCATTCTTTGTATATAGATAACAACAACGCAATCAATCAAACAACTCAATTTTTATCTATCTTTATCTTTTACTTTATTTATCCTTTACTTTAGTGTACTCAGCTGCATTCATGTTTTTTTACCTCTTTGTTTACTCACTCACCATCATACCACTTTCTGGAGTAGTTGGGGAACCCATTGCTGGAAGTTAGAGTTCCGCTTCCGGCCCTAATCGCTTCGTTAAGGAATCAATTTGTCATCCAATTTTGTCAGCCGATGAAATGGCAAACACTTCGGACGGTAACACATTCAATATTTCTCAAGTATTTAAAGGCTCTATTCAAAGACAAATGAAATTATCCTTTGTCTCAGCTTCTCTGCTTATTTGCTCTACTATTCATAAACATTGTCTTTTTGAGTGATTTATTATGTAAACAAAAAAATAGGAGAGAACAATTATAGTTTGTGAGGTATTGTATCAAAAAGATTACGAGTGTTTTGAGTGTAGACGTAGGAGCTTCATTCAAATAAATCATTGTAACAAATATCGATTATAAAGAGCTGCAGAGAACACCCTTGCAACCCAAGAGGACTGGATTAGGATCTACATTGGATCCGAACCAATATAAAATATCTTGTGTCATTTACTCTAAACTTTTATATGTTTAAGTTACTTTCAAATATTAATAATAGTCGACTACTGATACAAGTCAGTCTACTAATAAAAGAAAAAGATTACAATTACCTCCCCCCCCCCTCTTGCACCTTCGCATCACTCACACACTCTATTTTTCTTCCCAAACTATTTATATCAGTGTCTATGAACTGCTTTTAACTCTCTCTATATTTCACTCTTTGTTGGCGTGCTTCAACTGAAAGATCAATGTTCCTATTTATAGTAAGAAGACTTGTTATTTTAACCAATTAATATCGATTGGTTTTGACACACACAACTTAATGCATTACCTTCTGACAACAAAAGCAAGCGCCAAATTAAATTCATTGCAATCATTATGATTCTTGTCATCACTAGTAATCATTGTTATTCTTTCTTTTAGTTTTTATTTTATTTATTTATTGGACCCACAAATCTCTTCCTTGATTAAGATTTTTTCTTTTGATTTCAAGACTTGATCTCAATTTTTGGAAAATCATTCAAATTTGAGAAGCTTTGTGAAAATATTTGTACCTTGGTAATGAGATGACACATTTGAGTTCTACCTCCTTCTTGTCAATTCATGCTTTGATGAAGTGTTGCCTTGTGTTTATATGCTTGCTTCAATTGTGATACATCAAATTCTTGGTAAGTGCTTGCGCGTATTTGTTGTCAACACAAATCGCTGTCCCTTCAATTTGTGACAAATTGATATCTTTCAATAATCTTCTCACGCAAATGGCATGACACGTACATGATGTTGCTATCACATATTCGGCTTCACAAATCGAGAGAGTAACAATGAATTATTTCATTGAACTCCAAGAAATAAAATAATCACCAAAGAAAAACACACCATCAACTGTAGTTTTCTGTCCCCAATATCCCCCTATAATTCTATCATAAAATCTCACAAGGTTAAAATTATTAGAAGAAGAATAAAATATCCCAAGATAGATCGTACCTTTTAGGTAATGAAGAAGTCTTCTAGCGATCTTTAAGTGAGTAAAGGTATGAGCTTTCATGAAGAGACTTACTACTCCAACTGTAAGGAATATATCTAGCCATGTACAAGTCAAGTACCTCAAACTTCCACATGACTTTTGGAAAAAGTGGAATCCAACGTTTCTATATAATCAAACCTTGATAATCTTATTACGATCTCCATTAGTTTGTTTATCGGTTTGCAGTCGAGCATGTTGAACTTCTTCAAGATCTCTTTTGTATAGATTTCTTGAGATATGAAATGTCTTCCTCCGTTTTCTTCACTTCTTGGCCCAATTAATATGACACGAGCCCTATGTCCGTCATCTTAGACCCAAGGGATATTTCTCTCTTGAAAGCTTCAAGCAACCTTAAACTATAACCTTTAAAATAAGATCATCAACATAAATACAAACAATTAGAATATCCCCATTAGTATGAACATCAATGTAAATAACATATTCACGGAGATTACGAGTAAATCCAACAACAACAACAACAACAATATACCTAATGAGTCCCACAAGTGCGGTTTGGATAGGGTAGGATGTACTCAGACCTTACCTCTACCTTTGTGGGATAGAGATGCTACGAGTAAACCCATTGTTTTGAAACTACTTGTCAATGTGACTATTTAATATAAAGATTCATTCAGCTTCAACACTTTATCTTCATGATTTGTTTACCACAAAGATCAATGGTTGCTCAACATAGGCTTCCTCTTCAATATATCCATTCAAGAATGCCAATTTGATATCTAGTTGGTGGATTTCCACTTTATTTGTGTTGCCAAAGAGATTAGCAAATGAATCATCTCCATGTGGAGAACATGTGTAAAGACTTCTTCATAGCCAATGTCATACCATTTCTTGTAACCTTTAGCCACAAGTCTTGACTTGTATCTCTCTACCTCTCCACGAGCCTTATTCTTAGTCTTGTATACTCATTCGACTCCAATTGCTTGATGACTTTGGAAAAAGTTATTAACTCCCAAGTGTTGTTCTTTTCTATTGGGTTGATATTCTCCTCCATGATTTGTCTCCACGTTTTATATATAACAACTTCATCAAAAATCATTGGTCCAGTATAAGCAAAGAGAAAAATACTAATAATCAAAATTAGTAATTTATTTAGTATCATCATATAACTCTTCGATGCTCCTTATCCTTTGGGTCCTTTCGCTCGAAGTTTCTTGAAAATAAGGAGATGTAACATTGGTTGGAGAAGGAGGTAGTGTTTCATACTCCGCATGTTTCATGATCTCGTGTTCTTTGTTATCTCCAAAGTATGGAATAAAATCATATGTTCTTTCTTCATGAGCCTCTCAATTTTATATCGCTTTTTCATCAAATTCAATGTCACGACTCACCATCACTTTGTTTCTTGAGTTGTATAACTTGTAGCCTTTTGAACTTGTGTCATAGACAATAAACACATGCTTGACACTTTGATCATCAAGTGTCACGACCCCTTTTTAGAAATCGTGGTGGTACCTACAAATCACTTCTCATCTAATCAGTACATTATGAAAGAAATGCAAAAATATAACAAAATACTCAATAACTCTATCTCATAATATAAATGTGGAATAGGTAAGTACGGAACATCAACAACATCCCCCAATGATCTAGTCTGTGAATACAAGAGCGTTAATAATCTGATACAAGTCTAAATAGGGCAACATAGTGCCAAAACTGAATATGACGAACCAAATATCTGAACATGTCTCTTAGCCATAAATAAAAGACAAGATATGAGAGAGTCTCCAAGGGTATGCTGGAGATAGCATCCTCACCCTGAAGTCTCGAAGACTGTCTGCTTGGACTCGCACTCGAGCTCGCGAATAGGTAGTGAGATTTGTATCTGTATTAATAAAAGATGTAGCAAATGTAGCATGAGTACACAATGTACTTCCGTAGATATCATAGACCGAACAACTGAAGATACACAAAAAGGGATAATATCAAGTTGACACCAAGTAGCCCTATACTAACAGTTCAAACAATCCAGGTAATGTCACATTGTCCATAGAATAGTTCACATAATTCACATATCACCTTTTCAAGTAAGATTTCATAATAATTTAAGTCATCCAGTTTCAGAAGAGTTCTAGAATAGTAATCCGAGTATCAAATAGAAAATACAACCCTTTCATGTCCAGAAATCTAGTCAAGTCATCAACAATCAATTCCGGATACAAGTACATCCACAGATAACCAATGAAATGATATTATATATATATATATATATATATATATATGTGTGTGTGTGTGTGTGTGTGTGTGTGTGTGTGTGTGATATGAATGAAATCCATATGCTAAGTACCTTTCTCATCCCGTATACACGCTGTCAAATTTTTATTATGATCGGCCACCCATGGGGGACCCATGAAGTCCATATACCCCTCCAGATTTCCCATCAGAGCCTAGCTCTTGGCTGGAATAATATCTATTGTAGGCGTGCAACCCCGTTCCCCGCGTATCATCATCATCTCAATGTTGTCATAATCTCAAAAGTGTTCTTACCTTCCCGGTCCCTTGGATCCACAACATATGTCATACCACTCCAATATTAATACCATGAGTGTATGGATGCAAATGAGAATTCAAGGCAAAAATCATAATGTAAGTATAGAGATGAATATCATATCCTTTCAGAAATACATCAACATACAATCCAAGTACAATCAGGATATTATATCAAAGCATGTGTGATGAATAAGCACAAAGATAACAAGTATGGTGACGATACCATATAATGGCGACAAGCCCAATCAATTAGCAGTCAGAATCAACTTAAGGTTGATTCCCCAAATCACCCATCATCATAGTTCAACACTGGTACCCACTCAATCGTTCATCATAACTGTTTGAGTGGGACCCTCAAACACGCCCAATACCCCTCAATATTTATAACTAATTACACACTTCTATCAAAGTCTTGTGAACGTAAATCGTGGCCTACCTCTGGGCTAAATTAGAGCGCCAAACAATCAGGTGTCGGCGCTAGCCTTACCCTTCCGTTGCACCTCATTATAATCAAATTCTAGTCACGCATATACTATTCGTTAATATAAAGGTACACAACAAATAAGGACATACTCCTTAACAAAGCAAGACTACAAATATCAATCCCGGTCCCACATTATCAAGATTCAAACTTTATTACCAAAAAACTATCAATACATACTAGGTAATCATATCCTTAAGTTAATTAGAAAACTATACTCATTTGGACCTTCAATTGAACAATATACAAAAAGCCCCAAATTGGAAACCCTAAAATTTACTCCCAAATCAAATAGGGTTTGTACTCAAATTAAGCCTCACAACATGATTATATAACATATTCCATCACTAATTCATGATATCAAAGTAATCTAATCCGTAAACACCCTTTAAATCAATAATATAACTCTCTTAATCTCATAAGAACTTACAACTCATCTTCCTCAACTTATAAGCATAATATATCACCATTAAATGACTTAGAAATATATAATCAAATCATAAGGGAAGGAATTATACACCCCAAATATGAAATCACTCTTAAACCTCTGAAATTCTCCCTGGCGGCTCTAGGTTCGAGGGTTTCTATTTTGGGAAAAGAATTCGGACCTAGGGAATTAAATAAGACACCTGACCCAGCGATTTCGCCCCAACATAATTGATTCGGCTGACGCAGACCCTCTCCTGTGAGAAACGACATCGCTGAGGCAGTGTCACTAGATACCTCGCCTCAGTGCCACAATGTACCCGACTCCACAGAGGCGCACCCGTCCCTGCGAAAGTCCCATCCGCCAAGGCAAAAAGTCCACAGCTTCCAAAACCCCACTTCTGCGAACCAACCTCCCACCGAGGTAGATAAGCAGAAGCGTATAGCAGTGTCACTGAGGCTGACACCAGCAATAATGAAATCAAGCCAAACATCCATCAAACACCTGAAATACTCTCGAGACCCTGCAGAAACAAACCATACATGCTCGTCTAAGGTAAACTGTACTATGAACTCACTCGTACCCTCAGATTTCCCGTTTAACCGAGCTAAGACATATTTTTATAAAGAATCATCTGAAATAATAAAAAATTCAAATGCTACAAGTAAGGGCACAAAATACATTTGATTACCTCGGGAAGCAAACCAATGACTTAACTAAGTCATAAATGACCATTCGAAGCTACGGAAAGTGATGGAATCTGAAAACGAATCCATCTCCTCAAAAGTCAACCTTGAGTCAAACTATCCAACTCCATGGTTCTAGTTTTGGGATTTTCATCCAAAACTCATATAAATGGACCTCAAGATTCATTCCACCCATCCCGCATATCACAAACCCCACATAGAGACCACAAAAAGGGTAAAATAGACAGCTAAGGATCTTAAGCTAAAAATGACAGGACGGGTCATTACATTATGTTTCACTCTCCTTTGATGTGACACATGAGCATAGGCTATGCTCTCAAAGATTCTAAAGCGTTTGACACTTGGTTTTGTTTCACTCCAATGTTCTTGAGGGGTTCGGTCTGCCACATTTTTTATTGGAGACTTGTTGCTATAATAAACTTCACAAAGAACAACTTCAGCCAACATTCCATTGACATATTTTTAGCTTTCAATATACATCTATCCATATTAAATATTTCTCTATTCTTTCTTTTATAACTTCATTTTATTGGGGTGAGTAAAGTATTGTTAGTGGACGACTTATTGTATAAGAAAAAAAAGATATTAAGTTCTTTTGAAGTGAATTCGCCTCCTTTATCTGACCTTAAAACTTTTTTTCTTAGGCACTCTCTTTTTATTAAAGCTTATGATTTATGCTTCTAAGACATAGACCCAAGGTCTTTTTACTGAAATCATCAATAAAGAGCAAGATATATTTACTTATACCAAAAAAGATGGATTGATGACCCGCACACATCAGTATGAACAAATTGAATTGGATTTATTGCTCTTGACATGAATTACTTTGGAAAACTCTCCTTGCATGTTTTCCAAGAAGACAAGCTTCACACCACTGATTGAGATGGTTGATAAAGGGAATCACATGTACCATGTTCATTTCTTATTTATTTGAGTGCTTCAAAATTCAAGTACCTGAATGGCATGTGCCAACATCATGATTCATCGTGCACATTAACCTTCAAACATTTTGCATATAGTGTCTTAAAATGCAAAGAAAACAACTTAATCTTTGTCATATGCTCTTCAATAATTAAATTGCCCTTGAGTCTTTAAGCCGAAGCTACAATTTTCATATGAATATCATATTCTTTTTCAAGTAGTTGGCCCAAACTCATAATATTATTTTTTGAATTTAGCAGATAGTAAATATGTTTAATCAAGTTGTGGCCACCATCTTTACCGGAGATATCTTCAATTTTAGTTTTTTAGGTATCTCAAAAAGGCACATTGCTTCTCACCATTTTATTGATCTCCATAAATGTTTGTATGCATCCACACATACGATTGCTTGCTCCATTGTTCAAATACCACGAGCTACAATCATACTTGTCTTTTTCCTCAAGTGTCAACAACAATGTTGACTCGTTTTCTTCTTTCTTGTCATGAACAATGTTAGCTTTCTCCTCAGCATTGTTATAACATTTCCAAGAGGAATGCCCAATTTTATGATAAGTATAACACTCAATTTTATATTTTCATACCTTCTTCCATTCATTTATTTTTTATAGTAACCACGTCCTACTTCTCCTCTTTGTCCAGGACCAATACCTCTGAATATTTGATAGTTTTTATCTTCACTATTGAAATTATTACCATAACTTCTTCCTCTTCCACGACTATTGATGTTTGGTAAAAAATACATATATTTAGTCATAATTGTCTCATATTTTAGTACTTTTAATAGTCTTTTGAGTATTAATAATAGATGTTTGGACTAATATTATATTTTTACTATGTAGGAATAAAATGGTATGAAAATGAAAAGATTTAGAGCAAAATTGAATAAAATGAGGGAAAAAAGAGAAAGGAGAGAAGACAAGAGAGAGACATAATTATTGTCTCATCATTGCTCCAATCATTGGAGCAATGATGAGACCAAAATGTGAGAAGTCACAATTTCAATGGGACATATAATCGTACTGGGCAGTAGCACTTCGCTGGGCGAAGCTCAAAGCAAGGTACTGCCTTGCTTTAAGGCTCGCTCAGCGAGGCCACAATATCCGAGATTAAAAATTCTCTCGAGTTATTTTGGATTAGGTTATTTCATCTGGGTTTTTTCCTACACCTATAAATAGTTCATAAGACAGATTTTTACATAGCTTGGGATAACTTATTATCTTGAGTTCAAAACCTTTGACCTAGAGAGAGCTTAGAGCTGCCGTGGAGGCCGGAGTTATTTGGTTTTATATTTTCTTCTCCTTACTTCTATTTTTTATGTTTCTTTGTATGAATTATTATTTTTCCTCGATGTCTATGTGGAGCTAAACTTCATATTCTAGGGTTATGGTAAACCATAAATATCGACGTTTGACGATTATTTCTATCTTAATATGAGTTATTGATTTTTATTATTTCTTTAATTCTGTGCATAAATTCTTGATTATTTGGCCAACAATTAGGTTATATCGACCATCTAATATACATGCTTGAGAAAGATGTTGTTAGACTAGAGAAGGGTTAAAGAGAGCGTGATCTGATTATTCCTACAATTGGACTAAGATTTGTGGCTAGGATAAGAATATACCTCGGCACCGCATTCAATTAAATATCGTAAATAAATTACGTTCATAACATATCAATTCCATAGGAATATAGACAACGAACTGTTTTGAATAGGCAAATAGTAGTTTGGGAGAATACTGTGATAGTTAGTAATCTGGTTAATTAGCAATCGTCAATAATTCGGATTAAGGAGAAATAGTTCGAGAACTCAATAGGATTGGTGAACCAACCGCAATCCAAAAACACTCATTTCATTGATAACATAAAAACATGTTCTTTCTTAGTTAAAGTTTATTATTCATTTTCTTTTTATTTTTAGATAGTTTAACCCTTGAATTTCATCTCTTGTTTAGATAATAATAATTAGTTTAAGTTAGTTAATAATTAATCACAAGTCCTCGTGGGTTCGACATTCGATTTCTAAAATTACTATATTACTTGTACGTCCATGTATACTTGCGTGTGCATTTGAAAGCAACACGTTTTTGACGCCGTTGCTAGGGACTTAATAATTAACTATTTATTTTGATTAGACTTTTCTTTTGTCTATTCAAGTTTTTTATCATAATTTGAGTATTCTACTTGACATGACATCTTCGAACGAAATTGGTCGAGTATTGATTGTTTTTAGTTTGGCGATCCTTGTCTGATCTGTGGAGGATCCCACTTGTGGCCATACTGTGATAATATTTCATGGAACAGGTTTTTTGCACCTCTCAATCCTTTGCGTGGAATGTTTGTAGTATATGTGGTGGCCAATATGGATATTGAAATGGTTGTCCTAATTCTTATTTTCCGAACCCCTATTATGACTCTCTTGTTGTCTGTGATGTTGACAGGAATATTGAAGTAGAAGATGCGAAACTTTTTGCTCGATTCAATGATCATGCAAAATAAGTGCTTGAGATAAGCGCAATAATAAGCGACCGGAATGCAAAAATGATAGAGCAGGGTGTGAAACGAGATAAAGTCATAAGGAGGATTAGTTCCAATTTCGCAGAGATACAAGGCCAGACTAAAACTTGTAATGATATGCATGTTACAAGATTAGCCAATATCCAATACAAACCTCAAACAGAAAAAGAGAGTGAGTTCCTGCCAGGAAATAAATTTAAAGAAACAGAGATAGTGAGCGAATCATGGCTTGAGGAACAAGCTCAATAAATAAAATTTTATGTGTTTCTTCGTGATGGTCTTACGAACATGACAACACAACTAATAGAAGGCAGAACTGAGCTAAGACAAGAGATAAACCAATTTGGCTCAGATATTCAGGACATGGACGCTAAATTAAATAAAAAAAATTGAGGTTTCTGATGCCCAACCACAAATTGTTGTGGATACTGGCCAATATTTGGAGCAAAAAGAGGAATACCAACCATTCAACCAGAACATTATTGATGATGTGAGGCTGAGGAGGTGTACAAAAGTGAAGGTGTAAAAGATTATATAGTTTTAGAGTTGGGGCGTGTTGGACCTCATTATAAACATTTTTCTACATCGTGTTTGGTTAGCGACATAGAAATCGAGCCTTCCAAGCCTTTAGAGAAGTGTATAGATGAGGAACAAGACCTTTACATTTTAAAATTTTCTGCACCAAAAATATAAAACAACATTCCACACTTAAGGATGAAGAAGTGCAAGATGCGATATCTAGTGCTTGGTTTTTTTATTTTTAAACCACTGCCCATGTAATGATCTGATCGGTCGTTTTCAGAATTAATTCTCTATTTTGCATATCATCTATTCCAGAAGCTCCATAGTAATTATTTTGACATGCGTACAAAATATGAAGTCAAACAGATGTCATTTGGTTCACTTTGGGAAAAGGTTTTACTATGGAAATTCTAACGTTCAATTATTTGGATAAATTATTTATATTGAGAAAATGTGCTCTGATTGGCGATCCAAAGATTTTTTTAGATTTGAAATATTATTTATGACTTGTAGAAATTGACGGAGCTAATTTTAGAATTCGTTTAGTTAGTTTTTGATAATTAAATTGGTTTTAGCATTAAATATGCCTATTTATGGTGAAAGGAAGGTCACGGGAAGAAATAAGACACGGATTTGAAATTTTTTATTAATGTTAACTTTAACTCAGTATTTATGACTTGCATGGATGGTCGGAGCTATTTCCGAGACTTTTTGACGAGTTTTGGATAAGGAAAATGATATTTTGAAAATCATTAAGTTAAGAAATGAAGAAGTTTAACCAAAGTCAACATCAGGGGCAAATGCATCTTTTTCAAAGTTTTGTTGATTTCATTAGCTTCGGGATTTGATTTATGACTTAGTCGAGTTATTGGATCGGTTCTCGAGATGTTCGGGTGTGATTAAGGCAGTTGGTTGAGAAACTAGCATTTGAGATGATTTGGAGTTGACTACAGTCAACATCGGGTCAAGACGAATCTATTTGGGTGTTTTAAGAGTTCGACCAGCTTCGTTTGATCATTTGTGACTTGTAGGAACTTTTAACATTAGATTTGGACTTCGTTTGGTCAAGTACGTTTGAGTCGTTGGCATAAGTCGCTCGTCTTCGATGCTTCAATATACCATTATACTCATTTGATGTTAGAATTGAGTTTTTATTGTTGTAATAGTTGCGTATCAAAATTTGTGATCAATAGCAACTTGAATTGTCGAATTCCGACACCGTTTGAGTAAATTATGGCCATTTTAGTTTCGAAAAAATTACTGGTGTGTGGTCGCTATAGCCGAAATCTTGTCGCTATAGCTGAAGGATGGTCCCTATAGCAGAAGGCTGGTCTCTATAGCGTGGTTTTGGAGCGAAAATCCAGTCGCTAGGGCAGAAATCATTGTGTTAAAAATTTAGACTTCATCCATTTGGTATTTTCATCACAACTTGAGTTCTAGAGCTTCGATTGAGGTGATTTCTATGGTGTTATTCTCGTCTCAACTAGGGGGAACTTCATGTTCTTGTTTGAACTACGACCGTCCAATATTCACTCGGGAGGACTTGTGGATTAAGAATTCGTGGCTTCTGCTCGGTTACCAGAGTACGTGACAGGGTCTACTTCTTCTCCTCGTGATTGATTCTCGAGGCTTTGCTGAAAAGCGTCTAGGGTGAGCGCTTGGATGGATCCCCAGCCCAAATTTTTCTCTTTATATATTGTATTATTTTCAATTTTTAGACAGTATTGTACTTTTCAGACTTGTAGTATGTAGTAGTGGCTCTTGTACTGCCTTTGACCAGATTTCTTGAGATTTTTGTATTACTTCTGCATTATTTCCTTATCTATCCTAGACCTATTATTTATATTAATGGTTGAGTTTTACCTTATTATTGATTAGGTTATGATTAAGGGACAAGTTCACCTATCTGGTGGGAAAATGGTAGGAGCCCACGGGTTCCCCGATTTGGGACGTGATAAGTTGGTATTAGAGCTCTAGGTTATCCAGTCTATAAGTACAAGAGCAATGTCTAGAAGGGTCCTACTTATGAGTGTATGCGCTACACTTATAATTGGGAGGCTATAGGACATCTAGGAAATTTCTATTCTTTCATTCCTTTCATGCTACATCATTAAAATTGGTATTCGAAACTTCTTCACCTTTTTTGTACTTAATGGGGGAGATTGTATGATCGGCATGTCTTCAACAGTTGGTTGCTCAGAAGTAGGGGAAGTGTAATTATGGCTTAACAAGAAGAGTTGCTCGAGGTGTGCTTAGAGTGGGAAAGTTTCAGCATCGTCAAGGTATAGTGTAATAGTTTTGTTGCGTAAGTGTATCAATGTCAAGTCAATAATTCAACAATGGAAGAGTATAAATGTCGATATCTAAAGACAAGTGTAAACTTGGGAAAGATCATTTGATTTGACAAAGAGGACAGTGACCATGCTAAGACTATGAAGAGTAGTTGGGAATATTGACTTGAAGGGTGACCACTTGGTGATAAGGTGTGAGAAAGTAATACTTTTTAGGGCTGGATGGTAGTAGTACCTATTTGCCCTTTGGGACAGATGTGTTATGAAGAGAATTTGGATGGGTCAATCTCCGTTATAGGAAGGGAACAATTTGTATCTGATGTGTTTGTTGGTATAAGTTGCATGGTCTACGCGGGCGGATGTCATATAGGCTATGAAATATTGAGTTGGCTTCGATTTGACAGTATTGTGATAGCAAAGTAGAATTAGTGGTTGTGAGTTCTTTCAGGGAATGGTTTTCTGATCAAAATTAGGTGGTAGTGTTACTTGTGCTGAGTGAAGATTAGTGGAGTAGACAGTCACATTTCTTCACAAAAAAAATGTGTTCGTGGGTTAACTTGGCAATTTTGAGGTTAGTGATAATAGGGCATTGTTGAAACCAAAAGATTGTTAATTTATGAGTATTTCACAGTTGTTTAGTATTGAGTGAGTGTGAAAGTCATATATGTGTTGGTAAGCTGGACTCGTCATAGGCTAATAGGAGCCAGTGATCGACTAACAGGATTAAATCTTGCGCTGGAAAAGTGTGGAGGTATATTTGAAGGATTACCGGGTATTACATCTTATTTTTGGATGAGATTTGTGGACATTGGTATGTAAAGGTTAATAGTTGAGAAGTTCTATAATTACTGGTATAATGACTTTGGAGTTGACCGAAGGACAGGGAAAAAATTCACAGTTGGTTGGATGTGTATGGTTCGACAAATTAAGGTAAATATTGGTTCTTCATAGGTGAGCATCATTTAAGGAATATCGAATAAGGTGTTGGTCAATGGGGTTATTTACGGTAACAGATTGATGACGGTGTGACCAGGTTAGTAAACTTATGAACCAATAATGAAAGAAGGATTATTTCGGTTAGAGATTTTTTTAGCAAGGGTACTTCGACAAAACAATATGAGAATTTTAGAAGGTTTGAGCAGTGATCAGTCATTAGTGGTGCTTATGATTTGAATGAAAGGTGTGAATTGAGAAATTAAGATAATTTGGAATGAGTAAGGTAACTCTTTGAGAAATGGGAGAATTTGGATTCAAAGCAATGCGAATTCTTGGGTTAGGTGTGGATTATGGTGGCTTTAGTTTCGCATCTTTCAGATCGGGTGAAATTCTTAGTATGCTCGGAGGAGTAGGTCTATGATAATTAACTAAGTGTTATGACAAATGTTCCATGGGGTTGTGATTGGCGATTGGTGGGAGACTAAGTTGAAGCATTGTTGATTAATAGCATGGGTGAGTATTTCTGGTAATGAAGACATGAGATAATTGCGCAACGTAAGGTGCATTGATCATATAATAGATGTGTTAGGATTTGGTAAGGCACGAGGGTTGCAGGATTTGATGCCTTAGGGATTGATAAAAGATAGTGAGGTCTTACTATTAGAGACTCGATGGGTGGAGGTGTAATAAATGAGGTCGCATGGTTTGTGTCGAAATGTTTGAAGTTGCTGGATATTTAATAGAAAATATAAGGAGGGTTTGATGTATTTAGAGTTCATAGGGTCCTATCTGACTTGTGTATCGAGTAGAAGTTGAGAAACATGAATGTTACAATCAAAGGTACAAATCTTCGGTACTAAGTTGATGACTTGGATGGAATCCAACTTTTGGAGTCGTGGATGATGACACATGATTGAATGCTCATGAGAAAAATGATAGAATAGGTCACTGCATGCTTATGGGAATACTATCAATTATGTTTAGAATCGGTTCAGATGACTATCGATGATATAGAGATTCAGCATTTTATTCCAAGTTAGATTTGTTCATATAGGGCCGGGTGGCCCGTGTTTATATTTCTTGAAGGACTTATAGTATTCCAGGAAACAACCGACAGGGGTTTAATGGATTTTAATTCGGAATGGAGGTATGACAATGTTACCGGTTCTCATTGGAGTTTACAAGTAGGATTCATGATATTTTCGGATGGAAATGATTTAGAAAGTTCTAATGGTTTGCACGGGTACTTGGTGATGTATTGAGGAGCTACAAATGGTTATGGGAAGTTTATAGAGTGATCATCTGATTTTCTACAGATCTGGCACGGTAAGGTAATCAGTAGGTATGCTTATAGTATGGTGATTTGGAGATTCGAGGAAAATTGGATTTGTGACGTGTGTGTATGTTTTTCTAAGGAATTTTGTGCAATGACGGCCTTGATAGTTGAGAAAGAAGGCTAGTAGAATCAGACTATGTTGGATTTTGGTTGTGGCTACAACTAAAGGATGATGGATATTATAGTGATAAGTGCAGATTCAATTGGACGCGTAAAAAAGTACAGTGGTGATCAAATTAGGGAATTCGAGCGGAACCAATTCAAATATATGGGAATCATCGGTTGAAGAAATTTCGGGTATGAAAAGGTGAAAATTTTAGTCATTGAGTTAAGTTAGAGGAAGTTTTGACTGATAACGTAATCAAGCGGTACTATCGGCATATTTCTTGCTCGTTGAGGCTTTTATGAGTTGTATAATAGAGATTCCTTAGTTGCCGTCAGCGTTCGTACTCTTCTTTATTGTTCGAGGATAAATGATTGTTTAATTGATATCTAATATAACGACCCGATCGGTCGTTTTGAGAACCAATTTTCTATTATGCATATCATCTATTCCAGAAGTCCCGTGGTAATTATTTTGACATGCGTGCAAAATTTGAAGTCAAACGGATGTCATTTGGTTCACTTTGGGAGAAGGTTTCACTATGAAAATTCTAGCATTCAATTATTTGGATAAATTATTTAATTTAGGAAAACGTGATCTGATTGGCGATCCGAATATTCTGTTAGCTTTGAAATACTATTTATGACCTGTAGAAATTGACAGACTATAGAATTAGACCGTTTTGTTAGATTTTGATAATTAAATCGGTTTTAGCATTAAATATGCCTATTTATGATGAAAGGATGGTCACAGGAAGAAATAAGACCCGGATTTGAAATTTGTTGTTTCCGTTAGCTTTAACTCAATATTTATGACTTGTGAGGATGGGTAGAGCGATTCCCGAGACTTTCAGAGGAGTTTTTATAACACCTTGTACCTTCAAACTAAGCCTTGTTTATGATCCACGAGTGTAGGAAACCAAAACGGGGAGTTTAAGTTGAAAAATCAGTTTCAATTCTGCAGACCAGATTTGACGCCAGGCTATACGGACCGTATAACATTTCATGGCCTGTCAAAACGAACCGTCAATTTCATTTTTGAAATTAATGGAAAGACTATAAATTTTACAGATCGTCAAATTATTGACGCCCCGTCGATCTTCACCATCCCAGAAAACCAGCTTTTTACAACTCTCTGAAAAATTTCAAGACCATGCCGGTCCATTTATATGCACCATAGAAAATTCTACGGTCCAGACCCAAACCGTCAAAAATTCGACGGACTATAGAATTAGACTGTCAAAGTGTTCCGACACCAAACCGTATAAATATGAGACTTAGACTTTAGAAATCAGTTTTTCACTTCTCTCAAGCCCTAGCACGAAGGTCCTATTCTCCCATCATTCCCATAGCTCAAGGTAAGCCCTTTCCATGTATTTTCCTGCAATTCTAACATTGTATAATCAATTTCTAAGAGAAATTCACTATTCTTAACTTATAGTTTTCAAGATAAACTCAATTCAAGGTTTCAAGGTGCAATCTTTGAAGTTCTTCGTCAAAGTCTGAATTTTTTATACAAGTTTGGAAGCGAGTAAGGTATGTAGAGCTTCTATCCACGTGGAGACATCATTGTTCTTCCCCAAGCCACATGTAATCCATGAAACAAGATTTATTCAAACCTAGGGTTTGTGGCTCAAGTTCATAATGACATTATAAATGCTCAATTATATATATAAATATCATGTTGTCGTTGTTATATTCATGATATGTCAATCGTGATTGTCATGAACCTGTCCATAATCCATGAACACATGCTTTGATTCCCATGAATTCTAGAATACAAGTTATTAATATTATTACTCAGTGTCATGAACTTATATATGTTTCTCATAATTTATATAATTTATATTATGTATTTCTTCACATGTCAAATTATGAATTTACAAGATTATGTTTACAAGCTATTTCATTAAAATTCATGGGCTTTCAAGCCAACTATTTTCTAGTACATGTTTTGGACGTTGCACAAATTACCAAGAGGGCTCAGATAGCCTGAAACTACGTATGCCAACGTAGGATAAGGGTTGCTCCACCAAAGGATGATACCTTCAGATTATTATTGGATCCATTATGTTCATGTTCATTACTCGTACTCCGGCAAGGTACGAGATGGCTTAGCTGATCGGGCAGAGATCAGACTCCACGTTCATGCATGGTGGTTCATGTCGATTTTACTAATGCTCTCCCATAGATATATAGATATGTTTACAAATATACAGATTTCATATTTTACTTATACTATCATATTCATAGTCATGTTCAATTTCAGTTTCATGTTTCTGTTATATCATGTGCTTGCTCATTTCTTTCTGTTTCTTTACATACAATACAATTCAAATGTACTAATGTGCCTTTTCATGGGGCCTGCACTTCACAATGCAGGTGGTGAATTTCAGGGAAACAAAGATGCTCAGTAGGATTGCTTCAATAACAGCTGTTTGGTGAGCCCGATTTCCTTTGGGGTGTCATGTCTGCTATTTCATGATTATATGTATTCTATGCTAGAGGTATTTAATTAGTGGACCCACAATCAATAAAAGAAGATGTATACTACGATACTAAGTTAGTTGGAAAAATTGGTTTTAGATATAATTCATACGTACAAAGCAATTCTTCAGATAAAATTCATATAAGCAGCAATCTCACTCTTTAGATTTAATTGTTATAATTCACACACACACGTCGAAGCAGCAATACCTTTAACCTTGGAATTCATATGTTCACTTTGGAATTCTTGTGAAGATCAAGAAAACGTTCCAGCAACATTTGGTTCACTTCGAGGATAATTTTCTCTTCGATTGTACTTCTTGTTCAAGAACTTAATCGAGGTATGTTATGGAAAATACTACTTTCTTTTGGCATGTTCTAAGTCACGAGGGAAATCTTAGCTTTCTATTGTGCCGCAAAAGGGGGTCGCTTTCTTTCCCCCCAAAATAACGTAACGTAATATTGTTTCATAAATGATTCTACTCTTAGTAGTTAAGGATGTTCAGGTTATTCCTTCCTATTATCAAAACATGTCTAAATATGTTCCTAAATCCTTATTGAGGTATATGGAAAAGATGTTAGTATTCATAATATTAATCGGAGGTGAAGCGATATTACATCACTCCGACAAACTTATATTGTCTTATTATCATATCATTCATGCATTATATTCATGTACATACCTTGAACTCAAATGAGTTATATACTCTACTATATGTATGCATTATATATGTATGGGGTATGGGAAAAGGGAAGGCGTTATATACACACACCACCTGTAGCTGGTACATATATACACGATAATGATTATGCCCACAGAGGCCATTATGATATGATGGGGATGACCACAGAGGCTTGATGGCGTTATATACGCATATGTATATGTATCACCGCATTGTGCATGACACTTAGGCATATTATGGCCCTCAAATGCATTATCTACTGGTTGGTTATTTCTCATCTCAGTTTACTTTCATGTTTCTGTTATGCTATTCTTCATGCCTGACATATTCGGTACATCAGTCTTACTGACGTCCCTTTTGTCAAGGGACGTTGCGTTTTATGCCTGCAGGCTCAGGTAGACAGGGCGACGGTCCGCACTAGTAGGTTGTTGGTTCAGCTGATATTGGAGTACTCTATTTGTTCCAGAGTTGCAGTCTAGTCGTTGTATGATATTTTGGATATGCATATAGGCATGGCAACGCCCTGTCCCAACCTTATGATGTTACGTACTCTTTAGAGTCTTGTAGATAGTTGTCCTTTGTATAGTAGTCGTGTATGGCCTTGTCGGCCTTAGTATGTATATATGCATAGGTTGAGTTCTTCAGTTTGTAAGATTTTACGTAGCTCCTTTTCAGTTTATCATTTCTATGTGTCAACAGGGTATTTGGTGACGACCCTCGTGGCCCATGATTAATCATGGTTAGATGTTAAATATAAGATTGGTGGTACTCAGCAAATAAGATCTGGGTATCCGTCATAACCCTTCGGTTTAGTAGGTCTGTCCTAGGGAGTCTACAAGCCGTGTCTAGTAGAGTCTTATTTATGGGTGTGTTGTGCACTACACTTATAGACATGAGGCTACAGCGCATCTAGGATAATGGTTACCTTCCTTTTTTATCTAGAATTGTGCTATAGAGCTGAGTTGTAAGAATTTCTCTGTAAACCTTATCGTGTTTATGATTGCAACAATGCCTTCTTACAATAGGGCTATGATTAGCAGGGAGATTGAGTATAAATGCGAGTAGTATCCTCTCTATGGAGACAGATCCGTTAGAGGATATAAGTAAGTTGCTTTGTCAGGTATCGAAAAATCTAATAGTACCACGGGAGTTAATGGAAGCTCCCGTAGCACTAGTCCTACCACCGGCTCTGTCTGAGAAGGATGTAAGGAGAGAGGTGTAGGTATTGAATCAATTGGTTGCCTCTCAGGAATGACTTTAGCCTAGAGTGTCTGTAGAGATAGGCCCCTTGAAGGGTCAAGGAGCTCATAACCCAAGGAGTTTATTAATCAGGGATCGCCCATATTTATAGGTTTCAAAGATGCTAATATCTTAGGGTCAAAGTTGTAAAGGTCGAATGAGACCACCCCGATCATCTTGTAGTCACTATGGTCGAACACATGTCGGATCATGCCACAAAGGTACAGTGGGTTGGTTTAGTATGGCAGCCATGGCCACAACATTTCGAAGTGTCCCAAGTTGATGCGCAAAGGTAAGGATAATATGATTATGAGTTGTACAGATGAAAGGCAGTAGATATCATTGGAAGGTTTAGTAGGTTATGAAAATCTACACGTTTTACAGTGACTCTTGTTGGTTAGAATGAGGGAATATATTATGTACGTGTGACCTAAATTATAATGTCCTACCCAGAATAGATTGAGAATTGTCATAGGATATCATTAACGAGAATGGATTGCCCCAACTGAATCGGGTGAATAGTGACCATCAATAAATTTAAGAAGATCACGTAAAGTGACTTACCCAGAATAGTGAGCCCAAGCCACATATAAGGATTGAGTTATCCACAGTAGTGAAAGGGGACATAAGCCTCTCGTCCATGTGTAAATGGCCATACTGTGTATTATTGAGAATTACATGTATCAATGTTAGTAGGCTAAGGTATGCTATATGCATTAGACTGGTAAGGTCTTCATCTTCATTGTGCAACATGTTACAATTCTAAATAACCTCTGGATAACAATAGCTTGTTAGGGGAAATTGAGGACGAGATTTATGGAACAATCGAGGACTGAGCCGTGATACATTAAATAAAGTTTCAACCCAAAAACCCCAGCTTACACATTCACATACCAAGGCTGACAAGGCCGTACATGAAAACTAACCATAGGACACCTATCTACAAACCTCTAAAGAGTAAACATACCACGACCAAACCGCGACTCCAAAATGAATAGAGCGCTCCAAACATCAGCTGAACCAGCAACCCACTAGGGCGAACCTTTCACTCTCGCAATATAAACATGCGGGCATAAAACGCAGTGTCCCCCGACAAAAGGGACGTCAGTACGACTGATGTACTGAGTATGTCAGGCATAAGAAATAACATGGCAGAGATATATCATAGTCTAAAATAGAAATAGTTGAACATTCGTAAATGCCTCTGAGGGCCCTAATACATATGCCTAAAAGTTATGCACAATGCAATATACATATATACCAGCCTCTTCGGGCATCTTCCTTACCATAACAGCCTCTATGGGCATTATACCATATAATGATTAATGAATGTATGCACAATGCAAATGCGACATACTAATGTCCACACAGGAATCCTCTCATAACCGCCTCTGTGGACAGCAGGTTATATCGCCACACAAGGGCATCACATCGTCACATCATGTTGGCCTCTTCGGGCTCTTTTTTTTGTGATAGTATGTACCAGCTGCAGGTGATGTGCGTATTTAATAACTTTTTCCCTTTTCCCCAATTCCCATACATATATATATATATAATATTTACCATATAGTAATGTGCATAGCACAAGTGGTCCATGATAATATATGAATGCAATGCAAATGAAATGTATGAATAATAATAAAACATCCGGAGTGACACAATATCCTTTACACATTTGGTTAACATTGGGAACATCAACATCTTTTCCGGTGTGCCTTATTAAGGTCTTAAAAACATGCTTGGATATTCTTTCAACATAGGAGTCGATGACTTGATCATCCTTAACTACTAAGAGTAGAGTAATTTATGTATCAAAACGATAGTTATGTTTCGCACATAGAATTATGCCAAAAAGAATGAAAGAGTCTTGCATACCTTGTTGTCAAAATTATCTAAGTTTCGCGGGTCCTTGTAAGCTCTATGAACGATTATCTACACACACTGACGATTTAAATCATAATCGACTCAAAATATTAGAAACTGATTCTTAGAAACATTCTAGCGAATACCTTGAACGCATAGAACCTATATTCCTTCTATATCGAAATCTATACATGTAGCGAAACACCCAACCCTCTTAATTCTTATTTTTACTGCAACAATTTCCAAACAGTGCAATGATTTCATATGCAAACCCAGTAACTTACAATTACAATAGTCCCGACAACACCCAACCATACTTAGCACTTTCAACAATCGTCCTGGAACTAGTTGGCAAGAATGAAATTCTAAAATTGTACTAACTTTAAGAACAACGAAGGTTGCCTCTTTTAAGCGTAGTGACGAGCGTCGTCGGAAAATCTTTCACCCCAAACAGCTTCCGATAAACAGAAACAAAACCCAAAATCGATTCGCGCCAGAATCCTTTCGCATTCAAGGTTCTTGTTTAGCTTCTGAGTTTCTAGGCTTGTGTAAGGCTTCGATTCTACTGGAATTAAAGCCCAGAACACCTTGAATTTCTCCCCTTTTTGTCTATGCGAAAGCTTACGAAAATCCCTAAATTCGACTGAGAATTTTCAGAGAGTTATCGTTGAGAATTTTTTTACCCCTTCTGATTCAAGTGTAGAGGCCTCTTCTTTAAGAAAAGGTTTCACAAGAGAAATTGAAAGAGATGAAGTTTTTTTTTAATAAAGAAGAGAATGAAGGTATGGAGCTTTACATAGCTTCCATCGGTCGACTGCCTTGGCTTAGTCATCCCACAATGACTTATAAGCGTACACGTGATGTTTCACTAGGTGTTGTCCCCCTTTTAATTAATTAATCCCAAAATTAATTAATACACATAATTAAATTCCCGATCCCAATTCACTTAAATCCCGACGACTTATAAAATCCTCTTATAGCTAATGTCATAATTCCTGTAATATAATACTAGTCCATAATTTCTTCGGGGATACACAATTATTATTATTAATCCCCGTTGTCACACTTATTAAATCCAAAATTATTTCGGGATCATGTCCTTTTATAAACTAATTTTCTTATTAGCCTATGAAGTACAACATAAACTTCCCGGGGCCCGGTCCACTTGCCTACGTTTAAGAGTTCAACCGTTACCCGAAAATACTGGATGTTACATCCTCTCCCCCTTAGAAACATTCGTCCTCGAATGTCGGTATGACATATCTAACTCTTGTCACAATAAAAATGAATACACAGCTGACCAAGTTCAGTAAAAGCTAGAGAGGAAGTATCAAATTTGTCATTCCCATTCATAAAAAACATGGGATACGACATTCATGGATTAATTCAGATTATCATTTAGATTGTGAGAAGATACATATCAATCTATGACTACCTCTAAAGAATAGACTCAAGTTTCATATACACACTAAAATAAACACATAGCGATACCTTCCAACTTTAGTAACCCTGTGTGAAGCAATCTTTATCTAGCTAATTGCTTATATAGAAAGTTAATAGGGTGATGGATTCTTGCCTAGGTCTGTAGTATATCTTATACATTCTTTAAATTCAAACAGTAGGTAAAGAAGGTAGAGGGTCCTAACATCTAGTTTAGAGTCCAATATGTAACATAGTTATTTAAAACAGTTCACAAATCAGTGCATTAATCATGCTTCAACTATTTTATCATCCCATGACTAATTCAGATCAAGTTCCCAGGTTCCTTCTAACTTCATAGTCTCCCTGCTAGTGTTTAAACCAGTTTAGTTGATCATTTCTTTTGGCACTGGTTTAACCTAGAGTGCAGCAAATACAACTGCTTATTTTAAACTCTGGCCCTGCCCAGGATTTATAGCAATCATCTGCCTCAAAATGAAGACAGCAACATGTGTTTGAACATGACACAATTCTTACCAAGGTGCAGCAGTGATAACAGTAACAAGTAACAGCAAAACATCAGTCAAATAGCAGTCAAACAGCAGCAACAAGTGACCTCAAACAACAGCCAAAACATGGTAGCTAAATGCATCAGAAAAATAACAGGTATACACAGCAACCAACGCAATATAACAGTGTCAATAACCAATGTAGCAGCTAATGGAAAACAGTCATCAATATTCAAAAAATGGAACACAGACAGCAACAACCAGCCCCCCTCACCAGTAGTAGCCACTCCCCTTTTGAAACAACAACCACATAGCCTTAAAGCATAACTAAACAGCCTTAACAGCAACCATAAATGAGCCAGAAATGCAACAATCATTTGTACTAAAGCACAGTAGATTAGCAGCCTATTTAACACAACATGGCAGCTCAACAAGTGCAATAGCTGCAGCAAAACCACAGTAGTAAATAGCAACCATTTATATCAAGTTACAGCAACTCAGGGAAACATAGCAGCATATGATAGGAATTAGTAGTAAAACATCAGCCAATAACTCAAAGGGTATAAGATCATTTCTCAAAGTGCAATATTTTGAGGACCTCACAAGTGCATTTTTGCATAGCATGGATATCATGTCTTAAAGAAGGAGTTGAAATACACAACCTAGACAAAGTAGCATTTCAACATATAAAAGCATATTCTTATCATGGTTCTTATAATTATGCACAGATCACACACTTTAATCAACATATTATCATATTTTAATTTGACAAATATCAGGCCAAACCTAATAGAATATTTTTTTAACATAAACTAAGATTTCTTAAAACTATCTACACTGGAGACATATCCAAAGACAGGACAATTAGTTGTCATAGCTGGCACATAATGAACACAATCAATCTTCCTATTCAAGTTCACTAGTTATTTAAGTACTTCACAATTCAAATCACATTTCAACACATTTTGTTTCTAGCTTCAGAATCTGATCCAAGCTTACACATCTCACTATTGGTATTCAACTCTAAGTGAGGATATAAACAAATCACTAAACACATGTTCCAATCCCCATGGCCTTCATGACCCCAGTCCATACTTGACATGTCTTTAGACAATTCATAACTGGATACAACCACATGTTAGGGACTGATTTAGGGGTGACATGATGAGGATGGTCATAAGGTAAGTTGTAAGTGAACCATTTAACAATTTATAACCCCCTACACACCAACAATTTCCAAAAAGACAAGCAGAAACTAGCCAAAGGATACATATATATATTAGACTCAGTTTAATCCCAGACTTACAAAATACAGATTTCATAGACTCATCAGACCAAGCAACATATATCATAGTACCTCCTAACTAATCAATGTCCTAAAGCATATCAATAATACCACATCATTACATACAAGCCTATACCAAATTTGTCACATGAAAACAGATTCATATTTAGTCGAAATTATCCCTAACGAACATTAATTACTCCAAAATCAGTTCAATCAAAATTATTATTGCCTAACTTATGCATAAAATAGTTTTAAAGCCATTTCATGACTTAACTAAAATCACACCAAACTACACAACAACCTTATCAATTCACATACAAAATTCATACATTCCTTTGATTAATCCAAACATATAACCTTATACCGGTTACACACAATACATCATTTAGTTAAGGGAGCTACTTTAGAGACCTTATGGATTATCGGGATAGGTACTAGGACAGCCTTATGCTCTTGTTGGTGAACCTGCACTATCCTATCTTGGTCCTATATATGAGCCTCGATCCGACACACTTCGGAATGAAACTCTCTTATCCTTACTACCCACTCGCCTTCTCTTTTCCTGACTCCTGTCTTCCCCCGACGCGTATCCCATAACATAGACCGGCGAGCCATGATTAACAAATCCCCAAGATTGAGGACTATCCAGAATCTCAGAAGGGTCGGGGTTATTGAGTGACATGCATACTCGGTCATGGCGTGATATCTGAGGAAAATCCGGTTGTACCCGTCCCTGTGTTTTTCCCCCTATCCCATGGTCAGTGGGGCCCGACACTGACACTAAAGTCCTTGGTGAAGTCGAGACTTCCCCCACTCCACTTCCCGCTGGAGGAACCGAGGGTGTTCGAGCGGGTGACTCATATGGATCCTCAGATGGATGCTCCTCCATAGACTCCATGATTTCTGACGGATCTGAGTCCATGGTATAACTCACCTCTCTTCTTTCAATTTCTGTAACCCTCCTACCCGTGCCAGCAGGTGGTATCTGTCTAACATCTTGTCTTGCGACAGTACTCACATTCTTATTATCCGAGGTGCTTCTTATTATGGATGTTACTGCAGTTGCAAATGAGAAAATTAAATTAGGAACAAATACTCTTATGACTCAGCGCTATCGAACGATCTAGATTATGAAGGAATGGAAATAATTCTAAATGCCTTGTAGTCTCCTGTTTATAAGTGTGGCGCGCAATACACCCATAACCAAGACTCTACTAGACACGGCTTGTAGACTCCCCAGGACAGATATGCTCTGATACCAAGTTTGTCACAACCCAAACCGGAGGGACGCGATGGGCACCCGGACCCTACCCATCGGGCACCACATCTACACTCCACCCTTAATCATAATTAACACAGACTGAGCCGTGATAGATTAAATAAAGTTTCAACCCAAAAGCCCCAACTTACACATTCACATACCAAGGTTGACAAGGTCGTACATGACAACTAACCACAGGACACCTATCTACAAAGCCTCTAAAGAGTAAACATACCACGACCAGACCACGACTCTAAAATGAATAGAGCGCTCCAAATATCAGCTGAACCAGCAACCCACTAGGGAGAACCTATCACTCTCACAATATAAACCTGCGGGCATAAAACGTAGCGTCCACAGACAAAAGGGACGTCAGTACGACTAATGTACTGAGTATGTCAGGCATAAGAAATAACATGGCAGAGATATATCATAGTCTGAAACAGAAACAATTGAACATTCGTAAATGCCTCTGAGGGCCCTAATACATATGCCTAAAAGTTATGCACAATGCAGTATACATATATACCAGCCTCTTCGGGCATCTTCCTTACCATAACAGCCTTTATGGGCATCATACCATATAATGATTAATGAATATATGCACAATGCAAATGCGGTATACTAATCTCCACACATGAATCCTCCTCTAACAGCCTCTGTGGGCATCAGGTTATATCGCCACACAAGGGCATCACATCGTCACATCATGTTGGCCTCTTCGGGCTCTTTTTTGTGATAGTCTATACCAGCCTCTAAAGAGCCTTGCATACCTTGTTGTCTAAATTATCTAAGTTTCGCGGGTCCTTGTAAGCTATATGAATGATTATCTACATTACACTGATGATTTAAATCATAATCGACTCAAAATATTAGAAACAAATTCTTAGAAACATTCTAGAGAATACCTTGAACGCATAGAACCTATATTACTTCTATATTGAAATCTATACATGTAGCGAGACACCCAACCCTCTTAATCCTTCTTTTTACTGCTGTAATTTCCAAAACAGTACAATGATTTCACATGCAAACCCAGCAACTTACAATTACAGCAGTCCCGACAACACCCAACCCAAACATAGCACTTTCGACAATCGTCCTGGAACTAGTTGGCAAGAATCAAATTCTGAAATTGTACAAACTTTAAGAACAACGAATGTTACCTCTTTTAAGCGTAGTGACGAGCGTCGTCGAAAAATCTTTCACCCCAAACAGCTTCCGATAAATAGAAACAAAACCCAAAATCGATTCGCGTCAGAATCCTTTCGCATTCAAGGTTCTTGTTTAGCTTCTGAGTTTCTAGGCTTGTTTAAGGCTTCGATTCTACTGGAATTAAAGCCCAGAACACCTTGAATTTCTCCCTTTTTGTTTATGCGAAAGCTTACGAAAATCTCCAAATTCGACTGAGAATTTTCAGAGAGTTATCGCTGAGAATTTTTTTACCCCTTCTGATTCAAGTGCAGAGGCCTCTTCTTTAAGAAAAGGTTTCACAAGAGAAATTGAAAGAGATGAAGTTTTTTTTTTAATAGAGAAGAGAATGAAGGTATGGGACTTTACATAGCTTCCATCGGTCGACTGCCTTGGCTTAGTCATCCCACAATGACTTATAAGCGTACACGTGATGTTTCACTAGGTGTTGTCCCCCTTTTAATTAATTAATCCCACAATTAATTAATTATATACACAATTAAATTCCCGATCCCAATTCACTTAAATCCCGATGACTTATAAAATCCTCTTATACCTAATGTCATAATTCCTGTAATATAATACTAGTCCATAATCTCTTCCGGGATACACAATTATTATTATTAATCCCCGTCGTCACACTTAGTAAATCCAAAATTATTTCGGGATCATGTCCTTTTATAAATTAATTTTCTTATTAGCCTACGAAGTACAACATAAACTTCTCGGGGCCCGATCCACTTGCCTACATTTAAGAGTTCAACCGTTACCTGAAAATACGGGATGTTACAATCAAATATTCGGCTGACACATACATTACAACCGACAGAGCCAAACACAACTACTATACACAAGACAACTGCCTACAAGCCTCTAAAGAGTACATGACATCACCAGGACGAGACAGGGCCCCGCCATACCATATGTGTATGCAAAATATCATACCGAGACTCGACTGCAACTCTAGAACAAATAGAGTGCTCTCACATCAGCTGAACCAGTAACCTACTATCGCGAACCGTCCCATTGTTTACCTGAGCCTGCGGGCATGAAACGCAGCATCCCCCGACAAAAGAGACGTTAGTACGACTGATGTACTGAGTATTTTAGGCATGAAAATAGCATAACAGGAATACAAGAATAAACTAAAACATTATTAGTCGACAGAAATAACTGACCAGAAGTAAATGCCTCTGAGGGTCCTAGCACATATGTCTAAATGTCATGCATAATGCAAATGCGGTATACATATAAATATTGGCCACATAAGGGCATCTTTCAATCCATAACAGCCTCTGTGGGCATCATTTCATTATCATATTGGACACACAAGGGCATCAATATTGGCCACACATGGACATCTTTCTTTTCGTGATATCTGTGCCAGCTGCAAGTGGTGACGCGTATATAATGCCTTTTCTTTTTCCCCACCCCTACATATATATAATTCATACTATATAGTAGTGTATATAACACATATGGATCTAGGGTAATACATGAATATAATGAAAATGCATGAATAACAAGAAAACATTTTTGAACTTATCGGATGACATAATATCCTTGTACCTCCGGCTAACATTGGGAATGTCAACATCTTTCCCACATACCTCAATAAGGATTTAGGAACATATTTAGATATGCTTTTAACATAGGAATCAATAATATGAACATTCCTTAACTACTAAGAGTAGAATAATTTATGGAAAAATATCACAGTTACGTTTCGTTACATGGAACATTTCAAAAGAAGAAATAATTTACCTTAATATACCTTTAGTCGATCTAGTTGTCGACACAAAGTATACCAGTTGTATAGCACCTCAATCTTATATGCCAAGAACTACTCTTCTTTCACCTTACTTCACTTCGATGAAATTTTTGATTTGCAGCATCCTTTGAAAACCACGTGGGCATGATCTTTATCTCGTTCTTTGTGTTTTCTTAACTCATTGAACTTGGTATGTATGTTTTATCGAAAGCAGTAGAATTTATTTGCTAAAAATGAGAAGTGTGGGAACGTTGCTGCTACATCATATGTACGTATATGCCATATTGTTACACCATTCACGTTAAAAGTTTTAAATGAAAATAATGGGCTTCATTCTATACAAATAGTAGTAATGCATGTTGTTTCTACTCTTTTACACGTGTACTACATAAAACTATTACCACAGATTAGTCATCCACCAATATTCCTCATAATGCCACCTGGATAGTGATATCCCCTCGTACATACCCAAATATCCCTCTTACTAAATTCTTTAGTCTTTACAACATTTCCATAATTCTCCATGTCTTTCATTAATTCAACATACACTCAATTACACACATGATTAATTCTTGATCCAATTCACTTAAATAATAATCACCTTTAACACACTTCATATACTCATTCTCATAATTATGAGGTACAACTATAAGTCCATGACTTCTTTATACACACACCATATATTATTCCAAATCCCCATTGTCACACTTATTAAATCCTAAATCATTTTGGGACTTTATCCTTTTATACATCAAGCTCTTGACGCGAACACTTAAATATAACAAAATTTCTCCAGGGCTCAAGTCTACTTCCATATGTCTAGCGACTCAAACCATGGTCCGAACGTATGGGGTGTTACACTAATCCTACTCCTCGCCACGCTGGAAACACAAGTGTCATTCAGATTGCCAGACTATCCGGAAAGTTTTAGGTAAAGGAGTCATTACTCTTCCACATGTGTCTAGTAATCTTCAAATAGCTGGTGTGTTCACAAAATCCATGGCACGACAACGTCATCAATTTCTAGTGGGTAAATTGATGTTTCTTGATTTACCGGCATCAATTTGAGGGGGATGTAAACATAATGACCAGATCATGAATAGCTATATTGATTTGTGTCTACTGATATTAGGAATATCAAAATATAAATTATATGTAATACTTGTATATATTTAGCTTTCCATATTTAGAGATAGGAGATATTTAGAAATAATTATACCATATGTACAAGGATGTTATAGTTGGGAATAGATAATATTCAAGAATAGGAATAGCAAATCTTTAGAAATGTACAATCAACATTCTTTCTATTTAATGACCCTCTTTCTTTTTCTTTAAATAGAGAAAGTGGTGGCTAGATTCGCGTTCCCTCCGACGAAGCTTAAAGCAGGCATCAAGAGCGTTGAAGGGAGCCCACAACTCTCAAACCCTGAAAGACATTCATTCATCAAATTGACAATATATACATAATATAAACGTATTCAACAGAAGATTACTTTATTAACCTTTAAACTCTCTTTAGTTTTTCCTCTAAATTCAATTATTAAATAGTGAAGGTAATTAAATTAATGTTTTTGGATACAACTTTTGGTCACGTTCAAAGACTACTTTGGTTGGGAGGTTTCTGCTTAATTTTGCATGTCATATATATTGGTTATATACTTAAATTAACAATATATATGAGTCAAACGTGACTATTGTTTGGTGGAAGCATTGACAACCGAGCAAATCTGAGTAAACATAGTATTATGATCCACCGTTTAGCCTAAACAATTCAATGGAGAATAAAATATTATATACAATTGTCTAGACAAATTTTCAATTCAAAATTAAAATACACGATAAAATTTAAAAAAAATCAAATATGCATAGAGTATAGCTAAAAAGATAGCTCTGCCCTGGACGTAGAGTTAGCACAAAAGCACTTGTTCAATCAGCTTGTCCAAGTTCAAGTATGAAGATCCACCATTAGGACTTAACAGCCTTTCGAATTTCCTGTTTCCTCTCCATTGCTTTTCTTTTTATCTCTGTTCCCCTTTCACAACCCTCTCAATTTCTTCCCTCTTCACATCTTCATCAATCTCGATCCCAACTCCCCACTTCTTGCAACAACACATACGATTAGTCTGTTAATTCCCGAAAAATTGCCAACAAAGCATAGGCACCCCCTGCAGACGAACTTTCAAAAACAGAATTCCATCCACAATGAATCAAGAACCCTCCTATGGCTGGGTGTTCCAACACTAGAACTTGGTCACACCAAGTTACTATTCGGGCGGGAGAGGAACCACATCATCACCAATAACAAGATCAGGTTGAACTATCCACAAGAAATTCTTCATACTATTAGCAAGTCCCACGCAAATTCTTCAAATTGTGTACTTGTTATTACCGTTATGCTACCAAAGTTTACGTAAGCCACTGATGCTGGTTCTCGTGAGTCGAGCAATTGAATGCAATATTAGACTTCAAATTCTCTGTACCGGTATCTGTAGGCAAGGAGAGTAAGAGGTTCGATAGCATAGAGCCGATTAAAAATGGATGAAAGTGATGTTAAAGCTTGGGGTTCTAAGGCTTCAAATGTGTGTATTAAGAAGACAGCAGAAGATCTTTTAACTTTGGTTAATGAGAACTCTTTGATGATACAATTAAGCATTGGGTCATTGGAATTGGTTTTCCAAATAGGTGTTGGAATGTCTCCTAAACGGATACTTCCTACTTCAGGAACCCAATCAATGGTTTGCTCCATGAACTCACTCTTGAGATAACTATCATCTGCCAATTCCAAGATGGAGAAAGATCAGATCTCTTTTTCTTATATATTTTTTGAGAATTCAGCTGATACTAAAAGATTTTTACACTATTAAGTCACCTAAATAATATGTTTTCCATCTCAATATATGTAGAGGTGTTTGCTTGGAGAACATAGTTTAAGAATAAAGGAAGCTTTTTGAAATTTATGGTCTAAAAAAGTCATAGTTATTCCTGTGCCGACAAATCATCTCATTAAAGGTAAAATGAGAAATTTAAAGTTAAGTTGTTACAAAATATAATAATGTGTTATTTTTTGTAGACTAACTATAGAGAAAAGATGTCACATAAATTGAGATGGATGAAGTAACTATATAGAGTATAATTTTCCTTAAAAAAGTGAGATTAATAACCCGTAAAATAAAGCGATTCATATAAGACAAGAAGTTAAAATACACTAAAGTTGGAAGCTCACTAGATTCGGTACAGCAATCTCTTTTGCTAAACAACAAAAATCCGTCCTAATCACATTTAACGATGATTACCAAAAAATCTTAGTATTAAAAAGTGGATACCCATTTCACAAGTAACCACTTAATTATCCATTCAACATTGCAGTACGATAACATATCAAACAAAAACTTCACACGAGCTTCAGAATCATCAGGTCCCATTTTACTTTTGATGGGGGTAGCAACAGTGACCAAGTTCGAATTGCTCAAACAAACCCATTATTTCTTGGATTTCAAATCTTTTTCTCTGAAGTCCAAACGTAAAATGAGTATTTAAAGTTGGAATTAGAAAATAAATGTTTGGATGCCAAAATTATTTGGACATATTTCACTAGGATAAGTAGTTAATGTTTTGTGAGCGAAAAATCATTACTATGTATTTATTTGAAATACTCCTCAAATCCATTTTAAGTGGAAATAAAAATGTAGTATGTCCAAAGGAAAAATAACTTTTACATTTAAGTGGTGAAAACCCCCTTTGAAGTAGTTGTGGATAGTACTGGAACAAACACAGCACAGTCATGGCGCTGAGAGTATAAAACAAGACATGAGGGATTCCAAGTTGTTCATCAGCATCAAGGGTGAAGGACATTAGCCCATCCGAAACTATGCAACTTACTGCAGGAATATCACTCGACTCTGACATCCTATCAAGCAGGTTGTGAAAAGGCGCACTGCAGTTTTTCTGGGTGGAAACACATAGTTCAATCACTTCTTGGGTGGCTTCCGGGTTTTCGGATGGTTGCAATATTCCGTCAGGGATTGTTTCGAAGCGGAAGCTCGGGGAAGAATTTAGGGATTCAGGTGATCCTGTGGCTTTGAGTAATATTCTTTTGTAGTTGAATTCTGTGTGAACAAAAGTTATGTGGAAGCCGTCGTGGTGAAGAAGTTTTGCTAGATTTAGCATTGGGTTGATATGGCCTTGAGCTGGGAATGGGACACAAACAGCATGAGGCTTTTGGTTTTGGCCTGATGATGACCGCATTACTATGCGCTTGTTGCTTAAATTTGGGTTTGCTCAATCCATTAGTACTCAAGTTGATGTTCCTTTATAGGTGGTTCCATCTTTCTTTTCTTCGGTCTCTTGAAAAAATAATTGTAACTCCATATCTTTCGTATAGTCTGGTTTAATATTACCATATAACAAAATAAGGGAGAATATATTTACAATCCTTAAATTTGTTAGTAAATTTACTTAGACACATGACTGACATTTCAATTGAACGTACACCTGAACATGAACATATGATAAATTGTTCATAAATAAGCACTTCCGACTCAATTTTGGAAAAGCTTTTGCACACATTCTCGTCTATTATGTAGATAAGTTAATCGCTTAAAATATGTCACATCCTTTAATTGTACACATTAACCTCAATAAGTCATAAAATCTCATGCATGTTCCAAATTGATGTTAATGTGTATAATTACAGAAGGAGACATATTTTATGTGATTTACTTATCCACGTAATGAACGTTTGCGAACACGCGCAAAAACGTTTTCAAAATATGAGTCAGAAGTGTCTAATATGAAGACTTTATCATGTGTTCAGGTGCTCAATAGAAATATGTGATATTCAAATGTCTAAGTAAAATTTATTGAAAATTTCCTGGGGATATTGATTTATTCAGCCAAAAAAATAAGTTTACTACATTATGAATCATGCCTTTGAGGTCAACTTTTCTTCATTAAATTTGTTATCACCATAAAGTACGTTAACTTTACTCAATGAGGTAAAAACATTACCAACTCTTGTGCTTATATTCTAGAAAATTACAAATTTGAGATCTAGTGAAGATAATACATACAGTAGTAATATCGTTTGTTGCTTTATATTACATTTCATTTGAATCGTGTTAATATCAATTGTTTATCCGTAAATCAGCACAGTTGAATTTGTATACGTGGTCAATGACACGTGGATCTCAAGTCACATATTAGATGTGAATTCTAGATGAATTGTACTGAAAATAAATAATAACAAGACAAGATAAGATAAGATAATGTTTAGCCTGAGTCTTATGACAACTTCTGGGCAAAGTAATGATAACTTGTATAAAAGCACAGAAATCAAGAGAATATCGATGAGTATTTTGTAATTGCTAGAATCTGATGGGTTACAATGAAATGAAGTGTCATGTTTATACATGAGCTACACGGGTACACAGCCCACAAAATATGCACTCATAAATGTAGGAGAATAATATTGTAATAATTGGACTAATTAATCTCTCAATAAATGCCATTAAAAGGTTTTTGAAAGCCGCATGACCGGCTTTGGTAACAATTGTCCGCTATGATGCAAACGACTCTTAGCCTTTTTTTATTACCGGTACTGGCCCTGCTCATGTCGCTCCGAGTGCCGGGCATACCAAGCTAGTAGTGTTGTAATCTGACGTGGGTTTGACTCAGTCTCATGCTCACGTGTCATACCATAATTCGTACAATGGTCTTATACGAATTTTACCCAATACAGATAGTCCTCGCACTTTCCGGTCGCAACTCCTGTGCAATCGGGAAGTGGATTTTAAATACCAACAAATCGACACTCTGTGTTCTGGCGGAAAACTTGAACCATAATGATTACAGAACCTGACAAACGTCACATCCATTTACTGCTTTTAAACAACGGTTACTGAACCATCTCTCTGATCGACGTGAACTGTCGTAATGATAGTTCACATCTGTTCACCTCCAAAAACGTTATATATTTTTATCATAAATAGGAGGCCAAATCTTTCACACAAGGCAACCACACCATCTACAAAAAAAATTCCATAACTTTGCTTTCCATCGTTCTTCACAGCTTCGTCAATAATGTCTTCTACTAAATCTTTTCCTTCCCGCACATCTGAGGATAACAACAATCCTCCCAGCCATCATCATGGGAAGGAACCCGTTTCCCCCACAACCCAGAAAGTGGATTTCCACTCTATTGCTCTCGAAATCCTCCCTTCAGGCTTGGTTTTTTCAGGAGACCTCCGCGTTCAAACCAACTACGAACATGTTGAAGACTTCGAGTCCAAAATAACAATCAAGCTTATTCCTACTGTTATAAAGGATTATGGGTTTTCTCCTGACATAATTTTCAGAATGGTTGATCCAGTTGACCGTGTGCATTATCATGTTAAAGGGTTTACTATGAAATACACCTATCCATTCACCATCGGTTTCAAACTCCCCATCCCAAAAATTATTGAGGATTTTTACCGTCGGTATAGGGTTTGCTTAGGTCAATTCGGAGACTTGTTTTTGCATCCATACGTTAGCCAAAGTTGCCGATGTTCCGTTTACTATCAACCACTTCCTATACAACCCTTCTGGGATGAACAACCTAACTTGCAGCCGACTTAGCCGGTGCCCAGGGACAACTCCATGCTTACGAGCATACCATCACTGAGCTTCAAGAAAATGTCAAAGGTGGAAACTTTGACGAGAATTGGTTATTTTGAAAAATCGAGTGGATGCTCTTAAGGAAGCAAGCAAATCGGGCTTCGATATTGCTTCAAAAATTATGGATGCAGAAATTGATTTGACTGATACTGAGTTGTCCGTGAAGGCTCTTCGTGGAGACAAAGAGGATTCGGACGTAGAGGCTGATGAAGAAAATGAACCCCTCCCAAACTGATCTTTTAATAACTCTTGTTTTTGTTAGCAAGACCTGAAACACCCCCGGCGGACCATGGAGCGGGCAGACCATAACCCCTTTGCACGAGTTTTTATTTTAGTTGTTTTTTGTTACCGAGTCACTTTTAGGCCCGGTTAGTATCTTTTTATAATTGGTCTGATTTCAGTCTGGAAGAACATGAATGAATGAATTTCCGTTCCACAATTCTGCTTCAAGTTTTCACTCTTTGTTTATTTTCATAAGCAAGCATTAGTTCAGACTTCATTACTTTACTTTTTGACCCGGAATCTAGCTTTGAGGTTCTCTTTATCATAATAGGTTAAGACTTAAAGTTTACAAACTTTCCAATAACCTTAATTAAATTTCAAAGATGTATTTTTCTTTTCATCTTTTTAATGGGGCCTCTTATGGCCTCCAAAGTTAGTTTCAGACTTAACTTGTCTCCGAACAACTTAAAACTCTAATATCTTGAGCCTTAACTTTTTGTTAAGGTTTTAATAAGAGAGAGTCCTTATTTTTAATGCTATAAAAAAGGACGTCTCATGTCCATTATGCACGGAATTTTTGATATGTTAATATAACAACATATGTTTCATGCTCGTGATGGCATAATTTATTAATCGTAAAAGGAAATTTTTATTGATCCATTTGACTTACAAATGTGAAGATAATTGCAAGAATAATCTGACTGTCATCTAGTGTGGTCAATTCAGTTACATATAGATTGAATATCCGGGCAGTCCCCAGAGTTAGTGCTCCTTAGAAGTGTTATAAATTTCAAAATCTTCACTTCATTCCGGGTGTATATGGCCCCCAGTATCTGAGACTTTATGCTATGAAGACTTGGATACTGGATAATTCTTTTCGGTAGCAAGATCGTAAACATGCTTATATTGTGATGTTGCCTCATTAAAAACCTTGCCGAAAAAACCCAATTGGGACAAAAACCGATCGAAGGAAAAAAGTGCAGCGCATGCTCAGACCTACTACACGTAGTACTTCTTCAAGTGACTTAAATTCCAATTGTTAGGAAGTATATTTCCTTGTAGGTCGGCTACCTGATAAGCTCCTTCACCGGCAATACCATTATAGTGTATGGTCTATCCAAATTTGCTTCAAGCTTTCCGGCATTACGCTCTCGGATACTTTGATTGACTCTCCGAAACACCAAGTCCCCAAGTTTGATGTATCGGAGATTTGTGCGCTGGTTGTAGTAATGCTCCATTCTTTGCTTTGGAGCTACCATTCGGACGTATGCTAAATCTTGACGTTACTCAAGCAAATCCAGGTGTAAGGACATTGACTCTGCATTTGATTCTTCCTTAGCCCAGAGATATCTCAAGCTGGGGCTTCCAACTTCTACTTGGATCAAGGATTCTGCACCGTAGACCAAAGAAAAAGAAGTTTCTCTAGTACTCGTCTTTGTCGTGGTTCGATATGTCCATAAAATCTCTGATAGTTTAGATGGCTAGTTTCCTTTTGCAGCCTCCAATTTCTTCTTCAATTTCTGAATTATAGTCTTGTTTGTTAACCCTGCTTATCCATTTGCACTGGGATGATAGGGAGTAGAGGTGATCCATTTGATATTCAATTCATCAAGGAAATTGGTGACCTTGGCACTGATGAAATTCTAGTCATTGTCACAAGCTATCTCCTTAGGGATTCCAAAACGACAAATAATATGTTGCCAAATGAAATCTTTCACCACTTTTTCTCATATGTTTACATAAGTTGCAGCTTCAACCCACTTAGAAAATAGTCAATTATAAAAATAATTTGAGATACTTGTTTTAGAGCCGCTGGTAAGGGTTCGATGATGTCAATCCCCTACTTTATAAACGGTCACGAGGATATTATCGAATGCAGCTCTTCTCCCAGTTGATGTAACAGTTGTGCATGACGCTGACACTTACCACATTTCCGTACAAATGTCTTCGTATCTTTTTCAATTTGGGGCCAATAGTAACCAGCCCTCATGAGTTTCCTCATTAGGGATTCTGCTCCCGAATAATTTCCATAAATGCCTTTATAAACTTTCTTCATCATGTAATATGTTTCATCGGGTCCTATGCACCAGGCTAGGGGACCATAGGAATACATACGGTAAAGTTTTCTGTCTACGACATAGTATAGGGTAGCCTTGGTCTTCAAAGCTTTGGATGCCTTTGGGTCCTCTGAGAGCTTTTCGTTCATGAGATAATCCAAGAATTCATTTCTCCAGTCCCAATTTAGGCTGATTGAATTTATTTCATCATATCCAATGGGATCCAGCGCTAAATTCAACAACTGACTCGGTTTTAGAATATTCGGACTCTGTATTGGAGCCTAAGTTTGCAAATGCATCCGCCTCTATGTTTTCCTCCCTGGATATATACACTACCATCCATTCCTGAAAATGGGATAACAACTTCAAATCATTTTCAAGGTATCTCGACATCTGCTTTTCTTTGGCCTCGAACACTTTGTGAACTTTGTTTATCACCAGCAATGAGTCGCATTTGACTTCGATAATTTGTGAACCCAGTCCTCGGGCTAGTTCTAAACCTGCAATCAAAGCTTCATACTCTGCTTCATTATTAGTCAGCGGAACACTATGTATTGCTTGCCTCAAAACTACACCGGTGGGAGTTCACAATACAAAACCCAAACTGGTCCCTTTGACTTTTTAGGCACCATATGTGTAAAGCGTTCAAATCCCGAGGGCAGTCCCCCAGACCAAGATAGCCTCTTTTTCTGCCTATGGGGTTACTCTCGGACTGAAATCGACCATAAAGTATGCAAGAACATGTGACTTTATTGCAATTCGTGGTCTATATTCAATGTCAAATTCGCGTAACTCTACCGAGCATTTATCAAAGCACCGGAATAGTTTAGGCTTATGCAACACACTTTTTAGAGAAAAAGTTGTTACTACAGTAATTGGGTGACATTGAAAATAAGGTCTAAGCTTCCGCGATAACATTACTATGGCAAAAGTCAATCTTTCAAGTAGCGGGTACCGAGTAACGACCCTTGACATTACCCTACTTATGTAGTAGACATGAAATTATGTACCTTTTTTCTCCCGTACTAGCACTGCACTTACCACTACCTCTGAGACTGCTAAACATATATGTAGTTGTTCTCCTTCCTTTGGCTTTGACATAAGCGGAGGACTGGACAGGTAAGAACCTATGGCATTTTTTCGATGACCGGGATATAAATCTGCTTAAGGCCGCCACACGACCGGTAAACTGCTACACTACTTTGACATCCTCCAGTACGTCAAGTATATCTTTGATAGCCTTTATTTTATCAGGATTAATCTAGATGCCCTTCTGGAAAACCAAAAAACCTAAGAATTTTCCGAAACTAAATCTGAAGGCACACTTCTTGGGATTCAACTTCATATTGTACTTCCTTAGCATCTCAAAGGTTTCATGCAAATGACTTAAATGGTCTTCTGCATGAAGACGCTTAACAACAATAACCTCTATATATACTTTCATTGTTTTACCTTTTTTTTTTGAACATTTTATTTACTAATCTTTGATATGTGGCCCCGACATTTTTAGTTCAAAAGGCATAATGTTGTAACAATAAGTACCAAAAGTAGTTAAAAATATATTTTTCTTCGTCTTCCGAGTGCATCCTTATTTGGTTATATCCGGAATACGCATCGAGAAAACTCCAACTCTTCGCTTCTTGTAGCATTCTGTGCCCAAATATTTTGTATGGCTTCTTCGGGTGTTTCGTCTGTAGGAACGTCACTATGTTGAGTTTGTCCATCTCCAAAAGTGACTATGTCAGTATGCATCAGATCTTTTGGTCTCGTGGCTCCTAATGGAAGACCATCCGACCCAATATAGTTTGTGTTGTCCCCAACGCTGCCTATTCATGTCATCTGTCCGATCTGAACAAACAATAATATATAAAGAAAAAACTAGATTAGTATAGGGGTCACTTGTGACACCATAATTGTCCAGGCCCCACGGTGGGTGCCAAATTGTTTACCCATAAATCGGTACAGTTGAATTTGTATACAAGGACACATGGATCTCAAGTGGCATGTTAGATGTGAATTCTAGATGAATTATCCTGAAAATAAATAATAACAAGACATGATAAAGTAATGCTTCGCCTAAGCCTTATGACAACTTCTAGGAAAAGTGACGATAACTTGTATGAAAGCACAGAAATCAAGAGAATATCAATGAGTATTTTATAATTGCTAGAATCTGATGGGTTAGAATGAAATGAAGTGTCCTATTTATACATGAGCCACATGGGTACACAGCCCACGAAATATGCCCCTATAAATGCAGGAGAATAAATGTTATAATAATTGGACAATCAATCTCTCAATAAATGCCATTAAAAGGTTTTTGGAAGTCGCATGACCGTCTTTGGTAACGGTTGTCCGTTATGATGCAAACGTCTCTTAGCCTTCTTTATTACCGGTACCATCCTTGCTCGTGTCGCTCCCGGTACCAGGCATACCAAACCAGTAGTGTTGTAATCTGATGTGGGTCTAACTCAGCATCATGCTCCACGTGGCATACCATAATTCGTGCAGCTGTCTTATACGAATTTTTGCCCTATATACCGATGATAGTACCTTTCTCGCGTGCTAGAATGACGTAGCACAATATGTTCAATTAATCTGCACGTACTTTATGCAGGCTGAAGTATGAGGAATTTCTTACCATTTTAATTTAAAATTATATTTAATTTGTAGTTAAAACGTTGCGTACTACTATGTAAATAGATATGTGATGTACATTGTTTAGATTAGGCTATGGTGGTAGATAAAGTAATACTCCATTTCACATAAAAATAACTCATAACATTTGTTTATGATTTTCTTAATTTCCAAGAGACAATCAAAGAAAAATATAATGAGGCTATGAATATAATGGACGATATCTAATATGATGTTGTCACCAGAATTTTCTTTGAGTGGAAGTGTGAAACACAGCTACTGTGTATACATCGCCCTACATTTTATAACCAAAATCAATTTTCCCACAATTAAATATACTTTTAAATGATTAAAAATAAACGTTTTACAAGCTTTTGGTAAATATCACCAAAGTTAAAAATAATACATATTGCTCGCCTGGAAATTAATATATAAATCATGTGGCTGATGCCCCTTCTTCACCAATTTATGTTGCTCTTGTTATCATGATAAACACGTGTTAAAAAAATTTCAACCTGAGAGACTTCACCAACTTTTATATTTTAGTAAATTACATACAATTATGAGATTGAGATCTACCAAGGATTCTGAAATACCCCGATGGGTCTCAAGCATTTAATACTCGTGACTCTGAATATATTACGGTTGCATCGAAAAAGCCTATTCAATATTATATGAGTTAATTAATAAATGACTACAACAACAATAACATACCTAGTTAATTTCATAAATGGCATCTGAGATTAGTAGAATATACGCAGATCTTATCCCTATCTTGAGAGGTAGCTATGTTGTTTTCGATAAACACTCGGCTCAAGTTATAAGCGCATATTAGAAAAGTTCGAAAAAAAAAAACAAAGGGAGAACAAAAGCCATGACAAAACACTAAAGAAAGCATGTTAAAGCAGTCTTAAAAGGAATAGTAACTACAACGAAATAATAGGATAATGCAAGTGCAAGAAACATTAAATAGTAACATAAATTGAATAACAAGAAACTACAAGAGTAATGTTGTGACTACTAGTATGTAAGGATAAGTGATACAACACTTAACTACCTAACTAACCTTCTATCATGATTCGTGTCTTCCATAACCTCCTATTTAATGTCATGTCCTCGTTCAGCTAAATCTTGCGCCATGGCCTTGAAGAAAATAATGGAAGCAAATTCAATCTTACCTTTTTGTTCTATAGCAGTAGGCTGCTCAAAGGAAGCAAGTGTGTCAACGGGTAGTATATTATCAATTACTGCTGCTACAGTATCATCTTCAGGAGATGTTTCATCATGTGCTTGTTCTGCTACAGTATCATCTTCATAATGTATTGCATCATCTGCTTGTGGACATGTTTGCATGAATTCTTGGAATGTAGTAAACTGGGTACTAATTAATTCTGCAGGAAGATGAACCTAGAAGATACACAAGGCAATTTGAGTTCATCAAAAATAACATGCCATGTGATGAACACCCTTTTTGACAGAGGATGATAACACCTACACCCTTTGTGAAGAAGGCTATAGCCGATGAATACACAAGGATACTTTGTTTCTTGAAATTTCTTTTTATTTTGTCCTTTGAGATAAAGAAAACAACGACATCCAAAAACTTTCAAAGGTATTGTAGTCGAGATTTGGTATGTAAACGTGTACAAGTATAACACTACAATCCCTACCCATTATTATATTAGGATTCCTCTTGTATTGTGATTAGGATTCCTCTTTCCTCTTGTATTAGGATTGTATATTGTACATTATATATATTGATATTAATGAGAAAGACTTCCTACGGAAGATTAATATCATCTTACATGGTATCAAGTGCAAAAATCCTAATCTAGAAAAAATTCCTACCTTGCCCCCGCCGCCCCCCCCCCCCCCCTCTTGGCCGACGACAACATTGTTTTTCTTCTTTTCTTCCTAAATTTCCACCATTCTAATGGAAAATCTGGCTACTCCCACCTCTTCCAATGCTTCCGCTTCTAACGCAGTCGTCATCCAACCACCCACTACCCTCTCCTCACTATCTTTCTATCCAGCTCTCGCCGTTACCAACATCAAGAATTTTATCCCTATAATTCTTGATCAGGAAGATGGTCAATATTGGTCATGGGTGGAACTATTTCGTATCCATGCATGTGTATATCATGTGATTGATCATATAGAAGACTCTATCCCTCGTCCTCCCGATATGGACGACATCACATGGCGTCGCCTCGATGCCATAGTCAAACAGTGGATATATGACACTATATCCAAGGATTTACTATACACAATCATGAAAATGGGTGCCTCTGCCCGTGATCTATGGACACGTTTGGCAGAAATCTTTCAAGAGAACAAGAACACTCGTGCGGTGTACTTGGAAGAACAGTTCAACAACACCCGTCTTGAAAACTTCTCTACTATGTTAGAATATTGCAAACAGTTGAAACTGGTGGCAGACCAACTGTCCAATATTGGTACGCCCGTGTTCGAAGCACGCTCGCAATTGTTATTGGAGGAGACTCGACGTGCGAAGCAGGACAAGCATAACCAGAAAGCTTTAGCAGTTGAAACGCCCGCCGGCCAACAACCTCCGCCGGAAAACATCCAACTGCGGCAAAACCGCGGCGGCAGGGGTGGCAAGGGTTGCGGCAATGGGCAAGGTGGCAAGGACCACGGAAAAGGCCGAGGACAACAGCCACAACATATCAGCAATAACGCTTCATGGGCCAGCCCAGTCTCTAGCTACCTAAATCAGAACTGGGCCACGATTTCTGACTTTCATCCACCCAAGACTTTTTCAAAGAACAAGGGTTACTGGGCCAGGCTCCAGCTCCGCGCCCACCAGTGTTCCAGCAACATCAGGCCCACGTCGTGTAGGCCCAATTCCCACAGCAGCCCTTAAATCAAATCCCCACCGACTTGGGTCAGGCATTCAACAGTATGAGTTTGTAGCAGCCCGACGAAAATTGGTATATGGACTCCGGAGCCTCCTCTCACCTCACTCGGCCCGCAGGTAATCTTTCTCAATTGTTTCATTTAAAGTCTCCACAATTTATTACAGTTGGCAATGGTCATCGCATTCCAATTCAGGGCTATGGTCACACTCACACTCCGAAACCTCACCCACCCTTCTCCCTAAATAACGTCCTGCATGCCCCCTACATCGTCAAAAATTTAATATCCATCAGGAAATTTACTCGTAATAATTGTGTCGGTTGATTTTGATCCCTTTGGTTTTACTGTGAAGGATCTACGTACGGGGACCCCTCTTATGAGATGCAATAACACATGGGACCTCTATCCATTCACATCCTAGCCCGCTGCCGGTTCCCGCTGACATACTACCCTAGCTTCTTTGTCTTTGTCAATTTGGCACAATAGGCTCGGACACCCAGGAGCTCCTGTTTTTCATTTTCTTAGAAGTAATAATTTTATTCAATGTAATGGAAAACTTGCCTAGACCTACATTTCCTGTCAATTAGGTAAACATGTTCGTCTTCCGTTTAATTCTTCAGTTAGTATTACGTTTGCTCTATTTGATATCATTCATGTTGATTTGCTGACTTCCCCCGTTACCAGCTCTCTAGGTCATAAATATTATCTCATGTTATTAGATGACTACTCTCACTTTATTTGGATCTACCCATTAAAATTTAAGTCCAAAGTTTTTGCCAAATTTCTTTAATTTTGCACATTTATCAAAACGCAATTTGAACGCGCCATTAAATCTTTCCAATGTGACAATGGCCGTGAATTTAACAACTCTGCGTTTCAAAAATTCTGCAACAATAATGGCATGGTCTTCCGATTTTCGTGTCCCCACACGTCCCCTCAAAATGGCAAAGTCGAGCGTCTCATCCGTACAATAAATAACATGGTCCGCATTTTTTTGTTTTATGACACCCTCCCTCCATCCTTTTGGGTTTCTGCTGTCAAAATGGTAGAATACGTCCTTAATATTTTACCCACTAGTACCCTCCAAAACATGACTCCAACCGAAATCTTACACCGTAGGGTTCCCTCCTATGATCACCTACGGATATCTGGTTGCCTATGTTTCCCCAATCTCTTTTCCACAGCCTCTCACAAATTAGCTCCCCACACCACTCCGTGTGTCTTCTTAGGTTTCCCGTCGACCCATAGGGGCTATCTGTGCTATGACTTATCCACTCGTCAAATTCACGTCTCGCGTCACATCACTTTTGACGAGACGCAATTCCCCTTTTCCAACATCCAAAAATTTCAAAAACCGGATTACGAATTTTTAGATGAATCAACTCTCTCTCTTGTCCACCTTCGGGAACTGTGTCTGATTGACACCACTACACCGCCTCCATCTGCTACCATACATCACATGTCGTCGGCATCCCTGCCACTGGCGTCCCCCTCTCGCCGCCTCTTCTTTCCACCTCTAGCACAACTCTGCCTCCAGGTTCAACCAACTCACCGATCACCGTCCCATCCACTGTGTTGTCCCAACAGTCTCACCACCATGCCGACCACAGTCCGACCATCAACCACCACCCAAAAAACCTAGATACCGGACCTAATACACCACCGACGTCGTACCCTACCCTACAAACCTCCTCCATTTCCGGCATACCGAGAATCCCCATAACTCCCTACCACAGTTCACCGGCAACCAACGACCAAACCCACTCGACTCCAACCCCAAACACGTCACTATTCCGCACCACCCGACATCCACCCTCAACAGAAACCCAGTCCCGACAATATAACATGCACCACACTCGAATCTGTCATCACCCAGTCCACCCAACCAGTCGGCCAATACCCTTACCCAGCCAGCGCCCATACACCGGATGGAAACCCGTGCCCAATATGGGATTTTCAAACCCAAAGTCCAATTTAACCTGTCCACCCAAACAATTTCACCTATACCAAAAAGCCCTAAATTAGCCAAACTAGACCCGAATTAGAATGCAGCCATGTGTGAGGAGTTTAATTCTTTAACGAAACAACATACTTGGGACTTGGTTCCTCGACCAGAGGGGTGAATGTGATCCGTTGCATGTGACTTTTTCGTCACAAGTTCATAGATAGTGGTGACTTAGAAAGATATAAGGCAAGACTAGTGGCAAATGGTACTAACCAGCAGGAGGGCATTGATTGCAGTGAGACATTCAGTCTGGTTGTTAAATCAGCCACCCTCCGCACAGTTCTAAGCATTTCTATGGGAAAGGATTGGCCGATTCATCAGCTAGATGTGAAGAATGCATTTCTTCATGGGGATTTACGAGAAACTGTCTACATGCACCAGCTGCCTAGTTTTGTCCACCCAGCAGCCCCACATTATGTGTGTCATCTCCGTAAGTCACTCTATGGATTAAAACAGACCCCCAGAGCATGGCATGATCGTTTTGCACAGTTCATTATACGTCTCGGGTTTACATGCAGCAGATGTGATACCTCTCTCTTTACTTTACATCGAGGCCGTGATACTGCTTATTTACTGTTATATGTGGATGACATTGTTCTTACTGCCTCTACTACTATGTTGAAAGATGAGATTATTGCACGGCTCAAGTCTAAATTTGTCATAACTGATTTGGGAAAGTTGAGCTATTTTTTAGGGATCTCAGTCACTAGATCCGCTGATTGTATGTTTCTTTGCCAGCGTAAGTATGCAAAAGAGATCGTGCATAGGGATAAGATGGACAATTGCAAAATCATGGCCACTCCAGTTGATTCTAAATCCAAACTTAGTGCAATGGTCGGTACTCCAGTGACTGATCCTACTATGTATCGGAGTCTTGCAGGTGCACTTTGGTATCTCACCTTCACCAGGCCTGACATTGCCTATGTTGTCCAGCAAGTATGCTTGTTTATGCATGCCCCCAGGGAACCTCATTTTATTGCCCTCAAACATATCATTCGATATGTTAAGGGCACACTGGATTATGGACTACACTTATACCCCTCCGCACCGAACTTGCTATTATCCTACACCGATGCAGATTGGGAAGGCTGTCCAGACACCTACCGCTCTACATCTGGCTACTGTGTGTTTTTGGGTGATAATCTCATCTCTTGGTCTGCCAAACGACAAGCCACATTATCCCGTTTGAGTGCAAAATCTGAGTATAGAGGAGTTGCTAATGTTGTTGTTGAGATATGTTGGCTCTGAAACCTTCTCTTAGAGCATCAGTGTCCTTTAAGTAAAGCGTCTCTGATCTACTGTGATAACATATCCACCATATACCTGTCTCACAATCCGGTTCAGCATCAGCGAACCAAGCATGTTGAGATGGACATCCACTTTGTTCGCGAGAAGGTTGCTCTCAGGCATATTAAGGTATTACACGTGTCTTTCTCATATCAATACGCGGATATTTTCATGAAGGGCCTCCCAAGACAGTTGTTCCTTGATTTCAGATCCAGTCTTAGCGTTAGGCCTCCTCCTGCTCCAACTGAGGGGGTGTGTAAACGTGTACAAGTATAACACTACAATCCCTACCCATTATTAGATTAGGATTCCTCTTGTATTTTGATTAGGATTCCTCTTTCCTCTTGTATTAGGATTGTATATTGTACACTATATATATTTATATTAATGAGAAAGACTTCCTAAGGAAGATTAATATCATCTTACATAGTCCATGTAACTTAAAAGATGGGGAGTGCATATACAAAGTAGATGTAGGCATTCTGCTAATAAGAAAGGCAGTTGTCATGAACGCTTCAACCCAAAGAAACAATGACAAGTTTGCATTAAAGAGTAAGGTTAGACCCGTTTCAACAATGTGTCTATTTTTTTTTCTCTAATCCGTTTTGTTCGGGGGTATGTGGAAAAGAAATTTGTCTTTTGATATCACTTTGAGCCAAGTAATTGATGAATTCTAAGGTATTGAATTTTCCTCTTCCATCACATTGAAACATTTTCAGATTCCTTGAAAACTGATTTTCCACCAATTTTTGAAATACTAAAAATGTAGGTAGAAATTTAGACTTTCTCTTTAGAGGATAAAGTTAGGTAAATCTTGTGCGACAAGAGTGGGTTGCTCAGATGGTAAGCGCCCTTCACTTTCAATCCAACTGTTGCAAGTTCGAGTCACCAAAGGAGCAAAGTAGAAGCTCCTGTGAGGGGTTAAAAAAAGGTAAATCTTGTGCACTCATCAATGAATATGACATAGTATTTTATTCCTTGAGAAGATGTAATAGGGGCAGGCCCCATATAATCACTATGCACTTTTGCCAATGACTCAATTTCTATTTTATTTGACACTTGAAAGGGTAACTTACAACTTTTTCCCATTTGAAAACTAGTACAAACCGGAAAATCTTTATTCCATCTTTTGACATAAATTAATTTATTTCTATGTAAAACACAAAGAACTCTTGGGTGTCCTAATCTTTCATGTTATATTGCGTCTGAGTTCTTCTCTGCTTTTGTAATTATCAAAGCTTTATGTAAATTTCCTTCCAAAGTGTATAGGTCATGCCTTCTATTCCCCTTTCCCAGAATCGCTCTCAGTCTCTTGTCCTTAACAATAAAACCTTTGTCGGTAAACTTAAGAGAGCAAGGATTATTTGTAACAAGTTTACTAACAGAAATAAGGTTCTTCTTGAGTTGAGGCACTACATAAACATCCTTTAAACATAGGTTCTTTCTGATACTCTTATCTCATAAGAATACATGAAGATTACACCATATGATTGGTAGCACCTGAGTCTACGTAGAAATCATTGTCATGTTGATCGCCAAGCTACATAACTGCTCTCAAGAGAGTGCGGTGTGGTTACTCATTCCACAAATGTGACAAGGATTATTTTTTGAAGTCTCTTTTACGTGACTTGCTCCAGTTGGTTGTGTCGCAAACTACCTTTGATTAAAACCTCCTCTATTGCCTCTTCTTCTTTGATTTCCTCGTCCTCTAAACGAGTTATCATGACTTCTTCCTTGACTTTTATGTGACATAGATCTTGGGATACAATTATTGTAGGGAACATGAAGTAAGTAACTATTACAATAGTAGAAAGAATAAACAAACTATTACAATAGAACTGGAAATCAAAACCTTACAAACTGCTAGTGTGATTTGCTGAGTCGAGTGATGACACTCTGTCTTTAAGACAAGATTGCCCCGTATATCTCCTTTTACAGTGTTGAGCAATAGTCTCCCAAGATACAACAACAACTTTAACAAATGAGCAAAGGAAACTCAAGTGTTACTCTTGAAGAACTTTGAGTATAGTAACTTTGCTAGAGAGGAAGAATATGAACTCTGAAAATTCTAGAGTATTTTCTAAGTGTTGAGTGTTGTGTTTCAATTGATCCAAAGGCCTAAATTTATAGTGTAAGTAGAAGATCCCTCAACTAGCCAACTAAATGCCTTCAATAATCATGTAATTGCACTTGATTGAGGGGTTACATTCAGCTAAATAATTGCTGAATTCATGTGCCAATTAATGGAGAATCAATGCTCCAAAACCAGCCCAAAGGTCAGATTTTTCCAACTTTCTGTTGTAGCTTCTGCCTCCGAAGCACCGCGGCGCTGTGAATTAGAGTCCCGACACCGTAGCTCTAGTAACTGGCCAGCCAGTTTGCATCGCGGCTCCGACAGTGTGGCGCTGCGACCCTTCACGGCTCCACGACAATTTTCGACTCATTTCATTTTACACTTTGTACACTTCTTCCTTCATTTACCAATGTGGAATACTTTGTCATTTGGCCAAATAACCTTCCATAATTCTATGCCTCAAACGTATTACATACGTACCAATATCTCTTTCACTAATGAAATTTGCGATACTTGGCACTACGTGTGCACGTATGTGGAAACGACGTTTCTGACGTGCGGGCCCAATTGTTTGAGTCATAAATTAATGGGATATACTTATTTCCACATTTAGTAAATTTCCAACAATCCCCTCTTGAAAGAGATTTTGGCGCACACACTTGGTGCCTTTTCTAGCAATCTTTTAGCGGACCGATGTTGCATCTGAATAGGTAGCATACGCTTTGAACCTTCCATAGTTGAATACCATCGAACTTACTTACTTTGTAGTGAACATGATGTCTTGAACCGTCAATGTTTCGTGTAAGCCAAGTCAACGGTACCAACACAACTTTCTCTACTTAGTTCTTCGTAATATTTTGTTCGTTGTGGCCATGGACACTTCTTGGATTCTTAAGTGTGTTCATTTGAGGCGGTCTGTCCTCGCACTTAAATAGGTGGTCTCCTACAAGGTATCCAGCTATACCCCACTTTACAAGTGTTAGGAATCATTAAAAATTTTCCCAAACCTAACCTCAACCGGTGACGATCATTAAAGATTTTGGAAACTTAACCTTCACCCACACTGCAGATAGCATTTATAGTCTATCGCGGAAACGGCTTTGGATTTGGTGTTTCTTTACAGAAATCACTATCTGAAGTGCTCATGCTTCCACTGAAGCGATCAACTGAACCTTTACAACTTAGTTTTCCCATTGAACCTAATTCCTGGGATCTCCAGTCAGTAAGGTTGGTTTACCATCGTATTGGTCCTTATACTTTGGGTTTTAAGCCAATTCCCCTAGATAGGCAAAATATCTGATCTTTAGGTAAGCCCTTTGTCAGCGGGTCTGCTATGTTATCCTTTAACTTTATGTAATTAATGGATATTATACCCGTGGTGATCAGCTTCCTAACGGTCTTATACCTTCATCGAATATGACGAGACTTGTCATTGTACATCGCATTCCATGCCCTTTCTAGAGCCGACTGGCTGTCGCAATGGATCATTACAGAAGGTACGAGGTTGTTCCAGCACGGAACATCCTCTAAGAAGTCGTGAAGCCACTCAGCTTCTTCTCCTGCTTTGTCTAAAGTGATAAACTCTAATTCCATCGTGGATCGGGTGATGCAAGTTTGCTTAGAGGATTTCCAAGACACAACCCCATCACCAATTGTAAATACATACCTACTGGTGGACTTGGTGTTCTCTATGTCAGATATCTAGTTTGCATCACTGTACCCCTCTAGTACAACTGGATACCTCGAATAGTGCAACCCATAAGTTAGCGTGTATTTCAGATATTGTAGTACCCAATTCAATGCCTTCCAGTGATCATCACTCGGATTACGGGTAAACCTAGCCAACTTATTGACTACATAAGCAATATCAGGTCGGGTGCAGTTTGTTATGTACATCAAACTACCGATCACTTGTGCATATTGCTCCTGACATATGGGTGCACCATAATTTTTATTAAGATTTTGATTTCTATCCATTGGTGACTTTATAGGCGAACTGTCAAACTTTTCAAACTTTCTCAAAATATCCTCGATGTAGTGAGACTGTGATAAGCCAGTCCGTCAGACATCTTAGAGATTTTTATTCCTAAGATGACATCTGTGATACCCATATCCTTCATGTCGAAGCATTGTTTCAACATGTTCTTAGTCTCTAGAATTATGCTAGGACTGCTCCCTGTGATCAACATGTCGTCTACATATAGGAATATCATAACAAACGAGTCAGACTTACCTTTCATGTAGACACATTTGTCACACTCATTAATGGTAAAACCCTTCGATAGTAGAGTACTATCAAATTTTTTGTGCCATTACTTCGGGGCTTGTTTTTGCCCGTACAGAGATTTGACAAGCCGACAGACTTTTTTCTCTTGCCCTTGAACCACATACCCCTCGGATTGGTCCATATAAATTTCTTCTTCCAAATCACCATTTAGGAAGGCTGTCTTGACATCCATTTGATGTATCTCAATGTCACGCAATGCTACGATCGCAATGAATACTCGTATGGACGTCATCCTAGACACCGGAAAGTACATGTCAAAGTAGTCAAGGCCTTCCTTTTGCCGATAACCCTTGACTACCAACCTGGCCTTCTACTTATCTATAGACCCATCTGCTTTATACTTCCGTTTGAGTATCCACTTACAACCCAACAGTTTATTTCCCTGAGGAAGATCAACCAACTCCCAAGTATGGTTATGCAGAATGGAGCCTATTTCACTCTCAATAGCTTCTTTCCAGAGCGGTGCCTCTGAAGTTGACAATACTTCAGCAATTGTCCTTGGTTCATCATCAACCATATAAGCTACAAAGTCAGGACCGAAGGATTTATCCTTCCTGACCCTTTTACTTCGCCTTAGTTCTATCTCTGGAGTTTTCAAGTTCTGAGAATCTGGAATACTAGATTCCGGATATTCAGCCACTTCGAGATTCACTAGATCTGAACCATCTAGATCCGGGCCGTCAATGACTCCTGGTTCCTGAGAGCTTTGTTCATAACGTCGTTTGCGAGAGGTTATGTATTTTTCCTTTCTAGGAAAGGTATCTTCAAAGAATTGAGCATTCCTTGATTCCATGATTGTACCCCCGTGGATATCTGGAATATCTGACTTATGCACTAAGAAGCGATAAGCACTACTGTTATTTTCATAGCCGATGAATATACAATCTAAAGTCTTAGGCCCAATCTTGACCTACTTTGGCTTGGGTACTTCAACCTTTGCCAAACAACTCTACACCTTTAAATATTTATAGGTGGGTTTCTTTCATTTCTATAATTTATATGGAGTTTTGTCCTTACCCTTATGTGGGACTCTGTTAAGAATCGTATTAGCTATAAGGACAGCTTCTCCCCACATGTTTTGGGGAAGACCGGAATTGATGAGCAAGGCATTCATCATTTCCTTCAATGTGCGGTTCTTACATTCCGCCACACCGTTCAATTGAGGTGAGTATGGAGCCCTCGTTTGATGAACAATGCCTGATTGGGACAATATTCTTCAGATGTCGCTATGTATTCTCCCCCTCTATCGCTACGAATGGATTTAATCCGCATGCTTAGTTGATTCTCAACTTCTGCTTTGTAACGTCGGAACGCTTCAAAGGCTTCATCCTTACTTTTCAACAAGTAAAGGTAACAATACCTTATGCTATCATCAATGAATGTCACAAAGTACTTGTTTCCCCCTAGTTTGTGCAAACTTCAAATCACATATATATGTGTGAGAGGAGCGGTATTCCTTTCGACAAATCAAAAATGAAGCTTTGTGAGTTTTTCCTCTACGCACACCTCACACTTATATTGAGGGTTTACGTCGATAGACGGCAACAACTCCAAATTTACCAACCTTTGGATGGACTTGTAGTTGACATGTCCTAAACTATGCTGCCATAAATTAAAAGACTCAAGCAAGTAAGAAGAAGAGGCTTCAATATTATTGCTTGTGCGTAATACAGACATGGTGTTCACTTTGAAGAGGCCTTCACAGATGAATCCTCTTCCCACAAACGTTCCATTCTTAGTGACTATAAATTTATTGGACTCAAATACTAGCCTAAAACCAGCATTAACCAATAAAGGACCTGAAATTAAATTTCTTCTAATCTCAGGAACATGCATCACTTCCTTCAGAGTGAGCTCTTTTCCAGAAGTCATCTTCAAGACTACCTTTCCTACCCCCCAGCACGTCAGAGGAAGCATTGTTGCCCATGAACAGCTTCTTATTTGTAACCGGTGTATAAATGGACAAGGCATCTCTATTGGAACAGATGTGTCGTGTAGCATCTGTGTCCATCCACCACTGCATGGAATTCTTATCAAGGTTTGCTTCTAGCACCACCGCTGAGAACTCCTCAATCATGTCATCCAGAAACTGGTCTTTGACGACGTTAACCTGTGTCTTGCCCTTAGCCTTGGCCTTCTCTTGTTGCTCAGTCTTGAGCTTGCAGCAGTCCTTGATCATGTGACCAGGTTTCCCACAATGGTGACAATTTCCTTTGAACTTCTCCGCTGCTTGGGTACTACCGTCTTTCTGGAACTTACGCTTCTTGCTTGGGTTCCCTTTGGCCTTAGCCAGATTTGCCTTTGCCTCAATGGGTTGTTTACCCCTAGGAAAGGCCTTCTTATTATCTTCCTGAATTTGGAGTTGATAATAAGTTCTTCAAAGGTCATCTCTTTTGTCTTGAGCTTTAAGTAGCTCATAAACTCATTCCACGAAGGGGGTAACTTTTCAATAAGTGATGCAACCAAAAACTTCTCGTTTGGTTTCATACCTTCCAAATCCAGGTGATGTAAAATCATTTGGAATTCCTGGACTTGGGACATCACTGTTATATTATCCACCATTTGAAATTTCAGAAATTTTCCAATGATGAATTTCTTAGTACATGCATCTTGTGCGTTGTACTTCTTTTGTAGCTTCTCCCATAACTCTTTGGCAGTGTGCAATACACCGTGTAGAGAGGGTCTGACAAGTAGTTCAATATGTAATTCTTACACATGAAATCACTATGACTCCATACATCAGAAGGCGAAGGGTCCATTTCATCTCCAGCTTGTGGAGGATCTTCTGTTAGGAAACGTATCATTCCCATAACAGTCAGATAGAATAGCATATTTTGTTGCCATTTCCTGAAGTTTGACCCCATGAACTTTTCAGGGCGTTCATGGTGAAATCCAGCGGGTGGAGGAATGGAAACATTCCCTTGAGCGGCAGTAAAGGCGTTTGATGAGCCTTGAGCAATCGGAAAGACATTAGGAGTGCCTTGAACAGTGGGGAAGGCAGAGGGATTGCCTTGAGCAGCAGCAGCAGAATCAGAAGCAGTTTGATTTATAACAGTCATCTTTCTAACTTACTTACAACAATCTTGTCTTAAAATTGTTAGGATACAATTGTTGTAGTAAACGGGAAGTAAGTAACTATTACAATAGTAGAAAGAATAAACAAACTATTACAATAGAACTGGAAATCAAAACCTTACAAACTGCTTGTGTGATTTGCTGAGTCGAGTGATGACACTCTGTCTTTAAGACAAGATTGCCCCGTATATCTCTTTTTACAGTGTTGAGAAATAGTCTCCCAAGATACAACAACAACTTTAACAAGTGAGCAAAGGAAACTCAAGTGTTACTCTTGAAGAACTTTGAGTATAGTAACTTTGCTAGAGAGGAAGAATATGAACTCTGAAAATTCTAGAGTATTTTCTATGTGTTGAATGTTGTGTTTCAATTGAGCCAAAGGCCTCAATTTATAGTGTAAGTAGAAGACCCCTCAACTTGCCAACCAAATGCCTTCAATAGACATGTAATTGCACTTGATTGAGGGGTTACATTCAGCCAAATAATAGTTGAATTCATGTGCCAAATAATGGAGAATCAATGCTCCAAAACCAGCCCAAAGGTCAGATTTTTCCAACTTCCTGTCGCAGCTTTCTGCCTCCGAAGCGCTGCGGCGCTGTGAATTAGCGCTGCGGCGCCGCAGCTCCAGTAACTGGCCAGCCAATTTGCATCGCGGCTTCGACGGTATGGCACCGCGGCGATTTCTGACTCGTTTCATTTTACACTTTGTAAACTTTTTCCTTCATTTACCAACGTGGAATACTTTGTCATTTGACCAAATAATTGTCCATAATTCTATGTCTCAAACGTATTACATATGTACCAATATCTCTTTCACTAATGAAATTTGTGATACTTGGCACTACGTGTGCACGTGTGTGGAAATGATATTTCCGACATGCGGGTCCAATTGTTCGAGTCATAAATTAATGGGATATACTTATTTCCATATTTAGTAAATTTCCAACAATAGATGCCATGGTTTGATCAATGTTGGCTTGCACTACTTTCTCCTCTCCATCTTTCCTTATTTCAAATCTTCCAAGAACATTCACAAACTGAGTAAAGGTGGGGTATGGTGGTTTTCCAATATTACAGTACGAAAGGTCTTGTATTTTCTTCCAAGACCCCTGGCAAAATTGATTACGTTGATATCTTCATCCAATGGTTCGTGGATAGTCATAAGACTATCACAAATCCCTTTAAACTCCTTTATATATTCATCAATGGATTTGGACCCCAGTTTTACAATTTTGAGTTATTGTTTCAACTGGAACTCCTTATCTTTTCTGGTTTAATTCTCTTTCGCAGACTACTCTGGAGGCGACTAATCCGATCCGGCTAACCGGAACTGAACTTAAAGAAGGGAAAGAGGCATCAGCCGCAGAAAGTAATTTAATCGGGGAAGTTGCGAGTTTCTTCTCTCATCTCTTTCTCTTACGTATCTAGTTCTATAGCTTAACCCTAACTTTTACGATGTAAGGGCATAACGTAATAGTAATAAAGGAAAAGCAAGGTGTGGCGGTAAGTCAAAACGTTTTGGTCTCCATGTTCCAGTCAGTTAGGTATCCTCAAGACAAGCCCACATTTGTTTGCAGTTGAGCATCCTATGACAAGGTTCCTCTGTCATGGTTCCAGAAAGCCAACTCCTAACAAGAACGTCACGTTCTTCCCATTCGGTCAACTTTGGGTTTGGATTGGCTTTTTCTTCGATGTATTCTACCATCTTTGATGGTGCATCCTCCTTAATGACCTTGTCAATTTTAAAAGTTTACAATAGTTTAAGGATTTGTGTCCTTCAAAGAAGGTAATTAGAAGGCTTTAGCTTAATGGGGCAAATTGAAATAAGTTGGTGAAGTGAAGAAGGTGAAAGAGCTAGGGTGTTGCTGGAAGAAGCTGCCATGAGTGTTTTGAGATAAAGAGGGCTTCAGGATCGTGGAGTTCTTAATTGAGCCAAAGCTCTGATACCATGAGAAAAAAATAATTGAAACAATTTGTTCTTTGGACTTTTGATATTGAAACTCACGATTACAAGCAGAAACAATAAGGAGTATATATATATACCCTAGGACATGATTTTTTTTGTAATACAAATACAATTGTCAAAATTGCAACTTTGTGGTGTTGTTCAAAAGTTGCAAATTACATAGTAAAATTGCAATTAAAAAAATTACATTCTGAAAAAAACATGTTCTAGTTTCTTGATAATTTCATGTGGTTCTCCGATTGGAATTGATATTTGTTGGTCAAATTTGTTGGTCAAACCTGTTTATAGCAAATTATATTTTACGAAGAATGTCTTCAAAAAGTGATAGACCATCATTTACAATTAAGTTATATATATGGCACGCGCATTTTATATGAAAATGATCTGGAAAAGATGGAGTTAAACTATTTTTTAAAATTGTAATAGCGTATTTGTTAGAAGAAGCGTTATCTAATGTAATAGTCATAATTTTATCAGTTATTCCGTAATAATCGCACACTTGATAAATATTTTCTGCAATAAAAGTACCAGTGTGCCTATCATCTATATATCTATACGCTAAGATACATTTTTGCATAGACCATTTATAATATATCTAATGACAAGTTACCGTTAAATAATCATGGTCGTGAGTACTACGGCCTATATCATAAGTGATAGCCACTTTGCCATTAAAATGATATAATGAATAACGAAAATATTGTTGATATTCATGTGCGAATTTAAATACATCTCTTAACAGTTGATCTAGGAAAATCGTTAAAAGCAGGATTATACATATTTCTAATGTAATGAATAAAACCGGGAGATGAAGGAAATGAAAAAGGCAAACCCTCCACAACAACTAATTTTGCAATTGCTTCCCTATCTCTATATTTATTGTATTTAGGGCCTACAACTCCCCCCATCATAGGGTTAATTTGACCATGTACTTGGTCCGGGACAGTATCAGTATGTGAACCTTGTCCCGATGGAGCAGGCGTTTGCGCACCCGGTTTTGAAGCCACGTATTGGGCATACCTAGCTGGATGAACCCTTACTACGTGTCTCATTAAACCCCCCCGCCCTACCGTGACCTTTTTCAGTTTTAAATTTTAAAACATCTTTACAAATTTTACATCTAGCTACTTGATTCTCTACGTCTCTATCAAAAAATATCCATGCATCTGATTTTAATGGTCGTTTTGCTGGACCTCGTCCCATACTAGGGGGAATAGGAGGCATTCAGTTGAAGGTGCACTAGTGGGTGTGTTGTCATCTACAGTAGTGGGTGTATCATCTAGATCATCGTCTAAATTAAAGTCTTCTTGAGTTCCAGAAAATAGCTCCTTTTCTAAATCTAATTGTATTGTAGGAAAATGTTCAGTATCAACAAAATCATCCTATGTAGGAATAGGATTCTGTCTAGAAATAGGACCCTTGCCCTTGTTGCCCCTACTAGAAGAAGCATGACCCCTACCCGTAATCATACGTTTAAATCCTTCCATTATAAATTTATAATTATACTAATAAATAATTAAAGTAAATGAAATTAAGTGCGCTAAATAAAATAAACAGACAATAATAATTTAATTAAGGAACGAATGTACCAAACGCCGACGTAACGTCGACGTGTAATCGAGAGGTTGAAAATTGAAACTTTGCTCGATGGAAGATCCTCAAGCTAGTTGCCAACTTCACTCTTAATTCCCAAATGAATAAATAAAATTGAATATTTAGTAGACAATGTAGAGATAGATTGAGTATTGAGAGATTAGAGAGATTGTATGAAGATTTGTGAGAAAGATGAAGAGAAAATGAGGTATTTATAGTTGAAAATTTGGGTTAAAGTGTAAATATAATAACTTATAGGTTAAAAATAAATATTAAGGGGGTAAGGGGTTGGGGGAGGGGGGAGGCCAAAAATGGCCGTTGCACAACGGCCAAAATGTAAAATGGTCGTTGGTACAACGGTTATTTTTGCAAAAGGGGGAGTTTCGGGCGGGATCAGGATCGGGTCGGGACAGGCGGGCCTGAGGCAGGCCGGGACGGGTCAGGATGAGACCATGTCCCGTCCCGGTTCGAGTCCCATTACCGCGATTTTTTTTTTACAATTGTCGGGTTCGGGGCGGGATCGGGGCGGTGTTGGGGCTGGACCGGGCCGACGCGGCCCACTGGCCAGCCATAGTGTAGAGTACTAATTCTAATAAGGTTTTCTTACAGGCATATCTAATCACCTCTCCTAATACTTCTTCGACCTACCTCTACCTCTGCTGAAACCATTCATAGGCAATCCCTCACACCTCAATACTGGGCATCTGTGCACCTCATCTTCACATGCTCGAACTATCTCAGTGTCGCTTTCTACATCTTATCCTCCATAGAGGTCACTCCTACCTTATCCCAACTATCTTCATTTCTAATTTATCTCTCCTAGTATGTCCACACCTCCATCTCAGCATCCTCATTTTCATAACTTTTATCTTCTAAACGTGAGAGTTCTTGACTGGCCAACATTTTGCTCCATACAACATAGTCGGTCTAGCCTCACTCCGTAGAACCTTCCTTTAAGTTTAGGTGGAACCTTCTTATCACACAAGACACCGGAAGCGAGCCTCCATTTCATTTAGTCTGCACCAATACGATGTGTGACATCATCATCAATCTCCCATTACTTTGGATAATAGGCCCAAGATACTTGAAACTTCCTTTCTTTTGAATGATCGGATATCAAGCTTCACCTCCATGTCAACTTCATGTTATGTCATTGAACTTGCACTCCATGTATTATATCTTAGTCCTGCTCAACGTAAACCCATTAAACATAAGAACAAAATAAAAGAAAGGAAAATGAGATCATGCACAGAGGGACAACTACCAATGGTGGCTCCTATTCCAATATAAGTAAAGATATGAGGTTCTTGAACATTGAGTAGTTGTAGCTTGAAATGAGTGTTTCTGTAAGTACAGTCAAACCTCTTATAACAACATCGTTGGGTCCAAACATTTTGATTGCTATAGTGAATAGTTGTTATACGTCTATAATAGCATTTTCATTTAAGTAATATTTCGCCGTTATAGGCTAAAAGATATTCATAAAGTCTATTTTTTTATTTTTCATTGCCAAATTCTAAGCTTAATCACACTTTGTATAATGAAGAAAAATCTTTTAATGATAAAAATAAATATTTATATAATATTATTTGTCATATATAGTGTATTAAAATATTAATATATTTGGTCAAAATCTCTAAACTTATTATTGATAATCTTAGCTATTCTATTTCTAAAAAGATGATTAATCATTATATTACCAAAAAAAGAAGATAGATGTTATAAAAGGGGTAATTTTACAAAGAACACAATGTTATAAAGATGGCTATTGTTGTTATAGGTAAAAAGTAGTTATAAAGAGGTAAATATAACATAAAAAATCAATTCTGAGAAAAAAATGGTTGTTATAAAGAGGTGTTGTTATATGTGGATGCCGTTATAGAGATATCTCAATGTATAAGGTATGACTCTACTTTCCACAAGAGGATCGAGTACTATATTTTCTGAGATATTTGAGGAAATGAGATTTATGAAAATTTAGCTATAATAACTGCGATATGGTGTTACACTCCAAAATCTCCTAAGTCATAATGGCACCTACACCCAATTCAATATGCGAACTATTATCATATTTTAATCCATTTAAGTTATTAACATGCATAAAATAAGCATAAACAATGATAAATTATAAAAGATGTCTCGAATATAACATAAATGTGAAAGATACAACCGAAATACCCCCCAAAGACTTGGTGAAATGAGTCAAGAGCACCTAACTAAAAGTAAATACAATAACTTGACATCACAATGACTAAGAATAGGAAGAATGATATAATAAGCAAGGTAGAGTTAATATCCGGCGCTGCGAATCAGCCAGTAGCCCACCCTGAAGCTCCAATGGCACAACTCTCGTCTTCTCATCATAATCGACTAGTACTCACATATAAACTTGCACATAAAACTACAACAAGTGTAGTATGAGTACAAAAATAATGCATGCCAGTAAGTATCACATTGACTGACACCATCGAAGTAGTGGCGATGTTTGATCGTTAAAAACACTTTATTTAGCCTTAATAAAAAGTAAGTCTCAATTGATAAATAACCAGAGAAAAATAATGAAATAGATCACGTCATTCAGGTAAGATCTCCAAAATCAGCAAAATATAAGGACTAAACACAATTCAACGCATCCGATCAGTATATGGTTTAATCAGGTTCAATAAATTAAATAAAAATAAAATATTTTAATGCAGTGCAATAGTCATGTATGCGACCTGTATACACATGTATTCTAACAGTGGTGTCCGAAAATCGTGACTCATGAGGGGCTTCTAGGTTCGTATACCCACCTAATATTAGGTCACACCAGACCATATTAGGAAACCACCCAATATAGTCTAGAATATCATCACTCTACCTGGAACAAGTCCGACCAGATACATCGGACAACCAGCCAATATAGTCTATAATATCATCACTCTGTCCGGAACCAGATCCAACCAGATCACATCGGACTAAAGTCATGCAAGTCATCACAATGAATAAACATAATTGATCATATAAGAGCATGAATATAAATAAATCATATCAATCGGCCTGCCCGGCCTTAACCTTATGATTCAGCTCAAAATTTAAGCTTGAATATTCATATAAAAGTATTAATATCCTATGCACACATAAGGTATATATATTGTACAGAAAATGCATCTAGGAACCTTTTCATTTATCGCAAATGTACAAGTTATTTTGGGTGATGTATGAACACATAAATAATTAATCATAATAATCATCTTTCAACTCAGTCAAAACATGAGCATTCATGGATTTCATTAAAAAAATCACGTAATTTGATAAAATATCCATAATATGACATAGGTATCTGCATAAATTCTAGTCACCTCACAAATTCAGACACTCCTACTTAACCCTTATTATCATTTAATTAATAAAAATGTTCATCTAATTAGGGCCAAAGCTTAACTTTCCTTGATCTGAGGAAACCTTTAAGTATCCAGAAGCTCTATTGTATCTTAATGCACCAAATGAGTTCAATCTATTCAAATTAGTACTCTACGAGGTTCAATGAGTCCAACGATACCCATATTGCTATATATAATAATACAGACTAAAAGTCAACCAAAAGTCCATCCCAAGCCCAAGAGGTCAAATCTGAATTTTATTTCAAAATCGGATTACCCATATTCTAGGGGTCTCGTATCTCAAATTTATCCCAAAATTATTTCGAATCAACCTTCAACTGTCCTCCGACTTGGACCTCTCTTCTTGTTGCTCATTCTCTGGGTCGACTTGTGGCTGCGACCCCACTTCTTTGCCAACATCCAAGTCGGCCTGCATCAGATCCACCGAGCTAGCATCCTCATCATCAGGTATATTGGCATCCTCACTAAGAAATTCCCTGGAGTAAACAGTGTGTGGGACCTCAACGTATATTCTTGAATAATCCAACCTCATGTGCTCTTCCTGAATCACCAACATTTTGTGAAATTAAGTAAGTAAGGTAGACTGGCCTACACGTTCCTCAATGGGCATTATTCTTTTTAGACTAACCTGGTGCCATGACCTTTGAAATATCGACCATACTATCAATGGGGTCAAGAACCCTGTCAAATGGATGTGCTAACTCACAGTGCAAAGTCATCAAAAATGTGGTGAGCATATTGCCATAACTCAACCTTTTTGACTCACACCCCCTTAACTACTTCATTTCTTACAAAATCCAATACCCAATGTTAATGGGTCACCCCTTCATCAAAAAATAAATTATGCACACCCTAACCTTACTCACACTTGAGTAATGATCAAGGGTCATGATCTTATTATTCACCAATCGTAACCATACTCGAGCCTCTCAACAGAAATTGCTCATCCTCAAACACTTGTGCCTCTAATACTTTCCATCATAGCGTGACCACTTAGCCTTATAACTAGGCCCACACAATATCTCTCGTATGTCCTTGTAGTTGGGCTGCTCAATAAACTTCAGCAATGGATCAATAGAATGATCAGGCACTCTATGTATAGCATACAATGTGGAGGGATGCAAAGGGATCCATTTTTTTTTAATTACAACACCCAAGTATTCTATTTCAAGAGACCTCTATTGGTAGAAATTCACATACAACTCCAGCACTATATTAATGTCAGCATGCCCTGGTTGATTGAAAACGTTCCTCCAACCCATGGTAAAGATCTTGTTGTAAATATCTTTGAAATTTTGCTTCAGTGGAACTGAGTTTACCGCCCTCTTGGGTATTTAACCCCCAGACAAATCAAAATCATCATACCACCCTTCAACATACCCTGCCCTTACAAAATATGTCTCAGGTAGGTGGACATCTCTTGGGGGGACTGAAATAGTAGGGTTTTTCCTCGCTCCATATTTTGAAGCATGCCTCTTCTTTGAAGGGTTTTGCGTGCGCCCTCTTTTGGTGCCCTGATATGAGGATGTTGCCACATTCTTTCCTTTTGATCTCGGGTTACCCCATAGTGCCTGCAAACAAGAGCATTCAAATAATAAGTATTCCAATCCCCAAGAGGGGTCGTGGAACGACTCCACACTTATTTCACACTACCTATTTTTGAACTTCTTGACTATTCACATTAGGGCACATTCATGGTTCTTTACTTTGGGGTTGAATTAACCCCACAATTATTACCAACTACAATACAAAAATATAAAACACAAAAGTTATCTACTCTATGTTACTCCTTAAAACAAAAATATCATGTTGTATGACTTAGGGCATTTTGTCAAAATTTCTCTCAACTCTTAATTTTGTGTGTTTTTGGATGCCCAAGGATTTGTATACATGTTTAAGGTTCCATTGCTACTCAAGACTTCACATTTCCACCAAAAACTTGATTCAAGTAATTAAACAAACACCTTGTGGGCATGAAATCCTCCCTTTATTTTGTCAAACAATGGGGGTTATGGAACCCTCCATTTTTCAATGGAGAATCATCTTGTAGCCCTAAAAATCCATAAACAACAACAAAATAACCAAACCCCACCAAATTTCGCCCTACCCCAATAACCCCTAACTTTTAATTTTAACATTGATCAAGAATAAGGTAAGTAATTAAGGAAATAATTAATGGATTGATGATGAAATCAACTTACCTTGTAGTTTTAATGGAATAAGAGGGATGATTCTTGAGTTTTGTTGAAAATTAAATTGAGTTTAGGAGCGTTAGGTTCAGCCTTAGAGAGATTTTTAGAGAGAGTTTTTTGTTTTGCAAAGTATGAAATAAGAGAAGCATGGGTCGACTCCTAACTTAGGATTTTTTTTAAAATTAGACCGACCCGTGCTTTGGACGTGCGTCGCAGATACATCGCACGTCGACTACCTCTCTAGAATTTAAGTTATGAAATTCCAAGACCCATATGCTTTGGACGTGCGGCACATAAACAGAGCAAGTCAGAGTCCTCTCTGGAATTTTGGGTCTTAAAAATCTCAGATACATGTTCTCTACTTGTGAGATGCACGCACAGAGCACATTGCAAACCTAGAGTAATATTTTTCTGTCTCTTTTCCTCGCTTTGCATTCCCGCTACTCCTTAGTCCTGCAACACTAACAAATATGACACAATAAAAAGTTTTGTTACCTCCCAACAAGTGACGTAGTAAACGTCATGTCATGATGAATTTTTATTTTATATTTTCTCATTTTTTTGTTGTTTTCATATGTTCCATTACAAAAGCACGAATTGCCTCCCGTGAAGGGCCTGATTTAACATCGCGGCATAACTCCAATCACCTCTGATTTGTCATGAGTCATCTCCACTGAGGTCTTGTGTCTATCCATGTCCTCATCCCAATAATGTTTCATGCGCTGACCGTTCACCAAGAATCTTTCCTCCTAATCGGGCTTTCGAAGTTCCACCGCCCTGTCTTGTGTCATCCTTACAACCTCAAAAGGGCCTGACCACTTGGACTTAAGCTTTCCCGGGAATAATTTAAGCCTAAAGTTGAACAACAACACTTACTGTCCCGGCTCAAATGAACGTTGTTAGATATGCTTATCATGTCATCTCTTGGTCTTCTCTTTATATAATTTCGTATTCTCATAGGCATGTAATCTGAATTCCTCAAGTTCATGCAGATGTAACATCCGCTTATTCCCTGTAAATTCCAAGTCTAAGTTGAGCTTCTTAATGGCCCAATACTCTTTGTGTTCCAAATTGACTGGTAGATGGCACATTTTTTCATAAATCATCTTATAGGGAGACGTCCCTATTGGAGTCTTGTACGTAGTTCGGTAGGACCAAAGTGCATCATCAAGTTTTGCAAAATAGTCTTTTCTGTGAGCATTCACTGTCTTCTCTAGAATCTGCTTCACTTCTGTATTCGATACTCCCACCTGCCCACTAGTTTGAGGGTGATATGCAGTCTCCACTTTGTGCCTGGCCCCATACATAGCAAAAGTGTCTTCATCAAGTTATTGCAAAAATGAAACCCTCTGTCACTAATAATGGCCCTTGGGGTTTTGAACCACGTGAAGATAGTCCTTTTTAACAAAAATCACCACTACATTGGCGTCATTGGTAGGTAGAGGGACTGCCTCCACCCATTTAGATAAATAATCCACCGCCAATAGTATATATTTGTTCCCGTAAGATGGTGGAAAGGGACCCATAAAATCAATGCCTCATACATCAAATATCTCAATTTTAAGAATATTGCTCAATGGCATCTCATGTCTTCTCGATATGGTCCCAGTTCTTTGGCACCTATCACAACTTCAGACAAAGGCATGAGCATCCTTGAAAAGTGTAGGCCAATAGAACCCTAATTGTAAGATCTTGGCTGTTGTGTGATCACCACTCTAAGACGTGCTTCACTTCAGTCTACGGAATGCACCTCTTTATCAGCTGGTCAAGACCCTGTTTGAACAACTAAGGCTCATCTCATATATAGAATCTCGAGTCATGATACAATTTCCTCCTCTACTATATGGTATTCTCAGGTGGGTAACTTCTGCTCACCAATAAGTTCATGATATTTGCATACCATGGTACGTCTGCCTCTGGAATTGCAAAGAGCTGCTCATCAGGGTACACCTCTTGAATTTTCCCATCCTCCACCACATGTTCGTGACTTTCTAACCTCAATAAGTGGTTAGCCACATGATTTTCAGTTCCTTTGTGATCCTTGATATCCACATCGAACTCCTGAAGTAATAGAATCCACCTAATAAGTCTTGGTTTCGCATCCTTCTTGTTAAATAACTATCGGATTACAACATGATCTGTATATACAATGACGTTTTTACCCACAAGATAGGATCAGAATTTATCATAGGCATAGACAACTGCCATCATCTCTTTCTCAGTGACTGCATAATTCAATTGTGTAGAATCAAGAGTTTTGTTGGCATAATAAATTGAGTGAAAAATATTCTCCTTCCTCTGGACTAAGATGGCTCCCACGGTAGTGTCACTAGCATCACACATTATTTCAAAATGAAGTGTCCAGTCAGGCGCTATCATTATAGGAGTAGTTACTAACCTTATTTTCAATTATTTGAATGCCTGCAGACATGCTTCACTGAACACGAACTTCACCTCTTTCTCAAGCATCTTACACATAGGATTGGAAACTTTAGATAAATCATTGATGAATCGTCTATAAAATATGGCATGCCCGAGAAAACTATGCACCCCTTTCACTGAGATTGGGGACAATACTTTTTCAATCACTTACACTTTCGCTTGACCTACATACAACCCTCTTTTTAACACATTATGCCCTAGGATGATGCCTTCCTGAACCATAAAGTGACATTTTTCCCAAATCAACACCAGGTTGGTCTCCTCGCATCTGGAAAGCACACGATCTAAGTTTTGCAAGCACACATAATATGAATTTCCAAACACTAAAAAATCATCCATAAAAACCTCTACGAAGTCCTCCACAATCTTCAAAAATATAGCCATCACGCATCCCTGAAATATTGATGGAGCATTACACAACCTGAACGATATTCATTTGAAAGCATATGTACCATAGGGGCATGTGGATGTAGTCTTGTCTTGATCTTCAGGAGCAATAATAATCTGGTTGTAGCTTGAATATCTATCTAATTAGCAATAATATTCATGTCCAACTAACCTGTTAAGCATCTAATCAATGAAGGGGATTGAATAATGGTTTCTCCTGGTGGCCTCATTTAGCTTACGATAATCCATACAAATACGCCACCCTGTTGCCGTTCGTATTGGGATGAGTTCATTCTTGTCATTTATCACTAATGGCATCCCCCTTTCTTCAGAACGCATTGTACGTGGCTGACCCACTTGCTATCAGAAATCAGAAAAATAATGCCTAAGTCCAACCACTTAATTACCTCTTTCTTTACCACCTCCTTTATGATCGGATTCAATCTTCTTTGATATTGAACACTTGGTGTATGATCTTCTTCCAAGAATATCTTGTGCATGCAGAAGGCTGAGCTAATTCCCTGAATGTCTAAATCCTGCCACCCTAAGGCTCTCTTTCAATTCCACAGCACCTGAAATGATTTATCAACCTATTCACATATGAGTTTGGCAGCTAGAATGACCGATAATATCTCACCATTACCTAAGAAAGAATACTTTAGATGAGCAGGTAAGGGTTTCAGTTCAAGCTTCGATTCCTCCTCTATGGATACATTGGGCGATGGTCCACAAGGTCTGTCAAGGGGTTCGAATTCACCCTTTCATACATAAATGCTTGCCAAGTCTAATATTTACACCATTTCATTGGTCTCTGCATCTCCTACTAAGACTTTTTTGAACGAATCTTTAGATGTGATAAGAGGCAATTCAAAATCAATATCTATCACAGTGATTGCTGACAGCTCCTCATAAATAGCGGGTAGCTTGAGGGCCTTGTAAACAATAAATACTTCAACTTTATCATCCACCCTCATAATTAACTGCCCTACAGCCACATCAATCAAAGTTCTGCCTATGGATAAAAATGGACACCCCAAAATAAATGGGCCTTCGGATCTGGCTCAAAATCTATAATGACAAAATCTATAGAAATTATGAGAGACTCCACTTGCACTAAAACATCTTTGATAATACCCTCTAGTCGTGACAAAGATCTTTCTGCCAGTTGCATCACAATAGTGGTTGGTCGAGGATTTCCTAACCCTAACTTTCTTAATATAGACGACGGCATGAGGTTGATATTTGCACCAAGATCACACAGTTCACGAGCAATGACTTGCTTCCAAATAGTAATTTCGGTAGTGAAACTACCCAGATCCTTCAGCCTTGTAGGAAATTTGTTTTAAATTCGAGATGTGCACTCCTCAATAAGTGCAACTCTGGCATATTCTGTGAAACAACTCTTGTTGGCTATGATGTCCTTGATATACTTTGCGTATTTCAGAATTCCCTGCAACATGTCAACTAAGGGAATATTCACTTGTACCTGCTTCAATAATTTATGAAACTTTTTGTATGTTGCTTCTTCTTTCTGTTTTTCCAATCTTTAAGGGAATGGGGATGGTGGTTTGGCAATCTCTGGTTGTGGTTTTTTTTCCAATGGCTTTTGTGGTACCTATTCTACCTCAATAATGTTATCTTCTTCAACTAACTCTTTCTATGCTTCCTCCCGAGTTGCTTTCTTTGGTGATAACTCCTATAATTGCCTCCCATTTCTGAGAGACACAATTACACATGGTTTCAGATTTTGATCTGTGTCACCTAGAAGTCCACCCTGTGGTTGGGTGTTTTGAGCACCTTCTATCTGCCCCATCTGTCTCTCTAAATTTCATACTGCTAGATCATAATTTTTATTTTCAGCCATTATCTTCTACTCGAATTCTTGCTAACTCGCCATCATTTTCTTCATATATCCCATCATCTAATTCATCATATCTTTCATCATGCTCTGAGGTGCTTGCAACTTGCGCTAATTTGCATGATTCTGTTGATATTGCCACTGTGTCTTGTTCTAGTTACCGCCACCTTGATTACCACCCCAAGAGAAGTTTGGGTGATTCTTCAAAGAGGGATTATATGAGTTACCATAGAAATTCTAATTACCCTAACCTCTAGCTGCATTTCCCATGAAAAAGACAGACTCCGGATTTGCCAGACATACATCACTAGTGCCTTTCACCGCACACCTAACAATACACCTAAGCTTGATACACTGTTGCACCTGTGATTGATTTTTTCCTATCATGAAGCCCCTGAATTCTTTGCGGATAGTGTTAATTTGTGTTATCACCCCTATTTACAAGTCTAACTTGAGTGCTCCTGAAGTCTTCTTAACAACATTTTCCCTGTGATCACCCTGCCACTAGGAGTCGCTCTGAAAATTATTCAATAATACAAACAACTTGTCATAGCTCAGATCAAGAGTTTGTCCCCCAGATGCAATATCCAGCAACATTTATTCTTGGTTATACAGACTCTTAATAAAGGCGTGTGCCAGAACTTCATTTGTTTGATTATGATAAGGACAATCTATGAGCAATGCTTTGAACCTATCACATGGTTGATATACTCTTTCTCCTAGTTTCTACCTGAAGGACATGATTTCCCTCCTGAGTCTCGTTTTATTTCCAGCTGGAAAGAACTTAGTAAAAAAAATTTCTCGCCAGACCATCTGAGAAGGTGATGGAATTTGTCTGTTCTACATTCAACCACTTCTTAGTGCCCGCAAGTAGAGCGAATGGGAATACTTTCAACCTCCCATAATCAACAGTGACCCTGATAGTCACATAAGTATCTGCAATCTCAAATAACGTAAGAATGTGTCACTGAGGATCCTCGTGTGGGAGACCAGTGAACTATCCACTGGAGTCGAACAACTATATCATAGGATGCTTTAGCTCAAAGTGCCCCTCGATAGCCGGTGTGACAATACTTGAAGTGACATTACCCACTAGAGGTATTGTCACCTCTCAAACTATCGATGGTGGTACGTTGGCTGCTATTACTTCACGTACCGCAACAATTTCTTTTTGATTCACCCGAATATTAACTTCCCTTCAATGCTGATGGAAAAACTGCTCAAGTTTAGGTTGAAAGTCCTCACGGATGTTTTGACAAACAGACCTTCGCTTTCGATTGTTTTACCTACGTTCAAATAACAACTAAGATCAAGACGTTAATATTTGGATAACTAAAGCAGTAAAAGCTTATTATAATAAAATTATTAATTTCTAAGTCCCCAACAACGGTGCCAAACACTTATTGCTCCCGAATGCACAAGCAAGTATACGTGGTCGCCAAATAATATAATGACTTGTAAACGTCGTATATCGATCCCACAGAGACTTATGATCAACGATATTAGAAGAATTCCCTAATACTACAAATTATGCAAGTATAAAAGAGAATATTTGTTTTTTTTATAACTACTACCGAAACATAAATAATTAACTAATGTAAACTAACATATTACAAATAACGTTTGTTTATACTGGAATTTATTACAAGAGAATGATATCGCAAAGTCATGGAACTCTTCGTAATCATTTTGTCTCCTTCCCCATTTAAGGAATGATTTTGGACTGGGTCTTGGCCACGTGGGCCTGGGTCGGCCGAATTAATTTAAAAAGGAAAATGCTCAAAGAATTTCATTCAAAATTTAATAAAAGATGACAAAATAAACCAAAATATAGCCTAATTAGGTCAGAAGATTCAAATTAGGAATAAATTTGATACCAATTAGGATTTTAGAAAATTTGAATCATACAAGAAAATCCTTTAATTTAAGAAGCTTGTTTTATAATTAAGAAGTAATTTTGTTGTCGTATTTAATTAGACAACTTTCTAATTTTGATGGAATAAACTATTGATATCTCTAAATTGAGAATTTTAAGATAATTAAATTTATAATTATTCATTAAAATTCTAAAATCATAATTGATGATCAAAATATTGCAAAATTAATGCATGATATATAATAAATGTACTATATGATATTTTGTCAAATGAAATTACAAAATTTCTAGAACAATTTTGTAAAATCATAGTTGTCTTGTAAAAGGTATATTTCATTTCGTATGTGACTTGGAAATCCTAAATAATTAAATAGGATTATTGGAGGATAAAAATTAGGTGTCAACATATACAATGTATACTTAGTATACAAGGAATGTATACCCTTGTGTATATCACTTGGATGATATGATATGCGAGTCCCTGGGCCTGGCCCATTCCTATCCACTTAGAATTTGTTTGATGGTCTACCGTGCCTTAGTTGGTCCAAGCCCACTAGTCTCTGTGTTTTCTTTTATGCACTGATATTGCTATTTTCTTGTGGGCTATTTACGTGCTAATTAAGTTGCGCCTCATGAACATATATGTCTTTCTTTATTTCAAATGATATGTATGATGCATGTATTTAATTTAGATAATTATAGATGCCTTCTAACTTGGGCTTTACTTTTCCCCTCTTTTTCTTCCACTACCGATGCAGGCCGAGATGGGCCTTTGGGCCTGTTATCTTCTCCAACTAGTTGGGTCAAGGCCCAACTAATTCCTTTGATTGAGTCTGAATGCATGTAGTTGCACATGAATGCCCAATTATGAGTGAAAATAGTTAACTGGTGGGCTTAGGTAGGCCCACCAACCTAACCTCTACCTTTTCAAATCATAAACTTGTATTATATGTGTATATTACATGTATAAAAATACTCTATATATGTTATTGGAACTTCTTATAGTTATGACTTAGAATATGCAGACGATACATACATCGTTTAGTTTAGACTCGCCATAAACAAATTTCAAAATGCTTAACTTCATATTTTTAATCAATGAGAAATTGGGAATATTTTCGAGGATAAAACATAAATTGGATTGTTTTTGGGGCAAAGAAAATTAATTGGATAATTTGTGACTTTTAAAGAGATTAATTTGAACTGTTTTGAGGCCTGGATTAATTTAAATTGGATTGAAAACTGGGCTATGTGCTATAAAGGATAAACAAACTATTTTTTTTCTAAAAATGGAACCGATATAGTTAAACAAAATTGGGCTGCTGAAACTGAGTTATGGGCTAAGTTTGGGCCGAAATCGATATTTCAAAAGCTGATTTTACGGGCTAAGCACAATCAAATAATTTTAAGGAAAAGAACAAAAATCTTTCTTGGACTAGAATTGAGATATGGACTTTGGTAAATTGTGGATGATGGGATGGCCTTTGGAACAATAGCATGAAAAGAAAAAAGGAATCCTATTTTCTTTGAACCAAAACTTGTCATTTCAAATGGGTTATACTCTTTTTAATTCAAAGGATTTTCAAAGTGTGTAAAGTAAAATTGGACAATTTATTGGACTAATAGTGGAGTTCTGCTCAAGTTAATTCTTGAGAGTTCTTAGTCCAAAAGTAAATTGACTAATACCCTTATACAAACCATTTTAGGCGGAGTTTAACTCTTTGATTTTCACAAAGTCTGTGAGTTTGAAATGAAATGAATGACATGAATTTTGCAGGAATTTAAACACTTTTAAGCAATTTGTGGAAATTAAACATGCTACAGAATTCGAAGGTCAACTGTCTTATATGGATCCTTAATACCGGGGTATCTAACACCTTCCCAAGGGGATCACCAGAACTCTTACCTCGACTCTGGTTTAGAAAGAATTTTTCATTGTTATGAATAAACCCTCTCAACTTGGTTTTTTTAATTTACCTATAAATTAGATGGAGACTCTAAAACATTATCTGACTTAGAGCACCAACAACCTCTTAGTAGCTTTTATGCCTTCGCGTAAAAGTGAACTGTACCAGATGGCGACTCTACTGGAGATAAACCTAGTTTTTAACAATAAGGGTTCCAATACAACATGTTTTAATTACTATAAATTTCTTATGTGTTTATATTTCTACAATTATAACTATCATTCATGCATTTCATACTACGCCAAATGGCACGCACACACACTCGCATCACTGCACAAAGATGATTATGATGATTTTTCTATCATCCTCCAGTAAGAAACAAAAAACATTTCATTGGAGCACGTTGAAGACAGAGTTGGTTCGCGGTCGTCCAACAATCAACAATGGTTCACCCTGAGTAGTCCGCTCAGGTCCCTTATTCATTTGCTAAACCATTCTAGTATAACTAGGAAAGAGATAAGTCGAATCCCTACTAAACTAGCGCATGCTGACCTAGATGGGTTCGGATATTTAGATGTATCTAGACCAATTTGGCTGACTACCTCATGTATTGACAGTCTATGACCCGACAGCACCGCATCCAACTACGTGCTATGTGGAAGCATTAAATGTTCCTTATATGATGAACCATTGTCCTTTGGGGGGGAGAATTAATCGTGCTCTATTTTGTAGATGCATACCAACCTAAAATTCATCGTGGTTTTAGACACACCCGAGTTGCTGAAAGTGTGGTGGTCGTAGTTAGATGCCCCGCAATAAAGAAAAGTAATGAACTGTCTAGGACACCTGATGCAAGTAAGGAGGGGCATTGGTGGGTAGGGTCTTGGTTATATTCGGGTTGACTCAAAATTGGATGCTAAAGTAGGGGGTCTAGTGTTCTCGGAATGGCCGGGCAGTGTAGTATTTGGTGGCTGTTTCGGGTAGTTATGTTTGGAATCAGGCATAGGCATTTTGTGGAGTTATCACGGGTGTGTTGAGGGTCAAAGTGATGATCGGGAATTGGTGATGTGGTGGTGGAAAGGCCACAGAAATGAACCGAAATAATGAGGTCTCGGCACGTTTGGTTTTGGTGAACTGTTTATTATTGTCGGGCTTGGACGGTTGGATATGTATGGTATCAGGTAGTGACCTTTATAGTGGATTTAGGGAGGTGTTTTAGGATGTGGTTGTGAAAGGATTGAAGTGGTTTGGATGAGGGATGAACATGGAATGCGAGGTTCAAGTCCGAGTACACACCAAGTGTTTGAAGTTTGATTTGGTTAAGTGTTTGGTTCGGTTGTTATGGTTTAAGTGAGGTACGGTTGATATGTAAAGGATATGTACATTGGGGTTTTAATGCCCAAGTCGACACCAAGATAAAGGTGACCAATTTCACAAGGACATGATCGGGTTTAAAAGTACAATCCTGAATACAAACCAAGTAAGGGTGGCCGAAAACCTTAAGATAGACCCTAGGCTTAGGTTAGGTTGGATCACACAAGTTCCAAAGTTCACTTGCAACTAAGGGGGTTCCTTAAGCTTGTGCTTAGCTAAGTCACACAAGTCTTAACCAATCTTACACCGAAGGGAGGGTGGTTCACACAAGAACTGTGGTCCACACAAGGACCGATTGATATAATCAACACTCAAGTTTATATTTCACTCAATATTCAATATGTCTATTTACAATATCCTAAGGGTCCTATTTATAGTATCATAGGGACCTTTCTAGAAGATAAATTGAAAGACACAAAAAACACAAAGGCTATCTCGGCCGAATGGGAACAAGGGGGGATGGGTTCGGGCTTTCTTGTTGCCCAAGGAGGTTCTCAGCCATGGTGAGAAAAATGGGAAAGGATTTGGATTTTCTTGGAGACAACGATGAACTCAAAATCCTTCATACACATGTTGTGGCACTCAAGTAGAAGAGTGCATGAATTTGGCTTCTCAAGAATCTCATATTCTTGGAACTAGTTTGGAAGTTTCCATTCCTTGCACAAGAGAGTGGTTCTCGGCCAACTCTTCCTCTCTCATATGCCGAGCTTGACTTCCTCTAGTTGGCTCTTGAGTTATCTTCTTGGAAGTCTCTTGTACTTACCACTTTGTCGGCCAAGTCATCAGTTGTCCTTGTCATTGTGTACTTTCGGCCAACTCACCTTTCTCGTCTTACTCATTCCCTTACAAGGAATTGATTGTGTCATAAGGGAAGCTAAGGGTTATTATATAGTTTTAATATGTACTAAGACAATTAGTAACTAGTCTAGAATTTAAAGACAATAAAATAAAGGCATGGTCTCGGCCAAGACCAACACAAAGGCCGAATAAAAGGTTGTCTCCTAAGATAATTAAGTAATGGTTCCTAATCCGCCCCAAAGTCCATGCCATTCTCGGCCCTTAACCATGGGTCGATGACCAACCTTTGACACCTTCGGTCCTTCGTTTAACAACTTGCATCGAGAAGCTAAGTTCGGGCCCTTTCTTGCATCAATACGTACCTTCTCATATGACCATGAAAGGAAATGGGGAACTTTTAGACCTCCTTACCGAGTATTGTGATTGTGATAGAATGGTGTTTAGGTTCGTAGTCTTTGAGATGACCCTGACCCTAGAAAAGATTTGGGATTGCATAGATAGCAATGGGACTTGTATGAGAAGGAGGAAGAAACCCAACCACAACCTTCTAGTTCCCTATAAGCCTACTCTCGATGAGATCATGAAGTTCCTATCCCTAGCTAGCTCCAATTGGATATTTGGCCTAGGGATCTTTACAACTGATTTGGGTCCAAATGGGGATACATAGAACACTCCATAGAATTATGGTATTAGGCTAGTTGGGAAGATACCCGACCCATAGCCTTTGACATATTTCTACTAGGAACTATATTATTTCCCAAGACCGACATCAGGCCATAGATACCCATGTCATTTGTTTCACCCATGCCATCTTTCATGGCATAACCACAAATGGGGAAACCAAGTACTATGACCTAGTCCCTGTCATCCTGGCTAATATATATCAAGCCTTAAGTCAATGTCGAAACCTACATATGTATTTCCAAGGGTGTAACCTCTTACGGCAATGGTGGATTATCAAACACCTCAACAAAACTGAGGGTCTCTCATACCTAGATCCGAAACGTAGGAAAGATATCATTCAAGTCACTTACCAAAATTTTGGGAACCAAACCAAAGAAGGGTGGTCTTTTATCTTTTCTAGGTTCTGAGAGGACAACATGCAGTGGAAATTTCCCGACTTTATATCCGAGATCATAGTTGTGAGAGGTAGAAAATGTCCTTTCCTGCCACTTATGGGGATCCGGAGCATCCGACCATATGCACCTATTAGGGTCCTAAGACAATTCAGAATGATACAAGTAATACCCCAAGTAGGGAACGTGTGGGAGTACGTAGTGGACTACGAAGGAGATAGGATTAAGTGGGTCGCTAAAATCATCCGAGAGTGGAATAGTTGAGTGAATTAGGGTCCAGAGATTCTAGCCGAGGATATCTTCCTCCTAGGTTATGATGAAGACTATGTAGATTGGTTGAGAGCACATATGCAAGGCACCCTCACTCCGGGGCTCAATCGCTATCAGTGTAGTCATGACAGGGATTCAAAGGCTGAGGTCAAGGCACGCCGCATTCAGAGACAGACTGATGATCGAGATGCTAGTTACCTATAATAGATGGAGAATGACCAGACGGTCATATCCAGTCTGATCGGGGAGTTAGATTTCACTCATGAGTGTATAGAGGACTTAGATGCTCGCATGATTAGAGCCACAGATGAGACTGCGCCTGTGACATTCACAGAGAAAGGTTAATGGGTTGATTCATTATTGGTATGTACTCATCTCCGAATTCAGAATGCCTGTCGAAGAGTCATGAAAGCTCGGACAGACAGGGCTTAATTATCCGCCACTGGAGGTGACTTCTTCTGATTTTCATTTACTTCTTTTATGTCACACCCCAACCTTGGGGGTGTGGCTGGCACAAAGGCCTAACCATACCACTGTAGTATCTGAAATTTGTAATATGAAACCTGGGCCAACAAGGCCTCTATATAACCGTATAAGACAAGACTGAATGACAACCTACACAAAAGAGTCCCAACAGGATATATATATATATATATATATATATATATATATATATATCGATAGCCAAGTCCAATAAAGCCACGGCATACATATACCCAATATCCATAAGTCTGCAAGCCTCTAAGAGTGACGGAATACATCCACAGGTCGGGATAGGGCCCTGCCATACACAACATACTAATAACATGTACCGCAATGCCTAAAGACTCATGTACAACAACTTTGAGAGAGGGGAGTGCGACAACCACAACTGAACTAGAAACCTATTGATGAGGAGTGTCGCCCTGTCTATATGTACCTGTGGGCATGAACACATGCCCCATAAGGGACATCCGTACGAAAGATGTACTGAATATGTAGGGAAAAATCAATTGCAAATGAACCAATAATAATCAAGGAAGTGAGAGATACAACCTGGAACTCATAATGTCACAATGCATCAAAGATTATAGTTGTGTATAATAATCGTGTATATAACACCGTAGACCTCTGAGGACAATATCATCAATGTCATGTATGTATAAGTTGTGTATATAACGTCATAGGCCTTTGAGGAAAATATCATCAATGTCATATGTGTATAAGCGGTGTACATAAAGCCATAGGCCTCTGAGGGAAATATCATTAATGTCATATGTGTATAAGCTGCGTATATAACGCCCATAGGCCTCTGAGGGAAATATAAATGCATAATGTATATATGTATGACAGTCAATTGATGGACATATCATTCTTACAAACCTCAGTCAAAGTGACGTAAGGTTGTTACACCTCTGATCAACATTATGAGACTAATATCATTATCATTACATGACTCTGCAAAACTCACAAATCATGAATAAACTTCCTGGAAGTAATATTGTCTGATCATGAATCAACATAAAGACTTCTAGTTACTAAGAGTGAAATCGTTATGGAGTAGTGTTGCGTTTATGTCTCGTTTATATAGATCATGCCAAAAGAAGAAAGAAAGTAAGACATACATACCTTATCGAGAGAGCTAATTATGTCCCGTGGAGACTCGTATGCGTTATGGATGATTATCTACATCATATAAAGGATTTGTGTTAATATCGAGCCCATATCTAATCAATGTTTTCATTTGGACAAATCGTCAAAAACCTTGTGTGCAATACTTCATACGATCATTTGTAGGTCAAATTCGATATATCTCAGTCCAACAATATGTACCCTTTCTCCTACTTCTTTCTAAAAAGATATTCATACTTGTATAATTCCATTCAATAGCTCAAATCAATTAGAACAACCCACACAATATGATTCAACCTCAAATTTCATAGTCGCTAAGTTCTTCAAGAATTCTCCTCAAAATTTGATTTAATACATATACAAATTTAAGATTAGACTAGGGGACATGAAACTTACGTTAAATACTCCAAGAGACCTCCCTGGTCTGAAGCTTATTTCAACACCAAGTTGTTCACAAATTTGGCACGACGTGAAAGAAGTGAAACTAATGATATCCCGAGGATTCTTTACATTGATCTTGGGTGTTTTGCCTTTGAATTAAGTCTTGGAGAGCCTTGTGGATGAGTTTGGGGATGATTTAGGATTTGGAGAATGGGTAAAATAAGGTCCTAAGTTGAGAAACAGTTTATATACTAAAAACAAATTACACCGACCAAATTGACGGCCAGAATTGACGGTCTGTACAATTTTGTACGGTCCGTCAATCTAGACCTTCAAAACCAAAATCTTAAACGTAAAATTTGTAGGTTATTTGATGGTCCAAATTTCCCAAATTAACAGTCCGTACAAAATTGTACGATCCATCAATTCTGGCCGTCAAATTTGAAAACTTTCTGATTTCGTCGAAACGTATTTTCTTCAATTGGTTTAACTTCCATACACTTTGATACTTCCATAAATAAGCTATAAACCTTCATTATCCTTCTGTAAGGTCACACCTCTTCTCGGGATATCAGTATCAATTGATGATGCGACAGAACATGAAACTTATGAGGCATAACATCCTTCCCCTCTTAGGAACATTTGTTCGTGAATGTTGAGAATATTATTAATTTCTCAAGGGTTCTAAAACTTTCAGCGTAATATAAGACAAAGTGGAACCGAGATCTATCAAAGCATACACGTCAAGAGAGAAAATGAATAGTATACATGTAACCACATCCGGAGATGATTCAAGGTCCTGTCAACCTGATAAAGCATAGATGCGGTTCTGTGGTCCGCTCGAACTAGATTATGTTCCTTTGCCTCTGCCCCTACCAGCTGATGTTTGCGTACCGTGTCTAGGAGGACGTACTAATGATGAAGAAGCTGCTACAGATCATGTCGGTTGTGCCATACTGCCTCTACCTCTCATCGGGCAATCCCTAGTAAAGTGCCTCGGATAACCATAAGAATAACATACATCTGACTCTCAACGACATTTACCTAGATGGGTCCTGCCATATTGAGCACATCGGGGTAAAGGTGGCATGATCTGGCTCGAATCTCCTCTTTACTACGGGCATATTGCCCGTGAACTCTGACCCTAGCCAGAATAAGTGGTTTGGTCATAACACTAGACCTGGAAATATGATGGTGCACTAGTCGTCAGATAATGTAGACGCCTAGGAAACTGAGGTCTAAATCTACCTCGAAACTCCCATGTATCATTTGTAGATCGGGATCTCTTACGCTGGCCCCTATTATGCTCTTGACTAGCTCGTTGCTGCCTCTTACGATCCTCTAGATTTTATGCATAAGCCTAAATGCGGGAGATATCCATATTCGGATTTAAAGAAGTTTTTGTACGCTCATTCACCAAACGTGGCCCCAAACCATTAACAAACCGGTGTACCTGGTCGCTCATATCAGCAACAATCGTAGGAGCGTACCTATCCAAGGAATTGAACTCCAGGCTAGAATATTGAATGCTCATATTACCCTGCTTCAAATGTATGAACCTATCTCTCCTGGCTCATCGAAGCTCGACCGGCAGATACTGTTATAAAAATGCTTCAGAGAACTCCTTCCAGCCAAAAAATGGGGCTTGGGTTCCGTGAATCTGCTCCCAAGTCTCAAACCAGGTCGCGGACACATCCCGCAATCTATAAGAAGCTAACTCTACTGTCTCAAGATACATCGCATGCATAACTTATAAGGTGCGTTGCATCCTATCCAAAAAAATTTGTGGGTACGCATTGGGATCTGTCCCTACAAATAATGGAGGGCCCAAGTTAATGATATCCTGAACTCTCAAACTCACAGCCCTATCATAATATGGACTAAGGGCACAAAAGCATCACTCATATCGAGTGCAGTGGTCTTTGCGAAATGTCGTTCTTAATAATATTTATGTAACTTCTTTAAAACTCTTACTTATGGACTAAGGGCACAAAAGCATCACGTGTACCGAGCACAGTGGTCTTTGCGAAATGTGATTCGCCTTTTTTAACCTTTAAAAATAGATTTTTTATATTAGATAAAATCCTGATTTAATTATTTTATTAATATTTAAAACTTTGAAATAAATTGAAGTTATGCTTATGAAATATTACTGTCGGAAATCTTAATTTTGAACTACGTAGGAAATCTTAATATCCTAATATTTAGGACTTTGAACTAACTAAAATTGTGCTTATTAATAAAATAAATTTTACATTAGATAAAATCGTGACTCATGCAATCGTTTGCTAATATTTAGGACTTTGAAATAAGTTAAAATTATGCTTCTTAAATATTACCGTATTTGAACTATGTAAGAGATCTTAATATCCTAAAGTTTAGGACTTTAAAATAAATTAAAATTGTGCTTATTAGATATTACCTTATTAAACTATGCTTGATTATAACATTTTACCTTGTATAAAATAAATGGCTCAACTAAAATAATGGCAATTAACATGGGTTAAATTCGTTCCTATATATTATGTGAAAGGCAGTTAATTACATTTATTAAACAATGCAAAAACAATAATTAATTACCTAAAAATCATGGCACATCTGCAATGCATGCATGTTCCATCAAATATTTGTTTCTACTGTATTCATTTTTACTAGAGGGCCATGGCCCGTGCTCAGCACAGGCCCAACATAATAGGTCTATTCTCTATTATAAACAAAGTATTGCTGGAAATTATTCATCTATATAAGCCACAAATTGCAAGAAATCGATATATTTAAGTAATTAGTATGTTTTAGTGAAAGGGATGGATCAAGTAAGTTAGAAACAAAGACTATTGATTCAAGCATCTACAAACTATACACAATACTTAACCATCGATAAAAGAAAAGACATCAAATATAACCACAACTTAAACAACCCGCACAAAAGAAAAATCAAAAAGAAAGAAAGAAAGAGGATGCTCAAGAAGTTGTTAGGAACATTCTCCTTTTACAGCCTATCATTTAAATTCTAGTGGACTCAACTTCCGGACTATCCATTGTGCCATGGGAACATCAACTCTTTGTAACACACCAAAAATAATCAGGGCAAGTTCATGTTAGGTGTATCAACACTGAAAAGGGAACACACCAGAAATAGTCGGTATAAATCACATTGTTTTCCTCTTTGGCTACCCTTAATAGGAAGCAATCTTAAGATATCATGGATAGATTTTTCTTTTTCATTAGTCCTGCTAAAGATCATATAATTTGGTATGTAGTTTGTTTTACTAATGCTATCTAAATTATTGCACTTAAGACATTGTCGCTTCTATATATAATAAAACGATAATGAACGTTACTTTAAGTAAATTAAATATGATGATACAGATGGATGGAAGCATGAACTCTCAGACCTGCTTTACCATTAGCCTTACCGCTAACCTTAATTATTTGAGTGTCTCCTGCCAGATAAAAGCAAGTTATAGCTGAGCTTTCTTCTCTTATGCAATTCCGAGTGGAATAACTTCTGACTTCCTATTCTTCACTTGAGATTTTTAGTTCAATAAATCAAAACCTAAACAACAATGTTTTAAGCCAAGACTATCCCATATTCACAATCACATAAAATGTGAAAACTTCTTCATTGGATATTATCTGTGTTTCAAACAATCACACATAATACCTCGTTAAGAGAATGAGAATCAAGAGGGAAAAGCCACATGCTCTGGCAAATTCCAAAATAGAGTTTATTTATATTGAATGATCTTTTATTTGAGCCCATAATCAAATTTATCCATTAGATAATTTGATATAAGTGAATATTACCTAAACGTTCTTAACCATCAACGGTCACCCTATTGTATGATCATCCTCTCAATCCCAGAATATGAATATGATAAAAACTATGGTATCAAATAATTGCTTCCCACTACGATATCAGAATTTGCAATTCAGATACTACAAATATAACAGAAGAAAGATAAGTCGCTTATAAAAGTTGAATCTATAGGTGAAGTATTCTTTTTGTTTTGTATCCCGATGTTAAACCTATAATTTTTATCCAAGAGTAACTATTTAATACTTGCATACCATAATCTGTCACTAACCATTATTGGTACACAAAACAGAATATTATGGTTCTTTTTCAAGAAAAAGAGACCCAAAATTTAAAGTGCCTGAAAAGGTACCTGAAGGGCTTGAAATTAGAGAATCTGAAATCAACCCTTTCCCATGGTTTTGTTGTTCTGATTCTAGAACTTGATTGTTTTTCTCTGTCATCTTCCCTCATTCGACTGCATATTTATTAATAAGCGAGCATGTTGTACCATGAGATTAGGAATGACAATCAGAATCTAATAGTCTAAATAGATTATCTCATTAACATATACCTTTGCTGCATCATACCGTCTGAATACCTATGATTCACAATCACAAATCAAATTATTAGCTCAAAGCAACACATCCCTCAAGCTCACCTAGTTTTCTCTCCAACCGTTCAGGAACCTACTCTAGATGTGAATACATTTAAACGTCGTCGTCATCATCATCATCTCACTATTGTTTGCAATTGTTGCATTATTATGAAATAACTTTATGATTTACCATGAAAAATTAACAATCAAACTAAAAAGAATTCGGCCAGAACTAATCACCAGATCTCTTCTATCAATAGGCTACCAAGAGAACTATCAGTTCCAACTTGAATTCGTTACTACATACATATATATATAAGTGGAAGAATTGTATCAGCTTCTATACCTGATTGCAGAAACTCAAACTATTGAGTTGCAAAAGTAATCATCACCGGACACCCACTTCTTCTTCTTCAAGATACAGGTGGGGTAAACGAAGTTACTTTTCTTTCTTTTGCTAATTTTAGAAGAATGTTTTAGGTATATTTTTGTTTTAAATCAGTGAAAGTACAAAGCTATCAGTATTAGCAGTAACCTGTAATTGGAAGAAAAGCCAAGAGTTAAAACATACACGTTATAGTACCACATGCTGCTACCAGTAGTGTATCCCCTGTAAATGTGAGATGTCCAAAATAATATTGATACATAATTTATAATTGTATATCCTAAAGAAATGATAAAATTTACTCTTACAAATGGAGAAATAGGCTATACAGCTTACAGGTAGCAGAGAGAAGCACTCCTGGCACAATCTAAACCGAAGGCATGTTCTCATGGGCTCAGCAAACAAAAGATAGCAAAAGATCATTTTGAACTAAAAAAAAAAAGCTGTGAGAAGTAAATATGAATGCATAACATCGAAGTGTTTTGTAACAGTTTGTAACATTGATAATGTCATCCAACATGAGTCATACACCAGATTTTTTTCACATCTACCCATCACCCCGTGCCATATATCTCAGTAACATTGTGTCTTGTTCCTAAAGAGAAGCCCAATAAGTAGTTCATGTACATTATCTATTTCATTAACAGGGAATACCAAGCTCTTTGCCCAGTTTTCTCTAGCCCACATACTGCTTCAAACATGTCCAGAACCATCTTTAAGAGTAAATTTGTATCACACATTACTAGTGTGTCACCAAAGATATAATGTGTGAAACGCTTACCAAGTTCTAATGGGTAGTGAAACACTCACTACCACTACAAAATGATTTTGTACCCTGCATCAAGACATTTATCTGTTAAGCACAGCAACATAACAAATTATTGTCCCAGAGTACTAAAACTTCAAGATATGGTAGATAGCACCATAAGTTCGCAACAAATAAGATGAGTCAGGCATACCATCAATTTCATATAAACATATAAAACTTAACTGCACTACTATATATCGAAAAATTAAAAAGGAAAATGCGATCAAATAGCAAACCAACATGGGTAAAAAAAAAAAAATCATATTCGTCAGAAAATAACCAACATTTTATACGTCAAACACATAGTAAACATACTTTTATTTCAAATATTAAACGACATTTATGCCCCTAATTATTTGATTAAGTTTGATAAGAACCTACAAAGAAAGGACACAATTGAAATTGTGCACATTAGGATAAAACATTGTTATGCATGTGTTATTTCATATTTGTTAATTGAGTTAGACATCTCAGTATTAGCATCTGAAATTATTTGATTATGATATTATTTCTTTGTAGTTATCATTTGAAATCCTTAAATATATTAGCTTTATGACTAATAATAGATGTGAATAAATTAGTTATCCTTCAAATAGATAATTCTGTATTGAACAAAATTGTTATATTTACAATTTGGCAGGACCCAAAAAGCAAGACAACTGGCAAATTAATTTCCCAGCTAAAAAGAATAAAAAATTGAATGAACACATAGTAGAAGTGTATAAAATGAAAGTGAGAAGGACATTTTCGTCCAGAAACACAAAGTTGCAGAGATGTTTGTCGTGATCATCAATGTCGCCATCAGGAACTTAATTACACATATATCCCTTCTCCTATGTAAGATTTTACTGAAACACACACTTTTGAACCGCCATATTATAGATTCATACACTTATATATCCAACACACTAATGTTGGGTTTAAAGTAAGCTGTTTTTTGTATTAATTTTAGCTGCATTACGCTAAATGATGTGCGTTTACCTGGTTCCAATATTATGTTTAGTGAAATAGGAAATTATGTAAGATTTCAGCGAAAGAGTGCCTTATTTTGGTATATTTATCGACTTATTTGCTATTACTGTAAAGCTGAAATTTACTGAATTCTTTTTGGCTTCAACTGAAATATTTACCCATTTTGTTACATAATAGTGACTATTTAAAGATGGCTTGGCTCCAGCTAGTTGTAATTTGTGGAAAGATAGACAGTTCTCTAGCCTCTCCTGATCAAATTGAGAATTTACTTTGTCAGTCCATGAATATGCAGCACCCAGCAGTTAGAGGAGTTGGCCAAATTTGGGTCGAAGCCAGAAAAAAATGCAATGAATTGTTTCAAGACCGACTCAAATTGCGTTTTATTCTTTTATTGAATTGCTCCCACCGGAACAATATTCTTCAAATAACAATAGCATTTAGTTGTCTTCACGACGGGGCAACAACCCTGATTTGGCAAAGTGAGGCTGCGAATTCTAATATTTTTTTTGTTGGGACCACTACATTGAAGAAACCGCTGTTACTCTTCAGTTTTATATTGAAGTAATACTCAAATTGGATCAGTGATCAATTTCTAGGTTTCATCGTTAATCTAATTGATTATTTCCAATTAAGTAAATGAATAGTTATAACCTCACTCGAAGGTAAGGCATTTCCTGAGATGCTAGTTTATCATTCTCTCTGCTCTTTCTTTGAGTTGTGCAATAATGCCTCCGTTGTTCTTTCTATTTCAGCAGAGCTGAGATACAATGGATGCCGATGTATTACCTAATAAAGGAATTATCGCCCCACCACGTGAATTATATATAGATTTACCTAGCCTTTCAAGTCCAAGTTGTGTGAAAATTCCAGTTTCTATGGATAACCAATCGAGTTCCCAAAACCATGCCAACCTAAAGAATGATAGCACAGATATTTATTCCCCATATATTTTGGATATAGATATTGAGAAAGGAAACACAGAGGCTCTTAAATCCACTGAGGAAATGGGAGGAAATTTGAAGACTGAGGATTCCTTAAGTGTAAGTTCCTATTTTACATTTTCATCTTGACCTGATGATACTGCCAATTAACAGTGCCTGTGTTTATGATATGATTTTGGGATTGGTCACTGTAATCTGAAACATGCTAACAAATTGTTTGCTATTCAGATGATGTTGAAGAGAGAAATTACATCGCACATGGCGGGGAAGCTTATCCAATTTCTGAATCACAGCTTTGAGTTACCCAATTTCACTTTTAAATGTAGATACCATTTTGCTCAAACATTTTGATACCTGTTTTCCAAGTTTAGTTTAACATGTTCTAATGGCATTTCTGCTTACCGTACATTTTGTGTGTGTTTAAAATCATTTTCTGCCAAGCTAACTATATCAATTGAATGCTCCTATAATGAGCTAGATCTGCTAGTGAACCTTGCTAGATCTTCCTATTCTTCTATCCTATCTGACTAAATCATCCGCATGTGCTTCAGAGAGATTAAAACCTTAAGACTATTCCTAACGGAAAAAAAGAGCAATCTAGTCGTTGGTGAAGTCATTACCAGAGCCATAGTTATTCTAATGGATATTAATTTACTAGTAAATTTGATATTCATACCCTGAGAGTCAAGAGAACTTTTACAGTTAAATATAATAATGTATCTAGATTCATTTGATGTGTCCAGGTTTCATATTATATAGTATTATATAGAATATTCTTAATAATTGTGTCATAATTAGAGATCCTGGTAATTGGTTTTTGATGTAGCTTAAACTTTCTTATTTCTTCTCATGTAAAATTAAACTTACAAAATTAGAAGGCCTTTTATGCATTGTTTATCACCAATTCAACAAGAGTTTTCTCTTCCACTCCCCTTTGTTTCACATGGTATTAGAATGAGATCAAAATAGCTTCTGCTCACTGGGGGATGGCCTTGTACTACTACTCCGACAAAAGTTCTTTTTGTAGTTTTAACAGTCTTTTCTTCCCCAATCACGGTCTCACTGCCATTACATCTCTCTCTCTCTCTGTTTTGTGTTTGCCTCATTCCACATAATCTAACATCAGTATTCCATCTCATTGAGATGAACATAATTCTGAGGGTCTATATTTGTCTGTGACTGATATGACTATTTTACCTCGGCGTGTCAAGTCAGTAGGTCCAGTTTGCCCAGGCAGTATCATGTCATCGCATTTTCAACGCCATGCCATTTCATCGTCATATCATTGCTAATTAGCATAAAGTCATCACTGATACTTGTCTTGTCATCTATCTAGTACGAATGGCAGCACATATATTCTGAGTTCACTCATTTCTGATGAATTCACAATGGTTCTACAACTCGATCAGTTTTTTTCTCATGGCTGTGACAACTGACAAGTCTATTCTATTCTGGAAGTACTTTCGACTATACTATTCAAATGATTGTTCCTTCGACATTAGCTTTTTTCGACATCTTGATTCTTGACTTGGCTTTCCAGTTCTGATTAGAAATCTCAAGTTGTTTCACTATCTTGAGTATGAGGGGGCGCGTTGAGTGTCGAGAAAATTACTGCAAAAATATGTTAGAATGTGTTTAAAGTTCACTAATATGTCTAAATATTAGTATCAAGTATTATTCAGAATTTCATTAGGGACTGTGTCCATTCCAAAACAAAAGTAAATAAATAAAATAGTTAGTGATTTAGTCATAAATAGAAACCCTGGTAACTAGAAAACTACCTTAACTTGATCTTTTCCCTAGAAGCCTCAGTTTATCTTGTCATATGTAAACTAAACTCATACCTTTTTTTTTTAACTAAACTCCTACCTAGATATGTTGTTTTCTCCTTTTTCCCTATTTCTCAAATAGAAACTTCCATAATCTTACCTGGCAAGATTATGTGTCACTGGCTTTGTTTCCACCAGTCAAGCCTTTGACACTGATAGAAAGATCAGGTATGATGAGAGGACGGACCACTCAGAAAATGAAATGGCCAGTTATATTAATTAGGTTTGCTTAGGCTATTAAAGTAACTGTTTACCTTTAGAGGCACGAAAGCATAATCTACATTCCGATTAACATGAAGTTATCCATTGCATCAAACTTTTTATTGATCACCGAATATTTTGCCTATCCGAGGGAACCCAAAATCTGAACTTCAAAATCAATAGGCTAAACTGTAAATCCCAACTACACCATTTGATGGAAAACCCCTTACAGCATCCTCACTATCAATGAGCATTCCCATTTATCTGAAAGTATGAATCTGTTCCTTTTTTTCCCTGACCACTTGCTTTAAGAATGTGAATGTTGGTATTGATGATAGATAGGTGCCCTCATTTCATTGCTATTAGTCAGAACTTCTCGAGTTTTTAGCCTTTTACCATCATCACATGCTGCATTAACTTGGTATTTTGTTACCCTTGGATCAGTCATTTCTAGTATGACTTCTCATTGTGTTTCCCGACCAGGTTGACATGATGGTTGCCTGATTACAATGAAAGGAGTCCAATAATTTCCTGCTTAAAGGGAGGGGGGGGGGGGGGAGATTAACACTGATCAATAGTGTTCTCGATGCCATGCCTACATATATGATGTCCCTTTTTCCTATTCCTAAGAGTGTTATTGAGAGATTGGATCTCTTGAGGAGGAACTTCCTTTGGGAGGTTAATAGTGACACTAAGAAGATCCATTTGGTTAAATGGGAGGCTCTAATAGGAAGCAAAAAGGCAGGGGGCCTGGGAATAAGGAATTTGAAAGCTCATAATCAAAGCCTTTTGATGAAATGGCTTTGGAGATTTGCTTCCAATGAACAATCCTTGTGGAAAGAGGTGATAAGCTTGAAATATGAAAGGTAAAACAACTGGAAAACTAAGCCTGTAACTACTACTTATGGAACAAGTTTATGGAGAGCTATCAGGAATCAATGGCCAAAGCTCAAAGGAAATTGCAGACTAAAGGCAGGAAATGGCATGAAGATATCCTTCTGGGAAGACAATTGGTTAGAACGAGGATATTCGAAACTCTTATTCCCAGATATTTACATCCTCAACCAGCAACGAAATGCCTTTGTGGCAGAGGTACGGTCTAATCAGGGGTGAATTTTGAGTTTTAGAAGACTACTAAATGACTGGGAGATTCAGAGACTAGCAGATTTCTACAAGACCTTGGAGCAATTTAAGGGACCATGTGATGTTGAAGACTGCCTAATCTGGCAGAATCACAAACTAAACAAGTTTTCTGTACAGGAGGCATACAAGACTTTTAACACTTTCAGAAACCAGTTTGATCATTGGCCATGGAAATTGATATGGAAAGCTAAGATCCCTTACAAAGTTTCTTGTTTTGTCTGGCTGCTAGCTAAGCCTGACCCAGGAAAATTTCATGAGAAGGGGTTTTGATTTTTGTCCAAGGTGTTTCTTTTGTGGAGAAGAAGCAGAGACTGTTAGTCACCTCTTTATTCATTGCAAGATTACATTTCAGATATGGAGGTTATTCATCAATTTGAAAGGGTTATCATGGATAATGTCTGAGAAAATTGTACAAGTCCTGGGGATATGGAATAGCTATGGCAGCCTTTCTGGCCACAAAGAGAGATGGAGAATTATACCAGCTTGCATCTGGTGGTCTGTGTGGAGTGAAAGGAACCTTAGATGTTTTGAAAATAAGTGTAGTTCTTTTCGGAAGATGAAAATGAACTGTCTTGCTTTATTCTACTTTTGGTGTAAACAGGAGTATATGGAAGATCTAGAATTATTTATGGAGGTCTTAGGTTCTATATAAGCTTTTGTTATAGAATTGAAGATCTTCTGAATAGTCCTCTGTAACTGTTTGTGGCAGGTCAGATTTTTGGATGAATATACAAGTGTTACCTTTTCAAAAAAAAAAAATCCTGCTTAAAGGGAGAAAAGAGTTTCACTTTATATCAAGACCTGAATTTACTGCTACTTCAACCCTAAATTTTTCAGCAACCTGGACTTCCATTTTTAGCATTTGTTGTACAATGTGATAAGCAAGTTACAAGTGTCACTTGTTTTATGTTACAGATAAATGGCTGGCTGACAAAATATGTGATACTTCTAGCAACAGATTGAGGAAATACAAGCGCATGGCATCATTTAATTCAAGAAGAGTTGTTCTGCTCTTCTCTATCCTGTAAGCTTAGTTGCTATTGTCAAATGATTTTTGTCATGTGATGATTGTTTTCCTCCCCACCTCTTCCCCCTCCCACACCCCAACACCCTTTTTTTTTTCTCTATTTGGGCATTAGAAACATTTGCATCTTTTTCAAGTTGATCATGATCTTCTGCAATCTATTTGCTGATGCAGTGGTCAATATTGAATTATTTGAACTTCTAATATGGAGTACCAGAATAATTGTGACAATTTGTTGTTCTGTGCTGTTGCACCTGTAACTGAGTGACTCTATATTTACGTGCATGAACGAATGACAAGAACATGTGCCTGACCAACTTAAACTTTCAAGAAAAGATGCATTTCACCAAGCTATGGTTTTTGCAACATGTGGATTCCTCCTTTCTTTTGTTTACTCTTTCTATGCTACTACAACAACTACGCATCAATCCGAAGCAAGTTGTACATTCTAAAAACAAGGTGCTTGGTTGCATTTTCTAGTACAAAACTATTAACTCAACTCTCTTTCCTTCCCAGGTCAAGTGTGGGAACAATTATACTGATATGTCTGACTCTAAGAGTTAGAATGATTGCGGATGACTCTGGTAATGTTTGATGTCTGCTTTTGCCGTCTTCCAGTTGCCCTCTCATTTGTAAAATAAAGCTTTCCCGGAATTCTTTAGATTCTTTTTTGAATATTATTTTGTAATATTCTCAATTTGTAAAAACTAGTTTAAAATGTAATGCACAATGTTCTCAAAGTTTTTGTTCTTTATGTGTCTAGGATTGGGTAAGTCTGATATAGGTAAGCAGGTCATCTTGGCTGGATAATAATTTCATAAGCCCTTGTAGCCTGTAGGACAATTAAGTCCTCCTCTTCACAGGGGACCGGTGCTTTATTGTTGGTCTCAATGCTGGGCTGTAGTAATCAATAACAAGAATGTACCTTGAAGAAGACCGGCAACCCTTGGAATTTATTGATGCTAACCCAACTTTTAAGCTATTTATTTATCCCTTATAATCATTATGTTGTTTCACAAGAGTTGATTGTATTAAACTGTGATTGAAAGTTTCAAAATGTTTTTGAGCTGAATTTTTTTTCTTGTAATTTTTAGGTAGTTTTGAGTTTACATATTTGATTTTAGAGGGTCTGATATTAGTCTTATTGATGCTCCGGAGCCAAAAGTGGAAAAATAAATTTTAGATGGATCGAATGCACTCTACAGGTGGATGTAGCAATATAATGGCTCCTTCTGTTGGAAGAGCATCTAGCAAATTATAACCAAAAGTTAAACAATATCTATGATATTTAATGTTTTCAATCTCTTAAATTATTTCTTAAACAGTCAAGGTTGAGCACAGTCGCTCTGCTTGTTCAGTAACTAATTAAACTTGGCTTAAGCTTTACTTATAGTATCAAGTTGGTACACCGTACATTAAGTACATCTAAATTGCCAGAATACTCGAACTCAAATAAAGCTTTTTTCGTCAAAAAAACAACGGAATAACCCAAAATTCAAATTCTTTTTCTACAAACCAAATCACCCTTGCGCGGATTATCCTTCAAAGGCACTGCTCTATAATTTTGCCCCTCAAATTGTTGGTCTTTAATTTTTGCCTTCACTTAAAAAAAATGGCTGAAAATACCCCTAGGTGCCGGGTTCGAACCCCACTTAGTCAAAAAATTAAAAATGAATTCGCAAGATAGTGTTTGGATTTCGCTATAGTTTGCCTGCAAACTCTCACAATCAGCCATAAGGCAAACTCTGTTTTAAGATAGAGTTCGCGTTATGCAAACCCTGTCTTGCAATTTTTTTAAAATTTTTTTTATTGAGCTAGGGTTCAAACCCAAAACCTAGGATTTTTAGGCAAAAGACAAAAATTAAAGATTTTCAATTCAATGAGCAAAAATGAAAGACCACCCCAAAATAAGGGCAATTCGTAATTGCTCCTAATATTTACCTTTCACTTGCACCCCAACCCACCTTCGGCCCAAAGGGGAAAAGAAAGGAAGTAAAGATGGTTTAATGAAATTGTTGTATGATGGCAGCAGCAAAGTAATCAGGAACCTGGAATGAATTGATTATGAAGATATATCATTAGATTCAAAAACTGGACCTCATGAGTATCTGTAAATAACCTGCGGGTGTTGTGAGAAATTTGATGATGAAAAAGAACACCTTGTAAGTAGTGGCTGTATCAATAAATAATAGGTGGTGCAACAGAAGACTAAAATAAATGTGAAATACATATGGCATCTCACTATATATTCAACTTGGAGAATGATCTGAATAAATGGTTCATGAACTAGCTAGGAACCATAACATATAAACACAAGAAGTTTTACCAGGATAAAAACAAAAATGTGATGATTCTAACAAATGCATCCTCAATAGTTTCTTAGAGAAAACTGTCGTCAGCTACCTCCTTGATGGAGTCATAGCAAACTGTTGTACACATGAAGAAAAATCCATGTTGCAAACCTCATAAACTAAGAAATTCGCTAATTTTGAACACCCTAATAACTGGATGCAACTGCGTCTGTGTGTGTTTCCAAGTTCCCTGTCTTTATCTTTCTCTTTTAAGTACAATCTAGCATGCACAACCTCCCCCTTGCTGCTCTGTATGGGATGTATTTGTGGTAGGCTTCAAATTAACGTCAACCATATCTTCCTGTTTTGTGGATGAAAGTGTTTCCATCCCCGGTAAGGCAGCAGCAATCTTTCGGAACAGAGGCTGCAATTTTGAATTTCATATTAGAATCATGCTTTTTGAGTACGAAAAGAAGTTATGCCAACTCCAATGTTTTGAGCAAAATCTAGTGATCAGGATATTTGATCCTCAGTAAATGTAACTTGACTGAGTCGCAAAATAATTTCAATGGAAATCACATAAAGGACTTGAGAGTGTCTGTACCTTGATATTGAGTCCAGCTTTAGCACTGGTTTCTATATACATTACTCCAAATTCAAGAGACTTAGTATCTCCTTCTTCTGTGGAAACTTGCCTGTTTAAATCAGCGTCATCTCCATAAGAGAAATGGTGGAAACAATAAATCATAGTGTACAAGAATTAAAATGCAATTTCCTCTTCTTGATAATCTCTTAAAGAAACTTTTTTCATCTTTTCTTTTATGGAAGGAAATTGGACCATAGGAAGGACATAGCCAGAGATCAAGAGATCCAGCCTTGAGCCCTGTAGGATACTAATAGGTTCTAACTCACCTTCCAGATTTACATCAATCTACTAGTCTTTACTTTAGAAAATTGAACTAAAGACTTGTACTGGAGACAAATTTCCATCAAATGCCAATCTTCCAACTACAGAAAATCTCTACTCTAGCGAAAAAAATGAATGTCCTGAACTCTCCTACAAAAGATATTGAAAAGCGAAAACATATATTATAGTGTTTGCAAATCCATGCTAGATTCTGACAGAATTTTAGGCCTGGTTTACATCTTAACTATATGCACAATAATTTTACTAGGTCCCCACCAATGAAAAAAAGGAACTGACAGGTGGTAATCATTTTAGTCATACCCAGAATACAGAGGAAAATAACATCTAGGAAGTACACTGCTGCATAAGTAGTATGTAAATCAGTTGTCAAACGGGAAACATCCATCCACACCTCACCTTTTATCAACAAGATCAGTTTTGTTCCCAACAAGAACAATAATGACATCACTGCCTCGTTCAGTGCGTACTTCCTCTATCCACTTTGAAGTGTTCAGAAATGATTGGCGGTCTGCAGATATGATGATTTATCACCAAAACTTTATTCATCAAACACTAAACAGAAATGAATATCATACTACATATAGAGAACCAATTTACTATAGACTCACTAAGAACCCTCTACTATCACCAAATATAAATTTGCTTGAGTAGGCACAGAGGGCACAGATATGTGTAGAAATGTTCCATGGGAATGATGTCAAGCAATCACTTACTGGCAATATCATATACAATTACAGCAACAGAAGAATCTCTAATGTAGCTTGGAATAAGACTTCTAAATCTTTCTTGACCAGCAGTATCCCTGCATGGGTTCAGATATTGCTTTAAAAAATGAATGCATTAGAAATTAATTCATTGTTCAATGTCCAACACCACAATTGACAAAACCATAGAGGAATGCTAACAGAGACTGGTTTGCCCAATAACACTCATGGAACAGATTTGAGATTACTTCCTTGCCTCAAAAAGTAAAGTATAAACGTTTTGCAAAAAATAGGCAAAACTAATGTTCTCTGCTAGGTGAGTTTGTCTGCATGTGATCTTGTGCGGCATTTCACTCTACTGTATCCAGTTGATCTTTCATTCTGATTTTAGCAGTCTTGTTTCATAGACAATCCAGCCTTGTCAAAACATTTCTCAAGATCAAAAATTTAACTTTAACTAATACAGTATGCAAGAAAATTTCCAGCATAAACCAAAAAATTCTCTCTTCTTTGTTTTCATTCTTTCCCCCCAAGATTTCTATTTTTCTCATTCTCCAAAAAATCCAAAAATGGACGCAGACGACAATCCGTGGATTAGATGGGAGATCATGTTTGAAGAAGTTTTGAAGAATAAGAATCTGAATAAAGCCCTAGGTTCTGACGACTTCCTGGCTGCCTCTGTCAAAGGATGTGGGTGCCGGAGGTAGGGTAGTTTCAGAGTTCAAGAGTCTGAGCTTGGGGATTCTGCTTCTCTAATGTTATAAAAGCTGCCCAGATCTTGCGTCTTCTTTTTTTGGCTAGATGCGTAAGTCAAGGTTCATGCTTGGGCCCTTGACGAGTACATTGATTTTTTTATATATAAAGATGGCAATTATATTGTAGTATCATAATTTATCCAGCTTCTGGAAGTAATAGCTCGACTCTTTTCCCCTTATCTTTTTCCCCAAGTCTGTTTTTCACATAACATAACGATAAGAAAAGAAGGAACATAAACGTGCATTTGAAAACTAATTCAGTCTTTATAAAGACTCTTCTAGCTATAGTTAATCAGGTTTCTCTTTATTTTCAAGTACATCCTACTAATAACTTCGAAGTAAATAAAACTGCAGTTTTAGTGCAGAAAAATCTAGCTAATCTAACCTAAAACTAAGAGAGAGAGAGAGAGAGAGAGAGAGAGAGCCTACCAGAGCTGCAAGCGAACTGTTCGATCTTCAAGGTACATTGTCTTTGATAAAAAATCAATACCAATGGTAGCCTGTGTATGAAAAAAACAAGGTAACCAAGAGCTTCACAATATATTAATTGATAATTTACATAAATCTGTCCATCCAAAAACATCATAAAGGATGGTAAAATCTAGAGGCAGATGAGAACGTTTTAAAAAACTGAGCTTGCTCAAATGACGGATCACATTAAGTTTTGCATAAAAGCGTGGAGAGTATTAAACACAAGTGCAACTCATGTATTTAAAAAATTAGAGTAGAAATCATGGAAATGTTGAAGTTTCCATGTCAATCACTTGAATCCTGCAAGTCCTCGTATACTCTCTCATTTAGATTGAAGAAATCACAGAAAGTCAGGCACCAAGAGACAAAATTGTTGTTTTTCTGTCTTTTCAATGTTGTTCTTTCTTTAGTAGTTGAAAGCTTTTGTTGCCATTAAGGTTTTATGGTAATATGGTGAGAATATATATACATGTATTTAATGAGGAACCTCACTGGGCTATTTTGCAGTATGAAAATCCAAGCATTAAATTCTCCCTATAATTGGTCTTATGGTCAATGAAGTGGGAGGATAACCTGAGGTTTCACATTCAAAGTGGAGACAAAACTATTAGGTGATTTCTTCTCATATGTCCTAGTCTTGGTAAACAAATTTACCTAATACATGTTGCTGGTGGAGGTGACATGTGAAATTAGTCGAGGTGCGCAAGCTGGTCGACACCACCGGTTATAAAAAAAAACTCCCTATAATTAGCAGGTGGATGGCAAAATTTCCTTTAAAGCATTAGTTTCTCCCTGTTTTTTTGTCCCAATTTTCCCTATTACCAGTAACAAAGAATGGGTGGAAATGAGCAGTAGCAGAAATAGCGAGCCACAAGTAGTAATTCCAAAATGCAAGGAGGAAACAAAAAATACGAAAAGAGGAATATATGGAATTGGAAAAGGAGAAAGAGGGAGAGACCTGATAAGTGGTGTCGAATTTATCATACATGAAGCGAGTAATGATGCTAGTTTTGCCTACAGATTGATCTCCCAAAAACACCAACTTGTACTTTGCTAATGGCGATACCACCGCCATTATTCCTTTTCTTCTTCTTCTTCTTCTCCCCACACAAAAACACACACTTTTCTCTCTCTGTGGATGATTGAGATCTGAATGGGTGGAATGAGGAAAGAAAAGAGAGAAAATTAAGCAACGCTTGCCTTTGAATTCTCTATTTATATACCACTCCCACCACTAACCGCCAACAATACGTTAATTTGCCCCTTTGCAGTCCATTTACATTATTTAACCTTTAAACTCACAAATTAAATGAATAAATAATAATATATATCACTTGGTCATCCCTTAAAAATAAAAAAAATTATATGCAAGGCATATGTCGTTTCCTTTATTGCCTGAATATAGTTAAAAACATGTATTATACTTTCCGATCAAAGTTCAAGGGTTGCATACAGAAAATCAAATATAAAGATGGAGTAAAAGCGGCTCCACGAACTAATAACGGATAACTCACCTCTATAGAATATCTCAACACCTCAAATAAGATCAATGATGTTCAACATTGACGCTAGTAGATGAATCTGTACAATGCAGTAAATGGAAGAAGGTTTTTGTTTAGGGAGGGTGGTAATAAAAAAGAAAGATGTGAATATTATCTGACGTGGATCCTATGTGTGATTCATGTCAGTCAAGTGAGTATCACACCGACTACGAAAGGATATAAAATATTATTTTCTCCGTTCCAAAAAGATTGTCCTATTTTGATTTGACACGTAATCTAAAAAATAAAGTAACACTTTTAAAATTTATGGTCCAAAACAAACTTTACATATTTATGTGACTGTAAATCATCTTCTAAATATAAAAATATGTTAATCTTTTTGGGATAAACTAATAACAAAAATAAGGATAATTTTTCTGGGAGAGGGAGTAATTTTGAATGAGTTTAGGTATTTGAGTGAAATCCCGTGAAGTGAAGGAAGCAAGATGTGAAAACAAAAAGTAGTGTCAATTGAGCTATTCATATACAAATTTATGATTTAATCATTCTTTAAGTGATATATTGGAACCTAGCGAGTTAAGTCGTCAACTTGTAAATCATTACCTGCATCATGAGATGTGGGCCCCAGGAAAAAGGGATGTTGGTACATTTGAATTGCATTAGCATGTAAAACAACTGAAAAAAGTACTGCAAGTGCTGAAATTGAAACTGAACTGATAAATTATAACTGAAATGAATAAAGAAGTAAAGAATATAAATACTTCATGTTCTGAATATGGAGAATCACCTATTTAATTGAAATAATAAATTGTGGTCTCAGGCCTAATATATGTGCACAAATATGTGACCTCGGGCCCAAGTATACATATACATAACTATGGCCTCAAGCCGAAATATATTTGTGGCCTTGGGCCCAATTATATCTGTGGCATCGGGCTTGAAATATAGGTGTTCAACATTAAATAATTTACATAAAAGAATTGAGAATCATGCTGAAAGGTACAACATTGATATACTGAGCAATGATTTGCTGAGACATGCATTTATAAACTGATTATGAGAACTGGAGTTTTAACTAGTTTACAAACATGCTGAGTATTCTAGACTGAGACTCGTGGGTGTCAAACACCAATCTATATTGATCACGTACTGAGCTCACAACGTTCGAAATGAAAGTCATGAATGAATTACAAAACTAGAGAATAGAAGTTCTGTAACTATTCAAGGAACTAAGATTAACTATATTTCTGAGGCAATTCGTAATGTTGTAAAAGAATATGGTGTAGGGAGAATTATTAACATTTCCAAACGTAGAGAGTTAGCCTCACATACCTTAACTTCCTGCTCTTGAATGTAATGTAACATTTGACACCTTTCTCAACGTCAATCTATATCAATATATAGTAATGGAAACTAATATTAGTACTATTACTCATATTTTGATCACTTAGGCATTTTATCAAACACTTGGTTGGCATAAAGCTTCATATAGCCCTTATTAATGGTGTTTCTACACCCAATAATCCGTCTTCTTTATTCTAGGTGATTTTAAAATCTCAATTAGATATAATTAACACCATTCTTCATTATCCATAAGATTATAACAATCCTAGATCAATAATCCAAAACCCTACCATAGTTCATATAATTCTCTTTATCAACCTCATTAACTTATCTCCCAAGAACTCATCAATTTACAACTACAAATGATTAGAAGGGGAAAGGATTACCTTTTTATGTTCAATCTCCTTGAATTCGAATGCTAAGGTTTCCACGTCCAACGATGACGTCTCAATCGAGATTCTATGAATTAAAAGGGTTTAATCACATTAGAAGGGTATTAGAGACTTGAATTCAACCTTGAATCATCATTAAATTTACCTTGAAGGGTTCTTAAGACTTGGGACTTGTTTTCTATGCCCTTAGGATGATTTTTCAAGCTTTAGGGAATTAGGGAAATAAACCCCAAGCTTACATATAACTTAAAATATGAAAATTTGAAGTTTTGACCCAAAACCCAACCCATACGCATGGGGCCAGCGACGTAGGGCCATCATGGGATCCCCTTGCAGGTCAAAGATTCAGAGAGGTTATTTCATGCACTCAGCCCGTGATGCGGGGCCATTGCACGTTCCCCCACACATAATGTGTTTCGTCGTTTGTTGGATGTGACCCTCTTGATTGGATTGCCATTTTGTCATTTATTTGGTGTGAATCTCTTGGTCAGATTTCCATTTCATCCATTTATTGGTTAGATCAGATTGTTATTTCATTCGTTTGCTGGATGTGACCCTCTCGACCAGATTTGTCATTTCGTTCGTTTGTTGGTTGTGACCCTCATAGTCGGATTGCCATTTCGTCCATTTGTTGGATGCGACCCTCTCTGTCGGATTTTTATTTCATTCATTTGTTGGTTGTGACCCTCTCGGTCAGATTTCACATTCATACTCATTTATATAACCCACTTGGCTTTTATTGTGCCACACTTGTAGCGCTTTATACTTTTATAGCCCTTTTGGCTTGATTCCACCACCCTTGTGGCACTTCACCTTTTGTTCTATGTGGCCCTCTTGGCCAGGTCGCGTTATCCTCATGCACTTTGTTGAATTGGAGATTCTCCCGGTCTGCTGATTTTGTCCTATTTGGCATCATGAACAAATGGGTTAGTGAAATAAGTTTCCTCCCTCCCGGTAGCACATCGGAACCTGCATCCACATAAAACTCATCAGTTTTAATGAGGTTAGCTCATGTCGTTGATTATTCTGCTCTCCTCTTATCAGCTTATGGTATTTGCTCCATCCTGACTTCTAGCTCAGTAGCATAAAGGATTGAAGTTCGGAGTATAGTAAAATCTTTTCAATTATCAATATTAGTTTAAAACATGTTGATCAAAAAAGATAAAGGAGTATTTTCAAAAATTCTTAAATTAATGTCATGATATACGCGTTTGGAGCGAGACTCTTTCTCTGGCTTTTACGACGTAGTGTCTTATCTTTTTTCGCTTGCGGAATTTTTGAGATCTCCACAAAAATTCCACCCTAGTCTAAAACTTGTATCGTCGAACTCTCGCGTTGTCTCATGATTAAGAAATTATCAAGACCCTCTCGAAAATTCTGCCCCAATTGCAGGTTCTTTGTCGATTGATATCTTTTGAACTTTGTCAAAAGGAAGTTGTGTCGATGATCATCTTGTGTTACTTCTAAATCTGGGAATTTTTTAGATCTTCTCAAGAATTCTGCCTTTGTGGCTTCCTAAGTTTTTTTTTTATTTTTCTATTAGTGCGACCGAGCTCAGAGAGCACCTACGTATCCTGTCGCAGCAGGAATCAGGTCCAATGTAGTTCGGAATAAAACATGATTGGTTTTTTCTAATAACATGACCGAGTCCTAAATGGAATACCTACGTATCTCACCTTGAAAAATCAGGTCATCACGTAGTTCATATTACAAGGAAATGGCATTTAGATTTTCTTTCGATTACATAAAAGACTGAAACCCGACAGGAGTTCCTTTACGTATCTCTGTCGTAAGAGATAGGTCTTGATGTAGTGATTACGAGTAAAGAAAATGTGATTACAAATTGAAAACATGATCTCACGCGTAATATCTCTTGATTACATCAGAATTGATGACTTGGGGCTGCTCTTGGTCATCCATCTCTGCTAAGATCACTACTCCTCTAGAGAGTACTTTGTTGTCCATGTACGAGCCTTGCCGATTCAGTGAAAACTTTCCTTTGTATTCGTCCTGGTGTTGAAATACCCTCTTAAGTACCAATTATCCTACTTGGAAACGTCAGATCCTGACCTATTTGTTGAAGGCTCGAGATATTCTTTGTTGATACAGATGGACGTGGCACACGACAATCATTCTTTTTTCGTCAATTAGGGCCAATTTCTCATATCGCATTCGAACTCATTATGAGTTGTCCAACTTTGCTTCTTGAATAATACGGAGTGATGGTATCTCGACCTTGACCAGATGACTACTTTTGTGCCGTAAATAAGCAATTACGGTGTACCTTCTATCGAAGTTATGGTTGTCATTCTGTACCCAATAAATGCGTAGGGAAATTGTTCGTGCCAATCTTTGTAGTTATATGTCATATTTCGCAGTATCCTCTTGATATTTTTGTTGGCGGCCTTTACGGATCCATTCATATGTGGTTTGTATGCCATGGAATTCCGATGAGTTATACGGAATTGGTCAGAAATATCCTTCATCAAGTGACTATTCAAGTTTTCTCCATTGTCGGTGATAATGGACTTCGGAATACCAAATCGGCAGATGATGTTATTCCTTACAAAATCAGCTACCACTTTCTTGGTTATTGACTTGTACGAAGTGGCCTTGACCCATTTGGTGAAGTAGTCTACGGCGACCAGGATAAAGCGATGTTCATTAGAAGTTGCCAGCTCAATCGGTCCAATGAAGTCCATACCCCAAGCAACGAACGTCCAAGGTGAACTTATGGCATTCAGCTCATTTCGTGGGACTCTGATAAAATCTCCATGTATCTGGCATTGGTGACATCTTTGTACAAATCTGGCGCAATCGGTCTCCATAGTCATCCAGTAGTAATCGGATCGTAAAATTTTCTTTGCCAAGATGAACCCATTCATATGAGGTCTACAAGCCCTAGCATGTAGTTCTTCTAGTAGCTTGGTGGCCTCTACACATCGACACATTTGAGTAACCCAAGATCTGGTGTCCTTTTGTAGAGTGTATCCTTGCTCAAAAGGAAACCATTGGCCATTCTTTGAATGGTCTTCTTTTGATTGCTTGTAGTACCCGTGGGATATTCTCCATTTTCCAAGTAAGTTTTCAAATCGACATACCATTGCTTGCCGTCGGGTTCTACTTCTACATGAGAATAGTAAGCATGTTCTTCCTTTAAACTTATCTCGAGTGGGTTGATATGACTTCTTTTTGGATGATGTATCATAGAAGCTATAGTAGCGATAGCATCTGCAAACTCATTTTATGCTCTTTGGGTATGCTTGAACACAATCTTCCTGGACCTCTTGCTCAATCTTTGGATGAAACTAACGTATGGCAGGATCTTGGCATTCTTTGTCACGCATTCTCCTTATATCTAGTGAATCAGAAGGTCTGGATCACCTATCACCAGCAACTCATCTTTGTCTAGTGCCATCCAGAGTCTCAAAATATAAGCTTCATACTCTGCCATGTTATTGGTATATTGGAACATAAGCTTAGAGGTCATTGGATAGTGTTGCCCTATTTCCGACACCAACACTACCCCGATTCCCGAACCTTAATAATTAATGGCATAGAGGAAGAACATTCTCCAGCCTGAATAAGGCTCATCACCACCCTCGTCTATCAAGAGTACTTCTTCATCAGGGACGTATGTTTTGAGTGGCTCTGCATCATTATCCACCAAGATTTCAGCGAGAAAATCAGCTAGTGCTTGCCCTTTCACAGCTTTCTAAACCACATACACAATGTCGAATTCACTTAATAGCATTTGCCATTTGGCCAGCTTTCCCACGGGCATAGGCTGGTGGAAGATGTATTTCAGCGGATCTATTCTAAAGAAGAGGTGGGTGGTGTAGGATGACAGATAGTGCCTCAGCTTTTGGACTATCCACGTCAATGCACAACACGTCCATTCTACAAAGGTATAATGTCCTTCACATGTAGTGAACTTCTTACACAGGTAGTAGATGACATTTTCTTTTTTTCAGCCTCATCATGTTGTCCCAACACGCATCCGAAAGCATTATCCGATACTTATAAACAAAGTAGTAGGGGACTTCCCAGCCTCAAAGAAACCAAGACGGGAGAATTGGAGAGATACCTTTTGATGGTATCAAATGCTTTTTGACATTCATCATTCCACTTTGTCGGCGTGTCTTTTTTGATAAGCTTAAGTATGGGCTCAATGATCACTGTAGATTGAGCTATGAAGTGACCGATATAATTCAACCTTCCTAGGAAACTCATGACCTCATTTTTAGTCTATAGAGGGCGCAAATCCTATATGGCCTTGATTTTTTATGGATCCAGCTCTATACCTCTCTAGCTGACTATAAACCCAAACAGTTTTCCGGCTGGCACTCCAAATGCACATTTGGCCCGATTTAGCTTCAGATTGTATCTCTGGAATCTATAAAAGAACTTCCGCAAGTGCGTGATATGATCTACACTTTCCTTTGATTTGATGATGATGTCGTCCATGTATACCTAAATTTCCTTGTGGATCATATCTTAGAAGATGGTGGTCATGGCTCCCATGTAAGTAGCGCCAACAATTTTAAGACTGAACGGCATTACCTGGTAGTGATGCACTCCCCATGATATGATGAAGGTTGTCTTTTCTGCATCTTCCTTCTCCATCAAAATCTGATAGTATTTGGCAAAACAATCGACGAATGACTGCAACTCATGCTTGGCGCAGTTATCAATGAGGATATGGTTATTTGGTAGTGGAAAGTTATCCTTGGAATAGCTTTGTTGAGGTCCCGATAGTCCACAGATTCGGATCTTTCCATCATTTTTCAGTACTCATATAATGTTGGCTAACCACGTGGGATACGCAGTTACCTCTACCACTCCTGACTCAATCTACTTTTTGACCTCATCGTTAATTCGCATGCTCAGCTCAAGCTTGAACTGTATGATATTCTGTTTTACCGACGTGAAATCGAGATTGATTGGTAGTTTATGCGCCGCTATATTTGTGCTCAGGCAAGGCATGTCAGCGTACTACCATGCAAAGATGTCCATGTATTCTTTCAGCAAATCAATTAGCTCTTCTTTCTGAGGTGACCATAAATGTGCACTGATTCGTGTCTCTTTGACCGATCCTTCACACCCTAAGTTGATCACTTCGGTTTTATCCAGATTAGGTTGTTCATTTTCGAGGTGTTCCATTTCCTCTCGAATCCTTATGGTATAATTATTTCCTCATTGTATTCCTCGTACTCTTATTCTTTTCCAACACTTGACTCACTCATTTCGAAACACATCATGAACATTAGAGTTGCTTTATTGTTATTACTGAAAAAATAAGGCAAATCATAATTAGTAATACAAACTTAAAACACTTAAAACATATTTTTGATAAACTAAGGCTTTCATTGATTTGCAAAAGTAATTACAAACAATGGTCCTTACTCGGATCAACATCGAGTCATTTCTGTTTTTTCAACAAACATTACGAATAAAACAAGTAAAAGGTGAGTAATCAGGCCTCGCCCGAACTACACCGATTTTTCAAAATTTGAAAATTTCATCGTTGCTATCGAGGAACTGGGAGCAGAATAGAGGTCCAGTTGGAGAGCTTCTCGCCCTAATTGGCATTGCAAATGGTGGGTGCCTCAGCACATTCTTCCATGACCGCAAGATAGTCTTCCTCTTGGAACATCATCCCTATCCCTTCCTCAGCATCATCTGCATTCAGCACTAGCGTCCTAACTGGGAATGACTGGTACATATATGGAATTGGCTTTCGCAGCTTTGGGAAAGCCCTCTTCCTTTTGCCTTCTTCAGAGGCCTCTTCGGAATTGGGAACATATCCAATACCGTAACGGAAAAAAATTTCTAGGATTACTATTGGTTTTGTAATGTTGTATAAATCATTCTCGAGGCCTTTCCTGGTTCAAATATATTATACAACATTGTGGAGGCAACCATTTTGTACACATATAGCATTGGGACTTGTGCCTCAACTTTTTCATATACGTCCCCCACCAGTTCAACCATATAAAAGTTTGTTCCTTTCGAGTTTCTTTAATTACCGAAACGGATTTGTTGGAGTAGTTATGAATTTTTCCTTCCCCGTATAATTATAACTTCATGTCCTTCCTAGAAAAATTTTAAGGACTGATATAGCGATGATAGCCCGGCTCCAGCCATGTGGATCCAGGGTCTTCCTAGAAGCAAGTTGTAAGTAGTGGCAATAGACATGACCTGGAACTCGGTAGTGAATTAAGTGGATCCCATCTGGATGCAAAGGTCGACCTCGCCAATCGGGTCGCATTGGGCTCAATCAAATATCCTCAGATTGGTGTAGCTTTTACTTATCTTTCCCATATTGTATCCCAGTTGTTCCAATGTAGATTTCGGAAAATATTAAGATCGACCATGTTATATACGAGGACCCTTGCTATGATCTTGCCTCGACACTCAATAGTAATATATAATTCTTTGTTATGCATTATCTCATATTTTGGCAGCTCTTCTTGATTAAATGATATCTTGTGGTACCTCATGATGTGAGCCACTATAGTGGCCAAGCTTTCACTGCTCGTGTCTATGGGGACATGTGCTTCATCTAGCACTTTCATCAATGTCAGGTGGTTCCCGAAAGAACTCAACAGTAGTGCCAACACTGATATCTGAGCCAGTGTTTTCTTTAGATGCTCGATGATAGAATACTCTTTGGTTGCATCCTTCACCAGAAATCCTCGGCTTCATCCTCACTAATCCACCTTCTTTGGTTGTTTTCTTTCTTGGTGCCCCCTTGGGCATATTCTTCTGGTATGTAACATTGCCCTGATTTGTTCATGCCGTGGGAAATAGTGGCCTCGACAACGAATTCCTTTCTATGTGGATTTGTGACACCTGGGGCTAGTTGTGCTTCTACGGGCATGCAAATTAATATTTAGAATTTTGTGGCATTTATGTAGAGTCAAAGACGCCACTGTTTGCTTGAGATCTTCAATAGGTGCTGGACTTAGGGGCTTACAGACCATCCAATCCTCCTCTCTTTCAATTATATGGATGGTAGAACTGCCATGATTGGGTAGCGGGTTTGTGTTCACATTGGGAGTGGATGTTTGTAGAATAATCTCCCTTCTATCGATCATGTCTTGAATTTTGTGCTTCAGGTTAATGCAATCTTCAGTGTTGTGTCCAGCCCTACCAGAGTGATAGGCACACATTTGGTCAGGCCTATAGAAGTGATTCCCTAGATCAACCTTCTTTAGTGGCATCGTTTGGATCATACCAGCAACACTCAGCCTTTCAAATAGTCGAGCGTGTGTTTCTAGCAAAGGTGTGAATATCCGGGTTGGTTTCTTTTTTAACTTTGGATGCGGCAAATTATATGAGGCTGGAGGTAGATGGTTTTGGTAATTTGGAGCTTGATAGTTTTAAGGAGCTTAGGGAGCGAGTGCTGGGGTTTGAAAAATGGGGGAGGCCATTTGTGGGTTAGGGGGAAAGATTTGGAAGATTGAAGGTGTTTGATAACTTAGTTGGGCGTAGTAGATGGGGACTGGGTTATATGGTGGAGTTAGGTAGCTGTTGATGGGAGGTGGTTGACATACTTACATGTGCGAGCGGGATTCATCCCATCTCTTTGGTTTGGGGATGGATGAGTAAGTTACATCCACCACGTCCTTTTTTTTCTTTCGGATACACCCTTTGGGTTTTGACTGAGAACCTCTGTCGGTTACACAAGTAATCGTTCCTGATTTGAGGCCATCTTCTATGGCTTCTCCCATCTCGACCAGTTCTGAGAATGGTTGCCCGTCCATTAAGAGCATTAAGTTGTAACAGTCATGTTTCGATGATCAGATAAAAGTAATGAGCAATTCTTTTTCTGTCATAGGTCATTGCACTCAAGCGACTTCCGTTCTCCACCTGCTTGCACATTCCCGATAGTTTTCTATAGATTTCTTCTTGATTGTTTCCAAGTAGTACCGATCAGGTGTGGTTTCAACATTGAACAGATATTATTCCATGAAGGACTCAGCCATGTCTTCACAAGTAATCCATCAGCGCATGTCTTGCACAACAAACTATTCGGAGGCCTCTCCGATTAAACTTCAGTTGAACATCCTCATAATCAGGGCGGGATTGTTTTTTACTCCTACTAATTGACCACAGTATGACCGAAGATGAGCTCTCAAGTTTGTAACGCTCCGAATCATGGCCTGGGCGAAACACGACACTTTATGCCTAATTGCATGTGACCGACCGAACCACATGGATGCTGCATCAACATGGGCATCAAAACATACTATGCTAATAATTTAAAACATGTAAACTGAATGCTGAAATATAGTCTGAAAATATATTACGGAAGTATCTGAAAATATAACAAGTCTGAAAATAATATTGGCATGACTGACATGACATGCTCAACTAGTCTAGTCTATGAAACCTCTGAAACATGAGTCTGACTGCAAAACTATTTTACCAGGATAAGGCCCTTGCGCACAACTATCATAAAATATAATAATGAAAATAAACGGAATGACACCCCGGATGAAATGGGGCTTACCAAATAGCTGATACAAGTGATTTCATAGTGTGTATCTCTGTCGTCCTGAAATTCAACACATGCACCGTGAAGTGCAGGCCCCATGCAAAGGGACGTTAGTACATTTGATACATTCTTCTTCATGTCATTCTACCAATAGACCTGCACTGGAAACTTAGCCATGAAATTGGCTACATTCTTCTTCATGTCATTCCACCAATAGACCCCCTCGAGGTCATGATACATTTTCGTGGAGCTTGGATAGATAGAATATCTGAAATTGTGCGCCTCTACCATACTTCTCTCTTTGTGTCTATCTAGATCTGAGATGTAAAATTTTCCTTGGTACCTTAGAATACCATCATCTCCCCCTTGTTCAAAAACTATCGATTTATGTCTTTGAATCCCTTCCTTTAGCTACAATAGATATGAGCCATGATACTGCTTTCCTTTTTTGCTCAACTACTAAGGAGGATTTGGCTTTGTTCTACACAACCATTCTACCATCTTCGAGGTTTAAAAGTTTAACTCCTAGGTTTGCTAAACATTGAACTTCTTTCATCATGATTATCTTGTCTGCCTTAACATGAGCTAAACTACCGATACTTGATATCTTTCTGAGATACTTCCTGAAATACTCATAGTACGGTTGTGCGCTAAGTCTATGACCAACACCCTGAAGAATAGAGTCTCGTGCGATGGCACTACCTTTATGACACATAACTGGGTGTGATCTTATAGCTTTTCTGTGACCACTTAATTAATAATAACTGATCTTGACATAAGTAAATCGACGATCATTCCACTCACTTCGTATTTCTCGGGTTTTCAAATATTCAACTATTCTCATTGATAATTTATACATCTCTCTCTTGGACCAAATGTGAACATCTTATATTTGAGGATACTTCTCTATCATTGGGATCAAACCAACTTTCCTCATATGTTGCAACTCTGTGAACTTTATTTCACTGGCGGCTCATCTTTTGACTCACTTCTGAGCGATCTTCCTTACTAGGAAAAATTGAATTACTTACATGAATGGAGAACTAAATTACTTATATGGACTGAATGTACTGGCATATTCTGTCTTAACAACTTAACTTCGCTCACATTGTTAGTCTTAGGGAAAACCCCTTTTAGATAACTCTTAAAGATTATTCTTCTGTAATTTCCTCTCTTACTACTTAGCTAATTTTCTTCTTCCGTTGTCACTATAGTTCATGTTTATCATAAACTCTTTGGGTTCTAACACGCATTCGGTGAATTCAAACTGCTACTCACTCACCAATGTTAACCTAACTAAGGAAATAAAAAAGGTACCTCTACTAGCTCTGCCAAAGTTGCTAATTAACTGTATCTACTAAAAATATAATTATTTTCTCTACTAACCACCCGCTAGCACCATGTTCTATGGTTCTGTCCTGAATACTAAAGTAAAGAGTAAAATTATTTCTAACTTCCCTCATCATCTAACCCTATTCTGCAGTCGTTTACTATCTTTTCTAAGCTATAGACATGGATCAAACTTAGGGCAATTACGTCTCTCTTAAATAAAAGATTGAAATACCAAACGCCAAACTTTCTATACATTTTAGAGTCATGTCAAACTATACACATATGGGGTAAACACTTAATCACATAACCTTAGAGAGAAATGTCACATCTTATCATCTCATAGTAATATTTACTTCTTGTAGTAACTTACTAACGTCATACTCTATGGTTATGATCTGAATAAACTTGCACAAATAAAATTCTATTCCCTGAAGTCCAATATCGTCTACTCTTGGTTCTCATGTCGTACATCGTCTCTTCTTAGTCATGTGCATAGGTCATACGGAAACACATTCTGTAATATCACATCATTTTGCCTCCTAAGTATTTTTCCCTTAGGCTCTTTTATGCTCAACTATCGTGAGCCGTTTATGCCCATTGCGGCTAACTTCGTAACATGTTACCCTATATGGTCTTAAATCTGAGCTATCATCTTCACACTTGTAGCTCCATAGTCGAAAAATCCAAATAAACTTATTCTGTAAGGTATAGAACATATGTATACTATCATGCAGAAACTTGTCCTTAAAATGGTACTATCACCTGATAAATACATCGTACGCCATTTGGCGAGTCTTGGGTCTTAACCCGAACTTGAAAAATGCGAAGATCTCGCTATAGTCATTGTTACTTACACTTTAGTTTAGCACCCATAGGCCTCGATGTATCCTCACAAGTCAAGTCACAAGAATTTTGATACACTGAAAATTAGAAATGTGATAACTACATAACCGAACGCTGGTGTACTGAATAACAATAATCCTGCTAACTGAAACACTATATAACTGATAACTGAGGTAAACTGATAACCATAAAATATGATAATTGCCTTTGTAATTTCTGATAAGGGCTATGCTCTGGTATATAGTAACTATGAATTTTGTTCGACTTTTGATATTATATCAAGTCTCATCTGTTACCAACATGCACTTTTCGATTATACCCCCAATGGGTAGTCATCCTCACTTAGACCTTGAATTTCTTCTCGTCGCTTGCGCATTCGATACGTTTGGAATTCGATAAAGAGAAAATATTACTTATTGCTCTAGGCTTCATGGCACGAGTTAGAAGAATTCCTGAAAGTACAGCTCTAATTGCACGATCTAGAGTATGAAAGAAGTGAGATAATCTTCATTATCTTGGTGGTCAATTGTTTATATATGTGGCAAGCACACACATATAAAAGTGACCCCACTGGACACAGTTTCATAGACTCCCTAAGATACTTGAACCTAGACTCTGATACCAAGTATTGTAACGCCCTGAACTATGGCGTAGGCGAAACACGGCGGTGCCTGACTACATATGATCGAGTGAACCACATAGATGTTGAATCAACATGAGCATCAAAACATACTATAGTAATTATTTAGAACATGTAAACTGAATGTTGAAATATAGTCTAAAAATATATGACGAAAGTATCCGAAATATAACAAGTCTAAAAAATAATACTGGCATGACATGCTCAACTAGTCTAGTCTATGAAACCTCTGAAACATAAGTCTGACTGCAAAATTGTTTTACCAGGATAAGGTCGTGGCACACAACTATCATAAAATATAATCATGAAAATAAATAGACTGACACCCCGGATGAAATGGAGCTCACCAAATAGCTGATACAAGTGATTTCCTAGCGTGTAGCTCCGTCATCATGAAATTCAACACCTGCACCGTGAAGTGCAAGCCCCATGCAAAGGGACATTAGTGCATTTGAATTGTATGAAATAATAGGACATGAAAATGAAACTTAACATGAACATGATGTGACATCAATAAAGCAACATGTATGAAACCTGTAAAACTGTATATCTGTGGGGAGAGAAGTAGTATAACCAATAACATGAAATCACCACGTAGGTACGTGGAGTCTGCTACCTGGCCTGACTAGAAGAGCGCTCTCATACCTTGTCGGGTTATGAGACATGAACATGACATGAAAGGATCCAATCAGTAATCTGAAAATATCATCATCTGGGCGAAGCGACCCTTATCTTACGGTGGCATACGTAGTTTCAGGCTTTCTAATCCTTCTCGATAATTTATGCAACTCCCAAAATATGTACTTGAAAATAGTGGGCTTATAAGCCCATGAATTTCATAAACATAGCTTGGAAACGTGATTAACGATTTTAATCTGGCATGTAATTAAATATATAATATAGCTTGTGTAAAATATGAAAATATGTATAATTTCATGGAAATCGAGAATATTACTTCATGACATGTATTTATAAACCTATGGAATTCAAGGCTATGTGTATTCATGGATTACAGACGAATTTCTAATAACCATAATGGAATATCGAGAATACAACAATGAATTAATAATACAAACATGGAAAAATATGATACATGTAGTTTTAGGGTTATCATGAACTTGGAATAAAATCTTAAGAATGGAAATTCATGGTTTCATGGATAAACATGGTGTGAGAAAGACATGGATATTCCCACACGTGGATAGAATCTCTACACACCTCACTCGCTGCAAACCTTGAAGGAACGATCTAAACTTTTGAAGAAGAAACCCAAAACTCTAAACTTGAAACCTTGAGAAGGGTTGTCTTGAAAACCCTAAGATTATAGCGTGGAAATCTTATTAAGAATTGATGTATAAGTGTTAGAATTGCTTAGGAATATATGGGATAGACTTACCTTGATGTGGGAGGATGAGTAGAGGAGAGAAAATCCATGCTAGCGCTTTGGAGAACTGAAATATAGAATAAAATTCACAAAAACGCTTCTTTAAATGAGTTCTGGAGCATATGCGTTGGCATCTACGTCGCGAATGGCCTTCTGCAGCTGTGGATGCTTCCTCACATTGAAATGGAAGATTGGAGACTTCACAATGGAAATTTGGCCCAAAATGCAATGGGAAATGCATCGCAGAATGGGTTCTGCATTGCATATCGCATCAGCGACTTCGACGGACTTTTCTGCAACCCTTTAGTAAATAGTCATAACTTTTTATATAGATGTCCGTTTGAGCTCCACTATATACTGTTGGAAAATTATTTCAAAGGGCTACAACTTTTATGTCTAATTTTGTCAAATTTCTTATAGATTCTCTTGTATACCTTCTTTAAGTGAAACCTTGTGCAAACTTACTTGAAAACATGTCGTAGAGTAGCTTCCGACTTTACTTTACCCAAAGACTCTTCTTATGACTTAATTAGTTTTCAAAATACTTCATACACTCCTCATCTTGGTTTCATTATATTCCCATCAGATGGGTCAAGCCTTATCCTAAAGGTACGAGGTGTTACACAAGTCCAACTTTGGATGTATGCACAGATCATCATAGCTCAGCCCAGTAGATTTCCGAGCGGCACACGCAGTGTTTGAGACCATTTCTTATAACCTCTATTATATATCTTGAGTTATTTCTAGTTTCATTTTTTCTATGTGCTTAACTTGCTCAGCTTTCCAAGCCTTCTACATCTCTTTATAGTGATCCAACTTAACATAATCTGGTGAGAGGTGATTTTGAGTGACTGGGGTGTAAAAGGACACATTTGGTCATATTGTGTGGTTTCAGGGGATGTTGGTAGAGGTGTTTTGATGCGTGGGGGGATTAGTGTTAAATGGAACTTGGACAGAGTAAGTGGTTCCCGGTATTTGAGTGGTATTGGCGAGTGGGGGAGTTTGCTATGAAGTGCCCATATGGTTTTGGTTAGAAGTGGATGGATTATGGGTGAACGGATCTGTCCCCGCAAGATAGTTGGGGAAATGTTCTAGTACTGGTGAGGATAGAGATGAAAAGGGTGGTGGAGGCCTTCTTTCCTCAGTTTGAATTTCTTTGGCAGTCTATGCCTTCTCCATTCTCGTGGTTTTTTCCTATAGGTCCTTGACCTTTTACAAACATGACTTTAATCATGTCTTCGTGATGATTTACATCCCCCCGTTCAGGATATTCTAAATTTCCGATATTACTTTTGTCATCCAAAGTACCAGTCGTTGTTTCTAAATTTTCGATATTGCCTTCGTCATCAAAATATCATAACAATGCAGAAATAAACACATAGCTTTCAGGTAAACGCATAAACTCACGCATTCAAATATGAATATTCAATTGATTGTTTGTTCTGAGCATTTTTTGGGCTTTTTGGTAATTTTCAATTGAATTCGGTTGACTTGTTTCATATGATAGCCCCAAAGATTGGTCCGCCAGCTGGACTCAACTGATTCAAAGAAATAAGAGGGAGAGAGAATGAGGGGAGTCTATATTTAAATAATATAAGGGACCGAGTATTATGTAGACTGCCTACGTATCCCGCAATGGAAAGTCAGGCTCATTCGTAGTTCAGTTTACATAAAATAAATACCTTTCTTTCTGCCGATTTTATCCTACCTAAAAACCCTAGACCAGGCCCAATAGGGGTTTCCTGTGTATCCCTCATCGGGACATCAGGTCAGACGCAATTTCATTTACAAATAAAAGGGAATGGGGTAACATTTGATTCATATGGGTGCCTACATCTACCCAAAAGATGGCTTCTTCCTGAAGCCATGGACGGTTGTTACCCTTACAACAACACGTTCGGCCCTTGGCCTAAACTACTCAATAGTGGGAGGGAGAACTACCCAGATCTCCCCATTATTGACAAGCTGCTCCAGCTAAAACTTGAATGCCTCACATTTTTCGATATTGTGACCCGATGCTCCTGAGTAATACAAACAACCTACATCCCTGTTGCATCTGCTGTCTAAGGGTTTCCACATGGTCTCTATGGGATGGATCTTATTAGCGTTAACCAGTTTCTCAAAGATATCGATGTACGAGTCCTCAAAAATGGTGAAATCATATCATCAAAGATGGACCTCGGGGTTGATGCCTCCCATCGGAGTGATTGGATCATGAACCAACATTGAATATGACCTCCATATATGATGGATTGACCCATTGTCGATTATCTTCACTATTCTTCTTTGCAGAGCTACACATTCATTAGCAATATGTCCTAACTGATTCATATGGAACACATATCTTTTGTGTGCATAGGCTAGTGCGTATAGAAGGAGTCTTACATCATTTGAGTATGTGGTCCCCATTTGTCTCATCATCTCGTAAACTTCTGAACACAACACAAACATTGGGTAACTTGAAAATGATATACATAGGACTTGAGATCAATCGCCCACCATATTGAGGAAGGCATCTGATTAGGCGTCAATGAAGTCTCACTGCTTTTAGGAACAACGGTAGATGCTACAATAGTGGCCTTTTTGGATGGCTTGCTTTCAGATTCTGTCTTCATTATGTTGGTCATTAATGTCCCCGGACTCCCTGAGAGGGGTACATAGTTCTTTACCATTCTTTTTACCTCATCCGAGAGGTTGTTGTTGTAGTATTCTTTAGGAGTGACTCATTTTGTGGGATCCTCTACCAAACCTAAAAGATAGTCAGCTTATTTTAGTTTGGACTTAACCAGATCAATCTTCCTCTCCAAACTGTTGATCTTTTCCCTGAGCGAATCTTCACTCTCTTCTCCACTGCTTAAGTTGACGGCATGCATGTTGGTACTTAAATTATGTCGGGAATCCATCTCAACAAATCAAACCTTTTTTTGGGAGAGACAAATGGATTAGGTAAGTAGTGTATATTTTGGGGAGGTGGAGTTTGGTAGTCTGAGGCATATTCATGTGTTTTTATTTTAGGGGTAGTTCCCGAAATACCGAATCAATCATATTTGAAATAAATGCGTGAAAATACGTAAGCAGATATTTTGCATAGAGTCAAGCAATTGCAATATATATAGAATTAAAACGCGCTCCTGGACCTTTTTACCCAAGGTCTTTCTAACATTTGAACATGATTGCGCCAATTTGTTAAATCATACCATTGCCCCATAATTATAAATTTCATTAATAATATCTCCTCGAAGGGTTACAATAGATAATGAAAATCATAACTCAAAAGAACTGTCCTCCAATGGCTGATAATGATCCTCTGTCCATCCGAGCTCTCTTGGCCCTTTGAAGGGCAGTCTGGATCCGGAGGTGAGTCGATGTTAGCAAAGCACTCAGCATATATCCTCTCTTTGAATGGTAATTATGCTTTCTCATCCATCGCTCGTCTCATCCAACCATCGAGATCCTCCAAACACTCATATGTGATCTCCAAATCTTGATCCATACTAGCTATGGCGGTCTTGTCATGCTCTATCTTTTCCAAGTATCTAGTATCTATGTCGTAAGCTCGCCTTTAAATCATACTATATTTGACCTCGGCTTTGGACTCTTTATCCTAGACATGATGATAGCGATTGATCCCTGGCATGACAGTACTTTGCAAGTCTGCTCTCAACCAATCCTTGTAATTCTCGTTGCATCCTGAGTGAAGTCTATCCTCGACAATTGAACCCGACCCCCATATTAGATGATTGTTCCACTCTCAGATGTATTTTCTAGCATCACAGATTTTGTCCTCTTCATAATCAATCATTTACTAACCCATGTTCCCGACCTGGAGCACCTCTTATTTTCTCCCAAATTGTCTCAAAACTCGGGTTAGTGCATAAGGGTGAACCTCTAGAATACCCATGAGTGGCAGGAAATGACACTTTCTTCCACGAACCAAAACCCATTCTGAGATGACGTCCGTAAACCTCCATTGTATATTTTCTTATTTGAGACCCAAAAAAATAGACCACTCTTTTTCTGTTCTATCACCAAAATCTCGACAGTGATATTTAAGATCATCTTTTCTGCTACACCAGGTAGACATGGAGGACCTTCAGCTTTTTGAAGGTTTTTTAGGATCCACCATTGTAACAATAGGTTGAACCCTTGAAAGTACCTAAATGGGTTTCTATACCAACCCAAGGCTCGGTATATATCGACAATGATTATTGGGACTAGGTAGAAGTATTTGGTTTCACCATTTGTGTTTATGTCGTAGAAGATGGTATGGGTGACTAAGATGACTCAGGTGTCTATGGCAAGGTGCACGTTTTGAAGAAACACCATGAGCCCCAATAGGCAGATAGCGAAGGCTAAAGGTCGGGTAGCTTCCTAGTCTTTGAAAGTATGGAATTCTAAAGAATGGGCTATGAACCTCTCTTTGTTCCCGAAGCGTTGGTATAAATCCCGGAAGGCTACTGAGGTTCCAGAAATCCAAAAGGCTTGCTATATGATACTTGATATGTTGTTGAACTCTATGAACATCTTGGTGATTATGTGATATACCTGGTTATTGAACTATTAGTATAGAATTCTATGGTGTCAACTTGGTATTTATCTCTGATTATATATTTCTGTCGTTCTCGGTCTATGATGTCTACGGGGGTCCATAGTGTACTCATGTTACACTTGCCGCATTCTTTTTGGATGCAGATTCAGTACCTTCTACCTCCACAACACCGCGTGGCTGAGAGTTTTAGTTGTTGATTCGAGATATTCAGGGTGAAGATGCTTCTTCCGGCATACCCTTGGATACTCTTCTCTATTTATTGTCTTTTGTTCCTACTTGAGAGACACCTTTCAAATTATGTATTTCAGTTTTGACCTGCGTGCCCATTTTCAGACTTGATTCGTATTTGTTAGTGCTCTTGTATCACAAATTATATCTATTGAGGGTGTTTGTTGGTGTATCAGACTTATGGTTTATTTCCGCATTTTTATTATGAGACAGTGCTTATGGTATTCGTATTTCTTCTGCTTCTATATATATCATGTCTTGAGAAGAATTTGGGAGTGGTTCGTCTACGTGGTGGGATTATGTAGGTGCCACCACGATTCCTAAAAGGGGGTCGTGAAAACTACTTGACACTTTATTTGATTAATCATTTTTTCTTAAATTCATAGAGTAAAATATTAATCAATTAATTGATAATTAATTTAGATAATTGTCCTCATTATTTCATACAATTGATAAATACATTTCAGAAAAATATATAAAGTATGCAAATGATATCCAATTTAATATTCGATGATATTATGCCAAATAAATAGCGAAAATGTCATCAGGATAATTTTATAAAATCATTTTGTCTTGTAAAATGCATATTTCACTCCGTTCATTAGTCAAGAATTTTGAATAGTTAAATGAAATTATTGAAAGGTAAAAATTAGGTGTCAACAACAGGTGCCACGAACCTCTAATCCTCATCCAAAGCCTTGCCTTTGCGAAGCACCTCCGAACGATCGTAGTCTAACATATAGATTCTACGTTAATAAAGTATTCTAATACACATACAAAGGCATAGTCTTTCAATGAAATCGAATACCCGACCCCCAAATCGATCCCAGGCCCACACATGTAAAATCAGAAATTTAATGTTTTAGAATCTAATCACTTTTAAGCCTCCAATTGCCTTTTAATCTCAAACCCCCAAATTAGGCTAACCCTAGAATTTCCCCCAACAATTCATGAAATCAAATCAACAATTGAACATTGTAATAGGTCATACTATCATTACCCAACTCATATCTACATTATCATATCATAAATATTCAATCTTAACCTCCAATTTCATAATTTTAGGTCTCTTATTCTCAAACATAAATCCTAGGTTCATTCTACCCTAAACAAGGAATAAAATCTACATTTAATGATATATTCATGAATAACTAATTCAAAAACAAGTTAGAATCTTACCCTCAAAGATGAATAGTGATGAAACCCTCCAAATTCTTCTCTCAACCGAGCTTAGTCCTCAAAAGATGGAATGTGGAAAATGATTTTGAAATGGGTCTTTTAATTTTAGGACTGATACAATGATTCTGCTTCAGCGGAATCAACCTAGCCGAAATGGCTCGCTTCTGCAGAAAATAGAACTCCGCAGAGGTGGGTAACCTCTGCTCACCAAATCCCGAAGAAGTGGACTTCCCAAATCCTCCCAAGGCTTGTATCTGCGGACCAACTTCCACAAAAGCGGCTAATAGTTCGCTGGTGTAGCACACCAGAAACCATCAACTATAGAAATTTACAAACTTCCATCAAACACTCGAAACACACTCGAGACCTCCTGAACACAAACCAAACATACTACCCAAGTGTAAACGGCGTTACAAATTTGCTCGCGTTTTCGAATTTCTCATACGAGCAAGCTAAGACCGACTTTTCTACAAATTTCCCCAAATTTCACAATTTAGCAAATAATAACATGAAACATATATGAATGCCTCGGGAAGCAAACCAACGACTCGACTAAGTCACAAATGACGTTCCGAACCTACCGAAAGCGACGGGACTTGGAAACGGATCCATATACTTAAAAGTTAACGTTGGGTCAACTAGTTCATTTCAAATTTATCAAACTTAGGTTTTTCTTCTGAAATCCATCTAAATGCACCTCGGCAACCATGATACCCATCCTCGCAAGTCACAAACCCCACATAGAGTCTACGGGAAGGGTAATTTGGTCAAATATAAGTCTTTATCTAAAAATAACCGGATGGGTCGTTACAATAGATTCTCATGAAATTTAGGCTATGAACTATTTAGACTATGGGTATCATGATTTTAAATTCAATTTCCAATTTTTCCCTTGGGGCTCGGGTTTGTATATTTAGGTCTATTTTGGGTTTCGGGTTATAATATAGCAACATGGATATTGTTGGGTTCGTATGACCATGTAGAGCACTAATTTGACTATCATGGCCTTGATTTCACAATAACTTGACTATTTTGACATTCGAGGTGTGGAGCGGGGTTTTAGGTTGACTTTCTTGAACCCAAACTCTTTAATGGCAATCCCTATAAAATCACATATTAACGTAGATTTCATACTTGATAGATTTTGATCGTTCTGAAACACTCCAAAAAGGGAAGACATTGGTTTTAGAGTTCGTGGCACATGCTCGTCCTTGAGGTAGGTTTATGGCTTACTCTTGTTATACTCCAACTAAAGAATCGTATTTAGTTTATAGAGATTGATGGGGAAAGCATGATAAGCCTTCGGGCATGGTGGTGGAGGTGAATCCAATTAGGTTGGTATTATTTGCTGATATGTGGGATATGTTAGGCGTATTTGATGTCTACATATACTTCTTGATTCGGATTGACATTCATCACTTTGTAACTTGATAAAATTATGAGAAAAATATAGTTCTTGGAAATGATGTGTTAAGTAAAATTTCATTACGAATACTTACCTCTTGTACCTTTGATACTTGACATTATAATATTTGCATGCTCATTCATTCACACATATATTTCTGTTGATTATTTAGTGTGAAATTGATGTGTGATATGGTCTGATGAAGCCGGATAGAGGTAAGGAGGATATTGTGTATGCCCGATGGGAACTATTTCGACTAGATGATTTATTGTTATTGTGAATGCCTGATGGGAATTATTTCGGGTGGTACATGGACTTCGCAGATTCCTCATGGATCATGACTTTGAGGAATTTCCCTTAGCATGTGTGTACATGGGCGGAGAGAGAGAGAGAGAGAGAGAGAGATATGGCCTTTGCATTGCACTGCACCCATTTATTTAACTGATCAGTTTGGTGACTTGTAACTGACTTTGGTGGTTTACATGATTCTTGATTCTTACTTGAACATGATTGCCTTATCTGCTACTTGTTAATTTCTATATCTTCATGCAATATCTAATTTTTTTTTAGCATATGATGTCTACTAGTACTAGTGTTGTACTTATACTACTCTTGTTGCACTTTTTGTTGAGTGCAAAGTTTGATCCATGATCCAGTCCCAGACCCCATGGTTGATTCACGAGGGTGACTCTCATGATTTTCAGGGTGAGCTATTTAGTTGTTTGTGGCCCCTGGACGACCCTCTTTACTTGCTTCTATTTTACATTCAGCAGACAGTATTTCGCCTACGGGCATATTTTAGACTTGTATTTCAGATTCATATTTTAGAGCTCTTGTACTGTTTGACCAAATTTTGTGATATGTTAGATACTTCTTTAGTAATGCAAATAATTAAGACTTGATAACTTGTTTCTTATTTAATTTTTCTTTCTTTAACTTGTATTCTATTGATTTTGGGGAGTGATTCTCATACCCGGAGATAGTGTAAGTGCCACCATGACCCGCGATTTGGGTCATGATAGGTACATAAAGGCACACCAAAGGTAGCAATAAATATGGCATTCATTATATGAGATCATGGAGGAGGTGGTAGACATGACATTAAGGAGTTGAGATCATGGAGGAGGTGGAACATTGTCACGACCCCTTTCAGGCGTCGTGGTGGCACCTACATTGTTCCCACTGGTAGGCGAACCACTCCCCACAAATCAATAACATAAATGATATAGAAAGTTGAAGTAGAAGAAATAGTTAATTAAACTGTCTTGCCATAATGTAAATAAAGTAACCAATACCGAATCTCTAATTATTACATTTCTCCAAAGATCTAGTTTGTCAGTACAAGAGTCACTAAAGCAAAAAAAAAAATGTCTGAATAAGTCTGAAATTGTCTCATAAACACAAATAAATACATGAGATAATGAAGAAGCATCCAGGGTATGCTGAGGATGTGCAGTTTCACCCCGAATACTCAAGTCTACCAAGCTCAGACTCATTTCAAATTTATCAAACTTAGATTTTTCTTCCAAAACTCTTTCTAACGCACCTCAGAAACCATGCTACCCATCCCACAAGTCACAAATCCCACATAGAGTATACGAGAAATGTAATTTAGTCCTGTGAAGGTTTTTAGCTAAAAATGATCGGATGGGTCGTTACAAACATAATGGTGAAGAGTAGTGGGGCCATTACATTTGTGTAGCGTACATCCACATAAATAATATATTTCATAACAAGGAAATGGTATTTTAGATTTTTTACATATCATTTTAATATGAAGTGACTGTTATTTTACATTCTCACGCGCCAAACGCCATTTCAAATCACTTGAATTATAAAAAAAGGCAAAATTCCTTAAAACGATATTTGAGTGTCTAATTAACAAAAAAAAACAAATACAAGGGTTAATTAGAACAAGGTATAATTTAACTGGGATTTGAATAAAATGGGTTAAGCTTAGACTGCCTAAAAATATTCATTTAACAAACTTAAAGAGACAAAATTGCTTAAAACAATGTTTAAGTGTCTAATTTAAACTTAGAGTCAAACATAAGGACCTTTTACACGCACTTCCAAGTTGTAACTATAAATAAGTAAATTAATAAATAAAATTTAACATTAAAAAAAGTACTTCCTCTATTTCAATTTATATGACTCTTTTTTTTTTAGTCAATTCCAAAAAGAATGTCACATTTATATATTTAGTAATTATTCAACTTTAAATTTATCTTTATGCCCTTAACAAAATAATTTATAGCCACTCAAATTTCTATGAGTTATTTTAGACCATAAGTTTCAAAAATCTTCATTTATTTCTTAAACTTTGTGTCAATTTAAAGTATTTCGTATAAAATGAGAAAGTTAATTCCTTGAAAGGTCACCCATGTTTTGAGAATTGCCTCCTAATATCACTTTTGTTTCTTTTAGGACAATAAAGTCACTAAACTATCACTATTTTCCTCAGAAAATACTAAACACACAAACCTCCTCCTCTCGTACTTTTAGTAATAAATTTATTCAATTCATCAAACTCATTTAACTCAACCCAACCCAAAACTCATTTAACCAACCCAATCCATCTCATATTTTATACCCATTATTCTTTTTTTTATTAGATTATCTAATTAATTCGTATCATATATATTCACTTGTAATTACCTTATATCCAAACCCAACGTGTAAATTTTTATATAATCTGCGTAGAGAGTTTAAACTCTAACACTATATAATATTAATTAATCGAAGCAACTGGAGTCATCAGTTATGTATATCAACAACTATGGAAGAAAGAAAATGAATCACGTCACTATTGGCCATTTGTGGGTATGAACCTAGTTTGTTTTCCACAAGCTATTGAAGAGATTACCAAAACTTTACCATAGACTCTATAGTATAGAATAAGGTTTATGATTATACAATCGGAAAAGGGCCAAATATACCCATGTACTATTGGGAAATGACCAAATATATCCCTCGTTATACTTTGAATTCAAATATACCTCTATCGTTATACTATTGGCTCAAATATACCTTTCATCCGTTAAAGTTGTCCACCTTAGATATTCTATCCTACATGACACTGACATTTGATGAGGTGAATGTCACGTGACATTGCCACCTCATCACCCTAATCTATTTTACTTCTGCCCTATTCCACTACTAAAATTTTCACCCCTGTATCACCATTGCCATCATTACTGCCATATACTTACAGCTCTGGAAAACCAAATTCATCTTCGAAGGTTTGGATTTTGTTGACTATTTCCTTGTTTCAGGTTTGACTCATCAGCTTCTTTGGTATTTGAACAGAAGAACTTTTGCTCGCGCCGTTAACTGAAACTATTATTTTCTTCATTATTGTGTAAAATGAATGAATGTTCGCGAGTAAGAAGTTGCAGTAGAATGATTTTCGCTGTTATCTGAAAAACTCTGACTTCTCATTCTGATTGAAACTCCTTTTATGAGATTTTCTTTTCTTTTCATTTCAATTGTAATATGTGCTTTCTGATGGAAACTAACGTCTTTGAGCAGAAGTCATTTTATTTAATCATCATTGATTAAACTGAATGAATGTGAGTAGGGATGGCAACGGATAGGATCTGGATCGGATTCTACTAGATCCGAATCCAGATCAATTTTTTATACCTGAATCCAGATCCGGATCCCGATCCATCGGGTCCATAAAAATCAGATCCAAATCCAGATCCATCGGATCCACAGATCGGATCTGGATCCACATGTAAAAAAATTGTCTTGCTAAGAATTTTTTTTGAACTGACAAACGATTTTACTTAGCTAACAGTTTACTGTGTTTCAATTTTGAAATGTTCATATGAGATATTTTGTTCGTTGTCTCGTTTTGATTGTGAGCTATTAATTGAAAATGTTGGACAATGACAATAGTTGTGAAAAATGTTAACTAGTATTTTCACGATGCAGAACTTGCATGCGCTTGGAATCTTCACAAATGAAGTGAATATAATTTTAACTACTTATCTATGGAGATGTTAGTCATTCACTAATATACCATTGATTTTATTATCGAAGTTACCTCTTTATTTTTTGGTTTTTGAGTTAACGCGGGGATAAATTAAATTTGTTTTGAGAATTAAACTTGCAAGGATGTGCTTAATAATTTTAAGAAAATACTTATAAAATTACATTCTAAAGTTATGAATATATTTAATAAAAAACGGATCCACGGATAGGATCTGGACCGGATACGGATCTCAAATACAAGATCCATATCCGGATCCGATCCGTCAGAAATGGATCCGAGTCTGATCCGGATCCGTCGGGTCCAAATTTTGAAGATCCATATCCTATAAAACGGATCTGGATCCACCGAATCCGGACCGGGTCCAGGATCCACTGCCATCTCTAAATGTGAGTGAGTTAGAAGTTGCAGAAGAACACTTTGCTGTTTTTGAAAATATCTGAATTTTTTTCTGATTAAAAACTTTTTCTAGAGCTATAAGTATATGGCGGTAATGGTGGCAATGGCGGTGGAAGGGGTGAAAATTTTAGTAGCGGAAGATGGAAGGAGTAAAATGGGTTAGGGATGAGGTGGCAATGCCACGTGGCATCCACCTCATCAAATGTCACTGTCACGTAGGATAGGATGTCAAAAGTGGACAATTTTAATGAAGGAAAGGTATGTTTGAGCCAATATTATAAAGGGTGAGGTTTATTTGAATCTAAAATATAACGAAGGTATATATAGCCCTTTTTCAATAGTACAGGGGTATGTTTGGCCCTTTTCCGTTATATAATTGATTTCAATATAACAAATGTGACCCCCTAAATTGCAGAGTGAGACAGGTACTATTTTGTATGCATGAGCTATTCAATACTTTATTTTCAGGTACTTTTCGTGGTGGATGGAGCATTAAGCGAAATATTTTTAACAATCAAGTATATATATATATATATATATTAACTTCTTCGATATTTTTAATCGGGTATAAAATATGGGTTATATTGATTAAATGGATTTTGATTGAGCTGGGTTAAATGAGTTTGTTGAGTTAAATAAATTTATTATTTAAAAAATAAAATTTTAATGTGACATGACATGTCAAGGAGGAGAGAAGAAGCGTTTTGTATAATTAATATTTTTTTAGAAAATAGTTGAGTGATATTCTAGTTCTAAAAGAAACAAAAGTGATATTAGAAGCAATTCTCTAAACATGAATGACCTTTTAAGGAATTAATAGATTGTTTGCCAAGGGATTTTGAGGCGAAAAGCTTCTTTTTTTTCCTTCAAAAAAGTACATTTTTGGTTATTTGATGTATTTGGCCAATTAGTAAAACTGCTTTTAAGTAGAAACATAAGCAGTTTTTCTACGATTGGAGAGAAACAGAAAATGAAAAAGCAGAAACATAAATTTATTTTTTTCAAGACAAAAATATCCCTACCATAAATATGTATTTACCAAGTATATCCCTCATTAATTTATGAATTTCTAATTAATAATCCTTTTTTAATTTAATGTTGTATTTTTGTGTTGAATTTTAATTTGTGGAATAATTTTAAATTCTATTTTGGTTGATGTTTTTATTATATTTAAATCATCATGATAATATTATATCAATAATTAATATTTTATTTTATTTATCTATGTATTATATTAATTGAAAATTTTAATTAAATAAAAGTCAAAAGCAGTTTTTAAAGAAGATTAACCAAACACTCAAAAATACGTTTCAAGTTAATTGGCCAAACACAAACTATTTCTTACCAAAAGTACTTTTTAAAAAAGCACTTTTAAAAATTACTTCTAAAACAGTTTTTGACTGCTCGGCTAAACAAGCTCTAACCCCCCTGTTTGGATGGTTGTTTCACGTGGTTCATTATTGTATTATTTTTTATGGAACCGTGATTGTTTTCATTGTTCTTAACATTATATTGTATGGTGTTGTAAATATATTGTAATCTCATGGTTATATAACCATGAAAAAACACAACTTTTTAAATCACAAATTTGATAATTTTTGCGTGATTACATATTTCGTTTCACCACTACACCCCTACCCACCACCCCCAACCCTCTACCACCCACTCCACCCCACCTTATCATCCACACTCACCCACCCCTATCACTCACCCTACCCCCCTACCACCCACCCTACCTCCATCACACTCAAAACCACCCCGCCAACCCCCAACCTCTCCCACCTACCCCCACAACTACCCATCTCCATCACATTCAAACCCATCCCACTCCGCCACCCCACCCATCACCTACTTGTTTTTTAAAGTTTCTATTTTATCCTTTACTTTAGTTTTATTGATAAATATATATAAACTAGCTTGTAATTAAGGTTTAAGAGTATTTTAGTAAACTTATATGTCATTCTACAGTATCATACAATTAAACTAAACAATAAAAGTGCTATTAAATCACAACAAATAATACAGTCTATCGAAACAATATATTCATTAGTACAGTACAAATGCAAATCACACTTGCGGAACACGATTTATAAAACCCACTTGGCCAATGCGATTTACACCTTTTTTAAACGCACTTGAGGCGTTTTCATAAAACGCATTTGGAGGAATGTAGAATACAATACAATACAATGCTATATAATACAATTAATATATAATATAAAGTTAGGAATAGACAATCCTATGTGGCACCTCTCTATGACTAAAGATCATATTTATCTTTTTTTTTGGCTTTTTATATCATTTTAAATTATTTTATTGTAATTTAAAAAGTCATCTCAATAACACACCCCTTCATCTTCATAACTTCTACTATTTATTAGTATTCGTTTGGGTTTTTTTCTCCTAATATTGTTGTTTATCTTATTATTAAAAATAGCTAAATAATTACATTATTAAATGAGGAGGAAATAATTGCTATATTAAATGAGGATGAAGTTTAGTCCTCTACGGTCCATTCCCCTAAATTTGTAGTAACCGTATGTAGTACTATTTATATTTTCTACGGTCTATTCCCCTAAAATTGTAACTGTATACTACTATTTATATTTATATCCTTAAATAATTTCCAAACATAATCTCATCAGTTGCTTAAATAAATGCAAAAGACATTTTGAAAATGAAAGATCACAAAACTTTTAATCTCTTCATCTTCTTCTTATCAACCATATGATAGGTAAACAGATTTAATCACATACTTTCCTAACCCAACCACTTTTGTCATTCTCTATTATGCCATGAGTTTTTTTTTGCTCTCCTTTTCATTTTTTTTAAATTTTTTTTAGAACATTATATTATTAAACTTTCTACATGATTGTAATTTTTTTTTGCAGATTGTAAATAGGTGAATAATGAGTTTATATGTAGATGCATATTCTTTTTTTTTTCGGATTATTTTATGATAATATATTATTTTTTGGGTATTATCATGATATCTATTTGTGTTACTCTCTTCTTCTTTCTTTTTTGATCTCTAATTGGTATGAACTTTCTTGAATTGAAAGTGTTAATCTCTACTTTCCAAACTCAATAAATTTTGCTATTCTCTTTTACATCAGGTGAGTTCTTTTGGACTATACTTTTTCAATTTCTTTTTAATTTCTAGAATATTATATTGTTATACTTTATACATGACTGTGATTTATTTTTATTTTTCAGATTGAAAATAGGTGAGCATAGGGTTTATATGTGGATGCAACATTCTCCTTTTCTTTTTGGTGATTTTATGATAATATTAAATTTGACTTATTATTCTGATTTTTATTTGTGTTATTCTCTCATTCTTTCTTTTTTGATCTCTAATGAGTATGCATTTTTCTTGAATTGAAAGCATTAATCACTAATTTCCCGTGTTCAACCAAATTTGTTATTCTCTTTTACACCAGATAAGTTCTTTTGAACTCTCCTTTTTTATTTTTTATCTCTAGAACATTATATTGTTATACTTTCTACATGACCGTGATTTTTTTCTTTTTTGCAGATTGAAAATAGGTGAGTGATGAATTTATACGTGGATGCAATATTCTCCTTTTTTATTTTATGATAATTTTATTTTTGGCATATTATTATGATTTCTATCTGTGTTATTCTTTCTTATTCCTTTTCTGATCTCTAACGGGTATGGATTTTCTTGAATTGAAAGCGGGTTTTCAACACTAAAATTTTTATATCAATTATTTTCTATTCTTTTTTAAATAATTTTTACTTCTCATTTCTTTATCTTGTATTTTTATAAATAGTGTAACCATACTTTTGTTGCTTACTTATTGAAGGATTCTCAATAAAATTGTAACCATATTTTTAGTGTAATCATGTTTTTTATAAATAGTGTAACCATACTTTTGTTGCTTACTTATTGAAGGATTCTCAATAGTCAAAAGATTGTCAATAAAATTGAAGCTTAAAAATTATGTTCTATTTTGATTTCTATATCCTATTTCGACGAGTCGTGTGTTGAATTCATAGAAAATTATTTTAAATGAAATGAACATTTTTTTTAGATTTTATGATTTTTTTGTATAATGATTTTGAGAATGGAAAAGATGAGTAGCTTTAAAGTGGATTTTTTGGTTATAAAGATTGTGATGTTTCGGTGAAAGAAGAAAAAAGAAAAGGTAAATATTGAATGGGCGACGAAGCAAGAAAGAAAAGAAGAAGACAAAAGAAAAGAGGAGAAAATGTAAAAAGACGTAAAAAGATAAGGCAAAACTTAATCGACGAGATTTCGTTTGTGTTCTTTTCGTAATTTATTAAAAGTATTTTTTTTCTCATAGAAAAAGAGATATTAGCTAAATTCATTATTACTTACCTGGTTTATTAAGATTTTTGGGACTGCGGTAAGCACCCTAAATGAAATTTTATTCTAAGATTCTATACTTCTTGGATCGATGTTTAAAAGAGGAGAAAATATAAAATTGATGATGGGAAAAGATTAATTTTTTAATTAAATTATAACTTTTGAAAGGTAGAGTAAAGAAGTTAGATAAATACTTAATGTATATTAGATGAACAAAGGAAAATAATATTTAAAGTTTATAAGCATATGAACATAAATATATTAAAAATTATAAAATAAAATGAATAAAATAAAATTACGTTTAATCGATGTTCCACCTATATAGATTATATTATTATATAAAATTCAATTATTTCTAAAAGAATAAAAATCGTAATTATTATAAATTAAAAAGAATAAAACTAAGTAACAATAATCTAATCCATTTGATTTTAAAGACTAGAAATTTTAAATTTTTGAATATTTAAATATTAAAAAAAATAAAAAATATAATAAGAGTTTTATAATGGCGCGAAACTTGACGGAAACTAATAACTAGTATATTATGAAGCCATACAAACAGAGTGTAATTCAAAATGGGACGAAACAGGCTCTAACAGTCTAACTCAAAATGGGACGGAGCTTTTCATTAGTTAATAGTGGAGTATCTGATTCTTGATTCTCCTCACTCTTCCAAGAACCATTGGGATTTCTCGTCACCTTTCCAGTGCGTGCATGAACACTGCTGATTTTCGGTTTGAAGGAAGAATTTTGATTGGCGGACTAAACTTCAACCCCAATTCTGTAAAAGGATTGTTAACAAGGTGTAACAAGTTTATAGTAATTTTTATTTTTTCTTGCTTTGTGTTTGTAAATGATTTTGACTTCGATTATAGGGTTCCTTTTGTGTTTATTAGTTAACCATTTGACAAGTCAATTCGAGAATTGGTTATTGAATCTGTTGTGCCCTAGAGAGTTCCATTTTGGGAACTAGTTCAACTGGAAAACCTAATTTTAACTCTTCGTGGCTTACATTTTGTTCTAGGTGTGTGGAGATGGCATTGTTAAGACAAAACACGATTTATGTTTTCATAGCAAGGCGTAATGTCAAAATGGCCGAGGTTTATAGGAAACAACCTCTCTACCCCGCAAAGGTAGAGGTGAGGTCTGCGTAGGGTTTGTTGTTGTTGTTGGCGTAATGTCAAAATATTTTTATCTTCAAGAAATATTTATCTTATAACAACAACAAGTGAGGTCTACCTTTTGCGGCTCAAAAGAGACGAAGTCAACCCTTTTATTCAAAGTTTTTGTTGATGACTGTATAGAATGGAGAACCTTAAGAGGCGTCTTTCACAAGAAGGAGATCATCCGGAGCTTAAGAAAATGGCAATGAGGTTTGAAGAAGTGATTCATACTGCTGCTACAAGCAGTGGCGGACCCAGGATTAAGGGTCGTGGGTGCCTCATTAAAACTAATGAAAATAAAATCTTGAGCGGAGGTTTGAACCCTAGTTCCCCAACCACCCAAATCTTTAAAGTTCCACCTAGAAACCAAAGAACTCAGCTGTGTTTTTGGTTTTCAGGGTGCTTTTTGAGTCTTTATACCCAATTTTCATATATTTTTTATATAACTATACCTAGTCTGCGTCAGGTTTAACGGGTGCTGGAGCACCACTAATTTGAACATGGGTCCGCCCCTGGCTACAAGTCAGGTATGCAGTCTAAACTTGTTTCTATTTGTTTGCATAATGCAATTCTTTTCCACATTGTTCAAGTTATTATTCCTGCTTGTTTTACATTTCCTGTCATTTAGACATGTATTGTGCATTTTTATCTCAAATTTATCCAATATTCCAGCAAGATTATCTGGAAAAATCTTCAAAGTTGCTGACTAGGCACACGATTCCTGTACCTATGGTGGCCAATCAAACTCAAACGCGGCAACCACTGTTGCAGCAGAACAACATGGCATCGATTGGGCTGCAAAATTTAACTCAGGCTACCATGCCAAATGAACAGCAGAAGCAGCAATATCAACCACAAAGAACAACACCAGAAGCCTTATCAAGTATATATTTTTCTTAATAGAAGCTTTCGATTGGGTTTCATCCATTATCGTGCAGCAATATGTCATTCTTAGAAATATCCACTTCTCATGCCTTCTCTATAAATGATATTTTAACCACTGATTTACATCTCTTTGGATGTAAACTAGTTATTTAGGTCCTGTAGGAAAGGACCAAGTGTCGTCTTGCTGTTTTGATCAGTTTTAACCGTACTATCATTGGAACTCAGAAATATTGTGATATAAAATATGCATTTCATTTTCAATTAAAAGATGGAATTCTTAGTATATTCTTTTTAAATTTATGGAATTTTAGCATATTGCAAAATAAACAGTCAATCTGTCAATGTACTAGTCTAAAGTAGAAATTTAACTTTCTTTGAGAAGCACATGCAGATGGCAATTAAAAAGTGTGAATATTACCTGAAATATCTAACAGAATATTTATATCCCTGAATTTGCATGAATTTGATATATTGGTCAAGTTCTTTAATTTTTGTGGTATCCTCAGTTTGTGTTTTATTTGGAGCATCGTTAGATTCTACTGTCCAGATGGGAAATGCAAATGGAGCTGATTGGCAGGAGGTGGTTTACCAAAAGGTTGTTTGCAATTGTAATTCAATTTGCAAAGGATGTTGAAGATTGAGGATATAATTGATGACTTGTTAGAAAATGATGTTTTGGCAATTGAGAAGCAAAGTGGATTTTGATAAACTGTCTGGTTACAACAATATAAGAAATAGCTGTATGTTGTGATATATTTCCTTTGATTGATGGGGAAATAGAGGAGGCTTAACCCAAAAAAAAGGAAAAAAGGAAAAAAGGAAAAAAAGAAAAGAAAAGAAAGAGATCAGCAGAATTCTTGATCATACCCTCATATCAAGGTACTTTTATGGTATTCCAATTTGCAGAGGAAATTGAAAATTGAGCATGTTAAAATAATTTGTTAGAAATTGATATATTCAAAATTGGGAGGTGAAGTAGATCTTCATAAGTTGATTAGTTACAACATATAAAAATTGTTGAATGCGGCAATCTTCTAAATTTTTCATGAGGTAATAACCCATAAGATCAGGTCAAGTTTTCATGGTATGTCCCCAGCTTGCTTTATATCCCGACAACTAAAACTTTTATTTCTAGTTGAAGGTGTAAAATTATGTTATGCAAGAAGTATATATATGAATGTATATGACTATAAGAAAATGATGTTCTGTGTAAAAAGAAAACATCCATTCATCTGTATTAGTTGGTGTAATGTTTTCAGATAGCTTTCATTGGAACCTGATGGATAATGGGCCTGTCTATCTGCTTAAATACTAGACTCATCACTTACTTTATTAAAGAGCGATAATTTGGTATATTTTGAGTTCTCCAAGAATAAACATATAACATCAACGTGTTCTGTATACTTTTCCCTTTGTTTTTTACTTGACAAGCTGACTGCATTGTTGTTATTCCCATTGTTTACCTTGTTCCGCTTCATTGATTATACAGGTGTAAAGTGGAAAAATTGGAAAAACTGGAAAAACTTAAACGTCGATGCTTCTTTTTTTGGTTTAGGACCGAGAAATCCGTCTGAGGCCAACACTTAGGACCAACCACAGTCTTCGGAACACGGGGAAAAGGGGCCCGCCCCTCAAGGCGCTACCCTTCTCCACTTAAATACCAGACTTAGTTTGTATGACACAATGCTCAAACATGTAACCTAAGTCACAACTCCATGAACCTTTGCCACTTGAACTAAGCCTTGGGACCACACTTTATCTCCCAAACTATCGAAAAAATATATATACTAATCTTCCCTATGTTTTCCTGGATGGGCTGGGGTATGATCACTTTTTGGAAGTTATACAAAGTTCAATTATTTTACCATTCACATGCTAAATCGTGCAAAATGGATTATTCAATCAGTCGTAATTTTCTATTCTACTTCACTTTAAGCCTTTTTATCTGGAATGTTCTTTCCTGAAGATTCTCTAGTTTGTTCTCTAACCATCAAGCTGCACCGCACAGTTGATTTAATTATCACCTTCATTCACACAGAAATGCAGTCCTAGAATTTGTGTAATTGACTTAATGAAACTTTTATTGCAGATCAAGTCTATGAAGGAGATGTATTTACCAGCGCTCATTGATCTATACCAGGAACTTGCTTCTAAAGCGCAGCAGGTATGGCATCAGCATTTTATTCCATTATTAATATATCTCAGGCAATTCTACCAGCAAACTAGATCTTGATACAATTTGTGATGTCCATAGTTCTCCATAAACTACACTTCAATCCCAAACTTTTTGAGGTCAATGATAAGAATCATTTGAATCTATTTTGTTATGTTCAGGCTCATTTCATTCCGATAGTAAATATTTTGTCTTTAAATTGAACTGTATATTACTTTTTCTTTTTTGTAGTAAACAATGTCCTGTATGACGGTGAATCCATACTCGAAGTCATAGCATCCCTGTAAGTTTCATTTTAGATCAGGGGGAGTGCTTATACTCTGTCAGTCTTTTTGGAGATTGTATTTTGTTTTCTTTTTTCCTCATCAGCACCTTTTTGTGTTTGATATTTCTTTAATGAAAAGTTACCATTATCAAAAAAAGATAGTACTAATTTGTCTTTTAAGGCAAATTAATTTCACACTTACCCTCACCTAAATGCAAGTCTAACTAGAATAAAAGGACTCCTAGCAAACAACTAACCTAGTGTACGTGTTAAGAACAATGATTAAGCTTTAATCCTAAGTTTTCCTCCCTATTCCTTGGCCGGGGGGGGGGGGTACTTAAAGCATGACATTTAAAAACTAGGTGAGAACAGGGCTACGGCTAAACTGATGTCTTTCTTCTTTTCAGCAAGATTCTCTTCCTCAGCGACCTCAAGATGACCAAATTCTAAACATCGAGATGTTAAAGATGACGCTGGAATGCATTGTCCAATTCTTGCAGCTTTTAACAAGCATGAAGTCCAACTTCATCACAAGGAGAATCTGCTTCAGGTTGAGAAGCACATAGGTTCCTTTCTTAGTTTCAATAGTCGCTGCAGTTCTACTTTGTCTCTGCTGCAGGGGCAACTTCTTCAAGCTCCCACACAGCTTCAGCAACCACAATCTCTTGATGGTCATCAACAGCAACAAGCAAAACCACAACAGACTGCGCAATTGCCAGTCCACCAGATGTCACAGCTTCACCAGATGATTGATGCTACTGACACAAAGATGAGGCGAAGATTAGGTATCAAAATAGGACAGCAGTCTGTTGGCCAGCTTGCCGGGTCTCATCATCAACAGTTGATGTCAGGGATCTCTTCACCTCAAGTCTATCGGGCACTATCTCCTCTGGTAACTCCGCAAATTGATCAACAAAATATGTTGGCATCTCTTACTAAAGCTGGCTCTCTTCTCCAATCTGCAACCTCACCATTTGTTGTTCCGTCTCCTTCAACTGCCTGGGCTCCATCTCCGATGCCTACTGGCCTTGCGATACATACTGCGGCTGGAAATCTAAAGCATCAGCAAGCTACTGTTGCTTGTGCACCTGCCCAATCCCCTGCAGTAGGTACTCCTGGGATATCAGCCTCACCTTTGCTTGCAGAGTTCAGTGGTCTAGATGGTACACATGGCAATGGCTCCGCAGTTGTTTCTGGAAAGTCAAGTGTTGAACAGCCATACAAACGCTTGCTGAAAGTGGTTTGTCTGATACCATTCTACTTAAAGTATATTTTCATTAATCCCAATATATGTGTCTTTGTACCCTTTCATTGATTTGACCTATTATTATATTCAGGAAAAAAAAACATGTCCCTAACAGCATTGAATTCGTCAGTTAGTGACATCAGTTCAGTTGTCAGTATGATTGATAGAAAAGAAGAATCTGCACCAGAAAATGGATCAAGAGCAGCTGAGGGCGAAGATCTGGTTGCCATGAGCAAATATATCCAGGATGGACAAACAGAAACAAAGAAGCTGAAGTGGTATGCAACTGCCAATGTTATTTTGTCAAGCTGCAGTGTAAATGATAGTTTCTGGCAGTTGAATGGGTCTGAAGCATCCAAGTCAGGCGCAACAGCAGCGCCCAGTGTCAAAAGACCCAGACATGAGGTAATCTATTTTTTGTCTTTCTCGTACATGAAAGAAGTACCAAAGTATACATCTAATATGAGAGTCCTGTGGTAGATTATTGTTGTTCTTTATATAAAGAGGAGATCAGTTAGGGTGCTATTTGGAGTTAAAAGAAAGCTGGATTAGCCATGGCCAAAAGAGAGAGACAAGAATGAAATAAATGCAAGAGATTAAAGCTTTAATGCAATGCCGACTACTTCACTAAATGAGCATCATTAGTATTAGAGAAATCTGGAATCAAGTCTATTAGTATAAATAGGCTACAGTGTAACTAAGATTGGTGAACAAGCACATACATCAGTGATATATCACTTAAAAAAGTTTAACAACTCATTCCTATCTTGTAAATTGTTCTTATCTCCTGTAAATCAGTCCTTAGAACCATAAATTACAGCATTCAAGTAGAAACAAAGAGCATACCTAGAATCAATCAAAAAGCTCCTCTTTTCTTCTAACACCACCTTAGCCTGCTCTGATATGTTGGACAAATGATGGTATAAAAATCATTGAGGAAGAAGGTATTGAGAAAAATCATTTTGTGATTGAGAAAAGTACTCTAAAAACCAGAGTTGAGTATCTTCATCATTGTTTGATTGGCTTTATCATGTCATGAAAGTTGCCCCGAGTAGAGCAGAAATACCTGCCTGGGTCAAAATCAAAGTATTCCATCCGTCCCAATTTAAGTGTCTTAGTTTGACTAGGGAGTTTAAGAAATAAAGAAAGACTTTTGAATCTTGTGGTCTTTAATTAAAGATGTGTAAAAAATATTAAAGATGTGTGGGGTCCTTAAAATCTTGTGGTCTTAAACTTGCCAAAACTTACTAAATATAGAAAGAGATGCTCTTTTTGGGACAAACCACAGTAAGACACTTAAATTGGGACGGAGGGAGTATTAAATAGAACTTGTTTGGGCTCTCATCAAGAGTCGAGGCTAAAAGAATCAAAATGGGCAGCTGGGCTTTCAAAAATTAAGAACTTCACTTTGAGGGGTGGTCGCCGTCAGTATGTCACAGTGAAAATACTTGACCCAATCATGTTTGGATTAAATAATGGGTTTTCCGTTGCATTTGTGGTCATGTAAAGTGGCTAAGTTCCCCGTTGTCTATTTGGACATTTCCCTTGGCGCCGGAAAAAATGACCAATCTATGTGGCAAGGGGTAATTGACAAATGTGAGAAGAAGTTATCCCCCTAGATGAATCAGTACTTGTCTTTTGGAGTAGATTGACTCTTGGCAATAGTGTTCTATATAGGATACTGTTAGGGGCCCGACTCTTTGACTCGACAGATGACACGATGACGACAATGGGTTCGCATGAATGACCTTGTCATGGTCTATGTGTGGGTTGAATCAATCATGCGGGGCAATCGACTTGTGGTTGTGCCTAAGTTGAAGTCTAAGTGCTTTTTGGCCGACTTGTGGCTGAAATTGAGTGAGGGTCTTTTGTGTTGTTTTCATATTAATACAAAAGTTAGAGAGATTTTTCCCCACATATCATTGTCTCTTTACTTTGCTGTGCTAAAATATTCCAAGTCTCTAAAAATAAACCAAGTGTTGGACAGGTTGAGTCAAGCATCGGACTTGATTGTCGCACGGTGGGCAAACCTCGAGCAGAAACTTGGTGGTGAAAAATCACCCCGTGACAACTGGTATCAGAGCGACGGTTGCGGGAGCGGACTTAAAAAGATGGCAGGTGGCACAATGAACGCAGAACTTCGCCAAAGGGTGGAACAGTTGGAAACTATCGTAGATCGGGCGAGACAGACACCTGAAACAGGTGATATGACTTCTCCCACCGATCCCCGAATCGGCTCAGTTCTTGCGAGAATGGTACGGTTGGAGGCAGATTATGCAGCGAAACATGAAGCTTCCATGAAATGGAGTTGATTCACAAGGAAAAGGAATCCGTGTGGGGAGGTTTTTTTACTTCGAAGGGCATTACAAAACACTGTCCTAGAGGTTAAGAACTTGTTAGAGTAAAGGTGCCAATACCAAAGGCATACAGTGGCGCGCAGAGTGCCAAAGAGTTAGAAAATTTCCTTTGGGATATGGAGAATTATTTCCAGGCAGCCAAGGTACCAGATAATGAAAAAGTGTCAGTCACAACTATGTATTTGGTGGATGATGCTAAGGTTTGATGGCGGACAATGGTTGCAGAAGTGGAAAGTGCGGGGCTGCCACGTATTGAAACGTGGGATGTGCTTAAGGAGTTAGAATCCCAATTCCTTCCAAGCAACTCGTCTTGGGTTGCAAGAGATGGGTTGCGGCGTTTGAAACAAAGTAGCACGGTGCGGGCGTATGTCAAGGAATTTTCTTCCTTGATGCTGAACATAAGCAACATGGTGGGCTGAAGTTGTGGGCGCAAAGAGTTGAGAAGGCAGAATGTCCCTAAAGAAAATTGTGGGCGCATAGATGGGTTGGCTGACTTCGATGAGGGTGACGACCCTAAAGAAAATTTGCATTTCAAGTCTAAGGACAAAGTGAGGGAATGGAAGAAAAAGGGGAAGAGCCATACTGCCGTAGATGACGGGGAAACTGAAAAAGGAAGACAAGGTGAAACTTCCTATAGTGTGGAGAAGGGTGGCAAATTCAAAGGTTGCTTTACATGCGGCGGACTACACTTGAAGAGGGACGGTATGCGCTACTTGCTGCGGAGTTATAGAAGGAAAAGAACGCAGAGATAGCAGGGGTTAATACCATTGCGGCTGTGACAGATAAGGGAAGGGACTTCGGGAATACAATTCCTGATCCTAACAAGTGTATAAGGTGATTCTGTCCTTGATGAGGACGTCGAGTTTCAATGGGTTGGGGTAGATTGTTAGGAGCTTGACTATTTGACTCAACAGATGACACAGTGACGACAATGGGTTGGCATGAATGACCTTGTCATGGTCTATGTGTGGGTTGAATCAATCATGCGGGGCAATGTTGGCGATGGCATTGCCATTGCCATTGCCAAGTCGGGGACAAACAAGGTGGGCAGTGTGGTGCGCTATGCCATGGCATGAGCGCTGGGCAGTGGCACACTAGCGTGTGGCATGTGCCAAGTGCGGGCCAAGTGTGGGCAAGGCAAGGGATGACAAAGCTAGGTAGAACAAAGGCAAAGGCAAGGTGTGACACGGCAAGGCATGGCACGGCAGTGTGGGATAGGCAGTATCAGTGGCAAGCTGTCTGGGCGACAAAGGCCGACATGCGGTGTAAGGTATGTCGTGTAAGGAAATGGGCGAAGGCAAAGCTTGGCGGGAAATGTTGGCACAAAATGGGGCGTTTGGTGCCAAGGCTGGGCAGGCTAGCCCATGTGCCACGCGCATGGGGCAGTTTCGTTTTGTAACTGCTTGTGGGCTGTTTTCTTTATTCTTGCGGCACTTTGCTTAGCACAAAATTGTAATGCCTATGCAGTTGGGGATGTCAACTGCCCATTAGTTTTGATTGGCCTTGAGCTCTCCTCAGACCCACCATAGCCAACCTCTTACACCTCCTTACTGGGGCATCTGTGCATCTCGTCTTCACATGTTCGAACCATCTCAACCTCGCTTCCCTCATCTGGTCCACCAGAAAGACCACTCCCACCTTGGTCCGAATGTCTTTATTTCTAATCCTATCTCTCCTCGTATGCTCACACATTCATCTCGACGTCCTCATTTTCGCTATTTTCATCTTCTGGACGTGCGAGGTCTTGATGGGCCAACACTCCACCCCATACAACATAGCTGGTCTAACAACCACTTTAAACTTACCTTTAAGTCTTGGTGACACATTCTTATCACACAAGACCCAACTATGAGCCTCTATTTCATCCGGCCCGCTCCAATATGATATGTTACATCATCATTAATCTCCCAATTTCCTTGGAGTATAGACCCAAGATACTTCAAGTTTTCTCTCTTGGAGATGGTTGGTGTATCAATCCTCACTTCCACATCTGCCTCATGAGTAACGTCACTGAACTTGCACTCTATGTACTCTATCTTAGTCCTGCTCAACTTAAACTTTTTAGATTTCAGGGTTTGTCTCTACCCTCCCGCCTATCGTTAACTCCATTGCGAGTCTCGTCAATCAATAATGTGTCATTTGCAAATAACATACACCATGGAACCTCCCCTTTGATATGCCGTTTGTCAGTCCATCCATCACCAAGGCAAATAAGAACGGGCTAAGAGTTGATCTTTGATGCAATCCCATCATGATTAGAAAGTTTTCTGAGTCATCTCTCACTGTTCTCACCCGGGTCTTGGCTCCCTCGTACATGTCCTTAATAGCCCTAATCTATGCCACAAGTACGCCTCTAACCTCCAAACAACTCTGTAGAACCCCGCTAAGGGCTTTGTCGTATGCTTTGTTCTAAGTCAACGAACACCATATGTAAGTCCCTCTTCCTCTCCCTATAATGTTTCACCACTCTCCTCACGAGATGAATAACTTATGTAGTCGATTGCTCTAGCATGAATCCAAATTGGTTCTCGATAACCGTCATATCCCTCCTCATACTCATCTCCACCACTCTTCCCAAACTTTCATAGCGTGGTTTAGCAGCTTGATACCCCTATAGTTGTTGCAATTATGAATACCACCCTTGTTCCTGTACAATGTACAACGGATAACTGTACTCCACCTCTATTCTTCGAGAATTTTTGATGTCCTAAAAATAATATTAAAACAACCCAGTTAGCCACTCCCATACATGCCTCGCCGACGCGCTTCCAAAATTCCATCGGAATCTCGTTTGGCCCGGTTGCCTTCCTTCTTATCTTACAAAAACCTCCTTAACCTCCTCAGGCCTTATACCCCTACAATCCTAAAGTCTCGATGGCTCTTTAGAGAGGGTGTTCGGCTAAACTTATAATCTCGTCAAACTAGCTTATAAGTACTTTTTAACTTATTTACGCGTTTGGTAAACACTGAAAGTGCTTATAACTTATAAGTCAAGTGCTTATAAGCCAAAATAAGTCATAAGCCATAAGTTGGTCATCCCCAATTTATGATTTTACAACTTATGAGCACTTTTGGTTTGACCAAACATTTTACAATGTTATCCCTACTATTTTCATGTAATTTCTAAAATACATTTTTTTAAAAGGTAAAATCCTAACACTCTCCTTGATTTCAATGCCAGAGTTGTTCTTCCAAACCTAAAAATTCCTCCACCTCTTCAACGTCCACACATTCTATAGTTCCTCATGGCATTATTTTGCGTAAATAATTTATCCATAATACCTTTTAGCAGTTTTTCGAGTTCCACGACCAAGCATGGAACCTTTCTCTAACTTAAACATCAATGGCTTTGATTCATGGGCTTTGTAAAGCATGGAACCCTCTCATACTTCTCTATGTTCGAATATAATTACTATTAATTTTAAGAGAGAATCAAAATGGAAAAAAAAAATATTATTGATAAGCACAAAATATAAAATTTCAAAAAAGAAGTAAAATAGAAAACATGAAACCTTTTAACATTTGGATGGCAACTCGTGAAATTTAGTATCAAAATAAATGAGACATGAATTATTTTGTATTTAAATTTATCTGAAATTTAAAATCTTGTAAAATTATGTCGTTATTAGTGTAAATAACTATAAGGACATTTAAGTCATTTTAACAGAAAGTATATCAACACTTTTCGGCCAAACACTTTAGCTGCTTATTATCAGTTTCAACTAGGGGGCTTGCCAACGGGACGGGATGAGACTGGACGTGATTCGGCGGGACGGGGGGCGGGGCCGGGATCGGGATCCGGCGGGACTGGCGGACCGGGATAGGCGGGACGGGAAGAGGTCCCGTCCCGTCCCACATCCCGCCGAAAAAGGGGACGGGACGGGTTGGGTTGCGGGATTTGGTTTTTTTAGACACTTAATTTTAAAAAAAATATATTTAAACACTTAAATAATTGAACAAGATAGTGAATAAAAATATCCCAAGGTTGTTTTTGTGCCTCTTATATTATTTAATAGAATATGATTTTACAATTTCAAAATTGCAACTTTGTGTCGTAGTTCAAAAGTTGCAAATCACATTGTAAAATTGCCATTAAAAAATTACATATTCAACCATACTCTTTCTAATTTCCTCATAATCTCTTGAGGGTCTTCTGTCGGAATTGGAAGTTGGTCAAATTGCTCGACGTCGCTTCCTGCTCCCTCGGATAAGATTTCGTTGTAGTTGTCTTCTTCATTGATCTTTGGTTGACCGCACCTTCTACGCTCCGCTCTAATCCAATCTCTGAATGAAACTGCAATCTCCAAGCTGTCTCCCGCCAATGAGTGTCTATGCTCTCCTATTTGAAACCTTTCAGTAGAAAAAACGCTTTTCGAAGCTGTTGATGACGCTTGAATATTCAACGCATGTCGAGCCATCTTTGCTAGTGTCGGAAATGTCTTCTCATTCTCTCTCCAGTATCTCGGCAAATCTTCACGTCCATCTTCATTGACAATTGTTTCATACGGTACAGTACCCTGCAAGACATAAACATCAAACTCACTAAACTGTGAAGAAGTTGAACCACTATACATTCTATTTCTAAGGCCTTGAATACTTGAGGCAGAAACATCATGTCTTTTATAAGGTTGCAGTAAAGTAGAGAAAGATGGTACAGAAGCCGGTTGAATTTTGATTATCTACAAGCATATCCCTTGGATTTTGATTATGGACGTTAAATAATAAAGTTGTAGGTCTTCTATACTCATGAGCAACAAGTAGTTCATACAGAGAATTTCACCTAGTCGCTACTTCTTCTGCAATTTTTCTATAAGGTAATCCACAATCATGACAAGTTTTTTTATACACTTTATGTCTTTGTATTTTATTACCTTTAAAAATAAAGTTTATAGCAAATTGTACTTTATCAAGAATGTTTTCAAAAAATTTTAGGCCATCCTTTACAACTAAGTTATAAATATGGCATGCATATCTTATATGAAATTATCAGGAAAAGATGGAGTTAATCGAATTTTTAGAAGGTTTACAACATAATCATTAGAAGTAACATTATCTACTGTAACAATCATACTTTTATCAGTTATTCCATAATATTCACAAATTTCATGAATATTTCTTGCAGTAAAAGATCCAGTGTGCCCATCATCAATATATCTATATGCTAAAATACGTATCCAATGACATGTTACAGTTAAATAATCATTACCGTTAGTACTACGACCTATATCAGAAGTGATAGCCACTTTGCCATTAAAATGATATAATGCATAACGTAAATACTGTTGATATTCATGTGCAAATTTAAAAACGTCTCTTCTAACAGTTGATCTAAAAAAATAGTTAAAAGCAGGATTATACGTTTCTATAATGTAATGAATAAAACCATGTAAGGAAGGAAATGAAAAAGGCAAACCCTCCACCGCAACTAATTTTGCTATATTTTCCTTATCTTTGTGTTTATCATATTTAGGACCTATAATTTCCCCCGTCATTGGGTTAATTCGACCCTGAACTTGATCGGGGACACTATGTGAACCTTGTCCCGACTCAGAAGGCATTGACACACCCGATTTTTCAGCCAGGTATTGGTTATACCTAGCTTTGTGAATGCTTTGTACATGTCTCAATAAACCTCCCGTCCCACCATGACCTTTTCTGGTTTTAAATTTATAAACTTCTTGACAAATTTTACATCTAGCTAGTTGATTATCAATGTCCCTATCAAAAAAATCCATGCAAGTGATTTTAATTTTCATTGTCTTGGGCCTCGACTCATACTAGGGGGAATAAGAGGCATTTCAGTTTCAGTTTCGGGCTGAGACTTAGTCTGAGCCTGAGATGGAGGTGACTAGTGGGTGTGTTATCTACATTATCGTCTAATTCATTTTCAAAATAAAAGTCTGGTTTAGATGCAGAATATACCTTATGATCTAATGATATATTAATATCATTAAAAAAACTAGTTTCATCTATATGAGTGAAATCATCGGGACTAGGAATAAGATTACTAGAAGATGCACCCTTACCCCTGTTACCCTTACCCCCTAGTACCCCTACCAGAAATAAAATGTCAAATTCGTTCCATTATAATTATGCAAATAAATAATTAAAGATAATGAAATTAAGTAACAATAATAATTTTAAAAAGGAACGAATGTACCAAACGCCGACGTAATGTCGACGTGTAATCGAAGTTGAAAATTGAAACTTTGCTCGATGGATGATCCTTAAGCTAGTTGCCAACTTCACTCCCAATTTTTGAACTTTGATATAAATAAGCAAATAAAATATAATATTTAGTAAGTAATGTAGACTTGTAGAGAGATGATAGGAAGATTTGTGAGAAAAAGGAAAATGAGGTATTTATAGTTGAGAAATAGAGTTAAAGTGTAAATATACTAACTTAGGGGTTAAAAATAAATATTAAGGGGTAGGGGGGGGGGGAATGACCGTTATAGACGTTGCACAATGGCCAAAATCTAAATTTGGCCGTTGTGCAACGGTTATTTTTGCAAGGGGACGGGATCGGGATTGGGACAGGCGTGACGAGCCCTAGTCCCGTCCCGAGTTCGAATCCCGCTACCGTTTTTTTTAAGGGGGATCGGGGACGGCTCACTGGACAGCCTTAGTTTCAACACTTTTATCCAAACACATAACTACACATAACTGCCTATTTATTAAATCAACTTCAGCACTTACAAATGTTTATCATCACTAAATGATTATCAGCTACTTTAAATCAGCTAAGCCAAACTGGCTCTAAATCCCTCCGCACAATATTCATGTCCCTTGCTTCATTCAAGAGTTTATGGAAGTATGCTAGAAACTAGCATGTGAAAATAATCTAGTGGTGAACTAAGTCTAAGGTGGAGGTTGTCTTCAGATTCCAAGCGTCTGCCTATTTTTGAACTACTGGACTTGAATTTCCAACTGCACCTTATTTCATTGCTGGGCTCTCTGGAGTTTAGATAGGCACAATGCTCGTGGCCCTTGCATTTGCATATTGGGGTTCTTTATGCCTAGATTAAATCCTAGTTTTTGTGTTATAGTTATGTAGATAATATGAATGGCTTAAGTTCTACCCACCTACAACAACCACCCAGTGAAATCCCACAGTTCTACCCTCCTAATCATTTACTCCTATAAAATAACTGGATTCTGAAACGAGTAAATTTGTTCAACAGAAAAACATTACTACAAGTTGGAAACGTTCTCAGCTTTGGCAAGATGGTGGACAATAGGTACTACAATTTGTAAGACAGTTTTGGCAAGATGGTAAGAAACATTGCTTCATGCAAGCACACGCACACACACCTTAAAGTATGTGATCCTCTTGTTTGCTTTTCGGTAGTTATCTTTGATGGAAGGACATCCTATTGATGTGCGATACAATGTTTAATCATAAAAGATGTTATTTTTCAGATGCTGATTTTCCTTGATGTGTTGATCTTGGACAATGAAATTGCTTTACGGTCAATTTTTGGGTTCTCCAGTTGCATCTATGGTTCTAACAATGATTGGTAATCTGTTGCAGGTTAATCATGCTCTGGTTGAAGAGATACGGGATATCAATCGGCAACTTATAGACACTGTTGTAGAAATTAGTGACAAAGGTGTTGATCCAAGTGCTCTTACTTCTGCAACAGAAGATGGTGAAGGCACTACCATAAAGTGTTCCTTCACTGCCGTCGCATTGAATCCAAGTTTAAAATCACATTATGCTTCAGCACAGATGGTGACATTTTTATCTTCATATACTGAACTTTCAGTCCTCAACTCTTATCATTCTTTATTTCTATGGTTGATTGATGGCCTTTTACTCCTGTGCAGTCTGCAATTCAGCCTTTGAGATTTGCTCGTTCCAGCTATAATTATCCAGACTGCTCCCTGATTTTGTTGGATAAGCTTCCAGTTGATGTCAGGTGAGGAAAAGTTGGCTGGTCCACTTGGTGTAGTACTGAGAAAGAGATGACCAAAGACAAAAAAGGGAAGAAGAGAGAATTAATAATAGAAATTATATCATATGAAATCAATAAAGCTTTGGGATACCGGAATTTATGCCATGTTCGCCATAGCTTATTAATTTGCGAAAAGGTCTAAAGATGATGAATTTGGATTCTCTAGGGTTCGTTTGGTATGAGGGATAAATGATAATTAATCCCGGGATTAAATTTGAGATATGTTTATTTCATGTTTGGTTGGAATAAAATATTAAAATCATGGTATAACTAATCCCGGGATTGTAGTGTTATTTTATCCTTGGGTAGAATAACTAATCACAGGATAACTTAGTGATAACTTGTTTCCAACCAAACGACCCCTAATAGTCAGTCAGGCGCTGGTAGTAATAGGTCCTGTTCAGTTGAATTTTCTTCCTAGAAAATAGAGGGCAGGTTTTAATAGAAAGGTAAAAGAAGAGAGTAATTACTCGAGAAATGAAATTGCTGATGTTGGCCATGTTGACTACTTGAATGGGATAGCATAGGTTGGAAAATATACTGACCACGAGATATGAGATATTAGAACACGCTTCACAGAGAAACCATAAAAGATTTTTGCACATCCGACTTTTGACCTGCATTAAGATAATCAACTACATTTTTGAAGATCACCCTTATTTAGTGTTATATTCTCCACTTTAACAGGTAAGTGAATCATTTTAAAACTAGATTTTAACTATTTTCTGCTGCAGTAAAGAGTGAAGATCAATCCATGAAGGCCAAATCAAGGTTTAGTGTCTCTCTGAGAAGTCTTTCACAACCAATGTCGTTAAAATACATAGCAAGGACTTGGGATGTTTGCACTCATGCGGTAATTTCTGAGTATGCACAGCAAAGTGGTGGAGGAACCTTCAGCTCAAAGTATGGGTCTTGGGAGAATTGTTGGACTGCAGCATGATCGAACACCAATTGATGAGCCAAGTAATGAGATTATCTTGATCCTTCTATTTAGTGGTGGTGACTGCACATTTTTCGGCTTCTGGAATTGGAATGCTGATATTTTTTTTGTATATGATGGGCCTTGTTGACAAAAAATTTGCACTTAATTGAGTTGTTTCTAATCAAGTGTATGGCCCTTTTGAGTTGTTTGTCCTTTAGCTTAAATGACAATTCTGTACAGTGTTTGTTTGAACTTGGTGAAATCAAAAGGTCTAAAATTGTCTGATGGCTTGTCAATTAGGGAGGGTGGTTTTAACCCGATTGCAAGTATCATTTGCACCATATGGCCTTTTTTTTAGGCCACTCTTTAGAATATTGTTTGGGTTAACCTAGTGGGTCACCTTGTCCAAATAGTGTAAACATGTTATACATTATCTGTGCGCACATGTAAAACTCAAATGAAAAAGAATGCAGGTCATCTAGTATGTCCTAACCGTTTAGTATACTCATGCTTCATATGTACATTACAGGGAATCAGTAGCCTAATTTTTACCATAAATCATACTACAATACATGCACTTGCGTAAACGTTTGTCAAGTGGAAGCAAATCTATAGTTCTTGCTAGTCAATTGTGTGATCCTCCCAATCCCTTTTTGCATTTCTATCCAGAAAGTTTGCAGTGGCAAGAGGTTGAAGTTTTTGGAATACTTTTCTCTATGACTGTTTTCGAACCCCATAGTACCTCTGCGCATTTTTTCATAGCTGGTCTCGCCAGTCTAAGGTGCAAGGCATTGTCTAGCTAGTTTGAGTATCTTTTCAACAGCCTCAATCAATGCTGGGCTTCTTCACAATCTTGGATCCATTTCTATTACAGTATCCCCATATTTTAGTATACTCATCGCCTGCATTTCAAGATTATTGTCATCAGCTACTAATTTCATTGTAGAAATGGATCATATGGATGTACATAATATTATGTCCGACTTAAATAAATCGGAGAAAAAAGGAAAAAGAAAGAAAGCACTATAGTAATGGTTCTTTCTTAAGAGACAAATGATTAAGGCACACTTCGTTACTTCGATGTAGGATCCATAGATCGCAAAGCCATGTGCGAGCATTTGACACTACTCCCATGGCAATTTTTTGATTCAATCGGAAATATTCAAACAGATTTTAGACAGATAATATGTTTTAGAAGAACAGGTTTAGGTCTCCAATGAACATATGCATTTTGCAGCAATGTAACAGATGATTGAGATCCAATACACAGATGAAAAGGACTAGCTTATCTCTAAAGTGAAGTGCTAAACAACTTTAGCCTAAATTAGTATGAAACTATGCTGTCAGTGCCTGGTGTCTTGACTCGTTAGAGATAGGAAGGGTCGAGGGGAAGAAAGGTACAATGTTGTTTTGGCTGAGATGAAAATTTGCAAAAGCAAACTTAAATTGTCATTTGGCATAGTACATGCTTCCTTATCATTTGCATTCAATAGTTGACTATGTGTTACATTCAAATTTAGTTCGTTCATATACTTACCCATCTTATCGTCACTCTCTCATCAAGGTTTCTATTTGTTTCGATGAGATGTCTTGCTGTCATAATCTCAACAAGCAAAACACCAAAGGAGTAGACATCACTCTTTTCAGTAAGCTGGTATGTCCTTTAAATACTAAGGATCTAAGTAGCGGGCTGTCCCTTTTATGCTAAAGTCTGCTACTTTAGCATGGAGATTTTCTGTCATGAGTATATTAGATGCTTTTATATCTTTATGGACAATTGGAGGATCTGTTATCAAGATATAAACACTCGGTAAGCTCACAGAAAGCATTTCATCAAATTCTGAAAAAAGAGTTGAAGATATTGACATCCAGTAATAGCATGATCCCTGTTACCTGTGTACGTGTGCAGATAGGTAATAGCATGAGCTACATCAATTGCAATGCTCAAACGCTCAGCAACTTCAAGCCCGGTTCCATGCTTGCCTGCATTACATAGTAGATGACTTAACTTCCACTGAATATTGACTCCAAAAAATTTCAAGTCATCAAATCAAAGTAGGATAATAAGCAAGTAGTTTTATAGCCTGTTTGATCAAGTTTTTGGGAAGCCAAAAGTGTTTGTTTTTTAAAAACATGCTTATTTTAGAGAGTTAGGTGACTAGCTAAGCTTTTAGGGGGAAAAAATGTTGTTTCTCAGGAGCTGAAATAGTAGTTTTTTCCCCGAAGCACTTTTAGAACATTGGCCAAGCACAACTATTGATGAAAGTGCTTCTCAAATTGACTAGCCAAATACAAATTGTTACTCTTCAAAAGTACTTTTCTAGAAGCGCTTCTAATAAAAAGTACCTTTCAAATAAGCAAATTTTTGAAACTTGACCAAACAGACTATTAGTGGTTTAGACTTTAGAGTCTTAATACTTCTACCATCCAAGTGTTGTCGAAGTGTTCCATTGCTGCATATTCTGTAACAATAATCCTTTCATCCCTGAGCTCCAGAAATCCATAAAATCTAACAAGATTTAGATGCTCAATCTTTGACAATTCCTGAACTTCATTCTTGAGTTCTGCTAACAATCGCCAGTCCTTCGAAAGGTTTCATATTTTTACAACTCAAGTTTGTTCAGATTTTGAGCACAATCTAGCATAACCTGTTAGTCTCAGATTTTTAGAGAGCAGTGATTAAATTGTGACTGAAGAAAGTACAACCTATGCTCTTGTCCATACTTAGAGTGCATTTATGGGTAAAGACAGAATTAATATCATGCTTAGGTATAATATATATGTACTAACAAAATTCCGTGCCAAGCAGTACCTTCTTAGTGCGCTTAATAGCAACAGGGCTTCCATTCTTAAGCTCTAAGTAAATTAGTTACAGCAAGAACTCCCAGATACCCTCAGCTACAATTGATGGAGATAACTTGGATTTACATCATCATTGATTAGCATTCAATAGCACCAACTTAGTATAAACACTAAAACTAAAATAGACACCTCTATGCGGAGGTGTGAGAGGTTGGCTATGGATGGTTTCAGGAGGGTAGAAGTAGGCCGAAAATGTATTGGGGAAAGATGATTAGACATGACATGGAGCAAACCCAGCTTACCGAGGACATGACCTTAGATAGGAGGTTATGGAGGATGCAGATTAGGGTATAAGGTTAGCAAGTAGTTGAGCGTTGTCCTACTTATCTTTTCATTCTAGCAGTCGTAGAATTATACTTATAGTTTCTTGTCCTTTTATTTATGCGACTAGCTATTGTTTCTTGTACTTTGATTATTTATTATCGTATTAATTTATGGTAGTTACATCTACTTTTTTCAGATAGCTGTATCATGCTTTTATAGTATTTTGCCATGACTTTTTATACTGCTTTGAATTGTTGGTCCTTGTGCCGAGAGTCTATCGGAACATCATCTCTATCTCCCAAGGTAGGGTTAAGGGTCTGCGCACACTCTACCTCCCAGACCCCACTTTGTGGAATTTCACTGGGTTCTTGTTGTTGTTTGTTGTTGTAATCCATTTTCTGGCTTATATGCTACTATATGTTTTGTCATTTAGTCCTGAGAAATGTTGACAGACAGTGAATCTTTAAGGCTATAATGAAATTACTTAGAGATTAGATCACTAACTTACTGGGGACCTCTCTATGTGGACTTCGAGTTTTGTCGGAACGTTTCCAGTTAGTCTCAGAATTGGCTTTCTTCTGCCAAAAGAGAAGTGTAGAGAAAACACCAGTTAGCTTTTTTGTGGCAGTTTTGATGTAACTGAAGGAAAAGCTAAACTTCTGATCATACTTTGAGTAATCAACTATTAAGCCTTGTTGGAAACTTTGGTTTTGGCTTTTCTTTGTTCTCTTCATAAGGGTTCCGAGTTGACAATATCGCTGTGACCGGTAGACCACCCCGTCCTATCACATGCCAACAACTGTTAAAACTCCATATAAATGTGGCAAATGATGACCCTCTTATCTAAACGTGTTCTTATTCATACAGTTGTCATTGATGAAGGAGACTCTTTCAAACATTTGATGATTTTTCTTATATTTTATTGATCACCATAAGCTAAAGGGAACTTGTTGGACTTGATTGAGTCACTGAATGAAAGCTAAACATATCTGGGCATGTCGCTCATTGGTGATCGAACTGAGAATGACTCGGTCAGTAAGACATTTTGCAAGATTATCCCTTTTCAATATTGTTACTGCTATTTTAATATTTATGGTACATGGTTTCTGCAAGAACCTGTGGACATAAAAATAAATATTGATGGGAAAAATGGCAAAGGATCTAGTCTTTGGTCTTGGCACCAAGGTAAAATAATGCCACAAATAATTTCTTAAAGTAAACACTATATATCTAATTCTCCAAGGACTAATTGTCCTAAGAGAGCTCAACGATCATCTTCGTCACGACTGTCATCAGCATCACTGCTATTTTCAGAAGTCACACTACTACTGTTGGGATTAAATGATAGATTGAATGGGAAATGGAGGGAGTTCCCTCTTGCTCTATAAAATAATCATTTGTCCCACATCGGTAGTGGAAAGAAAAGTGGGAGTTGTCCCACATCGGTAGTGGAAAGAAAAGTGGGAGTTGTCCCACATCGGTAGTGGAAAGAAAAGTTCTTCTACTTATAAGTAGAATTACTCCTTCTTGTCAGTAAAAGGGTTGAGGGGGCAAGGACCTCTCGCGCCGTCGTCGCTCGCTCGGCTCGGCTTCGGCTCGGCTCGGCTTCGGCTCGGCTCGGCTCGGCTTCGGATTCGGATTCGGATTCGGTCAAATGATCTGATTGATTGATAATCTTTTTGGACCAAATTTTCTTTAATTTTTAATTATTTAATTAATTATTATTTAATTAAATTAATTAACTTATCCAATCCTACCCGTTAGTGACCCTGACCCGCGACCCGGCCGGATCCGCTTCTGACCTGCGACCCGGTTTCTTTCCCACATTTAAATTTCCCAAGTTTTAGTGACTGTTCAGAAGGGTTGCAAACCTTCAGAAACAGTACTTCCATGGCTATAAATTCATTTGATTCTTCAGAATTTTACTTACTAATTTTCTGAACTACAAAATCATCTTCTTCTTCTGCACGAATCAATTCTGTGTGATATACTACTGTTCAGTGGTTCGCCGCTACCAGAGTTTGGAGTACTACTATTCTGGTAAGATAATCGTTCTATCCTGGGAGGGGATATTCCATCAACCTCGAGCAATCGTGAGGGAATAATTTCCTTAAGGACACACTTTGAACTAAGTGGGCTCGATTATATATTCTGAAAAATTATTCTTATTTTTCAACACTGATTTTGTTTACTTTCAGTGTTTATTGTTTACTGATTTTTTGGAGTACAGATTACTAACAATCTTAAGGAAATTATATTTTTAGATTAATCTGTATTTTGTTTTGGAGACTAAAACCTGTGTGGTTTTCTACTCCGTGTGAAATTTCATATTCTGACTTGAAGACATACAAACTTCGTTGGAATATTAAAGTTCATACTTGTACAACGATTTGAAGAACATAAAAACTTCATCGTTGTTGTATTTTGGTTTGGAGATTAAAACTTGTGCAGTTTTCTACTCCATATGAATATTAGTATTCTGACTCAAAGATATAAAAACTTCGTTGGAATACTAAAGTTTCATAATTATACTGCAATTTGAAGAAATAAAATCTTCATCATTTAAGTCTGTGATTGAATTGCTATTCTGGTTTTATTAACTAAAACAGTTTGTCGATTTGACAGTGACAAACGAATAATGGCAATTGAGACTGGAACTACCTCTGCAATTACTGCACCAGCGGTTACTCCTACGAATTGCATCACTGTACACCGCCGAGAAACCTGCGAAGTTCACCGGTGCCAACTTTAAAGGATGGCGACAAAGAATGTTCTTTGGCTTACTACCCTTGGTATGCAAAAGTTCACCAACGAGGACCCTCCCGCGTACTGCCGCCGACATGCCCGACAACCAAAAGTTCATGGTTACCGAGGCTTGGAAACAGTCGACTTTTTGTGCAAAGGCTACATTTTGAGTGCCTTAGAAGATGACTTGTACAACGCCTACGGTCAAGAGAGACTTCCAAAGAACTATGGAGTGCACTTGAAAAGAAGTACAAATCGAAGATGCTTGCTTGAAGAAGTTTGTGGTTGCCAAATTCCTAGACTACAAAATGGTGGATGGAAAAACCGTTGGAACCCAAGCTCAAGAGCTTCAACCTAGCTTCCATGACCTTATTGCTGAAGGAATGGTAGTAAATGAAGCGTTCCAAGTGGGCTGCAATGATTGAGAAGTTGCGGCCTTCATGGAAAGATTTCAAGACTTATCTTAAGCACAAAAGAAAGGAAATGAAGTTGGAAGATCTTGTTATTCGTCTCAAGATCGAGGAAGATAACAAAACCGCTGAGAAGAGGTACCGTAAGACTTCACCAATTGAAGGGCAAACATCGTTGAAGATCTTTGCTCACGAAAAAGAACAAGAAAAGGAAGAGGCCTTCGGAAAGGAGAAGGATTCCAACAAGAAAAAGTTCAAGGGCAACCGCTTTAATTATGGGAAAGTGGCCACAAAGCCCCAGATTGTCGCCTCCCTAAAAGAACAAGGGAAAAGGACAAGCCAATATGGTGGAAAAGAATGATGATATGGATGATCCGTGTGCAATGCTATCGGAGTGCAATTTGGTTGGAAACCCAAAGGAGTGGTGGCTTGATTCTCGTGCCACTCGACATGTTTGCGCTTACAAAAGAAGCATTTGCAACCTATGCTCCCGCTGGACCCAAGAGGTCTTGTTTATGGGAAATATCGCAATGACCAAGGTTGAAGGATATGGGAAGATACTTCTGAAGATGACTTCCGGCAAGGTCCTGACTCTCAACAATGTTATGCACGTTCCAACAATTCGGAAGAATTTAGTTTCAGCCGGACTACTCGTCAAAAACGGGTCTAAATGTGTGTTGGTTAGTGAGAAAATTGTAATAAGTAAGAATGATTTGTTCATAGGAAAGGGCTACCTCACCGAGGGCCTTTTCAAACTCAATGTAATGGTTGTTGACAATATTAATAAGAATTCAGCTTCGTCTTACTTATTGGAGTCAAATAATTTATGGCATGTTCGTTTAGGACATGTCAACTACAAAACCTTATGAAAATTGATTAATTTAGAAGTATTGCCTAAATTCAGTGTAATAAATCTAAATGTGAAATCAGTGTTTAATCTAAGTTTGTTAAACATCCATATAAGTCTATTTATAGGAATTCAATTTTTTTAGACTTAATTCACACAGATATATGTGATATGAAGTCAATACCTTCTCGCGGTGGGAAAAAGTATTTTATAACTTTTATTGACGATTGCACTCGATATTGTTATGTGTATTTGCTTAATAGTAAGGATGAAGCAATTGATGCATTTAAGCAATACAAAAACGAAGTGGAAAATCAATTGAATAAAAGATAAAAATGATTAGAAGTGATAGGGGAGGAGAGTACGAATCTCCTTTTGCAGAGATATGTTTAGAATATGGAATTATTCATCAAACTATCGCCTTTACACACCACAATCAAATGGAATTGCGGAAAGGAAAACCGAACATTAAAGGAAATGATGAATGCCTTACTAATAAGTTCCAGCTACCGCAAAGCTTGTGGGGAAGCTATCCTTACAACTAACCGAATACTCAACAGGTGCCCCACAAAGAAACACAATCTATTCCATATGAACTATGGAAAGGAAGAAAACCCAACTTGAAATATTTCAAAGTGTGGGGGTGTTTAGCAAAGGGCCAAGTTCCTTTGCCCAAAAGGGTAAAAATCGGACCAAAAACTGTGGATTGTGTTTTTAATTGGTTTGCTACAAACAACAAAGCTTGTCGGTTTTTGGTTCACAATCGGACAATCCCAAATTCATGTAAATACGGTAATTGAATCGGATAATCTTTGAATTCTTTGAAAATATTTATCCGTATAAAACTGAACGTGAGTCGTCAAGTGAAAGATCTAAACGACCGCGGGAAGAACCAAAGAAAAATACACCAAGTAAAGCGGATGCAAGGCGTAGCAAACGTCAAAGGACACCTACTTCCTTTGGACCAGATTTTGTGACATTCTTGCTTGAAAATGAGCCTCAAACATTTAAATCAGCGATGTCTTCTTCTGATTCAGCATTTTGGAAAGAGGAAGTCAATAGTGAGATTGAATCAATTTTGAACAACCATACATGGGAATTGGTTGATCTTCCTCCTGGAAATAAACCTTTAGGATCAAAATGGATTTTTAAAAGGAAAATGAAAGCTGATGGTACTATTGACAAATATAAGGCAAGACTTGTGGTCAAAGGTTATAGACAAAAGGAAGGCCTTGATTACTTTGACACATACTCGCCGGTAACAAGAATAACATCTATTCGGGTGTTAGTAGCACTGGCGGCCGTATATGGTCTTGAAATCCTGGTAAAGAAAGGAAAGTGTGCAAACTTGTTAAGTCACTTTATGGACTTAAACAAGCACCCAAACAATGGCATGCGAAATTTGACCAAACAATGTTGGCAAATGGATTTAAGATTAATGAGTGTGACAAATGTGTTTACATTAAAAATACTCCAAATCATGAAGTCATTGTTTGTTTATATGTTGATGACAGACATTGGGGGTGGATCAGTGTCTTGGAAATCATCAAAACAGACATGCATCGCCCGCTCTACAATGGAATCTGAATTTATAGCTTTAGACAAGGCCGGTGAAGAAGCTGAATGGCTCCGGCATTTCTTAGAAGATATTCCATTCTGGCCCAAACCTTTGGCTCCTATATGTATACATTGTGACAATCAAGCAACAATAGGTAGGGCAGGGAGCGTAATGTATAACGGAAAATCTCGTAACATACGACGAAGACACAATACCGTTAGACAACTCCTCTCTAGTGGCGTTATCACGATTGACTATGTAAAGTCAAGAGATAACGTGGCGGATCCGCTTACAAAAGGCTTATCTAGAGAAGGAGTTAGTAGATCATCAATGGGAATGGGGTTAAGGCCGAGGACAAGTCATCATGGCGGTAACTCTACCTAGCAGACTGGAGATCCCAAGAGCTAGGTTCAAGGAGATCAAACAAAGTTGTGACTGACGGTTCAACATTGTCAAATAACTGAACCCATTTTTGGATGAAGATAATGTTCAGAAATAAGGATAAAACCTTATGGCTTGTTAATGAGTTAATAAAGCATTAAGGTTCTTTAATGATTATCTAAATCTGGCAGTGTATGACCAGATAATGTGGATATAGGACCACATGTTTAGAAATCACCTATGTGAGTGTTAAGTGTAAGCCGCTTTAAAGGGGAATGACAGTAAAGGCCCATTCTCTACACACTCATGAAACCAGGAGGTGTTCATGGCTGAAACGAACACAACCGTGAGAACCATAAACGGTTGAGGGTTGATTGTGTGACTTATGTTGTCTAGGTATATAACAAAGTTCGACGGTTCAAAGATATCAAATCTACCGATTGATCGAGTATATCCGATATAAGTTCACTACGGAAAGTTCAAAGGGAAACCTACTTATCCAGATGCAGTCAATTCTCGCTTGTATATTACACTTGTCAGCGCAGCCCGTTATCTTATAGCCATTCCCATTCATGTGGGGGATTGTTGGGATTAAATGATAGATTGAATGGGAAATGGAGGGAGTTCCCTCTTGCTCTATAAAATAATCATTTGTCCCACATCGGTAGTGGAAAGAAAAGTGGGAGTTGTCCCACATCGGTAGTGGAAAGAAAAGTTCTTCTACTTATAAGTAGAATTACTCCTTTTTGTCAGTAAAAGGGTTGAGGGGGCAAGGACCCCTCGCGCCGTCGTCGTCGCTCGCTCGGCTCGGCTTCGGCTCGGCTCGGCTCGGCTTTGGATTCGGCTTCGGCTTCGGCTTCAGATTTGGATTTGGATTTGGTCAAATGATCTGATTGATTGATAATCTTTTTGAACCAAATTTTCTTTAATTTTTAATTATTTAATTAATTATTATTTAATTAAATTAATTAACTTATCCAATCCTACCCGTTAGTGACCCCGACCATGACCCTACGGATCCTCTTCCGACTGCGACCGGTTTCTTTCCCACATTTAAATTTCCCACCGGTTAGTGACTGCTCGTAAGGGTTGCAAACCTTCGTAAACAAGATTTCCATGGCTATAAATTCATTTAATTCTTCGTAATTTTACTTACTAATTTTCTGAACTACAAAATCTTCTTCTTCTTCTCGCACGAATCAATTCTCGTGATATACTATCGCTCGCTGGTTCGCCGCTACCAGAGTTTGGAGTACTACTATTCTGGTAAGATAATCGTTCTATCCTGGGAGGGGATATTCCATCAACCTCGAGTACTGTGAGGGGAATAATTTCCTTAAGGACACACTTTGAACTAAGTGGGCTCGATTATATATTCTGAAAAATTATTCTTATTTTTCAACACTGATTTTGTTTACTTTCAGTGTTTATTGTTTACTGGTTTTTTGGAGTACAGATTACTAACAACTACTTGAAGCTAATGGAATCACTGGTTGCTGACGAGCTATTGCAGACTCGGCAGCAGCAACATTAAAATATTGAAGAAACTATTGTTGTTTCTTTTAGTTTGGTTATCTTTAATATTTGTACTATCAATACTTTTCTTTCTTCAATATTTTCATCATAGCTTTTACTCTTGCATTTCTTTCAAATCATTTTCTGAAAAAGATAGGTGTGATATTGAAATGCTTCCACTCCGACCCCTAAAAATACTAAATCCAATATTTCCATGCAGAAGATCTTTCACTAACAGCTTTGGTCTTACTTGGTCCTGGTTAAGAGAATTGTTCCTATCCACTACTTGTGTTTGATTCCAATAGAGAAAACTCTTCAGATGAAGTCCACAAGCAATGATCTGTTGGACTTGGAGGCGGAAAGCAAAAGTTCTTTCTCATCCTTGGAATCAAAACTTTTGTTCTGCAACAGAGGTAGACGAATTCCCAAACTTAATCCGACTGTCAAGAAGCCTGATATCTCTTCAACTTCCCAGAGACAAGTTCTAGACAAGGTCAAGAATTTCCTGGGAGTGCTATCAGAAGCAAACAAAAAACTGGAGGTTGATGCAAAGGAAAATCCTAAAAAATATGATATAGAAGAACTCACAGGGGAGAATTCTGAATACATAGAAATGAATTTAATGTTGGGAGTTGCAGAGCTTTATTCCTCTGAGGCTGTTGCTGCTGCCGAGTCTGCAATAGCTCGACAGCAACCAGTGATTCCATTAACTTCAGTCCACATGGGCGACCCGTAACCCAAAGAACGTAGCTCGTAGCTTTTTCCAGAGGATCCATATTAACCTCACAAAAGCAATGAAATCTAGAACTTCTTAACAAAAGACAATCTGCTAAGGACATGTTGTTATTTGGGTTACGGGTCGCCCATGTGGACTGACCCAACCCAGTTAGAGAGGATAAGTTATAGGGAAGTTACACAGAAGTTACAATACTAAAACTACCACCTAGTTGTGGTTGATTTAAATAAAGAGAATAAGATTTCCACTACTGCGTACTCCGGAACATAGGTCTTCCTTCTCAACAGAGATAATTTTATCAACATAGTTCTTCCTTCCCAACAGAGATATTATTATCTCATTCTCTACACAAAAAAACACACAATAAAAGGCATCTAGTTTGTGGTAATTAAACTTCGTTCCTAGTGAATCGAAGTTCGACTTGGGGTAACTTTTCGGTGGTGAGTTCAACGATCATCTGCTGCGCTAAAAGGTACGCCATGTTGTTCTTGCCCTGATATTTAATTCTTACAGGACATATCAAACTACAGAGAACATTTCCATTATCAAAAAGACACAATAATAGCTTCAGTTCTTGAAGAAAAAATATTTTTCATTCTTCTTGAATTAAATTTCCTCCTGATTCAAGACTACATTTTCACTGTTCCAAGAAGCGGGGTCACCTATCACAACATAGAAACTAATATAGTTTTCTTATTGTTTCAAAGAAACTAATAAGTTGAGTGTTCTATTTCATAACACAAGACAAAACAGGAGTGATGAGAAATTAAAAACATGTCGCCTCGATCAAAGTGTGTAAACCTTGAATTTTATTTAAAAATTCCACCAATAACAATCTCCTTGGCATTAAAGATCCAAAAATTTAACCTAAGCTTCTAGGGCTGAATTCTACTATCTTCCACAATAGATTGCATAATTTGAGAAGTTGAAACATGCAATCCGTTTTCGGCAATTGCAATGACAGTGGAAAAATACTGGAGACCAACACAAACTAAGAGCCTTTGATGGCTTATGACTTATAAATACAGGCGTCTTTTTATTTTACACAAATACTACAGCAGTGCTTAAAACTATTTTATCTTAAAAACACCTAAAATAAGCCGATCCAAACAGGCTCTAATCAAGTAATTTCAATTTCAAAGAAAAATATATATAAACTGTACTGATAATTAAGGCAACTGTTTTGGTACACAAAGGATTTGATAAGTCATCTTTCAACGTGGGTATCACTGTTCATCTGATCAATTAAAAAAAGAGAGAGCGAGAGTTTCTTACAGTTACGGATAAGGGCAAGCTGAGTTTTCTCTTGAGACTAACCACACGCCTCTTACAAAAATATACTATACTCGGAGGTATGGTATTTGTATAAAGAGAGTAGGGAAAATTTAAAAAAATACATGTCTACCTTTAAATTTAGGGTAAATGGTCAAAAATATTTCTTACCGTGAGAAAATAGCTAAAAATATCATCCGTTGTAAATTTAGATAAAATATCATTCTACTCTAGAAAAGAATAAAAATATCCCTCTTTTAATGTAAATTTTCAAATCACCAAAAATAACTGATTTCATTTTTTAAACCCGCTCCAAAAAAATATAAAAAATGATTTTAAAACTTGTTTTTAAAATTAAATCTGAATTTTTTTAATTCAAAAATCAGGATTTTTTTAAATCAGGAAAACAAATATATTTTTTTTAAAATGTGTACAAAATAATAGTTTCCAGATTTTTGAATAAAAAACACTTTTCCAGATTTAATTTTTAAAAATAAATTTTAAAAAAATCATTTTCCATATTTTAGACAGGTTTAAAAAATAAAATCGAGTTATTTTGGATGATTTGAGAATTTTCATTAAGAGAGATATTTTTAGCTCTTTCTCAAAGTAGAAGAATATTTTTAGACATTTGTCAAAGTAAAAAAATATTTTCGACGCAATATTTCGCCTCAAGGCACAAGATCGCATCGCCAAGACGCCGCGCTCGCTCTGCGGACGCGACGGTGTTATGGGCGGATATCGCCTCCCGTGGCGCCTCGAGCTCATGGGCCGCCTAAATGTGGGCCCACGCCGACGGACGTCGTGGCAAATGGTGGTTGTGACCCAACTCGTCTTTGTCGCCAGAGTCTGTCGCTGCTCGGACTCCCAGACCCTCTTTGCGCTCGCAGCGCTCCGACCGCGACCCCAGGTCAGGCAGGATTACCCGCTGAGTTTAAGCATATCAATAAGCGGAGGAAAAGAAACTTACGAGGATTCCCCTAGTAACGGCGAGCGAACCGGGAACAACCCAGCCTTAGAATCGGGCGGCTCCGTCATCCGAATTGTAGTCTGGAGAAGCGTCCTCATCGGCGGACCGGGCCCAAGTCCCCTGGAAGGGGGCGCCGGAGAGGGTGAGAGCCCCGTTGTGCCCGGACCCTATCGCACCACGAGGCGCTGTCTACGAGTCGGGTTAAATTAGAATTATAAGAAAATTAGGAATAACTTTAAAACTCTTCATCAATACCAACAAGTCATAAATTCTCTCTGGCAACTTTTTTCCGCTGGGGTCTCAGTTCTCTCATCTCTCGTCAATTCCAGTAGTCCAAGTTGCAGTGTCGTCATAATTTGTACCAATTCTCGGCATCACAATTCTCAAATAATTGACACCCTGAATTTGAAGTTTTAGTCTCCTTTTTTGAATTATTTTCAACTCTAGGAGAAGGAACTAAGTGCGGCTCTATAGTTGGAGAAGGGTCTTTTCAAGTGGAGGAAATGAAATGCATGTCTTGTGAGTTGGGATTTGGGAAGACTGTATTTCAAATTAACTAAGAAATATTGATTAATCCCTCGAATGTTGATTAATTAACCTATTGGAACCCATATTCAAATCCATGAGGAGACCAATAATTTTATTGTACTGTTGATTTCTTTTAATTCTCTTGAGTAAATTATGTTTAATGTAAGATATTTGTTGTATTGTTTATTGCTTTCCTGTTGTGTAAGTAGATAATAATTAAAACGGGCAAGATAAAATATTTAACGAAAACGGATGTGATAAACGTACCAAATTCTTGTTGTAATCCAAACAATCTTAGAGCCAGTAAGAGGAGGAAAATAAAGGCAACAGGGGCTCACGGTTTGGTTAGAAACCGATTCAAACCACAAATCGAATCAAATTGATCAAATAAACCGATAGTTATTTGGATTTCGTTTGGTTTTAAATTTTTAAAAATCAATAAATTTGATTTGGTTTTAGTTTTATGAGTAATAAACCGAAAAAAACTGAACTGAACTGACAAATCATATACATAATTTTTATAATTATATATATAAGATATATTAATTTTTATAAGTAAGTTTATATATTTTATTTATTTATTTATCAAAATTTCTTTATCTCTAATAGACTAATGAACTTCACACCTTAAACTCATTTCTAACTAAAAGAGATCCATAAAATTCAATCTCATTAATTCACAGAAACATTTATGAGATTTACCTAAAAAATAATGTTTCTTATAAATTTTATTCACTTGATTAAAGTTTATAGATCTTAAGATATTTTAATGCAAGAAAATTATAGTTTTTCTCAATAATGCAAGAAAATTATAGCTCTCACAATAAAAAAGTAATAATAACAAATTATAAGTTAGAAAAGAATGAAAAAGTCTTTCTTAATCGTAGGTGTTACTGTTCACTTTTACGCGAGACATAAAAGCTACTAAAAATTTATTGGAACTATATTTCGGATATTATTTTTAGAATCGCCACCTAATTTATACGGAAATTAGGAAAACCGGGTAAAAAGGTTTATTCAAAAATCCGTTAGTTTAATCAAGTGAAATACAAGTTCTCATCCTTGGGTTGATTTTGAAAACACGTTTTGGAACTCTATCCGTTCTAAACGACGTAAGTATCATTTTGCCTAAATCCTAGGCCATAAACATAGGGGTTCCAATAATCTTCAAGTATTTTATAAATCATAATATAATAGATACAATGCAAAAAAACAAAAAAGAGAAGAGTTAGGCTGGTGGGCTACCGAGCCCACCAGTTAACTATTTTCACCCATAGTTAGGCCTTTATACGCAGCTACCAGCCCGGACTCGATGAAATGAAGTGGTTGGGCCTTTGGCCCAACTGGTTTGATAGTGTAACTGCCCAAATGGTCCACGTCCCATGTGTGTAGAGTAGGATAGAAGAAAAAGAAAGTACCAGTTAGAGTGCACCCATGCTCATCTAATTTAAATGCATACTAATATAATAATTTACAAACAAAAGTCAAGAAAATAATATCCATGATCCAGAATGAAATCACAAGGCTCAACCCAATATCTAACAGATGCAATATATAGACATGACAAATGGACTGAGCCCAAATCTTAGATAACAGCCATATATTCACAGAAATGACAAGTGTGGGCCTGGCCCAAATCGGTATACATCAATCACAAAATGATATAGCAAAGGCAGAAATGGGCCAAGCCCAGAACTTGTATCAAATAATCAGGAGATAAGTATTTTAATTAGTGGGGAATTGAGCCAGACCCAATAGACAAATTGGACAAAGTAGCTTAAATGATATACATGAAGATATACTTGGCTCGTATACCTTGTATACCAAGTATACTTAGTATATAGCATGTATATTTGGTGTATATCACACATATATCCTAAACCTAGGGCACAACAAAGGATACTGAAAACAATTGAGGTGTACATGCAAATATACAAGCAAAAAAGTTCCTAATTCCCCCCTCTTAGCATTTTTAAAGATAAATATCCCTAACATGGTTGCCAATTGCAATTAAGGGCTCAAACCAATGTATATATAGCAAGACAACAACTATAGATGCACACAAGATGATAGACACTTTCATAACATCTCCCAAATTCAAGTTCAAACTACATGAGCCAAGATTTAACACATAAGTGCAATATAGTATCATGGAATAACTTATCCTATTTTTTGTACCTCCTTCTTGACTATTCTACATTTCAATTGCTTCATCTTCTCTATTAAGACAAGTAACACTCAGATGTCCAAAAAACAAATATGGAAGGCCAATCAAAGTAGATTCAGAGCATCCCAAATTAGGCTAGGTGATTTAGACTTTAGATTAGCAGTTTCAGAATGGATATACAAGCATATGTAATCAAGATATCTATCATGACACTATGACACAATCCCATATCATTTTGAGGTTCTTAAAGGTTTAACATTCATACAAACTGAACTAAGTACATGAAAATATGGTCATGAATGATGTTTGAAACTAAAATAGGTGAACTGACATAAAATAGGATAACTTAGACAGAACAGGGTCATACCAAAGTATTTAGGTAGTTACTTGGTCTAAAATATTAATAAGAATCCCAAGATGGACATTAATAACTTAACATATTTTCATTACAGGGTTCAAAACAAGCATATACATAGCTTAAACTAATCAAGAGACACATATTCAAGTATGTCAGTTTAAGAGACACATATTCAAGCATATACACCATTTTTAGCTAAAGATCCTTATTTATCTATTTTACCCTTCCCGTGGTTTCTGTGTGGGGTTTGTGATGTGCAGGGATGGGTGACATAGATCCCGAGGTCTATTTTTATGAGTTTCGGATGAAAAGGCCCAAGTCTGGGAACTTAGAGTTGGTTAGTTTGACTCAAAGTTGACTTTTGGCTAGATGAGTTAGTTTCCGGGTTATCTTTCTTTCGGTAGTTCTAGAGAGTAATTTATGACTTAGTCGAGTCATTGATTTGCTTCCCGAGGCAATCAGATGTGTTTTGTGGCTTTATTTGTAAAATTGGTTAATTGGTTTTCTCGAGCGATTCTTTAGAAAAGTATAGCTTAGCTCAGTTATTTGTGAAATCTGAGGGTACGAGCTAGTTCGTAGCACTATTTATGATAGAAGAGCATATCCAGTTTGTGTCCGGGGGGTTCTGGGAGTGTTTCGGGTGTTTGATAGAGGTGTTGGCTAAATTTCCTTTGCTAGTGTCTGGTGTCCGCCGCGGGGCACCAATATTTGCTCCAGCGGGTCTGCCTCGACGTGAGGTCATCTCGGCAAAGTGGAATCTGGGAGTTGGGAGGTTTCTGCCGCAGTGAAGTTGTGTCCACCACGACGAGGTATTAAGTGTTAAGTGATCTCCGCTCCGGTGAAGGTTTTTTCCATCGCAGCGGGTCCGCTCCAGCAGAGTCGATTCCACTGGGGCGGAAAGATTGTTCAGGTGTCCTATATATTCCCTAGGTCAAAAATTTCTTTCCCGAATTAGTAACCCTCGAGACTAGCACTGCTTGTGAGCATTTTCAGAACCTTAGGAGAAATTCCAACCTTGAGGTAATGGATTCTTCCCTTTTATTGACTTAAGTTATATTTCTAAGCTCTCTAATGGTGGTTTAACATGTTGTCTAAGTTGGGAAAAGTAAGATATGCATATTGGGAGATTAAGAGAGCTATGTGGTTAATTTTAATGGAGGTTTATGGATTAAAAAGTGTTGTTATTGTGAAATAAGATTGGGTGATGATAGATAATCATGTTTTTAGGCTCAATTTGATTATGGAAGCTTGTTTCCAATTGGGGGAAATTTCTAGGGTTTCAATTGGGGTTTTTTTTATTATTGTTCAATCGAGGGACCAAATGTGAATAGATTTTCAATTAATTCAAGGATATAACTACCTAGTATGTAATCTTGGTTATTGTGTATTAAAGTTTGAGTCTTGATAGCGTGGGCCCGGGATTGATATTTAAAGTCTTGTTTTTATTGTGTTAGCTTTATATTAATGATGTAATATGCGTGAATAGACTTCGATTATTATGAGGCACGAAGGAAGGGAAAGGCTATCACTGAGGCTTGATTTTGTAGTGCACCTGTTTGGCTTTGAGGTAGGATACGATTTTTCTTTTCGAGACTCCGATAGAAGTATGTAATTAGTTATAAATATTGAGGGGGTAATGAGCGTGTTTGGGGGTCCCACTCAACCGATTGTGATGAACGTTTAAGTGGGTACCAGTGTTGAACTGTATTGATGGGTAGGTTTGAGAAACCAGACTCGTGTTGGTTCTGACTGTTGATATCTGGGCTTGTTACCATATGTGGGGTTGTCTCCATGTTTGCTACTGGTTGTTTACTCATCACCTATGCTTTTGATATGATATCTTGATTTGACTTGGATTTGCTTAAGTGTTATTGAATTCATGAAAGCATGTGGTATATCATCTCTATACTCGATTGCATCTTATTATATCATGATGTCTTGCCTTATATTGTCATTATATTCATACACTCATGGTTCCGAGACATTGTTATAAGAGTGGTCCAAGAGACTAGAAAGGTAAGAATACTGTGGGATTATGACACTTGAGATGATATTGATACAAGGGTAGCGAAGTTTCACGCCTGCAACATGATTGAGACTCGACAAATGAGTCATGGGCTCTAGTCAGATTCGTGTGTGGAATTTTGGCTGACTAGGAGCGGTATATGGACTTTGCGGGTCTTCCATGGGTGTATGGATCATAATTACATCTTGATGTACTGTATATCAGGTTGAGAAATGTACAATGCATATGCATTATATTTATATCATACATATTTATGCCATTTTATTGAGGAATTGTGATGAACTGTGTATTGAGTGATTATGAACACATGGTTGGATTCTGAACTTGGAAGATTTATTCATTCTATTGATATCTAATATATTGTTGAACTCTGTGAACAATATGTTGACTATGTGACGTACATGGGTTATTAAACTGTTAGCATAGGATTATTTGGTGTCACTTGGTATTTATCTCCGATTATGTATCTTCCATCGTTGTCAGCCTATGATATCTACGGGGGTACATTATGTACTCATGCTACACTTGCTATATTATTTTTGGATGCAGATTCGGTACCTTCTACCTCTGCAGGACCACATGGCTGAGTTAGAGTTGTGATACTTAGTATACAGGGTGAGGATGCTCCTTCTAGCATGCCCTTGGACACTCTATCTCTACCTAATGTATTTTGTTCGTATTTGAGAGACATATTCAAACTATGTATTTGGTTTTGGCATGCGTGCCCATTTACTCAAATTTGTATTGCTTTGATTAGTCCTCTTGTATGCTCAGACTAGATCACTTGGGGGTGTTATTGGATGTTTCAGACTATAATTTTCTTCTGCGTTATATTGTGAGACAGAGATTATAGTATTTATTTTCTTCCACTTTGTTTATATCATATCATGCAAATGATTTGGGAAGTGGTTCGCCTATTTGTGGGATTATATAAGTGCCACTACGATTCTTGAAAAGGGGTCATGACAAAGTTGGTATCAGAACCCTAGGTTAAATAGTCTTAAATACAAGAGCAATGCCTAGTAGAGATTTACGGATCGGTGCAGAGACGTCCGTACTTATCTTCGAAAGGCTATGGTGCGTGTAAGAAATTTCACTTTTTTTCATTCCTTTCGTGCTAAGATGAATCAAATTGATATCTGACCTTCGTTTCTATTCTCTCACAAATGGTGAGGACTCGTGCTGATGTAGCGAGAGAGGAGGAACCGACACCAGCCGTGCGTGCACATGGTAGAGTACACTATCGGGGACAGGGTAGAGCCATAATAGCAGCACCAGCTAGAGGCAGAGTATAGAGAGACGGTCAGGCTCGTGCTAGGTTAGAGTCCCTAGAGCCTTATATTGAGCCTTATGATGATATGCTAGAGGAGGAGGTGGGACCAGCCTAGGATCAACTTGGATTTATTGCAATGTTGGTGCTACAAGATACATTGGTCCAGTTGTTGAGTGTTCTAGATGGTTTCGCTTAGACATGTGTATATCCTACTACTCCGGATGGTTCTCATACCCATGCGGGAGTAGGACAGACTCATACCCCTGAGTTTCATACTATGAGATTCAGCCAGCGGCGATGTTAGTGCCTTGTATTGATAAGGTTCACACTCTAGAGTTTGGTCTCCAACCTATTGGTGGGACATCTATGACCCACGATGAGTAAAAAATTTGGGATCACTTCTCGAACATGAAGCATCATGAGTTCTTTGGGCAGCCTGATGAGGATGGGTATGAGTTTATCGTGAGCAGCCATGAGAGGTTCCATACCTTGGGTATTATGGGGTCTCAAGGGGTTAGTTTTGTGGCCCTTCATCTTAGGGGTGATGCGAAGTAGTGGTGGAGGGCATATGTTGATTGTTAACCCGCAGGGACACCTCAGTTGAAATGGGTTCGATTCTACAAGGTGTTTCTTAAGAAGTATGTACCTTTGAGCTTGCGGTTGAGCAAGCGTGATGAGTTTCAGAAGATTGAGCAAATGAGTTCTATGCCTTATGATACTCTCTTATATGCCTTATCACGCTATGCAACGCCATTGCTTTCTACTGAGGCGGAGCGAGTGCGATGTTTTATTAGAGGGTTGACTATTCCACTCCAGTTGGCTATGCTGCAGTTGGTGGCCTCTGGAGCCTCTTTTGAGACTATTGTCGAGCATGCTAGGACGGTAGAGTCTGTTTGGGGCAAGTTGCCCAAACATGAGCCCGATAAGAGGGCTAGGCGCTTTGGACAGTTTAGTGGTTCTACTTCTCGTGGTTATGGTTTCCATGGGAGATATCAACAGTTATAGCCTAGATGATTAGTTCAGGTAGCTCTTTAGATTACTGATGGTGGGGCTCAATCTTCGAGGGGTTCTCATTCCAGATATTCAAACCATGGTGGTTCGGGTTCTTCTATCTCCATTCAGTAGCCCTCAGTGGCCAGGGCTTGTTATACTTTTAGAGAGGTTGGGCACTTCAGGAGAGATTGCCCCAGACAGTTTTTGGGTGGCTCTCGTGCACCTAGGACCCCAACACAAACATCTAGAGGTGGTAGTTAGACCAGTCATGGGTTATGACACTTAGGTAGATCTAGTTATCTTAGATATGGTGGATTTCGATGTTATATTGGGTATGGATTGGCTGTCACCATATCATGCGATTCTGGATTGCTATTCCATGACGGTCACGCTAGCTATGCCTGGTCTTCTGAGGTTAGAGTGGAGAGGCGCTCCCAGCCCTGCTCCTAGGAAAGTGATTTCTTATATTCAGACTATGAAGTTAGTTGATTGGGGTTGTTTGGCTTATCTTTCTCATATTCGAGATACGAGTGCGGAAACCCCTTTATTTGATTATATTTCGGTAGGTAGTGAGTTTTTGGACGTCTTTCCTTTAGATATATTGGGTATGCTTTCGGACAAGAGATATTGACTTCTATATTGATCTCGAGCCGGGTACTCGACCCATTTTTATTGCTCCGTACAGTATGGCTCCAACAGAGTTGAGAGAGTTGAAGGAGCTGCTTATGAATTTGTTGAGTAAGAGTTTCATTCAATTGAGTGTATCTCTGTGGGGGTGCTCCTGTCTTGTTCGTGAAGAAGAATGATGATACTATGCGTATGTGCATTGATTATACACATTTGAACAAGGTCACTATAAAAAATAAGTATTCAATTTCGTATATTGATGACATGTTCAACTAGCTTCAGGGTGTTCTATATGTTTGAAAATTGATTTGAAGTCCGGGTATCATTAGCTGAAGATCTAGGTCGAGGATGTGCCCAAGATGACTTTCCATACTCGTTATAGGCATTATGAGTTCTTGGTGATGTCATTCGGGCTTACCAATGCCCCGCAATGTTCATGGATCTGATGAATGGGATATTCAATCCACACTTGGATTCTTTTGTTATTGTGTTTATTGATGACATTCTGATATATTCTAAGAGTCTGGAGGACCATAAGCGTCATTTGAGAGTGGTTCTTGGGATTTTAAAGGAGAAGAAGTTGTATGCTAAGTTCTCGAAGTGTGAGTTTTGGTTGAATTCTGTGGCATTCTTGGGGCACGTGGTGTCTAAGGATGGTATTATGGTTGACCCTAAGAAGATAGAGGCAATCAGGGACTGGCCTAAACCGACTTCTATGATAGAGATTCGGAGTTTCATGGGTCTTTCTAGCTACTATCGCCGGTTCACCAAGGGATTCTCTTCTATTGCTTCTCATCTAACGCGTTTGACTTAGAAGGAGGTTCCTTTCCAGTGGTCTGATGAGTATGAGCAGAGCTTCCAAAAGCTCAAGAATTTATTGATCATAACCTCGATTTTATCCCTTCCGATGAAGGTAAAGGACTTTACGGTGTATTGTGATACTTTTAGGATTGGATTGTACTGTGTGTTAATGTATGATGGTAAGGTTATCGCTTATGCATCGAGACAATTAAAGGTGCATGAGAAGAACTATCATGTTCAAGTTTTGAAGTTGGCTCTGTTGTGTTTGCATTGACAATTTGGAGGCATTATCTGCATGACATTAATTATGAGGTGTCTACCGACCACTGTAGTCTTTAACATGTGTTTAATCAGAGGGATTTGAATTCTAGGTAACATCGGTGGATGGAGTTGTTGAAGGATTATGACATGACCATTTTGTATCATCTGGGCAAGGCCAATGTATAGCAGATGATTTGTGCTGAAAGGCAGTCAGTATGGGAAGTTTAGCTTATTTGGCTATTTTCGATCGTCCGTTGGCATTAGAGGTCGAGTCTCTAGCCAATCATTTTGTGAGGCTTGATCTTTTGAATCCGTGTAGGGTTTTGGCTTGTGTGGAGGCGAGGTCATCTTTTTTGGATCAGATTCGGGCACACTAGTATGATAATATGGGGTTGTGCAAGATACGAGATAAGGTGACGAGTGGCGAGGCCAAGGAGGCCATGATTGATAGTAAAGACGTTCTGAGGATTAAGGGTAGAGTGTTTGTGCCTCGTGTGAGAGATTTGACTAGATTGATTATGGAAGAGGCCCACAACTCTAGGTATTCGATTCATCGGGGTGCTTCTAAGATGTACCATATTTTGAGGCAACACTACTGGTGGGGGGGGATGAAGAGAGACATTGTTGATTTTGTGTCTCGGTGTCATAATTTCCAGTAGGTCAAGTATGAGCACCAGTATCCCGGTGGTGTGTCTCAGAGGATGCCCATTCCCAAGTGGAAGTGGGAGAGGATCGCTATGGATTTTGTTGTGGGATTTCCCAAGACCTTGGGCAAGTTTGACGTGATTTGGGTTATTGTTGATAGATTGACCAAGTCCGCTTATTTCATTCAACTTCAAACAACTAATAATGTAGAAAAGTTGGCTAAGATCTACATCCAGGAGATTATTCGTCTTCATAGGGTTCCTATCTCTAACATCTCGGATAAGGGTACTCAATTTACTTCGCATTGGCAGACTTTTGCAGAGAGAGTTGGGTACTGGCTTGGATCTCAGTACAACTTTTCACCCTCAGACCAACGGTCAGTCCGTGAGGACTACTCAGGTATTGGAGGTCATGTTACAAGCCTACGTGATTGATTTTGGTGGTCATTAAGACTAGCACTTACCTTTGGCAGAGTTTGCGTACAATAACAACTATCACTCTAGTATCGATATGGCACCGTTCGAGGCATTATATGGTAGGAGATATTTATTTCCAATTGGTTGGTTTGATGCGTTTGATGTTCATCCTTGGGGTACTGATTTGTTGAGGAAGTTGTTGGAGAGTAAAGGTAATTCAGGATAAGCCCTTGGCAGCGTAGAGCAGGGAGAAGAAGTATGCCGACCGAAAGGTCCGAGGTTTAGAATTCATGGTAGGTGACAATTCTCTTCTGAAGGTTTCACCCATGAAGGGTGTGATAAGATTTAGCAAAAAATGGAAGTTGAGTCCGAGGTATATCGGACCATTTGAGGTTCTTCAAAGAGTGGGAGAGGTGACATATGAGTTGGTTCTACCACCGGGTCTGTCAGGCGTTCATCCAGTCTTCCGTGTGTCTATGCTGAAGAAGTATTATGCCGATAATTCTTATATTATCCAGTAGGACTCCGTAATGCTTGATCAGAATCTAGAGTTTGAGGAGGAGCCTGTGGCTATTTTAGACAGGCAGGTGAGAAAGTTAAGATCGAAAGAGATAGCTTTAGTGAAGGTTCAGTGGAGGCATCGTCCTGTTGAGGAGGCGACTTGGAAGATCAAGTATGATATGAAAAGTAGATATCCTGGCTTGTTCACTACTTCTGGTACATTTCCTTTGTTTTTTCTCTCCATTTGAGGATGAACGATTGTTTAACTGGTATCTGAAGTAACGACCCGTCCAATCATTTTTAGCTAAAGACCCTTATTTTGTCTATTTTACCCTTCTCGTGGTATCTATGTTGTGTTTGTGATGTGCATGGATGGGTGGCATGGATCCCGATGTCCATTTTTATGAGTTTCAGATGAAAAGGCTCAAGTATGGGAACTTAGAGTTGGTTAGTTTGACTCAAAGTTGACTTTTGGCTAGATGAGTTTGTTTTCGGGTTACGTTGCTTTCGGTAGTTCTGGAGGATCATTTATGACTTAGTCAAGATATTAGTTTGCTTCCCGAGGAAATCAGATCTATTTTTTGGTTTTATTTGTAAAATTGGTTAATTGGTTTTCTCGAGCGATTCTTTAGAAAAGTATGTCTTAGCTTGGTTATTTGTGAAATTTGAGGGTATGAGCGAGTTCGTAGCACTGTTTACCATAGACGAGCATATCTGGCTTATGTTCGGGGGTATTACACCTCATATTTTGTACGTCGCCGTCATCATATTATTAGCCGACATAGTTCGGAGAGGGTGAAATCCCTCCAAGAGACTAATAAAGTTTTACGGAAGTGTTGAGTATATTCCGAAAGTGTTTATGACTTATCAGATGGACGGAAGTAAGTATTGATGAAGTTCAACGGAAAGGTAGCTTTAGAGGACATTGCGGAATGCAGAGCATGATCTATGAATCACAGACTATGTCTGCAAATCGCAGATGGTCCGCAGAGTGTGACAGGGTCTTGGGTGGCCCGAGGTAAGGTCTGCGACACCACCTACGGTCCGTAGGCGGTGCATCCTTATCTAATTTGTTATATAAAATCCTAGCTCGACCTTCATTTCATAAAATCACATTACACATCATATGATCCCTAAAACTGTCCCAAATACTCTCAAAGGAGTTCTCTATCATTGAAGATCAAATCTCAAGTCAACAAAGTGAATTCTCTCTTAAGAAAGGTTAAAGATCCTCTTGTTGATCTCTTCATCTTGTTGGATATGCTTTGGAGCTAATTGAATCTCGAAAGAAAGCTTGTTGTAGGAGTGTTCTTGCTATTAAGTTAAGATTTTAGCACTCCCTTGATGTCTTCTAATCCCTCTACACCTAGTTAGCAAGTGGAAGAAGATAACTTGTATGTTATGGAAGTATTGTAGATAAGAACTTGTAAAGTGATTTTTGTAGTATTGGAAGTGATGTGGTGTTGTTATTGAGATTATATATAGAGACAAGTCAACATTCTTGTTAGTTGGATTAAGAAATCATGGAATAGAGTTGTTTGTTGATGTTATGTTTGTTGAAGAAAAGGAATTGTAGCATTCAAACTACTCTTGTAAGGTTGCTTAAGATTGTGCACACAAAGTGTTTGACATAATGCCTAAGTGAAGATTTCTTTTACTCATTGATCCGAATTTGATCCGAGTTATTCTTTATTGTAGACTATCATTTATAGAGCATTCGAAAGCTCGTGAAATATCGACTTCAAAATCATGAATTCCAAGTGTTTGTCGTTTTAAAAAAGAAATGTCAAAGGAACTATCTTATTCACATGTCGTTTATCCCTCGTCGGGAGTAGTTTCTTTTTATCATTATTATGTTCTATATCGCTTCATTATTGGCTGTTCATCTGAGTATCATAAACCTTTGAGGAGGAGTGTTCCAAAGAGTTAATCGTCGAGTCAATCAAGAGTCATTGCAAAGTAAAGTGAAAGAGTATCTGAGTTTCAAAGAGGCCACCGGTGCCATTACTACTATAGTATGCTACCACACCACTGAACTAATATTAGTGGGCAGTTATATATATATATATATATATATGCTATTCACACTACCGAGCAAATAGACGGTGGGCAGTTATATATGTACATTATTCACACCCCGGGCTATAACCGGAGGGCAGACACTTATATGTGCATCCATACATACACCTCAGAGCATTACCTGAGGGCAGTACCATATTACACACCTCGAGTTATTAGCTAAGGGCAGATTATATAACAAAACGTATATACAGAAGTTTCAGTATAGTTTCAGAGTTTCATTGTTCGCCTTGAGTGGCACACATGTTATCAGAGTATCAAGTTGCTTTATATGCCCTTTTTTCACAATTTATACTTTGATGCTACTTTTCATGCTTTACATACCGGTACATTTCATTCTTACTGACGACCCTTTTTGTCGGGGGTGCTGCATTTCATGCTGCATGTTCAGGTAGAGGCACATATAAGCCTCCCTAGTAGGAGCTTGTGAGTTCAATGATTGATTAGTAGGCTTCACTTCATCCGAAGCTATCGAGTCAGAGTCATGAGTTGAGTTTTGGTATAGTTACAGTTTATGGGTAGGTCGGGGTCCTATCCCGACCATATTACAATTATATTTCCATAGAGGCTTGTAGATTTGGTTTATATGCACAACTATTTTATAAGGCCTTGCCGGCCTATGTTTTGAGCAGCCGATCTGTACGATGACCTTGTCGGTCTTGTATATGTGGTATATAGTTGTTTTGGGGTTATCGTACCCCTGTTGTTATAATGTCCAGATGACATCTTATATGTTCAGTTGGCGCCTTGTCGGCCCCCTGTGTGTGTTGGCTGTACCTCCATTCTATCCGGGTTGTCATGGCTTGGTCAGCCACAATTTCTATTCAATATACAGGTTGTGTTTCAGAGTGGTACGCTCGGGCCGGTGTGGTACCGGGTGCCGGCCCTCCATGTTTGGGGTGTGAAAAACTTAGTATCAAAGCAGGTCAGTCTTAGAGAGTCTATAAGCCGTGTCTAACAGTCTTGTTTATGGGTGTGTTGTACACCATACTTATAAGCGAGAGGTTGTCGGGAATTTAGGGATGATTTCCATTCTTTAATCTCATAGATCGTGTAGTAGAGATGAGTTATAAGAATTTGAGTCTAACTCATTCTTGACGATTACTAGAAAGACCTTGGTTAATTCCTATTCGTAGCTAGCCAACGAACGGTTCTGATAAGATTATTGATGCGACAGAGGTGAGAGTATTACATTAAAGTTCCAGAGTGTGAGCGATTGTCTCCCCCATATACGAAGAATGTAATGTAAGTTCGGAAAGGCGAAGCTTTGGTTTTAGAAATATAAAAGGGGTAAAGTGGTGGAGGTACCGAACGTTTGAGATGCAGAAGATTGTAAGGAGATCGATATTCAGATAGAATGATGAAAGCATTATTGTCCTATCTTCAGTGGTGATAGAATCACGATGAGAAGTACCTATTTCTGCTACTGATTTCCTGACGTCAATAGACGTAGTTTTAGAAAGAAGTTAGACCTTGGGATTCAGTAAGTATTTAAAACAATCCTCAATATGGACAATACTGAAGAATAGTACGGCTAGGCAGTGATACCCCTTTAGGGAACGCGTACATGATGTACCTGGAAGTTGTTAGTCAGATATGACCTTTGAAGATTCTGAATATTTAGGGGCCAAGTATGAAGCCTTTTGTGTGAAAGGTGAAATTTTCCCTTAGTGAGACTCTTGTATGAAGTAAAGAAGAGGAGGAAATTACATGTAAGAAATGTTATATCAAGAGTGTATAGACCAGGGTAAGAGGCGAGATGGATAGCAAGAGAATGATACAAAGGTAAATGAAACATCAGAATAGATGTAAGAAATGACTGAGAGTCGTAGGATAAAGTATGGTAATGCGACAAGTCGTAGCCAAGTTTATCAGAAGACAAAAAGTAGTAATTGTTGAGTTGTAAAGATGAAGGTGTTGTGAGACTGGGTGTCTATTAAGAGATTTGAAGAGCCAGATGTCGATGGAATATACCGACCAGATGATTTAGCTCCCTGAATTAGAAAGCATTGATATTAGAAAGTTCATTTAAGTTAATACGGAATAAGAGTCAGAGACTCGAGAGATTGTTATAATAAAAGATATTGAAATATTGCAAGGTAAGTAATCAGGTAGCAAGAGACTAAACTGTAGAAAGAGGCAATCTGTAAAGATAATCCCGAAAGAAGCCCTTGAGATTAACATCTCGATTAAAAGATAAGAAGTCTACTGAAACTGAGCATGTAAGCTACGGAAACGTGACATTCTATTAATGCAAATGATTCAGTAGTTCCTACTTAGAGGTTATTGTTTTAAAGTAAGTTGTAAGTGGTTACAAAGATCCCCGAATTGCAAAAGGGCATTGAATAGAGAATGTGACAATTCAAGAAGGAAATCCCTGAACACAAGAATGTCCTTCCTCATATAGAGGAGTTAGTACGACACAGAATTGATGTAAGACTTATATGATGGTTTAGTAAGTAGAACAAAAGGTTGTAATGAAACGTTTTAAGACAAATACGATGGTATTATCCAGATCTTTCGGATGTGTTATGACCATAGAATGATATTTAAATGTCTATACTAGGAGGAAATGGTAACGACCTCCTAAGTAGAGGAGTCAAGCAACGATAAGAGCCGCTAGATACATGGAACATAGAAGGGACAATATGAAGGATAATCAAAGATATACGTATATATAGGCCCCAAAGAGGGTTTACCCTGAACTAATAAAGGAAGGGTAAGTCGAAATACATTGAGAGATGATGTATGAAAAGCCTAAAAGAAGGCTAACGAGCCGTCAGCTGACACAACATTTTATAATTATGGAAAGGTCTTGAATCCTAAAGTTTAACTTCATAAATACATGATCACAACTCGTAAGGAATATTTTAGGTAAAAGGTAATGATGAAACGGGCTAGTATAAATCAAATCAAGCTAAAGGATGATGAAGCTCGGAGATGAAGGAAAATTCTACTCAGAGTTGATACTATCAAATGAAAGTGAGAGTGAGAAGGATGATGATGGACAATTAAAGGTGCCCAAGATCCTATGGGAATATATGACGATGAAATTGCTAAAAGTTTAATACTAAAAGATGTTAGATAAGAGAAAGGAGAATTTGCTCCGAGTATATAATGGCCCAAGTATGGGTATGTATCCAATGAGGAAGTACATCAACAACCTATTGCTAGATGTGCTAGTTAAATAAAGAACCCAGATTGGGACCCAAAGTGAACTTAAGGCCAGGTATATAGGAAGCTCTAAGATGATAAAGGTTGAGATAAATCAATGCATTGCAACGCACGGGTTCAGAAGGAACAAGGACATGAGGTCGTTTATGCTTAAGAGCGATAAGGAAAGCTATGAAGAACTACATGCCTATGACTTAGGGTCGGCAATAATGAATGCGCATTGGAGAGATAACTTGATATCTTAAATAACCATAAGGACCCCCAGTATACCTTTAGATGACAATAATGGAGATATAGATAAGCTTCTCCTATGCATGGTAAAGGCGTCCTCCTGAGCGAGTCATAATGGTGCAGAGACCTATGAAAAAAATGGAGAGTAAGTAATGATGAGCCCAGATGGTATGATGGAATACAATCCTTTTATAAAGGGAGACAATCTAGGATCTAGATCATAATGGAAGAATATCCCTCGAAGATGATAGAAAAAAAATGAGAACATAGAATTGCCTCAGCTAGCCAATTGAGAGTCCAACTATTGAACTAAGATAACAAGGGGATTACTATCCAGAACTTAGTGGTGTCCCCCCCCCCCCTTAATGGTTAAAGGGAAGGAATGACCATATAGGGATTCAGTCCTATTACAACTTAAAAAGGAAATTTGACAGATAAAGTGTTAGCCTTCAGGCAACATAAGGTAAAATGTATAAACATCTTAGCCTATATAGAGGCCGGGAAAAGCAAAGATTAAACAATGATGTCTAATAGACAATAAATTTAAAGGTCTAATTAGGGCTTCAATAATAAAAGAATTATAGTGAAAAAGGTATCAGCGTCGCCCTTGGGAATAAAAGTAACAATATGAGGATTCGGAGTCAGTTCTACAGGAAGAGAAAGTTCCATGGCAAAGAAATCCAATGTTTGGGTTAAAGGGAGATGGAGTTATTCAATGCTCAAGTTGATTACATGTCCCAGATTTAGCTGGATTTCAAGGCAGGATTAGAGTGAAGGTGTATTTTTCCCGCCATCCTATTTATCCTAGTTCGACGAAGATGCACCATTGTACTAGAGACATGTATTGGTGTAATGATGCGAAGAAGAGCATTTCCAAGTATGGACATAAGTTGTCCTATGGTCAGCAGGTATAGAGGGAGTATCAAGGCCTAGAGGGCTAGTATAGAGGATAAAGATTCTGACGTGGAAATGAATTGGTGGTTCAAGATAAAGTTCAGTATGGTTTATCCCCGTTCTTATAAGATATATTGCTATAGATAGTTAATGGTCAACAGATTTACAAAGTTGCCCCATTTTTAGTTAGCTAGAGTTATTAGCACAACTGGGGATTATACAAGTAATATAGTGAGAGACCGTACGACTTTAGGACATTCTAATGTCTATTACCTCAAGTAGAGGGGCTTAGTTACAATGAATTTTTAGGGGTTCCTCCAGGAAGTTTTGAGGGTAGTAAAACCCTTTTATAGCAATTTCATATTAGTGGCCAGGCTAAGTGTATGATTTACACGCTCGACGATATGTTGTGGGCAAACATGCTAGAATTCAAAGAGGAATGGAATGATAATTTACCCCACCATGATGATGCATATTATAGCAGTTATTGTTCTACCATCAAGATGAATCCTTGTGAGACCTTGTATCATCGAGAGAACGGATGTTCTGTCGATTGATTTGCCGTGAGAAAATTAGAATGATTCAAACCTATGTTTGTCCTGTTAGTTTCCCCAAGTTATAAGAGGAGCAAAGCCTCTTCCGAAGTAAATGTTGATAGTTTAGGATTGCCAGAAATCACATGTCGATGTGCAACACTAGAATTTAAGGAATGCAATTGACGATTGGTTAATTTTTATAAGGTTTTGCCTGTAAAAGGCATGATGAGATTCGACCAGAAAACAAGATTACCCTCAGATACTCTAGGTTGTGTAAGATTACTCAAGAATCTAGCCAAGTGGCCTATGAGCTTGAAATTATCTCCGGAATCAGAGGAAGCTGATTCAGTTTTTGCATATTGATATAACAAAAGTATATAGGAGATTTCTCTCATATATTACCTACTGAGGATGTTCAGATTACTGAAAACCTATCCTATGAGAAGGTCCTAATTATTATCCTTTATTATTAAGTCCATAAATTACGAACTGATGAGGTAACATTCGTTAAAGTATTGTGGAGAAACAATAACATAGACAAGATGACATGAGAGGCTAAGGAGGACATGATATCTAATATACCCTCACATATTTCAAACATCAGGTTTATGTGATGCTCGTGCAATACGATTCCATTATTCCTACTCTATAGAAGTGAATTTATCTTGTGTACCCTGTATAGGTGTTAATCGTAGCACAAACGTGACTGACACAACCCAAACTACGAGACTTGATAGTTGAGGTGAGTTATGACTTACCCTTTTGGATTATTTTGATAATTAGACGGTCGTGTGAGGCCGGTGTGACATTATATTCCTTGGTATGTCCCAATGTGTCACTGGATATTTCTGGTTACGTGTGTTTATAGAGGAAACTCTACCAAAATTTTTAAGAATCTCAAGGAGTTAGTAGATTTTAAACTATGTTACCCCAACATTCGACGACGAATGTTCTTAAGGGGAAAAGAATGTAACACCTCGTATTTTGTATGTCGACATTATCATATTATTAGCCGACATAGGTTCGAAGAGGGTGAGATCACTCCAAGAGAATAATAAAGGTTTACAAAAGTGTTGAGTATATTCCGAAAGAGTTTAAGACTTATCAGATCCACAGAAGTAAGTATCGACAAAGTTCGATGGACAATTAGCTTCAGAGGACTATGTGAATGGAAAGCATGATCTGTGAATCATAGACCATGTTTGCGAACTACAGATGGTCCACAGAGTGTGACAGGGTCTTGGGTGGTCTAAGGCAAAGTCTACGACACCACATGCGATCCACATGCAGTGTTTGCAAATCTCATTTACAAATCATATAAGCCCTAAAACTCTCCCAAATACTCTCAAATGAGTTCTCCATCATTGAAGATACATATGCTATTCACACTACCGAGCAAATAGACGGTGGGCAGTTGTACATGTATATTATACACACCCCGAGCTATAACTGGAGGGCAAACACTTATATGTGTATCCATACATACACATCAGATCATTACCTGAGGACAATACCATCTTACACACCTCGATTTATAAGCTGAGGGCAGATTATACAATAAAACATATATATAGAGGGTTTAGTATAGTTTCATAGTTTCATTGTTTGCCTTGAGTGGCACAGATCTCGAGGTCCATTTTTATGATTTTCAGATAAAAAGGCCCAAGTCTGGGAACTTATAGTTGGTTAGTTTGGCTTAAAGTTGACTTTTAGCTAGATGAGTTCATTTCCTAGTTACGTTGCTTTTGATAGTTCCGGAGGGTCATTTATGACTTAGTCGAGACATTGGTTCGCTTCCCGAGGTAATCCGATGTGTTTTGTAGATTTATTTGTAAAATTTGTTAATTGGTTTTCTCGGGTAATTCTTTAGAAAAGTATAGCTTTGCTCAGTTATTTATGAAATCTGAGGGTACAAGCGAGTTCATAGCTCTATTTACCATAGTAAAAGCATATATGGTTTGTGTCTGTGGGTGTTACACCTCATATTTTGTATGTCGACGTCATTATATTATTAGTTGACATAGGTTCGGAGAGGGTGAGATCTCTCCAAGAGACTAATAAAGGTTTATAGAAATGTTGAGTATATTTTGGAAGAGTTTAAGACATATCAGATTGACGGAAGTAAGTATCGACGAAGTTCGATGGAAAGTTAGCTTTAGAGGACAATGCAGAATGCAGAGCATGATCTGTGAATCGGAGACCATGTTTGCAAACTGCATATGGTCCGTAGAGTGTGAAAGAGTCTTGGGTGGCATGAGGCAAGGTCTATGACACCACCTGTGGTCCATAGGCAGTGTCTGTGAATCACAGACCATAAGGCAGGTGGTGGTCAGTGCATCATTATCTAATTTGTTATATAAAATCCTAGCTCGATCTTCATTTCATAAAATCACATTTACATCCTAGCTCGATCTTCATTTCATAAAATCACATTTACACATCATATGAGCCCTAAAAATGTCCCAAATACTCTCAAATGAGTTCTTTATCATTGAAGATCAAATATCAAGTGAACAAAGTGAGTTCTCTCTTAAGAAAGGTTAAAGATCCTCTTGTTGATCTCTTCATCTTGTTGGATATGCTTTGGAGCTAATTGAATCTCGAAAGAAAGCTTGTTGTAGGAGTGTTCTTATTGTTAAGGTAGGATTTTAGCACTCCCTTGATGTCTTCTAATCCCTCTACACCTAGTTAGCAAGTTGAAGAATATAACTTGTAAGTTATGGAAATATTGTAGATAAGAACTTGTAAAGTGATTCTTGTAATATTGGAGGTGATGTGGTGTTGTTATTGAGATTATATATAGAGACAAGTGTTGAATCTTGTTAGTTGGATTAAGAAATCATGGAATAGAGTTGTTTATTGATGTTATGTTTGTTTAAGAAAAGGAATTGTAGCATTCAAACTACACTTGTAAGGTTGCTTAAGATTGTGTACACAAAGTGTTTGACATAATGCCTAAGTGAAGATTTCTTTTACTCATTGATCCGAATTTGATCTGAGTTATTCCTTTATTGTAGACTATCATTCATAGAGCATTTGAAGGCTCATGAAATATCGACTTCAAAATCATGAATTCCAAGTGTTTGTCGTTTTAAAAAAAGAAACGTCAAAGGAACTATCTTATTCACTTGTCGTTTATACCTCGTCGGGAGTAGTTTCTTTTATCATTATTATGTTCTATATCGCTTCATTGTTGGCTGTTCATATGAGTATCATAAACCTCTGAGGAGGAGTGTTCCAAAGAGTTAATCGTAGAGTCAATCAAGAGTCATTCCAAAGTAAAGTCAAAGAGTATTTGTGTTTCAAAGAGGCCACTGGTGCCATTACTACCACACCACTGGACTAATATTGGTGGGCAGTTATATATATATATATATATATATACATATGCTATTCACACTACCGAGCAAATAGACGGTGGGTATTTATACATGTACATTATACACACCCCGGGCTATAACCGGAGGGAATACACTTATATGTGCATGCATACATACACCTCAGAGCATTACCTGAGGGCAGTACCATATTACATACCTCGAGCTATTATCTAAGGGCAAATTATATAACAAAACATATATACAGAAGTTTTAGTACAGTTTTAGAGTTTCATTATTTGCCTTGAGTGGCACACATGTTATCAAAGTATCAAGTTGCTTCCTATGCCCTTTTTTCACAATCTATACTTTGATACTACTTTTCATGCTTTACATACCGGTACATTTCATTCTTACTGACGACCCTTTTTGCCGGGGGTGCTGCATTTCATGCTACATGTTCAGGCAGAGGCACAGATAGGCCTCCCAGTAGGAGCTTATGAGTTCAATGATTGGTTGGTAAGATTCACTTCATCCGAAGCTACCGAGTCAGAGTCATGAGATGAGTTTTGGTATAGTTACAGTTGATGGGTAGGTCGGGGCCCTGTCCCGACTATATTACAATTATATTTCCATAGAGGCTTGTAGATTTGGTTTATATGCACAACTGTCTTGTAAGGCCTTGATGACCTCTGTTTTGAGCAACGGATTTATACGATGACCTCGTCGGTCTTGTATATGTGTTATATAGTTGTTTTGGGGTTGTTGTATCCCTACTGTTATGATATCCAGATGACGTCTTGTATGTTCTGTTAGCGGCGTTGTCAACCCTTTGTGTGTGTATTGGTTTTACCTTCATTTTATCCAGGTTGTCATGGCCTACTTGGCCACAGTTTCTATTTAGTTTATAGGTTTGGTTTCAGAGTGGTACGCTCAGGCTAGTGCGGCATCGGGTGTCGGCTACCCCCAGTTTGGGGTGTGGCAGGGAGTTCTAAGAGTGTTTCGAGTGTTTAATGGAGGTGTTGGCTAAATATCCTTTGCTGGTTTCTGGTGTCCGCCACAGTGGTAATCGTATTCGCTCCAACGAGTCCGCATCGGCGTGAGGTCGGTTCACCAAAGAAGAATCTAGGAGTTGGGAGGTTTTACCGCAGCGAAGTCATGTCCACCGCGATGAGGTATGAGGTATCAAGTGACCTCTGCTCCGGTGAAGGCTTTTTCCTCCGCAGCAGGTATGCTCTAGCGGAGTCGATTCCACTGGGGTGAAAACACTGTTTAGGTGTCCTATATATTCCCTAGGTCAGAAAATTCTTTCCCAAAATAGTAACCATCAAGACCAGCGCTGCTTGAGAGTATTTTTAGAACCTTAGGAGAAATTTCAACATTGAGGTAATAGATTCTTCCCTTTTATTGACTTATGTTATATTTCTAAGCTATCTAATGGTGGTTTAACATGTTATCTAAGTTTGGGAAAGTAAGATATGCATATTGTGAGATTAAGAGAACTATGTGGTTAATTTTAATGGAGGTTTATGGATTAGAAAGTGTTGTTATTGTGAAATAGGATTGGGTAATGATAGATAATCACGTTTTAGGCTCAATTTGATTATGGAAGCTTGTTTCCAATTGTGAGAAATTTCTAGGGTTTCAATTGGGGATTTTTGATTATTGTTCAATTGATGAACTAAATGTGAATAGATTTTCAATTAATTCAAGAAAATAACTACCTAGTATGTAATCTTGGTTATTATGTATTAAAGTTCGAGTCTTGGTAGTGTGGGCTCAAGATGGGTATTTAAAGTATTGTTTTTGTTGTGTTAGCTTTATATTAATGATGTAATATGCATGAATAGACTTCGATTATCACGAGGTGCAAAGGAAGGGCAATTCTATCACCGATGCTTGATTTTGTAGCGCACCTGCTAGGCTTTGAGGTAGGCTACAATTTAGCTTTTCGAGACTCTGATAGAAGTACATAATTATTTATAAATATTGAGGGGTAATGGGCTTGTTTGGGGGTTCCATTAAGCTGATTATGATGAACGTTTGAGTGGGTACCGGTGTTGAACTATGTTGATGGGTAGGTTTGAGGAACAAGCCTCGTGTTGGTTCCGACTGCTGATATTTGGGCTTGTTGCCATATGTGTGGTTGTCTCCATGTTTGCTACTGGTTGTTTACTCATCACATATGCTTTCGATATGATATCCTAAATTGACTTGGATTTACTTATGTGTTATTGAATTCATGAAAGCATGTGGTATATCATCTATATACTCGATTGCATATCATTATATCATGTTGTCTTGCCTTATATTGTCATTGTATTCATACACTCATGGTTCCGAGACATTATTATAAAAGGTATGGATATGCTGTGGTCCAAGAGACCGGGAATGTAAGAATACTGTGAGATTATGGCACTTGAGATGATATTGATACACGGGGAGCGGAATTGTATGCATGCAAAATGATTGAGACTTGACAAATGAGTCATGGGTTCTAGTCCGATTCGTGTGTGGAATTTTGGCTGATTAGGAGCGGTATATGGACTTTGCTGGTCCCCCGTGAGTGTACAGATCATAATTTAACCTTGACGTAGTGTATACTAGGTTGAGAAAGGTACCTTACATATGCATTGCATTCATATCATGCATATTTATGTCATTTCATTGAGGAATTGTGATGAACTGTGTATTGTGTGATTATGAACACCATGGTTTGATTCTGAACTTGGAAGGTTTATTCATGCTATTGATATCTAGTATATTGTTGAACTTTGTGAACAACATGTTGACTATATGACGTACTTGGGTTATTGAACTGTTAGGATAGGATTATTTGGTGTCAACTTGGTATTTATCTCTGATTATATATCTTCTGTCGTTGTTGGCCTATGATGTCTACGGGGATACATTGTGTACTCCTCCTATACTTTCTGCATTCTTTTTGGATGCAGATTCAGTACCTTCGACCTCCGCAGGACCATATGGCTAAGTCAAAGCTGTGATCCTCAGTATACAGGGTGAGGATGCTTCTTCCAGCATGACCCTGAACACTCTATCTCTACCTACTATCTTTTTTTTCGTATTTGAGAGACATATTCAGACTATGTATTTGGTTTTGTCCTGCGTGCCCATTTAGTCAGACTTGTATTGCTTTAATTAGTGCTCTTGTATGCCTAGACTAGATCACTTGGGGGTGTTATTTGATATTTTTTACTATCATTTTCTTTCGCGTTATATTATGAGACATAGATTATAGTATTTGTTTTCTCCTGCTTTTTTTTATATCATATCTTACGAATGATTTGGGAAGTGGTTCACCTTCTGGTGGGATTATGTAGGTGCCACCAAAATTTCTGAAAAGAGGTTGTTACAGAATTTAAGCTAACATGTATCATTTTAACTTAGACTAGGTTCATATTTTACCAAGTAGTGAGCATAAGCTGAGCACAAATAAGCATTTGAACCATACTAACCAGATACCAAGCCCAAACCACCCCAACATGCACATGATTTGGTAAAACATAAACAAATAGACCTACTAACACCTAAAATGACTTTCTGAGTCCATACCTACCTCATTTTAACCCTTTATCCTTATTGACACATAACATATTAAGTTAGAGTAAACTTACTTTTATTTTTTAACTAAGACTGATCTCAGACCAATGTGTAGATGATTCGAAGGCCTAAACTACTTTGTTATCTCAAGAAGTCATGTCAAAACTATCATTCTACATCAGATAATAAGCCTTGAATGATGTTTATAGGTTTAAAATTTCAAACATGAGTCTAGATAAGTTATTGTAGCTATTCTAATGTCTACATGTTTGTCCTAAGCTCATTTTTAGAACTAATTTATACCACACCATCCCTAACCATCACTTAGCTACAAAGTAAGTAAAACAAAAAGACATACCTCATGTTCAAGATCATTAAGCACACATATATTAGTACTAAACCTTCCTAAAATAGTGATGTTTGTATTTGGACTAAGCCTAATCATTATTCAACTAAAACAAGTATGCATATTTCACAAAGGATGATAATTTAAGTCTATTCTCGACTTAAACTAACTTAAGATTTGTTAATGAATACATTCATCTCACAAAATCAACTACACATGATCATATAATCAAATTTATCAAAGTGCTACATGCTTGTCCTAAGTAGCTATCATATTCAACAATCCTCAAATTACTTAAAACATCCTTAAATTACTTAAAACAAGTTCATTAGCATACAAGCACATTAGAAATAACATAGTTTAACTAAAACTTAATTGAAATGACAAGAAATTTAAAAGGAAAGGAGATTACCTCTCTTAGTGTCAACCTAGGGTCGAGATTGGAGGTTGATTCTTCACTTCCACACTCGCACACACACAAAAGAGAAAAAGGTTTAAAATTGGTGACTAATTTCAAGACTTAGGATTCCACCAAAGGGTTTGGAATCCACTTCACTCAAAAATAGTCAAATTTAGATAAAAAATTAGCTCTTAAGAATCTGAAAGCCTATATTTTCCAATTCGGGACCTTGAAAACTTATTTGATAATGAAAGGGTGACGTTCAATTTGAAGGAACCCCCAAACCCTAGAATTGTAGACTGATCCGATGTGGGAGAACAAATTGGGGGGAAATTTCCGCCCAAAAGTTCTCAACCAATCAAATCGCAGAGTTTGAAAACAAATGAGATAAGAAATCATAAAATCACAGAAGAAAAAGCATAGAGAGGGACAACCTCACCTCTGCGATGGGGTGGTGGCATGGAACAGTCAACTGGTGCGATAAGGGCAAAAGCATTAATTGATCTTGCCCCAAAATAGGCGAACAGGTATGTGCGCAGCATAATACACTGTGTTTTTGCCATTTATGGCATATAAGAAGACAACGAAGGGGAACTTAGGGTTCCTTCATCGCAAAAGCAAAAAGGGGGAATTGTGGGTGGGTTTGGTTTGTGTAATAAAAGAGCATTGGGTGGGGTCATGGTCAATTTGGGCCAGACCCGACCGTTTTAAAAGAGAAAATGGATGGTCCAATTTCATGCTTTGATTTAAAATAAAATTATTGGCCACATTTTGCAAATGTGGTAATTTTTTAAATTAGAAAATGACCAAAATAATTTCAAATGTAGCTGGATTATCCTATTTAATTAAACAGTTTCTGCAATTTTGACGTAATAGAATATTGATCCTTTTGATTTGAGAATTTAAGCAGTTAATTGCACAATTATCTTTACTTTAATTTAAAAAATTGCAATTAATGATCAAAATATTGTAAAAATAAGATATGATATACAATAAGTATATTGGATGATATTCTGTCAAATGAAATGATAAAATACTTCCGTAATAATTTTGTAAAATCATTTTCATCTTGTAAAAAGTATATTTTACTCCGATTGTGACTCAGAAATCCTGAATAAGTAAATAAAATTATTGGAGGATAAAAATTAGGTGTCAACAACTTCCCCTTCATTGTTCGAGGATGGCATGACCATCCTTGAGCAGTGAAATTTGACGAACCTAGTTTTTAGTTGATCAATCAAAAAGTACTTCTCCTTTTTATGCAGTTTTTGAAAATTATAGTCGGACCCTGGTATATGGGTTTTCTACATATCCCAGGTTGTATGAGAATTCATGCCACTTCTGGTTTGACTCAATTAGACTTCTAAAAAGTGATAAAAATAAAGTAAATTCTAGAACTAAGTCCTAGAATAATTTTTTTGGAATGTGACCGATCCTCGGGTATTGAGTTCGCCTATATATCTCCGATTTTTAAAAATTAGTTCACGTGTATTTCGACTCAATAGGTTGAAAATGGTATCCCTAATGCGGAATGCCTTGACTAGTTTTGGAAAACCTTTCTAGTATATGTCTGACCGGTCGCGGGGTTCTAAAAACTAAAAATTTCTCTTACCATTTGTGATTGAGTGTGGTATGCTGTGATCTTCAAGCCTAAGTCCATAGAGCTTGACTATCATTGGCACAATATTTCGACCAAATGTCCAAGAAAAAGTTCCACATTTGCTCCGCATGTATCTGGATCTGGTCTGCTTGCTTTCCTCCTCCGATAGCTTCTGACATGTTTTCAATTGCCATGATATTGACGTGTTTGATTGTTATATCCTGCCACACCTACACAACTTTTTTTGTTGTGCCTTCTTGGATGAATATTTTGAGCGGGTGACACCTCCGTCACCGTCTGGCTCATACGACTTCTTTGGTTGAATATTGTTTGATCGGATGCCTCCCCCGACACCGTCTGGCACGTATGACTTTATTGATTTTTTTTAGCGGATGTATCCTCCGACACCGTCTACCTCACGTGACTCTGTTGATTTTATTAGAGCGGGTCCCTCTTCCAACACCGCATGGCTCATATGATCCCTTTAGTGAATTTGTATAAATGCATAGGTGGTCCTTATGATAATTTTATATGAATAAACGGCCTTCCCATTAGTGCTTATATTTGTATGAATGACACTCTCTACATGTTTGTATGAATGAATGGCATTTTCGGCATGCAATTTGAATGAATTAATGGCCCTCTCCGCATGCAGTTTATATGAATCGCCCTCTCGATAGTGTTGGAATGAATGAATGGCCCTCTCGGAATATAGTTTATGACAGATATGGATCTTGAGGCTGGATCATCTTTCTTTCATCCTTTTGTCGACTATGACCCTCCCGGTTAGATGGTCATTTTGTTTTTTATGGCTCTCATGGCCAGATTGTGCCTCCTTTGTGGCACTTTGTCATTTATGTGGCTCTCATAGTCGGATTGTGCCGCCCTTGTGGTGCTTTATTCTTTGTGTGGCTCTCGTGGTTGGATTATCTTTCTTTTGTCCTTTTGTCAGTAACCCTCCTTAGTTAGATGACCATTTTGTCCTTTTATGGCTCTCATGGCCGGATTGTGCCGCCCTTGTGACACTTTTTCCTTTATGTGGCTCTTATGGCAAATTTTGTCATCTTTCATCCTTTGCTGTCTATGACCCTCCCAGTCATATGGCCGTTTTGTATTTTTATGGCTCTCATGGCCGGATTGTGCCGTCCTTGTGGTGCTTTGTCCTTTATGTGGCTCTCATGGTCGAATTGTTTCATCTCCCGGTGTTAGAGTTTCTCCTTTGCTTTACCTATTTCATCACTAACAAACAAGTTAGTGGAATAAACTATCGTCCTCCTGACATCATTTTGGAGGCTTGCAATCACAGAAAAATTATTAGTTTTCATGAGGTTGACCTGTGCCATCGACTCTTTCTATGTCATTCATCTACTTACTAGAGTCAGCCCTTATGGGCTCGATATTAGGAGATATGAATTTAACTTATGATGGCAAAATATTTTTCAAAAATGCTGATCATAAATTTAAACAATATTTGAGTAAAAGATATTTTTATTTATTAAAAATTAATATCTCATCGTTATGACATAAATGTTTCGAGCGAGGTTCTTGGACCATCTTTGGCACTCTAGGGCGCGCTTCCTATTTGTCTAGTGAAAGTTTTGAGACCTCCTCAAAAAATTTGCCCTAGTTGAAAGTTGTCTTGCGGCGAAGTCCTGTGCTAACTTGTGGTGAAGGAATTTTTGATTTCATCTCAAAAATTCTACCCCAGTTGAAAGTCTAAGGTCGCCTGACTCTTGTGCTAACTTGCGGTGAAGGAATTTTTGAGAGGATCTCAAAAATTCCGCCTCAGTTGAAAGTTTAAGGTCGGCTGACTCTTGTGCCAGATTTGTCAGTAGAATTTTTGAGACCTCTCAAAAATTCTACCCCAGTTGCAAGTCTAGGGTCCAGGGATTCTGTGCGGAGGCTTTGAAATGTTCGTATCTCAGTGTCTTCCTAAGGGTTTCTTTGGTTTTTCGTTTGGTGAGACCGAGCTCAAAGAGCGCCTACGTATCCTGTTGTAGCGGGAATCAGGTCGAACGTAGTTTGGAACAAAATGATTGATTTTTGTAATAATGTGACCGAGTCCTAAGTGGACTACCTATGTATCCCACCTCAAGAAATCAGGTCATTGCGTAGTTCATATTACAAGGAAATGCTATTTGGTTTTTCTAATACATAAGAAGAAGACCAAATCCGATGAGGATTTTTCTACGTATGTCAGTCGTAAGAGATAGGTCTTGTGTAGTGATTACAAGTAAAAGAAATGCGGTTACAAATTGAAAAAGAGTGTCTTCATGCGTAGTATCTCTTAATTGTGTCTAAGTTAATTGTTTTGGGCCATTCTTGGCCGTCCATCTCTTCTAGGATTATATCTCCTCATGATAATACCTTGCAAATTACGTAGGGCCCTTGACAGTTGAGTGTGAACTTTCCTATATACTTGTCTTGATGTGGAAAAACACGCTTGAGTACCAGTTGTCCTATTTGAAAAAGTCGGGCTCTGATATGCTTATTAAATGCGCGTTCCATTCTTTACTTGTATAGTCGATCGTGACATACAATGACCATCCATTTTTCATCAATTAAAGCTAGTTGCTCATATCTTTTCTGAACCCACTCTGCATTTTCCAGTTCTATTTCTTGTATAGTTTTGAGTGATATTATCTCTACCTCGGATGGTATCACTGCTTCAATACCGTAGACAAGTAAGTGGAATTGCTCTTGTTGAGGTCTGGGTTGTTATTCGATATCCCAGTAATTCGTAGAGCAACTGTTCATGCCAACACATGTAATTGTTTGTCATTTTTCTCAATATCCTCTTGATGTTCTTGTTGGCTGCCTCTACGGCTCCATTCATTTGTGGCTTATAAGCGGTAGAATTCCAATGGGTTATACAGAATTGTTTGCAAATATCCATCATCAGATGATTTTTCAAGTTTACTCCATTGCCAATTTTGATAGACGCTGGGATACCAAATCGGCATATGATGTTGTTTCGTACAAAGTCAACTACTATCTTCTTCGTTACCGACTTGTGAGAAGTAGCTTCAACTCACTTGGTGAAGTAATCTATGGCGACCAAGATGAAATGATGTACGTTAGATATAGCTGGCACTATGGTACCAATTACGTCCATGCCTCAGGCTAAAAATGACCATGGTGAGCTCATGACGTTGAGTTCACTCGGTAGGACTATGATCAGATCTCTGTGAATTTGGCCCTGATGGCATCTTTGCACAAATCTAATACAGTCGGCTTCCATAGTCATCCAGTAATACCCTGCCCTCAGGATCTTCTTGGCTAAGATGAACCCATTCATATGAGGACTACAAGTTCCGACATGTACCTCTTCCAACAATTTTATGGCCTCTGTGGCATCGACACATCTGAGTGGCCCTAGGTCGGGCGTTCTCCTGTAGAGTACCCCTTTGTTCAAAAAGAAACCATTAACCATTCTCCTGATAGTTTTCTTCTGGTTACTCATGATATTCTCGAGATACTCTCTCTTCTCCAGATATGTGCTTATGTCGATGTACTAAGGCTTGCCATCTAGTTCTGCTTCTACGTGTGAACAATAAGCATGTTCTTCCTTGATGTTGATCTCTAGAGGATCAATGTGACTTCTCTTGGGATGTTATATCATGGATGTTATGGTTGCAAGAGCATCAGTGAATTCATTTTAGGGTGTCGATATGTCCCTAAAGTCAATATTTCTGACCCTTTTGCATAACCTTTGTGTGAGGTTTACATACGATATGATCTTTTCGTTCTTTATAGCCCACTCTCCCTGGACTTGATGAATTAACACATCTGAATCTTCTATCACCAATAACTTCTGAATATCCATGTCGAGAGCCATATGGAGACCTAGGATGTAGGCTTCATACTCTGTCATGTTGTTGGTGCATAAGAACTTGAGCTTCGTAGCCATTGGGTAATGTTGACCCATTATTGAGACTAGAACTGCTCCAATTTCCGAACCCTTGTAATTGACTACGATGTCAAAAAACATTCTCCAACCTGAATAGGTTTTAATCGTGTCTCCCTCTATTGTCAACACTTTCTCATCTAGGAAATATGTCCCGAGTGGTTCAAAATCTTCATTGACCGGAATCTCTACGAGTAAATCGGCCAGTGCTTGACTTTTGACAACTTTCTAAACCACATATGTGATGTCAAATTCACTAAAAACATTTTTCATTTGGCCAACTACCCTATAGGCATGGGCTAACGAAAGATATACTTTAAAGGGTCCATTTTGGAGATGAGGTAGGTATTGTAGGAAGACAAGTAGTGTCTCAACTTTTGGGATACTCATGTCAGAGCATAGCATGTTTTCTCCACTAAGGTGTACCTCGATTTGTAAGCGGTGAACTTCTTATTGAGATAGTAGATGGCTCGTTCTTTTTTGCTAGTTTTATCGTGATGCGCTGATATGCATCCAAAAGCATTGTCTGACACTGATAGATACAACAACAATGGACTTCTTGGTCTGGGAGGGACCAAGACTGGAAGATTGGAGAGATACTTATTGATATTGTCAAAGGATTTCTGACACTCGTCTATCCATTTTATGAGTGCGTCCTTTTTCAGCAACTTGAGGATAGGTTCCACGATTATCGTGGATTGTGCTATGAAACATATGATGTAGTTTAACATTCCTAGAAAACTCATGACATCTTTCTTAGTCTCTGGCGGTGGCAATGCCTGGATGGATTTGATCTTTGAGGGATTTAGTTCTATGCCCTTGTGGCTGACTATGAATCCCAGAACCTTTCCGCTAGGCACTCTAAATGCTCACTTGGCCAAGTTTAACTTCAAATTGAACTTTTGAAGCCTGTCAAAGAACTTTTGCAAGTGCGTGACATAATCTAAACTTTTCCTCAACTTGATTATGGCGTCATCCACATAGACCTCTATCTCTTTATGCATCATGTCATGGAAGATAGTGTTCATTGCTCTCATGTAAGTGGCATTGGTGTTCTTGAGGCCGAACAACATTAAATGGTAGTGGTATACTCCCCATGGAGTGATTAAGGTTGTCTTCTGCGCGTCTTCTTTGCTTATTAGGATTTGATGATAACCAATGAAGTAATCCACGAATGGATGTAGCTCGTGCTTCACACAATTGTCGATGGGTATGTGGATGTTCAAAAGTGGAAAATTGTCTTTAGGACTAGCTTTGTTGAGGTCATGATTGTCCACACAAATCTGAATCTTTCCATCTTTCTTTGGTATGGGCACAATGTTAGCCAACCATGTCAGATATGGTGTTACTTCCACTTCACCCGATTTGATCTGCTTTTTGACCTCATCTTTGATTCTGATGCTCAGATCTGGCTTGAACTGTCAGATTTTCTACTTAACCGAGGTGAAACCTTCATTGATGGGCAAACTGTGGGACACTATGTCTGTTCTTAACCCATTCATGTATGTGTATGACCACGCGAAGATGTCGATATATTCTTTTAGCAAATTTATCAGTTCCTCTTTCTGGGGAATTTCCAAATGCGCACTTGTCCTAGTTTCTTTGATTGTTTCCTCGTCGACGAGGTTGATTATTTCAGTCTCATTCATGTTAGGTTTCTGCCAATTTTCATATTGCTCTACCTCCTCGATAAGATCCTCAGGTGACATGGTATCCTTGTCGTGTTCCTCATATTCTCATTCTTCTGTATCACTCGACTCACTCATCTCATGACATTATGAGTTGTTTTATCATTATTACTGAAAGATAAAGCAATGCATGACTAGTGTATAAAAACATATGATTAAAAGAGAAAACCATTTTTGCATAAACTGGGGCTTTCATTAATTTGACAAAAGAAGTACAAACTGTAGTACTGACTTTAATCAACATTGAGTCATTTCCGTTTTTCAAACATTATAGGAGAATGAAAGATGCAAATGGTGAATGTTTGGACCTCAATCGACTTTCAACAATTTTCTTTGAAAGCAAATCAAATTCACCATCTCTATCGAGAATCCAAAAGTGGGGTAGAGGTCCAGTTGGATAGTTGCTCGCTTGGATCATCATCGATGATGGTGGGTGCTTCATTGCACTCTTCTAGTATCACACAACAATCTTCATCTTGGAACAACATCCCTAACCCTTCTTCTGCATCCCCAACATTGTGCATCGACATTCAGACCAGAAATGACTGGGACAAGTTCATAATCGGCTTGCGTAACTTTAGAGGACCCCTATTTTTCTTCTGGCTCACTTCAAAGGCTTCTTCAGAATCTGGAACATACTCGAGGCCAAAGCGGGAACCATTCTCTGGGATAGATACCGATTTCGTTATATCCTGTAGATCTCTTCCCAGACCCTTGTTGGGTTCAAACTCGCTCTGGATCATGGTAGAGGCAATAATTTTGTAAACCATTGTCATAAGATTTTTATCTTCATCTCCTTTGTGGGCGGATCCCACTAATTCTACGACATGGAAGTCCATGTCCTTGGGGATTTACTCAATCACTAGCACAAAATTATTGGGATAGTTGTGGATACTACCTTCTCTGTGAATTACTACCTCATGGTTTTCCCACACAAACTTCAACGACTAGTGCATGGAAGATGGCACTGCCCTGACCATGTGGATCCAAGGCCTACACAATAATAAGTTATAGTTAGTGGCGATTGATGTTCGGCCTAAAATGCATATATTTATTCATTGTTTGCCTCACATTTTAGTACTTTTAATCATCTTTTGAGTATAATTACATTGCATTGTGCTTAATATTGTATTTTTAATATGTAGGAATAAAGCGGTGTGAAAATAAGGAAATTCGGACCAAAGTTGGATAAGAAGTGCTGAAATTGAGAAAATAAATACACGTTGAAAAGAAGACTTCACGTCGAAGAGCAAAATGGAACAAATTTGAAGCACTTAGAAAGGAGTGCATTTCAGATTATGTCTATGTGGCATTAGATGTTGGAATTAAAAAAGAATTAGCTGGTGGAATTGAAGAAGGATGAATACTTTGAAACTGGATTGCTACATTCTTTGGTGAAGAAGCAAATTAAGAGAGGAGACAAGACAAGAGGACACTATTAGGAATTTGTCCACAAATTTAATGACAAGAAAATAGATGAACCAAGAAAAGGAATGGAGGAAGTGAGGAAAAAAAGAAACGTACTTGGCAGAACATGTTAGCTGGGCGAAGCCCATGGCGAGGCACAACCATGCTCTGGTGCTCGGTCAGCGAGGCCACAGTACCCGAAATTTAATTCTTTCTAATTTATTTTGGACTCAGTTATTTCGGCTGGACTTTTTTCTACACCTATAAATAGTCCATAGGATAGGTTTTTACATAATTTTGGGATAACTTGTGACCATGAGTTCAGAATCTTTGACCTAGAATGTTTTTGGCGCCACTGCTGAGGAATTAGAAATTAATGGTTTTATTAGAATAATATATTACTTCTTTAGTTATCCAAGTATTAACGTCTTGATCTTAGTTGTTATTTGAAGGCAGGTAAAATAATTGAATGTGAAGGTCTGCTAGTCATAATAACCTTGCAGACTTTCAGCCTGAACCTGAACGATTGTTCTACTAACATAGGAGGGACGTTAATTTTTAGGAAAATTATGAAGAAATTATTGTGGTACCTGAAGTAATGGCAGCTAACGCACCACCATCGATAGTTTGAGAGGTGGAAGTACCCCTAGTGGGTAATGTCACTTCAAGTATTGTCAAATCGGCTATTGAGGGGCACTTTGTGCTGAAGCATCCTATGATACAATTGCTCCAGTCCAGCGGACAGATCACTGGTCTTCCACATGAGGATCCTCAGCGACATAGTTGCACTTTCTTGGAGATTGTGGATACTTATGTGACCACCAGGATCACTGCTAATTATGTGAGGTTGACAATGTTCCAATTCTCTCTACTTGGGGGCGCTAAGAATTGGTTGGATGTAGAACCGGCAAATTCCATCACCTCCTGGGATGATATGGCGAGGAAATTTTTGACTAAGTTCATTCCATCTGGAAAGACATCGAGACTCAAGAGGGAAATCATGTCCTTCGGGAAGAAACCGGGAGAAGGAGTATATTAGGCATGAGATAGGTTCAAAGTATTGCTCAGCGATTGTCCTCATCATCATCAAACGAATGAATTTCTGGCACACACCTTTATTAAGAGTCTGGATCACCATGAAAAGTGTTGCTAGATACTGCAACTGGGGGATGCATTATTTCGCAGAGAGCAAGGAGTAAGGCCTGTCATCTTAGGGTTATCTCTTTTACTTTCGTACTTCATCTTTTCTAAGATTGAACATGAATTTCTATGATTGTAATATGATTATGAGTAGCTAAACTCTATAATTCTATGGTTGGGGTGTAGCCATGAATATTGATGTTTGATAAGTAATTTAATCGTAGGAGTTTTATTCGTATGAGGTTATTTCCTTACTTATGTTCATAATTGCTTCATTGCGTGCACAATAGTCGAGTTATATTTACTATCTAATATCGTACTTGGGAAAGCCCATATTAGATTAGAGGAGTAACGAAAGTTTGATCTGTGTATCCCTAGAGCAGGGTTTGGATTTGTGGCTAGGATATGAATATATCAAGACACCACATTCAATTAGATGCCATGGACTAACTGCATTCTTAACATGGAAATTTCATATGAATATAGGAGGCGAACTGTTCTGAATCGGCGTGTAGTAATTTGGGAGAATGCTGCACGATTAATAATTCAGTTAATTAGCAATCATGAATAAATTTGCTAAGGTTAGTTACTTAGACGATGCAATAGGGTTGGTGAACCAACCATGACCCTGGAATATTATTATCTCAGTGATAAACTCAAAGCATTACAAATATTCTCGCCAAATAATAGCAAAAATTAGATATTCATTTACTTTTATATGTTAGTTACAAATAAAACAAACATATTCATTCATATCTGTGTAATTAATAGTGATAGTGAACTCTTTTATAATCGTTAATCATAAGTCTCTGTGGGATCGATATTCGACTTTACAAGTCTCTGTATTACTTGACGACCAAAAATACTTGCGTGTGCGTTAGGGAGCAATAAGTTTTAGCGCCGTTGCCGGGGACATAAAAATTAACTGTTTTCTAGATTAGACTTTTACTTTTATCTTTAAAAGTTTTTTTTTGGTATATATTTTATTTTTATAATTATTTGATTTTCTCTCTTAGTGTGTTTCTAGTTCTCTCAGCATGACATCTTGGGATGAAATATATGGAGGTAAGGTTATCGATGAAGATGCAAAAGATTTTTATGGCCCGTATTTTTTATCTTGTCGTGACCTGACATCTTGAAAGTCTGAATTTGAATATGGGAGTAAGGGTTGGTATTGTGACAAATATTATCGATCAAGGGTATATGCGACATAATGTTGTCTACTAAAAATGTTGGTGAATGATTGGTCTAAGGAGAGAGTTGATCTTGCACAAAAAATTGACAGGTTTAGCTTGGCTTTGCATAACTTGGATACATATTTGAGTGCAAAGGTTGATGCGTGCAACACCCAACAATTTAGTGATGAGTTATGTGAAGCTGAAAAAAAACTTCTAGGCCAAATTAAAGAGCTAAAACGAGAATACCAATCATTAAACAATATTTTTCTTGATTGTGCCAATGTTGAGAAGAGTTCTCTAGAGTCATGTAAGGGAGTAGATAACATTACTTTTGGAGACCTGAGAGTGTGTATATATGAGGATGTAAATAGTAGTACAATTCATGAGTTAGGGCGTATTAGACCTCATTCCAATCATTCTTTCATACTGTGTTTAGATAATAAAATAGTAATAGATCCTTCTGAGCCTATGGGGGAGTCAAAGGGTGAGGATGAGAGTGCCTATATTCTTGAATTTGTTGTACCAAAAAGTAAAAACTACATTCCTTATCTAAAGGCTGAGAAATACAGAGTGAAAAATTTATTACTTGGCCTGGTTATCTTTGTAGTCCCACCAAAAAAGTAGCCGCATAATGGATTCCCTGTTAGGGTACAATTCATATGTTAAAGGTGGAGGAAAAAGTTGATTCGCGTCGTGCCGCGACGTTAAATCAAGCTCTTGTTGGGAGGCAATCCAACATGTATTTTTTTTAGTGTTAAATCAAGCTTTTATTTTGTTTTTATTTTGCAGTGGGGAAGTCTGAGTACCCAAAGTTGAAGCTGAGGAGCATGTTTGAGCTTAAGTGTGGGGTTGTTCCAACCCTTTATGATGAGGATCATGTTGCTTGCTAGGCCTTAGAGGGTCTCAGAGAGTATTTCTCACCCTTTTTTAATTGTTTCTCTGCTATATATGCATCGAGGACAATGCATATTTTTAAGTGTGGGGTGGATACTTTCGAGGTCGAAGATGATTATGCCATTGGAATTTTTTTACTAGTTCTTAGAGTCTTAGTATAAAAAATCAGAAAATCAAAAAAAATTCAATAAGGTTTTATTATGGTCTTTATTTTATTTTTGGTTTAGTCTTTTATTTTTTATCGGCATAGATCATCCACCCCTTGATTTTTCTTATAACCTCGGTTATTTTCCAAAGGGGGGCCTTTGAATCGGGTAATTTTCTATTTTTAGGAGTAGTTGTTTGTTAGGAGTAGTAAAAGAGAGAGAAGAAATACCTTTTAACTTGTTTGATACTAGCATATTTAGGCCTGAGCTTGAGTAGTACTTTTCTGTGAGTGGTTGAGTTAATTTAGAATAACATACTTTCTGACACCTAGGCTCAGGATTGTGACTTTGTAAATAGCTTATTCTTATTTTGTAGTTCGTCACAACCATGTCTGTTTTAGAGTAGAGTTGATCCATCTTGATTGATACTTGTGCCATGTATGGTGAGGATTTCTTGCATAAATTTCATATTTTGCATCTTAGTCTAGAACTTGCCCTGCATGTTATTGAAGCAAAATAAAAAGTGTTGCTCTGTTTAGAAGAGGATAACAGACTTTCTTTAATATGTCTTGTAAATTTTTAGCCTTTTCAGATATTATTACCAATAGTTATCCCTTTGAGCCTGTAACATTTTGTTTGGAAGTCGTATTTCTTCTTGATCCTTTTGTTGAATCCCTAATTTGTGTACCCTGCTTTCTTAAGAACTGTAGCTTAGACTATGTGATAAAATTGATAAGTTTGAAGAAAGGGATGGTCAAGTGAAAAATGATAGCTGCAAAGTGATGAAAAGACCATCTTAGAAAGAATGTGACATTGAAAAAAGTGAGTGAATTTTTTTTTTACTTTGAAAAAAATTTGAAATGTTCTTGATATGAGGGAAATACTTGTGAAATAATTGATGAAGTCAAAGGAAGAAAATAATGGATGATGTCTAAAATGCAAAGTGCTTAGGAAAGTGTAAGTCACTATTATATAGTTTTCCTACCCGTCCCCTAGCCAACAATACAACCCGTTAAAGACCTATTTGATTTTATTCGAGCTCGCTTAATTAGTAGAGATGTACATAATGGGCAAGCCTATGGTTCTTTGTGCATACATGTGAATTTTTTTGTGAGTGCGAGAGTTGATCTATGATGCTAATTCCTTAAATTACATTTGATTCTTTGATTTCAGTGTGTGGACTATTTCGTCTTGTGATGGCACTACTTTCATGATAGATAGGTGATATTATTAGATTTTTTGACAGAGTAGGTGAGCGAGCTTAAATTTGATGAGTTAGAGTCTGCCCCTGAAGTTAGGAGGTTAGAAGTTGAGTTGCTATAGGGCCTAATTGTTGGTATCAACCAAAGTAGTTTGTTCCTAGGCTTGATTTATTGAGAATGGTTTAGTACTTACTCGAGGACGAGCAAGAGTTTAAGTGTGGGGTGGTAATGTTCGGCCTAAAATACATATATTTATTCATTGTTTGCCTCACATTTTAGTACTTTTAATCGTATTTTGAGTATAATTACATTGCTTTGTGTTTAATATTGTATTTTTAATGTGTAAAAATAAAGCGGTGTGAAAATAAGGAAATTCGGACCAAAGTTGGATAAGAAGTGCTGAAATTGAGAAATAAATTCACGTTGAAAAGAAGACTTCACGTTGGAGAACAAAATGGAACAAATTTGAAGCACTTAAAAAGGAGTGCATTTTAGATTATGTCTATGTGGCATTAAGTGCTGGAATTGAAAAAGAATTAGCTGATGGAATTGAAGAAGGATGAACACTTTGAAACTGGATTGTTTCATCCATAGGTAAAGAAGCAAATTAAGAGAGGAGACAAGAAAATGGGACACTATTAGGAAGTTGTCCCCCAATTTAATGACAAGAAAATAGATGAAAGAAGAAAGGAATAGAGGAAGTGAAGAAAAAAAGTACCTGAAAGAACATGCTCGCTGGTCGAAGCCCATGGGGAGGCACAACCTTGCTCTGGTGCTTGCTCAGCGAGGCCACAGTACTCGAAATTTAATTCTTTCTAATTTATTTTGGACTCAGTTATTTCGGCTGGGATTTTTCCTACAATTATAAATAGTCCGTAAGATAAATTTTACAAAACTTTGGGATAGCTTGTGACCCTAAGTTCAGAACCTTTGACCTAGAAAGTTTTTGTCACCGTTGTCGAGGAATTAGAAATTAACATTTTTATTAGAATAATCTATTACTGCTTTCGTTATCCAAGTATTAATCTCTTGATCTTAGCTGTTATTTGAACACAGGTAAACAATCGTATGTGAAGGCCTTCTAGTCATAGTAACCTTGCAGACTTTCAACCTGAACCTGAACGATTGTTCCACTAATGTAGGAGGGAAGTTAATTTTCAGGCAAATCAGGAAGCAGTTGTTGTGATACCTGAAGTAATGGCAGCTAACGCACCACCAACGATAGTTCGAGAGGTGGTAGTACCCCTAGTGGGTAATATCACTTCAAGTATTGTCAAACCGGCTATTGAAGGGTAAGAATCCTATGATACAATTGCTCCACTCCAGCGTATAGTTCACTGGTATTCCACACGAGGATCCTCAGCGACACACTCGCACCTTCTTGGAGATTGCGGATACTTATGTGACCACCAGGGTCACTACTGTTCCCATTCTCTCTACTTGGGGGCACTAAGAAGTTGTTGGATGTAGAACTGGAAAATTCCATCACCTCCTGGGATGATCTGGCGAGGAAATTTTTGACTAAGTTCATTCCATCTGGAAAGACAGTGAGACTCAGGAGGGAAATCATGTCCTTCAGGCAGAAATCGGGAGAAGGAATATATCAGACATGTGATAGGTTCAAAGCATTTCTTAGAGATTGTCCTCATCATCATCAAACGAATGAAGTTCTTGCACACATCTTTATTGAGAGTCTAGATCACCATGGAAAGTGTTACTAGATACTACAGTTGGGGGACGTATTATTTCACAGAGAGCAAGGAGTAAGGCCTGTCATCTTAGGGTTATCTCTTTTACCTTCGTACTTCACCTTTTCTAAGATTAAACATGAATTTCTATGATTGTAATCCGATTATGAGTAGCTAAACTCTATAATTCTAGGGTTGTGGTGTGGCCATGAATATTGATGTTTGATAAGTAATTTAATCATAGGAGTTTTATTCGTATGCGGTTGTTTCCTTACTTCTGTTCATAACTGCTTGATTAACAACGCAACAGTCGAGTTCTATTTACTATCTAATATCGTACTTGGGGAAGACCATAATAGATTAGAGAATGAGTAACAAAAGTTTGATATGTGTATCCCTATAGTAGGGCTAGGATTTGTGGCTAGGATAGGAATATACATAGACACCGCATTCAATTAGATACTATGGACTAAATGTATTCTTAACATGATAATTCTATAGGAATATAGGCAGTGAATTGTTCTGAATCAACGTGTAGTAATTCGGGAGAATGTTGCACGATTAATAATCCGGTTAATTAGCAATCGTGAATAAATCTACTAAGGTTAGTTACTTATATGATGCAATATTATTGGTGAACCAACCACGACCTTTGAATATTATTCTCTCAGTGATAAACTCAAAGCATTACAAATGTTCTCACAAAACAAAAACATAAATTAGACATTCATTTACTTTTCTGTGTTAGTTACAAACAAAACAAACATATTCATTCATATCTGCGTAATTAGTAGTGATAGTGAACTCTTTTATAATAATTAATCACAAGTCTCTATGGGATCGATAACTGACTTTACAAGTCTCTATATTGGTGACCACATATATTTGCATCTGCGTTTGGGAGCAACAGTGATCACCATGACTTGAAATTCTGTAGTGAAATCTGCGGGCCCCAATTGGATATTGAGTTCCACTTCTCCGACAAGATCACGTTGAGCTCTGTCAAAGGCTCTAACATTTGTACAACTCTGGTGTATCTTTCCGATGTCGTAACCCAATTGCTTAAGTGTAGACTCGGAGCATATGTTGAGACCAGCCCCATTGTCAACCAATAATCAGGATACAGCCTTATCTCTGCATTTTATGGTGATATAGAGAGATTTGTTATGTGTCATTCCTTTTTTTGGCAACTCATCCGGGGTGAAATAGATTTGATGGGCCCTGATGACATGGCCTACCATATCAGCCAAAAATTTGCTACTTGTACCAGCCGGGGCTTGAGCTTCATTTAACACTCTCATTAGAGCTTGTCGATGTTGTGAGTAACTCAATAGTAATATCATTACCAATATCTAGGCTATTATTTTCTTCTGGTGCTCGATAATGGAGTATTCTTTAGGCTGCATTCTCCACCAAAAGTCTTTAGTCTGTCCTTCAGTAATGGGTCTTCTCTGGTTTTCTTCTTTTTGAGGAGCTCCCTACACCAGTTCTTCGGGGGTATAACACCTCCCTGACCGTGTCATTCCATGAACTACCGCTGCCTGGACAACAAATTCTCTCATTGGGGCTCGGATTATCTCTTGCGATAACTGGGCCACCACTGGTGTCGGGATTAGCACTTTGAACTGAGGTCACTCATGAAACATGAGAAAGGCTACTATTTGATCTAAGCTCTCGACCGATCCTCGGATAAGTTATTTGCAAACAACCCAGTCTTCCTCTCGCTCAATCATGTGGATGTGATTACATCCATGTTTGGGTAGAGGATTAATGGTCATATTTGGTGTTTCCCTCTGCTGTGTGATTTATCTTTTGTCAATTAAGTGTTGTATCTTATGCTTTAAATTGATATAGTCTTTCGTGTTGTGCCCACTTCCACCGGAGTGGTATGCTTATGTTTGGTCGACTCGGTAGAAGTGACTCCCGGGATTGGCGGACTTAGGTGGAATAGTTTGGATGAATCTAACGGCACTCAATCATTTTAACAACTTGGTTTGAGTTTCAAATAGCGGGGTAAATACCCACAAAGGTTTTTTTCTCAAAGTTTGGACAAGGCAAATCGTATATGGCCGTAGGCGATTGATTTTGATGATTTTGAGGTGCTCAGTAAGCTGGTACATGCATTTGCTAGTGTGTTGTGGAGCTTGGTAAGTGGGGTCCGATGTTTGGTAATTTGGATGCGGAGCTTGGTAAGTGGGGATCGGCGTTTGATAGTTAGGCTGTGCATAGAAAACTGGCACATGACTGTATGACTTGGGTATGTAACTGCTCAGAGGTGGTGATTGATATATGTCGAAGGAAGATTATGGCCCTTCCTTCTTCTGGGTTTTTGGGCTAGGTGTGTGGGAGACGTTTGCCACATCCTCTTTCTTCTTCATCATAGCCTAGGTGCTTTGTTGTCCGACTTTGTTGGCTACACTGATAATTCTATCGAGCTTAAGGCCGTCTTCTATGGCCTATCCTATTTTTACTAATTAAAAAAATATCCTCCCAGCAATAGACAACATACAATCATAGAAGTCTGAATCTTGTGATCAGATGCATACTGAGACTAACTCTTCTTCGCTCGTTGGCGATTGCACTCGGGCAGCTTCAATCCTCCATCTGCTTGCATATTCATGGTAATTCTCCGTGGACTTTTGTTTGACCTTTTCTAGGTAGTATCGGTCAGGCACAATCTCTATGTTAAACCAAAATCTTTCCATAAAGGCTCATGCCATGTCTTCCCAAGTATCCCAACGACGTATGTCTTGTGCAGTGAACCATTCAGAAGCTTCTCCAGTTAGGCTCCGGCTAAATAGCCTCATAATTAGAGCCTGGTTTCTTTTTACCCTGACCAGCTGGTCATAGTAAGCTCTTAGGTGAGATTTAGCATGCCTTGTTCCATTAAACATCTCAAATTTAGGAACTTTGAAGCCTTCGGGTAGGTCCAAGTCTGTATGCATGCATAGATCATCATAACTTAGTCATGTTGCTTTCCAAGTGGCCCTATTAGATTTCTCGAGGAAGTCTACCATCTTTCGTTCAATTTTCTTGTCTCGCCAATCCTATTCGACTCTCCACGTCCTTTTCATCTCTTCGTAGTGATCAAATTCTAGTGAGGAGTCAATTGGAGTGATAGAGGGTGTGGAAGGATATTATGAGATGTGTTTGGCAATTTCTGGGAGTGCTAGTAGTTTTAGGTGTAGGGTGAGTTATGGAATTTGCATGTACGCTTGGGTCAGTGTGAGTATGGTGGTTCCTGGTATAAAGGCATCGAATGAAAAGTTCTGGGTATTTGAGTGGCATTAGCCGGTGGTGGGGTTTGGTATGAAGTGCCAATATGGGTAGCTTCCTCGTGCGTTCAGGTGGTTGGCACAGTTCCAGTCGGGTGAGATGGAAAGTGATCTGGAAAAGGCAATCATAGATGGAAAAGGTGGTGGAGGCCTTCTTACTTCAATGGATGATTCTCTAGCGGCGCTGGCCATCTAATTTCTTGCAACCTATTCCCGGAGGTCTGCGATTCTTCGGAATAACATATTGATTACATCCTCGTGATGTGATGCTTCTTGGGGATCCAGAGTTGCAGGGTTCTCTATGACAAGTGATTCATTGTCACGTTTATCATCTGAAGTACCACATGTTTTCTTGATTCTATTCAGGAAGGAATGATATTGCAGCTTTTGATCTCGTGAAGTATGCCAGCGTGAAACGACACGGGTTGATCCCCTCTTTAAGATAAGAAAAATTCAAAGGCAGATGATGTTAGTAACGTTAGTGACAAAATAATAATACAAGATATAACAGAAAAATTCCACATAATAGCACATAGACTCATGCATTTGATCCAAACTCTTGATTGATCTTTTATTTCAGGGGGTATTTTGGTTATTTTGGCCATTTTGGCTTCGAGGGTTTCAGTTTGGGAGTCTATGGTTAACTTGCTACCATGACATTGTTGAGAACTGACTTCTTTGAACCTTCTTAACATGGGGGATTATAATTTATATAATATAGGGGCCAAGCCTTACATAAACTGCCTATGTATCCCTCCGCAGGAAATCAGGCCCTTTCGTAGTTCGGTTTATATAAAAATTATCCCTAATTTCATTCTACCCGAACAAGTTCCCAGACCAGGCCCGATAAGGGCTCCCTACGTACCCCCTTTGGGACATCAGGTCGGACGTAGTTTCTTTTACAAAATAAAAAAGGAAGGGATAATATTTGATTGAAAGAAAAGGTACGCCTAAATTTAACCAAAAAATGACTTCTCCCTGAAGCCATGGCGAGTCGTTGTCCTTACGACCACACATTCTCCCAATGGCATTTCTTAATAGCGGGTGGGTAGAACTACCCAGTTATGTCTGATGTTGACCAAGTGTTCCAACTAAAACATAAAAGCTTCACCCCCTTCAATGTCATGTCTAGGTGCTCCTAAATGATACAAGCAGATATTCCTCCTCTCTGAAGTGCTCGGCGAGGGTTTTGAAGTGACTTTAACCGAATGGATCTTTCCGATGCTGGCTAGTGTGGAAAAAATACTCGCATACAAATTTTCAAAGTTATTGATGTCGTAGCGCCAAACTTGCGTATCAATGGTGATTCCTTCACTAGGTATGATGAGGTCATGAACCAGTAGGAAATGTGGGCCCCATAAATTGTGGATGGTTTTGTCATTGATCAATCTTATGATTTTTTTTCTTGAGGGCCAAGCACTCATCAGCGACGTGGCCGGGTTGGTTTTTTTTTAAAAGGGAACCTCTTGTGAGCATAGATGGTTGCAAATGTTGGGAGGATATCATGGATGAAACATGATGCTCTGACGGCTGTCAGTCCTTAAAACACTTTGATACTCCACACCAGCCTTAGTGTGACTCGAAGGGTGAAGTGTGTGCTATGAGAGAAATTTCCCACCAAGGAGGGGATGATGTTCGGGATGGCCCTAGTGGAATCCCGTAGTAACTGATAGCATCAGAAGCGTTGGGGGTGTCTTTCTTAGATGGTCCACTAGATTCCCTGTCATATGGCTCAGGTTCTTCCTCAGGCACCTCAATCTCTCGCTTAGGTGTCTTGAATAGCGGTATGTAATACTTTACCATTCCTTTGACCTCATCTTAGAGGTTTCGATGGTAATGCTCTTGTTCGATGGTCCTTTCAGAAGGGGCTTCTACCAAGTCCATAATCTGATTGGCTTCCTTCATCTCGGCCTTGACCAAATCAATTTTCTTTTCTAATTTGCGAATTTTCTCCCGAAGCGAGTCCTCGTTTTCTTCGTCGTTGATCAAATCAACACTGGTGATGTGACACTTTGGCTATCTTGAGCTTCCATCGGTAGAAAATCAACCTTTAAAGAGGTGCAAATTTTTAGTTAGGTTTTGGTATTTTCTTGTGTTTTTTCTTTGGGTTGGTGTCCAGAATATGGGACCAATCAAGAGTTTGGACGGAACACATGAAAATAGGTAAGCAATAATATCACATAATCATACAATTATCAATTGTAATATTCACGTTCCTAAGTCTTTTTGCATCAAGATTCTCTAATCATTTTGAAAATATGATAAAGCAATAAATAAGGATCAGTAGAAGTCGCCTCTAGTGGAAGATGATGAAGCTCTTTCTGTTTGAGGTTTTTCGGCCCTTCAAAGGTTGGTTTGAATCCGGAGGTGAGTCGACATCAACAATGAATCAACCCAGAACCCTTTCTCTGTGAAGGTCATAGGTGCAATATCATCCATTGCTCTTCTCATCTGAGCATCAAGATCCTCTAAACACTCATGAGCGAACTCTAATTCCTCGGTCAGTCTATGTATGAAAGTCTGATCATACTCCATATATTCCAAGTATATAGCATCCCGGTCATCAGTTTGCCTTGATCTCAGCTTTTGAATCCATGTTTTGGACACAAAGATAGTGGTTGGGTCCTAAAGTGAGGGTGCCTTGTAAATGTGCCCTCAACCAATCGGTGTAATCCTCCTCACATCTCGGATGGAACCTATCTTCAGCTAGAGTCTCTAGACCCCATCTCACTCGATTATTCCACTCTCGGATAATGTTTACAACTCCTTTGATCCTAGCTTCGTCGTAGTCGGCCACACACTCCCCATGTTTCCTACTTGGGGTATCACTTGTCTCTTATTGAACTATCTTAGGACCTTAATAGGTGCGTATGGACGAATTTCTCAGATTTCCATAAGTGACAAGAAAGGGCATTTTATACCTCTAACCACAATGCTTTCGGATATGAAGTCAGGGAACATCCTTTGTATGTTATCCTCTCGGAGTCTTGAAAAGATGAAAACCCACCCTTTTTGGTTTGGTTCCTGAAATTTGGACAATGGGATTGGATTTTTTATGTGTTTGATAATCCACCATTACAATGTAGGTTACACCCTTGGAAGTACCTATGAAAGTTTCGGCATTGACCTAAAACTCGGTACATGTCGTGTAGGATGACTGTGACCAGGTCAAAGTATTTGGTTTCTCCGTTTGAGGTTATGCAATGAAAGGTAGCATGGGTGACATGAATGACACGTGTATCTACGGAAAGGTATTGGTCTTTGGGAAACACCATGAGTCCTAGTAGGCATATGGAAAAGGCTAGGGGTCAGGTGGCCTCCTAATTGGCATAAGTCCAAAACTCGACTGAATGCTCTACATACTCTCGTTTGGACCCAAAACGATTGTAAAGCTCTCTAAAGGCTACGGTTGGACCGGAGCTCAATTGGCACTAGCTAGGATAATAGCTTTATTATCTTATCGGGAGTGGGCCTATGTGGGACCAAGAGGTTATGGTCAGGTTTATTTCTCCTAGCTAGGACAATGGTTTATCACATAAGTCACAATCATGTTTCCATATAGCAACTAGTTGGATGCAGTGTCGTCAGGTCATAGACCGTCAAGACACGAAGTAGTCACCTAATGGGTCCAGATACATCTAAAATATTTGAACCCGTCTAGGTAAGCATGCGCTAGTTCAGTAAGTATTTGGCTTCACTCTATCGTAGGCAAACTAGAGTCATTTTCGAATGACTGGGGACTCGAGCAGACTACTCGAGGTGAACCGTTGTCAACTGTTAGACGACCGCGAACCAACTTCGTCTTCAATGTGTTCCAAAGAAATATTTTTTATTTTTTACTGGAGGACGATTGTGAAACCGCATAATCGTCTTTGTGCACTAATGCAAGTGTGTGTACGTGTCATTTGGCGAAATCATGAAATGCATAAAATGACAGTTATATTTGCGAAAAGTAAACACATTGGAAATTTGTAGCAATTAAAATATGTTGTATTGGAACTCTTATTGTTAGAACCTAGGATATTCCCCAGCAGAGTCGTCATCTGTTACGGTTCACTTTTACGCGAGGCATAAAAACTACTAAGAGGTTGTTGGAACTCTATGTCGGATATTTGTTTTAGAGTCGCCACCTAATTTATAGTGAAATGCAAAAAATCGGGTAAAAAGGTTTATTAAAAAATCTGCAAAAATCCTTTTTAAACTAGAGTTTAATGTAAGGGTTCTGGTAATCCTCCGGGGAAGGTGTTAGACACCCGGATATTAAGGATCCGTGGAATACGGTTGACCTTCGGGTTCTATAGCATATTTAATTACTAAAAATTGCCTTAAGAGTGTTTATTTTCTGCAAAATAGTATGTCATTTCATTTTTTTCATTTTTCTAAGTTAAAAAGGGTTCTGAAAATCAAAGAGTTGAGTTTCGTTTAGAAAGATTCATATAAGGTTTTAGCTAATCCATTTCTGGACTAAGATACACCCAAGTTTCAAATTGAGTAGAATCCCACAAAAATTAGTTCGGTGAATAGTCTCAGTTTCCTTATATGTTTTGAAAAAGTCCTTTGAAAAAGAGTATAGTCCCTTTAGAATAACATGCTAATATTATTAGAATTGAAATACAAGTCCTTTTCTTTTATTATCTTGAAGGTCAACCGTATCCAACCAATACCTTCAACTCAAGTCTTTAAAGGGCCTCTATTACATTTTTTAGAAATTACCTTAGTTGGGCTTGGCCCAAAAATAGTCCTTATGGGGTTTTATTATTACAACCCGCAATTCTTCGTGCGATCGAACGTATAGTTAGTAGATTTGAGCTCCAGCAACCCAAGACCCTTACCGAGGGTCATGTATGACTTATATGAGTGTTACAGAGATATACAGAAGGTCAGAATTTAATTGAATTAAAGGAAGTATATATCTCGGTAAAGTTTGATGAAGATCAGGTGATACGCTAAGCATTCCACCCCAAAAAAGACGATCCAATTCGCAGATCATGTCATGGATAAGACCTTCATTTTCCTCCCCCCACTACCCCAATATGTGTTAGGTTCTGCGCCAGCATAAGGGTTTCTGTGACGCAAAACCAGCCGCACATCAGAGGCGGTGGATGGCTCTATAAATAGCCTTGAATAGTGGTCACCTCATTTCATCTCCATTTCGACCCAAACTTTTCCCAAACACTCTCAAAGACATCATTAGGGTTATTAGATCATCAAGGAGCAATCCCATATCAATTCAAAGGCAAATCTTTCATAGATCGTCACTACAAAGCTTGGGAATCTCCATAGGAGTAAGAAGGAATGAAGGATCCTCTTGGTGTTTGGAAAGAGGTTCATGGTGCAAGCTTTCTTGGCTGAGTTAAGGTGAGTTATTGATGTTCTTGATAATCTTAAGCTTCTCATAGACTTTTTTAGAATTATGGATGAAAGAAACTTGTGATAATTGAGCTAGAACTCTATGAAAGAGTTTCAATGAATCTTGGATAGTTTTTGAGTAACTTTGATATGATTATGACTTGTAGTTGAAAGACATTGTGCTAGAAATCATGGAGTCTATATTGTTGTTGTTTTGGTTATAATTATGGTTGTTGTTGTTATAGGGGATATGAGCACTAGAAGTTGTGGATTATTTATGATGATCTTATGGTTGTTGATATTGTTGTATTGTTGTTGTTCTTATGATTATTGATGTTGTGTTTGTTGTTGGTGTTATTGGCGTGGTGTTGAAGGGGAATAGATGGAATGGATGGTATCCATGAACATAATATCTAGAGAAATATGCACTTTAGGTATTCGTTAAATTGTGCTAGCAAATCGATTCTTAGCTTGTCGATCGTATCTTAATCTGAAATCTCTTTATTGTGTAGTTAATAACTCGTAAAGTATCTGGGGGTTCGCAAGACATTACAAACTAATCAACGCAGGTATGTAAGGCTATCCCCTTATTTCAGAAGCATGAAATCCAAAGTGTTTATCATTTTCAAAAGAAATGCCAAAAACTTCATTTTATTCGTATATCGTTTATCCCCTGTCGGGAGTTGTTTCTTGTTATTGTTGTACTCATAATTATTGTTGGTTGGTTGATTTTCCACAATATCATAAGCCTCCAAAAAGGGGTATTCCAAAGAGTTAATTGTCAAGTCGACCAAGAGTCGTCCCAAAGTAAAGCCAAATGGTTCTGAGTTCCAAAAAGGCCACAAGTGCCATTGTTATCACAATACAATATTCACACCACCGAACCTATGCTGGTGGGTAGTTATATATATATATATATATATATATATATATATATATATATAGTATCTATACCACCATTGCGACTAGCCGGTGAGAAGTTTCACATGTACATTATACACATCACGTCGCGCTATAGTCGGCTGGGCTAGGCACTTATATGTGCATCGATACATACACCTCAGAGTATACCTGAGGGAAGTGACATATTACACCTTGGGTTATAAGCCAAAGGCAGATTACAAACCACAGTTGTGATACACAGAGTTCAGTATAGTTTCAGAGTTTCATTATTCATCCTATGTGGCATACATGTTAATAAAGTATCAGATTACTTTATGCTCTTCTTTATAACTTATATTTTTCATATTTCTTTTCATGATTTACATACCGGTACATTTCTTTTGTACTGACGTCCCTTTTGCCGGGGTACTGTGTGTTCATGCTGCAAGTTTTGATAGGGGCTCTGCTAGACCACCTTAGTAGGAGATGTTTTGTTCAGCCGTCAGTGAGTAATCTTCGTCTTTCTCGGAGCTTCCTGGTTAAATTTCGAGTATGTTTTGTATAGTTATGTACATAGTGGGTAGGTCGGGGCCCTGTCCCGACCATATAACAGTACATATACTCGTAGAGGCTCACAGACTTGTCTAGTATGTACAACTATTGATGTATGGCTTTGTCAGCCAGGTTATATTTTTTTTACTTGTGTTGTGACCTTGTCGGTATTGTTTTGTACATATGTTGGGTTGATCCCTCTTGTTCAACCCCAGAGGTTGTATTACGATTTGTCCTACAGATTGTAGCCTTGTCGGTCGGAATTTCTACTTGTATAGAAGCTTGGTTATCAAAGTGGTATGCTCGGGCCATCATGGCACCAGTGTCGGCCACACAACCTAGTTTAGGGTGTGACATTTGTAAACTTGGACATTTTTCATTCAAAATCAGTTTTGAAACCCAAGTTTTTATCAATATTCTAATTTCCTTTCTCTTCGAAGACGGTCCAGTTTTCACTAAAAAGCAATCTAGTTTTCTTTTAATATAGCAACAGTTTATTTTTTGCATCCAAAACAATCTGGTTTTATCAAAATAATCTCATTACAAGACAAATTTATTTAAATCTGAAACTTTTAAATATTTAGATAAAATCAGTTAGTTTAATCAAGTGAAATACAAGCTGATTTTGAAAACACATTTTGGGACTCTATCCTTTCTAAACGACGTAAGTATTGTTTTTACTGAATCCTAGGTCATAAACATAGGGGTTCCAATAATCATCAAGTATTTTATACATTATAATATAATAGATACAATGCGAAAAATTTTAAAAAAGAGAAGAGTTAGGCTGGTGAGTCTACCAAGCCCAGCTATTATTATATTCACCCATAATTTGGGCTTCATGTGATCCTACCAGCCTGGACGCAATGAAATGAAGTGGTTGGGTCTTTGACCCAACTAGTTTGATAGTGCAGCAACCCAAATGGCCCACGTCCCATGCGTGTTGAGGATGAGAGGATAAAACAAAAGTACCAGTTAGAACGCACCCATGCTCATCTAATTTAAATACATACTAATATAATAATTTACAAAAAAATAAGACAAGCAAAAAATATCCATGATCCAGAATGAAATCGCAAGGCTCAGCCCAATATCTAACAGATGCAATATATAGACATGACAAATGGGCTGAGCCCAAATCTTAGATAAAAGCCGTATATTCACATAAATAACAAGTGTGGGCCTGGCCCAAGCCGGTTTACGGCAATCACGAAATTATATAGCAAAGGCATAAATGGGCCAAGCCTAGAACTTACATCAAATAATCAGGGGAGAAGTATTTTAATCATTGGGGAATTGGGTCAGGCCCAATAGGCAAATTAGACAAAGTAGCTTAGATGATATACATGAAGATATATTTGGCTCGTATACCTAGTATACCAAGTATACTTAGTATACAACCTGTATATCTTGGTGTATATCACACATATATCCTAAACCTAAGGCACAACAGAGGATATTGAAAATAGCTGAGATGTACATGCAAATATACAAGCAAAACAGGTTCCTAATTCCCCTCTCTTAGTATTTTTTTAAGATAAATATCCCCAACATGGTTTCCAGTTGCAATTAAAGGCTCAAACCAATGTATATATAGCAAGACAACAACTATAGATGCACACAAGATGATAGACACTTTCATGACATCTCCCAATTTCAAGTTCAAACTACAGGAGCCAAGGTTTAATACATAAGGACAATATAGTATCATGGAAGAGCTTATCCTATTTTTTGTACCTCCTGCTTAACTATTCTATAATTAAATTGAGCTATTCTCCTCTATTAAGATAGGTAACACTTAGATGACCAAAAACCAAATAGAGGAAGGCCAAGCAAAGCAGGTTGAGAGCATCCCAAATTAGGCTACGTGATTTAGACTTTAGATTAGCAGTTTTAGCATGGATATACAAGCATATGTAATCAAAATACCTATTATGACACTATGACACAGTCCCATATCATTTTTAGCTTCTTAAAGGTTTTAACATTCATGCAAACTGAAGTAGGTACATGCAAACATGGTCATGAATGATGTTTGAAACTAAAACAGGTGAACTGACATAAAACAGAAACACTTAGACTGAATGAGGTCATATCAAAGTATTTAGGTAGTTACTTGGTATAGATTATTAACAAGGATTCCAAGATGGACATTAATAACTTAACATACTCCATTACAGGGGTCAAAACAAGCATATACATAGCTTAAATTAATCAAGAGATATAGATGCAAGTATGTCAGTTTATAAAACATCTGAATTTAAGCTAGCAGGTTCTTAGGGATCATTTTAACTTAGACTAAGTTCAGATTTTAGCAAGTAGTGAGTATAAGCTAACACAAGATGAGCACAAATAAGCATTTTAACCACACTAACTAGATACCAAGCCCAAACCACCCCAACATGCACATGATTTGATAAAACATAAAAAAATAGACTCACTAACACCTAAGAGGAATTTCTGAGTCCATACCTACCTCATTTTAACCCTTTATCCTTATTGACACATAACAGATTGAGCTAGAGCAAACTTACTTTTATTTTTTTAACTAAAATTGATCTCATACCAGAGTGTAGATGATTCGAAGGACTAAACTACTTTGTTATCTCAAGAAGTCATGTCAAAACTATCATTCTACATCAGATTTTAGCTTATGCTTATCTAAAATAAGCCTTGAATGATGTATATAGGTTTAAACAGTCCAAGCATGAGACTGGATATGTTATTTTAGTTATCCTAATGTCTACATGTTGCTCCTAAGCTCATTTTTAGAACAAATTTATACCACACCAGAAACTATCACTTAGCTACAAAGTAAGTAAAACAAATAGACATACCTCACGTTCAAGATCATCAAGCTCACCTATATTAGTACTAAGCTTTCCTAAAATATTGATGACCGTATTTGGACTAAGCTTAATCATAATTCAACTTAAACAAGTATGTATATTTCACAAAGGATGATAATTTAAGTCCATTCTTGACTTAAACAAACTTAAGATTAGTTAATGAACACATTCACCTCACATAATCAACTACACATGATCGTATAATCACATTTACCAAACTGCTACGTGATTTTCCTAAGTAGCTATATGTCACGACCCAAACCGGAGGGCCGCGACGGGCACCCGGATCCCACCCGTCGGATACCGCCATTCGTATATTTAACATCTAATCGTAATTAATTACGGACTAAGCCGAAAGAAAATTATGAAAATCAGGTAACCATCTTATATATACACATACCCATACCAAGGCCGACAATGTCATACAAGACCAATATCCACAGGACACCTGTCTATAAGCCTATAGGAGTAGAAACATCAAAGGTCGGGACAGGGCCCCGCCATATCCATATATACAAGCAAAAATGTACTGTACCAAAATTAGACCAACACTCTGAACAAGAGGAGTGCTCCAAAAATCCGTTGGATTCACAATCAACTAATGTGAACCGTCACCTTCGTTAACTAAATCTGCGGGCATGAAACGCAGCGTCCCCCGACAAAAGGGACATTAGTACGACTGATGTACTGAGTATGTCAGGCATGAATAAGATCATAACAGCGATATACCAATAACTGAAACAGAAATAACTGACCAACAGTAAATGCCTCTGAGGGCCCTAACATATATGCCTAAATGTCATGCACAATGCGGTATACATATACATCGGCCCCATTGGGCATCTTCCTTACCATAACAGCCTCTATGGGCATCATTTCATGTCGGCCTCTGTGGGCATAATATGTCTAAATGTCATGCACAATGCGGTAAATACATATATACTGGCCACACAAAGGAATCTTTCTCCCTATAATATATATATATATATATATATATGTATATATATATATATATATATATATTGACCCTTAATCAGGCATCTTCTTTCATTAAGTCACACATGCTTTATATATATATATATATATATATATTGACCCTTAATCAGGCATCTTCTTTCATTAAGCCACACATGCTTTATCATATCCCAACTGATCAAGTGGTCTGCATATCCCGTTTCCGGTCCCCAATATACGGTCTTGGGTAAAACATGAACGCAATGCAAATGAAAATGTATGAATCACAATAAAATATCCTGAATGACATGATTTCCTTGTACCTTCGGTTAACGCCGTAAATATTAACATCTTTTCCGTATGCCTTAATAAGGACTTAGGAACATATTTAGACATGATTTTAACATAGGAATAAATAATATGAATATTCTTAACTACTAGGAGTAGATTAATTTATGGAATAATATCATGGTTATATTTTGTTACATGGAACATGTCAAAAGAAAGAAATAATTTGTCTCAACATACCTCAATATTAGGGATTAATCACAACCTTAAGATGTGAGCTCATGGAAGGAAAATGGGGCGTAACAACAGTCATAAGAACAAGGTCTAGACTTGGGCATTGGTATATTTTCTGAAATGAAGTTTCACTTCCTGAATGAAAATGGATAAATTGGAGTGTTTCTTTTGTCTTCAAGAAAGAATTCTCAACAAGGATATGCTTATTAAATAGTGTGAATGCTACATTAGCATTAATAATAATTCATGATTTGGTATCCCACTCAAGTTATTCTTGGCGGTGGAGTCCTTCTTTTCACGCCACCACCTCAACAACATGCCACCGTGCTCCGTTAATTAAGTGACATGTTCTGTATAATTTATCAATCACATACATAATTAATTATGTGATCCCAATTCACTTAAATCTTGATAACTTATAAGACCTTCATATACTCAATGTCATAATTTCCTACTATGACATTAGTCCATAACCTCTTTGTGCACGCACCAAATTTATTTCCGCTTCCCGTCGTCACATTTGTTACGTCCAAAATCATTTCGGGGTTTTATCCTTTTATATGCTAAACTCTTTATTAGCGTACATAAATATAACATAAATTTTTCCAATGCTCGGGTCTATTTACACACGCCTACCGATTATATAAATGCTTAGCGATTTAGACCGTAACCCGAAAGTACGGGATGTTAGATCATTCCCCCCTTAGAAACATTCATCTTCGAATGTTGGGGTGACATATATGATCCTTGTCGCGTAACCAGCAAATACAACTACCTTCATACACCACTACATCAGACCTCTTATACTCCCTTCCTGAACACCCGAGAATCGCCACCTTTGACCGAAGAGTTCCTTCTGTCCCTCATCCACCATTGATCCTTACGCCGTTCTAGAATGATCATACATTCATATCATTTCGTTAACTATTTTTCATATTCCTTACCACCATCATTTGATTGTTCCATACTTCTCGTCCTCAATGGTCAGCACAACACTCGTATTTACACTCAATCCAACTTCAATCTCGCTGCTAATCATAATCCTTTTGGAAGAAGGTACTGTTGTAATCGTAAATATGATAAGGTCTACAAAGAAAATCCTTATAATCTTCTACGTTCCGATGCTTAGTACTTCATTTACCTTACTAAACATTTCGCTTTCTAGGCTTGCATTATTTCTTCCATCTTTCGTATATGAGTGAGACAACTTCTCATAATCACGAATTTTAACAATAATACTGCCCTTTTGGCATATCCACCGTCTTGGTAGAAATCGCTCATTTACTAGCTACGAGTACAAACTAACCGAAGTCTTTTTGGTAACCGATGTTACTGAAACGGTACAAGGCGCGAGTCAAACTTGAATTTCTAAGACTCAGCTCTACTGCACGATTTATGAGATGAAAGAATGGAAATCATCCCTAAAATGTCAAATAGCCTCCTGTTTATAAGTATGGTGCACAACATACCCATAAACAAGACTCTACTAGACACGGCTTATAGACTCCCAAGGACAGACATTCTTTGATATCAAGTTTGTCACGACCCAAACCGGAGGGCCGCGACGGGCACCCGGATCCCACCCGCCGGGTACCGCCATTCGTATATTTAACATCTAATCGTAATTAATTATTGACTAAGTCGAAAGAAAATTATGAAAATCAGGTAACTATCTTATATATACACATACCCATACCAAGGCCGACAAGGCCATACAAGACCACTATCCATAGGACACCTGTCTACAAGCCTCTAAGAGTAGCAACATCAAAGGTCGGGACAGGGCCCCGCCATACCCATATATACAACCAAAATGTACTATACCAAAATTAGACCAGCACTCCGAACAAGGGGAGTGCTCCAAAAATCCGTTGGATTCGCAATCAACTAACGTGAACTGTCACCTTCTTTAACTGAACCTACGGGCATGAAACACAGTGTCCCCCCACAAAAGGGACATCAGTACGACTGATGTACTGAGTATATCAGGCATGAATAATATCATAACAACGATATACCAATAACTGAAACAGAAATAACTGACCAACAGTAAATACCTCTGAGGGCCCTACCATATATGCCTAAATGTCATGCACAATGCGGTAAACATATACATCGGCTCCGTTGGGCATCTTCATTACCATAACAACCTCTGTGGGTATCATTTCATATCAGCCTCTGTGGGCATAATATGTCTAAATGTCATGCATAATGTGGTAAATACATATATACTGGCCATACAAGGACATCTTCCTCCCCACAACATATATATATATATATATATATATATATATATATATATTCCCTTAATCGGGCATCTTCCTTTATTAAGCCACACAAACTTTATCATTATCATATCCCGGCTGATCAGGTGGTCTGCGTATCCCGTTTCCCGTCCCCAATATATGGTCTTGGGTAAAACATGAATGCAATGCAAATGAAAATGCATGAATCACAATAAAATATCCTGAATGACATGATTTCCTTGTACCTTCGATTAACGCCGTAAATATTAACATATTTTCTGTATGCCTTAATAAGGACTTAGGAACATATTTAGACATACTTTTAACATAAGAATCAATAACATGAATATTCTTAACTACTAGGAGTAGATTAATTTATGGAATAATATCATGGTTATATTTTATCCATTTTATATGCTAAATTCTTTATTAGCGTACGTAAATATAACATAAATTTTCCCAATGCTCAGGTCTATTTACACACGCTTAGCGATTTAGACCATAACCCGAAAGTACGGGATGTTAAACTATCATATTCAACAATCCTCAAATTACTTAAAATAAGTTCATTAACATACAAATGCACTAGAAATCACATAGTTTAACTAAAACTTAATTAAAACAACAAGAAATTTTACAGGAAAGGAGATTACCTCTCTTAGTGGAAGCCTAGGGTCGAGGTTGGGGGTTGATTCTTCACTTTCACGCTCGATCACACTCACACACACACAAAAGAGAATACAATTTAAAACTGGAGACTAATTTCAAGACTTAGGAATCCACTAAAGGGCTTGGAATCCACTTCACTCAAAATTAGTCAAATTTAGATAGAAAATTAGCTCTTAAGAATATAAAAGCCTATATTTTCCAATCCAGGACCTTGAAAACTTATTTGATAATAAGAGGGTGGCATTCAATTTATAGGAACCCCCAAACCCTATAGTTGAAGATTAAAACTGATGTGGGAGAACAAATTGAGGGAAAATTTACTTTCAAAAGTTCTCAACCAATCAAATTGCAGAGTTTGAAAATAAATGAGATAAGAAATCATAAAATCGCAGCAGAAAAAGCATAGAGAGAGACAACATCACCTCTTCGATGGGGTGGCGGCGTGAAGTGGTCAACTGGTGAGATAAAGGCAAGAGCATTAATTGCTCCCGCCTAAAATTGGTGAACAGGTTTGTGCGAAGCATAGTACACTGTACTTTTGCCATGTATGGCATCGGACAAGACAACAAAGAGGAACTTTGGATTCCTTCATCACAAAAAGCAAGAAAATGGGGAATTAGGGGTGGGTTTGGCTTATGCGTAATAAAAGAGCATTGGATCGGGTCACAGTCCAGACCCGACCTATTTGGGTCATTCCCGACCATTTTAAATGAGAAAATGGATGGCCCAATTTCATTCTTTGATTTAAATTAACATCACTGGTCACTGTTTGCAAATGTGGCCATTTTTTAAATTAGAAAATGGCCAAAATAATTTCAAATTCTAGCTGAACTAAGTCATAAGCTTCAATTTGTCCGTAAATTTGACATTAATTGGACATTGAAATTTTTAAATCATGCAAAATCTTTAAAAAAAAAAGTGAAAATTATTTGAAATTGAATGTAGCTTGATTATTCTATTTAATTAAACAATTTTCCCAATTTTGACGGAATATAATATTGATCATTTTAATTTGAGAATTTAAGCAGTTAATTGCGTAATTATCTTTACTTTAATTCAAAAGGATCATTACAACTTTACGTTCTTACTTCTCTCTCTAAAAATACACTCTAGCTTCTCTCTATGACTACTAACAACACTATTCCTATTCAGCCACCAGACCCACCGATAAAACCAACAAAAATAAGCTAACTCACCCTACCCTACCACCCAAACACAATAACAGTAACTTGGAATCAACTATAATGGATACTTTAGCTGGTACTCCCACCATTGACACCTTCTCTACCACCCCTTCCGACACCAAAATCTTCATCAAAATCGAAAAAATCCATGAAATTGCCCTACCATCCTAAATTCAAAACATAACTGAACACCTAGATCAAATCAACAACAATCAAAATCCAAACCCCTCTCTGCCCAAAATTTCTTCAAACTTTGATCGACACCAATCCAAAGATTTAGACCCAACCCAACAACATATGCAAACCCTAAATAAAAACCTCCAGTTGAAAACCAACATTCTTAAACAGTCTAAAGATATCGGCCATGGGGGGAATACTCTTACGGGGGAAATAATTATACCAAACCGCTGATTTCTAAACAAACTTTTGCTGCCACCGTTCATGCTAAACTTCCTTTGATGAATAGTGGGGATACTTTAATAGAGATTAAACATGGAACTCATCTAGGGAAACCTGCTATGTGTTTCAATGCTATGGATTACTTTGTGAATCTTGCTATGGAATGCAGGCTTACTATTATTGGGAAGTTCTACCGCAATGAACCAATGATGGATGAAATTAGAACATCTTTTGTCAGCTAATTTCAACTATCTGATAAAGTTACTATATCTTACTTTGACACTAAGCATGTTTACCTATATTTTAAAAATGAAGTAAACTACAATCATATTTTTATGAAAGATTTTATTGATATTGGGAATGCTCCTATAAGAATCCTTAAATGGACTACTGATTTTAAACTAGAGGAAGAAACATCAATAGTTCCAGTATGGATTTTAATCCATCAGCTCCCATGACATTTGTTTAAATGGGAAATTGTCTCTAGACTTGTTACAGATATTGGTAGAATTGTGGCTCCAGATCAGACTATATACTCAAAAAGTATAGGAAATTTTGTAAAAATTAAGGTGGAAATTGATCTCTTGAAACCTAGACTGGACCAAATTTGGTTGGGTTTTAAAAGATTGGATGGCTCAGATGATGGCAAATGGTTGGATATTGAATATGATAAGCTGCCTAGATATTGTTTATATTGCAAAATTCAAGGGCATTATGAGAGTCAATGCAGGAATAAAGTGAGAGATGAAATGATTAAGGCTCAAAGGGATGAACAAGCCAAAAAGGAGTAAAAAAAAGACAAAGATAAAGATGATGGCTTTCAAACTGTGAATAGGAAGAAAAGGACCAAAACTAGCATGGTCAACAACCTGATAATACCAATAAGAATTATGAAGGGTACAAACATTCCAGCAACCATGAAGAGGTGCAACAGATGACAAATGTGCAAAAAACAAATAATCCTACTAGTTATGATAATACCAACAAGCATTCCAAACTGAACAAGAGCATAACTATAAGGGAGCCAGAAAATAATCCTAAACATGTGAAAATCCTTGAGGTACCTAGCAAAGGAAAAGGGAAAATTGGGGAAGAAATTCAGACTGAAAACAGGAATCAACAGGAGGAGAAAATCTGGGAGAAGGACAAAAGGAAGAAGAAGCGGAGATACAAGAGCAAAAACAACATGAAAGGAAACAACAATGATCAAACATCTACTGAAGAACACCATCCAAATAGTTTTTATGAGAAAGGCCAAATTAGTGGTATCAAAAATAATAATGTCCAAATTTTCAGTCAGAAGGACAATAATCAAACGAACCTACCACAAAATATAAATATTGAGAATATGACCATTCAAAATGAGAACAAAGTTGAAAATAGTGAAGACGATGCAGAAATTGACAAGCAAGAAGCTCAGCACAATATTGAGAATGAAAAGGATTACCCCATTGATCCTGGAGAAGTGCAAAATAATTATCTCAAACTCATCAGTGAAACAAGGTTAGAAGAAGATCAAGGCAGTGAAGGGTTTACATTAGTAGGCAAGGGCAATCTAATTTATCTAGTGAAGAAGAAGGAGAAGAGTATGATGAATCTAAAGATCATGACTATGAGGAAGAAATGAGTTCTAAACATAGTGATGAGTTTGCCAGTGTTGAAAGTGAGAGCTTCAGTGGTGATGATGAAATTATTTATCATGACAAGGATGACTCAGCTAGTGATGATCATGATGTTGTTCTAGTGGAAACTATCTGCTCCCAATCCCTAGTGGAAGTAGATGTTACCTCAAATCTGAAATAAATCTCTCAAATCAACCATATATCTCCTAGGGGCAGAGGAAGAGGAAGAACCAACAATAGAGGAGAAAGGCAAAATACCAGAGAAATGGGTGGAAGGTACAACAATCAAAAGGGAAATGACCATAACCAACTTTTTAATGATGTATAAATCTATATTTTGGAATATTATAAACATTAATTCTGGTGGTGCTTTTGAAAGATTGAAACAAATTATCAGACTTTAAAAACTTTCTACTATTACTATCAGTGAGCTGATTTCTACAATGCTGATCAAATTGACAAATATAAGACGATGTTGGGTTATGCTAATGCCTATTCTAATTGCAATAGTTAAATCTGGTTATTCTGAGATGAGTCTTTTAATTGTAGTGTGGTAGAAGATATTGATCAACAGGTCACTTGCAAGGTCAACTGGATGTGTAATACTATCCTTACTACTATAGTCTATGCCAAATGTGATGCTTTATTGAGAAAAAGATATCTCTGTGAACTATAACCTTCCTAGGCACATAACTGGTGATTTTAATTGTATTACTGATCCTGAAGAGAAATTTGGTGGAATTCCTCATAGAATGTCCAAGAGTTTACCTTTTCTTTAGTGTATCATGGATTGTGAACTGATTGACCCTGATTACTCTGGCTCTACTTTTACTTGGTGCAATGGTTGGGCACCTGAGAATAGAGTTTAACAAAGGCTTGACAGAGTTTTGGTAAATCATAACTGGATGAATCTCTTTAACTCTACCAATGTTAATCACTTAATAAGAACAAGTTTTGACCACTTCCTCATCTTAGCTATTGCTAGTTCCACTCAAAGGACCCATGTCAAGTACTTTCGATTTCTTGATTTGTTGACTGAAGAGGAAAATTTAAGGAGGTAGTGAACCAAGCCTGGAATATGGAAGTGCAGGGATCCCCGATGTGAAGATTTCACTTGAAGCTATAAAATACTTGCAGAAAGCTCTCTGTGTGGTCAAGGAATTTAGTTGGTAACATTTTTGATAATGTTACCAATTTGGAAAACAAGGTTGCTGATATGGAAAATTTGATCCTAAATGATAACTCTGAGAATAATAGAGCTTTTCTTAATCACACTAATGCCTTTCTCATCAGAGCTTACAAAAAAGAAAAAGCATACTGGAAATAGAAATCTGAAATTCAATGGTTTATTGAAGGGGAGGTCAACTCCAAGTTCTTTTATTCTATTATTAAAGGAAGAAAGAAGTGGTTGTCCTTGAAAAAGATGAGGAAAGAAGATGGTTCTTGGATTGAAGGAGATGATGCAATTGCTAATGAAGAAGTATCCCTTTTCATAAATAATTTACTAAAGATGTTTCTAATCAGAACTATTCTATTCTCAATTGTATTCCTAAAATTATTACTGACTCTGATAATGAATTTCTCACAACCAACCCCTCAATGGAGGAATTGAAAGAGGTTGTGTTCTCCATGAGCTCCCACAGTGCACCTGACCCTGATGGGATATCTAGGAAATTCTGTCATAGTTGTTGGGATATTATAAAAGATGATCTTTTACTAATGGTTATTGAATTTTTTGCAGGTGGTCAAATTCCAAAATCTATAACTCATACTAATTTTGTTTTAATTTCCAAAGTGGATTATCCTCATTCATTCACCAAATTAAGACCAATTATCTAAGCAACTTTTCAGTCAACATAAATTCTAAACTGGTGAACCAGAGACTGAGCTACTTCATGCATAAGTTGGTGTCTCCTAATCAAACAGGATTTATCAAGGGAAGATCCATAACAGAACTATCATGCTTACTCAAGACATGGTCAATAATATTAATAGACCATCTACATATGGAAATGTGGTGATTAAATTAGACATGACAAAGGCTTATGATATAGTGTCATGGGAGTATTTATGCAAAGTACTCAGATAATTTGGATTTGCTGAAAAGTGGATTGATAATGTTTGGAGACTTATCACTAATGTATGGTGTTCTGTCAATATTAATGGGGCCAGACATGGATTTTTCAACTCTACAAGAGGCATCAAACATGGAGATCTACTCTGTTCTTCGCTCTTTGTTATTGGAGCTGAATTATTTACTAAAATAATGGATTGTCTAATGCATACTAATTGTATTCATTTCACTGTTGATAATAATGGTCCTAATATTTCCCATATTTTTATGCAGATGACACTATCCTTTTTTCTTCATATGAACCTCAATCTATTGGACTGTTGGTGGATAAATTAGGAAAATATGAAGATAAATTTGACCAACTGATCAACAAAAACAAATAAGGCTTCTATGTTACTTTTAATGATGATGATACTAGGATCAATGTTATCAAAGAAGTTGCTGGATTCAACTACTATCAGTTTCCTATGCAATACCTTGGATGTCCCATTTATGTTGGGAGGAAGAAAGTTGTTTATTTTCAACAACATGGTTGCTAAAGTGGCCAAAAGACTTCAAGGATGGCAAGGAAAGCTTTTATCTTATGGAGGAAAGGCAATCCTCATTAAGTCGGTTCTTCAAGCCTTGCCTCTTCACTTATTATCAGCAATTCATCCTCCAAAAACTGCTTTAGAGAAAATTGAGAAGATATTTGCTAATTTCTTTTGGGGCTTGGATGGGGACAGGAAAAAAAACGTTGGTGTTCCTGGAGTGACTTATGTTTCCCAACAAATGAGGGTGGTGTTGGTTTCAGATCTCTACTTGACATATGTAATACCTTTTCTGCTAAAATTTGGTGGAAGTCTAGGACACATAACTCCCTTTCTTAGATCTTTTTTAGAGGTTAAATACTGCAAAAGGTTTCATCCAGTTGCAAAGAAGTGGTCTTCTGGCCATTCTCATATATGGAAGAGACTTATGGATAACAAAGAGATGATTGAACCTTATATCTTATGGAAAGTTGGGAAATTTAATGTATCATTTTGGTGGGACAACTGGAAAGGTCTTGGTTAAGAATCCTAAAAAAACTGGTTAAGAATTTCTATTTAGCCAGTACTTGGAAGCAATACAAGTTACGAAGGATCCTCTTCCAGCAGGTGATCAATGTTATCACTTCTATTAATTTCTGTCCTGATAAAGATGATCATCCTATCTGAACATCTGATCTTTCTGGAAAATTTAATAGCAATTCAGCTTAGAACCTAGTGAAGAAAAGAAATCCCATTACTTTGTCCAGTTCCAAGACATGACTTAAAAAAGTTCCTTTCAATAATTATTTCTTCATGATGAGGGCTCTCCTGAATAGAAGTCCTACTAAAGAAACTGTGAAAATATTTGAGATTCATCTCCCAGCTATTTGTAGCTGCTATAATAATCACAAGATTGAAATCACTAAGCATTTACTAAGTGAAGGACAGATTCCATCATAGGTGTGAAATTTCTTCTGTAATTCATATGGTATAAAGCAAGTCCATGGACAAATTAGGATGACTAGTATGAATTGGTGGACTGCTAAAGATAAAATGAGGTCCATACATGCATTTTACAATGCCTTCCGATAGCTATATGCTGGGAGATATAGAAAAATAGATACAGGGCCAAATTTAATGACAAAAGAATGTCTACATGGTACATAATTCAACAGGTTAACAATCTCATCTTTTTATCGTCAAGACTCAATTTCCCGAGCTTCAACTCCCGAATTCTTGGCTGGAAAAATATGATATGGTGGAGAAGCTCAAAACAGTTACTATATCTCAGCTTGTTTTCTGGATTAAACCTTCTCATCTTTGGGTAAAGCTCAATGTTGATGGTTGTAGTAAGAGAAATCTGGAATCAGCAAGTGAAGGTGGTATTATAAAGGATCACACTGGTAATATGATTCAAGCTTTTGCTGAGTTCTATGGTCAATATAGTAACAACAATGCTGAAGCCATGGCAATGCTGAAAGGGGTGAAAATGTGTTTGCATGTCGGATGCCTTAATGTGGTGGTTGAGTCTGACTCTTTGATGGTGATTAACATTCTCAATGGGAAGCTAGAGCCCCCTTGGCAAATTAAGCAGATTATGGATCAGATAACAAATGTGATTGGGGCTGCTAATTTTGTTTTTAAGCATATTTTCAGGGAAGGTAATTGTATTGCTGACCTTTTTACTAATTTGGGAGAACATACCAAAACTTCTTCAATATTCACTGAAGCTATTTCCCTACCTCTTAAGGTTAGAGCTTCACTAAAGCTTGAAGTTAATGGACTCCCAAATTTCAGATTCAAAAGGAAAAAGAACAAGTTTATTGCTAATGATAGTTGACTACATCTATCTTCTTTTTTAATTGTTTTGCAACTTGTATATAGTATCCTACTACAATGATGAAGTTAATACTGAAAGAGAATAATCACTTGATTATTTTTATTAATGAAAATGTATATATATATAATATATAATATTTAATTAAGGAAATTAAATCTACCTTACAAAACTATAAGTTTTTTCTAATACAAGACTACTACCATAATTATACATGTACAAGAACTCTACTAATTATGGTACAATATATACAAAATATACTCATGTGATATACACGATCAAACTGTGTATAACAGATATGTTTCACACCCCCGCAGTCATAGCGGGCGGTTGTCGTATGCTGAGACTATCCCTAAAATCTTCAAACAGAATCAAGGGAAGACCCTTAGTAAAGATGTCAGCAATTTGGTACCGTGAAGGGACATGCAAGACACGTACTTGTCCATGAGCTACCTTTTCACGAACAAAGTGAATAACCATCTCGATATGTTTAGTGCGCTGATGTTGGACCGGATTCCCAGAGAGATAGACCGCATTAACATTATCGCAGTAGACCAATGTAGCTTTGTGAATAGCAAAGTGAAGCTCTAATAGGAGATTACGCAGCCAACATGACTCAGACACCACATTGGCTACCCCTCGATACTCAGCCTCCGTACTGGATCGCGATAAAGTAGTCTGGCGTTTAGCTGACCAAGAGACCAAGTTATCACCAAGAAACATACAATAACCAGATGTCGAACGTATGGTATATGTACATCCACCCCAATCAGCATTTGTATAAGACACAAGAGTAGATACAAAGGATGGATATAAGTGCAGACTATAATCAAGAGTGCCTTGAATGTAACGCACAATGCGTTTAAGAGCATGCATGTGTAGGTCCCTCGGATTATGCATAAATAAGCACACTTGTTGCACTGCATAAGTAATATAGACTGCGATAGTGGGAGGGATCCTCGTAAAGTGTGCTAGAATTAGCACTCAGCTTCGGTTTGGTATCAACCGGAGTAGGAGAGGACTTATATGATGACATGCCAGCTCTCTCAATAATCTCAGCCGCATACTTCCTCTGGGATAAAAATAGACCACCTGCATGACGAGTTACAAGCATACCCAAAAATAACTCAAGGGCCCCAAGTCTTTCATAGCAAATTCTGAACTGAGAAGAGACATGATAGACTTGTGCAGTTTATCAGAAGAGGCAGTCAATATAATACATCCACATATAATAGAATGTATACCAGAGAAGTACCACGACGATAGATGAACAGAGAATGATCTGACCTGTTGTAAGAAAACCCAATAGTCGACACATAATCTGCATACCTTTTATACCAAGCCCGAGGAGTCTGTTTAATCCCATATAAAGACTTCTTCAGCAAACAGACATGATTAGGATGATCGGGGTCCCTGAAACCCAAGGGTTGATGCATGTATATTGTCTCCTTGAGATCACCGTGTAAGAAAGCATTGTTCATATCCAGCTGATGAATGGGCCATGTTTTCGAGAGAGCCAAACTGAGAACAGTGTGAATGGTTGCCGGTTTGACCACCGGACTAAATGTCTCTCCACAATCCACATCAACCTGTTGAGTTTTTCCATCTTCTACAAAACGGGCCTTATGCCTCTCAAAACAATCGTCATATTTTTCCTTATGGGTAAAAATCTACATAGAACGAATAACATTGACACCGGGCAGACGGGGCACCAACTCCTACGTCTTATTTTCAGTAAGAGAATTATATTCATCTTCCATGGTCATTTTCCAATTCGGGTCATGAAGGGCAGACACTGGGTTACGTTGTAGGAGTGATTTAGTGACATTAGAATTGAGATTAAAATACCATTTCGGTTTAAAAATACCACGTTGGCTACGAGTAACGGGCCCCTTACTCTGAATAGAAGTGGACTGGACTTGGGTTGGTGTCAGGTCGTCTCGGGAATCCTGAATAATTAAATAAAATTATTGGAGGGTAAAAAATAGGTGTCAACAGTAGAAAAACAATGAAAAAGAGAAATATCATTAAGTTTTTTAAAACTGATTAACCGAACCAAACTCACCCAAACTGACAACAACCAAACCGATGGATATGTATTATACTTGGTTTGGTTTGGTTTTAATAATTAAAAAATCGACTACATTGGTTTGATTTTTGTTTTTACCAAAAACCGACCCAAACAGACCGATGAACACCCCAGGCAACACAAATAGTCGAGTTTACTGGACTCATCAGGTGTTTATGTGCATTAGCTCTGATGAAGAAGATCCTCAATTTTCAAATGATGAAGAATCCTTTGAATTCTCCACTGACGTAGAACCTTATTTGTTCTACACTGATAAAGAATATACTCAATTCTCCAGTAAATCATCAAGCAATAAAGATGAACCATCTGGAATAGAAAATACTCCACAGGTATATGTACATGTTATTTAAACAATCATTGTTGATTAAAATAGAATTGGCGAATTTCTTATGCCCTCCGTTGTTTATTAACCAACATGCTTATGTTTGGATTTGTCAATTTCTGTTACAATCTCATAAAGCAGATGAAGCTGAAGAAGCTAATGATGACACCAAAATGCTATCCATTCTTGTATGCGTTAAGCAAATAAACATATTAGGGTGTGAATTTAGGATTTCCACGAATGATTCTGTGTATTTTTCAACGAAGATGATGGTAAGATCTTCATTTGAAAAAATTCAAAGATTCGAAAAAATCGTTAGACGTATTGAGAATTCAAGATGACTTCAAAAAAGTTGCTTTGACCATTTCTTAAGGTTGTCAGACAAGTGTGGGCATCATTCAAGAGTCATCATCCTTATTTCTTTATGTTCGTTTCCTTTTATGATTTTAATAATATTTAAAAACATTCTGGAACAAAGTTAATAAAGCAACCTTAAAGTTCTACCGTCGAGAAAAATTCTTCTTCTTCCCTTCAATTTGCTATATTTTGGGACTAAGCGGGCTACTTGATGATGTTGCAATTGTAAGTTCTCTTAGTATTATTTTTATTTTTAGTTGAAATCTCTTCCGGACAATCTCGTAAAGAATGGATCTTGGGTCTAACTCAACCCCAAAAGCTAGCTTGTAGGGTGAGGATTGTCCAAGTTCATGTAAGGAGTCCAGGTTCCCATTCCATTTTCGATGTGGGACTCTTAACACTCCCTACACGCTCATACCTCTTTAACTGAAGCGTGAACAATATAATTTGGGGGCCCAACATCGGTAAACAAAGAAGTGGAATGGGTCTGGCTCTAATACCACGTAAAGAATGGATCTTGGGCCTAACTCAACCCCAAAAGCTATCTTGTAGGGTGAGGATTGTCCAACTCCATATAAGGAGTCCAGGTTCCCATTCTATTTCCGATGTGGGACTCTTAACACACCAATTTTCGTTTGCTAAAGTGAGTAGTCCCGTGCCTAATTCATACAATTTTTTGGATGATGACGTCTCCCCGTACATTATGCACCACGTAATGGGCGGATCCAGTGACCACGATCCACCAGCAGTCCCACAACATCCCACTGCCCAGCTTGTCCAAAGCCCAGCCATTGGGCCGGTAATCCAGCCCAATCCCTCACCTGCTTCAACTCCTGTTACTGTTCCGAGTCCAGTGTCCCGTGTTGGGCCAACAGGCCTACTGCATGCTGGCCAGTCCGTCCCCCATCTGAATTTTTCCCAAAATCCACCCAATTCTCCCCCGAGTCACACACCGGTCACTCGTAGTCAACGGGGTATTTTTAAACTAAAATGACATTTTAATCTAAATTTTAATGTCCTTAAATCCCCCTACCCCGTAACTCAGTGTCTGCATTAAATGACCAAAATTGAAAATTGGCTATGAACGACGAATATGATGCTCTTATTGCAAATAAGACGTGGGAGTTGGTACCCCGTCCTTCTGATGTTAATATTATTCGGTCTATGTGAATTTTTACTCATAAAGATAATTCTGATGGTTCTTTTGCGCGACATAAGGCTTGTCTTGTAGGTGATGGTAAAACTTAGCAGGTTGGTGTGGATTGTGGTGAGTCATTTAGTCTAGTGGTCAAACCGACTACCATTCGCACTGTTCTCAGCTTGGCTCTTTCGAAAGCATGGCCCATTCATTAGCTAGATGTGATTAATGCTTTCTTACATGGTGATCTTAATAAGACAGTTTACATGCATCAACCCTTGGGTTTTTGAGACCCCAAATATCCGCATCATGTCTGTTTATTGAAAAAGTCCTTGTATGGGCTTAAGAAGGCCCCATAAGCATGGTATAAACGATTTATAGACTATGTATCTATTATTGGGTTTTCTCACAACAGGTCTGATAATTCTCTGTTCATATATCGTCGTGGTACTTTCTTGGCATATATTCTCTTGTATGTGAATGATATTATTTTGACAGCTTCTTATGATGATTTACGCAAGTCTATCATGACACTACTCAGTTCCGAGTTTGCTATGAAAGACTTGGGGCCCTTGAGTTATTTCTTGGGGATTGTTGTCACTCGTCATACAAGTGAGTTATTCTTATCACAAAGGAAGTATGCCGTTGAGATCATTGAGCGAGTTGGTATGTCCTCGTGCAAGTCTACTTCCACCCCAGTTGATACTAAGCCCAAGCTGGGTGCTGCAGCTGGCTCACCTTACGAGGATCCAACCCACTATCGCAGTCTTGTAGGGGCTCTTCAGTATCTTACTTTCACAAGACCGTATATTACGTATGCCGTACAGTAAATGTGTTTTTTTATGCATGATACCAGGGTTGAGCACATGAATGCGCTGAAACGCATTATTCGATACATCCAGGGAACACTTGACTATTGCTTACATTTATATCCATCATCGATGTCTACACTTGTCTCGTATACAGATGCTGATTGGGGTGGCTGTCCATATACCAGACGCTCCACGTCTGGTTATTGTATATTTCTTGGTGATAACTTGGTCTCATGGTCTGCAAAGCGCCAGTCTACATTATCACGCTCCAGTGCAGAGGCCGAGTATCGAGGGGTAGCCAATGTGGTATCTGAATCATATTGGTTACATAATCTTCTTTTAGAGCTTCATTGTCTCATTCAGAAAGCTACCTTGGTTTATTGTGATAATATTAGTGCCGTCTATCTTTCTGTTAATCTTGTTCAACATCAGCGCACTAAATATATAGAGATGGATATCCATTTTGTTTGCGAAAAGGTAGCTCGTGGACAAGTACGCGTCTTACATGTCCCTTCCAAATATCAAATTGCAGACATCTTTACGAAGGGTCTTCCCTCGGTCCTATTTGAAGATTTAAGGGACAGTCTCGGCGTACGAAGACCGTCCGCTATGACTGCGGGGGTGTGAAAATATACCATAATATACATGCATCATATACACGGTATACTATCTTGTGTATACCGTGTATATCACGAAAACCCAAGATAATTGGGAGGTCGTGATATACTCGGTATACACACCGAGTATATGATGGTTTTGGTAATAAGTTTTTGTATATAATTAGCATTGTACACTTACTATAATTATAGAATTCTTGTACAAATAGAATAGGATTTTGAGAGTAGAATAGGAATAGAATTTTCCATATTATGAAAATGGTATATATACTCATTCATTAATGAAAATAATCAAAAAATTATTTCTTTCACTTTTTCTTACGGTTGAATTTTATGAAATTATTTAAGGTGTTTCTAAATTGATAAGGGTGGGTTCAGACTTTTGTTGTGGTCTGACGCCTTTGGGGTTAAAGTCGAAGAGGAAAAATCGTAAGGTCCAATAACATTGAGGTGGCTCTTAGAAGTCGGGCAAATATACATTGACAGTTAGGCTTAACCCGTAATAGGAGTGAATAGCTCTTGGACCGCTGGCGGTTCAACTCCAAAGGAGGTTCATTGTGTAACTTGCCTTAGGCGTTCAATTGTTGAAGGGTCTTTTGGTTAAATTTCAAGGGGACAAAATCGTGAGGCTCAAAAGCTAGAGGTGGCACAGAGGGGACTACCCAAAGCTGGCAATATCTTGATAGTTGGACGAGACAGTTCATTATCTACTTCTTTAAATATCAACACCATTTAAGAAAATCATATATAAGCTATTGATTTTGACTTGTATATATAATGCAAGTTTCCGACAAAGGGAATTGGAATAATCTTCTTGCGCTTCCTAACTCCGCTCCTGTTACCAAATACGTGAAAATATCATGAAACATCTATGTAAACATGTAAATATAGGAAACAATATATTCTCTACCCATAATTAGAATATTTCCATATATTGTGTAAATATAATTATGGTAAGACTAGGATTCCTCTTTTGTATAGGCTTAGAATTCCTATTGTATAAGAGATGAGTATTGTACTCTATATATACCTTGATATTAATGAAAGACTCCTCAAGGGAGATTAATATCATCTTACATGGTATCAAGAGCCAAATAAACAAAACCCTAAAAACCTTTCTCTTCCACACAGTGCCTCTCTCTACTGTAGCGACCCTCCCGGGTTTTCTTCTTGTTTTTCGGGTTTTGTTCTTCCTTTCTTCTCTTCTCTAAATGGCTATCCCTGATTCTTCCACACTTTCTGACGCCTCTACCTCCACAAATCCCACCACAAAGTCATCACCATCGTTTCATCCCGCCCTTACCGTTTCCAACATCAAGAACCATATTCCCATTATTCTTGATCAAGAAAACAACCAGTATTCTCCCTGGGTTGAACTTTTTCGCAATCATGCATGTCTCTATAACGTGCTTGACCATATTGATAACACTATTCCGCGCCTTACGGAGGTTGATGATTCTATCTGGCATCGTCTCGATGCCGGCGTAAACAATGGATATATGGTAGTATCTCTCAGGATTTCCTCCTTACTATCATGAAATCTGACTCCACAGCCCTTGACTTGTGGAATCGTTTGGAGGAAATTTTTCAGGACAACAAGCACACTCGTGCCGTGTATTTGGAAGAACAGTTCAACAAAACACGTCTTGAAAACTTCTCCAATGTCTCTGAGTACTGCAAGCAGCTTAAACTTCTAGAGGATCAACTCTCCGACATCGGCACGCCATCGCGGCGATAAAATGGTGCTACAAATGATTTACGGCCTTACTAAGGGCGAATATGATACTTTGGCCACCATTATTCAACAGCGAGATCCGCTACCGAAGTTTTAACAAAGCTCGCTCACAATTGTTGCTCGAAGAAACCCGTCGTGCTAAGCGGGATGAGCACGCCCAACAGGTGTTAGCCGTCGACACGCAACCCCAAGATCGACGCCACCGGACAACTCTCAATAGCGCAGTGACCGCAGCGAAGCGGCGGTGGAAAAGGCCGCGCGGTAGAGGAGGCCGTGGTCGTGGGTGCGGTCGCGGCCAATGTAACCAACACCAAAGAATATCAACAGAGATCGCAGAATAACTTCGCCGCGGCTCGCCAGCTGTTTGCCAGTGGCCAAGGCCTCAAAGCATGTAGCCGCGCCTGGGCCAGTAGTCGCGGCGCAAGTCCATTTCAATACCAAGAACCATATAATCAGATTCTTACCCCCGATTTGTTAGGCCCCGCTCCACCCCCACAACAAAGCCCACTTACGCAAGGTCGTCCCGCAGCCTCCTCCGCATGACACCCATCGAAGTTGGGTCAGCGCTCAAAGACTTATCTATGCAACACCGACAATACTTGGTACATGGACTCAGGCGCCACATCTCACGTCACCCAGTCTGCAGGTACTATTCCTAAACTGTTTTGTTTAAAGCATCCTCAATATGTTACAGTTGGTAGTGGACAACGCATTTCAGTTAAGGGTTATGGTACCTCATACACACAACCTCCTCATCCACCCTTCTCCCTAAAAAACACCATATATGCCCCACACATGATTAAGAACCTCATATATGTCCGCCAATTTACTCGTAATAACTCTCTCTCTGTGGATTTTGACCCTTTTGGTTTTACTGTAAAGGATCTTCATACGGGGACACCTCTTACGAGATGCAATAGCACGGGGGATCTCTATCCATTCACTTCCACCTCCGCTGCCAGATCTTGCTCTCCCGTCACTCTAGCGGATGTTTCTTCGTCAACTTGGCATAATAGGCTTGGTCATCTAGGAGCCCCCGTTTTTAATTTTCTTAGAGGCAACAATTTCATTGCTTGTAATGGGAAACTTGCCCAAAATTGTGTTTCTTGCTCTTTAGGCAAACATATTCGTCTTCCATTTAAATCATCTACTAGTGTTACATTTGCTCATTTTGATATCATACATGCCGATTTATGGACATCTCATAGCTCTAGTTCTCTCGGTCATAAATACTATCTTGTGTTGCTTGATGATTTTTCACACTACGCTTGGTTATACCCTCTTAAATTTAAATCGGAAGTGTTTGTCAAATTTCTTGAGTTTCGCAAGTTCATTCAAACACAATTTGGAAAAGGCATAAAATCATTTCAGTGCGATAATGGTCGTGAATTCAATAACTCTATATTTCACCACTTTTGTACCAATAATGGCATGGTCTTTCGCTTCTCCTGCCCTCATACCTCACCACAAAACGGTAAAGCTGAAAGAATCATCCGCACCATTAACAATATGATTCGCACCCTATTGATTCATGCCTCCCTCCCTCCACCCTTCTGGGTCTATGCTGCTAAAATGTCAGAATACACTCTAAATATTCTCCCTACTAGCACTCTTCACAATATGAACCCTACCGAAATCCTCTACCATAGAATCCCCTCTTATGATCATCTACGAATTTTTGGTTGTCTGTGCTATCCCAACCTTAGCTCCACCGCCCCTCACAAGCTCGCTCCTAGGTCCACTCCATGTGTCTTTCTAGGATTCCCGCCGAACCATAGGGGCTATCTATGCTATGACTTGTCGACTCGTCAGATCCACATATCTCGTCACGTCACATTCGACGAGACCACATTCTCATTTTCGAATCTTCCAAAATTCCAAAAACAGGACTACTCATTTCTTAACGAGTCTGCCATCTCTCCCCTCATAATCGAATAACTCATATCCTCTGTTCCGTCGTCAGAGTCGCGGCACCCAAACTTCAGAAAAGCCTATCAACCTTCTAGCGCCGCGACACTCGATCTAGGAGCCGCGGCGCCTCCGACGGCTTCGCCCCTACCCTCTCCTTATCCGACTTTACCCCCTGTCTCAGACACCACTCCGCCACCCACTGTCCCTATCCATCCAATGGAAACTCGTTCAAAGCATGGAATCTTCAAACCCAAAGTTCATTTCAACTTGTCTACCCAAACCATCTCTCAACTTCCAAAGAACCCAAAATTGGTCAAACAAGACCCTAATTGGAATGCGGCTATGTATGAGGAATTCAATGCTTTAACTAAACAGCACACGTGGGATCTAGTACCTAGACCTGAGGGGGTGAATGTCATTCGTTGTATGTGGCTATTTCGTCACAAGTTCAGAGACAATGGGGATCTTGAGATGTATAAGGCCCGTCTTATGGCTAATGGCACAAATCAGCAGGAGGGCATTGATTGTGGTGAGACCTTCAGCCTGGTTGTCAAACCGGCTACCATCCGTACAGTTTTGAGCATAGCCATGGGCAAACACTGGCCGATCCATCAGCTTGATGTGAAGAATGCATTCTTACATGGGGATCTGAGAGAGACAGTCTACATGCATCAGCCACCAGGGTTCACCCATCCAGCAGTTCCTCACTATGTGTGCCATCTCCGTAAGTCACTATATGGCTCAAGCGGGCCCCGTCGCGTGGTATGATCGCTGCCAGGTATATCTTGCATTGGGTTTGTATGCGGAAGAGTGATACATCACTTTTCATTTTTCATCGAGGTAGTAGCACCGCTTACTTATTACTTTACGTGGATGATATTGTTCTTCTTGCCTCCTCCGACGGATTGAAAAATGAGATTATTGCCTTGCTCAAGTCCGAATTTGCAATGACGGTTGGGAAGTTGAGTTACTTTTTGGGGATATCGGTGACCAGTGCGCGATCGTATGTTCTTGTGTCGGCGTAAGTATGCAGAAGAGATTGTGTCTGAGGCTAAGATGGTGAAGCGCAAAGAGGTGCCTACTCGATTGATTCCAAATCTAAGCTCGATGTTATGGATGGTGCTCCGATCTCGATCCTACTTTGTATAGGAGACTTGCAGTGCACTTCAAGATCTCACATTCACCAGGCGGACATAGCTTATCTTTGTTCGGCGGTGTGCTTATTCATGCATGCCCCGTGAGTCTCATTTCATCGCTCTTAGCGTATCATTCGATACATTAAGCGGCACTCTTGATTATGGTTTGCACCTATACCCCTCTCGCACCATACAAAGTTGCTTTCATATACGGATGCAGATTGGGCGTAGTGTCCTGACACGCCGACGCTCCACCTCCGCTTTTGTGTTTTCTTAGGGATAATCGATTTCTTGGTCCGCTGGCGACATGCTACCCTATCTCGCTCGATCTTTGAGGCGGAAATCTGAGGCGTTGCAAATGTAGTAGTTGAGATTTGTTGGCTCAGAAATTTCTTGTTAGAACTTGATGTCCTTTGCGTCAGGCATCTATTGTGTATTGTGATAACATCTCTGCCATCTATCTTTCTCATAATCCGGTTCAACATCAGCGAACCAAGCATATTGAGATAGACCTACACTTCGTTCGTGAGAAAGTTGCGTTAGGCCATGTCAGAGTGTTACATGTTCCATCATCCTATCAGTATGCAGACATATTTACCAAAGGACCCCCCATACAGTTATTTCTTGACTTGAGCAGTCTCGGCGTCAGAGCCTCCTCCGCTCCGAGGGGGTGTGTAAACATGTAAATATAGGAAATAATATATTCCCTACCCATAATTAGAATATTTCCATTTATTGTGTAAATATAATTATGGTAAGACTAGGATTCCTCTTTTGTATAGGCTTAGGATTCCTATTGTATAAGGGATGATTATTGTACTCTATATATACCTTGATATTAATGAAAGACTCCTCAAGGGAGATTAATATCATCTTACAATCTAATTGTAAATATCAATAATATGCCTTTAAGAGCACACAAAATACCCTTAATTTATCGAGAAGTTTCAACCATTTAGTTTCGATTATGTAGATTGATACCATTCTGCAAATCATACAGATCATTTTAAAAGATAATCACTTTTCATAGAACCATATTTGGTTATGAGTACAAAAAAGGAAAACAAATATATGCTTAATGAAATTTCTCCTAATTATCAGTGAGATGAGGTAAATTTATAATCTCAACTTAAGTGATCTCCATATAAAAGATTCAAGTTATTACTCTAAACCATAGTGTAATATAGAGAGAATAATTGCAGAAGCACAAAGGAAATTAAAGGAGAAACATAAGATTAGAAACAAAAGGAAAGTCATCAGGACTCTTTTATAGTATTAAGTACAGTTGCGACCAATTCACTACACAAAACTTCCTAACATGATGATAATGGCTTGCATACCGAAATAAGAGTATATCTTTTCTTGTGTTATTTTGGTCCCTATGAGTAAACGCTCATGGGCTTTGTTTCCAAGTAAAGATTTTGAATAGACCTATACTTTTTTTTCTTTGGCTTGATGAGAAGTACTTTACCAGACTTTGCCACAATATGTTCAGTTTGGTTCTTTCTCTTCTTGTCCTTCTCTTTGCTACTTTGAATAATCGCATTATCTTCATCTTCTTCGAGCCCAGTTCCAATTAGCTGCACGAGTTTCTCTGCTGCTGCATTGGCCATCTCTAACTCTGAAGATCCTTCGGAATTCAATTCAACTATTTTACAACCAAACAACACTAACTCACACATTGTTATAAAAATAAATAGAGCCAATTAATTCTCTCTCGATCACTTTCTTTTTTCTCTCTCGTTGTATAAATAGCTTCTAGGTTTGTAAAATTTTGGCTTTATATTTAAATGAAAACGTGTTTTGGGGAAGGGGTTGGAGGGAAGAGAGAAAAGAGGGGGTGGGGGTGGGGGAAAGAAACTGCTGTGAAGGTAAAGGGAAGGTGCATATATATATATTTAATCCTTTTATGTATCTTTGCATATATATCGGGTCTGTCTGTGTATTTAATTAAATAAAAAAAGTATGCTCCTTATATTTTATTTTAGCGTATTTGATGGACACAAATTCTAAATTATTTTTATATGTATCAAAAGTGCCATTATAAATAATACTGTAATAGGAAGCATGTGATGATATTGAATATAAAAGGATACTTGAAAATAATTTTTTTTAAATATAACAAATATTTTTTTAAAAGACAGATAAAAAGAAATATGTAACAGAGATAATAATAGTTGCTTAAGTTACCACCAAGGGTTTTAGTGCAGGGATAGGATATCTCGAATTTAAGTTAAATCACGGGAATAAAACATTTTTAATATAAAATATGCGGTTTGAATTCAAAAATAAAAAAATCACAAATGTTAAATGACTACAAAAATAAAAAAGAATTAATTGCTTTAGTTGAGTCAATTTGCAGTTTATGATTACTTGGTCATCAATCCCGCCGTTTGTGACGCGCTTAAGGATTGCTTCTTTTATTTGTTGCTTGAATAGGTTTAGGAAGAAAAATGACAATTTGACCCTCAAAGTTTGGAACTGGTCTTCTATCCTCTTTTTCTTTACTATTATATACAACAACGAAAGGATCATTTAGTTTCTGATTCTATCATCATACAAAAATGAACAATTAAATTAGAGAGATTTTGTTTATGCACCATACATACAAAAAATATTGGTGTTCGACTCAAAATCCTTAAACAATGGATAAAGTAGCTTTAAAGGTAAATCCACCGGTGGTGAATCCAACTTTAATTTGAGTTTATTACACAAAAATTACTTTTCTATTTATTGTTACATAAAAGTCTTTCAATTTTAAAATTTATCACATAAAAATTATTTTTCTAAGACGGCGTACAATAGATTTTTGTGGCCCGATCCTTCCTCGCACCCCGCGCATAGAGACAACTTAGTGCACATTATTAGCGAATATTCTTCGAATATTCACAGTATATTTTATAATTATGATAGATGTATATTTAAGGTAACTTAAGATTCTTATTGTATTAGGAATCAACCATTTAAGGTAAGTTAGGATTCTTATTGTATTAGTAATCAACATTTGTACAACTATATATATTGTGATTAATGAAAGGATTCCCTAAGGGAGATTATTTCAAACTTACATGGTATCAAGAGCCAAACCCTAAACTCCACTCCCAAAGCCACCGACCACCACCCTCCCTCCTCTTCCTTCTCGGTCGACGGCCACCATGTCTTCCCCTACTAATTTCGGTTCCTCCACTGGCACTTTTGACAACCCCCCACCACACTCATCGTCTTCTTTTCATCCGGCTTTCGCCGTTACCAACATCAAGAACTTTATCCCTATAATTATTGACCAAGAAGACTGTCAATATTTCATGTGGACAGAACTGTTCTATATTCATGCGTGTGCGTACAACGTGCTCGACTATATTGATGACTATGTTCCTCGTCCCACCGACATAGCCGACTCGACATGACGTTGCCTTGACGCTATCGTCAAACAGTGGATATACGACACTATCTCAAAAGACTTATTGTGCACTATCATGAAAACAGGTGCTACGGCACGTGACCTTTGGGTACGGTTGGAAGAAATATTTCAGGATAATAAAAGTACTCGGGCCGTGTATTTGGAAGAGAAATTCAAGAATACGTGTCTCAAGAATTTTAACAATATGTTCGAATATTGCAAACAACTGAAACCTATAGCCGACCAACTTTTCAATGTCGCGACATCTGTTTCTGAAACCAAGATGGTACTTCAATTAGTTGCTGGTTTATCGAAAGGTGAATACGATACACTTGCAATGATGATTCAACAGGTCGACCCATTACCGAGTTTTACCAAGGCACGTTCACAACTATTGTTGGAAGAAACCCGCCGTGCTAAACAAGAGGAGCACAATCAAAAGGCGTTAGTCGTTGATGGCATGACACCACCGGCGGCCAACACCACCCTGCCACCCCCGCAAAATCACCAGCAGTAGCAGTCCCGCGATGGAGGGCATGGCGGCAGAGGTCGCGACAACAATAACAAAAGAAAGGGCCGCAGCAAGGGCCACCGAAACAAGCAACCAGGCCCAAACCCTGCTCCCTACATCCAGTGGGCTGGACCGCAACCCTGGCCCAATACCGAGAACCGGACCTCGCCTGCATGCCCTTACCCAACAGCAGGGGCCCAGTTCCAGCAGCAGGCTTGGTCACTCGGTCTTTTGGGCTCTGCCCCAGCCAACAAGCAGGCCCATCAACAGCAGCAGCAGGCCCACATGGCCTCGATCCAGCATCACCCGCAAGGCAGCAGCCTGGCCCCCACTGATTTGGGCCAGGCCTTCAGCACCGTGAACCTTCAACAGTCCGACGATAATTGGTACATGGACACCGAAGCCACATCTCACCTCACCCGGTCATCAGGTAACTTATTTCAACTGATTCGGTTACAGTGTCCTCAATTTATCACTGTCGGCAATGGTCATCGCATTCCAATTGAAGGTTACGGTAACACACATACCAAACATCCCCACCCGTCTTTCTCCATAAATCACGTCCTTTACACCCCTAACATCATTAAAAACTTAATCTCTGTTAGAAAATTCACTCGCAATAATTCTGTGTCTATCGAATTTGACCCTTTTGGTTTTTCTGTGAAGGATCTCAACACGGGGAAAATTCTTACGTGCTGCAATAGTGTGAGAGACCTCTACCCCTTCACTCAATCTTCCGCTGTCAGACTGCAATCACCTCTATCCCTTGCGGCTATCTCTCCATCAACTTGGCACAACAGACTCGGGCACCCCGGAGACCATGTTTTTAATTTTCTTAGGACTACTAAGCGTATTCAATGTAATAATGGGAAACTTGCCCAACACTGTTTTTATTGCCCGCTTGGCAAACATACTCGTCTTTCATTTATGTCATCCAACAGTGTTACTTTTTCTCCTTTTGATATAGTTCATGCTGACTTGTGGACATCTCCGGTTGTTAGCTCTTTGGGTCAAAAATTTTATCTAGTATTTTTATATGATTTTTCACATTTTGTCTGGATTTACCCACTGAAATTCAAATCTGAAGTATTTGCCAAGTTCCTTGAATTTCACAAAATCTTTAAAACACAGTTTGAAAAATCTATCAAATTTTTCCAATGTGATAACGGACGTGAATTTAATAATTCAGTATTTCACACTTTGTTCTCTAAACAAGGCATGGTTTTCTATTTTTCATGTCCCTATACTTCCTCCCAAAACGGAAAGGCTGAACGCATTATACGAACCATCAATAACATGGTTCGCACCATTTTGTTTCATGCCTGTCTTCCACCGCCTTTTTGGGTCTATGCTGTTAAAATGGTAGAATTCCTCCTTAATATTTTATCCACTAACACTCTTCAAAACAAGACCCCCACTGAAGTACTATACCGTAGGATCCCGTCCTATGAACAACTCAAAATTTTCGGTTGTCTATGCTACCCCTATTTAGCCTCCACTGCCCCTCATAAATTAGCACCACGAACTACGCCCTGTGTCTTCGTTGGTCTCACGTCTAAGCATAGGGTTACATGTGCTATGACCTGTCCACTCGTAAAATCATTATCTCCCACCACGTCACATTTGACGAGACGTATTTTCCATTTTCTAATCTTCGGAAATTTCAAACCACGGACTACACATTTCTTGATGACATAGATCTGTCCCCACCAGTCAAATCACTGTTCCGATTTCCGTCCACTGTTCACGTGTCAACGTCGCCAGCGCAGGTAGTTTCGCCTCCACTAGCGACCGTCACCAACGCTGCCCATAGAATACACCGGCCCCTGTCTCCTCTTCACAGGGTCGAACAGTCACCAACACCACTAAACCACCAAACTCCTGATAGGTTGTCCAGAAACCCTCTCGCCGATACATCTCCGATCCACACACCCATCGGAAATCTGCCGCTACTGTCCAGCTCCACCAACTCACCACCTAACCCACTGACACCGACAACAACCCAGTCACCTCCAACACCTGTCACCGGCACCTCTCAGAATCCGATATCGAGTTCTGAACCTGAAGCCCCGCGGTTACTGCCTACCCTTCGTATAGAAACTCATGCTCAACACGAGATTTTTAAACCAAAGGTTCACTTTAATCTCTCCACACAAACCATATCACTCATTCCAAAAAATCCAAAACTAGCCAAACTGGACCCTAATTGAAATACAGTCATGTGCGAGGAATTTAATGTTTTAACCAAGCAGAACACTTGGGATTTGGTACCTAGACCGGATGTTGTGAATGTTATCCGGTGTATGTGGCTATTTCGTCATAAGTACAGAGATAGTGGTGCCTTGGAGCGGTATAAGGCAAGACTAGTTGCTAATGGCACTAATTAGCAGGAGGGTATTGATTGTGGTGAGACATTCAGTCCGGTTGTTAAACCGACCACCATTCGGACTGTTCTCAGTATTTCTATGGGCATGCATTGGCCGATTCATCAGCTTGATGTCAAGAATGCATTTCTTCATGGGGATTTGAAAGAAACTGTGTACATGCATCAGCCCCCTGACTTTGTTCATCCGGCAGTCCCGCAGTTTGTATGTCATCTCAGGACGTCATTGTATGGCTTGAAACAGGCACCCCGCGCTTGGTATTATCACTTTGCCAGGTATCTTATGCAGATCAGTTTTATATGTAGCAGGTGTGATAACTCTCTTTACTTTACATCGAGGTAGCAACACGACTTATTTGTTATTATATGTGGATGACATTGTTCTTACTTCCTCATCTGACGGTTTGAAGAATGAAATGTGCTCTACTCAAAACTAAATTTGCTATGACTGACTTGGGCAAGCTGAGTTATTTCTTGGGTATATCAGTATGAGGCTTCATCTTTCTAGACTATCGAGGCCTCACAGAACTATTTAACATAAATGGTCTTGAGGGCAAGCACTCATGTATAATCGTTACTCTTAGCAGTAGAATCATTTCCTATGTTCTCTCTCATTATTGTTGGTTTCTTTGACAAGTAAGATCGTTGAATGATTGTTTATGTTTAATCTTCTGTTCTGAGGCGATACTATCACAGAGAGAAGATTTGTAAGCTCTAATGGGATTTTCTAAGCAATTCAATTACTAGATTACTATCATTTTCTTAGTCTTCAACTAAGCGCACATACGTCACTTGACAAATCACCCACCGTCTTACTATGGCAAGTCAACCTAAGACACTAGAAATCTCTAAAGGGATGATAGAAAGAACACATGAGAATTGCAACGGAAGCTATGCATTAGAAAGAACTTGAATTATTTACTTAAGGATTTACAAATGAATGAACCCTTATATATACTAGTCATATAGGGGCTAATGAGTAAATAATAATTATTACACAAATCCCTCTATATTTACAAGTAAGTCCATCTCTAGAACTCTCTACATGCTTAGGTATTTAAGGCCTTCCAAAAAAGTCTTTCTAGATATTTCACAAGGGGTGAGGATCCCTCAAGTGAAGTTGCCTCCAGTTTTGTCCGGTACCACATTAAGATTGTGCCACGTATTAAATTGAAATATGAAGGCTGTGATTTATTACTCCCAAAATTGAAGGAAACATCGTTACTTTTCTGATCTTCACTTGAACTAGGGGTGGCCAACGGGCCGGGCCGGAATGAGTCGGGGCGGAACAAGTGGGATTCGCCGAAGTCCCGTCTCGGTTCCGGTCCCGTCTAAAAAGGGGAGGGGCGGGATCGGGCTGGGGCAAGACAGGATTGGGTCGGGGGCAGGATTCTTTTTTTTTACACTTAATTAAAAAAATAACATATATATAAACAACTCAATAATTGAACAAGATAGTGTAATAAAAATATCACAATGTTGTTTTTGTGCCTCTTATATTATTTAATAAACATATGATTTTTTTTGTAATACAAATACAATTGTCAAAATTGCAACTTTGTGGTGTTGTTCAAAAGTTGCAAATGACATAGTAAAATTGCAATTAAAAAAATTACATTTTGAAAAAAAACCTGTTCTAGTTTCTTGATAATTTACTATGGTTCTTCGGTTGGAATTGGTGTTTGTTGGTCAAATTGCTCCACGTCGCTTCCACCACCTTTGGATAAGATGTCGTTGTAGTTTTCGTCTTATTCTTCGTTGATCTCCGGTTGACCGCACCTTCTCTGCTCCGCTCGTATCCAATCTCTGAATAATACTGTGATCTCTAAGCTGTCTCCGGCTAATGAGTGTCTGTGCTCTCCTATTTGATATCTGCCTGCAGAAAAAATGCTTTCAGACGCTGTTGATGACGCTTGAATATTCAAAACATCTCTGGTCATCATTGAAAGTGTCGGAAAGGTCTTCTCATTCCCCCTCTAGTATTTCAGCAAGTCTTCACGTCCTTCTTCATTGAGAACTTCTTGGTACGGTACAGAACCCTGCAAAACAAATATATCAAACTCGCTAATTTGGTTAGTAGTGTTACCACCGCACATTCTATTTCAGAGGCTTTCAATACTAGCCGCAGAAACATCATGTCTTTTGTGAGGTTGTGTTGAAGAAGAAGAAGATAGTATGAAAGTCGATAGGTTTCTAGCACTTTCTTGTTGGTAAAACCTATATACTTTTTTGCATTCGTCTTCTACGCTAGACAATACTTATTATTTATTTTGTTCAATAGGTGGTGGGTGATTTGGATTTTTGGGACTTGGAGGTGGTAGTACTTCTATACAATCATAACTAGTTTTAATAAGTGATTTCGTATCATCTATTTTAATAGTCGGATTTAATACAACACCAATAATATAAATAGTGGGAATAGTAATAAACTATTTTTTTTATTTTGATAGACATTTTTTAATAGTTGCCTTATAAGCTGGTTTATCCATATATTCATTAAGCAGTAAAAATATTAGAGCTATATAAAATAAAAATAGTTGAAATAGTAGAATAATATATACCGAAAAATTCTTTTGTTGCTTGAAAAAAATTTCTAGAAATACAATAAGTTCGGAAAATTTTTCCCAACCGCTATCTACAACCATATCAGCTGAATTTTGATTATGAGAGTTAAAAATAAAGTTATAGATTTTCTATAGTCATAAGCAACAAGTAGTTGCTCGTATAAAGAATCTCACCTAATGGGTACTTCTTCTGGATTTTTCTATAAGGTAGTTGGCAATCATGACAAGTTTTTTTATATTCTTTATTTCGTTGTATTCTATTATTTTTAAAATTAAAGTTTATAGCAAATTGTATTTTACTAAGAGTGTCTTCAAAAAGTGATAGACCGTCATTTACAATTAAGTTATATATATGGTACGCGCATTTTATATGAAAATGATCTAGAAAAGATGGAGTTAAATTATTTTTTAAAATTGTAATAGCGTAATTATCAGAAGAAGCGTTATCTAATGTAATAGTCATAATTTTATCAGTTATTCCGTAATAATCGCACACTTGATAAATATTTTCTGCAATAAAAGTACCAGTGTGCCTATCATCTATATATCTATACGCTAAGATACGTTTTTGCATAGACCATTTATAATCTATCCAATGACAAGTTACCGTTAAATAATCATGACCGTTAGTACTACGGCCTATATCAGAAGTGATAGTCACTTTGCCATTAAAATGATATAATGAATAACGTAAATACTGTTGATATTCATGTGCGAATTTAAATACATCTCTCTTAACAGTTTATCTAGGAAAACCGTTAAAAGCAGGATTATACATTTTTCTAATGTAATGAATAAAACCAGGAGATGAAGGAAATGAAAAATGCAAACCCTCCACAACAACTAATTTTGACATTGCTTCCCTATCTCTATGTTTATTGTAATTAGGGCCTACAATTCCCCCCGTTGTGGGGTTAATTTGACCCTGTACTTGATCCGGGACAATATGTGAACCTTGTCCCGGTGGAGCGGGCGTTTGCGCACCCGATTTTGAAGCCTCGTATTGAGCATACCAAGTTGGATGAGCCCTTGCTACGTGTCTCATTAAATCCCTCGTCCCACCGTGACCTTTTTTTTTACAAATTTTACATTTAGCTACTTGATTCTCTACGTCTCTATCAAAAAATGTCCATGCATCTGATTTTAATGGCCGTTTTGTTGTCATCTACATTAGTGGGTGTATCATCTAGATCGTCGTTTAAATTAAAGTCTTCTTGAGTTCCAGAAAATAGCTCCTCGTCTAAATCTAATGGTATTGTAGAAAATGTTCAGTATCAACAAAATCATCCTGTGTAGGAATATGATTCTGTCTAGAAATAAGATGACTAGAAGAAGTACCCTTGCCCTTATTGCCCCTACTAGAAGAAGCCTGACCCTTACCCTTACCCGTAAGCATATGTTTAAATTATTTCATTATAATTATACTAATAAATAATTAAACTAAATAAAATTAAGTGCGCTAAATAAAATAAACAGACAATAATAATTTAACGAAGGAACGAATATACCAAACGTCGACGTGTAATCGAGAGGTTGAAAATTGAAACTTTGCTCGATGGAAGATCCACAAGCTAGTAGACAATGTAGACTTGTAGAGAGATAGATTGAGAGATTAGAGAGATGTTTGTGAGAAATATGAAGAGAAAATGATGTATTTATAGTTGGAAAATTGGGTTAAAGTGTAAATATAATAACTTATGGGTTAAAATAAATATTAAGGTGTAGGGGGGTTAGGGGAGGGGGAGGCCAAAAATGGTCGTTGCACAACTGCCAAAATGTAAAATGGTTGTTGATGTAACAATTATTTGTGCAAAGGGGGGTTTCAGGCGGGATCGGGGCGGGACCGAGACCAGGTCGGTCCTGGTGGGACGAGACCATGTCCCATCCTGGTTTGAGTCGCGGTACCGTAAATAATTTTTAAAAAAATGTCGGGGTCGGGCCGGGACCTGGACGGTGTCGGGGCAGGACCGGACCGACCCGACCCACTGGCCAGCCTTAACTTGAACTGCCACTTTCCGAATTCTTCTTTTCTTTCACCTCCGACTTCATCTTGTAATTGTTTTATATCTTTGCACTGGACATTCATGTCTGCTCACTTTTTAACCTCTTTTTTCTTTTATATGTGGGTATTCTTTCTTTAACCGCTTTGACTAATGACTATGCGTATTCATATCAGCATCCTGATTCATTTGTAAAGAAATATGTTCCTTGATTTTATTGATGAATGATTTACAATATATATAAGGTTATAAGAATATTTACCTTGATACAAATTAGGTAACTAATTAACCTAAATACAAAAGAATTATAATTCTACCTAAAATATGAGATATACAATTAATACAATTAATGAAAGTATATTAAAAATATTCTATTACACCCCCGCAGTCGAAGCGGGAGATTCTCGAACAATGAGACTGACTCGAAAATCAACAAAGGCATTAAAGTACAATTTGTGGATGTAGAAAATAGTAATTTGACGTGTTTCCAAAAAATGCAAGATTCATATATAGGAGTCCTAGAAATACGGTCGCAATTAATAAAATTATTTTTTCTAAGGGAGCGTAAAACAAAGTCTCCAGATGTCCTAATCTAGAATGTCATAAGGAAAATGAAAGAGTAGTAAAGGTTGAGGGAACTGAGGCTGGATTGTTGACAACATTTGAAATATGGTAGAGATTTCTGGTGCTGTCATATCTCATTATTCGTCTCCATGTCGTAAAATCCTTTACAGTAAAATCTAAAGGATCAAAGTCAAGGGAAACCCAATTGTCAGTTGTGAAACGTCGCACAAAAATTAGATTTTTAATGAATTTAGGGGCATGAAGGACATTTTTTAAGATTGGTGGTAGATGTGGTGGGGATAGGGAGGAATGGCCATAACCACGGATGGGAATGCCTTGTCCGCTACTAACAATAATATTCTGATTTAAATTACTCAAATTGGAATAAGACGACAGAGTACCTTGTGATGCCGTCATGTGAGATGTAGCGTCTGTGTCCATATACCAATTTTCGTCTGAAGTGTTGAGTGACATTGTGCTCATAATTACCTCAATGTCAATCGGTGTATAAGTCGATTGGGGGGGGGTGTGTGCTGTGTAGGCCTGTTGTGGACGTGAGTCAAGTATGCCAGGGTGGGCCTATTGGTTCTGAGGTGGAGTCCACGAGTATGTTGTATACGGGTAAGGAGGGGAGACCCATTGCGATGGGGCCCATGCGACCCATGACAGGTAGGTAGCCCACGACGGAGGCTACTGCCACTGCTGCGGTCGTTGCCCATTGTTGCCGGAATTTTTTCCATCGCGGCCCTTACCAGACTGCCTGCTCCGGCGGTTGTTAGGGAGGAAGCGCACTGTTGTGGGTCCTCTGGCCGACGGTTTTGGTTGCCGAATCGGGAGGCCCTACCATCGGCGGAGGGCCCTACAGTGGTAGTAAGGGCGGCGTCCACAATGCTCGCTCGAGTGGTGCTGCACTTGATTTTTTGGGTTTCCTCAAGGATGAGCTTCGAATGGGCCTCATAAAACGGATCTAATGGCGTGCATTGCTGAAGGATGGTGGCAACACCGTCATAGGATTCGTTCAAACCTGTAATAAGTTGCATGACCAATCACTTATTAGTGACTGGTGCGCCGACATTGGAGAGTTGGTCGGCAAACATCTTGAGTTCTTGACAATAGGAAGACACGTTTGGGAAATCGTCCTGATGAACGTCTTTGAACTGATTTTCAAGGTATAACGCTCACTGAGTTTTGTTGTCGTAGAAAATGTTGTCCAAACGTGGGAACGTTTAGAGGACAGTGGCATCAGTCTCAATGATGGTGTGCAATAGATTATTAGATATCGTGTCGTATATCCACTGGAGGACGGCTGCGTCCAAACCAGACCAGAGTGCATCATCAGAAGTCGAAGCCGATGGTACGTCTGTGGACTTCGACGTGGGAGGGATGATGTGGTCGATAACTTCGTAAACACGATAATGGATCTTAAAAAGCTCCGCCCATGAGGAGTATTGACCCTTTTCATCTCTCAAGTCACATAGATGAAATTTTTAATGTTGTTTACGGCAAGTGCCAGATGAAATTTTATTTTGTCAGCCATGGAAGAGGAAATTTAGGAGGAAGAGAGAGGGAGAATGGCCGGAAAAACTAGGGTTCCGTCGTGGGGAAAAGAGGGGGGAGCGAGAGAGGTCGGCGGTTAGGGTTCCGACGTGGAAAAAAGGTGGCGGTCGAGAAGGTGTATCAGCGGCTAGGGTTCATAGTTTTAGGCTATAGATACCATAAAGAAATATGTTCCTTTATTTTATTGATGAATGATTTACAATATATATAATGTTACAAGAATATTTACTTTGATACAAACTATATAACTAATTAATCTAATTACAAAATGATTATAATTCTACCTAAAATATGAGATATATACAATTAATGAAAGAATATTGAGAAATATTCTATTAATTTGAAACATATTAATTTAGAAACCTTTCTACCTTTCTTTTTAAAATCTTTTCGCCTTTATTCCAAATTAAAGCAGCTGAAGAACTTGATTACTTTCTCAATGATCTGCCAAAATTTTCTATTTGTCATTAGTGATGGTTGAGCAGTTGGGTAAAGATTTGTGAAATCAAACGCTAGTGGGTACAAATGCTAGCGGAGGGGCGGGTTCAACAGGAAGTGGAATCAAATGTTGGATATGTTGAGGGTGGGTTGGAGGAATTCAATGCTTGGGTTTTATGAAGACGGAGTGGTTTTACCTAAATTTACCTCTAAAAACTCGTCATTTACTGTAGAACATGTCTTCTTCTTCATAGTGATTTCTTCTAATTTTGGGAGCAATAAATCACAACCTTGCGTGGCACAATCTGAACGTGGTACCGGACAAAACTGGAGCCAACTTCACCGGAGGGAATTTCTTTTCAAGGAAACTCTCCATCACTCTAAAATCTTCCAAACATATGACATGGTGAGTCATCACATTACACACAAAAAAAAAAGTAATACTTAATAAATTCAGAGCACATATTTATTTTTCACTTATTGGTTCTCCTGAATTTTCTTAACTTAATTATCTCCTCTCTCCAAATTGTAAAATTTCCAAAACATGACCGAGCCTGAACATCGCATCTCCATTCCCTCACTTTCCATACCATTGGAACCTCCTAATATCCAATATATTTCCATGCAAGAAGATCCCTCCATAAAGAACTCCTACAAGGAAAACTCCCTTGATGCCCTACCACCTCTTTGATTTCCTACTGCCCCCCAAAATTGGGAAAATTTCAAATTGTAGGAACGAAAGGGTAAATTTCACATAGTCACTTAACTATTATGTTCTTATAAGTTACTTAACTATCAATTCTAATATAAAAATCATTTAACTTTTAATAATTAACACAAAAGTCACTAAAATCACTTTCAGGTGTCACATAACCATTTTCCCGTGAATAACTTATTTTTTACTCTTTTTTATTTTATTAAAATCTAATAAATTAAATATTAATCTAAAAAGTTCAACCCCACCCTAAACCCATATGAAAAAAGTAAATAATCTTTCGTATTATTCATTTTTCCCTACCATTTTAACATGTTTGAAATATCAGCAAATCCTAAAAGTCACAAAATTGAGCCTTTTTATCTGCTAAAAAGCAACATGTTTCTTCTCCTAACTAAAAGCCAACTTGTTTTATACTCCCTCTTTTTCAATTTATGTGGCACCTTTAATTTCGATTCATGACAATCAATTAAATTAATTTGCGAGGCTAAATGAGATACTAAAAAATATACCAAAAGTATTATAAGTTGCTATTTTTCTCATGTCATGATGAAAAATACATTATAAATTATGATCAAAGTGTACATAATTTAAATCTTGAAAAATAAAAGTGTCACATAAATTAATACATATGAAATACTTCTTACCGACAAGTTTTGAAAGTCTCACATTAGTAAAATGTTATATTGTCATCATAAATTTCACATTTACTTGATATAGAAACTTACCTGCCTTATTTTTAGGTTATTAATTTTAAGAGTTCTGAGCACTTATGATTTGTTAAATAACTTTTACATTATAAGTGTTATTGTTGTAGCAAGTCATTTGCCTTATGGTTTAAATTGCTAATTTCACAAATTATTAACAATTATGTATAAATTAATAAATTTTTAAAAACTTAAAAATGTAAAAAAAAAAAATACAAGGTAACAGATACAGTTAGAATGGTAGGAAAAAAGCTAAAATATGAAAGGTTATTTACTTTTTTCATATGGGTTTAGAGTCGGGTAGGGTTGAACTTTTTAGATTAAATTTAATTTATTAGATTTTAATAAAATAAAAAAGAGTAAAAAATAAGTTATTCACGTAAAAGTGGTTTAGTGATATCTGAAAGTGATTTTAGTGACTTTTGTGTTAATTGCTCAAAGTTAAGTATCTTTTGTGTTAGAAATGATAGTTAAGTAATTTTTGTGAAAAAAGTGATAATTAAGTGATCCTTCCTAAAATTTACCCGGAAACGAAGACTAGAACAGCTTGTCTTAACGGATGATGATAGGAATACTCTATTATACATGAATATACTCCATCATAAAATTGTTCAGAAAATATCTCTGCATCATTACCTCAAAACAAAATTACCTGTGTTGTGGAAGCACACAGAAAACCTAATTCTAATCGACATTGAATTGAGTTGATAAAACACTTCATCAAATTTGCATTAAAACAAAGTGTAAAAGTACTGCATGAATAGTTTGTGTTAGTTTAATTTAAGAAGAAAGACAAAGACTTAATTATCAAAATAGTCCTAACTTTTACTTGATTTATTGAGATAATTTATAATTTTGTTGAAAAGGTAAAATTTCCAATATGAAGCAAAGAAGAGGATTAGAATTTTCCTTCAATGGTTCAAGATTATTTTTTTTTCAGTTTAAAGTTCCATTTTTTATATGCTTCTGTATCATTTCATCTTCCATGTAAATGTACGATCCATTAACTTGAGTGATGAAGTTTGTAGATAATGACAAATAATACAGAGGAATTGTTCCTAGATCAAAATAAATGTAAATTTGTGGTAATTATTATAATACTTCATCTTTGTATTTTAGGAATTGTGAAGTTCGTGACGGGAAGATAAATAATCCAGAGGTATATTTTAGTGATTTGTTGCATCCTATTATCTATTAAGAAGATAGAGCTCTCTCTCTTCATTAGATTTCTTGGAAAAACTATTAAAGTTTTTAATGAAAAAACTACAATCACAACATTTAACAAAGTCACATACGAATCGAATCAACTTTAAAGAAGATATATGGACCTTGGCGAGACTCTTGAAATATATTAATATTATCTCAAGCAAAATGGGTTTAGCCAGAGATGGTAGAATAATCTCTTAAATAGCATATTAAACCCTCACGAATCTATTTAAAGTGAAATTTGATTCATAAAGAAACAATTGTCAAATAATAAATTAGTACACAAAAATTAGAGATGTAAGATGTAAAAATTGGAGGGGCTCCTCCCAGTCTCCGCGGCACCTATGAGATTTCAGTATGGATGGGCATTCAAAAGGCAATACAGCGTGGTTTCTCTGTTGTGACACTATTTTTTTTTCAACGGAAAAAGGGTCAGATATACCCCTCGACTATACGATAATGCCTGTCGTTTAAAAGTGGGTACGGACGTGCCCCTGCTGTCCAATAGGTGAGCCATTCATATCCTTGATTTAACGTAATTCGGGAAAAAATCTACATAACTAACCCGACCCACTAATTTAATTTTTAAATCAGAAAAATATATTGGAGGTCATATTTGTACAATCTCGCATAGTATATGGGCATATTTGATCCATTGAAGTTCCCGAACTACATATTGCACCAACGATTCTCGGTTGTGTTGGCCGTTAAATTTTTGGTACTGCATTTTGAGACCGAATCAAACCATCCACCCTTATTTCTATTCCTTCTTCACCTTCTCACTTCATCAAAATGGTTCCTTTCTAGAATGATACGATTCCTAAAGCGAAACTCTAAGAATCAAACTAATCGATAAATGCGGAATTGAAATTGCAACAAAGTAAAGGATTTGAGGTAGATACAAGGAAAGAAATCCGCTAGCAACCAATGATATATTAAACCAAAGGCCTAAAATAGATTAATCTATCAAAGCACATAACCTATAATTGGATGATTCCACAAGTGAGCATGCTCATGTGAAAATCATAAACTAGGTTCAAGACAATCAATCAATTACACTAAATCTAGACTATGATTATCACTAATCTATCAACTAATTAAAAATACTCATATGAGTTCATCATCATAATTTAAGCTAAAAGATGAAATAAGACTAAGAGTCCTATTTATAGGTTTCCTTATTACAAACTAGTCCCAAAAGTCACTATAGTCTTCAAATTATAATTATAATCCACATTGGGCTCTTCAAGCCTTCTTTCATTTCTAGCCACTTTTTGTAGTGGCCTCCAATTCCATGCTCATCTCTCCCTCTTCATTACAAGCTATCTCCCACACATTGTAGACACTTGTGAGGTGCTCCTCAAGTGCTTCCAAAGCTCTCCCCTTCATGAACATAACTTGTAGAGATTGAAGTTCCCTAGCTTGGCTCCTTGTGAAAGGCCTTGAACTCATTGGGTCATATCATCCTCCTATTCCTGGAAAGGATTCGTCATTGAATCTAAAGGCTCACCTACAACACAAGAAGATAGATCACTTATATTGAAATATTATGGACATTATACTCACTTGGTAAGTCGATCTTGTAGGCATTATCATTGATCTTCTCAATCCATCTCCTCTTGAACACAATTTTCTCTTCCTCATTTAAGGGAACCTCTCCTTTTAGAAGTGAACCCAAACTCAATCATCAGGTTAGAAGTTCACTCTCATTCGGCCTTGGTTTTTTCTTTTGGCCACCTTGTTTTCATTTACTCAATGCTTTCCTTTACCTTGTCATGAATCTTCACCATCTCAGCCGCCATTTGCTTTGTATCTAAGCTCATAACAACATTACTAGACAAAGGGATTAAGGTTAAGAGAAACAACGGATTAAATTCATAACACACTTCAAATGGAGTCATGTCAATAGAGGTGTGGAGGGACCTATTATAAGAAAATTTAATCAAAGGTAAACAGTCCTCCCACGAAGTTGATTTTCCTCTAATCACACACCTAAGCATGCTCCCTAGAGTCCTATTCACTATTTTAGTTCGCCCATCTATTTTAGGGTGGCAAGAAGTAGAGAACATGAGTTTGGTGTCAAGTGTACCCCATAGACTCTTCTAAAAATGGCTAAGAAATTTAGAGTCATTATCGCTAACAATAGTGCGAGGTGCTCCATGCAATTTAAGCACATGAATAACAAACAAAAATGTCACATAAGAGGCATCATCACACTTGTGGTATGATATAAAATGGGACATGTTTAAAACCTATCCACAACCACCAAAATGCTATCATGACACATTTTGGTTATGGGAAGACCCAAAACAAAATCCATAGAAATATCTATCCAAGAGCCACTGTGAGTAAGAAGAGGAGTATACATACCTTGAGGACGAGTCTTCAATTTGGTTTGCTTGATATGTAGGCATTATCCACAAAGCTTATCTACATTATGTCTCATCTTGGGCCAATAGAATTGTTCCTTGAAGATGTCAAGTGTTTTGGCAACACCAAAGTGTCCCATCATGCCCCCGCTATGAGCTTCATTTATGTAATGACCCATCTGACCGTTTTTAGCTAAAGACTCTTATTTGATTATTTTACCCTTCCCATAGAATCTATGTGGGGTTTGTGATGCGTGTGTATGGTTGGCATGGATCCTGAGGTTCATTTATGTGATTTTTGGATGAAAAACCCAAAATAAGATCTTTAGAGTTCGATAGTTTTACTCAAGGTTGACTTTTGAGTATATGAGTTTGTTTTCAGGTTTCGTTGCTTATGATAGCTCTAGAGGGTCATTTATGACTTAGTCGAGTCATTAGTTTGCTTTCCGAGACAATCAGATGTATTTTGTGGCCTTATTTGTGATATTTGTGATATTTGGATATTTGGTTGTTTTGGACGATTCTTTAGAAAAGTGTGTCTTAGCTCGATTAAATAGGAAATCCAAGGGCACGAGCGAGTTTGTAGCACTATTTACCTTGGGAGAGCATGTCTATTTTGTGTTCGGGGGGTCTCGAGAGTGTTTCAGGTGTTTGGTGGAAGTTTGAGTATAAATCTATTTTTCTTGTGTCTGGTGTTCGCCTCGGCGGTTGAGTTGTCCGCTCCTGCGTGTCTGCCTCTACGGAGGTTGGCTCGCAGAAACGGGTCTCGTGATTTTGTTAAGGTTCCGCCTTGGCGAAGATTTTTCACGCAGGGGAAAATATGCCTCTGCGGGGTTTTATCTACTTCTGCGCTGAGGCGAGGTGTCAAGTGACTGTGCCACAGCGAGCCCTTTGTCTGCTGGAGCGAGACCGCGCTTGCAGAGTCAATTCTGTAGGAGCCGAATCGCTGAATCTGGAAACCTAATAAATGTCTTAGGTCGAATCACTTTCCCAAAATAACATTTCCTCGGTTCTAGAGCTATCTAAGGGGGATTTTTGAGGGTTTTGGCTAAGTTCTTCATTTGATGTAAGATTCTTCACCTTTTGTGGTTATATTTCATGTTTTAAGTCTCTAATGGTGGTATAGAATGTATATAAATTGGGGAAGATGAGTTCTAGTGTTCATATTAGATTAAGAGAGGCTGAATCTTGATTCAAGGGTGTAATATGGTTTAGTTTGCCTTAATATTGTGTATAAGTATGGATTTATGATAGAATAGGCAGAAATGAAAGAACATGAGACTATAAAACGATACTGCGCCTACTAGTATGATAGGCTAAGCAGGGCTACTATAATAACACCACAACTACCAGTATGTAAGCGTAAGTAGGACTACACTCAACTACCTACTACCTTAATATGTGTCCTCCACAACCCCCTATCCAATGTCATGTCCTCAGTAAGTTGCACCTGCGCCATATCCCGTCTAATTACCTCTCCCCATAGCCAACCTCTCACACCTCCGCACTGGGGCATTTGTGCCTCTCCTCTGCACATGCCCGAATCATCTCAATCTCGCTTCCCGCATCTTATTCTCCACCGAAGTCACTCTCACTCTGTCCCGAATATCATCATTTCTAATTAATACACGAGGCAGGGTCAATGTCAAATACCACATCATGCAGGAAGTGAAAACTTGGGTAGATAGATTAATTAAAAATGATTCGCCGAAGGTATAAGTCAACAAAAAATGTTTTTAACCTTGAAATACAAGTAATTAGATAAATGAACTTTTCTAAGTAGTTTAAACTAATTGGTAAATGTTTGCTTAAGAAAGAACAACATGCAATTCTTAGGAAATAAGTGCAAAGAACAACACTATCAAGAACAAAAAAAAGAAAAAAAAAAGAACAAAAAGAACAAATACTAATGCCTTTATCTATAGGCATACTATACTAAGCACCTATATGTGTGAGAAGTTCAAATGTAATTCTTGTGCACAAAGCCCAAAAAAACAGCCCCCCCCCCTTCCCCTCCCCCCCACCTCCCCCAAATCTTTCAAAGGTTCATGGCTTTCTAGATTCTTCTTATTATAAAATATTGATATGCTTTCAAAAACTAGTCACCTTCTTTGTTGAAGGTGTTACCCGTTCCATCAGTGTTACTTGCTTTTATTCCTAATATCTTTAGGACTAGTCAATGGCTAAATTTAATGCAATTCGTTTGAGAAGATTAATCAATTCAAAATAGCTCTAGAAAATTGAGACAAAGCTTAATGAACCATAAGAACACACGTACAGAAGCTCAAAGGTTTATTGTCTTAAATATAACTCTCGCAAGCTGACCAGTCATACATCAACTTGCTACATATTTTCAATCACAAAGTTAATTTGTAGAATCATGTTTTTGGTATGGAATGAAGATGCAGCAGCAGCTACATTGAACAATCAGGACGGGATAAAGAGTTGGCAATGTCAATCACAAACCGGTACTTGACATCTGATTTTGCAAGTCTTTCCATGGCCATATTGATGTAGTCCACTGAAATCAGCTCGATAACTGCAGTAATGTTGTGCTTTCCGCAAAAGTCCAACATTTCCTGCGTCTCTTTCATGCCACCGATGTCACTTCCCCCGACTAGCTTCCTACCTATTAGTTAATAACAAAAGTTGCAAGAAAGTATGATACTGCAATTATATGGCTAAAAATAAAAAAAGCAACATCTTGATGTTCTTGATACCTGATATTATTAGAGATCTTGTATTAGTAAACTTTAATTATGGTAGTAGTCTTGTATTAGAAAAATGTATATTTGATTTCCGTAATTATAGGCTATGTTTACTATTGTATATCATGTATATAAACTCTTTACATTAATAAAAATAATCAAGAGATTATTCTCTTTCATGGTATCAGAGCCAGACTCATTTCAATTCTTTGTTCACCGATAAAGGACCCCTAAATTATATTATTCACCCTCCAGTTAACAAGGTCTGGGCGTGTGGGGGAGTGTTAAAAGTTCCACATCGGATATGGAATGGGAACATGGACAATCCTCACCGTACAAGCTAGCTTTTGGGGTTGAGTTAGGCCCAAGATCCATTCTTTATATGGAATAGGAACATGGACTCGGACAATCCTCACCCTACAAGCTAGCTGTTGGGGTTGAGTTAGACCAAAGATCCATTCGTTTCATGGTATCATCAGTCTAGGGAAGCCTTTTCCTTCTCCAAAAATACCCACCTTCCGCCGCCCTACTCCTACCAGTGGTCGTCGGCCGCCCTACTTCCTCCCTTCAAAATTCTTTTTCTCCCCACCCTAATTCTCATCTTGTTCTGTCATCATGTCTACCACAAAGAACACATTTCATCCTGCCCTTGCAGTCTCCAATATCAAGAACAACATCCCTCTCGTTCTTGAGATGGAAAACGTCTAATACGCGACATGGCAGAACTATTTAAAATTCACGCAAGGTCTAATAGAGTCCTCCATCACATCGTTAAACCGGAAAAAAACAAGGAGAAGGTGCCTACCACAGATGATGAAATAGAGTTGTGGGTAACTCTTGATGCTATGGTATTCCAATAGATTTATTCCACCATCTCTACGGACCTCTTATAAACTATTATCGAACCTGATACCACGACAATGGAAGCTTGGAATAGGTTGCGTGATATATTCCAAGATAACAAAACTTCCCATGTCGTGACCCATGAGCAGGAATTCTGCCACATAAATATGGAGGATTTTGCGAATGCCTCCGCCTATTGTCAACGACTCAAGAAATTGTCGGATCAACTCAAGAACGTTGACGCGCCCGTGACTAATGATCGTCTCATTCTTCAGATGGTTGCAGTCCTATCTAAGGCGTATAATGGAGTTGGAGCTCTTCTTCGTCAAAGCAATCATCTCCCACTGTTCTACTAGACACGTTCCATGCTCACCTTAGAAGAAACAAGATTGGCTAAAAAGGCGGCTACCAGAGCCAATTCCACCATGATAGTGGCCACGTCCCGCGAAACTGATGACTCTCAATCATTCTCCAAAAATTATGGTCAAAACCGTAATAACGGAGGTGGCAAAAAGGGTCAAAACCGTGGGGAAAATTGCGGTGGAGGACGTGGTGGTGGCAAGGGTGGCGGGAACGGCGGCGGCAGTGGCAGACGATCAACCAGCGGCAATGGCGGTCAGTAGGGGACCGGGCCACTGAACCCTTGGCAGCAGGCTTGGGCTGCTGGGCAGTGGCCCTAGGCCATGCCTTGGGCCAACGGGCAGTAATGCATATACTTGGATTAAATCATTCGGATGCAAATTGGTACATGTACACCGATGCTACTTCTCACATGACGTCCGTACTAGGTAATCTCTCGTCCTATTCCAATTTGAATAAAAATCATGGCATAATTGTTGGTAATGGTACTACAATTCCAATTCGTGGTTATGGTCACACTAATTTGTCTCCCTCTAACCCACCTTTAGCCTTGAAAAATGTCATTCATGCTCTTCACTTAATTAAAAATTTGGTGTATGTTCGGAAATTTACAACTAATAATTGGGGTTCTGTTGACTTTGACCCTTTTAGATTTTTTGTGAAGGATTTCTCGATGGGGATACCTCTAATGAGATGTGATAGTCAGGGCTAGGTCTATCCCATCACCACCTCCACCACCACTACCACTAATCAAGACACACCGTCAACGTTTGCCGCTTTAGCACATTCCTTATGGCATGCGCGTTTGAGTCATCCAGGAGCGTCTGTTCTTTCCTTCCTTAAAAATAATAAATTTATTTAGTGTAATAGTGTGCGTAGTACTAATGTTTGTCCTTCTTCTCGGCTTGGGAAACATGTTAAATTACTGTTTGTTGCCTCCAATTCTATTACTTTGTTTCCATTTGATATTATTCATAGTGATTTGTGGACATCTCCCGTTTTGAGCTTTTTGGGCCACCGTTGTTATGTGTTATTTTTGGATGATTATTCTAATTTTTTGTGGACATTTCCTTTATCTAAAAAATCTCAAGTTTATTCCATATTTCTATCATTTAGAGCATTCATCCGTACCCAATTTGAACGAGAAATTTAAAAATATTCAATGCGATAATGGTAGGGGATTTGATAATGGGCCATTTAGAGAAATTTGTAATGTTAATGGTATATATTTCCGGTTTTCTTGTATACATACATCCTCACAAATTGGGAAAGCCGAGAGAAAAATGCGCACCATTAATAATATTGTTCGGACATTACTAGCACATGCTTCCTTACCACCTTCATTTTGGCATCATGCATTACAAATGGCTACTTACCTTCTTAACATACTCCATAGAAAAGGATTAACATTCCAATCTCCACTCCAAATTTTTTATCATAAAGTTCATTCGTATTCTCACCTTAGGGTGTTTGAGTGTTTATGCTATCCTTTCTCCACATCCATGTCACGACCCAAACCGGAGGGTCATGACGGGCGCCTAAACCTTACTTGTCGAGTACCACTAATCATGTAATTAACATCTAACCATACTCAATCATGTCCATGAGGATCGTCACCAAATATCCTACTAAGACATGAGAACAATAAACTGGGCATGTACTGTGTAAACTCTTGTAAACGGAAGAAACCAACCTATGCATATATATGTACTAAGACAGACAAGGCCATACATAACTACTATATACAGGACAACTGTCTACAAGCCTATAAAGAGTATGTAACATCATAAGGTCGGGATAGGGCCCCGCCATACCCATATGCACATAAAAAAGTATCGTACCAAGATTAGCCTGCTACTCCGAAATAAATGGAGTGCTCCAATATTCGTTGAATCAGCAACCTACTAGTGTGAACCGTCACCATGTCTACTTGAGCCTGCGGGCATGAAACGCAGCGTCTCCCGATAAGAGGGACGTTAGTACGACTGATGTAGCGAGTATGTCAGGAATGAAGAATAGCATAATAGAGACCTGAAAGTAACATGAGACAAGAAACAATCAACCAATGGAGAATGCATCTGAGGGCCATAATATGCATAAGTACCATATCTGTGCAGAATGCCTTTAAGGGCCATAATATGCCTAAATGGCATGCACAATGCGGTCATATATATACATCTGCGTATATAACGTCATCAAGCCTCTGTAGGCATCCCATCATATCATATCGGCCTCTGTGGGCATAATCATCATCGTGTATATCTGTACCAGCTGCAGGTGGTGTGCATATATAATGTCGTATCCCTTTTCCCATTTCCCATACATATATAATGCATACATATAGTAGAGTATATAACTCATTTGAGTTCAAGGTATGTACATGAATATAATACATGAATGATATGATAATAAGACACTATAAGTTTCTCGGAGTGATGTAATATCGCTTTAACTCCGACTAACATTTTGAATACTAACATTTTCTCCATATATTTCAATAAGGATTTAGAAACATACTTAGACATGCTTTGACAATAGGAATGAATAACATGAATATTATTAACTACTAATGTGACAATATTACGTTTACGTTTTGTACTTAGAACATGTCAAAAGAAGAAATGATTTTCCTTAACATACCTTAGCCATTTTCTGTCCACAACACAACTAAAGTATCCCGTAATGCACCTAATCTTATTTTTCAAGAAACTTTCTTCTTCCACCTTACTTCACTTCAAAGAAAGTGTCACCACCCAAACCGGAGGGCCGCGACGGGCACCCGGACCTTACATGTCGAGTACCACTAAGCATACAGTCAACATCTAATCATAATTAATCATGGCCACAAGGGCCGTCACCCAGTTCCCCTACTGACACATAGAAACTATACACTGGAAAGTTACTATGTAAAATCTTAACCAGAAAGCCCAACTTATATATATATATATATATATATATATATATATATATATATATATATATAAATACATACCAAGGCCACACGTGATTACTACACATAGGACACTGTCTACAAGCCTCTAAAAAAGTACACGATATCATAAGGGTCGGGAGAGGGCCCCGCCATACCCATATATACATGCAAATATTACCGTACCAAGATTTGACCGACACTTCGAAACAAGGGGAGTGTTCCAATATCCACTGAGTTAGCAACCTACTAATGCGGATCGTCGCCTTGCCTACGTGAATCTGCGAGCATGAAATGAAGCGTCCCCCGACAAAAGGGACGTCAGTACGACTGATGTACTGAGTATGTCAGGCATGCGAAATAGCATAACAGAGATACATAAAAAAACTGAAACACAAATAGCCGACACAAATAGCCAACAGAAACAGTCGATAGATACAACTGACAATAGTAAATGCCTCTGAGGGATCTAATATGCCTAAATATTGTGCACAATGTGGTATACATATAAATATGTGTATATAACGCCATTGGCCTCATTGGGCATCTTCCTTCCCATAACATCCTTTGTGGGCATCATATCATATCGGCCTCTGTGGGCATCATATCATATTGGCCTCTGTAGGCATAATCATCATCATATCCCAGCTGATCAAGTGGTCTGCGTATCCCATTTCCCATCCCCAATATATGGTCCAGGGTAATACATGAATAAAATGCATGAATGACAGTAAAACATTTTGAGTTTCTCTGAGTGACATAATATCCTTGTACATTCGGCTAACATTGTGAATATTAACATCTTTTCCATATACCTCAATAAGGACTGAACATATTTAGACATGCTTTTAACATAGGAACCAATAACATGAACATCTTTGACTACTAAGAGCTGAATAATTTATGGAATAATATTACATGTACGTTTTATTACATGGAACATGCCAAAAGAAAGAAATGAGTTGCCTTAACATACCTTAAATACTCATAGGAGTTCATGTGACTCAGTAAATGAAAGATCCAATCTTGATAGGAACTAAACTGCACGGTGAATTAAAGATTAAGCTAAATTAGCATGCTCCAAACACACCAATTAAAGTAAACAATGATGTTTTGCCGTTCTTGAAATGTTCACAACGTACTGTTTCTAACCTTAGAATTAATACTGACCAGAAGTGAGTGCTCCATACATTTTTGTTGTTGTTTTTATTTTTCTAAACAAAATGAATGTTAAGGTGTAGCATTTAACACATTGTTCTTACACGTATCCCTCAACAATCACTTATATTCTTGACTCATTACTAAATATCATTAATGGACTCTCATAATCTTATCTTCCATTTAGCCATTCTTTAGCGGTGGAGCATACTAATTTGATGCACATGCATACCAACTTTCCACCTTGCTCTTTAACTAAGTGACTTGCCTCCCGCTATAATTTATCTATTGGCCGATCATTGTTGTCCCACTATTGAGTCCTAAATTATTTCGTGACCGCATTATTTTATATACTAAGCTCTTTATTTGCATATGTCTAGATTCTTAACCCATCGCCCGAAAGTATGGGGTGTTACATTCTTTCCCCCTTAGAAACATTTATCCTCGAATGTTGGGGTGACATATCTAATCCCCGTCACGTAGTTAGAAAATACCACTACTTTTTCACAGGCCATATAATATAGCATACATCATTACATCAGACCTCACATGGTCCTTAAGCATTAATTATAATGTTAGGAATTAGAACTCACCTTATGCTTCACTTGGAACCTCAGCGTTGGTCTGGAATAGATATGGATATTTGTGTTCCATCTCCTCATCCGCCTCCCATGTCATTTATTCTACATTCTTATTCCGCCATAGTATCTTCACTGAGGCTAATTCTTTAGTCCTCAACTTGCGAACATGTCTATCTAAAATAGCAATAGGAACCTCTTCATATGATAAATCCTCTGCAACCTTCACATCGTCAATTGGTACAATTCGGGAAGGATCTCCAAAACATGCTCTCAACATAGAAACATGGAACACTGGATGAACAAACTCCAACTCCGAAGGCAAGTCCAATTCATAAACTACTTGGTCAATTCGTCGAATTATGCGATATGGCCCAATATACCTTGGGCTGAGCTTTCTCTTTTTCCCGAATCTCATTACACTTTTCATCGGCGAAATCTTTAAAAAGACCATATCATCTACCTGAAACTATAAGTCCCGCCGTCGCACATCTGAATACGATTTCTGATTACTCTGAGCGGTTAACAACCGTTCTTGGATAGGCTTCACCTTCTCTATGGCCTGGTGTACCAAGTTAGGCCCAAATAGCTCTGATTCGCCTACCTTGAACCATCGGATAAGAGATCTACATCTCCGTCCAAACAAAGCCTCGTATGGAGCCATTTTAATGCTAGCATGATAATTGTTATTGTACGCAAACTCAATAAGGGGTAAATGGTCATCCTAACTTCCCTTAAAGTCTAATACACAAGCTCATAACATATCCTCGAGCGTCTGAATCGTACGCTCGGCCTGCCCGTCTGTTTGAGGGTGGAAGGCTGTGCTAAGATTAACTTGGGTGCCTAAACTTTTTTGAAATGATTTTCAGAAGTTAGCTGTAAACTGAGCACCTCAGTCAGATATAATAGAAATAGGCACACCATGAAGGTGAACAATCTCTTTAACGTACAACTTCGTGTAGTCCTCAGCTGTGTAGGTAGTTTTGACCGATAGGAAATGGGCTGATTTGGTCAATCTGTCAAGAATTACCCAAATAGAATCAAACTTACAATAAGAGCGAGGTAAACCCGTAAGGAAATCCATACTAATTATTTCCCATTTATACATCGGAATCACAATGTTCTGAGTCAAGCCACCGGGCTTTTGGTGCTCTATTTTTACTTGCTGACAATTATGACACTGAGCTACAAATTTCGCAATGCTTATCTTCATGTCGTTCCACCAACAAATGCCATTGAGACCATGGTACATTTTAGTAGATCCAGGGTGAATGGAATATCGTGAGTAATGGACTTCCGTCATAATTCTATCTCGTAATCTTGCTACACTTGGAACATATAAACGACCCTGGTACTTGCGAACCCCATTTTCGTCAATCTCAAAGGTTGTGGTCTTCTTCTGTTAAATGCCCTCTCTGATCTTTTTCAAACTGGGGTCTTCCCACTGACGTTCATTAACTTTCGACATGAGGGGCAACTCTAACACATTCTGAATCACAAAACCACCATCCTCTAAATCCATTAGTCGGACTCCTAGACTAGCTAACTGATGGAGCTCCCTTACTAATTCCTTCTTTTAGCCCTGCATCGGCATCGAGCTGACCATCGACTTACGATGGAGCGCGTCTACTACATCGTTAGCTTTACCGGGATGATATAAGATGTCCACATCATAATCTTTCAATAATTCAAGCCACCTCCTTTGTCAAAAGCTCAACTCTTTCTGTTTAAATATGTATTGTGGACTTTTATGATCCGTGAAAATATCTACATGAACACTATACAAGTAGTGCCGCCAAATTTTCAGTGCATAGACCACTGTGGTCAACTCTAAATCGTGCATCAGATAGTTTTTCTCATGTTTCCTCAATTATCTTGAAGCATAGGAAATCACTTTACCATGTTGCATTAGAACGTATCCTAAACCTGCTCCCGAGGCATCACAATACACAACATAGCCTTTCGGACCCTCTGGAATTTTATAGTCTTTTGTGTCAACTTTGTTAATGGTGCTGATATGATAGAAAACCCCTCTGCAAACCTCCTATAATAGCCGGCTAATCCCAGAAAGCTGTGAACCTCTGATGGAGTCGTGGGCCTCGACCAATTCTTCACCGCTTCAATTTTCTGAGTGTCAACTCTTATACCTTCGTTGACACTATATGACCAAGGAAAACCACTGAATTCAGCCAAAATTCACACTTGGAGAGCTTAGCATACAACTTATGATCTCGGAGTGTCTGTAGTACTATCCGTAAATGATCCACATGTTATGCTTCCGCGTGAGAGTAAACTAGAATATCATCTATAAATACTATCACAAATACATCCAGAAATGGGCGAAACACGTTGTTCATTAGATCCATAAATGTTGTCGGCGCGTTTGTGAGTCCAAATGACATTACTAAGAACTCGAAGTGCCCATACCTTGTTCTGAAAGCCGTTTTCGGAATGTCCTTCCCTTTGACCCTTAGCTGATGGTACTCCGACCTCAGGTCGATCTTTGAGAAACATCTTGCACCTTGTAACTGGTCAAACAAATCATCAATTCTGGGAAGAAGGTACTTATTATTGATAGTGACTTTGTTCAGTTGTCGATAGTCAATACACATCCGTAACGAGCTATCTTTCTTTTGTACAAACAATACCGGTGCACCCCAAGGAGATATGTTGGGCCTAATAAAGCATTTTTCAAGCAGATCTTTTAATTACTCCTTTAATTCTTTCAATTCAGCTGGAGCCATACTATAAGGAGGAATAGATATCGGCTGAGTGTCTGGCAACACGTCTATACCGAACTCAATTTCTATGTGGATTTTTACTCATAGGGAAAATCTTATGGTTGTTTTGAGAGGCATAAGGTCCGTCTTGTAGGTGATGGAAAAACTCAACAGGTTGGCGTGGATTGTGAAGAGACATTTAGTCCGGTGGTCAAACCGGCAACTATTCGCAATGTTCTCAGTCTGGCTCTCTCGAAAGCATGGCCCATTCATCAATTAGATGTGAAAAATATTTTCTTACACGGTGATCTCAAGGAAACTGTTTACATGCATCAGCTCTTGGGTTTCAGGGAACCTGGTCATCCTAACCATGTCTGCTTGCTAAAGCAGTCCTTGTATGGGCTCAAACATGCTCCTCGGGCCTGATACAAAAGGTTTGCAGATTATGTGTCTACTATTAGGTTTTCTCACTGCAGGTCGGATCACTCTCTATTCATCTACCGTCGCCGTACTTCTTTGGCATACATTTTGTTATATGTGTATGATATTATATTGACTGCCTTATTGATAAACTGCGCAAGTTTATCATTTCTTTTCTCAGCTCTGAATTTGCTACGAAAGACTTGGGGCCTTTGAGTTATTTTTTTGGTATAGCTGTAACTCGTCATGCAGGTGATATATTTCTGTCCCAGAGAAATTATGCAGCTGAGATTATTGACCGGGCTGTCATGTCCTCCTGTAAGTCATCTCCTACTCCAGTTGACACCAAACAGAAGCTTAGTGCTTATTCTAGCACACACTACGAGGATCCCTCCTACTTTTGCAGTCTTGCAGGGGCTCTTCAGTATCTTACATTCACGAGGCCCGATATTACTTATACAATGCAACATGTGTGTTTATTTATGCATGATCCGAGGGGAGAACACATGCACTATCTCAAACGCATTGTGCATTACATTCAGGGTACTCTTGATTATGCTTTAAACTAATATCCATCATCTGTATCTACTCTCATGTCTTATACAGATGCTGATTGGGGTGGATGTCCAGATACCAGATGGTCGACATCTGGTTATTGTATGTTTCTTGGTGATAACTTGGTCTCTTGGTCATCTAAACGCCAAGCTACTTTATCGCATTCCAGCGCAGAGGCCGAGTATCGAGGAGTAGCCAATGTGGTGTATGAGTCCTGTTGGCTGCGTAACCTCCTCTTAGAGCTTCATTTTTCTATTCAGAAAGCTACCTTGGTATACTGTGATAATGTTAGTGCGATATATCTCTCTAGCAATCCGGTCCAACATCAGCGCACTAAACATATCGAGATGGATATTCACTTTGTTCGCGAAAAGATAGCTCGTGGACAAGTACGTGTCTTGCATGTCCCTTCACAGTACCAAATTGTTGACATCTTTACTAAGGGTCTTCCCTTAGTTCTGTTTGAAGATTTTAGGGACAGTCTTAGCGTACGACAACCGCCCGCTATGACTCCGGGGGTGTGATAAAATATACGTAGTATATTTCTAATATACGTAGTTTATTTCTAATATACGTAGTTTATTTCTAATATACTACGTATATTCCCTGATATTATTAGAGATCTTGTATTAGTAAACTGTAATTATAGTAGTAGTCTTGTATTAGAAAAATATATATTTGATTTTCGTAATTATAGGCTAGGTTTACTATTGTATATCATGTATATAAACCCTAATCAGTGTCTTACCCAAAACTAAAGGGAAAATTGGAAGCTCCAGTGGCTTTTCAGGCAATACAACAATGACAATCTTACCATCCATCTTCAGCAAACTGAGCAACGGAGCCAATGGATGAACCGCAGCAATGGTGTCAATAATGTAATCCATGGTATTCACAGCAGCCTGCATACATAACCACCAAATAAAAAAGTCCATAAGCAACTTTCCTCAAATCAGTCAAAAACTAATCCACAGATAAATGCATATTATTCGCTGAAAAGAACCAAGACTTAAAATGACGAGGGATCTAGTAGTTGGAAATGCAAATTAAACTTACAACACAAACGGAAACCAGTAACAAGCAACCAAACTTAATGTTAAAATTATCTACACAATGCTTACTATATAGCGGGACCCCACTAACTTGTGATTGATTGGATATTGAAGATTCATATAGTCAACCTCAACTAATTTGGTATTGATGCATAATTGTTATAAATACGCTTACGATGAGGGCTGACTCAATACTGCACTTATTCTAGTTGATTCATCAAGAACTTTATTTCCAAGTTTTTGTTGCAATAATATGATGCGGTGTTGAATTTTTTTTAACAAAAACTTAGTGACTTAAATGCTGTCAATAAACATGCACAATGCTGAACTCCCTTCTTAATCTTCTCAAGAACATCACCTGTTTAGGATTTTCAAATTCTTCCATTTCTTTTTCCGTTTACGTACCTTCATTTTTGCAGGATCACTACTTAAAATGAAAGCATCCGCACCAAGCTTCTTGATGGCCTCATCTTCCTTCTTTGGAGAGGTGCTGATGACAGTAACTTTTAACCCAAAGGCCTTTCCAATCTTCACAGCAATGTGGCCAAGCCCGCCCAATCCAGCAACACCTAAATGCTTGCCAGGTTCAGTCATACCATAGTACTTCATCGGGCTGTATACAGTGATTCCAGCACATAATAAAGGTGCTCCAGCATCAGAAGGTAGGTTGTCAGGAAATTGAAGAACAAAGCGCTGATGAACAACTATCATATCGGAGTAACCGCCATATGTTTTTGTACCATCATGGTATGTGGAGTTGTAGGTAAACATCACTTTGGGACAATAGTTCTCCAAGCTCTGTTCACAGATGTCACATGTTTGACAGGAACCTACAATCACCCCAACTCCAACTCGGTCACCAACCTTGAACTTATGGACACTACTGCCAACTGCGGTCACGAGACCAACAATTTCATGCCTGCACACAAATAAGTTCTTTATGTTGTAATATAAACTAAACCTAACACTTCTGACATTAAATTAGCAAATTCATGAAAAATTCAAGATAAGCTTCATCAAAGTGATTCGAAGAACTGTTAAACCATAGATTGAAGGACCAAAATGTAACATGCTAGTGGTCATCTATTCAACTTTTCCTGTATTTCACAGATATGTTTTTGTATGATCTTGAACAAGAATAATTCTAGTTTTTTTTAAGAGTAAATGATTTGATGATGTGTGATTCAGATGTAGATATCAGAGAACAGTCACAAGCACTTCTAACTAGGACTAAGAACAGACAGAAGGTTCTAACAAACACTATTTAGTGATAATGAACTTGCAATAAAGTAAACCTGAAATCTTTTTTGTTTAAATTTTAGTTCCCCCCGTGCCCAGTAAAGCTTTGGGGCCTGACTAATTTGGTTTTCCCCACGTAAGGCCCATCAAAGGGGGAAGCACTCCCAGGATTTTTTTCCATTCCCAGGCTTGAACTCGAGACCTTAGTTAAGACTAGAGGGATAATATATGTCCGACCATAATTCTTGGTGGTCTGAAATCTTGAATGTATCTTTAGTATATGAGAAGGAGCTCTAATGTATCTTCTATGTCTAGCTAAACCCCCTTCTTAGTCTATAATTCAGATCAATTGTAATATCATAATACCAGAGATAGAATACTTTGAAAGATTATAATTATAACCATATTAGTCTTTAAACCTGCACCTTAGCAAGAATTTTAGAAGATAGTCTGTTGAGAACTCTCAGGCACCTAGGCTAAATATCCCACAAATTCGATGGAAGAAGAAGGGAAGCAGAGCCAAGGGTGGGTTGAGATCTCCGGTGATCTGAAATTCTGATTAAGATGTATGATTTCTAGACTATGTGTTTTTAATTATGATCTTGATAAGTGCAGTTCCAAAATGATTAGCTCCAGTACATTGACTCTGCTACTAACTACACTTCATGGAGCTAACAAGAAGTCATGAACTGATCTAATTATTTACATTTTGTAATCCACACCAACAAAGTAGATGCTTTAATATGTAACTTTTAAAACTTTAAAATAATAAAGTTGAGCACACAGAAGGAATTACCACCTGATGATCTTTGGTGCAATAAAAAATTAAGGGTCTAAAATTGCACTTAAATAGCCTAATTCATCTCCCCCTCTAAGACATTAACAACAGTTTAGCACTTAATTGTGAACAATGTTTTTAGGTATTTCACTAAATTCATCTATTCCTGGTGATTATCAATTGCTTTCAGATCTGCGTTGCAGCAACTATGTCTTTCAGGTTTCATGAGAATTAAAATAAAATAGGACTAAAGAGAACTTTGTGAAATTAAATACTCCAAAACAAATAGTGACACCACCACTCAAAAATTGGGTATTTAGCAGAAATAAGAGTAAAAGCTCAAAGGGGATAGAGAATAAAGAATTCCAGAAATATTCTTTGAAGGGATACTACAGCTATGTCCTTCACACACAAGGTTTAGGATAAATCAACTGAACAATCCTTGCACTTTGGGAAAATGTAATTCAAGAGAATGGTTTGCTTACTAAGTTTTTTATTAGTAATCCAAACAAAATTTTACTAATTAGTAGAACTAATCATTTGGACAGTCCCCTTGTATTGCATATAACGTCATTCAAGAGATCAGAAACAACGATGCTGGAATTTCCTTTGAGCTATTACTCCACTCAATAGAAATAAAGGCAACCTTAAATGGATGTGTTCTAAGTACCTAAGTTGTTTTTTGGTCCTTCAATTAAGATTCATCCAAGAGAAACTCTACCCCTTTAAACAAGACCTAGATAAATGTTTACCTATCAGTGCCTATCCTTTCATGGCTCATGAAACAGGAAAATTTCCATACTCTTCAAGCAGTTTCTGAACTCAAATTTATGGCAAGTGCTACCGATGAAGTCTCTAGTAGTAACAAAGATTGTTATTGACTTTTTTTTTTATTAGATAAGTAAATTTTATAAATGCAAGTATGAAGGAGGTACTGAAATTGTTATAGACATTTTTGGAAAACATTCATTTTCTTTCTCCCATTATACCCTTTAATCACCTCTACACCAAGAAAAGATAAAGGTTAACATGGTGGCAATGCCAAAATTCTTGTTAATTTGTCTCATGTATTGAGTTTATGGGTTGTAGTCACTCTATATGGTTTTGGAAAATCCTCACATCATGTTAGGTTCAAGTCTCATTTATCTTAACATGTTATCAAAGTCAAACTCATCACTAATGTTCCAATGCTAAGCCCTTATTTTAAGTCTCGGGCGTGAAGGGATGTTCAAGTTATATATCGGTTTTACTAAATTTATATAGCTTTAGATAATCCTTACCATCATGAGCTAACTTTCAAGATTGAGTTAAATCAAAGGTCCATTTTTCTTAACACAAAAGTTTTATCTACTTGATATCGTATCCTTCTCCCATGTCTGTTGGATTATAACAACCTAAACATTTTTGTATGTAATGTACAAAACATTTGCATCTAAGTATCTGAAAAGAGAATTAAAAAGAATATCAACAAGTAGAAACCCCTTATTCTTGTAATGCATAATATTGCAAATCATTCTAGTTGGATCATTTCCATTCATCATAATCATTAAGGCTATAAAAAATTAGCATACATTTGATCAGAAAAAGAACCTTTTAACATCAAAGTATTGTTGACACCCAATTTTGTCCCATCTTTTATGATTTTATTTGCAATTTTTAATATTTTTGACACTTTAAAACAATTTTAAAATATAGGCATATATATGTATATATATCATTATTATTATTATTATTATTATTATTATTATTATTATTATTATTTGCATTTTTTATTGTCATTTGCATTTTAATATCACAATCATACTTTTATCCTAATATTATATGTTATTTTATTTTCGCAAAACGGCATTGCATTTTTATTTTTTATTTAAGCATGAAGCATTTCACAAATATTATATTTTTATCATATTATCATCTTTACAGTTTATAAATTTTGCAAAGCTTTCTTTTTATATAATAAAATCTCTTTTTTTATATTTTAAACCCATAACCCACTTCATTTCCCCCAAAACAATTTCTACTCAACCCATTACAATAAAAACAACCCATTTTCACAACCCAATCCCCAGGCCCAACCGGCCAAATACCTGAGCCCAACACCCAACCCATTATCCCTTTTTTTTTATCTACCCCCCTTTAAACCTAAAACATATATATCACACTCCACAACAACAACAAAGAAAAAACCAAAACCCTACCCTTTTGCTCCCAGATCAGCCGCCGCACACCCCACGCCCCCGACCCCACTCGCCGGTCACCTCGCCCCCTGCCACCACCGACCCCTGACACCACCAACCCCCCTCTGTTACGCCGACACCCGAAAATCCGCGACCCATGCCCCTCAAATCCGCGATTTCGGCTCCTTTATTTTGAATTTCAAACTCGTTTTTAAGGGGGAATCCACCTATAAATACCCCATGTTGTTCTTCATTTTTGGGGGGAGATTGAACAGATTTTTGAGAGGATTTTGAAAGGAATTTTCGGAGGATTTTTGGAAAACGATTCAATATATAAATATTTGTTGTGTTCTTGATTTCAAATATTTGCCTTCCTTGTTATTCAAGAATCAAGTCCGAAAAGGTTTGTTCCCCACTTTTGATTCTCTGATTTCGACACATGATTCGGTTTGTCGATCTGACCGTCAATCGACCCGGTTTGGGTATTATTTTCAAAATTCTTGCATTTCATATTCATGTATGTTGGTTATCTGCATTTGGTGAATATTTGATTTCGGGTTGAGTTTCCGATTCGGGTCGGGTCGACCCGGTTTGTGTAACATTTTCAGAATTCTTGCATTTCATATTTTCTCAGATGTTGGTTATCCGAATTTGGTGAATATTTGATTTCGGGTTGAGTTTCCGATTCGGTCGTCACCGACCTGTCGTAACATTTTCGCATTCTTGCATTTCATATTTTCGTATGTTGGTTATCCTGAATTGATGGAATTATTTGATGTCGGGTTGAATCTCCGATTCGGGTCAGATTCTTGACCGGTCGATTCGACAGCTTGAATTTCCAAATTTCTTGCATTATTCTTTGTTGTTATTTTTGGTTAATCAAATTGATGAAATCAATGATTCCGGTTGAACACATGATTCGGTCGAATCATTGACCGGTCAAGTCGACCCGGTTTGGATTCCCCAAACTTCTTGCATTTCATATCTTGTATATTGGTTATCTGAAAAAATGAAAAAAAATCTGATTCGGGTCGGGTCGACCCGGTCTTGGTATATTTCCAGATTATGGCATTTTTTCATATCTGTTGCTGGTTATCTAAAAAATCTGAATTTCTGATTTCATTCCGGGTCTGCTTTTTCCGTAATTAACTCACCGCTCACTTTTTCTGTCTGTTTTTTAGAATTAACTCACTATTTCATCTGCCTTTATTTATTTCTTTCGTTTCTCTGTTTATCTGTTCGCTGGTTTAAACATCCGGGTAACGGATATCTTACTGTTCTTAATGCTTTACTGTTTTATTAATACCGCATTTAGGCCGATGAAATTAACTTCAAAGCCGCGCTTTTCTTTCGTTTCGTTTCGTTTCGTTTCGTTTCGCTGTTTTTTAGCACTGTTTTAAGTATCCGGGCAACGGATATCTTATCGCTTTTATCGCTTTTATCGCTTTCTTAAAAACAAATATTGCTTTGCTCGGTCTTTGTTTTTATTCGCTTCATTGCTCGGTTTTGATTCTTTGTTTTCAATTTCTCGCTTTAAATATCTTTGCCACGGATATCACTGCTTTCTTATTTTAAACTAAACACCGCGTCTTTTTCGAAATTGTTTTTCCGCCTCTGTTTCTTGCCATCGTTGTCTTTGTTCGATTTAATTTTACTGATTTGAACACGATACTACACCGCCGATGAAAATATCCGTCGATTTTGAGGCCTCCACAGTTGCAAAGACGGAAATATAACTTCTGGGCAATGATGAGGCTTAAACCTTTTTCCAAGATCAACATGTTTAGTAGGCGAGGTGACTAAAATAACCAACAAGTTATATATTCGCAGCCACGACGTGATTATATTGATCTTTTCTATTTCACCCGAGAGACCAACACGTTTAGTAGGCGAGGCAATCAAGATAAACCACATTAGTCATATGTTTGCAGCCACGACGTGATTGGAATGCTCTTTTCAAAATTTAAGTCTGAGCCCTCCGTGATCAAAACATTCACTGTTTTGAATACGGATATGAAGTTATTTGTATTTAACTGTTTCTAACCGTTTGTTCTTGACAGCTTGCAGGGATTAAAGCAAATAAAGACAAATATTCCTCGGAGTTTATTTATTTTTATTTCTTTCTTTAATTCAGCTTTATCCCGCTTTGTATTGTAATATTATTTATCGCACTTATGTAATTATTGAAATGCTCAGAATAGGCAAACTTAGGATTAATTCATAGGTTAGTTTAAGATTTGAAACCCGTCGCTAGCTTATTTATTTGTAGGCTCGGTTGAATTCAAACTTAGAAATCCTTCGCTAGTTTATTTATTTTAGGCTCGTCACGCGTATTCAAGATTTTCAAAACAACTTTTGTCATCTTTTATTTGCTTTATTAATCATACCGAATAAGTTTATCTTTTGTCAATTTACAATTCTTATTATTTTTGCAACTCGATGATTTTTGAAAGATTCGCTTCTTTGGCGTTATAAATAATTTTGTTTCTACTCTCAATTGACAAATACATATTTTTTCCAATTCTACATGTATTTCTCTTTAAATATCATACAAATGCATATTTTGAAAAAAAATCTCTACATTTATCTATCTTTTAAAAAGCATATCTTTTCATTAATTATTTACAAACATCTTTTAACTTCATGCTTCAAACATGCATTTTTTCTAGCAATAATTAACCTGAGTTTGACCGGATAACCGCAAGTTAGCGGATCTTAAAGGATGCCTAACCCCTTCCCTTTAGGATAATAAAGAACCCTTACCTAGAATCTCGCTAGTTTCGCAGACCTTAAAATTGGAGTTTACATAGCAGCACTTAGTTTAATATTTAGGTGTCCTAATTCACCGTAAAGATAATTAGGTGGCGACTCCTCAACCCTTTTTACCCAGGAATCACCGAACACGTCCGCGCTCCGCTTCGACCTGAGCCAGGTCGAAAAACGGGCGCGACAAGTATCTAGTGTGTTGTAACATCAAAGTGTCTTACATAGGGACAATAGGGTATTTTGTGAATCCCCACTCATTCTTCAAACTATGCAAGTCTGAGTGACATACTCCACAATAAAGTATCTTCACTGTAACATCGGTTGGAAATTTACTAAATATGAAAATAAGTATATCCTATTAATTTATGACTCAAATAATTGAGCCCGCACGTCGGAAACGTCGTTTACACACACGTGCACATGTAGTGCCAAGTATCGCAAATTTAATTAGTGAAAGAGATATTGATACGTATGTAATACGTTTGATACATAGAATTATGGACGGTTATTGGCCAAATGACAAAGTATTCCGCGTTGGTAAATGAAGGAAGAAGTGTACAAAGTGTAAAATAAAACGAGTCGGGAATCGCGGTGGAGCCGTGAAGGGCCGCGGAGCCACAACCGTCGGAGCCGCGACGCAAATTGGCTGGTTAGCTACTAGAGCCGCGACACTGATTCACAGCACGCGCGCCGGAGGCGTAATCTTTGCGACGGAAGTTGGAAAAATCGGCGTTCTTACTGGTTTTGGAGCATTGATTCTCCATTACTTGCCACATGAATTCAGTCATTATTTGGCTGAATGTAACCTCTCATTCAAGTACAATTACATGACTATTGAAGGCCATTAGTTGGCTAGTTGAGGGGTCTTATCCTTACACTATAAATTGAGGTCTTTGGCTCAATTGAAACACACTACACTTAGAAAATTCTCTAGATTTTCTGATTTCAAATTCTTCCTCTCTAGCAAAGTCACTATACTCAAAGTTCTTCAAGAGTAACACTTGAGTTTCCTTTGCTCACTTGTTAAAGTTGTTGTTGTATCTTGGGAGACTATTGCTCAATACCATAAAAGGGGATATACGGGGCAATCTTGTCTTAAAGACAAAGTGTCATCACTCGACTCAACAAATCACACAAGCAGTTTGTTAAGGTTTTGATTTCCAGTTTTATTGTAATAGTTTATTTATCCTTTCAACTATTGTAATTGTTACTTACTTCCCGTTCCCTACAACAATTGTATCCCAACAACATCATCATCACCATTTTCTCTGCCATCAATTCAAAAATAAGGAATAAGTTCACAATGTCAACTGGATAAGCAATAAACATCCCATCATGGAAGTTAAAATTTTCATTTCAACAAGATGCAGGACCCCAATAGAGAGGAAATGGGGAGTGGCACAAGTACTAGATAATATGTATGTCTAGTGGCACAAGTACTAGATAATATGTATGTCTTGTCTATTTATTCGCAAGAAGTTTACTCCCCCTCCCTCTGTCCATTTTTATTTATCCATGTTTGGTTTAGCACACCCTTCAAATAATAGTAGTAATAAATAAAATTATAAGTTTACTATATCACCCGTTGAATATAATAAATTCAATATTTTGGAAATGCATTGGGAAATGACTATAGATAATATTATAATAAGGGTAAATTAGAAATTAAATGATAAATTCTGTCTTGATTTTCCAAATTGGACAAATAAAAGTGGACATCTGTTTTTAGCATAGTAAACACGTAAAAGTGAACCGATGAAATATTTCAAAAACAAAAAAAAAAGTATTCTAGGCACTTTTGTAATATTGAAGGTCGAGAAAACTGATTTGAAACACACTGCTTTGGAGTGGCATGTCAAAATTCAATGAGATTTACTTTTGAGTTACCTTGGTCAAATTCGGATAATTTTTATTTGATAAAAAATAAAAAGTGACTTTTATTTGATAAACTTTAAATTTGATGATCACTTTTATGTAATAAAAAAATGGAAAAGTAACTTTTGTGTGATATACTAAAATTAAAGTTGAATGTCTATCGATGAAATTTACTGGAGAAATCTCAAAAGGTCTAGGAGACACTAATGGACCGCCGGCAAATTAACTTGAGACGTGCTCCTAACTGCACATCAAAGCTCTTACCACTGAACAAAACTCCCGCCATATTGATATACAAAAATATACTCCAATAACGTTGTATGTATTCTGATTATATAAAGAAATAGATATGCACAGTTAAAGTATTTCAAGTCCTTCCGTTCTGGGAATATCAATTTCTTAACTCCAGATTGTCCTTATAGACTGATAAATATTTATACATTTCATTCAACACACCGTACCACAAAAAAGGCAGTGGCTTAGCTACATCAACGGAAGGTAGTCAGTTGAACACTCTTAGTTAAAAAATAATACTGCATATATAGCTCAAAATTTGCTTTTTGTAGATATATATATATATTAAATCTTGAATATACTTTGCGAAATTTTTAGCTTCGCAACTGCCAAAAAGACGTAACAAAAGTACCTGCGAGAGAATTCCGGAGGGGTCCTTGGCAGCCCAGCCAAAAGCTTTTTGTGGGTGCTCTTTCTCTGCTGTTTTGGCCATTTCTGTGTGAATACTGTTTTTCTTTCTCAGTCACAAAAACTGGAAAAGAGCTCCAACGCTTTATTAGTTTTGGTGGATGAACTTGTAACACGCTGCAATGGTACTGGGCCCACTTATCTGCCTTTTCAAAGTCAATTTTCAGAAATGGAATAGATTATGTTATTTATGTGAATTCCACTACGCTCCGCTACAAATTTTGCATGAGCGACACTAGTTATGTCCAAATTTTAAAGGTGTAAGAGAAAAGAAATCTCCTGCTTTGATAAGAAAATGACATTCTGAAAGAATAGATGAAAACCTTGTTTAAAGTTCTATATTTTAGTAATAATTTAAGTCTCCAACTTTGGTAATAGTATGATTGAAATTCTTGTAATAAACTAAAGCGAAATTAGCATTTTTAGTCCTTGTGTTATTGACAGTAATAATTTGTTTATATCGGATATTTATATTAAACCAATAAATGCATATATGTATTTGAATGTACACTATCACTTAAATCATAAATAATTAATACATATTTTTACCTCATTTAACCATGATAACTTGAAATGTTGGTGTAAACAACTCATACATGTAAATATTTCGGAATAAAACATACTGTACATTATTTAGAAAATATTAACAGAATCGTGGCAACATTAATTAATTATCATTCCATGACAACTAATATTAACAACACCATAACTGGTTCCTACATTAAAGGAATCCAGCAGGAGAGAATCACATATAACTATCCCAAGCTTTTTTATCCTATTTTTTAGCTAAAACATTTTATCTTCTAAATTTGTTTCTCAAACATAATACATCTAAAAAAATAAAATAATTATATTGTAAAAAAGTTAATATATAATTTACATCCACATAGAGGCTCAGCCGAAGAAATTCAACAAACCAAAGACAAAAGATGGTAAAAGATTATATTCAATATATATATAACATTTATACCAAGGTAGAGGTAAAAGATTATATTCAAACATAATACCAAGCTGCTTTACCTGTGATTATGCTTTGTCTTGAGCCAAGGGTCTCCCGGAAACAACCGCTCTACCTACTAAAGTAGAGGTAAGGTCTGCGTACACTCTACGCTCTCCAGACTCACGTTGTGGGATTTCATTGGGTATGTTGTTATTGTTGTTGTATATAACATTTATACCAAATATAACAATTTTATAACATAAATATACCATGAATATGTATGTGTAAAATTTATATACAATGAATATAATATGTTATACAAAACTATACTAAGACATATAATAAATTTATATAACATATATACAAGAGTTAAGGCAAATTTATACTAAATTATAACACGAATCTTTATTTATTCTAGAAATATACCATGAATATGCAAGTGTATTTTCGAATGCAATAGAATACAAAAATAATATCCATATACATTTGTTACACATTTTATAATAAATTAGATACACCTCATATAATTTTATTATACAACAACAACAACAACAACATACCCAGTGAAATCACACAACGTGGGGTCTGGGGAGGGTAGAGTGTACACATACCTTACATCTACATTGATAGGTAGAGCGGTTGTTTCTGAAAGACCCTTGGCGAAAGACACAACATAAACACAAGCAAATCAAGAGATATAATTTTATTATACATTGCATAATAAATTATACATACCTCGTATAATTTTGTGTGTGAACTAAATAATATTTGTATATGCTTTATCATTCCATGACAATTAATATTAACAACAATATACCTAATTTCTAAATCTAACGAAGAGAATATTGTTGAAGAAGAAAGATTAATGAATTGAAAATAAAGAATAAAGATAAAAGATAAGAGAATAAATGGGGATACATTTTAGATGTAATCCCTAATTTCGTGGGGAGTAAATCAGTAAATGACCGTAGGTAAATAAACAAAAAGGTAAGTAAATGCTATTTTGAAGGGGTGACAATCATAGTAAACTTTAAGAACTATGCTAGTTATGTGCCTAAATTTAATACCGTGACTAATAGTGTAATTTTCTCTAAACATTTACTATGATTGTCACCCCTTCAAAATAAACTAAAATAATGTTAAAATTTCTAAATTTCGATAATAATTTAAGCTTCCAGCTACGGTAAGAAAATGATTGGAATTCCTGCATACTAAATTAGAACCTTAAATTATTGATTTTAATTTGATTATGTTAAAACTATTTAAGTTGTTCATAAACAATGAAACAACATGACAAATTAAGTGTATAAACTCACAAACATTCTAATTAAACAAAATTCTACGCAGAAAGTGATTTGGATGAGGTCTTTTTTTGTTGTTCTTTTTAAATTGTCAAGATCATTACCTCAAGGTGAATATTATTCATAGAAATTCGTCCACTGGTCTTTGAGAAATAGTCATTTTTTGTCATTGAATCCTATGGAATTTCCTTCAAATCTCATTTTCTAAGTCACAAGTGGATAAAGCATGCCGCCAAGTTGACATACAAGAGTTAATGTGTTGCTCCAAAATCATATCATATACTTGAAATCAACTGCAGCACCTTAAACCAAATATAGGATGCTTCCAGAACATCTTCACTGTTGATCAAGCAGTCCATAGAGGAGGAGACACCAGTATTACACCATCTCCACGAACAAATAGGAAAGAAATGATCCGTCTTGTCGTCTGTAACCATGTCAGAAGACTATATAATCATTGGCGCAGACGAGGGGAAAACATTATTGCCCAACTAATGTTAATAAACAAATAGTATGTTCGGATTATACAGATGCAAAGTTAAATTTGAGACATTTTGCCAAAAATGATTTAAGATGATTTGCTTATTTCCCTGACTACAGGTATCCCTGGACAAAATGGATTTTCAGGCCTTCCTTGGAATTAAAAATAGCTAAGAATGAAACATGCGGAATGACTGGAGGCGGCAAATGATTTGTTAATCAGATAAAACTGGAAAACAGTACCATCATTCCATTGCCAACAACAACAACATACTTAGTGTAGTCCCAATAGTGGGGTTTGAGGAATGTAGGATGTACTTAGACCTTACCTCTATCTTTGCATGATAGAGAGGTTGTTTCCGATAGTACCATCATTCAATTGCCAAATATCATTTTCAGGATAATAGTCCCGTGGCATCATTTCGTTTTAAGCAAAAGACAATTTCCTGGTAATTGTGTTTCATACTTTCATCTAAGAGGAAAACTTGCTTCCTCGTGTTTATTGGGAAAGTAAGCTTCTCAGAATAAAGATTGAGAAATGATACCCATGTTCCGTTACATTCATTTAAGTAAAAAGTTCATTTGCTGATTGCTCCTTATTAAACTTACAAAAGCCTAACCCAAGCAATCGACCTGGCTCCTCATCTTTTGCCCCATTACCAGATTCCTGGTGTATGCTATCTCATCAGCCTTACAGAAAGCTAACAAAATGAAGTTGAGTTGGCTCCCATCTCTTGTCCATCACCCAATGAGCCATGTCTGCTATCTCATCCCCACCCCCAAACCAAATTAAAAAGATGAACTCCTTCACAGGCCTTCCTTCCATCCCTCGCCCCTCAAATCTGACTCAACCATCCACAATTCTAGCTACCACCACTAATGTCAATAAACCTTCTCCAATGCATCCCATTAACTCTGTGTTGTGCAAGGACACAAACAGGCCAACGACGGAGGTAGATGGAACCATCAATTGGATTTATCTACCCTTGTCCAACATGACATGAATGCAGGTATGGGATCAGTTTCAAATACAGGCAATGTATATCAGGCCTTTCCAAACATGACCAATTGCTGAAAATATAGACGTCTTCAAAAAATAAAATAAAAATATATAGATTCTCCACCCCTAAAGAAGATTAAATGGAGAAGGAAAGAGGATGGATTAATTTAATGATTGTTAATGTTGTGTTTGGTGTTGTGACATTTGACCCAACATATCTTCTAAATGACTAATTTGAATGTATAAAAATGTTGGAACAAATGTCACAATATTCAGACCAACATTTTTTATAATAGTTTTGTCTTCACGTTAAGCAGTAATATTTTACTGTGGGGGTAAAAACGACTTAGGCGTGTTGAATTGGAGTTGTGTAAAACGTGGGAGAAAGAGTCAAAGCTTGGGGAAGAAGTCGAGTGAAGAACAAGTCAAAGCTGTTGAGATTTCGACTCCATGATCTTCTCCAACAAACACACCGACCTCCTCAACTGATCGATGAATTTTTCAAGGAAGACTCTCTACTATAAATAGAGAGGCCACAACAGTGAATCAATCATCCAGAATTAGATTGCTAAAATACCAAGAGAGCTCTCAGGATTTCAACTCAGAAATCTGGATCACAAGTGTTGCCTGAGTGTGTCGACAACATTCTGTCCAACATTACAATTGTTGTTTAGATTCTAGATTAGTTTTGTATGGAGCGATTGTAATGAGAGGTTGTATATGTCTACTTAGTTAGATTTTTCAGGCAGAAGTCATATGCGACTTCAATTTTTAATTCCTTTCCATTTTATATTGTAAATTGTAAAGAAAGGAATTTGTAATTTTGTATATAATTTATATACAATACATCTGATCATTGACCATCATAAGTTATATATATAACTTATGAAAATTTTAAACCTTTGTGTTCTTTAAATTCCGTTGTATTTACTCTTTAAAGTTTATGTTTTTGCTAAAGTGTTGTTACTGGTGTCAGACGACATTATCGCTGACATTCGGAAAAAAAATTGACATTCGATTTATTTCATCTCTTGTTTTTACTTTCAATAGCTCTTGACACCCCATACAAGTGGTATCAGAGCCGACACTTAACACAATAAGTGATTGGTCCTATTGTCATAGGCTATGAATCCGGCAAATCCAACTATTGGTAGACTTCCTATTTTAGATGGTTCAAACTATGCCTATTGAAAGATTCACCTACGTTCTCATATCAAATCAATTGATGCTAGGGCATATAGATCTATAACCAATGAGTATGTTGTTACATTGTTGCCACCGGATGAGGAAGGTGACATTCTAGTTAAACCTGAATTTGAATGAACTGCGGAAGAAACCAATAATGCTAGCTTTAACGAAAAGGCCTTAAATGCAATTTTTGGATGGGTTGATCTTTATATGTTCAAACTCATTCAAAACTGCTTCACGGCTAAGGACGCATATGATACTTTACAAATTCATTGTGAAGGTAGCTCAAGTGTTCATCGAACAAAGTTACGCATGCTCATAAGTAAATATGAACGTTTAAGGATGGAAGACGCGGATGATATTAAATCTTATTTTGAAAAGTTTATTGACATATCAAATGAATGTCAAGTGCTTAGTGAACCTTTAACCAACACTCAACTTGTTGAAAAGGCTCTCCGTTCTCTTCTTGAAAAGTTAAATTTAAAGATTTGTGCCATTGAAGAAGCTCACAATCTTGCCACAATGGACCTTCATACCTTAATGAGCAATCTCAAAACCTATGAGATGAACATTGAGAATCAAAGGGAACTATATAAAAGCAAGAATATGACACTTCAAGTTCAATCTTCGGAGAGTCAAATCGAAGAAGAGGATGTGAATCTTGAAGAAATTAGTGAATGTGCAAATGTTGTCTGACTCACTCGAAAATACAATTCGATGGTGGGAAAGCTCAACAATGAGATAAATCAATCTAAATTTAAAGAGCACCAAAACCAAGTCTTCAATCAAAATCCCACTAGATTCCTTCCAAATATACAAAAAGGAAATCAACTAAGAAGAACCAACTCAGATCGTACCAAATTTGATCCCAAATAACTTGAGTCCGTGCAATGTCATGCATGCTCGGATTGGGGTCATTATGCCAACGAATGTGCAAACACTCCTAGAAAATTTGATAAGAATCTATGGGTTTCCCTTAGTGATGTTGACGATAAAGAGGAAGGAGATCGTTAAATTGAAACACAAGAAATGTTGGCCATTGTTTTCGAACATTCTCTATCGGATAATGAAGATGTCATCTATAATGTTGTCTCAGATGTCACAATATTTGCTCCAACATCAACAACGACATCAACATCCTCAGCGACATCCGAAAGGTATGAATTCTTTATACTCCTCTTACCCCCCCTAACCCTCGCCCCCGTCCCCGACCGAAAATATGACCCTAGTCTACCATCATTTACCAAAGCCACTAGAGCAAAAAAATAAACAAAAAAATACTTGTCAAAGGTTAACGCTAACAAACACGGGAACCACTACTAAAGCACAAGTTAGCAAGAGTCTTGAGGTAGGTCAGGCTACTACAGACCATAATGAATAAAACAAAGGGCAACAAGAATGTAACGTCAAGATTCAATAAATCGCAACACGCAAAAAATTAACTACAAGGATAAGAACAAATATTGAGTACAACAACTGGAGGTACCAACTTCAGGTTGATAGAACATGTTCACATGCCGGAAATCACTGTTCACATGCCGGAAATCACTGTTCACATGCCGGAAAATAATGTTCACGGCCTAAAATCATTGTTTCCTACCGAAAATCATTGTTCGCTGCCGAATGTCGCGGAAGATCTGATGGTACCTGCAAACGTTGGCAAACGTTGGCTGGTTACCCGGAGGTAGTGGCGAAGCGGAGGAGGGACCTGGTGATTTTCAAAACTATGAGTAACTCCAAGAAAAATCAATAGAGGCAGAGGCAGAGTAATCGCCGGCAAAGTCAGTAGAAGAGGAAGGCTGAAAATCAAGAATGTCACAATAGCCATGAAAAAAAGTAAAAAGAAATACTTCCGCTAATTAACATGGAACAAAACCTTTGTTTTCTGAGCAGGAAGGAATTTGATATTCATAACATTAATCATAAGTGTATATTAGTAAGGGTAGATCAGTCAACTTATAAAATTTTCAATTAATGATCAATAAAATTAAAAAAAATCATTACAGAAAATTCAAAATAAGGGAGGTAAGTATAATATTGTAAAGCACAAGGGAGATTCGTGTTATAGAGCAAAATCTGAAAGGAGATCTCTGAAATTATCCCTCCTAGAGATCATTAAATTTAGCAAAAGGTGCAAGTAGACTACATTGAGGGGAAAATGAAAGAAGATCGATTGAGATAATTTGTTCATGTTTTATGTCAACCTCTAGATGCACCAGTCTGCATGTGTGAACCCACAGTGATTGAAGGTGTTACAAGTCAAGCAGACAAGAGTATTGCCTCGAGGATCTACAAACTATTAGAATCCATGCAGACTTAGCAAAAAATATCACACAGTAAAACAAAAATAGAATCACAAGAGTGATACCACTTAGTTGGAAATAGTTCTAGTCATGTTAATATGCTTATTCTAGGTCCAACGTTCACTGAGAGTCTTTCAATTTTGTCAAGGATTTGTATGTCATTAGAAAATATAGAGAAGTTCTAATGCTAGAAAACCTAAATTATCAAATACTAATTAAGACAGATCTAAATGAAGCGAGATGAAGAGTGGGGAATTCATATAGCCAACCCCTGACACCAACTATTTTGGGATTGAGACTGTAGTAGTTGTTATTGTTGTATTGGACAGCTAACTTTCCAAGTCAATTTATCACATATAATGAATTAATGCCGAAAAATTCTACAAGAGTGAGTCAAAATTGATTGCGAACCTATCTGATCCTAAGGAGAAACATGTAGGGCATTGACCAATAAAAGAAAAGGCATATATCAGAAACCAAAAACAGAGAAAGAGTGTGTACCCGAACTATCTCCTCGTATGTTTCATCATCAATCACAACTGTGGTCACAATTTCTTCAACATTACCAAGAATCATATTAAGATGCTGGGCATAAGCCTGCAAAGGAACCCTATGAAGGCTTAGTGTCACTGCAACAATATTGCTCTCATTACAGATTTCTGGGTAAAAGCACAAATCAAAAGCATAGTTCAATTCCTGTATGAGTGTAATTCCAAGTGGATTTTCAGATAATGTCTTTTTGGAAAAAAAAATGAAGAATTGTCCTTATCAAAAAAGAAAATATGAAGAGTTGTAGAGGCATATTCTATTCCATGATGATCCTTCAAGATCAAAACACTACCCAGTAATTTGCAGCAACATCATTCAGATGCCATTGCTTGTTCACTACACTATTGAGATTGCTATACTCTGATTGTTCTTTCTTGAAAACATTGGTGGCCTTTTTCATTTGGCACTTCTTGTCAGCTTTATTTTGTGAAGTTTTTCTTTCTTCTGCTTTTACGCAAACCAATTATGCATCGTGCTGGTGAAGAAGGGATCATTTCTCGTACTATTTACAGGCGCGATTTACTAGTAGTAGTAGTGAGGGACCGGAAGTACTATCTCCAGAAATAGTAAAAAAAAAAAAAAGAAGGCATCACTTCTCGTACTATTATCGGCCAGATAGCGATGGCATCAATCATTCATTTTTATTTTTTTCTACTGTTAATTTGTCTTTTGACAACTTTTTTTTATGACATGGGAACTCGCAGCTTCTACCCTTTTGGGTGTGCACGCGGTAAATCCAGCTCCTGTGTAATAGCTCGCAAACCACACAGGAGAGGTAATTCGCACTAGGCAAGCCACGTGCGACTAGCTCGACTCAGAAGGCAAAATCCTCTGTTGTCATAGGCAGGGGGTCTCGAACCTGAGACCTCCATTATGAAAGCCCCATGCTCAACCAACTTAATCACCCTTGAGGGTTTATCTTTTGACAACTTTAGTGTACTCATTTAGGGGATGAGTCTCAATTGCTAACACAAGAAAGCCTCCTCCACCTCTAAAGGGGCTTATTGACTTTCTCATGTTATGGAGTCTTGAAAACCGCTACTAACCTCTGTTCAAATGTTTGTTTCCCCTTGAATGTAGGAAATTGCACAAAAGGTAGTTTCCTAGGCTGATTGTTTTACCTTTATTTATATCTTTAGTTGCTCTCTTTCCAAAGGACTTTGTCCTTTTCTTTTTATAATCGGGGTGTCCGGACTAACTTACGTGCAACTCGACTAATTCCACCGAATACATGTCACCTCCCACCAGCAAGTGTTATCAGGTAAATGGAAAGAAATCACCTACGGCTTTTGTCTCTGCTGAGATTTAAACCTGAAATTTCAATCCACTTTATTGACCACTAGATCACACCCTTGCATGCAGGACTTTGTCCTTTTCTGCCTCTATCTTTCTGATTATTTCTATTTTCACAGATTTTATTATCAAGAAACTGAAAAACCAATCATCAAAATACTTTTGGATCAACAAAACATGTAACCTGCCAGGGATAAAAAAAAATCATTAACACCACGGGAGAAGCTAGATACAAAATTCTCTGACTCTTTTACTATTTAATTATATGTCAACATTTTGAAAAGAGAAAATTCTTTACTTTCTGGTCAATAATAAGGCTACCCATAAATCTTATATTTATCAAATAGAAAGTGTAGCCTTATTATTGATCAAAAAAATAAGGTGTGTTCGATACGGCGGCTAATCAAAAATTTTGAAAAATATTTTCTTTAAAAAAATCAATTCCTTAGAAATGAGAAAAATAACTTTCCTAACTGAAGTAGGGAAAACAAGTCTCACAAGTAGCCCTCCACATTGATGGTCTCCCCCACACCCACACCCACACCCACACCCATCCTCGTAGTATTTGACTACATTATATACAAATGCTTTTAGGATAATATTTTTTGGTTACATACCGAATACAAAAAAATAAGTAAGAAAACACTTATTTTCCTTGAAAACATTTTCCTTCATACTGAACATACCCATAGTAGTTGATGACACCAAAAAATTAATTTCCAAAAATGAAAAGATTTATTACAGACAACATACAAAATTATCATGGCCTAAACCCTAGAACAGGAAGCAAAAGGACGAAAGAAGGAAGGAGTAAATACGTGAAGTTTGCCACGAAGTTCTCTATCGGAACGAAGTTTGACGTACATTCTCTCATCAAGGCTCAGTCTGATGAGATCCAACAGCTCTTTCACTGTGCTCTCTTCTTCTCTCTCTCAACCGTGCCTTTTGATACTTCACTAGTTAGGGGTTATTATATTTATAACATATTTTAGTGTCTCCTTTCTCTCAAGTCTCAGCTCAACCATAATTATTTCGACCAACCGCCATACCTAACACATCCTATTTGTGAGAGTCGAGTATGACTTAAGCATTTACTCGATCCGGTGTTATTAATTGAGTAACTTAGGTTCGAGTGTTACTTTTCATTATAGTTCAACGGATCATGGATGAGGTTCAGACTATTCAGGGCCAGATATTTGAGCGATTTATCCTCATTTGGTTGGGACAACAGGTATGTTTTCATTTCTTATATCTCTATAGTATTCATTTGCCTTAAGGAGTTGTTCTTGTTGATATCGTGGTCGTGTGGGGCCATAAGTGTTGTTGTGTTTTGGATATTTATCTTGACCGGGTATACATTCCCGAGGTTGTTGTTGTGTTGTTTGAGGTTTGGTGATAGTCCAATTTAAAATGGAGACTGCTAAAAAAATTGAAAAATTTGGAACTTAGTGCAATATTAAGGTCATTTTATGATTTTGAGCTAACGTGTGTTGAGTTGTATGTGGTGAAGACTCGAATACAGTGCTAGAACTTGTTGATGTCGTTGTTGGCTTGTCAGTCGTGCTTCCAATTTTGTTCGAGGACGAATAAATGTTTAAGTGGGGGAGATTGTAACGACTCACTCGATCGATTTAAGAGTTTTGCTTTGTTTCATGTGTCTCCAATTCCAGAAGCTCTATTATATTTGTAGCGCACCCGAAATTCTAAATTTGTTTAACGCCTAATAAGGGATTTAGCACATGCTAATTAATTCGGTAAAGCTTATTAAATTCTTATAATTTGAAGGGTGTCAAATGCTATGGGAAATAAAAACACGAGATGGAATAAATCGAATGTCAATTATGTTTCAGAATGTCGTCAATTATGTCGTCTGACACTAGTAACAATACTTAGTAAAATAGTAACTTTAAAGAGTCAATGCAGTGGAATTTAAAGAACACAAAGTTTTAAAATTTTCATAAGTTATATATATTATATAACTTATGATGGTCAATAACCAAATGTATTGTATATATATTATATACAAAATTACACATTCCTTTCTTTACAGATTTACAAGATAAAATGGAAAGGAATTAAAAGTTGAAGTCGCAGATGACTTCTGCCTGAAAAATCTAACTAAGTAGACCTAGACAATCTCTCATTACAATCGCTCCATACAAAGCTAATCTAGAATCTAAATAGCAATTGTAATGTTGGACAGAATGTTGTCGACACACTCAGGTAACACTTGTGATCCGGATTTCTAAGATGAAATCCCGAGAGCTCTCTTAGTATTTTTGTAATCTGATTTTGAATGCTCGATTCACTGTTGTGGCCTCTCTATTTATAGTAGAGAGTTCCATTGAAAGGCTCATCGATCGGTTGTGGAAGTTGAGGAAAAGATGGGCAGCTTGTGGTAGATGATTAAGGAGTGAAAATCTCAACAACTTTGACTTGTTCCTTAATCGACTTCTTCCCCAAGCTTTGACTCTTTCTTCCATGTTTTACACAGCTCCAATTCACCACGCCTAAGTCATTTTTACCTCACAGTAAAATATTACTACTTACCGTGAAATAAGGCAAAATTGTTTTTCGAAGATGTTGGTCTGAATGTTATGACATTTGTCCCAATATTTTTATGCCTTCAAATCACTACTTCAGAAGATATGCTTGGTCAAATGTCACAACATCAAACCCAACATTAACAATCTCCTCTTTTTTACCTTTCTTCACAAAACACATTACAAAAAGTATAAACGACTTAGTGCGCTGTCACATATGTTGTCCAACACCTGTGATTACTGACAAAGTCCCTCTTAACCTGTGATGGCATACGAACAAAACTTGTGTAAACCAAGTCATAGGATTAGAAAATGATGTGCGCACATATATATACACATATCACAAAGAAATAACCCATTGTCATAATAAACCATTGTCAAAATAAACATTCACATCAACCATTAACCAAACAAAAAAAGTTCATAATCCAACCAATCATAAACCAAGCATTAAAAGTTCATGATGCAGCACTTCAGCCGGCTTCTCCCTGGCTCATTATGCAGCAGCAGTAGCTTCCAGCAGCTTTCTACTTCTGCATAACATCTTTAGCCCTCAGCCTTAGCCTGTTCAGCAACACCTTCCTCCCAATAGCTTCTTTCTTTTGCACAGCAGTATCAACAACTTCTTCAGCAGCATGTGTACCTTCAGCGTCTTCCCCCTACGACCCCTTTTTGTGAAGAAAGTAATAGCAAGAAATGGTCTCTAGCTTGAACCAAGGCATCCCTGGCTGCATCAACCTCTGATATTTGTTGGTTGATGCCAATCTGTTGACAGGGTTGGCTGTATTGAAACAATATTGCCCTGACTGTTGGTGACATTCCTGGCAACATTCTCACATTATGTTTCCTTCTTCTAAGGCAAGTCAATTACTCTTTCTTTGCTCTTTAGGATTGCATTGTTTACTGTGTATAGTTCAGGAGCCTTCCCTAATATGTCCTCTCTTTTAGGTTCAAAGTCTTGGGTAGTCAAGATTTGGTAGATTAGAGAGGGAAATAGAAGAATTAAAGTTGATTCATTTTCAGCCAAGTTGGCAACTTGATAAAAGATCATCTTTCCTAAATCAACTTTTAAGCCTTTTCCAATTTTAAACAATAGGGAAGCTTGTTCAGATGCCACAATTAACTCATTCAAGTAAGGAAGCCAATTGTGAATTTCAATAAGGATGAAAAATAAGGATGTTAGTTTTGAAGCTGGGCATCTACGGATCCATTTTTTCATTATACCTCCAGTGAGGTATTAAATCATTTATCCATTTTCTGACACTTGTACTGCATCTCTAACTCTCTCTTCAGCATCAAGTCCCATACATTGATTTATAATTGAGGGTGTAAACTGTTAAATCTTGTTATAGAGATATAACTTCCCAAAATATTTGGAGACATCCTCTATAGCAGGAGTCGGATTAGCATAAAACAACCTAATCACTTCATCAACATAGGGTTCATAGGTATTTTTAGATGTATTTGGTAAAATAGTATTTTTAATTTCTTTTTTTTCTTCAGTAAAATATTTTAGGAGTTTATTTAAATAATCCTTTTGGTGTTAGGTATCTATGTGTTTAACCATATCTAGCATGAATTCTTGATCTTTAGTTAATACACATATGCGTTTTCCTTTTTCCTTTTTAGAATTTTCAGATGAACTGGTTGTGACCAATTCGTCCACTTGAAGGGGTTTATTATCTTCTGAAGACAGAAAATTTATTAGGTTCTGTCTCGATGTTTGAATCGGAGGAATCTATTAGAAGATTGGAGATTTTTTGGATTACTTCTTCATCTAATTTTAGCTCTTGTAATTTTTTTATTCATTTTACAGTATCTTGGGGTATGTCCTTTTTTATTACATTTATAACATGTTATATCTTTGTATTTAGATTCATTCTTCTTGGGCTTTCTTTTATTTTTAGAATTTTTGTAACGAGGATTTTTATAATATTCGTTACTAGTTCTGAAATTCTTTTTTTAAAATTCTTTTGTTGATTTCTTAGTGGTTTATAAGTCTTACTACAGTTTCATGTACAACGTAGAGAGGGTTTTTTGGAATTTGTATCACATTGTTTACAAAAAGTTCCTAGTTCACGCCTAGTTCTTTTTAGTTCTCATTTAAGGTGTTTTTTGTAATTTTAGGTCTTGACAAATTTTTAATCCTTCTTGTTGAGTTATACTGACTAGTTGTCCATATGTAAACTCATTATAAGGTATTATTTGTTTTTCATAATTTTTTTTAATTTTATTTCTAACCTTCTCTCCTAATAAGGTAGGTAATCCTGCTAAAAATATTTCTTTCGAAAAAGGTTGGTTGGAATCTTCTCTAAGCATTACCCTGGTTAAGAACGTATTTTTGTACCATTGGAAATCGCTTAATTTTTTACATTTTAGATTTGAAAGTAACTCGGCATTTTTATCTTTTAAATGTGAAGAATCTCCTATGAAGTTTAATGAGATTGTTAGTATCAAAGTTGACACTGCATCTTGTAGGGGTTCACCTTGTTCATCTAGGATTGGTATTCCTTCTTCGTCAGTTTTTATGGAGTTTACGATGTCTTCTTTTTATTGATCAGTGAGATAATTATCCCACCATCCTTTTAATTGACTAGAGAATCCTGCGATGAGCAGTTCTGCTATGGTTTTATCTTGTGTACCATTTTGTGTTTTATAGGCATTTGCAACCATGGTCATTTGTGGAGGAAGCTGAGGATATTGTGTTCAGTCATTCCATCTATGTTCCAATCGTAAATGGAAGAGGTATTAAAACGAGATTGAGCTAGGTGTTTTACTATTCCATGGTCTGGAGCTGGAATTATTTGTAATTGTTGTTGTACAGATTGTTTCCAATCCATTTTATTAACAAGCGGTGTTTTATTTTGGAATTGTTCTAGGTATCACTGTTATCGAAATCATATGTTAAAGTTGTTATTTTATTACTTGATTGTGGGGTATCTGGAACAATGGATTCTGTATTAGACTATTGAATGTCCCAATTCTACTTAATTGATCATGTATCATGTATAGCCTTAATAAATTCAGACTTATTTTGTTGGATATTTTTAACACTATTTTTGGACACTTGAAAGGGTTTAAAGATTGAGCTTTTCAATTTTATTTCTTTAGACTTTTCCGGGGAATCTATAGTGACTAAAGGGTGGTTTTTATGTATTTTTTCACTCTATCTAATTGTTTTCCTGTGGTATTTAAATTAATATTTGTGAAATTATTTTGTGCGAGAATAGATTTTATATTTGTTTTTTCATCTTCTGTTGGATTTTTTAAAGGAATTGCGTCTACAGGGCAGCCGCTTAATCCCTTGTAGAGGAGTGTGGTTGGACTGGATTTTCCTAGAATCGGCTAGGGTTTTCCATTCTGGTGTTTTATTCCTAGTTGTAATAGGTTTTACCGAATTAGAAAAGGGATACTCTATGGAATTTTGAGAAGATTATATTTCAAATCAGTCAAAAAATAGAAAGTTAATCTTATTTTCATTTACAAACTCATAGAATTTCTCTTGTATTTGTTTCTTAGTATTTAGAAAGTTTTTAAAGAACCAAATTCTTTTTTCTAAGTTATATTTTTCATAAAAATCTTTTTGTAGGAATTTCTTATCAATTTGGAATTCTTTTTCTAAAACTCCAATTTCATTTACTATATTTTCTGTTATCGAGAAGAATGTCGGACTAGTAGGTTCTTGGTCATCTATTTTCTCTCTAATAGTAGAATTTTCATAAACGGGTCTAGGTACTTCATTGGTGTAGTCTACGTTCTTTAGATTGGGTAAATCTGACGTAGAATGTCTAGGTTTTATTTTGTAAGTGGTATTTATTACTGAAGGAATTTGTGAGACTCTTCCTAAGTCTAGGGTTTCTACGGAACTTGTATCATCATATCTACTACTCGTAGATCTTCTTAGGAATGATAAGCTTACCCTACCATCTTGGTATTGGGTTATTTCTTTAAGATGGGTATTTGGTTGGGAAGTTTCTACGGGTTCAGGTTTAACTACTCCTTCCAGGATTTATTCTTCTAGTATGGTAATATCCTTCCACCTAATAGGTCTTGGTTTACGGTGTTATATCTGGAAAGAATTGTTTGTAACAATAGTGTTTCACTTTTTTTACTATGGCAAAAGCAAAAAGCATAGCTTTGTAATGGATTCTAAAAATTATTGCTACAGAAATTGAACCTTCAAGCATTTGGTAGTTGTGGGTTTTTATTTGTAAGACGAGAGATTTTAGAATATTTTTATCATTGAGGGATACTGAAAAGTTTGGGTAACAATCAAAAGAGATTGGTCATGTGCAGAGACTAGACTCAGCATAACTTAATATGGAATCTTCAAAGTTAGTAAATCTGGCATCTCTTAAGATACCAAGAATTGAGGTATTTAATCATTCCTTAGTTAAGGGTTTTATCCCTACTTGAACTAAGCCAATATGAATATATTTATAATTTCTTTTCCTATGTTTTTTCACGGAATTTTGAGAAAGCAATTGTATTGTTTCAAAAGGTTTTGTTAATTGAATATCTCTTTCTTCCGTTTTAATAGTGAAATCAGTTTTGAAAAATTGATATTTAAAATTTTTATAAATTTGATCTCTATTTACTTTCGGTGTTTTCCAATTATCAATCGATTTTTCAAATTCTTGTATAACGATTTCTTCCGAATTTATTATCTTTTTTGAATTCGTGGAAGATGTTGAACCAAAATCAAAAGAAGTAGATTTATTGAAAAACGGGTCCATTTTTATGATGTCTTATTTTCGAAACTCAAGTTCTTCCTACAATCCCAAACATTTCACGGGTCTAACTGGCTTTACCTTGAGGACTTAATACCCGGATCATCCTAGGCAAGAAAACTCAGAAGAGCCTAAACCTCTAGACAAGATTTTCATAAATTTGAAAAGCATTTCGTTATATCTCTACCCTTCATGGCTCTGATACCAAAACACTACAAACACCACATGCACCACTACAAACATCGGAGCACACCCAGTTTCTTCCCAGAAATCCAAAATGACATCAATGCTTGCTGTGGCAAAAAATCCAGAAGAAATGTAAGCAATAATTCTGAAATTTGCAACATCTTCATCAAAACGGGGCTCTTCATCATAGGAAGAAGAACCAGAAATTGATATTGAAGATGATACAGCTTTTGGCAATAGTGAATTCTGAAAAGATTGTCAAAAGAAGACAAAATACCCGGAATAAAGTTCAGACAAAAGAAAATGCCCGAAAAATATACTTTCAAAAAAGTAAAAGATTCCAACAATAATTCGGGAAAATGCCAAACGTCAATAACATCATGGATTACGTCATTCTCCACTGGACATAAATAATTAGATTCTTTTTTATTTACCAAAATGTCATGTAAACTCTTATAAAAGGAGACTATCTCCCTTCCATTTAGAATAAGTTTTTTCTTAGATTAAGTTTCAGATTTTAGAAAGAGAAACTCTCTCTCTACACCAAATTCCGTCGTCTAAATTCCCCATTGAAAGTTAGATGAAAATTCTCTCATCCAAAATTCCCAAAGCCATTGTAAATTTTCATCAACTATAAATCGTTGTAAGTTTTAATATTTTGAATAAATATGATTATGAGAGGTGTTACTTCCTAATCTTTTAAATTCATGCTTTTAAATTCTTGCATTATGATGTTGGTCGGTTCTACCGCCTACTTCATTTAAATTCTTGCAAGATGGATTCCTTATTAGGAACCGTAATTTGTAAGTTAATCTTTCTTTAATCTCTGCATATCTCTTTTATCTTTTAATATTTCAATCCCCTTTATTTCAATTTAGCAAAACTATAATCTATCAATAAAAGTAAATTTTTTTAGATATTTAAATAATTTATACGTCAAAGAACTTTCAATACAGGTACCTTGTGTGTTGTCCTCTTGCTTCTGATGTTTAGTTTTTTGTTTTTGATGTAATGTAATTGTCATGGTACCTGCAACACAAATAAACACACATAAATTCGAATTATGATGACTATGAAGAGGTGAAGAAGACGAAATCTCTATTCTCTGTTTTTAATTCTTTTATCTCATTCTGTGCTTATGTCCTCATATACTCCATGAAAGTGTAATATATATTTCTATCATGTGTAATTGTATGTGTGATTTGTGTTAGTGATTGCATGTGAGGAAAATGGGGAAGTTAATTGGACGTGGGTGGGGGATTTCGAATTGGTTTCTGTAGTTAATTTTTTTTTGTTTTTTTTCCCCCGTATTTTATCTTCCTTTTTTGTTTTTCTTTTTAAAATAAAAAATATGCTTACCCTCTAAACTACCCACTAAGTTGCTGTAACCATGGAATTCTTAGTGAAAAATCAAGGAATTTTATAGCTAATTTGGATCCACAAGTATCTCTAAATCCATATTCAACAACCACAAAAATTGTGCATCACATTAGCTCTATTTCAAGAGAACTCTTGAGTCAAGAATATTCTTCAATGGAGATTTTCAAGATTTATCTTCAAGAGGTAATTTCACTACTCGATCTTCACATATTATGCATAGAGGAGTATATAGAACTTAATTTTGGGTAGGATTTATGATTTGGTTGAGTTGTTAGATGAACCTGAAAGAAATAATCCCCTTGATTATTTTCATTGATTGAATAGATATATATATACAAGTTACAAACTTTCTTCTACCATAATTCTAACTATACAATATGGTAAGTGTATATCCTAATTATGGTAAGTGTATATCCTAATCTAGGTAACAAATATACTACAATATACACACAATATACTTTCCTTAATATACAAGATTTGTCCACTGATTTTCTGGCCTCACTCAGTGATAGGTCGCCTTGGTTGCTCCGTGATGGGTCGCCTGCCTCTGCCGAGAGGCCCAACAAAGCAGTGGGCCTTTCTTTGCCGTCGCTGTTTGTCGATCGCTTTAGTCCATCAATATACACGTGATATACACTGTTGTATATTCAGTATATATCACATGTATATTGCTTTGTTTAACACGCCCCCGCAGTCATAGCGGACGGTTTTCGAACTCTGAGATTGTCCCTAAAATCTTCAAAGAGAACCGCTGGTAGACCCTTTGTAAAGATGTCTGCAATTTGATAACGAGACGGGACATGGCATACGCGAACTTGACCATTTGCAACCTTTTCACGGACAAAGTGAATGTCCATTTCGATATGTTTGGTGCGCTGGTGTTGAACTGGGTTACCTGAAAAGTAGATGGCACTAATGTTATCGCAATATACCAAGGTTTCCTTCTGAATGGAACAATGAAGCTCCAAAAGCAAATTACGTAACCAACATGACTCGGAGACCACATTCGCTACCCCTCGATATTCTGCCTCTCCACTGGAGCATGATAGAGTTGCTTGACGTTTTCCCGACCATGAGACCAAGTTGTTGCCAAGGAACATACAGTAGCCAGAAGTCGACCGTCTGGTGTCGGGACAACCATCCCAATCAGCATCCGTGTAAGAGACAAGTGTGGATGTAGATGAAGGATACAAGTGCAACCCATAGTCCAGTGTCCCCTGGATATACCGAATGATGCGTTTTATTGCATTCATGTGCTCAACTCTAGGATCATGCATGAATAAACACACCTGCTGAGCCGCATACGTAATATCCGATCTGGTAAAGGTAAGATACTGGAGAGCCCCTGCAAGACTGCGATACCGGGTCGGGTCCTCGTATGGTGCACCTGCTGCGGCACTTAGCTTTGGGTTTGCATCAACTGGCGTGAAAGTGGACTTACAGGATGACATCCCAGCCCTCTCGATGATCTCAGCAGCATACTTCCGTTGAGACAGAAACAACCCACCTGAATGACGTTTGACAGCAATTCCCAAAAAATAACTCAAGGGCCCCAAGTCTTTCATAGCAAATTTAGAACTGAGCATGGCCATGATAGACTGGCGCAAAGCATCGGAGGAGGCAGTCAAGATGATATCATCCACATACAACATAATATAGGTCAATGACGAACCACGGCGGTAGATGAACAAGGAATTGCCTGACCTGCTATGAGTGAACCCAATAGTTGAAACAAAGTCAGCAAACCTCGTGTACCAGGCCCTTGGAGACTGCTTAAGCCCATATAAGCACTTCTTCAACAAACATACATGATGGGGACGGTTTGGATCCCTGAAACCCAACGTCTGATGCATATAGACTGTTTCCTTGAGATCCTCATATAGGAAAGCATTCTTGACATCCAACTGATGAATTGGCCAAGTCTTTGAAAGAGCCAAGCTTAGCACAGTGCGAATGGTAGCCGGTTTGACCACCGGACTAAACGTCTCACCACAATCTATCCCAACCTGCTGAGTCTTACCATCACCAACAAGTCGCGCCTTATGTCGAGCAAATGACCCATCTGAATTCTCCTTATGAGCAAAAATCCACATAGACCTGATAACATTAATACCATATGGACGGGGCACCAACTCCCACGTCTTATTATCAATAAGAGCATTATATTCATCAGTCATAGCAATTTTCTAATTAGGGTCATTTAATGCGGACACAGTATTGCGGGGCAAGGGGGATTTAGAGACATCAGAATGTAAATTAAAATGTATTTTAGGTGTAAAAATACCCCGCTGATTACGAGTGACAGGTCGATGACTCGAGGAAGAATTGAGGGAATTTTGGGAATTTTTTGGGCTCGGGACGGACTGCCAACTGGCCCAAATCGATAAAGGCTGGACTCGTCGACTGGACCAGTTCCAGAATTGGGCTGGACTGGCCCAATTGCTGGAACTGTTCCAGTGGCTGGAATTGCTGGGTGTGGCGGTACTGTGGGTCCAGCGGGCAGTGGGCCCGCTGGAGGATTTTGGGTACGGGAGACGTCCGAAAAATTCCGAGTCATCCAAAAAATTATACGACTTAGGTTCGGGAGTATGAACTTTTGTAAATGGGAATTGAGTTTCATCAAAAATGACATGGCGATTGATTATGATTTTCTTTGAGGATAAATCAAAACACTTATAACCACGATGATTCGACGGATAACCCAAAAACACACACGGGGTAGACCGAGCCTGAAGTTTGTTAATTGTGGTGGATGGGAATAACGGATAACACAAGCACCCAAAAATCCGAAGATGAGAATAAGAAGGGTTCTTATTATATAAGATTTTGAGGGGGGAAGAATATGTCAGACCTTTAGACGGAATTATGTTAAGAAGATATGTGGCCATTTGTAGAGCATGATGCCAAAAATATGGAGGTATGGAGGCATGAATTAGGAGAGTTCGGACAATGTTATTAATGGAACAAATTTTGCGTTCGGCCTTCCCATTTTGTGAAGATGTATGAGGACAGGAAAACCGAAAATTGATCCCATTTTTAGCACAGAAATCCCGAAACTCCCTATTGTCATACTCTTTCCCATTATCACATTGAATATTCTTTATTTCTCTTTCCAATTGAGTATGAATGAATGTTCTAAATTGGATGAAGACGGAAAACACTTGTGATTTATTCGCAATTGGAAACGTCCACAAAAATCTAGAATAATCATCTAAAAAGAGAATATAATATCTATGACCCAATGAACTGAGAACAGGAGACGTCCATAAGTCACTATGAATAATATCAAATGGCATCGAAGTATGAGAATTGGAGTCTACAAATGGCAGCTTAACAATTTTCCCTAATGAACAAGACTGACAAAGTGGAGTACGACTCGTACCCTTACAGGAAATAAAGCTATTTTTATCTAAAACTGATAAAATAAAAGATCCCGGATGACCCAGACGAGCATGCCACATGGAAGGAGAGATGGCTGCAAAGGCTGATGGCATGGTTTGACTCGATGAACTGAAACCATGCATGATAGGATACAGATCCCCCCCTACTATCACACCTCATGAGATGACTCCCCGTCTTGAAATCCTTCACAGAAAAAACAAAAGGATCAAACTCAACGGAAACGGAATTGTCAGTAGTGAACTTCCGGACAGACACCAAATTTTTAATCAATTTAGGAGCATGTAAAGTATTTTTCAAGAGAAGGGGTGGATTGGGGGGAGACAACGTTTTCTGACCATAACCCTGAATTGGAATAGAGTTGCTATTACCAATAATTATACCCCGAGGGGTGCTCAAATTGGAATAAGAGGAGAGAGTACCTGATTCGGAAGTCATGTGAGTAGTCGCCCCGGTGTCCATCTACCAATTTGGGTCCGATTGAGTCAACCCCAACGTGTGCATCGCGGCCTCGATATCAGTCTGAGTGGGGCCTGCTGCATGATGGGCTTGTGGAGGACGGGGCCCAAGGACTCCTTTCCGTGATGGTGCTGGGCCGTAGCTGCTGGAGTTGTTACTGTTGGGTCACTGACCAGTGGGCCGCCACTGCTGGGCGTTGGGCATGGACTATTGGCCAGCCCACTGGCCACTGGAATTTCTTGCGTTGTATGGACTGTTGGCCTACGGCCCACTGCCATGGGCCCCACTGCTGGGCCCAGGGGGGTGGTAGGCCACTGTTCACTGAATGGGACCCACCGCCTACTTGCTGACCACCGGAACCGCCACTAGAACCACCGCATTTGCCCCCGCGGTTTTTGTTATTATTCTTTCGATTATTCTTGCTGACCATTGTTATGGTTTTGGCCCGAATTATTAACAAAACCCGACGGACTAGGAAAGGACGTCACCATGGCGACTTGGCTTGCTCCGGTAGCCGCCTTTTTTGCAAAACCGGCTTCTTCCAACGTAAGCATGGAGAGGGCTTGATAGAAGTCGGGAAGAGGGTTGCTTTGGCGAAGGAGAGTTCCAACCCCATTATAGGCCTCCGAAAGACCGGCAACCAACTGTAGAACTAGACTATTATTTGTTATTGGTGCGCCAACATTACGGAGTTGATCCGCCAACTCCTTTAGTTTCTTGCAATATGCAGAAACGTTTGGAAATTCGTCCATTTGAACGAGAGAGAATTCATGCTCGAGTGTGACGACACGTGAATGTTGGTTGTCTTGGAATATGTCACACAATCTATTTCATGCAGCCATAGCCGTGGTATCTGACTCAATAATCGTCTGTAGAAGGTCCACTGAAATAGTGGCGTATATCCACCGAAGAACGATAGCATCAAGTGTAATCCATAACTCAGGATCCTCCGCAGGAAGGGGTCTAGCGGGAGGAATGATGTGATGAAGAACTTGATAAGAGATAGCGTGAATTTTAAACAACTCCGCCCACGTCGCATATTGGACGTTTTCCATCTCAAGGACAATAGGGATACTGCTCTTGATATTGGAAACTGTGAGGGCAGGGTGAAAATTGTTCTTAGACATATTGAAAGAACAAAGAGGAAAGGGAAATTTAAGAGAGGTGTTTGTGAGAGCGGAAGACGAATTTTGGAAGAGAAAACCCGAGGGGGGAGTTTCGGCCAAAGGGAGGCAAAAGTTTGAGAGAAAAAACTTTTGTTTAGACCTAGTCTCTTGATACCATGAAAGAAATAATCCCCTTGATTATTTTCATTGATTGAATAGATATATATATATACAAGTTACAAACCTTCTTCTACCATAATTCTAACTATACAATATGGTAAGTGTATATCCTAATTATGGTAAGTGTATATCCTAATCTAGGTAACAAATATACTACAATATACACACAATATACTTTTCTTAATATACAAGATTTGTCCACTGATTTTCTGCCCTCACTCCCGTGATGGGATGCACTGGCTACTCCCGTGATGGGCTGCCCTGGCCTCTGCCGAGAGGCCCAACAAAGAATGGCCTTTCTTTGCCTTGGGCCGTTCTTTGCCTTCTTTGCTTGATGACTGCTTTAGTCCATCAATATACATGTGATATACATTGTTGTATATTCAGTGTATATCACATGTATATTGCTTTGTTTAACAGAACCCAAGAAATGGACTTGTAAATAAAATTGAGTAATTGGTATGGATGATGAATAGTGACATGAATTGAATTTTTTTTTGTTTTTTTGGAGATTATGTTTACCATTAATTTATAGAGTATCATATTTAAATTTGGTGGTGTTTCATCCATGGAATCTAAGTTATTGAAATTTTGGGTTGGAGTTGTTCATGAACTTAAGAACACCTTCAAGTGAGAATCAAATAGGTGTTTGGGGTGTTGATGATTTAATACATGATCATGTGCCAACTGATAATGACCTGTGTTTATTTAGCATCCTGTTAAGTCGCCAAAAATGTGTATTGTGTTGGTGTGGGTTGACTAGGATAGTTACTCCTATTGACTTGATTTTCGAATTGTTGTGCTTGTAGGAGATTGGGTCACCGAAATCGGGTTTGGATTTCATGAAATTGACCCGAGGGTTGACTTTTTAACTTTGACATGACTTTTGAAAAGTTATGAAAATGTGTATCCTAGCCTAATTTCGCGTGCTCTTTCATATTTTGCATAGTATGAAATGATTTGAGATCGTGGTCTCTTTTGGTCACTTCTTGATCATAGTACTTTGGAGATTTCAACGCTATCAAGCTTGAGACTATCAAAGATTTCGTTTGTGGATCTTTGGCAAGTGCTTGACCGTATTATTTAGCCAAATGTGAGGTAGGGTAGACTTGACTACTACTTACTTGCTTTTCATAATTAAAACATGAACTAATTATTGTGAACTTGTTGTGATAGCCATTATTATGTTATTATTGAATCTTAAGTTCTTGAATTGTTTTACCTATCTTGAGCTATTAAATGTATTTCATATAAAGATGTGGGATATTCGATACATTCGAATACTGAGTTGTATTTTGTTCCTCCAAGATAGTTTGTTGAATTGAGATGGTAAACCATTGTTGTTTATTGATTGAGCATTTATGCCATTTTATACATCTCTTATGCTTTATTTAGAGTTGTTTCCTTTTGCTTGAGATTTTATGCATTAAAATAAATCATGACAATTATGATAATTGATATATTGATTTTCATACTATTCTATGGCGAGATTTGGCCTTGATATAGTTATACACAATGTTTAACAATGGAAACTATGGATATGGTTGGTCTACTAGCCGCATGAATCGGTGAGGGTGTATTGACTTAGGCCTACGATTATATTTGGTCTAGCCTGAAAGAGGGTGAGGGCCAATGTTGATTATTTGGTCTAGCCTATATGAAGGCGAGAGCCTATGATTTTATTTGGTCTAACCTAAAAAGGGGTGAGGGCCTATGTTGATTATTTGGTCTAGCCTGAAAGAGGGTAAGGGCCTATGTTGATTATTTGATCTAGCTTGAAAGAAGGTGAGGGCATATTATTGCATTATGACTTGACAAGGAGATCCTTGGTGTATTATCTGATATGTAGATTATGAGATATTTATATCTAGTTCATACTTAGGAGATTGGACAAATGTGGTAAGTTTAACATTAACACTAGTTTTATTGCACTTCAGACCGGTTCAAAGTGATAAGGATAGTGGAATGATCGGTGATCCTACGGAGTCTAGTGAAACTCACTCCCCTATAGTTTGGTTGCAGGTTTTACTTTTCATGACACAATGTGCATTTTTGTCCTGTCTGTGGCTATCTCTCAGCGATGTCGAGTCGATCTGCCACTTGATTATGGTAGAGTCTATCTTTTCATGTGATATTTTACTTTTATTATTGGGCTTAAACCCTGTGTTGTATTTGAAAACTCTATAGATGCTCCATGACTAGTATGAGTTGGGATTTGGGCAGGTTTTAGTTTCATTCTCTACTCTGAAATACTTGTATCTGATTTTCCTTTATATTACTTCCGCGCAGGTAAACTACCTTCTTTGATTAAATATTTTCAAACTTACTTCTGCAGTCTAGACTTGGTTCTTTCTTTCACCAAATGGTCAATTCATTTTAAACTTGTTGAAATAGAAAATGCTTTTGAAGAGTTGCACCTAAAGGGTAGTAGCTCATTAGGTGCCTCGGTGCCTCGCAAAAAAATAAGATGTTACAAGCTCGCAAGGTCAAAACCCTCAAAGAGGATATATTAATAATAAAGCAACATGGGGAGAACTACTCCAGAGCTTTGTATAAAGATTCCAACAGAAAAGGATGATGCTGCCTACAGTATCGGAAGATTAGGCTGCGGCTGCATTTAGCAAAGGCCTAAACCCGAATAGCTCTGATGCTTCATGGAAGTTAAGGAAAGCTTGAGGGAATTCCCGACCAAAACTTAGAATGAAGTGAATCACATGTACACGACCAAGATGTGAATTGAAGATGACCGAGGAGGTTCCCATCTCTCTCTCTGTATATGTTCAACCGCGCCTTTTCATACTTCAGTAGTTCCCACTTCACACGTATACGAGTTATTGCCTATGGTTTGGGTTTGGCAGGTTACGAGGCCACCAAGTAGCCTTACATAAAATTAGGGGTGTCAATGTTTTTTTAAAATTCAATTTAACCGATCGAACAAAAATGTATCGAATCGACTTTTAGATTTCTTTTAATAAAGTCGTCATTTTTTTCTATAAATTATAATTGTACCGAATAATTAGGTAGGTTTTTAATTTTATAAAATTAAACTAAAAGAATAATGAATTGTACTGAATAAATTTATAAGTGTAAAATATATTTTTTATATTTAATTTTTAAAAAAATTAAAAAAATTGGTTTAGACCCTGGTTGATGAAAACGACTACAAGCCGACGACATAATTAACACCCAAACACTGAAACCTATTATATTACTCTTATTGAAACTAAATTGGTTTTAGCATCTCGAGTACTAACTAATAAGCTATAAGGTATTAGATATTTTTCCTCTCGTATGATTTAAAGTTTTCTTATTAGATATTTAATCTTAGTAGACTCATTTCTTGAGTCTCATTCTGATTGAGTTCGTCTCGCTCGAGTGATCTGAATCATATTTTTTGTCCTTGCTTAACATTGTTTTACCCTCCTGCAAAATAGTGGGATAAATCTTTATTCTTGTCATCTTTCAAGTTTTCTTGATTCGTCACATTTTAAACCGTAAAAATGTCTAGAGAGTTTTTGCCAAAGTACTATAAAAGTATGTGTGCATAGTATCATGTTCTAAGTTCTACTAGTGACTTTTACATATATTTCTTAAAGAATATCAAAAATTGACCGAACCGTACCGATACCGAAAAAAACCCGATATGATGAGACGGTTTCGTAAAAATCTAATCTTGATTATACAAAATAATGTAAATCACTGAAATCGGTAAGAACACACTCCAGAATTGCTATATGAAGCACATTATGTTGGAGTTTACTTGTAAAAGTTTCCAAATTATGTACATGGTACTGAAGTTCTTCCATGTCTAGATAAGGGTATCTTTGTCTAAAAAATTTCATGCCAAAAGACTGGCTAGATGTAATAACTGTTGGAAATTTGCCTTTGGCGGGAGTTGCGACCGACCAACTTTAACGGCTTAAACACTAGTGTTACGTATGTTGGAGAATTCGGTTCTTCACACATGCATGATCTACTAAGTACGTAGATAACCGTAGGGCCAAGAATCGTCAAATTTCATTGAGAAATGAAAGAGATATTGGTCCACGAAGTGAGGTGTTTGAAGTATGAAAAGTGTGTTGTTGTGTTCAATTCTCCCTCATCGGTAGAGGAAGAAAGAATTGTTGTGTATATAAGACTCGAAATTGGTTTGGGGTTTGGGACCCCAAGGGGTATCCCATGTGTTTAAAGGAGGGAGGACCTAGATGTGCTTCGGTTCGAGGAAAGACCACACGCGCGCCGCCCGCCCGTCCGGTCCATTTCCGGTTCCGGTTCCGAGTTTCGGGTTCCGGGTTCCGGGTTCCGAACGTATAAAGGATACATACGGGGCAATATTGTCTTAAGGACAGAGTGTCACACTCGACTCAGCAAAAACAGTTTCCAATTTTCCGTCTTCAACAAAATTGTAATTTCAGTTTTGTGGTTGAATTGTAATTTTCAGATTTCTAGTTGAATTATTGAATCTTTGTTTATCATTTCGAATACTTGTAATAGTTATATACTTCTCGTACTACTTTATAAAGTACCATAGAGCAAAAATACACAACAACTTAAGACAATATTCGTATAGTATTACTATTAGTGTTCGAAAGATGTCGGTCAAAAGTTCTGTGACCAAATCTGGATATGGCAATGGTTTTCTGGTAGAAGAGAGTGATGATGATGAACGTGTTCATAGTGTCACCGCTACTAAGACTGGTGGGAACAAGCGCTCTCGAGAGCCTGAGGATGTCAACTGGGACAAGAGGAGAAGACTGAAGATGTTATTCTATCTTGCAGCAGAAGGCCTATACCTGTCCCAGACAAAAGATTCGAATAATGGTGAGAAGGAAATGGACACTCAGTCTGATGAAGTGACTGAAGTGAGCCAGAACCCGAAATTGGGATAAGTATTTTTCTTACTTGTCAAGAATAAATATTAAATGATAAGTAGGTTTCTTACTTGTCAAGAATTAAGATTTAAATGATGTCTGATAAAAAATGGATTAAAGTAAGGAGGAATATGAAAATAATTTATATTCCTTACGCTTTAACAAATCAGAAGTTTAATCTCATCTTCTTTTCCGTTTAAAGATTGGATTTTGTAAACGACTTAAGAAGATCCGTTCTTTTAAGTGTAATTTTTAAAGTGTGTAAAGTATGTTCGCACATACGAGGGAGAAAGATCCACTGACTGTGCGAAAACTATTACCACACTTAAGTAAGCGCCAAGAATTATCTGGGCACCAATCATAACGGAAGAAGTCTAAAAGTTAATGATGTTGAGCCTGTCATATTATTTGGCAGAAGATCCTTCATAGGATGATATTGGACACTCAGTCATACAAAGCCTCCGGGTGACTGGAGTGGGCCAAAAATTCCTTCATAAGATGATATTGAACACTCAGTCATACAAGCCTCCGGGCGACTGGAGTGGGCCAAAATTCCTTTGATATGATGATATTGGACACTCAGTCATATAAAGCCTCGGGCGACTGGGGGGGGCAGAATTCATTTCATAGGAAAAGTAATGGACACCTAGTAAGGTGGGCCAGAGTTTCCAGGTCCTAAATGATGTGAAGGCCTAAAGAAAGGCAGTAAAGAAATTGGACACTCAGTCTGCCAAAGCAACTAGAGTGGGCCCGAGTATCCAGATCACATATGATCCGGTTACGCCCTAACCACGGGCAAGAGGTTGTTCATGTGAAGCAACGCCACCTCTAAAATCAAAAGGGCTGGAGAGGTTGTCCTCAATAGGACTTCAGGGAATGGGATCACTCTAAGATGAGGTGATACATGTTCCTAACTTGGTTTAAGGGACGATGTTGGTCAAGCTGGTTTGAGACTACTCCAACAGGTCTGTAATAACTAAGAATGGTACGGTATGTTTGTAGCCGAATGAATGATATATTTGTAATCCGTGCATCTATGCCATCATAGATTAAGACACGTTAAATAGCAAGTCATTTAAAAGCTAGCGAAGTTGAGATTGTTGCCTTCTTTCGACATAAACCCTCAAAATGAATGTGAGGTAGGCGAAGAGGCAAAATCACCTTTCCAAATTCCGTCAAGGGAATAGCGAAAGAAGCACCGCTCCTCTAGAACTTAGTCATACCTGCTTGGGTGATTTGAAGTTTATACAAAATAGAGGGGGGAGACAAGTACGTTGTGATCTTCACTGATGATGGTACAACGTATGAAATCCTTTGTTTGTTGAACATCAAAGATGAAGTTGTTGAAGCGGACAAGCGCTACAAAGCAGAAGTTGGAAATCAACTAAGCCTATGGATTGCGAAATTCATAGCGATAGAGGGGGAGAATGTGAAGCATCGTTCATTAAACGACTGTTCATTACTCATATCAGTCTAACGGTGTTAGCCAAGCGCAAACCCGTACGCCTAAATTATGTGGGGCAAGGCGATCCTTACCGCTAATGCGATTCTCAACAGAACTCCGCATAAGGATAAGGATAACTCTCCGTGTGAGACATGGAAAGGATCTCACATACAAAAGTTGTGATGTGGGTGGCTTGGTAGAAGTTGGACTACCAAAACAGGTCAAGTTCGACCTAAGACTGTAGATTGCATATCCACTGGATCTGTAAATAACAGTAGTACTTATCGCCTCTTGGCGTCAAAGAATGTTGAATTCTTTGGAGATAACTTTCCTTGAAAAAGGAAAAAGGAGTAATTGTTCAAAGTTAACAAGAACCCGCGAGGGCCTGACTGTCCGGAACTAGACGTTCCTTATCTACAGGACTCGAAAGTTGCTGGCTATCCGGAACTTAATATTCCAGATCTGCAGAACTCAGGGATTCTAGATGTTGAACCAAGACGGAGCAAAGAGGGGACAAAGACTTGTTCCAGTCCTTCTAGCTTGTATGGTTAAGAACGAACCATGGACAATTAACAAATAATTGTTATCTCCAAAAGCGCTGCTTTGGAAAGAAGCTAAAGAGAGAAATATATTCCATCATATAGAACCACACTTGCGTAATGGTTGATCTTCCTCCGGGAAAAGAACATTTGGGTTGTGAAAAAGGATACTCAAAAGTGAGTACAAAGTAGATGGATCTACTGACGAGTTCAAAGCCTCGGCTACTTGTACATGTGCTCCACTGGGAGTAGCTTAACATCATGGGCCATTGCAGTCTTGCGTGGCATGAATGTTGAAACAGCCTTCCCAACCGGAGAGTTGGAAGAAGAGAATCAGAGTTGGTTTTCTGGACTGTTGGCTTCTTCCTGAACTTTCATCTTGATCCCTGAAATGTTTACATTTTGGTCCTGAAAGTTTAAGATAAAACAGAAACAATGAATCTGACCACAGAAACATTGACTCTGAAGTTAGAAAGCCAACAGTTGGAGAATCAACAGTCTGAAAGTAAAAATCATATTAAAACAAAGTCTCGATATGAAAGATATGGGTATCACAGATGACATCTTAGGAATTGGATTTCTAAGACATCTAACGGACTGGTCGATAGTAGACAGTCTCGTTGAAGCCACCAATGGATATGAATCATAGAACTGATTGGAATCATGGTGCACCCATAGACAAGGAGCGATATGCACAGGTCATGTGTAGTTCAATGTATTGTACATACTACAACCGACCTGGTATCGTCCTACAAACAGATCAGTTAAACTAAGTTTCACTGATGATCTTAATACATAATCAATAGAAGGCATTAAGTCGGATATGACGATATCTGAATTATTCACTTATCTTCGGATTATAGTATTCTGGATGTCCAGCGGTTCTGGGAGAACACAGTGATACAAACCGGACATCAGATCTGGAGAACACCAAAGCCACAAGTAAATGTGTATGGTGGGTCTTGGAAAATCCTCTAAGCAAACTTGCATCGACCGATTCATGATGGTATCAGAGTTTATCGCTTTATACAAAGCATGAAAGAAGTTGAGTAACTTCACGACTCATTAGAGGACGTCCCATATTGGGAGAAACCCGTGTCTTCAACAGTTATATATTGTGGCTAGCCGGTCGGCTTCAGGAAGGACACGGATGACGGCGTCTGGACATATCTGTCAGGATCTGTCAGAGACATAAGACCGTAGGGCAGTTGATCATCATGGGTGTCACTTCCTTATTTACTAACTAAGGGACTACCCGGAGATCAAGTGTTCTGCCTGTCTAGGGGAATGGGCTTAAAACCCAAAATATACGGACCAATACAGTGGTAACCCAACCTTACTAACTGGAGATCCCAGTAATTTGGTTCAATGGGAAAATTAAGCTGTAAAGGTTCAGTTGATCGCTTCAGTGGAAGCATGAGCACTTCGGATAGTGATTTCTGAAAAAAAACACCAAATCCAAAGCCGTTCCCGCGATAGACGTTAAGTGCTATCTGCAGTGTAGGTAAATGTTAAGTTTTCAAAACCTGTAATGCTCCTCAACAGTTGAGGTTAGGTTTTCGGGAAACTTTTAATGGTTCCTAACACTTGTGAAGTGGGTATAGCAGGATACCTTGTAGGAGACCACCTATTTAAGTGCGAGGACGGGCCACCTCAAAATGAACGCACTTAAGAATCCAAGATGTTGTCCATGGCCAAAACGGATAAAATGTTACGAAGAAGAGAGTAAGGGAATTTGTTGTGTTGGTACCATTGACTTGGCTTACACTAATAACTGACGGTTCAAGACATCACGTTCACCGCGCAGTAAGTAAGTCCGATGGTATTCAACTATGAAAGGTTCAAAGCTGAAGCTACCTCTCCTTATGCAACATCGGTCCGCTGAAATATTGCTGGAAATGGAAAAGGCACCATGTGAGTGCGCCAAAATCTCTTTCAAGATGGGATTGTTGGAAATTTGCCTTTGGCGGGAGTTGCGACCGACCAACTTTAACGGCTTAAACACTAGTGTTACGTATGTTAGAGAATTCGGTTCTTCACACATGCATGATCTACTAAGTACGTAGATAACCGTAGGGCCAAGAATCGTCAAATTTCATTGAGAAATGAAAGAGATATTGGTCCACGAAGTGAGGTGTTTGAAGCATGAAAAGTGTGGTGTTGTGTTCAATTCTCCCTCATCGGTAGAGGAAGAAAGAATTGTTGTGTATATAAGACTCGAAATTGGTTTGGGGTTTGGGACCCCAATGAGTATCCCATGTGTTTAAAGGAGTGAGGATTGAAGCTTGAAAAGTGTGGTGTTGTGTTCAATTCTCCCTCATCGGTAGAGGAAGAAAGAATTGTTGTGTATATAAGACTCGAAATTGGTTTGGGGTTTGGGACCCCAATGAGTATCCCATGTGTTTAAAGGAGGGAGGACCTAGATGTGCTTCGGTTCGAGGAAAGACCACACGCGCGCCGCCGCCGCCCGCCCGTCCGATCCGATTCCGGTTCCGGTTCTGAGTTCCAAGTACCGGGTTCCGGGTTCTCGGGTTCTCGGGTTCACGGGGTCACGGGTCGTGGGCTGTGGGTTGTGGGCCTTCTAATATTATCTTTTTGGGCCAGAGAACTTTGCCAGAAGTACAGTTTGATTCCAGAAGTTTCAGATGTACAGTTTGGACCAGAATCCTTTCAGATGTACAGTTTGGTCCCTGAAGTTTCAAGAAGTACAGTTTGGTCCCTGAAGTTTTCAGAAAGTCAGAATTTCGACGGTCAAAGCAGAAACGCCCAAGCACTCAATTCAGCCATTTATTTTGGCTGAATTACTCCTCCTATAATGGCCAAATCCGTTGGTCTTTCACCATTTATTTTGGTGGTTTTACTACCTCCATAATGGCCATTATTTGGCCAATAATGGTTGTTATAGGGGCAGTTAAACAACCCTCTCTTACCTATATTAACACCCCTTACACCATTGTTGAGGAATAGAAAAATATACTTGCAATATACTCGAAAATACACAACCAAAACAGTTTTCTTCCTACAACTTCCAAGCATCATTTCGTTACTCAATATTCTTCACGGTAGCATTTGAGTTTTCTTTGCTCAAGTGTTCCATTGTTGTTTTATCTTGGGAGACAAATTGTCCAGGACGTATAAAGGATACATACGGGGCAATATTGTCTTAAGGACAGAGTGCCACACTCGACTCAGCAAAAACAGTTTCCATTTTTCCATCTTCAACAAAATTGTAATTTCAGTTTTGTGGTTCTATTGTAATTTTCAGATTTCTAGTTGAATTATTGAATCTTTGTTTATCCTTTCGAATACTTGTAATAGTTATATACATCTCGTACTGCTTTATAAAGTACCATAGAGCAAAAATACACAACAATAACTTTATAATAATAACTAATGTTTGAATACAGATATTAAAAGTGACTATTTGCTAAATTAACCCATAAAACTATAGGAAGAATTAACCTGTTTTGTAGCTTATATTAGCATTAAACAAAATTTGTTGTGTTCTTTTTTATACTTTTACTGCAATTATATATGTTGTTTGATATTCATTCCCATTTCCAATCTAATCAATATCGCACACAAGTATTTAGAAAATAAACTTCACAATTGAAACTTGAAAAGATTTTGTTAAAGAATTTATAAATTGTGATAAAAACTACTACTCTGTTCTACTTTATTTGACATTATTTAATTTAACATGAAATTTACTAAAGAAACAAATACTTTAAAAAAATTCGAGTCTATCAAAACAATTTAAGTCTAATAAATCGCAATTCACCTTCTGTTGGCTAGATGTAATAACTTTATAATAATAACTAATGTTTGAATACAGATATTAAAAGTGACTATTTGCTAAATTAACCCATAAAACTATAGGAAGAATTAACCTGTTTTGTAGATTATATTAGCATTAAACAAAATTGTTGTGTTCTTTTTTATACTTTTACTGCAATTATATATGTTGTTTGATATTCATTCCCATTTCCAATCTAATCAATATCGCACACAAGTATTTAGAAAATAAATTTCACAATTGAAACTTGAAAAGATTTTGTTAAAGAATTTATAAATTGTGATAAAAACTACTACTCTGTTCTACTTTATTTGACATTATTTAATTTAACATGAAATTTACTAAAGAAACAAATACTTTAAAAAATTCGAGTCTATCAAAACAATTTAAGTCTAATAAATCGCAATTCACCTTCTGTTGCACTTTGTGTTGGGATACAATTCTTGTAGGGAACGGAAAGTAAGTAACTATTACAATAAAAGAAAGGATAAACAAACTATCACAATAAAATTGGAAATCAAAACCTTAACAAATTGCTTGTGAGATTCGCTGAGTCGAGTGATGGCACTCTTTCTTTAAGACAAGATTGCCCCGTATTTCTCCTTTTTACGGTGTTGATCAATAGTCTCCCAAGATACAACAACAACTTTAACAATTGAGCAAAGGAAACTCAAGTGTTACTCTTGAAGAACTTTGAGTATAGTGACTTTGCTAGAGAAGAAGAATATGAGCTCTGAAAATCTGGAGAATTTTCTAAGTGTTGTGTTCAATTGAGCCAAATGCCTCAATTTATAGTGTAAGTAGAAGACCCATCACCTAGCCAACTAATGGCCTTCAATAGTCATGTAATTGCACTTGAATGAGAGGTTATATTCAGCCAAATAATGGTTGAATTCATGTGGCAAGTAATGGAGAATCAACGCTCCAAAAATAGCCCAAACATCAGATTTTTCCAACTTTCCGTAGCAGCAATCTGCCTCCAAAGCGCCGCGGCTCCAGTAGCTGACCAGCCATTTTACGCCGCGGCTCCGACGGTTGTGGTGTCGCGGCCCTTCACGGCTCCACGGCGATTTCCGACTCGTTTCATCTTACACTTCTTCCTTCCTTTACCAACGTGGAATACTTTGTCATTTGGCCAATAACCGTCCATAATTCTATGTCTCAAACGTATTACATACGTACCAATATCTCTTTCACTAATCAAATTTGCGATACTTGGCACTACGTGTGCACATGTGTGGAAATGAAGTTTCCGACGTGCAGACCCAATCGTTAGAGTCATAAATTAATGGGATATACTTAATTCCACATTTAGTAAATTTCCAACAATTCCCTCTTGAAAGAGATTTTGGCGCACACACATGGTGCATTTTCTAGCAATCGTTCAGCGGACCGATGTTGCATATGGATAGGTAGCATATGCCTTGAACCTTCCATAGTTGAATACCATCGGACTTACTTAATGCGTGGTGAACGTGATGTCTTGAACCGTCAGTGTTTAGTGTAAGCCAAGTCAACGGTACCAACACAACAACTTCTTCTACTCAGTTCTTCGTAATGTATTGTTCGTTGTGGCCGTGGACACTTCTTGGATTCTTAAGTGCGTTCATTTGAGACGGCTTGTCCTCGCACTTAAATAGGTGGTCTCCTACAAGGTATCCTGTTATACCCCACTTTACAAGTGTTAGGAACCATTAAAAGTTTCCACAAACATAACCTCAACCGGTGAGGATTATTAAAGGTTTTGGAAACTTAACCTTCACCCACACTGCAGATAGCACTTATAGTCTATCGTGGGAACGGCTTTGGATTTGGTGTTTCTCTACAGAAATCACTATCCGAAGTGCTCATGCTTCCACCGAAGCGATCAACTGAAACTTTACAGCTTAGTTTTCCCATTGAACCTAATTCCTGGGATCTCCAGTCAGTAAGGTTGGGTTACTACCGTATTGGTCCTTATACTTTGGGTTTTAAGCCCATTCCCCTAGACAGGCAGAACATCTGATCCTTGGGTAAGCCCTTTGTCAGCGAGTCTGCTATATTATCCTTTGACTCTATGTAATCAATGGATATTATACTTGTAGTGATCATCTGCCTAACGGTCTTATGCCTCCGTCGAATATGACGAGACTTGCCTTTGTACATAGCATTCCGGGCCCTTCCTAGAGCCGACTGACTGTCGCAGTGGATCATTACATAAGGTATTCCTCTAAGAAGTCGTGAAGCCACTCAGCTTCTTCTCCTGCTTTGTCTAAAGTGATAAACTCTGATTCCATCGTGAATCGGGCGATGCAAGTTTGCTTAGAGGATTTCCAAGACACAGCTCCACCACCAATTGTAAATACATACCCACTGGTGGACTTGTTGTTCTCTATATCAGATATCTACTTTGCATCACTGTACCCCTCTAGTACAACTGGATATCTTGAATAATGCAACTTGTAAGTTAGCGTGTATTTCAGGTATTGAAGTACCCGATTCAATGCCTTCCAGTGATCATCACTCGAATTACGGGTAAACCTAGCCAACTTGTTGATTGCATAAGCAATATCAAGTCGGGTGCAGTTTGTTATGTACATCAAACTACCGATCACCTGTGCATATCGCTCCTCGCATATGGGTGCACCACAATTTTTATCAAGTTTTTTATTTCTATCCATTGGTGACTTTATAGGCGAACTGTCTAACATCTTGAACTTTCTCAAAACATCTTCGATGTAGTGAGACTGAGATAAGACCAGTCCGTCAGATGTCTTAGAGATTTTTATCCCTAAGATGACATCTGCGATACCCATAGCCTTCATGTCGAAGTATTGTTTCAACATGTTCTTAGTCTCTAGAATTATGCTAGGACTGCTCCATGTGATCATGTGATCAACATGTCGTCTACATATAGGCATATCATAACAAACGAGTCAGAGTTACCTTTCATGTAGACACATTTGTCACACTCATTAATGCCGAAACCCTTTGATAGTAGAGTATTATCAAATTTTTCGTGTCATTGCTTCGGGGCTTGTTTCAGCCCGTACAGAGATTTGACAAGCCGACAGACTTTCTTCTCTTACCTTGAACCACATACCCCTCGGGTTGGTCCATGTAAATTTCTTCTTCCAAATCACCATTAAGGAATGTTGTTTTGACATCCATTTGATGTATCTCAAGGTCACACAAAGCTGCGATCGCAATAAATTCCCGTACGGACGTCATCCGAGATACCGAGGAGTATGTGTCAAAGTAGTCAAGACCTTTCTTTTGCCGATAGCTCTTGACTACCAACCTGGCCTTGTACTTATCTATAGACCCATCTGCTTTATACTTCCGTTTGAGTATCCACTTACAACCCAACGGTTTATTTCCCGGAGAAAGATCAACCAACTTTCAAGTATAGTTATGCAGAATGAAGCATATTTCACTCTCAATAGCTTCTTTCCAGAGTGGTGCTTCTGGAGTTAACAATGTTTCAGCAATTGTCCTTGGTTTATCATCAACCATATCAGCTACAAAGTCAGGACCGAAAGATTTATCCTTCCTGGCCTTTTTACTTCACCTTAGTTCCATCTCTGGAGTCTCCAAGTTCTGAGAATCTGGAACACTAGATTTCGGATATTCAGCCACCTCGAGATCCACTAGATCTGAACCATCTATATTCGGGATGTCAACGAATCCCGGTTCCTGAGAGCTTTGTTCATAACTTCGTTTATGAGAGGTTATGTCTTTTTCCATTCTAGGAAAGGTATCTTCAAAGAATTGAGCATTCCTTGATTCCATGATTGTACCCCTGTGGATATCTGAAATATTTGACTTATGCACTAAGAAGCGATAAGCACTACTGTTATTTTTATATCCGATGAATATGCAATATACAGTCTTAGGCCCAATCTTGACCTGATTTGGCTTGGGTACTTCAACCTTTGCCAGACAACCCCACACCTTTAAATATTTATAGGTAGGTTTCTTTCCTTTCCATGATTCATATGGAGTTTTGTCCTTACCCTTATGTGGGACTCTGTTAAGAATCGTATTAGCGGTAAGGACAGCTTCTCCCCACATGTTTTTGGGAAGACCGAAATTGATGAGCAAGGCATTCATCATTTCCTTCAACGTGCGGTTCTTATGTTCCACCACACCGTTCGATTGAGGTAAGTATGGAGTCGTCGTTTGATGAACAATGCCTTCTTGGGAACAATATTCCTCAAATGGCGTTACATATTCTCTCCCTCTATTGCTACGAATGGATTTAATATGCATGCTTAGTTGGTTCTCAACTTCTGCTTTGTAACGTCGGAACGCTTCAAAGGTTTCATCCTAACTTTTCAACAAGTAAAGGTAGCAATACCTTGTGCTATCATTAATGAATGTCACAAAGTACTTGTCCCCCCCCCCCTCTAGTTTGTGCAAACTTCAAATCACATATATCTGTGTGAATAAGTTCTAAAGGAGCGGTATTCCTTTCGATGGATCGAAAAGGAAGCTTTGTGAGTTTTGCCTCTACGCACACCTCACATTTATGTTGAGGGTTTACGTCGATAGACGGCAACAACTCCAACTTGACCAACCTTTGGATGGACTTGTAGTTGACATGTCCTAATCTATGATGCCATAAATTAGAGGACTCAAGCAAGTAAGATGAAGAGGCTTCAATATTATTCCTTTTACGTAATACAGACATGGTGTTCACTTTGAAGAGGCCTTCACAGACGAATCCTCTTCCAACAAATGTTCTATTCTTAGTGACTACAAATTTATTGGACTCAAACACTAGCCTAAAACCAACATTAACCAATAAAGGACCTGAAATTAAATTTCTTATAATATCAGGAACATGCATCACTTCCTTCAGAGTGAGCTCATTTCCAGAAGTCATCTTCAAGACTACCATTCCTACCCCCCAGTACGTCAGAAAAAGCGTTGTTGCCCATGAACAACTTCTTATTTGTAATCGGTGTATAAGTGGAGAAGGCATCTTTGTTGAAACAGATGTGTCTTATAGCACCTATGTCCATCCACCATTGCATAGGATTCTCAACCAGGTTTGCTTCTAGCACCACCGCTGAGAACTCTTCAATCATGTCGTCCAGAAATTGGTCATTGACAACGTTAACCTGAGCCTTGCCCTTAGCCTTGGCCTTCTCTTGTTTCTCAGTCTTTAGCTTGCGGTAGTCTTTGATCATATGACCAGGTTTCCTACAGTGGTGACAGCTTCCTTTGAACTTCTCCGCTACTTGGGTCTTGATGTCTTTCTGGAACTTCCGCTTCTTACTTAGGTTCCCTTTGACCTCAGCTAGATTTGCCTTTGCCTCAGCGGGTTGTTTACCCCTAGGCATGGCCTTCTTATTATCTTCCTGAATTTGGAGTTTGATAATAAGTTCTTCAAATGTCATCTCCTTTATCTTGAGCTTTAAGTAGCTCATAAACTCATTCTATGAAAGAGGTAACTTTTTAATCAGTGATGCAACCAAAAACTGCTCGTTTGACTTCATACCTTCCAAATCCAGGTGATGTAAAATCATTTGAAATTTCTGGACTTGGGACATCACTGTCTTACTATCCACCATTTGAAATTTCAGAAATTTTCCAACAATAAATTTCTTAGTACCTGTATCTTGTGCGTTGTACTTCTTTTGAAGCTTCTCCCACAACTCTTTGGCAGTGCCAACGGTGCAATACACCGTGTAGAGAAGGTCTGACAAGCAGTTCAATATGTAATTCTTACAAATGAAATCACTATGACTCCATTCATCAAGAACCATCTTCATGCCATTAATGACATGGATACCTAGGCCCCCTTCACCCGCTTCAGAAGGCGAAGGGCCCATTTCATCTCCAGCTTTTGGAGGATCTTCTGTTAGGAAACGTGTCATTCCCATAACAGTCAGATAGAAGAGCATATTTTATTTCCATCTTTTGAAGTTTTCCCCCGTGAACTTTTCAGGGCGTTCATGGTGAAATCCAGTGGGTGGAGGAACGGCAACATTCCTTTGAGTGGCAGCAAAGGCGTTGGATGAGCCTTGAGCAACTGAAAAGGCATTAGGAGTGCCTTGAGCAGTGGGGAAAGCAGTGTGATTGCCTTGCGCAGCAGCAACAGAATCAGAAGCAGTTTGATTAAGACAGTCATCTTTCTAACTTAGTTACTTACAACAGAATCTATCTTAAAATTGATGGGATACAATTGTTGTAGGGAACGGAAAGTAGGTAACTATTACAATAGAAGAAAGGATAAACAAACTATTACAATAAAATTGGAAATCAAAACCTTAAAAAATTGCTTATGAAATTTGCTGAGTCGAGTAATGACACTCTTTCTTTAAGACAAGATTGCCCCGTATTTCACCTTTTTACGGTGTTGAGCAATAGTCTCCCAAGATACAACAACAACTTTAACAAGTGAGCAAAGAAAACTCAAGTGTTACTCTTGAAGAACTTTGAGTATAGTGACTTTGCTAGAGAAGAAGAATATGAGCTCTGAAAATCTGGAGAATTTTCTAAGTGTTGACTGTTGTGTTCAATTGAGCCAAAGGCCTCAATTTATAGTGTAAGTAGAAGACCCCTCACCTAGCCAACTGTAAACGTGTAAATATAGGAAACAATATATTCTCTACCCATAATTAGAATATTTCCCTATATTGTGTAAATATAATTATGGTAAGACTAGGATTCCTCTTTTGTATAGGCTTAGGATTTCTATTGTATAAGGGATGAATATTGTACTCTATATATACCTTGATATTAATGAAAGATTCCTCAAGGGAGATTAATATCATCTCACATGGTATCAAGAGCCAAATAAACAAAACCCTAAAAAAACCTTTCTCTTCCACAGCCGCCGGCTGCCTCTCCTACGCCGCTGCCCTCCCGGATTTTCTTCTTGTTTTTCGGATTTTGTTCTTCCTTTCTTCTCTTCTCTAAATGGCTATCCCTGATTCTTCCACACTTTCTGACGCCTCTACCTCCACAAAGTCATCACCCCCGTTTCATCCCGCCCTTACTGTTTCCAACATCAAGAACCATATTCACATTACTCTTGATCAAGAAAACAACCAGTATTCTCCCTGGGTTGAACTTTTTCGCAATCATGCATGTCTTTATAATGTGCTTGACCATATTGATGACACTATTCCGCGCCCTACGGAGGTTGATGATTCTATCTGGCATCGTCTCGACGCCGGCATCAAACAATGGATATATGGTAGTATCTCTCAAGATTTGCTCCTTACTATCATGAAATCTGACTCCACAGCCCTTGACTTGTGGAATCGTTTGGAGGAAATTTTTCAGGACAACAAGCACACTCGTGCCGTGTATTTGAAAGAACAGTTCAACAAAACACGTCTTGAAATCTTCTCCAATGTCTCTGAGTACTGCAAGCAGTTTAAACTTCTAGCGGATCAACTCTCCAACATTGGCACGCCTGTCGCTGACGATAAAATGGTGCTACAAATGATTTCTGGCCTTACTAAGGGCGAATATGATACTTTGGCCACCATCAACAGGCAGATCCGCTACCGAGTTTTAACAAAGCTCGCACACAATTGTTGCTCGAAGAAACCCGTCGTGCTAAGCAAGATGAGCACGCCCAGCAGGTGTTAGCTGTCAACACGTAACCCCAAGATCAGACGCCACCAGACAACTCCCAACAGCGGCAGGGCCGCGGCGGCAAGGGTGGAAAAGGCCACGGCGGTAGAGGAGGCCGTGGTCGTGGCAAGGGTCGCGGTCAAAAGAACCAACAGCAGCAACAGCAACAGAGATCGCAGAACAACTAGGCCGCGGCTCCTCAGTAGTTCGTATACAGCACCGTGGCGCCCCAGTTTAGAGCCGCGGCGCCAAGTCCATTCTAGTACCAGCAGCCATACAATCTGTATTTTTACCCCGATTTGTTAGGCCCCGCTCCAGCCCTACAGCAGGCCCACTTCATGCAAGGTCAGGTCCCGCAGCCCTCCTCCGGCATGACACCCACTGAGTTGGGTCAGGCGTTCAGCACCCTTTCTATGCAACAGCCTGACAATACTTGGTACATGGACTCCTGCGCCACATCTCACGTCACCCAGTCTACATGTACTATTCCTAAACTGTTTCGGTTAAAGCATCCTCAATATGTTACAGTTGGTAGTGGACAACGCATTCTAGTTAAGGGTTATGGTACCTCATACACACAACCTCCTCATCCACCCTTCTCCCTCAAAAACACCCTATATGCCCCACACATGATTAAGAACCTCATATCTGTCCGCCAATTTACTCGTAATAATTCTGTCTCCGTGGATTTTGATCCTTTTGGTTTTACTGTGAAGGATCTTCATACGGGGACACATCTTACGAGATGCAATAGCACGGGGGATCTCTATCCATTCACTTCCACCTCCGCTGCCAGATCTTGCTCTCCCGTCACTCTAGCGGATGTTTCTTCTTCAACTTGGCATAATAGGCTTGGTCATCTAGGAGCCCCAGTTTTTAATTTTCTTAGAGGCAACAATTTCATTGCTTGTAATGGGAAACTTGCCCAAAATTGTATTTCTTGCTCTTTAGGCAAACATATTCGTCTTCCATTTAAATCATCTACTAGTGTTACATTTGCTCATTTTGATATCATACATGCCGATTTATGGACATCTCATATCTCTAGTTCTCTCGGTCATAAATACTATCTTGTGTTGCTTGATGATTTTTCACACTACGCTTGGTTATACCCTCTTAAATTTAAATCGGAAGTGTTTGTCAAATTTCTTGAGTTTCGCAAGTTCATTCAAACACAATTTGGAAAAGGCATAAAATCATTTCAGTGCGATAATGGTCGTGAATTCAATAACTCTATATTTCACCGCTTTTGTACCAATAATGGTATGGTCTTTCGCTTCTCCTGCCCTCACACCTCACCACAAAACGGTAAAGCTGAAAGAATCATCTGCACCATTAACTATATGATTCACACCCTATTGATTCATGCCTCCCTCCCTCCACCCTTCTGGGTCTATGCTGCTAAAATGTCATATACACTCTAAATATTCTCCCTACTAGCACTCTTCACAATATGACCCCTACCGAAATTATCTATCATAGAATCCCCTCTTATGATCATCTATGGATTTTTGGTTGTCTGTGCTATCCCAACCTTAGCTCCACCGCCCCTCACAAGCTCGCTCCTAGGTCCACTTCATGTGTCTTTCTAGGATTTCCGCCGAACCATAGGGACTATCTATGCTATGACTTGTCGACTCGTCAGATCCACATATCTCGTCACGTCACATGCGACGAGACCACATTCCCGTTTTCAAATCTTCCAAAATTCCAAAAACAGGACTACTCATTTCTTGACGAGTCTGCCATCTCTCCCCTCATAATCGAACAACTCACATCCTCTGTTCCGTCGTCAGAGCCGCGGCCTCGAGGGGAGGCGTCGCGGTGCCCAAACTTCAGAGAAGCCTGTCAACCTTCTAGCGCCGCGACTCTCGATCCAGGAGCCGCGGCGCCTCTGACGGTTTCGCCCCCGCCTTCTCCTTATCCGACTTTACCCCCCGTCTCAGACACCACTCCGCCACCCACTGTCCCTACCCATCTAATGAAAACTCGTTCAAAGCATGGAATCTTCAAACCCAAAGTCCATTTCAACTTGTCTGCAAAAACCATCTCTCCACTTCCAAAGAACCCAAAATTGGCCAAACAAGACCCTAATTGGAATGCGGCTATGTATGAGGAATTCAATGCTTTAACTAAACAGCACACGTGTGATCTAGTACCTAGACCTGAGGGGGTGAATGTCATTCGTTGTATGTGGCTATTTCATCACAAGTTTAGAGACAATGGGGATCTTGAGAGGTATAAGACCCGTCTTGTGGCTAATGGCACAAATCAGCAGGAGGGCATTGATTGTGGTGAGACCTTCAGCCCGGTTGTCAAACCGGCTACCATTCGCACAGTTTTGAGCATAGCCATGGGCAAACACTGGCCGATCCATCAGCTTGACGTGAAGAATGCATTCTTACATGAGGATCTGCGAGAGACAGTTTACATGCATCAGCCACCAGGGTTCACCCATCCAGCAGTTCCTCACTATGTGTGCCATCTCCGTAAGTCACTAAATGGCCTGAAGCAGGCCCCCCGTGCGTGGTATGATCGTTTTGCCAAGTATATCTTGCAGATTGGGTTTGTATGCAGCAAGAGTGATACATCACTTTTCATTTTTCGTTGAGGTAGTAGCACTGCTTCCTTATTACTTTACGTGGATGATATTGTTCTTACTGCCTCCTCCGACGGATTGAAAAATGAGATTATTGTCTTGCTCAAGTCCGAATTTGCAATGACTGATTTGGGGAAGCTGAGTTACTTTTTGGGGATATCAGTGACCAGGTCTGCCAATCATATGTTCTTGTGTCAGCGTGAGTATGCAGAAGAGATTGTGTACAGGGCTAAGATGGCGAATTGCAAAGATGTGCCTACTCCAGTTGATTCCAAATCTAAGCTCAGTGCTATGGATGATGCTCCAGTCTCTGATCATACTCTGTATAGGAGCCTTGCATGTGCACTTCAGTATCTCACATTCACCAGGCCAGACATAGCTTATGTTGTTCAGCAGGTGTGCTTATTCATGCATGCCCCTAGGGAGTCTCATTTCACTGCTCTTAAGCGTATCATTCGATACGTTAAGGGCACTCTTGATTATGGTTTGCACATATACCTCTACACCAAACATGTTGCTTTCATATACGGATGCAGATTGGGCAGGGTGTCCGGACACGCGACGCTCCACCTCCGGCTTTTGTGTTTTCTTAGGGGATAATCTGATTTCTTGGTCTGCAAGCGACAGGCTACCCTATCTCGCTCTAGTGCCGAGGCTGAGTACAGAGGCGTTGCAAATGTAGTAGCTGAGATTTGTTGGCTCAGAATTTACTGTTAGAACTTCAGTTTCCTTTGCGTCAGGCATCTATTGTGTATTGTGATAACATCTCTGCCATCTATCTTTCTCATAATCCGGTTCAACATCAGCGAACCAAGCATATTGAGATAGACCTACACTTCGTTCGTGAGAAAGTTGCGTTAGGCCATGTCAGAGTGTTACATGTTCCATCATCCTATCAGTATGCAGACATATTTACCAAAGGACTTCCCAGACAGTTATTTCTTGACTTCAGATCCAGTCTCAGCGTCCGGCCTCCTCCCGCTCCGACTGAGGGGGTGTGTAAACGTGTAAATGTAGGAAACAATATATTTCCTACCCATAATTAGAATATTTCCATATATTGTGTAAATATAATTATGGTAAGACTAGGATTCCTCTTTTGTATAGGCTTAGGATTCCTATTGTATAAGGGATGAATATTGTACTCTATATATACCTTGATATTAATGAAAGACTCCCCAAGGGAGATTAATATCATCTCACACCAACTAATGGCCTTCAATAGCCATGTAATTGCACTTGAATGAGAGGTTACATTCAGCCAAATAATGGTTGAATTCATGTGGCAAGTAATGGAGAATCAATGCTCCAAAACCAGCCCAAACGTCAGATTTTTCCAACTTTCCGTCGCAGCAATCTGCCTCCGAAGCGCCGCGGCTCCAGTAGCTGACCAGCCATTTTGCGCCGCGGCGTAGCCTGGGAGGCTCCGCGGCTCCGACGGTTGTGGCGTCGCGGCCCTTCACGGCTCCACGGCGATTTCCGACTCATTTCATCTTACACTTCGTACATTTCTTCCTTCCTTTACCAAAGTGTCACTTTGTCATTTGGCCAATAACCATCCATAATTCTATGACTCAAACGTATTACATACGTATCAATATCTCTTTCACTAATGAAATTTGCAATACTTGGCACTACGTGTGCACGTGTGTGGAAACGACGTTTCCGACGTGTGGGCCCAATTGTTCGAGTCATAAACTAATGGGGTATACATAATTCCACATTTAGTAAATTTTCAACACTTTGTATACCAGTAAAGTTATAAATTTAGCTTCATGAATGATGAACACGAATAAAATATATTTTTTGACTCGTATAGAAAATCAAAAGTAGATTATTTTCAAATGTGCTAATATGAACGAGGTGAAAAACATAGTAATGATAATGAGAATGATATTAGGTCTTGCTCATCCCAACTTGTTCAATTAGAAAATCAGTACCATACCACCTGAATTGATCACACCATGCAATGTTCAAGTATTTAAGGAACCACTATTAGCCCTTCAAAACATCTCTTTTATGGTTAATTTACTTGTCCCACCAAAATTTTCCTGATTTCTTTTCTTCAATGACAGTTTTTTTTGCCTCTGTAGTTGGTAGCTCTTCTGATTTCTTTTCCACTGGAACTTCAGCTTTTGTTTCTTCTGTTACAGTATTTTCTTCTATTTTCTTCTCTGTTGGAGTGATCTCCACTGTTTCTTTAACTTCCTCTTCTTTCTTCTCAACTAGAGTCTCCACTGTTTCATTTAGTTCATCTACTTTCTTCTCAATGGGATTCTTTGTTTCTGGTTTTATAACTTCTTCTTCTTTCTTCTCCGACGAAGGTTCAATTTCTGATTTTATTTCATCAACTCTCTTTTCCATAGGAGTTTCTGTTTCTGATTTTATTTCCTCGGTTGTCTTTTCAAGAATGGTTTGATCTTGTGGAGTCTCTGTCTTTGATACAACTTCTTCTATTTCAGCCGTTATATGATCATCAACAACCTTTTCAATCTCTTCTGGCTGGGGTTTAGAATCTTGTGTGGTTTGAGATGTCTCTTCTTTCACTTGTTCTGAGCCTTTTTCTTCTTCATTCTGCATCCAATTAACACTTAGTTAGATGCAAAGAAACTTATCAACTACTACCAGTTTTCTTATAATAGCAAATTAAATTTCGTTTTATATGACATTCCGTAAGTTTGAAAAATATGTATGTCATATTTAAGATTACAAGTTTGAGGATTTCTTTGGTGTAAGTTTAAAGTCTTCTCTTTGACCAACCAGGGTTGTGGTGGAAGTGTTAAAGTACTTCCTCATCCAGAGGTTTTGGGTTCAAGTCCCCTAATACCTCGACGCCAGAGGACGTTCTCATATTCTTTACAATCTCTTATTTTTTTTATCTTCTTGTAAACCTTCATATGACACCAAATGGGAAACCAAAAAAATAAATTTTTCTTTATTTTTTAAAACTTCATTGGTATCTACCAAGACACAATTAGACACCAAATGGGAACAAAAAAAATAAATCTTTCTTTATTTTTTAAATTTTCATATTCAATTAGACAAGTCATTTAAAATGAACCGAAGGGAGTACTATTTTAGTGCAGAAAATGGTGTCTACCAATACACAATTAGACACCAAATGGAAACCAAAAAAAAAAGTCTTTATTTATTTTTTAAAATTCCATATTCAATTAGAAAAGTCATTTAAAATGAACCGGAGGGAGTACTATTTTAGTGCAGGAAATGGCATCTACCAAGATGCAATGTAGCTTTTTCCTATATTAGGTAACTAGTGACGGCTGGCCAAGTCCAGTAGCTTTTCTCTCGTATTGTTCTAACTTTGTATGGTCATTATAGTGAGATTGTTTTGCCAATTTTGTTGATCATTCATCTGAATTGGTGTGAGAACCGTGCTCTCGCATTTTGGTGCCTTTTTCTTTCTATTTCTTTTTTGGGTTTAAAATTTTATGTGTGCATATTACCTCACCCTATCTCCTCTGGTAACTTCAATAAACAAACTTTGGATAAGTTGTATTAATATAAATTTTATTAGTAATGCACTTTCATTAGGAAATGCCATTGTATAGTTTCTTTATTATAGGTTTTTTGAAGTTAAAATGGTAACATTAAATCACTTGTTTCGATATTCAAGAAATATGAAGAGTATTACAATAAGTTTTTTTGAGAAGGTAAAGAATATTAATAAGTTTTGATGCTACCGTTCTTATACAATAAAAAACTAAGTTAACCTGTGTCACTTTACTTAATTTAAAAGACAAAAACTCTAACATCATAGAAATTTCTTAAACTCATAAGGTGACTTAATGATTCGTTATTATTAACCAGTTTATTCTACCCTAAATGGACATGGATTAATCATTCATGGCAAAAAATAGTTTGAATTAGAGAAAGGGTGAAAATTACTCCTTCCGTTTCATAATAAATGATTTTTTAGTTTATGCACTCCTTAAGAAAGTACCCACTCCTAGATAATCAAGAGTGTTTTTACTAATTTACCCATAATTAAATAATTAGAAAAAAACGCTACTTAATGATTATTGATTATGTAAATAAGGGTAATTTTAAAAGAATAAGATCAATTTCTTCTTCAAATCCTAAAATATCACTTATTTTGAAATAAAATAAAAAGCTAAAACATCATTTATTTAGAAATGGAAGAAACCGGATCCTAATTCATATGGCATTACTACTATTTAGGAGATGAAAGTTCACATATTTAGTTAAACTGCAGCTCTATAACTAACAGAGGTGGTTGATGCTCTATAAAAGTAATCAAGTTGTTCGTGGATGTTGGTCCAGATATGCATAAAGTTGTATGATGGCTACAGTAGTATACTTTGTCAGCCAATAAAATTAGTTTATTTTGAGAAAATTACGTAACTACCCTATTGGGCCCACATAAACAGGACGACCCGAAGCAGCTCTTCTTAGTCGCTTATATATAAGAGAAATGACTGACCGTTATAAATACAAGCTAAAATTTAAATATGAATCCACAAACGTCAAAAAGATACGTGCACACGATGTTCACATTAAATTATACTAATATATCATGATTAATTATAGAGACGAATTCATAATTTGAAATGTATGAATTTTTATATTGATCTTAAGTTAATACTATAATAATAATTGAATTCATAATTATATATTTATAAATATTTAGTGAATCTTTTAATATATATACAGGGTTTGGACAAAAGTTATTGAATTTACGTGAATCTGTAACGAAGTTTTAAAATCGTCCATAGTTAAGTGATTTAATGAAATATAAATATATATTAATTAATCATAATTAAAAAAAGAAATCTATATACAAAATATGTGATGCTTCTATTGGCTTGATGTAAATATCATGCACAATCCACGTGGATCAATGAATGGGCAACTAGTGAATTAGATATACAAATATAAGGAGAGAGTTAGTCTTCACCAATTTTGATAAGTATTTTTACTAAGTTCTAATATTTATCTATTTGTACTAATTATAACAATACCAAATATAAAAGGCAATAAGTTGGACTTCTAAACAAAATCATTTGTGGCCTTACTTCCAAGTAGCATACAATCCTCGGCAAGAAAATGAAATAACAAAAGCTTCTCGAACATGTCAAGCTTTTTAAATCCAAGAAAATCAAAGCTTTCTTTGAAGATTGAAAAACTAAGTTAATATCTGTAAAGCCTAACTCAACCCCAAATATTAGCTTGTAGAGTGATGATTATCCAAGTTCATATAAAGAGTTTATGTTTTCATTTCATAACCGATGTGGAACTCTTAACAATATCAATGTAGTTTCATAAAAAATATGTGAAAAGTTGAAAGAGTTTAATTTAGAATGTTACCTATATATTCGTGATATATAAATCCTTTTGAAACAGAAACTAAAATGTAACCAAGAAAAGGAGAGAGAGAAGATGAGAATACATGCAATAAAAACATACCTCCTTGAATAAATTACTGAGAGAGTGGGGCTTATTGACAACATCATCACCCATAATTCCTTTTTCCCTGTTCTTCATGTCTTCTCCCGCCACATCTAATTTTTCAGGAGCGGTACCCTTCAAGACCTTAGGCTTACTTGCACATGCTCCCATTTTTGCCAATTCGTTAATATTTAGGCCTTGTTGAGCGAGACGATTGGAAAGAGGAAAGACGTAATGATGAGAGAACCACACACAAAGATGTTTGAAGGGAATAAAACACACAACATTTTATTAGGCGGGAATGATCTTCTCTACGGTGGGGAGACTTGTTCGTTGGGCTTCACATTTTTCTTTTCTTTTTTGGTTGGTTATTACTTATTACATAATAGTAGCTTTTTAACAAAACATAAACATTAAAGATTGCTATATTTTTCCCTATTTCTGTTTTTGGTGATCATTAGATTATGGGTTTTAGATTTAACACTATGGTGTCGTAATATATTTTTTCTGACCGATACTCTTTCGTTTAGGGGACTCCAAATTAATTCGAATGACTTCCTACAAGCTCAATTTAAACCAACGCCAACACACAATAACATATATAGTGATGTAACTGTTGGAAATCTGTCTTTGGCGGGAGTTGCGTCCGACCAACTTTAACGGCTTAAACACTAGTGTTACGCATGTTGGAGAATCCGGTTCTTCACACGTGCATGATCTACTAAGTACGTAGATAACCGTAGGGCCAAGAATCGTCAAATTTCGTTGAGAAATGAAAGAGATATTGGTCCACGAAGTGAGATGTTTGAAGCATGAAAAAGTGTGGTATGGGATCAATTATCCCTCATCGGTGGAGGAAGAAAGAATTGTTTTGTTTATAAGACTCAAAGTTGGTTTGGGGTTTGGGACCCCAAGGGGTATCCCATGTGTTTAAAGGAGGGAGGACCTAGATGTGCTTCGGTTCGAGGAAAGCACACACGCCGCCGCCCGCCCGTCAGGTTCGGGTTCACGGGTCGTGGGTTGTGCTTCTTCTGATATTATCTTTTTAGACCAGAGAACTTTGCCATATGTACAGTTTGGACCAGAATTCTTTCATATGTACAGTTTGGTCCCTGAAGTTTCAAGAAAGTCAGAATTAGGCAGAGAGATCAGAAACGTCAATAGCACTCAATTCAGCCATTTATTTTGGCTGAATTACTCTTCCTAAATGGTCAATCCGTTGCACATCTTCACCATTTATTTTGGAGGAATTATTACCTCCATAATTGTCATTATTTGGCCAGTAATGGCACTTATGGAGGCAGTTCATCAGCCTCTCCTTCAACTATATAAAGACCCATTGTCACCATTGTTGAGCCACACACAAAACAGACGAAAAACAGAAACAAAGAGTTCTTCCTACAACCTTCCAAGCATCATTTCATTACTCAAAATTCTTCACGGTAGCACTTGAGTTTTCTTTGCTCAATTGTTCCATTGTTGTTTATCTTGGGAGACAATTGTCCAGGACGTATAAAGGATACATATCTTGGGAGGCAATATTGTCTTAAAAACAGAGTGCAACACTCGACTCAGCATACACAAAAACAGTTCCAGTTTCTTATTCAACATAATTGTAATTTCAGTTTATTGTTGAATTGTAATTTCAGTTCTTCTATTACTTAGCAGTTAATTGTAATTTTCATTTTCTGCGCCTTTGTAACCAAAATATTTTTGGTCAAATAGCAATGATAATGCTCAATGATACCCTCGTTTTTAGCGATTGTCACAGTAAATATGGAAAGTATTCCATGTCAATTCCCACAAAAAAACAATTATATGAAGGTAATTAAGTCTAAGCTCGTTGATTTCCTCTTCTTCTCCCTTCCCTTCTTCTGATTCTTCTTTTTTCCTAGTTAGACAGACCATGTCGGAAAAGTGATAAAGAGAAGGATTTATAAATTCCTCGAGTATTTTCATTTTTTGTTTTTCTTCCACTTTTGAGTTGCGGGAATCACATCATGCACGTTTAACGGAAAAATTAAGGACCTGAAGAGGGAGACTTTCTATATTCGGATAAATAAATACTTCTTAATGGAATATAGAGGTACACAATTAAATAATGAACCTCATACCCTCGCAGTCAAGGACTACATTTGGCAGAATTTTTTGCAGTCCAAGCAAATGGCGTATACTCCTAATCGCACCTTTTTATAAGACCTATTCCCTTTTAAGATAAAACATTCCTTCAAGTTTCCTACTTAAACGTCTCATATTATCTAAATTTACATTTTCTTCCATCAAAGGAAAAAAGATGCATCAAAATTTTGGTTTGGCAATATAATTTGTCGTTCCTTGTAAAATCACAATTAGGGGTGGGTGGGCATAATTACCGGAAATACAAAATCCAGACATAACTACTTCGGTTCTTCAGTCGGTTTTCGGTTTTGATCTTTACAAAAGTTCAATTCTCAGTGTCATGAATTCTGTCCGAAATACCACTCTTTAAATAAATAAAACATTCCCACTCAGAAACTGCACTGAAAAGGCAGCCAAATCAAATCCAGACTCCATATCTTTAATAGGCTCGAGTGACCAAAGAAACCTTCACGGGTTATATTATATTTCAAAAGATTGAAGACTTAATTCCTTCTGTTTTGGTGTGTAAATCAGTATGGAAAGGTAACAAATGAAATTTGAACTTGGAAACTTCTACTACAAAGCCTTTCCTTTCAGGATTAAAGTGATGCAGAGTTCAGTAGCATGCTTGATCTATTGGATTATAAGGGAGAAAAAATAACTGAACAATTAGAATTAGTTAATTAGCTGTTGCTGAGGTTATGTAGCAGTGACCACTAGTTGTGCTTATATTACTATAGAAACTTTATCTATTCTTGTTACATAGACATCTTTAATGAGTTTCATAATATTAAATTTTGTAAGAGAAGGAACAATAGCCCATTTTTAAAATAGAAAATACCCAACCTTAAAATAAAAAACAGCCCAATATATCATGCAAATACCGAAGAACCAAACAAAACTAACTTCGGTTCCGTATTCACTATATCCAATGAAGAAAACGAAAACCGAAGTACCGAACCAAAGTCGGTAAAAACGGATGTGCCGAACACTAATCCCTAATCAAAATAGTACCATCAATAAACTCATGCAAAAAAACAATTTATAAATCCCTCCGATCCCACTTCAAGTTTGGCCTAAAACAAAAGGTCAAATTCAATAAATGCATACTGAATATTGATGAAAGAAACAAATATATACTAGGCAATGTGGAGACACCTCATCCAAAGGTAATCTATAATAGCCTCAAAACGTTTGCTGCAAAATGCCAAACAGATTTAAGAGAATATGCACTTCTTAAGTTCTGAAGCCACATCCTATACAGCAACAATAGAAAACAAAAGATTGCCTATATAAAGTTGAACTCCTGTATCCACACAAATAGTAGTGATTTCCTCAAGCTAATATAATATAGGAATTTTTTCATTCAATAAATATTGACATTATTGTTTCCAAGAAAAAAAAGAGAACCACAAAAGAGCAAAATCAGATAAAGGAGAAAATGAGAGAAAAGACCAGGAAAAAATATCACAATCACCTTCCTCCAATTACAAACAACCTAAAAAGAGACTTCGACCAAGGGATGGTACCAAATAGAACAGGGCAATGCATGGGGCACCTCACAAGTATGTAGAGAACATTAACCACATTAAATTGAAACATGAGATATACTGGCAATTCGTTGTTCGTTACCCTGCATTCATAGCCCCACCACCAAACTTCTCCATCCCAGACATAATAGCAAAACCGGGAAAACAAACAGGAAACTCGCACTTTTAAGTAAATATAACAGCACCTTAGAAACACTTCCTGTGGACAATGGAAGGACCAGACTCATCATACTCTCCCTTTGAGATCCACATCTGATTAAGCACAAAAACAATACATATTCAGTCTAACTAGTAAATGTAATTTGTACTGGAAAAAAAATAATGCAAAGAAGAACAAAGCTCACCTGCTGGAATGTGCTGAGGGATGCAAGAATGGACCCTCCAATCCAGACACTGTACTTTCTCTCAGGTGGTGCAACAACCTTAATCTTCATGCTACTTGGAGCCAAAGCAGTGATTTCCTTGCTCATCCGATCAGCAATACCAGGGAACATGGTGGAGCCACCACTGAGAACAATGTTACCGTAGAGGTCCTTCCTAATATCTACATCACATTTCATGATGGAGTTGTAGGTAGTCTCATGGATACCCGCAGCTTCCATACCGATCATTGATGGTTGGAAGAGAACTTCTGGGCAACGGAACCTCTCAGCACCAATGGTGATAACCTGTCCATCTGGCAATTCATAGTTCTTTTCAATGGAGGAACTGCTCCTAGCGGTTTCAAGTTCCTGCTCGTAGTCAAGGGCCACATAAGCAAGCTTTTCCTTCATATCACGGACAATTTCCCGTTCGGCAGTGGTGGTGAACATGTAACCTCTCTCAGTAAGGATCTTCATCAAGCTATCAGTAAGGTCACGACCAGCAAGATCCAAACGAAGAATGGCATGAGGTAATGCATAACCTTCATATATAGGGACAGTGTGACTCACACCATCACCAGAGTCCAACACAATACCTGTCAAAAGTTATTTATGAAGTCACAATTAGAACACATTTATTTCATTGGGCAGACAAAGTTGGATCATGGAAGGACTAGTACGAACCGGTGGTACGACCACTAGCATACAACGAAAGCACGGCCTGGATAGCAACATACATAGCTGGAACGTTAAATGTCTCAAACATAATCTGGGTCATCTTCTCTCTGTTGGCCTTAGGATTAAGGGGTGCCTCAGTCAGGAGAACAGGGTGTTCCTCAGGAGCAACTCGAAGCTCATTGTAAAAAGTATGATGCCATATCTTCTCCATATCATCCCAATTGCTGACTATACCATGCTCAATGGGGTATTTCAAGGTCAAGATACCTCTCTTAGATTGAGCTTCGTCACCCACATAGGCATCCTTCTGTCCCATTCCAACCATAACACCAGTGTGCCGGGGACGACCCACAATGCTGGGAAACACAGCTCGAGGAGCATCATCACCAGCAAATCCTGCCTACGTTTCAAATACAAATCACTCATAAAAAAAGAATGTTATTTATCACGAGTGCTTCCTGTAAAAACAATAGACTACGAACAAAGAACTACCTTAACCATTCCAGTTCCATTGTCACAAACAAGGGGCTGAATATCCTCGCCGTCAGCCATTTGTATTCAACTGAAAACAAAAGAAAGTCAAATTAGCACCCTTAGTATGAGTTATATATTTTTTTCAAAAACATTACAGTTCTGTTAACAAACTATATACATTAAGGTATCAACACATAAAATAACATCCCGATACAGATTGATTAGGAACTTAACGTAAACATCTTTAGTTGGCATATGGACATAAGAATTGTGAAATTTGAAAAGAAGTACTAGTATTTATTTTCAAGTTGAAAATGGTATGTGGAAATTGCAGTTGCGTTTAGACGTGAACACAAATTGGAGTTATTTTTGAATTTGCGTGAGTGAAAATTGTGAAAACAACTTTTTGGAGTTTTTCAAATTTCAAAAAATTATAACAATTCTATGTCCACACAGTTTTCCAGAAAAAAGTGAAAAATATCTACGGCCAAACAGGCAAGTAGTCATAGGCAGTTTACTTGTAAGTTTAGTGAAATGAAATGCTCTAAATCCCGGACAAGTTAGAGCTCATAAGGCAAAAATACAATTGAATACAATACGGCACATTTACCATCATAGATAAACTTAGTGCCCAATCAAACACCCTATAGACGGAGGGAATAGCTTTTCTTTTTCTTTTTTTTGTGGTAACCAGAATGAGTATACAGTTGACTAAGCACCAACAAGGTCATCTTTGAATAGTAAAAAAAAAGTAGATCTAGGAAAATTCAAAGTAGATCAACTTCACCATCATTGAAAACAACAGATCTGGCTAAATTCAAGTAGAATATCACCACCTAATACTCACTAATTAGAACAGTAGAGATATCAGGAATTACAGCTGTTTTAGCTTTAGATCTCAAAGTAGAAAGTGAAATGCTTCGATAATCTTAGCTACTAAGCAAGCAAAAAAACAAACATCTGATGAAGGACATGTTAGCTTACCGAGTAAAAGAGAGATGGATCTGAAAAAAGCTAAGCCAACCGATGAAGACTGATGACCAAAGCCGGCGTGCTTGCTTGTTTTCTCTTACACAAGTATATATAGTCACAGGGCCTTTGAATTTATTATTTCTTCTTCTTCTTCTTTTTTCTTTTGTTAACATATATATTACCCTTCATATTTTGATTTCGAGCATTTAAAAATAAAAGAAAATGGGTTGGAATCATTGTCCCTAGAAATGAGCTTTGTTGTGCATGATCCGAATTTAATTGGATTTACCGGATACTAAGTGCAAAACCAAAATCCATAATTACACTCTGTAATTATTGCTTCACTCAATCACATCCAATTAAGTATTAATCAAATAATTACTTTTATCAGAAAAACATATTAAAATTGCTCAATTATACACAAATCTTTCCATGATGACTTTACAAACATGCTCTAGACTTTTAAATAATACTCCCTCCAAATCAAAAAAAATTGTCCATTTAATCTTTATTTTTTGAGTCAAAAAGAGTGTTCACTTATCAAATCAAGAAAGATTTAATTTTAGCCTTCAGGGGCACAAGCGAATTGGTAAGTGACAAGGTGATTGGGGTACCACCACTCCGACGTCGCGGGTTCGAATCCGTGTGGTGACAGTCTTTGCTGAAATATTGCAAGGATTGTTGCTGGGTTCGTGTTCTGTTGGTTCTCTCCCTTGCAGGGCTGCCACTCGCGCATATCTCTCGATTTACATTACACATGGCCAAGGGCCCTCTGGTACAGTCTCCCTTGCAGGGCTGTCACTCGCGCATATCCCTCGATTTACATCATACCTGGCCAAGGGGCCTCTGGTACAGGTGAGGGATTTTGCCTTCGTGACTTTCCCCTTCACAAAGAAAGATTTAACTTTAGATTTTCAGATTTATTGTTATTAAGTGTTATATGATCAAATTCTAATATCTATTTAATTAAGGATATTTTAATTAAATTATCTATCTTTGTCTAAAAATTAATACTATTTTCTTAAATAATATATAAATAACTAAGTGGACACTCTTTTTTATCAGGACCACGGAGTATTAGAAGTCAGTCTAAAAAACATTTATATCTACTCCACTGCGCGACATCAACTGAACACTACCAACCACACGATTAATGGACATGCAATGAGGTTAGCTGAATGGACGGTGTGCACTACTCCAACCTCAGTTGGATGTTGCCTAAGTTTTAGGATTAAAAATTGGAGTATATTTAGATATTGGTTTGAGCATGTTAACGGCCAACTTCTTTTGTAGGGTGAACAGATACCATCGATCAATCGAAAGCAATCAATTCAATTCATATTCCTTTTTTACTATAAGTGCGTGATTCGCGCGGTTATTAAATCTAATTTATTATTATTATTTTTGTAATAGGAATATCCATCTTTACTTTGGATCAATTTAATATCTTTACATTTCCCAATCGTAATACTATCCGTTGTTGTTCGATCTAATTGTATGTAAATATTGTTTGCTCTTTTTTAATATCTTTCGGTCTCGACTATCGATGCGAGAATCATGTTGTGCAATTTTGCCAAATTATAAGAACTGGATAAGAATCCAAAACAACACATAGTTTTGTATATATTATTATAATAATTTTTTAATCTTATGATATAATATAGTTTCATGAATAACAATATAAAAAAGTTCAACACAAGGTTTAGTCTTATATTCTTTTTAAAATCTTTGTATCATCCTTTTTCTCTTCTTCCTTTGTATTAATAGAATTAGGTTTGCAAAATAAGGTATAAAATAAAAAGAAAAATGAGAGAATTGTATAAATTTTAAAATATTAAATAAAAATTGAGAAAATATCACCTTCAAAATTTTTATAAACAAACAGTCAACACATAATTTAATTTTCTATGTATGTAATTAATATTTTTATGTTTTATAGTATAATCTTAATTTCAAGAATACAAAATATAAACAATAATAATAATGAAGAAAACAATCAAAACATAGGTTATTCGTTCAGAAGACTTGAACTATTTCAAAGCAAACTACATAATCCATCATCTCTAAAAATGATAAGAAAGAAGTAAAAGTCTTAATCTGCAGTTCGCTCTATTTAGACCATTTTATACATATATATATATATATATATATATATATATATACACTAGTGTCATTTGGCTCGTGCTAAGTCTGTGCCCAAACCAACATTAAAAATTAAATTTATGAATATTTTTTAATTTTTTCTGCTCTTACTTCTTTATTTTGTAATATAAGTGTGACATTTTTTAAAGAATTCTAAAATATTAAAGTACAAAAAGTTATCTGAAAGTTAAAGAAAAATATTTTTCTTAGTTTATATATTAGACATTTTAAAATTTAAATCAAACAAATGAAAGCTTTTCTACTTTCTATTTTACTGAATTTTTTTGAGATTATAGTCTTACTAAAATAAATAATCCTTTAATTATTTTCATTAATGAAAGAGTATATATACAATTTACAATTTTCTATAATAGAAATCTTATTCCTATTCTCCACCCCAAAACCCTATTCTAGTAGTACAAGAATCCTATAATTATGGTAAGTGTACAATACTAATTAATACAATATTTACACTAAAATATTACCTAAAATCTGCCCTAGCCTGTGATATACACGATGTGTATATCACCGTGTATATCACGGATTAAACATATACAAAACCGTGACAAAATCGTGATATACACTAAGTGTATATCACGTGTATATTTAACACACCCCCACAGTCATAGCGTACGGTCTTGTTATGTTGAGACTGTCCCTAAAATCTTTAAAAAGGACCGAGGAAAGACATTTGGTAAAGATGTCTGCAATTTGATACCTGGAAGGAACATGACAACCGTATATCTGTCCACGAGCTACCTTTTCGCGAACAAAGTGGATATCCATCTCGATATGTTTAGTGCGCAGGTGTTGAACAGGATTACCAGAAAGGTAGATGGCACTAACATTATCACAATAAACTAAGGTAGCTTTCTAAATAGGACAATGAATCTCTAATAGAAGATTACGTAACCAACATGATTCAGAGACCACATTGGCCACCCCTCGATACTCGGCCTCTGCACTAGAACGTGACAATGTAGACTGACGCTTGGCAGACCATGAGATCAAGTTATTACCAAGAAACATACAATAGTCGGACGTTAAACGTCTGGTATCTGGACAACCACCCCAATCAGCATATGTATACGAGAAGAGAGTAGATGTCGATGACGGATATAAATGTAAGCCATAATCAAGTGTTCTCTGGATGTAGCGAATAATGTGTTTGAGCGCATTTATGTGTTCAACCCTGGGATCATGCATAAACAAACACACTTGTTGTACGGCATACGTAATATCTGATCTCGTAAAAGTAAGATACTGAAGAGCCCCTGCAAGACTGCGATAACGGGTCGGATAATCGTAAGGTGAGCCAGCTGCAGCACCCAGCTTGGGCTTAGTATCGACGGGAGTGGAAGTAGACTTGCACGAGGACATGCCAGCACACTCAATAATCTCAGTTGCATACTTTCGTCGGGATAAGAACAACCCACCGACATGACGAGAAACAGAAATCCCCAAAAAGTAACTCAAGGTCCCCAAGTCTTTCATAGCAAACTCATAACAGAGCATGGTCATGATAGATTTGCGCAAAGAATCAGTGGAAGCAGTCAAGATAATATCGTCCACATATAATAAAATATAAGCCATGGAAGAACCACGATGATATATGAACAATGAATTATCAGACCTGCTGTGCGAAAATCCAATAGATGAAACATAGTCTGCAAATCGCTTATACCAAGCCCATAGGGTCTGCTTAAGCCCATACGAAGACTTCTTCAATAATCAGTCATGATGAGGATATTTGGGGTCGCGGAAACCCAATGGCTGATGCATGTAAACTGCCTCCTTAAGATCACCATGTAGGAAAGCATTCTTCACATCTAACTGATGAATGGGCCAAGCCTTCGAAAGAGCCAGACTGAGAACAGTGCGAATGATAACCGGTTTGACTACTAGACTAAATGTCTCACCACAATCCACGCCAACCTGTCGAGTCTTACCATCACCTACAAGACGAGTCTTATACCTCGCAAAAGAACCGTCAGAATTATCCTTATGAGTATAAATCAACATAGATCGAATATTATTAACACTAGAAGGACGGGCCACCAACTCCCACATCTTATTCGTAATAAGAACATCATATTCATCGGTCATAGCCAATTTCCAATCCGGGTCATTTAAGATGGACACAGGGTTACGGGGTAGATGGAATTTAAGAACATTAGAATTTAAATTAAAATATCTTTTCGATTTAAAAATACCTCGTTGACTACGAGTGACCGGTCTATGACTCGGGGGAGAATTGGGTGAATTTTGGGAAATATCGGGATAAGTGACGGACTGGCCAGCAAAAAGTAGGCCTGCTGGCCCAACACGGTAACTGGAAACAGTAGACGCAGAGGCAAAAACTGGGCCAGAACTGGGCTGGAGAGACGGCCCAGTTGCTGGACCCACGATGGTGGCCTGTGACGGTCCAGTAGCTGGAGAACCAGTGGGCAGTGGGCTCGCTGGCGGATTTGGGGTGCGGGACATGTCCGATAAATGGTGGATAATATACGGGGAGAGATCGTCATCCAAAAAATTATACGAACGAGGCACGGGACCACTCACTTTAGCAAACGGAAATTGGGATTCATCAAAAATAACATGGCGACTAATGATGATTTTATTAGACGATAAATCAAAACATTTATAACCACGATGATTAGACGAAAAACCCAAAAACACACAAGGGGTAGACCGGTCCTGAAGTTTGTTAATTGTGATGGACGGAAATAGTGGATAAGATAAGCATCCAAAGACCCTAAGATGTGAATACGAATGAGTCTTATTATATAATATTTGAAGGGGTGAAGAATATGTCAAACCTTTGGTAGGAAGTATGTTAAGAAGATATGTAGTCATTTGTAGAGCATGATGTCAAAAGGAAGGGGGAACAGAAGCATGGACCAATAGAGTGCAAACAATGTTATTAAGGTACGAATTTTTCGTTCAGCTTTCCCATTTTGTGAGGACGTATGAGGACAACAAAAATGAAAATTATTCCATTAGTATCACAAAAATCCCGAAATATCTCATTATCAAATTCTTTGCCACTATTACATTGAATATTTTTTATTTTCCTGTCGAACTGGATACGGATGAATGTTCTAAATTTTAAAAAGGTGGAAAACACTTGAGATTTTTTCTCTAAGGGAAAGATCCATAAGAAATTAGAATAATCATCCAAAAATAAAACATAATAACGATGGCCCAAAGAACTGAGAACATGAGATGTCCGTGTTTCGCTATTTGTAATATCAAATGGCACTAAAGTACGAGACGCGGAGTCTACATTGGCCACCCCTCGATACTTGGCCTCTACACTAGAAAATGACAATGTAGACTGACACTTGGCAGACCATGAGACCAAGTTATTACCAAGAAATATACAATAGTCGGACGTTGAACATCTGGTATCTGGACAACCACCCCAATCAGCATATGTATACAAGACAAGAGTAGATGTCCATGACAGATATAAATGTAAGCCATAATCAAGTGTTCTCCGGATGTAGCGAATAATGCGTTTGAGCGCATTCATGTGTTCAACCCTGGATCATGCATAAACAAACACACATGTTGTACGGCATACGTAATATCTGGTCTCGTAAAAGTAAGATACTGAAGAGCCCCTGCAAGACTGCGATAACGGGTCGGATCCTCGTAAGGTGAGCCAGCCGCAGCACCCAGCTTGGGCTTAGTATCGACGAGAGTGGAAGTAGACTTGCACGAGGACATGCCAGCACGCTCAATAATCTCAGTTGAATACTTTCGTTGGGATAAGAACAACCCACCAGCATGACGAGAAATGGAAATCCCAAAAAAGTAACTCAAGGGCCCCAAGTCTTTCATAGCAAACTCAGAACTGAGCATAGTCATGATAGACTTGCGCAAAGCATCAGGGGAAACAGTCAAGATAATATCGTCCACGTATAATAAAATATAAGCCAGGGAAGAACCACGACGATATATGAACAATGAATTATCAGACCTGCTGTGAAAAACCCAATAGACAAAACATAGTATGCAAATCGCTTATACCAAGCCTGTGGGGCATGCTTAAGCCCATACAAGGACTTATTTAATAAACAGACATGATGAGGATATTCGGAAGCGTAAGCAATGGCGGATCTTTGGACCGACCAGATTCGGTATTGGGATGGATCGCTCAATTATCAAACCGCCCAAAGAAAAATGGGCAGAGGTGGTTGTGACGGACCAGTGGGACCAGCGGGCAGTAGGCCCGCTGGGGAATTTTGGGTGCGGAATATGTCCGAAAAATGGTGAATAATATACGAAGATATACCATCATTCAAAAATTTATACGAACTGGGCACAGAATTACTAACTGTAGAAAACGGAAACTGGATTCATAAAAAATGACATGACGACTAATGATGATTTTATTAGAGGATAAATCAAAATATTTGTAACCACGATGATTAGACGGAACCCCTAAAAACACAAACGGAGTAGACTGGGCCTGAAGTTTGTTAGTTGTGGTGGACGGAAATAACGGATAACGTAAGCACCCAAAGACCCTAAGATGTGAATACGAAGGAATCTTATTATATAAAATATGAAGGTGAATATGTCAAACCTTTGTAAGGAAGAACGTTTAGGAGATATGTAACCATTTGTAGAGCATGATACCAAAAAGACGGGGGTACGGAAGCATGAATCAATAAAGTGCGGACAATGTTATTAATAGTACAAATTTTGCGTTCGACTTTCCTATTTTGTGAAGACGTATGAGGGCAAGAAAAACAAAAATTGATCCCATTAGTGGCACAAAACTCCCTAAATACCCCGTTGTCATATTCTCTGCCATTATCACATTGTATATTTTTTATTTCTCGTTCGAATTGGGTTCTAATGAAAGCTCTAAATTTTAAGAAGATGGAAAAAACTTGAGATTTTTTCGCTATCGGAAAAATCCATAAAAATTTAGAATAATCATCCAAAAAAAAAACACAATATCGATGACCCACAGAACTAAGAACAAGAGATGTTCATAAGTCGCTATGAATAATATCAAATGGCTTTAAAGTATGAGAAGTAGAATCTACAAACGGCAACCTAATAATTTTTCCTAAAGAACAAGAATGACAATTCGGAGTACTACGCGTACCCTTACATGAAATAAAATTATTTTTAACTAGGGAAGACAAAATAGACTACCCAGATGACCAAGACGAGCATGCCACAAGGAAGGAGTATGGGCTGCAAATGCGGACGGCAAGGCTTGACTCGATAGACCGGAACTTGACGTGATAGGATAAAGATCTCCCCTACTATCACACCTCATGAGAGGACTCCCCGTCTTGAAATCCTTCACAGATAAACCAAATGGATCAAATTCAATAGAAACGAAATTGTCATTGGTGAATTTATGGACATACACTAATTTTTTGATCAATTTAGGCTATGTATGGTATTTTTCAAGATAATGGGTGGATGAGGGGGAGACAAAGTTTTATGACCATAACCACGAATTGGAATAGAATTACCATTACCAACAATTATGCCACGAGGGTTGCTCAAATTGGAATAAGACGAGAGCGTACCTGAATCAGTTGTCATGTAGGTAGTGGCACCGGTGTCCATATACCAATTTGGGTTCGGAGGATTTAAACCAAGCGTGTGCATTACGGCTTCGATGTCAGTATAAGTGGGAGCCACTGCGTGATGGGCCTACGGGGGTCGAGGCCCAAGCACCCCTGCTTGCTGCCTCGGCCCAGAAGGCTGACTGAAACTGGGCCACTGCATGTTGGGCCGTGACTGAGGCTGGCCAACCCACTGCCATTGAGGTGAAAACATTGGGTTGCCACTGTTTAGCCCAGACTGCGGGGCCTACTGCCACTAAATAGGGGTCTACTGTGGGGCCCAAAACTATTGTTGCTGTTGACCGCCCCGAGGGCCACCTCTGCCACCACCATTATTCTGGTTGCCGCCATTGTTGTCGCCGCGATTTTTGCCATTATTTTTCTTATTTTGTCCCTTTTTGCCGCCACCATTGTTGCGGTTTTGGGCGGAGTTGTTGGAACCGGTAGGATGAAAAGTGGACTCGGTCATCATGACTACGGGACTAGCCCCGGTAGCTGCCTTTTTAGCCATGCCCGCTTCTTCGAGTGTAAGCATAGAACGTGCTTGATAAAATTGCGGAAGAGGATTGCTTTGACGAAGAAGTGTGTCAACACCGCTATAGGCCTCGGATAGGCCTGAAACCATTTGGAGGACCAAACGATCATTCGAAAATGGTGCTCCAACGTTGCGGAGTTGGTCTACCAATTCCTTAATCTTTTGCAATAAGCCGAAACGTTAGGGAAATCTTCCATATTGACGTGGGAGAAATCCTGCTCAAGAGTAACAGCTCTAAAATTTTGATTATCTTGGATTATATCACGTAGTCTATCCCAAGTCGCCTACGCCGTAGCGTCAAGTTCAATAATCGTTTGCAAAAGGTCGATAGAAATTGTGGAATATATCCACTGGAGGACGGTGGCATCAAGAGTCGTCCATAACTAAGAATCATCCTCGCGTCGTGGGACCTCCGTATCCTCAGGAGCCGCGGGGATTATGTGATGGATGACTTGATGCTAGCGTGCGTAAATTTTGAACAGTTCGGCCCATATTGCATAATGGACGTTTTCTATTTCAAGAACAAGAGGGATGTTATTCTTGATGTTAGAAATTGTAAGGGCAGGATGGAACGTGTTCCGTGATGTAGACATACTGATAGAACAATATGTGATTGAGGAATTGGGAAGAGATGAGAGACCGTCGGGCACGAAATCCGAGAAAGATGGCTCGGAAATCGAGGCAGATCGCCGGAAATGGGAGGAGGCCGGCGGAAATTATGGAGAGAGGAATAAAAACCTAGACTTCTGATACCATGAAAGAAATAATCCCTTGATTATTTTCATTGGTTGAAAGAGTTTATATACAATTTACATATTTCCATAATAGGAGAATCTTATTCCTATTCTACTCCTAAAACCTTATTCTACTTGGACACTAACTATACAATTATGGTAAGTATACAATACTAATTACACTCAAATACTACCTAAACTAATATACAAAATCCGAAATATACATATGATATATTGTATATCAGATGTATATTTAACAATGTTATCAAAGAAGATTCTACTTCAATAGTTTTCTTTTACTTGAAAAAAAAGTGAACATTCTACTTCTTAATTGTTCAGATTAAAATATTTGCTCAAGACAACATTAAGTTCTTTTGGATTAAGGTGCTACTTACTAAGTCAATATCGTCCATTTGCCCTGCATCAGCTGCCCATTAACGGAAGAGTTGTTTTTTTGTTTACTAAATCCTGAATGAGGAGCTTTCTATTGAGTCTTATCATTTCGTTTCCATTTTATGTTATCTTTCCAACCAAAAAGCCTAAAATATTTTCAGGAACTTTGCAGGACGTAAAGTAGCTTACATAAAATGCATGTAAACCATTGCAGTAACTTCTCAAATGTGGCATAAATTTAGTGTAGAGGCCGTTGTTGACGTCTTATACCCTCTAATTTGTATATAGGTAGTCAAAACTTCTTTTATATCTGATTAATTTGGATCTCACTTACTTTCTTATCAAGGTCTTGATGGATTTTTAAAAACAAAGAAACTTACAGATACAAGCATTACAGTAGTGCGCGTGTGTGCTTTAGTAAAACTCAATACTACCCTGGTGGAGAAGTCTTGATAATTGGGCACTGTTATTATTTGGGGTTCTTACTTTTCTTTTGCATGCGCAAATTACTTAGTTATCATTGAGATCTTATGAAAGGTGCATCGTTCATTATTCACATTAGATCTAATATATAAATTGTGGTCTTTGAAAGTAAGGTGAAATTAAAGTGCGAGGAAAATGAGGATTCACAACTATTGTGGCTAGCAAAACGTTCCTGGTAACACCAGCAAATAATTTTGATCACTGAAGTGTTATGGATATATAGAGAGAGCATTAACCATACCCGTCATACTATGAAAGTATGCATATATGGTTTATACTTAATAGTATACCATAGAAGAGTGAAACAACTTTTTTTTTAATAGAGAAATCAACTCAATATTGTTCTGTCGAGTGCAATAATAGCATGCAACATCGAAAGTGAGTTTAGTATGGCTTAGATCCCCATTTTCTTTTTTGCAACTAATATATCCGCTCTCCTTTTGAGTTTATAAATGTTTTTTTTGCAGATTTCTATTTGTCCCATTTGAAGCCATTGAGAAGTATTAACATGTATCATGTTTCGGTTTGGTGGGATACCTTGGAAGAATAAAATGTTTCCCCAGCTTACATATACATATGTCTTCTCTCTTTTGATAGACTTTTCAGGGTTGGAGTAATCATGTTCAAAGTACTTATCAGGCAGTAAATGAAAGCATGTTACAGGAATCTTACTATCTCGATACAATGACACAAAAAACAACCTTCAACTTCTCCCCCTAGAAGTGCTTATCTGGTCTTTTAATGAAGTATTCAGTATGTAACCTGCACCTCTTTTATACTATAATAATAATGTCTATGTATACTTAAAAAAAGCTTTACATTTAGCATTCAATACAGAAATTAATTGATATAATGTGTGATAGATGTAAAGGTTTAGATTGTACTTGTTTATGCAGGTGTTGGAAGGATAAAAATGAAACAAAACCTTGGTTAAAATAAAGATGCCATCTTCATTAGACAAAGCAAGGAACATCCAAGAGCAATAGTGACTGCCAGATGGGGGTGCCAAGATCAATGTCATACTTGTTAATGTTAGCAAGTGAAAGATGATCTCCAGAAATTGAAAAAAAAGGATATCTTTTCCTAGAGGTTTGAAATGGTACGCCATTGAAACTTGGGATCATTCACAATAGATGTTTCATACTTCATAGTAATACTTTGAGCGTCTATTCCTCCTGTCACAAAAGTTTTACCTGAAAGCAGAAAAGTATCAAGTGGATCTCCCCAGGCATAAAGAAGAACTTCACATGCCAAGTTCCTATCTTATCACATTAAGTGAACTGTTAACAAAGGATAAACTAGAGCGATCAGAAAGACAGAAAGTACCTGAGGCAACTTGTGACTACAAATCAAGAACGAGGGAATCTCTTGAGATATCTGTCATATCTAAAGAGAATTTAAGATTTTAAGGTGAGAAACAAAACACAAAAACATATCAAGTTCAAGTTGCATAAGATCATCAAATCTTCTTCAACATTCACGGGAAGAGACACACTTCGACACCAATCTTGAAGACAAACAAGAGTTTGCACTAATTTCGGAGTTAATGAACCCTAAATGAATCAAGATACGGCCTCCGGTGCTAAATGCACATTTCGATGCCACACTAGAAATCGGAATTTGTCAACATATCACGAGTCATCTCGACAAGAACTTTACATCTACGAGCATTAACTTTCCACCTTAACAAGATATTAAAATCATCACCACCGAACTCTTATTCCTCACTAAGATACTTTTCCAACTGACTTACCACCCAAACCTGCAGTATCTTGTTTTTTCCTTTTCATTTCAATCCAATTTCTCACTTTTGCTGATTTTGTGCTAATCTTAGAGCTAGAAGTATCATATCCTCAAGTGCGTCACCGACATACTCAAAATTGTTACGAGGATCAAAGATAGAGATAAAAAACATCTAATTTATTTTTGCAGGAGCGCCCCAATACTTGACAAACTTCTCTTTCATTTTTGTGCATTATTGCTAAAGCAAGATCATCATTTTCCATACCTTCTTTTAACCGATTGTGAAGCTCAACCATGTCTTCAAAGTGAACATTAGAAGTGACATAGAGTGAACCCAAAACCTTCACGGTTAGATCATAAAATCTTCAAGATAAGTTGACAATCCACTATCATCAAGATCATACCTATCACATGCAATCTCAAAATGTTGTGCGGAATCCAACATCAACTAGATAGAATTCCACCTAGTAGGAACATCCAAACTAAATAACTTCTTACATTCTATGTTTTTGGGTTCACAACATCCCTTAAATTTTCTAAGCCTTTGGGAAGATAACCTAATATACTTCCCCATTTGCCAAAAACATTTGATAGACCACCAACTTCTTTCATGTCATCTTGCACATTAAGATTGAGAATGTGAGCCATACTGGAGATCAACCAAACAAACCAGGGAGATAACAAACTCAAATATAAATTCAACTACATTTGGAAAACTTGAAAATGGGATGTTGCTTTGTAGCGTTTAAGGACTTGAAAATGCGATGAAATGGCAAAGAAGATTGGTACTGCGACCAAGATCCAAATGAATCAATCTTGTTAGGAAAGGAAAGGAAAAGATTACTTCCGGATCAGAAATAATAAATAAAATCTTATATCAAAACGACTTCTGGCATTCGAAAACAGTTGCCCTTTCTGCCACCCTACTTAGATCCCCGGATTAATGGATGGACTTGGCATACGTCAAAGACAGTTGATTCGTCCTACTAATATATCTTCGCAGGGATTGAGTGCAGAAGAACGAAATTCGAAATGTGAGGCCGTGCGTGAAGGTACACTACACTACACATCGAGGTGAGTCCTGTGAGGGTATTGCAGAAATCCATTTTTGGGACTAAGGATTAAGGTCTCTTTGGAGTGGGCCTTTATTGAATAAATAATTTGATATTTGAAAAAAATACCGAATACCAAATAGTGTTAATATTTCATATCGAATTTGAATCCCATAATTCTAAAATTTTACTTTCCAATATTGTACTAAATGTGAAATTACTAAATTCCAAATTACCAAAATTTTCATTCAATTCAATAATTGGAATTTCCGAAATTTATGCTCAGCCCTAGGAGCAGGGAGGAAGTGAATCACCCATCCTAACTGGTAAAGAGAGAGTGATAAATATTGATCCTAATCCTGTCAACTAAAATATTATTCCTCGTCCTAATTTATCTGAGCGTTGACCGGTTTGGAGAGTCAAACAATCATTTCTTTGACTACAATTTTCTCTAACTCCTTTCACATATTGTGAATTATTAATTATGCACTTTTTATGTAATTTTTTAAAAAAAGGACAGTCCGATGCACTAAGGACCGAACCACAAGAATCTATTGTACGCAGTCTTACCTTGCATTTCTACAAGAAGTTGTTTCCATGAATTAAACACATGACTTCCAAATCACATGACAACAACTTTACCAGTTACTCTAAAGCTCCCCATCTTTTATATAATTTTCAAATATGTAAATTTTATTATAAAATACTTGAAGAATGTATGTTTGAAATTGAGTCAAATAAAAAATTGTTTGACTCCCAAAACTAATCAATCCTCATATAAATTGGGACAGAGAAAATAGGTAATACACTTGGAAGTAGTTAATGGCAATTAATTACCCTTGTGGTTTTCTTTTCTTTTTTGTTTACATGGGGGTGGGCGAAGGGAAATGAAGAGCTCCACAAGATTAGTTGGACTTTTTGGTTATCAAATAAGTACTAATTAAAGCTCAAAGAACCATGAATTACATCAGATACAACTTCACATGTACAATTGACTGCCTCTTTAGTCTTCCACTATTCACAAGGCAAAGGAATAAGGTTCGACAATGCACAAAACTGTCCCGAAACTAGGACTATGAACCAGACCTGGCCTTTCAGAACTACAACTTGCACGACTAGGGCAGCCAAGAAGGTGAAAGGAAGATTACATCAACAGATTGGGCACCAAATGGAGCTTAAAATTTAAACCAAAATCATACTAGTCTCTACACAGTAACTTGCACTAGGAGATCCTTCGCCATATCTGCAAGCAGATTTTGTGAAGGAGCTAATAACACAAAAGCTTGTACAAAACAGGGCATACTATCAACGTAACAAAGTGAGCCAACCTGATTATCTGAAACACAATAAAGTGAAGTAATCAGAAGACTACCGGTGAAGTAAGAACAATTAGAAAGAACGTTTTTGTTAATTCGTGATTGGAAACAAAGATGTTCTCTCTAGAAGCATGCCCACATGAGAATACAAGACATAATTCTATTTAACTCATCAGGCAGCAAAAATCAGCAAACCTGAAAGATTAATTGGTTGCTTATGTGTGACAATTCGTTATTAGCCAAGTTCTAAAAAGCAAATGAACCCACTGTAAGCACACAATAGTGTAACGACCTGACAAAGTTATTTTGCTATCATGACTAGTCTGTTCAATCTGACTGTAGTATGACTGGAACTCTCAACAATCTAGCAATAACTGAATTAGGGAATACATCAATTCAACATAGAGAGACTCACTAGTAGCCCTAAGGAGATTACAAAAGGATGATCAGGCAATATCTTGATACGATGGATCGAGTTGGCATCTCAAAAGGACAACCGAGTCTTTTATTTAATTTGACCTCCCACATTAACAAAAAGTTTATAATTCCAGCATGAAGAGGCCATGTGGCAGGCTCAACTTTTATTGTGATCTTTCAGATTTGTGATCCAGTTCCATAGTTTTCTTTAAACAGGTAAGGTTCTGTATCATAGCACAAAATACAAAGTATTATACTAACGAGTTTATATGACAGAATGGTTCTCACCCTCCTGGATCATGGCAAAGTCTTTGAGTTGTAAATCATCTCGAGTATATAATCAAATAATTTGATTTTCAAAAACTCAAGGTTATCCAACAAACCTAGACATTTGACTAGATAAACAAGAAAAATACGGAAGGCACAACAGATGAAGCAAAAAACATCAATATTGAGCAGAATATACAGAAAATTACCTCGGTTAAGAAGGTTGAAGATCTAGCTTTAATCTTCCAGAATCAAATATCAAGGACAGGTATACTTTACAACTACATCCTCATTAATTTAGGCAGGCAGATGCTTCAGAGACAAACTGGGATGAGATACTTGACAGAAGTGTTCCACGAAAACCTTCTTCAGTGTTTTGTGCCTCCATTTTCTTGTCAGAAAGCTCATCTGAAAAAAGTGATAATAATTGCACAAATTGTGAAGTTGGTATAAAAAAAAGCTCATCTGAAAAGAAAGTACATAAATAAATTTAATTGATTACGTGTAAATCTGATCTAGTTCCTACTTAGCAAAAGACTTCAGGGACATGGGACATTGGCTGATCACTGATGTTACCAGAAACCAGAGGTTATCATGTGGACTGGTTTAATAAAATGAAAAACTAGTGGATGTTGTACATTAATTTGATTAGTCATACTGGAATAATGCAGATATATCATATGATGTAATGCATACTCTCTTTTTATTAAACTGGTAACTTTGTATTCCTCAGCATTAAGGGACATGTTGGCCACCTCCGTAATGCATACTCTTCCATATGCAAAATGTTGTCTTATGGATTGTTAATGCTAATTATTAAACCTTGACACTGTAAGAATAATACAACACCATGCAACAATAACCTATACACAACAGATCCAATATAATTGTGAGAATACTACTCATACCATTTCATGAAATTCACGTGCAATATCACATTATCAAATACATACTATGAAACTCCAAAATGTATACTAGTTGATATTAAAGGGAGATTAGATGACAGAATTGCAATCTTAGAAATGAATAAGGAGAAGATTGTACAGAGAAATGTAAGAGTTGGTAAAGAATGTCATATATTTAAGATATAAGATTTTTGAAGTCCATCTAGAAAATCAGGACATTCCATTTTGGCATTGCAATATTACCTGCAATATCACGATGCTCATGAATCTCAGAATCTGTCACCCATAGTACATCTCCAGGAAATATATTCAGGTCAGCAAGACAAGCAGATTCGCCATCAATTACCAGAGACCCTTTGTGGAGTACCTGATTTTCCTTGACTATCTGTAAATTAAACAGAGATAAATTCGTCTACAAATCAAAAGGGAGAAGTCCATAGAAACAGACAGCAGACAACAATTATTTTTTATTTGTGAGACGAGTAAACTGCCATCACCCAAAGCACAAAAGTGCAAGCGAAAGCAATCATCACTGGATCATATATCTGCTAATTTAAACAAAAACTCCACAAATGAAAGCAGAACTACGAGAATTTCCGAATATGTCAAGATATGAGTTGTTACATGTCAAAAGCAAAATTACATACCAAAGTACCACGCAAAGTAAATACAGACACTATTATCACAATGTTAGATAAGAATCAAGAACCAAAAACCAAAAAGAACTAAGGTATAAGCCAGAAAAAATGTCTCCATCTAAAGACAAAAATAAACAATAAGCATGTTATCTTGTATCTATGGCATTTTGTCATCTCATATGCCTGGGATCACAAATTTAGCCATGAAGGTTAACAGGATACAATTGGGCCAAGGCACCTGAATTTTCCTTTCTGAATCGGTTTTCTCAAACTGATTTCAAACTTATAAGTAACAATTTATCATATAATCTTGAAGCTTCTACAGCAGCAATAAAGTGTTCCTAAAAGGCATAACCTTATTATACCGTTATTTCATGCTAGTATTCTCTTGATACCGACTCCACCAATGTGAAAGAATAGCCGGTTCCAAGTACAAATAGAGGAGTGTTGTGATTGACTGACTGCTAGCGTAAAAACAATCAAACTATGATATTTTTAAACCACTATTACCCTTTACAAGACATTGCCAATCTGAAAAACTTAGAGATTTTAAAATCTACACCTACCAAACAAGTAGCAAAAAAGGGCTCCCATCATAAACAAGTCAGCCAAGGAAAATAAATTTAAGAATAAGATGTATTCAAAAAGCAAAAGTGGCTATACCCCAAAAGCTTCCCATATCATCATCTTCAGCTGGTAGACAGATGTGGACCCAGAAACATTCAAGTTTACTGAGTTTCCAAATGTTGTCTTCCTGGAACGCTTTGAGGTCCGTCGATTTGGTTCCAGGCTGTTCACTGATGCTTCCAGAACTGATTTTGGAGGTTCCTTGCCACGAATGAAGCAGACACATATATCCTCATTGGAATAGTTGAGTTTCCTCATTAATTCACAGCTTTTCCTTTCAGCAATGCACTCCTCACAAACCTGGACAATATGAAACTTAGGATTTCTCATCCATATTCAATAGAAACTCAAAAAGCTTATTTTTTGAGCCTTCAGCAGATGCACAGAATAACAACATCCAAATGGAACTCATTATTTTTCTCTGCTGATGTCAGCCTGCTCATAGGGATGTTCAAGTATCATGCAAAATGCTTGCATTGGATTGGCATTTTAGACAAACATAACATCAATCTGGAAGGGCCTATATTTTTCAATTTACAGGAGAAAACTATGCAACAGGATTTCTACAACATAGAGGCAAAAGACCTATGATATTTGGTATTATAGTTCTTCAGATCTTCTCAACTATCACAAAGCCCTTTAAATCCTAGGTACATGACCCACTTCCATCGGTGATAAGAAAGCCCCTACTCAGCTCTGGAATCATCATAATCTAAGGTATTTCATTAAAGCCATTTCCATAGCATTACTTTTCAATTCATTGTAAATCCATAAAATCAAGGATATCTCGACACAAACTACAGTTCACTGCCTTAGAAACTCTCAGCCTAAGTTGTTAAAATGATTCCATAGCTGCCATTAGACAATTTACTTATTCTGGTCGCTCCCCAACACAAGGATAAGTTATGATAAGAGATGCTCTAGACCAAGTTACATTTGTATTACTCTCCAGCTTATAAAAAATACAGCATATACTTTTTTTTGATAACCAAGAATCTCAGAGGGTTAGTGGCGCACGGTTGGAGAATCATCGGATGATAGACCTGTCCCTCTACTCATTTTTTGAGGTAAAGGTAACTTTAGACCCGTCCCTCTACTCATCTCCACTAAAAAATCAGGCTTTTGGTTGTGGCAGGGTTCGAACCCGTGACATGCGCCTAACCCACCCATCACACGCTGCGCTCTTACCACTTAACCGAAGCCTGAGGGCAGAATATGACAATCTTTTCAAAGATATAGCTAGCAGATATTAGGAAGTGTAGCTGGGAACTTTTACCTCAATCTAATACATAGATCAATATAGCTCAATAAATTATGTCCAGGTTTACTGAAAGAAACAAAAAGAATAAATGAATTTACCTCTGGTGAAATTTTAATGATGAGTCTGCTAGACTTAGGCCCAGTATTCGGTTCGTCGTTCAAATTCATATGCTCCTCAGAAATTGACATATCTTCACTAGATCCAAGGAAATCATTCCCCGAGCAATCAATTTCAGCTGTAACTCCTTTCACCTCTGTACCACCCCAGTCTTCACAAAATAACTTCCAATCATTGTCGGTGATAATTGTCAATGTATCTGTCTAAAATCCATAGCCAGAATTAAAGCATTCAACAAAAAGAATAAGAATCAAATCCACAAGTGGAACATAAACATAAAGAAAAGGAGGAAACAAGAATATGCACCTGCTTAATGGTGTATGGAGATAAATAAAATCAGACATGACTTAAGATGCCTAAATAATATTATAATCTCTTTATGCAAACATTATGTTCATATGTTAATAAGCTACTGTGATGGACTTTGACATGAGGAAAAAAAACTGGACTCACACTATCATGTTTAAGTTACTTTTAAGACCAAGAATAATTTGAAAATAAAAATACATTATATACTTACAGTAGGTGACTTCTGGAGAAAACCTCCACGTTTGCAAGCCAGATCAGGAGGCCTTTCAAGAAGTCTTGAATGCTGTTCACAAGAACCATGGCTTAGCATGAAATCAAAAAGTTATTTCTTTGCATTTCAATAGACAAGATTTCAATAAACTATAGAGAATTATCTCAGAAGAACTTATAGACATTTTATACATTTCATTCTTCTAGGAGTACAGAAAGCAGTCAGTTTGTCCATCTAAACACACGAGGAATCATCTCATGCAACAACAACAACAAACCCAGTATAATCCCACAAGTGGGGTATGGGGAGGGTAGAGTATACGCAGACCTTACCCCTACCTTGAGAAGGTAGGGAGGTTGTTTCCAATAAACCCTCGGCTCAAGGAAAGATAGAAGAGACATTAGCAACAAGAAGAAGAAAAAAAAAAAGCAAGATAGTAAGATAACAACAAGATAATGAGATAACCGAGGCTAAAGAAACAACAGGTAGTAATAGAGATCTAGGAATAAGAAAATATGAGAATAGTACCAACACTCCAGGCCTGGAAAAGAAATACACCCGACTGCCTACTAACCTTCTACCCTACTCCTCGACCTCCACAATCTCCTATCAAGGATCATGTTCTCGGTGAGCTGAAGTCGTGTCATGTCCTGCCTAATCACCTCACCCCAATACTTCTTAGGCCTACCTCTCCCTCCTCAAGCCCAATACGGACAACCTCACACCTCTAGGTATCATCTCATGCAATAAGTGGAACTTCCTCTAGGTAGAAAATAGCTAAATGCATAAAGCTTGTGTAGAGTGCCTCTAGATGGAATATACATTGACAAAATATACCTTTTTACACATCAGCAAATCAATGACGGCATCCAAAGTTCCAGGTTCAGCACAAGGAGCACTTTTGCCACTTGCATTAGAGTAGCTTTTCCATGTAGACAACCAAGAAGATGGTAACAAGTAGTATCTGATACCAGGAAGAATTGGTATGCTTTTACCCATTGCTAATCTCTCATGACTTTGCCGTTGCTTGAGCTTAAACTCCCTGTATCATATAACTACTGTAAGCAACTAGGTAATTCTAACTCCATTACTTTAATAAGTTGATATGGGACCTTAGAGTATCTTCTATGCATGCAACTTCACTGAGTTGAATGCTGCATTGAGTACAGGCCTCAGAGTCTGAAAAGAAAGTTGAACAACCCACAGAATCATCAGGTTTTACTGCCATAGCTATCTCACGAATAAAATTCCAAAGATTCTCTGGTATCAGCACACGTCTAGCACCAGAAGCTTGTTCAGGCATCAGCTGTCCATGAGGACACCTTATTGGAGCTGTTGGTCCAGCATCAGCTTCACAAGGGGAGTCTACATTTTTCCTTCGGAGCCACTGCTGTAACCTACCAAGGAACCATATGAATATTAATAGGTATCTAATAAACAGAGACTAAGATAAGTTGAGAACATAGGAAGCACAAAATGATGCAGCTGACACATTGCATGAATAGCTTAAATATCACACACATTCAAACTTCTTTCATTAGCAAATTGGTGGACTTCTTGAAATTTAGATTAAGACAGTAAAGGATAACACAACTAAATGGAATAATGTACAAACTTAAAGAAGTTATGACAAGCTGCGAGTATTAACATTTCGTGATACCAACAGGTAGTGAGAAATTAAACTACATGTCCCTTGTAAACATACATCAGACTTAACACGCCGTGTGTGATGCCAGAAGATTTTCTTAGAAAGTTCATTTCAAATCATTTTGTACCATTTCTTATAGGAAGTAACTAGAGGGTGCAGGTTACGATTGACTATGTGTTAACGTGTTATTGCATCAGCAGAGAAAGTATTTAAGATATACTCTTTTTTCACAGGTAACAACTAACAACACTTTTATTCAAACAACTTCCACAGCAGTAAGATGGTGAGGGATATTCCCACATTAGACACATCTATACAAGTTAAAAACAACGAATACATCACGTAGACACACCATGGCTTTGATATGTAGTACAACTTCTCATCTAGACAATCCCCCGCAAGTGCTGCTTCTGCAAGTTCTTTCATTAATGTTCTTCGATCTCGGTAGGTATCTGCACGGGCCATTGACTGAGCCACTTCAAAGAGGCAGTCAATGCAGTAATCATCCTTGGCCAGTGTTGGTCCTCCACCGTACTGGACTTGCAAGCATCAGATCAATATCAGGAACAAACAGATTGCAACTGAAAGCTAGTAAAGGAGAATATCATGGAAATCATAACCATAGATATTATTCGAAGTCCTCAAAAGCAATCAGCAGTTGCAGAGTAGTGGTTGTTGAAGCTATCACAAAAAACTCAAAATGCTTGAGCAAAACAGTAAAGAATCTAATTTCATAAAATAATACCTTAGAGAAAAACATGGTCCAAGCTTCACAAGACAGCCGCTTCATAGAGCCAACCTTTGAAACTGGTACTTTCCCATGTGTGCATTGTATGGAAGTGTTATCAATGATTCTGCAATACAACAAAAGCTATATTAGACTACGAAATAGGTCTTTTACCTCGGAGATTGTTTGGTTCATGAACTAGTTATACTGGGAATTATGGTAAGCAGATTGTTAGGCAGAACAATGAATAATAAAACATAACTTGTTATGTGGTGAACAATAATATATACTGTTACGTAGTGTTGGCGATACCAAAGTCAAGAATTAACTTACATGTATTTTTGACGGTTTAGGTACTCTTATTCAGATATTTACTTATAGAAAAAAATACACTTATTACGATATTTCTAATACATATTCTTATTTCACATTCGATCTTGCATAACAATATAGATTTCCGCATAAGCGATACAAATACTCCCTTGTCCCAAGTTATATGATGCACTTTCCTTTTTAGTCGGTCGCGAAAAGAATAAGACATTCCTATACTTAGAAACAATTTAACTTTAACTTCTCATTTTACCCTTAATGTGGTGATTTATAGCCACACAAATATCTATGGCTTATTTTAGACTACAAGTTTCAAAAACTTTCCATTCTTAAACTCAATGGTTAGTCAAATTGCATGGGAGTAGCATCAATCGGAGCATTATGCCGAAAATTAAACATTGTTTTTAGTAATGCATAATTTTATACTGAAAATCAATTATTGTATTAGAAACTCAGTTTTATGCCGAGATTAGTCTCTTATATGGGAAAACAAAGAAGCCCTTAATATAAACTAGCTACTCATCATTTAGCGTCTCTTTTACATAGCAAGCAAGAACATCACCAACTAAATACAAGATAGTCTTTTTTTTAAAACTAAAATGAAGATAAGTCTTTAACGGTCAAATCTGATGGCTGGAACCTCAATCGTTGCATACTTTAGACCACTGCATTAAGCATATATTAAGGCAGTAATCATCTTATTCTAATTTAAACTAGGGTTGTCCAGTGGGTCGGCCCGATCCCCCTAAAAAAAAATTACAGTGTCGGGATTCGAAACCGGGACGGGACCTAGGCTCATCCTGCCCCAGACCCACCCCGATCCCGATCCCCCCTTTGCAAAACTAACCGTTGCAACAACGGCCAAATTTAGATTTTGGCCGTTGTGCAACGGTTCCAACAGCCATTTTTGCCCCCCCCCCCCCACAAACCCCCTTAATATTTATTTTTAACCCCTAAGTTAGTATATTTACACTTTAACCCAATTTCCCAACTATAAATACCTCATTTTATCTCACAAATCTTCTTACAATCTCTCAATCTATCTCTCTACAAATCTACATTGCATACTGAATATTTTATTTTATTTGCTCATTTGTATAATTGTATCAAAGTTCAAAAATTGGGACTGAAGTTGGCAACTAACTTGAGGATCATCCATCGAGCAAAGTTTCAATTTTCAACCTCGATTACACGTCGACGTTTGATACCTTCGTCCTTCTTTAAATTATTATTTGTTACTTTATTTTAATTATCGCACTTAATTTCATTATCTTTAATTATTTATTTGCATAATTAAAATGGAAGGAATTAGAAGTATGATTAAGAGTAAGAGTGCTTCTTATAGTAGGGGTAACAATGGCAAGGGTACTTCTTCTAGTTATCCTATTCCTAATCAGGATGATTTGATTGATTACACTCATATAAATGAAACTGATTTTTTTAATGATATAATATTAGATGATGAGATATATTCTGCAACTGAATCAGACTTTAGTTTAGACGATAATCTAGATGACACACCCACAAGTGCACCTCAACCTCGTGCTCAGCACCGAAGTCTCGGCTGAATCGCAATCTGATGCCTCCTATTTCCCTAGTATGAGATCGAGTCTCAATGAAATCATAATCGCAATGTACCGTACCAAGCAGTTCTCAATGAAGAAGGATGTGAAGACTTGCTGAAATACTGAAAGACGAATGAGAAGACATTTCCGACACTATCAAAGATGGCCCGAGATGTGTTGAACATTCAAGCGTCATCAAAAGCGTCTGAAAGCGCTTTTTCTGCCGGAAGATTTCAAATAGGAGAGCACAGACACTCATTAGCGGGAGACGGCGTGGAGATTGCAGTTTTATTCAGAGATTGAATATGAGCGGAGCGTAGAAGGTGGGGTAAACCGGAGATCAACGAAGAAACGACGGAAACTACAACGAAATCTTATCCGACGGAGATGGAAGCAACGTTGAGCAATTTGACCAACAAATTCCAATTCAAACCGAAGAACCACAAGACATTGTGAAGAAACTAGAAAAGGTGTTTATAAATATGTGATTTTTATAATTGCAATTTTACTATGTTATTTGCAATTCTCAACACAACAAAGTTGTAATTTTGAAATTGTATTACAAGAAAATTATATTTCTATTAAATAATATAAGAGGCACAAAAAAGCTCTGTGATATTTTTATTACACTATCTTGTTCAATTATTTAAATGTTTATATTCGCAGCTTTTTTGAAATTAAGTGTAAAAAAAATGGAATCCCGGATGTGGGACGGAACAGGACATCAGTCCTTCCCGCTGGAGGACTGGTCCCGGCCCTTTCCCAGCCCCGCCGGGACCCACCCCGCCACAAACGCGGCCCCTTGGACAACCCTAATTTAAACTGCATGTAATGGTTTCACTTATCCAGGTCTAATGTGACTACATCTTAACACTAGTTATATTTCTTTTATCAGTAAATATCAATACTAGTTAACTTATTTTGAGAAATGAGTATTTAGTAACAATGTAGAAAATTAGTAAAAGATGCAACATAAAAGTAGTGCAAATTGTCATCCTTACTAAAACACACAGAGACAGACACTATAACGATTTTGCATATTTTCCCGTAAATGCCTTCTTCCCAAGTTGTATTTTGATGTTCTCGAGTGCGGGCAAGGGTGGCGCGATTCCCGAGGAAATCGGATGGAAATAACAAGAGAAAACCGAAGTGTTGAGTTTTAGAAGTTTTAAGTTTGAGAAGTTTGAGTAGAAGTTGACTTTTGGGAAGACGCGCTCGGAATCAAATTCCAATGGTTCTATTAGCTGGTGAGCCGCAGGTGTGAGGCAAGGGCTGATAGGCGTTGGGCCGATTCTGCGTGAAAGGTTCTGCAGGAGCGGACCCGCTTCAACGGGCTTTTGGGTCTCATCTGCGATGGTGAGGTAAGTGGACCACGTACCTGCGAGGCTTGGGCCGCCAAAGCGGGCCTACAGGTACGAGAAATGTTGCGTAGAAGTAGGAAACGTTGAACAGTGGATATTTAATTCTCGCGGGGTAGTCGTGGTGGGCATCGAGGGGATTAGTGGTGGAATGGTAAAGTTCAAGAGAAGGTGGAAGCAAAGAAAGCGGCGTATGCGAAATTGGTAGAAAGCAAGGATGAGGGGGAGAAGTGGACAAATAGGAAATTGTATAAGATGACGAGGAAGGAGGCAAAGCTAGCGGTTACGGCGGCAAAAACGGCGCCTTTTGAACGTCTGTATGTGGAATTAGAGGAAAAGGGCGGGGATAAGAAATTGTACAGACTAGCCAAGGCGAGAGAGGAGGGCCCATGACTTGGATCACGTGAGGTGCATTAAGGACGAGGACGGCAAAGTACTGGTGGAGGACGCGCATATTAGGCGGAGGTGGCAGTGTTACTTCCATAAACTCTTGAACGAAAAAGAAGATAGAGACATTGTGCTAAGAGATCTAGAGCAATCTGGTAGGTACCGAGATTGTGGATATTGTAGAAGCATTAAGGTTGAGGAGGTTAAGGGTGATGTTCGCAGGATGCGCAGGGGACAAGCGACCGGGCGTGATGAGATCCCAATTGAATTTTGAAAAAGCGCAGGCAGGGCAGGTTTGGAGTGGCTGACTGAGTTGTTTAACATCATTTTTAAGACGGCGAGAATGCCCGAAGAATGGAGGTGGAGTACAATGATTCCTTTGTACAAGAACAAAGGTGATATCTAGAGTTGCAACAACTATAAAGGTATGAAGTTGCTAAGCCACACTATGAAAGTTTGAGAAAGGGTCGTGGAGATGAGGGTGAGACGAGGCGTGTCTATTTCCAAGAACCAGTTTGGATTCATGATGGGGCGTTCAACTACAAAAGTTATTCATCTTATTAGGAGGTTGGTGGAGCAGTATAAGAGAGGAAGAGGAACTTACATATGGTTTTCATCAACCCCAAGAAGACATACGAAAAAATCCCTAGAAAGGTTTTATGGAGATGTTTGGAGGTTAGAGGTGTACTTATGGCATACACTAGGGCGATCAAAGATCTGTACGATGGAGTCAAGACAAAAGTACGGACAGTAAGAGGAGACTCGGAGCACTTCCCAGTGATGATGGGGTTGCATCAGGGATCAGCTCTTAGCCCATTCTTATTTGTCTTGGTGATGGATGGACTGATGCGATAAATTCAAAGGGAGGTGCCATGGTGTATGTTATTCGCATACGATATAGTCCTGATTGATGAGACTCGAGCGGAGTGAACGCTAAGCTGAAGGTTTGGAGACAGACTCTGGAGTCTAAAGGGTTCAGGCTGAGTAGGACCAAGACAGAATATTTTGAGTGCAAGTACAGTAACGAGAGCAACCTTGAGAAATGCATGGAGGTGAGGCTTGGTACTCAAGTCATTCCAAAGAAAGGAAGCTTCAAGTATCTCGGATCTATTATCCAAGGAAATGGAGAGATTGATGACGATATCACACATCGTATTGGGGCAGGGTGGATGAAATGGAGGCTCGCATCTGGAGTCTTGTGCGATAAAAAGGTGTCACCAAAACTTAAAGTCAAGTTGTATAAAGTAGTGGTTAGACCGACTATGTTGTATGGGGTAGAGTGCTGGCCAGTCAAGACTTCGCACACCCAAAAGATAAAAGTTGCGGAGATGAGGATACTGAGATGGATGTGTGGGCATACAAAGAGGGATAGAATTAGAAATGATGATATCCGGGATAGAGTGAGAGTGGCCTCGGTGGAGGATAAGATGCGTGAAGCGAAGTTGAGATGGTTCGGCCATATGGAGAGGAGAGACACAAATGCCCCAATGCGGAGGTGTGTTAGGTTGGCAATGGACATGTTCAGGAGGGGTAGAGGTAGGCTGAAGAAGTATTGGTGAGAGGTGATTAGAAGGAATATGGCGCAGATGCAACTTACTGAGGACGTGACCTTAAATAGGGAATTATGGAGGACACGGATTAGGGTAGAAGGGTAGTAGATAGTCTAGTGTAGTCCTACTTACGCTTATAAATTGGTAGTTGTAGTGTTATTGTTGTAGGCCCGCTTAGCATATCATACTAGTAGGTGCAGTATTGCTTTATAGTCCCCTGTCGTTTGATTTCTGCTGCGATGTATTCTCTAGTGTACTTTGTTTATCTTATTTAACTGCGTTAGTTACTGCTTCTTTTTCAGAATGTGTTATCATGGCTTATTCGCTTTTGATACCGACATTTTCATACTGCTTTAAATTTCTTGTCCGGGTCTGACCATTTCTCTTGCTTTGCTTGTGCTTGTGTTACGTCTTGAGCCGAGGGTCTCTCGGAAACAGTCGTTCTACCTACCAAAGGTAAAGGTAAGGTCTGCGTATACTCTACCCTCCCAGACCCCACGTTGTGGGACTTCACTGGGTATGTTGTCGTGGTTGTTGTTGAACTTGGTCACTTCATTCTTCATTTTGGAACTTGAGAGCTCAATTTAAGGGGGGTTTTAGAGGATTTGCAAGATTCATCCATTGGGTAAACTTCTAACCTTCCTCTTGTGATTATTTCATTGATTAGTAAAGGATTCCATGGCATAGAATCTAAGATTTGAGAAGGGTTTTATGGTTTTATGAACCCTAAGTTGAAAATGGAGTTTTCTCTAATTAATCATGAAATTGATAATGGATTCAATTCATATTTGGTATTTAGACTCCATAGATGATGGGTAAACCAACTTTCGAATAAATTTCCCACTTTTACCCTTTTGGCTCGGAGCCTTATTTTGGGTGGCCTTTTGGGTCCGTATGTTTCATATAGCGTTAGGAGTATCATTAGAATCATATGTTGATGTATTATCCATATTTGACTAGATTGCCATCTTTCAGAGGCTTTACAAAAAGGCAAGGCTGTGTGGTGATTCTCGGACTCTATTTTCAGAAAATTGAGATCTTGTACATTACTTAAGCGTCATGGTTGGTTTAATTAACTAATAAGAGGGGGATATGGGGATAATAAAGGGGTCCCGATATTTGTGAAGTGACGAGCACTTGTATCGGGTACTGGTGACATGTAAGGGAACTTGTGCCTTTAAATTACATAGTGAATGTCATGCTTTGGGCACTAGTTGATAGAATAGTACGATCCTTTGGATGTGTGATTGGGGTACGAAGCATGTACTTTCCGCAATATTATTACATGCTTGTCTAATCTGTGACTGTGTCCCATCATCCCTTTACACTCGTTTAAAAGTGAAAAAGAAGCTAAAGATAGAGTCTTTATTGTACAATTGACTAAAGTTAGAATCTTTATTGTATATACTTGCTTCTTGTTGTTGTGCACGCCATATTCATGCTTCTTACTGTGTGAGCCTGTGTGGCTAGAGACGAGTATAAGAGTTAAGTGATTAGAAACATGTACTATGTGAGCCTAGTGAGTGGTTAGAAACAGGTACTATGTGAGCCTAGTGAGTGGTTAGAAACAGGTACTATGTGAGCATGTTGTGTGGTTATAAACAGGTATTGTGTGAGCCTGTTGTGCGGTTAAACTCAGGTATTGTGTGAGCCTGAGTGGTACATGGACCTCGCGAGTCCACCCTGGGTCACGATTCGTTAATGTTCGAACGTCTGTGAACCCGTATTGAGAAAGAAAGACCTGCATTGTATTACATTTGCACTTCATCTCATCCCATCCATATTTTGTGTGAATTATCTACTGTGTGGAATTAGATGGTATTGTCATGTCTGTGTGATAACCTACTGTACATGAACTCCTTTGTCTTAAGACTACGTGTATACTTGATCAAATTGGAGGAACTAAATGATATAACCTAGGCTTGGACTCATAGTTTAGGTTTGATGGTAATTGTGATTATTGTTATTACGAACTAACAATGGTTAGTGTGGTAGTAGTATTCAGAAAGCCAGTCCTCGTCTCCGTTTAAGATAGGGTCGGTCAACGAGGTTGCGTACACGTTTCCCAGACTCACGTTACACTTGTTGCACCTTTTTGTGTGCAAGTTCGTTTTCCAATACCAGCGGGACACATGACTATCCAACCCGCTGAGGAGCTGCTTCGGAGAAAACGGGTGAGCTACCAGCCGACCCGTAGCACCGGATTCTCCATCTCACTTTATTTTTCAGTCCTTTCTTTTCAAACTGTATTCGAGTGTTTTACCCAGACTATGTATTAATCTTTAGATACTTCTTGTACTCGTGATGCCAGACTTGGGCAATGGTTGTATTTTTATGATATTTATATTAAGCTACTCTTTTAAGACTTAACTTGATTTGTTTAATTAACTCCGCACTTCTTTTTTATAAACTTGGGTACAGAGTTGGTGGCTGGCTTACTGACCCTAAGGGTCAGTGCCATCATGACTCGATAAATTGGGTCGTGATAGACACAGTATTTTTTATGAAACTCAAATTAGTACATGCAATTATTTTTCTCAATACTCAAGGCATGCAGAACAAATCAATTAATACAATACCCAAACATCATGATTAATACAATATCAAAAACATCATGATCGATACAATATCCAAACATCACCATTAACTAAATACTCTAGTTCCACAAACTTTTCAACTGAGAACAATAATTCATTCAGAAGTATGTTCCCTGATTTTAAATTATTAATCAATTTCTGCTTCATAGTGATAAGTGAAATCCTAATGTCTCTTCTTCTTTTCTTTTTTACTTGTATTTTTGCCCCGTGTTCTACGTGGAACTAATCATATGATCATGTAGAACATTTTCTGACTGAGTAAAATGCTGATCAAGTTTTTTTTTCTTTTCTTTTTATGACGGTGGTGTTCAAGACAACTTACGTGCACCTCAACTAATCCATTGGACAACCTACTACAATCTACAAGCACAAATATCAAGTAAACCTACCCACCAAGACCATTGCAGATGGGCTCACACTGAGTATTGTAACTGGGGTTTCAACCTAAGCTCACCAGATGGTTACTCTTAATACCTCAAAACTCAGCAATCCTTGTAGAACTAAGCACAATTAATTTTTTATCTGACAAATGACAATGGCATTTGCATAAATAGAAGGAAAAAGTTCCACAAAGAAAGAAATTATATTTTCCTTTGTCTACTACCTTATAAAGATTTACCCTATGAGATGAAAAGGAAAAGGAAGAGCCACTATAGGAATTGGAACTTACGATGGCATGATGTTGTCCGCCCATTGATGCAGCCAGTCCATAGATATCCAAAAGTAAGACTTCTCAGGTGATTGGACTGCAGCTTTAGAAAGGATTGAACGTACCTCCTGCCTCCGCTCCATGATGCAGTTAAGCTCAGATTCCTTCTTCGCTTTGTATTGCTCACACGAGTCAACATATGAGTCATTCAGTTTTTCTACCTCCTCATAAAGGTGGGATGGAAGATGACTATCAGCTTCTGAAGATGTACAAGCCTTGCTTTCCTCTTTATCACCACTAGAGTCAATTGACATTTTATCACCATCCTTTGGATGTCTAAGAACGTACATAAGCATATAAGCATCACAAGACGAGAAGGTCTTCACTTCAGTGACATCAGTATTTGAGGCTTGCCGCTCCCCATCATCAGGCCGATTCCCATTCTCAGTAATTACATCAGAAGAAGAGTGGTCAAGTTTCTCAGTTTGAGAAGGCTTGACAGCAGAATGTGAAGAACCTTTACCAAATGGTTGACAGCCTAAATTTGAAACATGTTCGTCATCAAACTCCCACCACTGCTGTGTATTCTCATTTTTAATATGGGCTACGTAGTGGCCACTATTTGCAGCAGAGCCTTTGTGGATCAGTATAGCTGATAAGTCATATATTTGTTCTGATTGGAAATGCTCAGATATCCTTCGGGTCATATTCAGCTCTTCAGGAAAACAAAATGCAGATGTGATTTTCTTCCTCGTTGTAGTCTAAGAAAATAATGTACGTATCAGATAGAGCCCACAAAAAGAACAAATCAAAAACACCTAATGAATAAATCAACTTCAGCTGGAATATTGGTAGTGAAGCAAGATCATTTCAAGAGTCACTTTCTTTCTAATAAAGGACTATTCTAATTTCACTATTCAACTCAAAACTAATATATGTACTAAAAGTTAGGGAGCTGGGAAGGGTACAACAACTACAAGCACAATTGCGCCTCAATCCGAAACAAGTTGGTCAGCTTTATGAATTCTAACTGACCATGTTTCTCCTTTTAAATTCATATCAGGACAACATTATACAAAATAAAGGTAAAAATAAAAGTAATACAAGTTCTCTATACTTTTTTATTTTATTATTTTTTTATTTTTGAAAAGAGAAGTTCTTTATATTTTTATTGGAATAAAAATCTCAGATAGAGCTTAAAAAAATCAATGAAAGCATAAGACCTACAAAAAATGTACCATAACTAAAACATTTTCTCTACTCATTGGTATTGACCATATAGATCTTTTTATTCCATTGTGGGAGCTTGGAAGGGTGAAAGAATTTACAAACTACTTCTAATCAAGACCCCACTAGAGTCTCTAACTGTTAAATTGCCACAGTTCAACATCTCAAACTCCATCGAAGTCATCAAGCATGTATTTCATCACCTACAACATAGAACTATGACAAGCAGAAGAAGAGAGTCCACTGTACAAACAGTGGTATAAAATGCTGCAAGAAAGCTCTACATCGAGATAAGGCCCGCCATGACTAACAAACTTACAATTCCCAGCAGAGAGAAAAAAGAGTTCCCGCCAGAGCAATGATAGCATCATTACCAACCTTTAGAGTATATTATGGCATATTATTCAACTCTAATAATTGCATGTAGCAACTTCCCTATGTGGTCTTAAAAGAGGACTAACATATATCGGTGAGACACTTCAAACAATTTACATACATTTGGAAGGAAAATGCAACGCTTGAGCTGGAAATTTAGGACTGCAGGCAGAGAGCGTAGTTTAATGCTACGAGTAGCATCAACTCGGGTGGCACATGAATCACAATAATATTGATTATCTCCTTGAAGCTCCTCTATGCTAAGATAGTCGTCCAGACTCTCATCTAAATTCTTCAAACCCTTGACGTTCAACTCCAGCTCATAGAAGTCTTCAATTTTTGATGAAGCTTCAGATTCATTTCCACATTTTGAACACCTACACATTAATTGGGCACAAAACACCAATAAATTAACTTTTAGAATCTTCTGACAACTCCAAAACATAAGAGGCAGAATTAACTACAAAGAATTAAACAAACAAAATGCTTCAAATGTACAAGTAAAAAACCGACATAACAAAGGTGGCAGTCATATAAAAGATCTGATGAACCCTACTTTTGAGAAGAATACAACCAAGAGAATCAAGGATGAAAAATTCCTTGACAAGAGATGTACATCATTCAAGGTGAACTTGGCGTGTAGTTAGGATTTGCATTGCATTAGAAAGGAGGGCAATGGAGGCATGACAATGTAAATGCAACAAAAAGATCTTCTCGTGATGTCTGGGTGACTAGTAATTCCTTGTTTTCTTTTTCAGAAAGGGGCCAGACACTTTTTGGTGTCCATGCACGTGCAGTCAATATGTTTTCAAATGACCAACCAACTATTCAAATCATGTTTACATCCAAGTATATAGCCACAGCAGTCTGTTTGATAAATTGATTAAAGGGCAATAACTGTTTAGCACCTAACTAGGAAAGCTGGGTGGACTGGACAGGGAATAAGCTCCAAATCACACAATCAATTGAACTAAAAGCAAGTATCAGCCAAAAGCTTCTTACTACTTATATAAGCAATTGAGACCATGCATTGTACAGGTTAATAGTAACAATCTCAAATGTTACCCTAAAGAAGTAGTAGAAGATGTTGTACATGAATTTAGGAGACTTTAAAGCTAGTAATTTTGGTATGAAGGTGCTATTCTCTTCCGTCTTTGACAAGATAGGTCAGGCTCATAGCTAAACTTTTCCATTGTACTAGCTAGTTGACAAAAACTTCCTATGTCACTAGATACAGAGTAGCTAATCTTATCAGATCTTTTTTGATAAAGTATCTTTTTGATCAGATTCTAATAAAGTATCTTATAAGATCTTTTCACCTTTCAAAGTTCTTTCTTGGGCAAAACTCTTATCTGGACAAGTAGCTTTAATCAAATGAACCAGTTTATTTTTGCAAATCATCAAGGCAAAGTGGAGCTCTTGATATGATGTATTAAGATTATGTTCTCCTTCATCTTTAGTTCAATATTCAGTCACAAGAGTGATTTGAACCCCTTTTGTTGGTGATCCAGCACGAACACACTAAAAACCTCATGCAATAGTGATCTCCCTCTGCCTTTAACGTACGAATAAACAGAAGACTTGTTGCATTACTATTTCAGTTCTAAAAGAAGAGAGATAAGGTTACTTATATTAAATTCCAGAAAAAAATTCTTATATATTCGTGATGGTGCCAAAAAAAACAAAATACAATGAAAGGCACAACAGATTTGCCCCTTCTCCATTCAGAAGTTTTAACTCTTCGTAACAGAAAATCACGAGAAAATATTAAGAGTGCCCTCCATAGCTCATGATCTAGAAAAAGAAAAAAGTAAAAAGATTAAACTGATCGGTCACCTATATCAAAAATTAAGTAAAGAATAGAAAATCATGGAGTCATGAAAGGGCTAATGTAGTCAGTGTAAAATCTCAAAAGTATCAGTATTTAGCGACAGTTTTAGTATTGTTAATTTAAGTCTAGACTTACATTGTCACATGTGACACACCTCCGCGGAAAAGATCTTGGACAATTGTTCTGGCCTTCAACACGCTAGACCTACTCAGATATCGCTCAAGCAGAGAGAAGAGCAAAGTCAGAAACTCATGACTGTCCTGCTGAACGCCATTATCTAGCTCCAGAGTTTGGATAAATGGAGCAGAATCAACAAAAGCCATTTTGTACAAATGTAACTTCGCAAACAGTCGTGCTAGTTGGTCTAACACAGGTTGTTGTTTCAGAACATCTGGTTCAATAGAGAATACACCATCCCTGAATGACTTATTCATATACAGGCATTGTAGAATACTGTTAGCATAGCATGTCGCACCCAGATTTGTCAACCCAGCAGGTGTGTTCGGGGATGCACGACGATCATCTGAAGGATCAGGACCAAGAGCATTGACCACTTCGGATGTCTTCTGCCATAACCCAGATTTGCGACTACCATTTGGTGGTGGAGTCAATCCACAAAAGCAATTGGGATTATCTTTGGTGTTGACACGACATCCTTGGCAAGCAGGCTTCCATATCATGTACAGCTGATTAACATCATCTTCTGTCACCTGTCTGGTAGATAGAACATTTCTGCAAAGCAGACAACATAAAAAGATGCAAAGGAAAGATAATAAATAAGTTGGGCTATCCTTGAAAGACATTATAACATCACTTAGGTCCAGCGCTCAAATACTCAGCTATTACGGTATTTAGTCGCTCCAAAAGAAAGCAAAAGAGCTCAACATGTTGAAGTAGAAGTTATATACTTGAGTTAGGGGGTTACTGTAAAAACACAAGAATTGGTAAAGTAGCTTATATTTTCTTATGAAGATGACAAAAGGGGTAAGAGAATGAATCTCTACGTTTAATAATTGAGCTACCCAGGACTTTTTCAATTTCTGCATCTTGTGAAACCGAGGAACTACAAGAAGTTGGATTTCCCACTGTCTTTCAACCCCCTACCACCAAAAAACTAGTACATCTACTTGTTTCACTAAAAATCAGGAAACATAATTTTGCAGGACGGACCTCTTCTGATCGTTTAGACAAAGAATACATTTGTCCTCCTTTTCTTTCAGGAAAAAATTCAACCATCGTGGATTGCCTCCACATCGTTCAGTGGGGTAAAATGTGGTATGTTTTATCCTTTTTCCTCCATGCTAAGGATTTCATTTCTATCAATAAAAGACTGTAAAAGCAAATTATCAAACTTTTAGTTTTCAGCTAGGTGCATCACCTCACCTCTGTCAATCCCGGACAAGTACATCTTTTTCCCAGTAAAGACAACCTCAAATGCACATCACACCTCCAACAAATGAGACCTTATAATGTAGTACACAATAGATTTTAAGAAACATCAACGAGGGACTATCTTATTAGCACCTTTTCACATTTGAGCACCAAAAACGGGATCTGATCATGAAACTAGGATTACCGAATTGAACTCTTTTCGATTCTTTAATCTTTCTAAATACACTCTGTTATTATCAAGAAAATTATTATTTTGAGAATTGATCTAACAAGAGATTTGAAACTTGTATAACAAAATCAAACGGCTTTTAACTCAATTGCATTCTTTTAAGATAATGTAATTACTTATTGATGTTATGGGAAACTCTCTGTAGAAGAAACATACCCTGTATTTTTTTATTTTTTTAATTACAACAAAGTGAAAATTCAGGTAGTCAACCAACTGAACTACTAAGATCCCTGTATTTTAATTCAGTAAGTTGTACTAATAAATGACTTTTAAGTTATGAAATAACAACAATAGCATATACTTCTCCCATTCACTATTAACATAAAGAGCACAAAGGAAAAACACCTTAAATAGTTGCAAACTCGATAAAAGAAAATAAGTACAGTGTAATTGAGCATAAATAAATTTGTAATATATCCAAAAAAAAGGCATATGAATATGAGAATAATTCACCTGAAAATATCGGCAGTGGTCTCAGCATAATCATCGGGTCTATTCCTTTTACCTTTACTGCGAGTATTTGGCCGATGATGCCCCATTTTTCACTGCAGTAAAAAAACATCAATCGGAAAATTCAGTTTGGATCAACAATTAAATCGGTCTCATCTTTGGGAAAACTTATTATAAAATCTGGAGAAATGAAGAGTTTCCGAGTAAATCGAAATTCATAACCTTTGAGAATTTATTCAAGCTCGATTTTGTTTTTTGTTGCTCGTACCTGAGAGTTTTGGGATTTTTTTTAGGGTTTTTTTTAAATATATTTTTATTTGATGGGGGGAAAGTCTTTCCAATTTCTTTTTGTTTTTTGGTGGTTTTAGGAGGGAAAGATAAAATATTCCAGCGAATTGGGCGCCTTATATCTCTGGTTTCATTAAACCCAAGTTTATTGGGAGTAGTAAAGAAAATTACATCACATCATTCTTGTACTGTAAAATTTTAGTTGTGTTTTGGTAGCTGGGAAGGAGTTAAAGTTATTCGGGTGTGTATTATGCATGAATTGGATTAACTTAAGAAAGAGCTTATGCGAGAAGGGTGTCGTTATCAGATGGGCAGATGGAGCTATTAGAAAGAATTATGGATCGTCGAAAAGAGAAGGTGAATTAAAAAAAAATTACGAATAAGCACGGATTTATATGCTTTATTGGAACTGAAAGTTTCGAATAGGTGACTGATATACCGTAATAATAAAACTTCCTTTTTTTTTATTTGGATCAGATTTATGTTTGTTTCATTGGGCGGCTCACGTGTAATATTATGTTTGGTGGCATTCTTTATTATCTATAAGATTCAACACATCAAATATGATGTTTGATTTGCAATTTAAAACTCACATAATTAATATATGGATAAGTTATCAGTAAATCTATGTATTATTGGATAAAAGATGAAATAACTAATTAATACATAAATAATTAAATCATGTATAACTAATCTCTACATAAAATAATACATAGACGTTGTAAAAGAGAACTATAGATCTTTATCTTTTTGCAACCCTCTTTTGACTTGATGCAACCTCTAAAAATCAAACTGACTGTAATTTTTTTCTGTAGTGAAAATCTCATCAAAGTGTCTTCGTAATTAATCATTATATTAATAACATTTGCATAACTCTAACTAGCTATCAAACTACCGGAAAATGTCTAACTTGTTGGAGAATCACTCTTGGAACCTAGTATTGAGTGATACACAAAATTCTTTGGATGCTTAAAATGGTGAACACACAAAGCTACTCTGTATTTTCCTCTCCCAAATTGAACGTGTATATTTTGTTTTAGACCGTCCAAATTAATATTTATTTTCTTCAAAAATATATCTTTTAAATATATTATTATGCTACATAAGAAAATCCATTCAGACTTAATTAAGAAATAGAACATCATAAAAGTAAAAATTTTATATAGGTGTCACTAGCTATTTTTGATAAGCTCTGTCATATCATTGCGCGTACTTTCAGTCCAACATCTACTAAAATAGTAAAATCTTCTTTGTTAGCTTAATTTAGAAAGTAGTCCTTCCGTTTCAAAATAATTATCACATTACATTTTTCAAGAGTCAAACTATATGAATTTTAAGTTTTAACTAATATTTTAAATTATATTTTTTTATCATATTAATTTAAGAAGACTTACAACTTATAATATTTTTCATATAGATTCCACATATCTAAATTTAAATCTTAAAATATTAAATTAATATAATCTAATTTAACTTAAAATTTTAATCAAATTAACTTTTAAAAAGAAAAATATAAAAATATTTTGGGACATATGGAGTATATGTTAACATAAACCGTAGAGAACATGTGGTACAGTGTGTTAATTTTTAGAGGCTACGATCTTGACATCTTGTTTGGGAAAAAAGCAATTCAAAGGTAGCTTTCAATAAATATGAGAGATTACACTTGAACAAATGAATATTAATTCAATTTAGGAAGGGAATTATCCACGTATTAAAATTAGTGTAGCTAATATCATATTTGGTATTTTTTTAGTTGCTTTGTATAAAATTTTGCACACCATGTACAATGTTTGATTATTATTTTACAATAAGTTCTGAGTCAATTTACATATTATTTTATGAAGGATAGAAAATAAAATAACTAATATATAAATAACTAAATCTTGCATAACTAATTTCTGCATTATTAATAACTGCATAACTCTAACCAACAACCAAACGACCTTTAACCTTTTATTGTGTTGTTAGTGTTGATTATTATTACTTTATCTCACGAAATGGAGTGTGTATAATGGTGAAATTAGAAATTTTATCTTTTTCAATGATAGGTAAATCTGACGAGGAAATTCCTTAGCTTTGGTTAACTAATTTGTGAATCACTGATAAGGGAAAATTTCAGAATTTGAATTTTATAAGTTCAATTGAAAATTCTATCCCTCATTTGGTTTACTAGGTTTAAAATTATATTTATGTTTATTAATGAATTTTTTAACATATATGCAAAAATTGTCTGAGCTAAAATTATTAGGTTCGATGAATCCATAATTCTACCCAAAAGATGTCGTGCGAAGTGCGTAAATATCCTATTTTGATCGGGTCATTTATGTAATTATTAGTTTTGTATTTTTTTTGCACGAGTACCAACTTCACGCCTGAAGCTTGGAACCTTCAGACATTCTCGTCTAAAAGTGTGGCCTTGCAAAGACCAAACATCATACTTTTTCACCTAATATTTGGTATGGCTTGCCAAGGTAAAGTTCAGACATTTTTTACTGAAGTGCGTGTAAAAAATGATTAAAATTTCAGTCATGTATGTCTGACCTTCAGTCGTAAATGACTGGAGTAAAAATAGGCTAAAAATTTAGTCATTTGTGTCTAAACCTTTTTTGTCAAAAATATGTCTGCACCTTAGTCATACATAACTGAAATACATATAAAACGGGCTCAAATTTCATACATGTGCTTCTGAATAAAAAATAATAATATATTGATGTCCGCTCGTCTGGCAAGTTGGCAGCAAGCACTTCTTCCCTTCTTTGTGTGGAAAAGCTTATGAAAGCCTATTAGTTAGTATTAGTAAAAAAAAAAACTTAGTTAAGGGGTCCGTAGTTGTCGCAATCGCTCATTGGTCTTCACCTCAAGTGCTTTCTTCAATGAGTCCAAGTCTGCCTTCGCGGATAAGAAATCAAGGACTTGTCGGTAGATCCTTCCTTTTACTAGTCTTCTTAGCTGGAATCATAAATGGATTGTCTCATCTGCTGATGATCCTTTCTATAGGTAGAACTAATGTGAGCGATCTAAACTAATCTACCCCTCTCTAATGTGAGCGATCTATAGGTAGAACTAATGTGAGCAACGCAATGTTCAGTGGGGGCCAAATCACTAGTGAGAAGCTTCCATTGGGATTGTTTTCCCATGCAATTTTGCTTTTTTGCGCTTATACGCTTTTCTCTGTCTTTGATGTCAAGTCCAGTCCTAGTGACCCATTGGATTGGATTTCTCCCTTAGGCGGACTCCATATGGGGATACCTTGTTGTAACGTCTCGTAGTAATTAGAAGAAAAAAATTTAAGATAAGAGAAGGCTGGAAGTCTAATTCCCTTTAAAATCTCAACAAAATCCCCCCCCCCCCAATTTTTACACTAATCCTAATCACTTCCAAAACCCTCATCCCTTAATACTCCTAACCAAAGTTTATCAACCCCTTTCCCACTCCTACACAAACACACAACACAACACGTTATATGCAAAAATCTGGCAGAGCGGAAGAAAACACAGAGGAAAAAAACAGAAATTTCAGAGAACAAAAAAATTGACTTTAGCAATTAAGGAGTTCCGAAAAGGTTTAGTTGGAGTTTGAAAGTTCATTCGCGGTTACGAAGCAGTAAAGGTGAGTTCTCTCACTCAAAATTCATAGTATAATCCCTTGTTTTGAGTTACAATACATGTTAGAATATAATTCGGATGTTGAAAGAATGATCGTGAAATTATTGCTAATAGATTATCTAGTAACTAGTTCGGGTCGTGCAATTTCAAACTATTTTCGCTGAGTTATCCCTGATAGAATTGGACAAAATTTTATTGGGTTATACATATCTACTTCACGGTCAGATCGAGTCCAAGCGGGGCTAAAACAGACGTGCGGTTTGAGAGTTATCAAAGTTTAAAGTTTCTGCCTAGAATAAATCGAAATTCGGAAGCCAGAACGTATAACGGAAAATCTGAACAAATAGGTAAGGAATCTGAAACGTTGTGCTGAATAAAAGTTCTAGATTTCTCTGTTCTCGACAGTTTGAGACTTTACGTGGATTAATCCAACCTATGAATAAAACGTTATGACTGTTTTAATATTGTGTCCCTTTTATTAAACAGTCTGGCGAGACAGTTTTCATAGGGCTGTCTCTTTCGTGAATTTGTACTAGTTACACTAAGTATTTTCAGAGGAAACTTGGGATAGTGATAGGTCCCATGTTACCTACGACTAGGCGTAAGAAATACCTTATTTGGTGTTACGGTTTGAGAGTTATAACCCTTACAAGTGTGAAAGGCGAAAAGTTGAAATAAAGGAATATTATTTGAATCTTCTGAAAATATGACAATATATATGTGTGTGTATGTGTGTGTATAAGTTTAGCCATACAGTCGAGATGATATAAATCTTGGTAATATAAATAGTTTTGCCATCACCTACGGGACTATAACATTACACACGTGTTGCCTTCGGGACTAATTACTTATTGAGTCACCTTCGGGGCTATATACAGTTGCATGCTTGCCTTCGGGGCTATTCATGTACACTTACCTTCGGGACTATTTAAATACACTTGCCTTCGGGGCTATTCAAATATACTTGCCTTCGGGGCTATAATTGAACTGTATTGGATCGGGTTGTACGCATCGCAACAAATATATAATATGGGATAAAATAGGTGTACTAGTTAACTAAGTATCACTAGGACGAGTTGGGAGAAGATTTTGTGTGCAAATATTTATTGGCTTGTACACTAAAAGTGCTGAAAATCTATTTTCATAACATGCTTATTATGTTCATAATATGATTTGTACTTAGAATATTGTGAGGTTACTTTGAATTGTTAGGCGAGGTTCTCACTCAGCCCCAGATGGTAGGGCCGACTCTTTTATCTAACATGTTTCAGGTAAGCGCGATAAAGGGAAAACTCCGCAACAGGGCTAGCGATCGTCCCGCAGCCTCATTGTTCCACCAATCCATTACTTCGAATTTGGTGAATGTCATTCTTGATTAAGTAGGTTTGAGGAACCATGTTTCGTTATATCGGGGAATGGCCCACATGAGATTGTTTCCTTTTAACTTTCGAATTTCTTATTCTATATATGAAATTTCCATTGAGTTTAGATAGAAGTTGTGGTTGCACGAGTATGGGATCGCGTTTTCACAAAAAATACATGATTATATTATTTCCGCACCTAGATACCTGTTTAATTCAGGAAGAAAAAAGGTTAATGGTTCGCATGGGCAGGGATAGTTGCCCAGGTGCCATCACGCCTTTAGGAAAGACTTGAGAAAAGTCGGGGCGTGACAAGTTGGTATCAGAGCGCAACCATGTTAGGAAATTCTAGGAAATTTCTTTGAGTTGGGTGTTGAACGGTTACTTATTGTGATGGTGTGCGGTCCACCTTAGTAATACGTGAACGGGATAACATCCTAAATAGTTTCGCTTCTTTCATACTCTCCTCGTGCCTATCTTGAGTCTTGTCAAAGACTTGGTTCTCGTACTACCTTCTTCAAAGGATTATGGAAGGGAATTGTGCAACGGTAAATTAACTAACAATTATTTTTGTAGATATGGTTACAATACAAGTTTCAACCAAGAGGGAAGTGCTCATAGAAACGAAAAGGATAATGCGAGCTTATGAGAAGTTCATGGACCGTATGATGGACTCATGAGACGATTTTAGTGCATATATGGATGACACAATCGCATGTTGTATAGATTTACTTAGAGCTAGATGGAAGAGGTGTTCATTTGACCCGACCTTTTTCAATTATTCGATTGGAGTCATACTACAAATAATAGTCAACTCCATCCCTGGAGATTTCCATTCCTCGTTTAGAAGAGCAAAGATGCTATGTGGAGATATTAAAGAAGGCTTCTTGCTCAAATTTCTACGTCAAGTGAAGAAAGTCTGGAAGATGAAGGAAAGAATGGACGATAGGGAAATGAAGGCAAGGAACAAGGTTCACAAAGAGCTGAATGCCAACCTGCGGAATATGCGAGTCACGTGGTTAAGCCCTTTAACACGTGTTGTAGTAAATGTAATTACCCTTGGATGTGTAGAGATTCATGACGTCAATTTGGTAGGTGCACATCTAGTGGATGACGTGGGGGTGTGGTGGAGAAATTTTAGAATGAATGATCCCCCGATGTCATCACCGATGACGTGGGGGGAGTTCAGAGCCGCATTCGTTGAAAAGCACATGCCTAACACCCGGAAAGATGCTCTCAGACGTGAGTTTGACAAGTTGAAACAAAGAGATCGCAGTGTGCAAGAATACGATACCCAGTTCGTGCTATTGTCCACATACAACACACATATTATTCCTACGGAAAGGGAGAAGGTCAAAATATTTATCGAGGGTTTGAATCCGAACTTGGCAGAGAAGGTAGTGGCATTAGCCAATGATCGGACTTACCTTCAGATCGTCGACATGGCAATGAGTGTAGAAAGTTTTGCTAAAGCAAAAAGAGAGTATTCACAGAAGAGGTTTCGATCGTCGGGGTCCTTTAATCAGAATCAAAACCAGAGGCAAGAAGGTAGTAGGGATTCTTCAAAGCTGAGCCAATCAGTAGACTAGTCTCATCGCGGGCCCCAAGGACATAAATTGTCCAATCATCAAGGTAGCAATGTCAAGGTCACCAACCCTAACGCAAAAAGTCACAGACCGGACTGTAAAGTCTGTCAAAAGAAATATTTTAGGGAATGCAGGCTCTCACAGAGAGGTTGTTATAATTGTGGGGAAACATGCCACCATATCAAAGATTGCAAGAAGATAACCCAAACCCAGGTTTCTCATGGGAGGTCAAAAGCAACCACAGCTGCCCACAAGGGAAATCAGGGCAACCGGTCATGACAGACTCAGGGAGGTCAACAGTCCAACAATCCTAACCGGCTCTACGCTTTGCCCTAGATGAATGAAGTGGAGACATCTAATGCGATGGTCACATGTATTTTGTGGGTCTCTAGTATTCTTGCACTTGTATTATATGATCCCGGTTCTACATTTTCGTACGTGTCAATCAATTTTGCTAAGAATCTACATGTAGAACCTTCTTATTTAAGTGAACCCTTTGAGGTCATGACACCAGTAGGGGCTTCGGTTTGGGCCTTTCGAGTATTTAAAAATTTTCCGTTAGAGGAACAATAGCAGATTTAGTATTACTTGATATGATAGACTTTGACATTATTTTGGGTATGGATTGGTTGTCAGCATGTTATGCCACGTTGGATTGTCGGCAAAAGGTTGTAAAATTATCTTTTCTAGGGGAACCATAAGTTTTTATAAGGGGTAGTATTGGGACACCCTCGAGTCGGCTTATTTCCTACCTTAGGGCTCAAAAGTTATTAAGGAGTCACGAAGTGGAATACTCTTACTTGGCTAATATAGTAAATACCCAAAAAGAGTCCCTAAAAATACATATTGTCCCTATTGTTCGCAATTTTCCGGAGGTTTTACCTGAGGATATTTCAGGCCTTCCTCCGGACAGGGAAGTGGAGTTCGCCATAGAGTTAATTTCGGGTACAAGACCCATCTCCATTCATACATACCTAATGGCCCCAACTGAAATGAGAGAGTTAAAAGAACAATTGAAAGATCTTCTGGATAAAGGCTTTATAAGGCCTAGTGTTTCCCCCGGGGGCGCACCAGTCCTTTTTGTGAAAAAGAAAGACGGTTCACTCCGAATGTGCATCGATTATCGACAACTCAATAAGGTCACAATCAAGAACCGATATCCATTACCAAGAATCGATGATCTTTTTGACCAACTTCAAGGAGCCAGCTATATTTCCAAAATTGACCTCCGTTCGGGATATCATCAGCTGAAAATAAATTCGGATGATATATCCAAAACAGCCTTTAGAACCCGATATGGCCATTATGAGTTCTTGATCATATCTTTCGGGTTAACCAATGCCCCAATAACTTTTATGAATCTCATTAACAGAATATTTAAATCATTCTTAGATTTATTCGTGATTGTATTCATCGATGATATTCTAATTTATAGCAAGAGTGTCGAGGAACATGAAGAGCATATAAGGGTAGTGCTTTAAATCGTAAGAAAAGAGAAACTGTATGTTAAATTTTCAAATTGTGAATTTTGGATGGAAAAGGTAGCTTTCTTGGGCCACGTTTTGTCGAGGGATGGAGTTATGGTAGACCCCCAAAAGATAGAAACAGTAAAGAGTTGGCCAAGGCCTACCACTCCGACAGAAATCAGGAGTTTCTTGGGTTTGACAGGGTATTATAGAAGATTTATAGAAGGTTTCTCTAGTCTCGCTGCTCTCTTGAACCGATTGACTCAGAAGTTGGTTAAGTACCAGTGGTCAGAGGCGTGCAAGGCAAGTTTTAGAAACTGAAGGAGTTATTGACTACTGCGCCAGTCCTAACCTTACCATCGGGACAAGAAGGGTTCACAATCTATTGTGATGCCTCTAAAGTTGTATTAGGTTGTGTCTTGATGCAATTTGGAAACGTTATTGTGTATGCATCTCGACAATTGAAGATACATGAGAAGAATTATCCAACTCATGACTTAGAACTGGCCGCGGTACTGTTCGCCTTATGAATATGGAGACATTATTAGTATGGGGTGCATGTAGCTATATTTACAGATCACAATAGTTTATATTACATAACCACGCAAAAGGATATGAACCTCCGACAAAGGAGAAGGTTAGATTTACTTAAGGATTATGACCTTAGCATTCTTTACTATCCTGGAAAAGCTAACGTGGTGGCCGACGCACTCAGTAGGAGATCAATGGGTAGCTTGGCCCACTTGACAATATCAAAGAGAGGTATTATAAGTGAGGTACAAAAATTGAGAAACCTCGGGGTTAGTTTAACTAAGGTCGGTGAAGGCAGGGTGGCGGTGCATGATACCTCTCAATCTGCCTTAGCTTCGAAAATAAAAGAAAGTCAGTTTAAGGATACTGAGTTTGTTAGATTTCGGGAGAGGATCCAACGGGGAAAACCTTCACAGTTTACATTAGGAGGCAATGACGGTACCCTTCGGTATACGGGTAGGTTATGTGTTCCTAAGGTAAGAGACCTAAGAAAGAAGATCTTGGATGAGGGTCACAACACCAGGTATTCCATTCATCCAAGATCAATGAAGATGTATCAGGATCTCAAGGCAAATTACTGGTGGTACGGAATGAAGAGGGATGTTGCAGAGTTTGTCGGAAAATGTCTTACGTGTCAACAAGTAAAAACCAAACATGAAAAACCCGGTGGACTACTTCAGGACATTGGTGTCCCCGTGTGGAAACGGGAGGTAATTCATATGGATTTTGTGACTGGTCTACCAAAAACTCGAGAAGGTTACGATTCTATTTGGGTGATTGTAGATCGGCTAACAAAGTCAGCCCATTTCCTACCAGTCAAGACTATGTATCGGGCGTTGTAGTATGCGCAGATTTATTTGAAGGAAATAGTGAGGTTACATGGGATTCCACTACAAATTATTTCGGATAGGGGTTCCCAGTTCACTTCACACTTTTGGCAAAGTTTTCAGCAGGGCCTTGGGACAAAAATTACGTTAAGCATGGCTTTCCACCCGCAAACAGATGGATATGCTGAATGAATAATTCAAACATTGGAGGATGTGTTGCGGTCTTGTGTGTTGGACTTTCAGGGCAAATGGTTGGACCACCTATGTTTAATTGAGTTCGCATACAACAACAATTTCTATTCGAGCATACAAGTGGCTCCGTTCGAAGCATTGTATGGGCGAAAATATAGATCTCCACTTGGATGGTTCGAGGTGGGTGAGACGCAACTGTTCGGACCCGAAGTCATCTAAGAAACAAATGACAAAGTGCAGATAATTCGGTGAGACGCAACTGTTCAGACCCGAAGTCATCCAAGAAACAAATGACAAAGTGTCGCCATAAGTCCTACGCAGACCATCGCAAAAGAGATCTCGAATTCGAAGAAGAGGAGAAAGTGTTTTTAAAAGTCTCTCCAATGAAGGGAGTGATGCGTTTTGGTAAGAAAGTGAAGTTGAGCTCAAGGTTTATTGGACCATATGAGATCTTACGAAGAGTGAGAAATGTTGCTTACGAACTAGCCCTTCCACAAGAATTAGAAGCGGTGCATCCGGTATTCCATGTGTCAATCTTACGAAAATATTTGCACGATCCAAGCCATGTCATCCGACCCCAAGAGATAGTCCTGAACGAAGAGCTCCAATACGAAGAGATTCCGATAGAGATACTGGATAGACAGGTTAAGCGCTTAGGAATAAAGATATTGCTTCCGTGAAGGTCCTATGGAGAAATCACTCCACAAAAGAAGCAACCTGGGAAGTCGAAGATGCGATGAAAGTCAAATATCCATTCCTCTTTGAGTACGGTAATGAAAATGGGTTAAGTTGTGTTTCATGTGTGTGAAATTTATGTATATATGTGTATGTGTTACAACCTTATTCACATTTGAGGACGAATGTTGTTTTAAGGAGGGGAGTATGTAACGTCTCGTAGTAATTAGAAGAAAAAAATTAAGATAAGGGAAGGTTGCATGTCTAATTTTCTTTAAAATCTCAACCAAATCCCCCCCCCCCTTACACTAATCCTAATCACTTCTAAACCCCTTATCTATTAAGACTCATAACCAAAGTTTATCAACTCCTTTCCCACTCCTACACAAACACACACAACACAACACTTTATATGCAAAATTCTGGCAGAGCAAAAGAGAACACAGAGGAACAAAACCCAGAAATTTTAGAGAACAAAAAAATTGACTTTAGCAATTAAGAAGTTCCGAAAAGGTTTAGTTAGAGTTTGAAAATTCATTCACGATTACAAAGCAGTAAATGTGAGTTCTCTCACTCAAAATTCATAGTATTATCCCTTGTTTTGAGTTACAATACATGCTAGAATATAATCCAGATGTTGAAAGAATGATCGTGAAGTTATTGCTAATAGATTATCTAGTAACTAGTCCGGGTCGTGAAATTTCAAACCATTTTTAGCTGAGTTATCCCTGCTAGAATTGGACGACATTTTATAGGGTTATACATCTCTACTTCACGGTAAGATCGAGTCCAAGCGGGACTAAAACCGACGTGCAGTTTATGAGTTATCGCAGTCTAAAATTTTTGCATCGGATCAACAGAAATCCGAAAAGCAGAACGTATAACAGAAAAATTATACAAATCAGTAAGGAATCTGAAACGTTATGCTGAATAAAAGTTCTAGATTTCTATGTTCTCGACAGTTTGAGACTTTATGTGGATTAATCCAACCTATGAATAAAAAGTTATGACTATTTTAAGATTGTGTCCCTTTTATTAAACAGTCTGGCGAGACAGTTTTCATAGGGTTGTCTCTTTCGTGAATTTGTACTAGTTACACTAAGTATTTTCAGAGAAAACTTGGGATAGTGATAGGTCCCATGTTACCTTCGACTTGGCGTAAGAAATACCTTATTTGGAGTTACGGTTTGAGAGTTATAACTCTTACAATTGGAAAGGGCGAAAAGTTAAAATAAAAAAATATTATTTGAATCTTCTGGAAATATGACAATATATATATATGTGTGTGTGTGTGTGTAAGTTTAGCCATACAGCCGAGATGATAGAAATCTTGGTAATGTAAATAGCTTTTCCATCACCTATGGGACTATAGCATTACACCTGTGTTGCCTTCGGGACTAATTACTTATTGAGTCGCCTTCGGGGCTATATACAGTTGCGTGCTGGCCTTCGGGGATATTCAGGTACACTTACCTTCGGGACTATTTAAATACACTTGCCTTCAGGGCTATTCAAATACACTTGCCTTCGGGGCTATTCAAATACACTTGCCTTCGGGGCTATAATTGAATTGTATTAGATTGGGTTGCACGCACCGCAACAAATATTTTAAATGGGATAAAACAGGTGTACTGGTTAACTAAGTATCACTAGGACGAGTTTGGAGAAGATTTTGTGTTCGAATATTTATTGGCTTGTACACTGAAAGTGCATAAATCTGTTTTCATATCATGTTTATTATGTTCATAATATGATTTGTACTTAGACTATTGTGAGGTTACTTTGAATTGTTAGGTGAGGTTCTCACTCAGCCCCGGATGGTAGGGCTGACTCTTTTATCTAACATGTTTCAGGTAAGCGCGATAAAGGGAAAACTCCGCAACAGGGCTAGCGATCGTCCCGCAGCCTCATTGTTCCACCAATCCATTGCTTCGGATTTGGTGAATGTCATTCTTGATTAAGTAGGTTTGAGGAACCAAGTTTCGTTATCTCGTGGAATGCCCCACATGAGATTGTTTCCTTTTAACTTTCGAATTTAGTCTAGATAGAAGTTGTGGTTGCACGAGTATGGGCTCACATTTTCACAAAAATACATGATTATATTATTTCCGCACCTAGATAGATGTTAAATTCAGGAAGAAAATAGGTTAATGGTTCGTCTGGGCAGGGATAGTTGCCTAGGTGCCATCACGTCCTAAGGGAAGACTTGAGAAAAGTCGGGGTGTGACACTTGTTCCAAGTAAAGTTCAGGAATGAATCCTTATGTTGGAATCGGTAAGTTGATGTGCCATTACTGGGTTCCATCCTCTGGCAATTATCGACTCGGGAATGAACGAAGTCGCTTCACTTCAAAGTAGAGGTTTGTGGTAACGGTGGACTGACTGATCAGCTCCAAGGCCTGGGTGCCTAGGTTGAAGTGGTAAGAGTCGTTGCCGATGAGTTCCACCTGCCAGAGTCTTCGATAAGAAAGAGTTGTCTAAGTAAAAAGAAGTGAGATCTTTCTACTTCTTGAACTAGCCTTCCCCAGCTTGAAGTCAAGTGATGGACTCTTTCTCTTATATAGGCTATTTCCCCTTGAAATCCCATTCGTACCATCTTATTCTTCTGTGTAAGTAAAGACTAGCATCGCCTCTTGGCTTTGCTCTCATATAATCTATTCGACTGGAAGGAAGGTTAAACGAATGACTTTGCAAGAATAGTTTCATCGGTGGAATGGCTGTGACTACGACTTGCTTAGTGCAAGGCTGCTTGTCGCGATTGGTTGGATACTCTCTTCGTCTAAGGTCTTAGCTTGGTCTTTAAAATTAAGCAATCCAACACATGATTCAACACCAAAATCTATTCTAAATAAGTTCAAATTTGAAACATAGGTTTCATATATCATAAAGAACAAATCTCAATCATCAATTTGTCAAAGACACAATAAATCTAACAAACTCATTTGACAACATTTTTATTTTTCAAGTATATCTGCACTTCAGTCATGCATACATGCATGAACTACATATAAAATGGACTGAAATGTCAGACATGTGCGCCTAAGCAAGAAGAAGCGAGAAAAACAATGTGTACTCGTGCAAAAAAAAACAAGACGGGTATTCCTTCAATAACGCGACCAAAATAGGGCATCCTATGAAATTTTTACACATCTGCCTACCAATGAGTATCGATATTGTAAGGCCCCACAAGCTTCCGAGAGTTATAGTTAATAATTTCCACTTCATTAGTAATTAAAGAGACTCCAAGGAAAATATTGACCCACAAGGTGGGAAGATCATTGAGAAATGATTACATATTTGCGGTGCAAATTGAAAAAGGATAGAGACACTAAGTGGTGTATTCAATTGAGATTTTAAAAGACTATTTATAGATAAATAAGTCGAGTGGATTTTAAAAGACTATTTAGAAATGTAATGACTTTAAAAGATTTTTTAATTTTTTTTTTACAATCAAGATTTTTTAGTTTGGATTTTAAAAGATTTATTATAAGATTTATACAGATTTAAAAGAACCACATGAATTTTTTACTTGTATGATGCTAACCAACCAACTTCAGCCACATGGGAAAATTGACCATCCTTCAGATTCATGGACTTGCTTTGGCTTCTCTCTGACACAAGAGAATGAGGTACGATTTCCCCACTGATCCAAAGCTTGTTTCCTACTATTTCGACATTTGATAAAATTGCAGCAGGCTGGAAAAGCTGGTCCAAAGAGTCACTGTCGAATGCGATATCAAAAATTCAAAACTTCCTAAGAGATGCGTATATGGAAGGTGAGATTGTTGAGTTCAACAACGGGAAAAATGATGAAGGGGAAATAGCACACAACGGGAAAAAATGATGAAGGGGAAGAGCAGATCACACAAAAGACGAAAGATTCAAGAAGATTTGAGGAAAACTCTGATGGGTTAGGGCGAGATTTTTATAGGATTTGTTATTTATACATCCACTAAAAAGTCACACAAAATTCATATTTTAAAAAAATCTTTCGAAATTAGTAAGTTTTTGAATATCAAAAGATTTTTTGTTACTTGTTTAAAATCCTGATTGAATAACTCTAGATTTGGACACCCTCTTTAAAAAATCCTAATAGTCTTGATTAAATACCACAAGACTTTTTTAGATTATTTAAAAATCTTAATTGAATACCACAAGACTTATTTATCTCAAAATAGTTTTTTAAAATCATAATTGAATACACCTCTAAGGACGAAGTAGAACAAGAAATCAAGTAAAACACTACATGAATTGGAGTATGGTTTGACGCTTCACATCCCTAAGGCGTTCAAAATGCTTAGAAGTCAAGAAGGTGAGGCATTGTACTCTTGCTATCGCATCCATCATTTCATCCGGGTCTAGAAGGGAGAAACAAATGTGGATGCTTCAGGTCCAAGCTAGCATCCGGAGAAAACTATTTTCTAATTTAATGCTTCGCTTATGAGGTGGCTTTCGACTACTGAAGCCCAAAAATCATATAAAACTGTTATGCGATGAAACGAAAAGTCACTTTTCTCAAGACTCATTTTGGGGCTTCGAGGGAGAGTTCAATCACATGTTTGGAGCAATTTTCAAGGTACGTCTCTTGGGTCAATTCATGGTTAAACTAAGTTAGATTTCACTCTTAAATGGTTGAGATTAACACTCTTGTGGGTTGAATCATAAAAATTCACCCAAAGGTTCAAGAACATTCACTAAGAAGAAAATGTTAAGATTTGAAGTTTATAGTTAATCTCTCACCCTACTTTAAACATTTCTTCGAGATACGAATATGAATGACATGAACTATTTGAGAACACCAAAAAATGGGACTTTCACAAAATGTAGAAATTAAAACTTTGAAATTAGGACTTTTCATCCAAAAGTTGAATTGAGGGGAATTGGATTTCCTTGAGATAAGACAATCTTTGATTGAGTGATCTTGTTTAAATTACAATCATTATTCATGTGTGGCACTTGTGTGTAATGATCCGTTAGGTCGTTTTGAGTTTTAGGATCTTTTTTTCATATTTGAGACTTCACATAGAATTATTTGATGATTTATGACTTGCGCGTATAGGTGACACGAGTACCAAGGAGGCACATGTGCATTTTGGAACGCTAGAACCAAAAGTAAAGGTTTAAAAAGTTAAGAGTTGACAAAAGTTAAATATGTGACTAAACGGATTCAAATCCATGTTTCGGAGATTCTTATAGATTTGTATGATGTTTTAGGACTTGTACGTATTTTTGATTTGCAATCCGAGAAGTTCAAGTGAGCTTCGTGAGTTAAAACCAAGTTTGGACTGCACCAAAATTTATTTTTTATAGTGCAATTGCAGAGCATCGCAATTGTGAGAGAATATTTTAGGGAGACAAATCAACGTGGTAGCGTGGGGTTTACTAAAATCGCAAGGGATCCACCAGACTACCCTTCGCAATTGTGAGAGTCCTGATCGCAGTCGCTTAGGGCCTTTACCTAGCAAGATTAAAGACATTTCATACAAGGAATTATACATTTCAAAACACAATTTGGAAATTTTAGAGCTCAGCTTTGGACGATTTTCAATGCGATTTTCATTATTTGAGTTGGGTAAGGATCTAACCTTGGAATTGATTATTATACTTGAGTACCCACTTAAATTCAATATTTAATATGTGACTTCATAGTATAAAATTAACCCGTGGGCTCAGGTTTGACTTTTTGGTCAAATTATTTTATATTGCAGTATGAGTATTGTTGGGCTCGTTTAACCCCACATAGTACACTTTCGCATTTAATGAGAGTGCTTGGAGGCTCTAAGGAAAATGAAAGCCAGTTGTGGTACTTGAAAGACTAGAAATTCAGTCAAGTTATGACTTTGACTTTGACGGGGGATGTTTTCCAACTAAACGACTCACAAAATGAACTAAGGCTAGGGGTATCATATAGGCGAGGTTATGAGTGATTTTATCGGTGTTGGAAGCCATGTTAGGTTATCAGCTGTTGCGACTATTTTTCCGTGTTACTTGAATGTTAAATGATTAGTTGAACATGTTTTAATGATGATGAATATAGCATTGATTCACATGTTAGGGTACCATTTCAAATATTTTGTGTACTCCATGATACATAAGTTGCATAGATTTATTCATGCACCGTTTATATAACATATGACTGCCTATGTACTTCATGTTTATTCCATGACATACATTCTGAAAACTGTGATATGTTTGAGGTGATTATGACTCGATATGACCTAGTTTCGGGCAAATTGATATGATTATGGCATGATTGAATCTCATCCCAAGTGGATTGATATGACTATGACCCGATGGGATCTTGTTTTAGGCAGATTGATTAATGTGCTCTTATTCCGCGCATGCGTATGAACAATGCAGGTGTTCCCCATGGGTCACTGACCGAGCAACCCCCAATTTGATCAGTATATGTGTAGAGTGCTGGGAGCACTAATTATGAGACTATTTTATTAAAGAGTTAACATCATATGCATTACTTCATTTTAGTAAAGAGTTAACATCATATGCATTACATCACGACTCTTCTTCTTTGCACATCATCTATGTATGTTGAATCTGTGCATTTTGTTATGTTGTTTGGATGAATTTATTTTTATGCAATTATTTTCTTATCTGTAAAGATTATATAACTTGCACAAGTTGAACATAAGTATTTTTAAATGTCAACCCTCACCACTATTTTGTTAGGATCAATCGATGATACTTAATTGAGTACGCGTTGATTATTTTACAATTTACTATTCTTACTGCACTTTTGTGAAGATTCGGGTGTTGGCACTAGTAGAGTCTAAGATCGTGTTTAGTGAGCTGAATTTGAAGTTTGAGAGTGAAGTTGCTTGGATGATTAGCAACACTGGACTCCCTCCCTATCTTTCATTTTTATATTTTCTATTTAGACAATTTGTCTAGTACACTAGTTGTATTTGTTTTCAATGTTTAGAGTGATTGACTCATATCTCAATGTCGTGGGATCTTATGTATTACTTATGTGTTTATGGTATTCGAGACATATATTATGACTTGAAACTATTTTTGATGTTTATTTTCTGTTTTTTATAAATGTAATTGATTAAAGTTAGAAATTGGTACGCATATCGATTTGGGATATATGTGCCATCACAATTTAGGTGATTTTTGGATCGTGATAAAGTGATCGAGCACTAGATTCACCAATTTTATGAGTTTTGAGCAATATCTAGAGTCTTGTCGAACGACCAATATCTACCCCACCCCACCCCCACGCTCCCGCAGCCCCACGAACAAAGAAAAGCTAGGATTGTTGAGACTAGTTAATTTCGGCATCATTTGTTTACACTTAATGAATATCTTAATTTTAATTATTCAGGTTTCATTCATTAAGTTCATTTTTAGGTTTGAATATTAATCACTAATGCCTTATTTATTTGCACTTAATCAGACCTTAGGTCATTAAGTGCACTTGTTTACATTTAGATCTAAGCAATTATTTGATCTGAATATGTCTTAATCATTAAGATTTTGAACGTAGTCTTAATATCATTAAGAAGTATCAGTGTATGAATACTTTTTACTACCACTATGTCTATAACCATCAGCTTCATCCCCACCCCCACCAAACCCCACCCGTACCACTCCACACCACACTCCCACCAGCCACCAACCACCTACCCCTACCACCCCCCTTACCACTCCATACCACACTTTCACCAGTCACCACCACTAACCACCTCTATTATCAATCGCTAGTATACCTACCGCCTTCATTATTAAAATTATATCAATAGCCACCGTCGTTGCCACCGCTCCCAACTACCAATGACACCATCGTCAACCACTACACATTTCTCAACCACCACCACCAAAACCGCCAATTATTAATATCAACCAACTCCACCACTACCAACCACCACTATTGCTTCAATCACTACAACACCAACCAACTCCACCATCACAACTATCACCACCACCATTACTAACCACTAGCATCAATCATCACCACCACCATCACTACAAAACATCTCCACCATAACTAGCGAACATTAATATTTTATTTTCTTATTAAATAATAATTTTATTTTATAAAATTAATATTTATTTTCTAATATTTAGTAACTTTTTTATTTGAATTATATATTTATTATTTTTAAATAAATACATTATGCATATTAAGATGTTGAAAAACAAACAGTCTTAATCATTTCGTGTTCAAATCTAAGTATAATATCTTAATCATTCAGATGTGCATTCAGATTCAGATGTCTTAATCTTAATGAAAACAAATGGGCATTACGAGACTTATGTTCATTTATTTTTTATTGTGTGTTCTTGATTCCACTTGAGTTCTAAATCTCTTTGTTTCACTCTCTCACAGATGGTAAGAACACGTGCATCTGCAACTGAAAGGAGCCCGCACCTGCATCTAGGGGCGGATTTACCTTGCCCCGAGGGGTGTCACGTGACACTACTTCGTCGATTTTTTTACTAGATATACATATATAAATAACAAACAAAATGAAAATAAAATATAAAAATAATAAAAGGTCACTACTTGTAACTTAAGATGTACATTAAGGGTTGTGGGTTCAAACTCGCTAAGCCTCATTTTTTTCTCTCACCCGTTTTGACTCATAGCCTTAAAGCCCTTATAGTGATTTATTTATTTGCTCGCTCCTTTAAATGGTGACACCATTTATGAAAAATCCCGCGTACGCCACTGTCTGCACCCAAGGCCGCTACGTGTGGCAAAGGCAGAAACAACGGTAGGGTTCAAGTTGGAGCTCAGACTAGGACTCAACATAACTTTGTCTGGACTTAAAAAACTCAAACTTAGGACTAGATGAAGAAAGAAAGGCAAATGTTATGCTCATTCTCATTCATCTAAGAAGGTCCAACTACTTACAAAAGACATATGCATGGATCAATGCAAAACGTCACGGAGTTTAAAACCAATTTCTTGGGGAAAGCCTCTGCTCCATGAACCAAGTCTTTCTGACGAGGCACCGACTTTATTTTATTTTATTTTATTTTGGGGAGACATGTTGACAAGTGAGAGAATTGTAGAAGGACAGAAGTTAAGCTCTAAGCAAAAGAGAGGAAAGATGTATCACCGATTGTAAAAGGCTGGATCAGAAATTCACATTTATCTTTGGTTAACTGATTTTTACCTGTCCAACCCGTAATTTTGAATACAAACTTAAATATAGGTTGAACCAAAATTTAGTCCTTAATAGGATATTTTTTTTTTATTTATTTATAAGGAAGTCCTTAATAGAATGTCACTACTCAAAACCTTAAAGAAATGGACTATATGGGCGGCTTTAGTAAAATTAATTTTAAATAGCCACCATTGAGTGGAGGCAACAAGACAAAGTTCAACTGAACAACAAAAATGATCACAAGGTTCCAGGCTACAGAGAAAGGAGAGAAATTAAAATCCAGATCTTTCAAGAGCAAGGAAGCCAGTGCAAAAATTGTAGTTGAAGCAGATTATCATGGAGCATGGGAAGATAAGCATCTTTGACAAACAAACTGTCGAGGTGTTGTGTAAGGTCAATAAGTCATTCCAAGGATGATAGATCTCGTTGTTGAAAGTATATTTATGTCCTAGAGACAATCTGTATTAGGACAAATGTACTTTATACACATTCGTATTATTATTAATGGAGATTAATATTTTGACATTTGCAATTATTGAATTATTAATTGATTGTTTATAATATTCTATAATATGCATCCCTGGAGGTTACACTGTTATTAATAATGTGAGATATTAATATTATAACGTAACTCTTAAAATAGCCTCGACTAATGTTCATCGAGAATGGGATATCGATGATATGTGATAAGTCGACACGTGGTCTGCATCACATCCTTAGAGGATGTAGTATGTCCCACCTGCTACGAGTAATGACTACTCGTGATGGACACATGAATACTTTGGAAGTATTGGTATATCCTGCTGATATACTGTTTGTTATACTTGTCTAAAGTATGATCAGCGTGTGGGAGATAGAAGTCCTTAGACTTGAGGTCAATGCGCACTTTGTCTACAAAGTAATATACTTTGATCATGTCCTAAGCTCAAATGCCTTATAGGTTGAGATACGGCTTGTATTGGGTATATTACGATGTGGATTAAAGGTGGTAGTTGAGCCAAGATTATGATTCATTCCTCGAATGTATATTCGAGAGAACACTTAGCTTCTCAGTGATATTAGGTTGACTAAGTCGTTGGCCAAAGCAATAGACATATTTAGAATATGGTGTAGTTGTCAACTAATATAGATGAGATACAATGATTAAGCCATTTGGATAGACGCTTGACAAATCCTAAGCTTGATTGGATGTATCATGAATGAAAGGATTTTATCTTACCACATAGAGGTAACGTACTTCACATATTGAGCGGCCTGTCTATCTAGTATCTAGTACTTCGAATCCCGACTCAGTCCGCTCCTACTATTGAGTTCGTCTTGCAGCGCTGTCTAGGAGTTCCGCGTAGACCTTAATTTGATTAATGTCGATATGTGAAGGCCTGTAGGGTCACACTATGTCGATTGTCTTTTCGATTTAAGGATGTATTGAGAGGGTATTAAATATTCGATTTAGAATCGAGATATTTAAATGAATAATGATTGTTTTAATTAAGTCAAAATTAGATTTTGAATTTAATTAAGAATGTGCGAAAAATAAACCGAGACAGTGTAGGGCCACGTCAAGCGCCGCGGCGCCCACACCATAGGGTCACAGCGCTAAGACCTAATATGTCTCGATTTATGGGCCAGGCCCAAGGTCAACCCCTAGTCCGGTTTGACCGAATTTTTCACATATAAATACAGACATTCACTTCATTATTCAATACACTTAATTTCATATTATTATTCTAAGTCTTAGAGACTTAGAATCAAAACACTCTCTCGAACCTCTGTCGAATTTCCTAGCTTTCCAAAAGAGAAATACATTAAAGCTTGGAGCTTGCAATCGTAAGGGCATTTGCGTGCGAACCCATAGTTGATAAAGATTCCAGATAATACAACATGTAAGTGTTCATGCATTATGTTATAGGTTTTTGATTGTCATATAACCATACCAGAAGTAATTGTTGGGGTAAGTAAGAACAAAATTTTAAACTTTCGTTGTGTCTTACTTATGTGTTTTGAACCCAACAAAACCCTACAGTTGTTAGTGTTGAGCTAAAATGTGAGCCCTCCCAAATGTCTAATGTTCAACAGGTCTAGATTGCATCCATGTACTATTTTTTTTGGGATAATAATGGTGCTTGAGCAAGCTCATGTGCACCTCGACTATTACAACACATAACTGCTATCTTGTGTGACTCTACCAACCGAGATTTAGGAAAATGAAAAAAATTACCTAGTGTGCTCCGTCTCGGCTGGGACTTCTATTCTCTTCTCCCATGGTTCATCCCGTGTCATTCATTGATCGCTAGACCATATTCTTGGGTGCGATGACATGTATGTAATATATGATCATAATTCATAACCATTGGCATAAATAGGTTTCAAAGGTCCACTATTACTGGTCGTTGCATTTCCCAAAGCAATATTATCATAAAGGAAGTTAACCACACTGATACCTCACAGTTTCTAGTCTAAGCAATATTGGGTCGTTTGATACGCGGACTAAATTATCCCATATGAGAGGTGGGATAAAATAATCCCAAGGTTAGTGGGATAAGGTGGGATATCCCATCACTAAGTTTGGACTTCATTTTATAAACAAAGTACAAAATTAATCCGAAAGTTAGTGCTAGGATATCCCGCGTAACATATGACCCCTATGAGTATAAGATTTTTACCATCACTGTTAATACATACCAATGTTCTCCCATTTGTCATTGGCAATTACCAACTGCTTTTACTTCGGGAAGGCTTACCACTGCTGTATCTTATTTTGAAGTGAATTTGAAATCACTTTCTTAAATGCAAACCTCTTCCGGCTGCATTTCTGGCAAACTCAACGTTAAGTACACGGTTTATTGTGTTAGAGTAAACCTTTTGAGCGGATATTGACCCTTAAGTCGAGTTATCATGGGACATATCTTGACCCAAATTGGTTAATAGATACATACTGTACAGTTAAATACAATTATTTTCTGTTTTTAAACCAACGTATTACATGCTTCACCCATCTGAACCTTTCATATAACATTCTTTTAAAGCTCTTTTATTTTAATTGTAATATCACCAGAAAGTCCTTGTCAATTCCTGTCTTCAACTCGACAAGTTGGCATAATTGTCATTGCATTACACAGGCTTCGTACAACTCTTATCATTTTCTTTGGGTGCAAAAAAATGCATTTTAGCTTCTTTGGTATATCTAGTTCTGTAAAACATTTCATCGTAATCACCTTTGAAGAAAATGAAATAGCAATAGCCTTAGTTTGGCTTTTAGATTCTCTCTGTTTTTCCTAATCTTCCTTCACTGCATATCATATGCACAAAGCTGCAAAACATACAGCAACCAACTACTTGCATGTCCAAATAAATAGAAACTATAGTTCATTACCAATATAATCTTGCCATTGTTACATTATAATAACTGATGCAATCAGCAACTTCTTACAGGTATATATTTAGGATTTTCCACATTCACATACAAAGTTTCGGGTTGAAAAGCCTCTCATCTTAACCTTTGTATCTACCCTTTCCTGTATTTATATTATATAAAAAAGAATTCTATCTAAAATAAAACCATGAGAGGAATCGACATCAAGTAAATTCTACAAGAAATTGAATTCTCAAACTACTTTCTCACCATCCAGTCTGAAAAGGCAACTGCTCCCAATTCCAAGAGAGACTAGCCAACATTATCTAACTTCAGAAACAATTTTGAATTCAAGTTCAAATAGGGAAACTTGCAAGAAGCTTTGAAACAAGATGTCTAAAACTATTAGCCTCGCACCTAATGACAAATACCTAAATTCTCTACACATCTATCCATCAAGATAATCACTATCTGTTTCCCCAAAGATCATTTGTTGCCGATATAGTAATGCATTTTTTTGTTGAATTTTGCACATACTAATAGTGCATTACAAAAGAAGTAAGCTACTACTGTCTATTCATCTGCCACCAACATCTCGCTCTCCCTCTCATTTAGGGGCTTGTAGCACCTCATGGATTCCTGCATGCCCCAAAAATTATAACCCAATCAAGTACATATTTCATCTATATATATAAACCTGCCTTCCACATCTCATGATGCAATTATCTAATGTTATCGGAATGCAGTTAAGCTACGGAATAACAAGAAAATTTTGATGAAACAATACAGGCAACCAATCAAAATATTCAGCCTGTAGAATTGAACAAGACATATGTGGCATCCAAAAGGATTACATGGTGCGTTAAAAAGAGCGTGGTGCACTAAGCTCCTCTATGTGTGGGGTCGGAGAAGGGCCGGACCACATTGTCTGTAACCTTATACATAAATGCCTTCTATACATTATCATAAGTTGGTGACCACACCGACATTGATTTCCTGGTCGAAGCATAGTATAGAAATGTTCACTATCCGTAACTGCAAACCATGATTGCCCTTTACAACAAGGAGCTTTATTTCATTATCACAACTGCTGCTAAAGAAAGCAACTAGGTTTTTCAATCAAAAACCACACCATATATTCGATGACAAATTTACATGACTATACGGGGATGAAAATGCCAGGCTTCATCCCACAGAATGAAGTTTTTTCCAAGCAATATATACATAGCAAGCATTTTATATGTCAAATTTTAAAAACTAAACAACCATTGCTTTTGCCTTAGATAGGCAAAAGCTATTCAACCTCAAATACTACCTGGAGAAACCGAAAACTATTGGCAGCAGGCTGTAATAGTTTAAACTTATTATTATACTATATATGCAAATCAAGAACAGCAAAGAGGGCAACGCACCAATACATTCTCGTTACACTCGGGACATCTCCTCAACTGTCCATCATCCGCATCAAAATATTTTCTACTTCCATCACAATTCGAGTTGGAAATTTGCCTTTGGTGGGGAGGTGTGTCCACCCATATTTAATGAATTAAACACTAGTGTTCCGCATGTTGGAGGCTTTGTCTCTTCACACATGCATAATCTACTAAGTGAGTAGATGGCCGTAGGGCCAAGAATCGTCAAATTTCGTTGAGAAATGAAAGAGATATTGGTCCACGAAGTAAGGTGTTTGAGGCATGAAAATATGACGTGAGACAAATCTACCACATCGGTGGGAAAAGGAAGAGCTGCTCTCTTTATAAGTCTCTTAATTGGCTAAGGGTTTGGGACCCCAAGGGGTAACCCATGTGTTTAAAGGAGGGAAGACCTAGATGTGCTTGGGTTCAAGGCTAAGCCCACACGTGCGCCGCTGCTGTCCCATCTGGTCTTGGGCACGGGTCGTGGGACTTTATGATATTATCTCTTTGGACCCCCAAATTGCTTAATATTTATAGTTTGGTCCCTGAAGTTTCTGGAAAGGTGAATTTGGCAACAACGGAAGGCAGAAAGTTTCTGCCTACCATTTGGACTGATTTTTGGAGCATTAACCAGTCATTACTTGGCTGTTAACTCCTCCATAAACAGTCCTCCTTTATTGGACATTAACAGCCTCCCTAATGCCTATTAACAACGCTCACTAATGACTATTAACAACCATGTCTTGGGCAGTTGAGCAGCCTCCCTTGTGATATATATTGATGCCTTTTTGGCTCAATTGTTAGTGACGAAAAAACAGAGACACACTACATACATAGAGACAAAACAGAAGAGAAAGTCAGTCCAAAAACGTTGGACTAAAACAGAAACTCTTCTTTCCTTTTTCATTTCTTCAGCAAGGCGTTTCATGTTTGTTTTCTTCGTCAGACTCAACCTATTTGCTTTGTAGAGTTGATTACAATGTTGTTTTATCTTGGGAGACTATTGCCCGTTAACGTAAAAGCATATATACGGGGCAATCTTGTCTTAAGGACAGAGTGCCATCACTCGACTCAGCACACAGTTGTAACCATCCAGATTTAGTATTTCTTGATTTCAGGTTATCAAGATTCAAGACTCAAGACTCAACAACTTTGCGGCAGTTCCGAATATTTGCTATTCGTTTATCCTTTTGATTCGAACACTTGTAATATTTATTTACTTCCCGTACTGCTTTACAATATCCAACAAATTTAAGACAAGATTGTATTAGTGTTCGAAAGATGTCAGTCAAAAGTTGTGTGACCAAATTTGGATATGGCTGTGGTTTTCTGCTTGAAAAGAGTGATGATTATGATGTTGAAGGTCGACGTGTTCATGGTGTCACCGCTCTCGAGAGTGGTGGGAACAAGCACTCACGAGAGGTTGATGATGTCAACTGGGACAAGAGGAGAAAGATGAATATGTGGTTCTATCTTGTAGCAGAAGGCCTATATCTGTCCCAGACAAAGGATCCGAATTATGGTAAGGAGGAAATGGACACTCATTCTGATGAAGTGACTGAAGTGGGCCAGAATCCGAAATTGGGATAAGTAATTTTTCTTCCTTGTCAAGAATAATATTAAATGATGTCTGATTAAAAAGGGCTTAAAGTAAGGAGGAATATGAAAATGTTTTCACGAAATAATTTATATTCCTTATGCCTTAAAATCAGAAGTTTAATCTCATCTTCCTTACTGTTTAAAGATTGGATTGTGTAAACGACTTTAAAAGATCCGTTCTTTTGAGTGTAATTATTAAAAGTGTGTAAAGTATGTTCACACATACGAGGGAGAAAGATCCACTGACTGTGCGAAAACTGTTACCACTCTTAAGTAAGCGCCAAGAATTGTCTGGGCACCAATCATAACGGAAGAAGACTAAAAGCTAAAGACGTTGAGCGTGTCACACTATTTGGCAAAAGATCCTTCATAGGATGATATTGGACACTCAGTCATACAAAGCCTCCGAGCAACTGGAGTGGGCCAAAATTCCGTTGATATGATGATATTGGACACTCAGTCATACAAAGCCTACGGGCGACTGGAGTAGGGCCAAAATTCATTTCATAGGAAAAGTAATGGACACCTAGTGTGGTGGCCCAGAGTTTCCAGGTCTTAAATGATCTGAAAGCCAAAAGAAAGGCAGAAAAGAAATTGGACACTCAGTCTGCCAAAGCAACTGGAGTGGGCCAGAGTATCCAAATCACATATGATCCGATTACGCCCTAACCACGGGCAAACGGTTGTTCATGTGAAGCAACGCCACCTCTAAAGTAGAAGGGGTTGGAGAGGTTGTCCTCAATAGGACTTCAGGGAATGGGATCACTCTAAAATGAGGTGATACATGTCCCTAACTTAGTTTAAGGGACGATGTTGGTCAAACTGGTTTGAGACTAGTCCAATAGGTCTATAATAACTAAGAATAGTAAAGTATGTCTGTAGCCAAATGAATGATATATTTGTAATCCGTGCATCTATGCTATCATAGATTAAGACACGTTAAATAGAAAGTCATTCAAAAAGCTAACGAATTTGAGATTGTTGCCTTCTTTCGACATAAACCCTCAAAATGAATGTGAGGTAGGCGAAGAGGCAAAATTACCTTTTCAAATTCCGTCAAAGGAATAGCGAAAGAAGCACCGCTCCTCTAGAACTTAGTCACACCTTTTTGGGTGATTTAAAGTTTATACAAAATAGAGGAGGGAGACAAGTACTTTGTGACCTTCATTGATGATGGTACAACGTATGGAATCCTTTGTTTGTTGAAAAGCAAAGATGAAGATGTTGAAGCGAATAAGCGCTACAAAACAGAAGTTGAAAATCAACTAAGCCTACGGATTGAGGAATTCGTAGTGATAGATGGGGAAAATATGAAGCATCATTCATTAAACGACTGCTCATTACTCACCTCAGTCCAACAGTGTTAGCCAAGCGCAAAGTCGTACGCCCAAAATATGTGGGGCAAGGCGATCCTTACCGCTAATGCGATTCTCAATAGAACTACGCATAAGGATAAGGATAACCCTCCGTGTGAGACATGGAAAGGATCTCACATACAAATGTTGTGATATGGGGTGGCTTGGTAAAAGTTGGAATACCGAAACAGGTCAAGTTGGACCTAAGACTGTAGATTGCATATCCACTGGATCTGCAAATAACAGTAGTGCTTATCACTTCTTGGTGTCAAAGAATGCCGAATTCTTTGAAGATAACTTTGCTTGAAAAGGAAAAAAGAAGTAATTGCTCGAGGTTAGCAAGAACCCGCGAGGGCCTGACTGTTCGAAACTAGACGTTCCGTATCTACAGGACTCAAAAGTTGCTGGCTATACGGAACTTAATATTCCAGATCTGTAGAACTTAGGGATACTAGATGTTGAATCGAGACGGGGCAAATAGGGGACAAATACTTGTTCCAGGCTTTCTAGCTTGTATGGTTAAGAATGAACCATGGACAATTAACAAAGAATTGTCATCTCCAGAAGCGTTGCTTTGAAAAGAAGCTACAGAGAGAGAAATAGACTCCATCATATAGAACCATACTTGCGTAATGGTTGATCTTCCTCCGGGAAAAGAACCTTGGGTTGTGAAAGAGGATACTCAAAAGTGAGTACCAAGTAGATGGATCTACTGATGAGTATAAGGCCTCGACTACTTGTACATAAGCTCCCCTGTGAGTAGCTTAAAATCCAGGGCCATTGCAGTCTTGTATGGCATGGATGTTGAAACAGCCTTCCTAATCGAAGAGTTGGAAAGGGAGGATCAGAGTTGGTTTGCTGGACTGTTGGGCTTCTTCCTGAACTTTCATTTTGGTCCCTGAAATGTTTAGATTTTGGTCCTGGAAGTTTAAGATAAAACAGAAACAATGAATCTGACCACAGAAACATTGACTCTGAAGTTAGAAAGCCAACTGTTGGAAAACCAACAATCTGAAAGTGGAAGTTATATTGAAACAAAAGATACGGGTATCACAGATGACATCTTAGGAACTTGATTTCTAAGACATCTAACGGACTGGTCTAACTCCAAACTCAGTTGTGAGATTATTGACAGTCTCGTTGAAGCCACCAATGGATATGAATCATAGAACTGATTAGAATCATGGTGCACCCATAGACAAAGAGCGATATGCGCTGGTCACGTGTAGTTCAATGTATTGTACACACTACAACTGACCTGGTATCGGCCTACAAAGCAGATCAGTTGAACTAAGGTTCACTGGTGATTTTAATAAATGATCAATAGAAGGCGTTAAGTCGGATATGACGATATCTGAATTATTTGCTTATCTACGGATTATGGTATTCTGGATGTCCAACGGTTCTGGGAGAACAAAGTGATGCAAACTGGACATCAGATATGAAGAACACCAATGCCACAAGTAAATGTGTATGGTGGGTCTTGGAAAATCCTTTAAGAAAACTTGCATTGGCCGATTCATGATGGAATCGGAGTTTATCGCTTTATACAAAGCATGAAAGAAGTTGAGTAACTTCATGACTTCTTAGAGGACGTCCTTTATTGGGAGAAACCCGTGCCTTCAGCAGTTATACACTGTGGCTAGCCGGTCGGCTTCAGGAAGGACACAGATGACGACGTCTGGACATATCTGTCAGGATCTATCGGAGACATAAGACCGTATGGCAGTTGATCATCACGGGTGTCACTTCCTTGATTACTAACTAAGGGACTACCCGGAGATCAAGTGTTCTGCCTGTCTAGGGGAATGGGCTTAAAACCCAAACAATACGAACCATTGCGGTGGTAACCCAACCATACTGATTGGAGATCCCAAGAATTTGGTTCAATGGGAAAACTAAGCTGCAAAAGGTTTAGTTGAACGCTTCAGTGGAGCAAGAGCACCTCGGATGATGATTTCTGTAGAGAAATATGAATCCAAAGGTGTTCCCGCGATAGACATTAAAGTGCTACCTGTATGGTGGGTAAATGTTAAGCTTCCAATCCTTTAAACGATCGTCAAACGGTTGAGGTTAAGGTTGGGGAAACTTTTAATGATTTCTAACACTCGTGAAGTGGGGTATAGCATGATACCCTGTAGGAGATCACCTATTTAAGTGCGAGGACAGGTCGCCTCAAATGAACGTACTTAAGAATTCAAGTGTGTCCACGACCACAACGGACAAAACCATAAGAATGGAAACGAATAAGGAGAGTTATTGTGTTGGTATCATTGTCTTGGCTTACACTAAACACTGACGGTTCAAGACATCACGTTCACCGCGTGGTAAGTAAGTCCGGTGGTATTCAACTAGAGAATGTTCAAAGCGGAAGCTACCTCTCTTGATGCATTATCTTTTTGCTGAAAGATTGCTGAAAGTAGGCACCTTATGTGTGCGCCAAAATCTCTTTCAAGAGGGGATTGTTGGAAATTTGCCTTTGGCGGAGAGGTGCGTCCACCCATATTTAATGAATTAAACACTAGTGTTCCGCATGTTGGAGGCTTTTCTCTTCACACATGCATAATCTACTAAGTGAGTAGATGACCGTAGGGCCAAGAATCGTCAAATTTTGTTGAGAAATGAAAGAGATATTGATCCACGAAGTAAGGTGTTTGAGGCATGGAAATATGGTGTGGGACAAATCTACCACATCGGTGGAAAATGAAGAATTGCTCTCTTTATAAGTCTCTTAATTGGCTAAGGGTTTGGGACCCCAAGGGGTAACCCATGTGTTTAAAGGAGGGAATACCTAGATGTGCTTGGGTTCAAGGCTAAGCCCACATGCGCGCCGCCGTCGCCCGTCTGGTCCGGTCTCGGGCTCGGGCTCGGGTCACGGGTCACGGGTCGTGGGACTTTTTGATATTATCTTTTTGGACCCCCCAAATTGCTTAATGGTCCCTGAAGTTTCTGGAAAGGTGAATTTGGCAACAACGGAAGGAAGAAAGTTTCTGCCTACCGTTTGGACTGATTTTTGGAGCATTAACGAGTCATTACTTGACTGTTAACTCCTCCATAAACAGCCCTCCTTTATTGGCCATAAACCTGTCATTAACAACCTCCCTAATGGCCATTAACAATCCTCACTAATGACTATTAACAACCATGTCTTGGGCAGTTGAGCTGCCTCCCTTGTGCTATATATTGATGCCTTTTTGGCTCAATTGTTAGTGACGAAAAAACAGACACACATACACAAAATATACACAGCAGAAACAGAGACACACTATATACACAGAGATAAAACAAAAGAGAAAGTCAGTCCAAAAACGTTGGACTAAAACAGAAACTCTTGACTAAAACAGAAACTCTTCCTTCCTTTTTCATTTCTTCAGCAAAGCGTTTCGTGTTTGTTTTCTTCGTCAGACTCAACCTATTTGCTTTGTAGCGTTGATTACAGTGTTGTTTTATTTTGGGAGACTATTGAGCATTAACGTAAAAGCATATATACGGGGCAATCTTGTCTTAATGACAAAGTGACATCACTCGACTCAGCACACAGTTGTAACCATCCAGATTTAGTGTTTCTTGATTTCAGGTTATCAAGATTCAAGACTCAACAACTTTGCGGCAGTTCTGAATATTGACTATTCGTTTATCCTTTCGATTAGAACACTTGTAATATTTATTTACTTTCCGTACTGCTTTACAATATCCAACAATTCGAGCAAGGTATAAATCGCCTATCCCCACATCCTTCACACGTATACCCAAGCGGCCTAAGTGGAAGTCCTCTTAACAATTTCGACAACTCCCCGACTTCATTTAATTGCTTGATCACTTCAGCTCCACCAATGTACTTCCCTTTCATTAAAAACTTGTGGTAAAGTTACATTCTTTTCACCCAAAACATTCTGTAATTCCTTTTTATAAGCACTATCCATCGATATATCTCTTTCGTCGATTTTAACCCAAAAACTCTTAAGAATCATTCTAGCAGTATAACAATCCTCAAACGTTCTCCGAATCCCACGAAGACTCGTAAATAAATTATCACAGAGTCCACCGTTCCAGTCAACGTAAACCCTAGAATTATCGGAGGGTTTACGAGACTCGAATAAAAAACATAGTTTTTTAACGATGCCTTTGAAGGAATTACCTAAAGATGATGAAGAGGGCTGGAGCTTGTGAATTTTTTGGGTTTGTAGCGTTATGAACAGTCATTGATTGCTTTGGTTTATGGTGGTGGATTGTTCATCATCCCTAAAACCATCCATTAAACCCAAGAATTTTTTAAACAGAACACATATACTATAGGAAAACGACGACCGTTGCCTTTCCTTTTCTATTTTTTCTTCTTTTATGCTTCCCCAACTTTCTCCCCTTCTTACTTTTTAGATTTACCAAATATTGGTTTCTTTTTATTTTTTCGTGATTATATAATTATGAAAAAGTATAATTTTTATAATCACAAATTTGATAATTTTAGGTGGTTTTTTATTTCATTTACCCATTATAACTCCGTCATTCCTCCACAACCCACCCCTCCACCACTACACCACCATCTACTTATTTTTTAAAGTTTTCATTTTATTATTTACTCTAATATAATTATATATATATATATATATATATATATATATATATATATATATATATATATATATATATATATATAATAGTTTGTATATAAGGATTAAGAGTATTTTAGTGAACTTACATGTTAATATACAATATCATACTATTAAATCAAACAATAAAAATGTTATTAAGGACCCGTTTGACCTTAGATAATTTTTACTTTTTTCCGGAATATTTTTTCACTTTTTTTGGAAAATTGGTGTTTGACCATAAAAATTCCAAATACAACTTCAAGTTGTATTTGGAATTTGAAAAACATTCAAAACCTTATTTTCACAATTTTCACTTTTTTTTGTCATTGCTTTTATCTTTCACTTTTCAAAATTTATCCTATATCTTTTATTCTTATAAATTTGAACTCGTGATAAATTCGACTGATTAGTTTCATGATTGGAGTGATATAAAAAAGGTTTTATGCATCAGTGAACAAGCTCAATTTGCAAATTATGATCTTGCATGGTCTTAAAAGCATCATTGCAAAGTAAAACAGGAGCTTAATTTTCCCTCTTATAATACATGAATTGACATCACTGTAACTACACGTTAAATCAATATGCAAAGAAAATTGATTTGCTAAATAATTTTAGATTATCTTTATAAGGACACCGAAAGCTATTATGTCTATTAATTGTTTTGGATGATTTTGTCAGTTTTTAAAAATTAGGGGTATAAATCATATTTTATGTTTTTTAAAAAAAAGTGAATTCTAATAACCAAATATCATTTGCAAAAACTATGATCAAACACAAATTCAACTTCAAAAATTCCCAAAAAAGTGAAATTATTTTTGGTTTCTATGGCCAAACGCCTACTAGGAGTGTGTTTGGTATGGAGGAAAATGTTTCTCATGAAAAAATATTTTTCTTGGAAAACAAGTGGGTTTCTTACTTATTTGCTAGTGTTTGGTATATAAGCAACAAAATATTATCCTAAAAGCATTTATATGTAATCAACCAAAATAATATAGGGTGGGATGAGTGGGGAATGAGTGTTCGGGATTGTGGGGGGGTGGGGGTGGGATGGTCAAGGCATTGGGTGGGTGGGGAGGAGACAATAAAATTGAAATGTTACTTATGGACTTGTTTTCCGTACTTTCATTAGGGAAGTTATTTTCATCATTTTAAGGAACTTATTTTCTTTGAGAAAATTTTTTTCAAGACATTTTGACCAATAAAACATGGAAAAATTGGAAAACATTTTCTGAAAAATATTTTTCTTCATACCAAACACACCCTAAATCACAACAAACGATATAATCTATCCAAACATTGTATTCATTAATGCAATACGATACTGTATATTATGAAACTATAGGTAACGACCATCCAAACAGAGTGTTAGAGGTGGGGTGATGGAGATGTGGCTACGGGGTCGGGTTGATGATGAGATGTATTGGAGGGTAGGGAGGATATAATCAATATGCAATGCCATTTGTGAAATTTGTTAAATACCATATTCGGCTGATTTGGACCGTGACCATATTCGACTACCATATTCGGCTAATTTGGACCGCGATATACATGGTACATATAACCGTGTATATCACGGTTTGAGAGGCTTATGTTAGGAAATGTTGTTGTAATTAATTAATATTGTACACTTACCATAATTATAGAATTCTTGTACAAATAGAATAGAGTTTTGGGAATAGAATAGGAATAGGATTTTCCATATTATGAAAATTGTAAATTGTATATATACTCTTTCATTAATGAAAATAATAAGGGATTATTTCTTTCATGGTATCAGAAGTCTAGGTTCACCAAAATCATATCGACTTTATTGTCCGCTGCCTCATTTTCCGAGTTTCTCTCTCAGAATTCGTGCCCTACTTACCTCATCTCCTATCAATTTTTTCTTCTGAATCCCTTCTTCACCTATTGTTCTTTCTTTATGTCTACGTCAAAGAACACATTCCATCATGCCCTTGCAGTTTCAAACATCAAGAACCACATCCCTATTGTTCTTGAGATAGAAAACGTCCAATATGCGACGTGGGCGGAGCTTTTCAAGATTCATTCCGTTCGCATCAAGTTCTTCATCATATCATTCCCTCAGCCGCAGGCAAAAAGCCTGCCCCAGAAGTTGACCCGATATTATGGACTACTTTTAATGCTATCGTTTTGCAGTGGATTTATTCCACTATCTCTACGGACCTCTTGCAAACAATTCTTGAACCCGATGCTACGGCGATGGAAACTTGGAATAGGTTGCGTGACATATTTCAAGATATCAAAAACTCCTGTGTCGTTACCCTTGAGTAGGAATTTTCTCATATTGACATAGAGGATTTTCCGAACGTGTCAGCCTATTGCAAAAGGCTGAAAGAGTTGGTGGACCAATTGCGCAACGTTGGTATGCCCATTAGTAATAATCGTCTTGTTCTCCAGATGGTTGCTAGCCTATCCGAGGCTTATAGTGGCATTGACACTCTCATTCGTCAAAGTGATCCTCTCCCACTGTTATATCAAGCCCGATCCATGCTTACGTTGGAAGAAGCCGGCATGGCTAATAAGGCGGCTACTAGTGCAAACCCAATCGGCATGATGACGACATCTGATGCTACTCTGTCCTTCTCCTAAAATTCCGGCCAAAATCGCAACAACGGTGGAGGCAAAAATGATAAAATTCAGAAAAATAATCATGGAAACCGAGGTGGAAATCACGAGGGTGGGCCTAGGGGCAATGGGTTGCAAACCAACTGGCCACAACCCTGCGGTCCGTGCCCTTGGAACTAGGCCGACTATTCTTGGCCCATCGTCCCCTACTGCCCGCATTCGGCCTATCCGGGAAACTGGGCCCAATTTCCCAATAAGCCTAGTTTTTTGGCCTAGCAGTTTAGTCCGCGACCAGTTTCTGGGCTAGGGCAGCCATCATGTGTGCTTGGGCCTCGGCCTGCCCAGGCCCATCATGCAGCGGGCCCCACACCGACGGATATTGAAGAAGCGATGCACACACTTGGATTGACTCCTCCTGATAATTATTGGTACATAGGCACCGACGTCACTTCCCGTATGACATCTGACTCAGGTACCCTCTTGTCTTATTACAATTTGAGCAACAATCGTGATATTATTGTTAGTAATGGTCATTCGATTCAAATTCATGGTCACGGTAGTGCAGTTTTGCCCCCCATCCGCCTCTTGTCTTGAAAAATGCCCTTCATGCCCCTAACTTGATTAAAAATTTGGTGTTTGTTTGCAAATTCACAACTGATAATTGAGTTTCTGTTAATTTTGATCCTTTTGGATTTTCTGTGAAGGTTTTTAAAATGGGGATACCTCTTATGAGAAGCAACAGTAGGGGCGATCTTTATCCAATCACCATCGTCAATTCCATCACTCCAGTCGTGTCCTCCACTTTTGCTGCTCTTGCCCCTTCTTTGTGGCATGCACATTTGGGTCATCCAGAGTTGTCAATTTTATCTTCTTTAAATAAAAACAATTTTATTCATTGTAAGGATACGAGTAGTACTCCAATTTGTCACTCTTGTCCTTTAGAAAAACATGTTAGATCCCCCTACCACGTAACCCAGTGTCTTAATTAAATAACACGAATTGGAAATTGGCTATGCACGATGACTATAATGCTCTTATTGAAAATAAGACGTGGGAGTTGGTACCCCGTCCTTCTGGTGTTAATATTATTCGGTCTATGTAGATTTTTACACATAAGGATAATTCTGATGGTTCTTTTGCGAGGCATAGGGTTCGTCTTGTAGGTGATGGTAAGACTCAGTAGGTTGGCGTGGATTGTGGTGAGACATTTAGTCCAGTGGTCAAACCGGCTATCATTCACACTCTTCTCAGTCTGGCTCTTTCGAAAGGATGGCCCATTCATCAGCTCGATGTGAAGAATGCTTTCTTACATGGTGATCTTAATGAGACCGTTTAGATGCATCAGCCCTTGAGTTTTTGAGACCCTAAATATCCTCATCATGTCTGTTTATTGAAGAAGTCCTTGTATGGGCTTAAGCAAGCCCCACGGGCTTGGTATAAGAGATTTGCAGACTATGTTTCATCTATTGGATTTTCACACAGTTGGTCTGATAATTCACTGTTCATATATCATCATGGTACTTTCTTGGATTATATTCTATTATATATAGATGATATTATCTTCACTGCCTCTACTGATGCTTTGCGCAAGTCTATCATGACCATGCTCAGTTCTGAGTTTGCTATGAAAGACTTGGGGCCCTTGAGTTATTTTTTGGGGATTGCTGTCTCTCGTCATGCAAGTGGATTATTCTTGTCCTAATGGAAGTATGTCGCTGAGATTATTGACAGGGCTGGTATGTCCTCGTGTAAGTCTACTTCCACTCCCGTTGATACTAAGCCCAAGTTGGGTGTTGCGGCTGGCTCACCTTACGAGGATCCCACTAACTAACGCAGTCTTGCTGGAGCTCTTTAGTATCTTACTTTCACGAGATCGGATATTACATATGCCGTACAACAGGTGTGTTTGTTTATGCATGATCTTAGAGTGGAGCACATGAATGCGCTCAAACGCATTATCAGATACATCTAGGAGACACTTGACTATGGCTTGCATCTATATCCATCATCGGCCTCTACACTTGTCTTGTATACCGATGCTGATTGGGGTGGCTGTCCAGATACCCGACGCTCCACGTTTGGTTATTGCATGTTTCTTGGTGATAACTTGGTCTCGTGGTCTGCCAAACGACATGCTACTTTATCACGCTCCAGTGCAGAGGCCGAGTATCGAGGGCAGCCAATGTGGTTTCTGAATCATGTTGGTTACATAATCTTCTCTTGAAGCTGCACTTTTCCATTCAAAAAGCTACTTTGATATATTGTGATAATATTAGTGTCGTATATCTTTTTGGGAATCCGGTTCAACACCAGCGCACTAAACATATTGAGATGGATATCCATTTTATTCGCGAAAAGGTAGCTCATGGACAAGTACGCGTCTTACATGTTCCGTCCAGGAATCAAATTGCAGACATCTTTACTAAGGGTCTTCCATCGGTCCTATTTGAAGATTTTAGAGACAGTCTCAGCGTGCGACGACCGTCCGCTATGACTGCGGGGTGTAATAAATACCATATTCGGCTGATTTGGACCGTGATATACATGGTACATATAACCACGTATATCACGGTCTGGGAGGCTTATTTTAGGAAAGGTTGTTGTATTTAATTAGCATTGTACACTTGCCATAATTGTAGAATTTTTATACAAATAGAATAGGGTTTTGAGAATAGAATAGGAATAAAATTTTCCATATTATGAAAATTGTAAATTGTATATATACTCTTTCATTAATGAAAATAATAAAGAGATTATTTCTTTCAATTTTCCCTACTTACAATAAGGAAGTCATTATCCTTAATTTCAAAAATTTATTTTCCTAATTTTTTTTATTCAACCGAAGATAAAAAAGTTGAAAAACATTCCTCCATGCTAAATCCAAAAGGTGCATTGTAGGATAATTTTCTTCATCATTGGTATCAAAGCTTGTAAAAGGAATAGATTTATACCAATTTCTGGGCGAATCTTTTCTGATTATTTCTCTTAATTTTTCCTCCAGCGGTTTCAAATTTTCTTCTTCTTTTTGTCTCAACTATTCGTCTTTTAATGCTATTCTATTTCTTAATTCTTTAATAGTTTCTTCCTGTTCATATATTTATTTAGATTTTTCTTGTAAACGTTGATCTTTTTGTTCTATTAGATCTATACTTATTCTGCAACTTACTATATGTTGGTTTATATCACTATTAAATGTATGGGGCTTATCTGCTATCATTCTAAGTTCTCTTAACTTAGTTTGTTGTTCCATTAGTCTTTTTTCATCCATAGTGTTCTATTTCCATTCGTAGATCTGCTTCTATGTCTAATATCATAATGCTTTGTTCATTTATTCTTGTATTTATCTTTACTATCCTTCTATATGTTGCTACAACATCTTCTATATGTGTTTTAATTTCTTCTATCTCATTTTCAGAATATTTTCTATTTTTTTTCCATAAGTTATATCCTTTCTTCGTTTTGTTGCTAACATCTCATCTTGAAAACCCATTATAATCTCATTTTCGTTCCTAAAGTTTATCAAAAGACGTTTCATCTCATATATTTCCATGACATTTTATTTAACAAATTAACTTTAATAAACGATGAACGTGTTTTCATTGATTATAAATCTATTTATTTTACAAGCTCTGATACCAATTTCTGGGCGGATCTTTTCATCATCTAGTAACCATGAAAAGGGTATGAATATAGATAGTATATTAATAAAGTTTTATCTAATTTTATCAAATAATAAGCATGTAGTAAGGAAACGGGTAGTATCAACTCAAAATTCATTTTAAAATAAAAGTCTATAATCTTTAACCAATATGAACATCATAATTACAGAGTTTAACACTTATCAAAATCATAATTAAAAATACATAGTCTAGAAATCATACCTCTTAATCAGAATTTCAGATCACCGGAGATCTCAACCCACCCTTGGCCCTGCTTCCCTTCTTCTTCCACCGAAATTGCGGGATAATTAGCGTAGGTGCCTGGGAGTTCTCAACAGACTATCTTCTAATTTTTTTATCAATGTGCAGGTTTAAAGACTAATATGGTTCTAATTATAATCTTTCAAAGTGTTTTATCTTTGGTATTATGATATTATAATTTATCTGGATTATAGACTAAGGAGGGGGTTTAGCTTGACATAGAGAGTTTTCAAACAAATATTTGTATAGAAAGTTTTCGAATGAATGATACGGTTAGAAAAGACTCTTTATATAGATAACCTCGGCTGATAAGATGACAAAAATGTTTTCTCAAAAGTCATAAAGTAAATAGTAATGACTTTTTCAAAAGTCTAAAGTGCTACAGTTTGTCTGCTATGATTGCATGATATTTTCAAAGTTTTTGTCTTTGTTGTAGTCTTTTTTCGAGGCTGTCTCTTTCTTCTTTTGTCATTTTTGTTTGGTGAATTTTCAACGTGATAACTTTTGGAAAACATTGAACATACTTTTTGAAAAAAGTTGTCCAATTAAAATACTTTTTAAACAATTTTTTAACAAAAAAAAATCTTTTCCATTCATAAAATTTCAAAATAAATTATAGTAACAATAATTTTTTTACATTTTTTCCTTAAAAAATACTACTAGTTTAAGAAAAATAATCAAAATAGTTCAAAGGAAAGAGACGTCAATGCAAAAAATATGTTTCGTACAAGAACTTTTAGCTAGTGGATGAATTTGAAAACAAAAACAAAACGGGTTCTTGTTCCCTCTCGGAAGAAAGAATCTTAGACCAATTTAATCATTGATAGTGAGCTGCACTACACTACATGTCTCGTAATCATATCACAAATCCTTTTGCCTCTATATAAAGAGGCCATTATGATGAATGAAACTAAGAAAAAAATTCTCCCAATATTTTTATTCTCTTTAAATTTTTCGTTGTCTTTCAAATTTAACATGGTATCAGAGCCTCGTTAAAAGAACACGAAAATCCTAAATAATGGCGGGTGATGGAGAAACCGACGATAAAAATAAAAGAATCGCCGGTGAAGAAAACAAAATTCAAAGAAAGACAATCTCCCCTTATGACATTACGTCAAACGATAATTCCAAAATTGTGGTGACACAAGTCCAATTGAAGGGGGATAATTACGAAGAATAGTCTAGATCCATGAGGACGGCCCTAAGAGCAAGGAAGAAATTCGGTTTCATTGATGGTACAATCAAAAAGTCGAATGAAAGTAGTCGGACTTAGAAGATTGGTGGACTATAAAATCTTTGTTGGTGTCATGGATTCGCAACACCATCGAACTAATGTTTCGCTCAATGATTTCACATAAAGAGGAAGCGGAAGAATTATGGACGAGCATCCAGGAGCGGTTCACTGTTATCAACGACCCTCAGATGCAACAACTGAAGGCAGAACTTGCAGAGTGCAAACAGAAGGGAAGGTCCATAGCGGATTACTATGGAAAACTAACTAAGTTGTGGGAAGAATTGGCAAACTACAAACATATTCTGACTTGCAAGTGTGGAAAGTTCACGTGCAATCTGGGGATGATCTTGAAAACCAAAATAGAAGAAGGAAAAGTTCATCTTTACCTCATGTGATTGGATGCGACAAAGTATGGAATGGTGAGATCGAACATACTGGCCCAAGAACCGTTGCCATCATTAAATAAAGTCTACTCGAAGCTAGTACAAGAAGAGCGTGTGAGAGGACTCACACAAAAAATGAAAGAACGAAGTGAAATCGTGGCCTTTGCCGTACAAGGGAGAAATCCTTACCCTGAGCAAGGTGAATGGAAGAACGATGGTGAATTCTGCACACATTGCAAGAGATCCAGACATGTTATGGAAGGATGTTTTCAAATCATTGGGTATCCGTAATGATGGCTAGGATATAAAAAAGGAGAGGGAAAATTCGAAGAAAGAGGATGGGGATAACAACAACAACGGAGGAGAGGCCCGAGAACTGATCGCGTAAAAAACAACTATTGGGCTAATGTCGTTATTGTCAATGATACTCATGTGGAGATAGAAAATATGAACACATGTGGGATAGGACCTCACAATCTGAGTGAGGAGATCCGAAAAATGGTGATTCACGTGTTGAATTCACAAGGAATAAATCTGAATGGCAAGATAGATGGTAAGACAGAAAACTCATCTTGGATTATTGACTCTGGAGCTACCAATTATGTGATAGATAATCCGGAGAAACTGAGCGATTAACGGGACATTTCCGAGTGTCCGGTTGGGCTTCTGGATGGAAGAAGCTCAGTGGCTACAAAAGAAGGAACAACTAGGCTGAATGACAAAATATGGTTGAAGAATGTTCTTTATGTTCCTAATTTGACATGTAATTTAATTTATGTGTCATAACTAATTGATATTTAGATTATGATGTGACATTTAATATAATTATGTGTGCTATAGTAGACTCCATCTTTCAACACAAGTAACAAAGTCTATTACGACATTAGGCTTAAAAGAGAATGATGGTAGACTGGATAGAGAATGTGATATATATCAACGAACAAAGCAAATAAGAAGTGTTTTCCTTTAAGTGAGAATATTGCTTCGGATACTTTTGAGATGATCTACTGTGATTTATGGGGACCATATATGACCCCTTCCTCTTGTGGTGCTTCATATTGTTTACTATTGTGGATGATTGTTCACGAGTCGTGTGGATCTTTCTCTTAGTTGATAAGAAAGAAGTGTCCCAAGCCTTGAAGAATTTTTTCGCTCTTTGTGGAAAGGCAGTTCGGAAAAGGGTGAAGATAGTTAGAAGTGATAACGGAATTGAGTTCACGTGTATGAAGACTTACTTCTTTGAACATGAAATTCTATTTCAAACATTTTACACAGGGCACCTCAGCAGAATAGAAGAATCAAAAGAAAACACCGTCACATTCTTAATGTGGCACGAGCATTGAGATTTCAGTGCCATCTTCTGATTAAATTATGGGGATAATGCATTTTGACTGTGGGATACTTGATCAATAGAACACCATCTTTGATTTTGAACGGGAAAACCCCTTATGAAATTTTATACGGGGAGACACCTCATTTTGATTACTTAAGGGTGCTAGGGTCACTATGTTATGCAAACACAAAAGGAAGAACAAGAGACAAATTTGAGAGTCAGATTCATATGTGTATCTTCTTGGGATATCCCTATAGACAGAAATATTGGAGACTGTATGACTTAGAAAATGATGAATATTTAGTCTCAAAAGATGTGGACTTATACGAGACTACGTTTCCTTTTGTCACAGGAAAATGTAACTTGGTCAACAACATAGAAGCGATTTTGGAAGAAACAAAGGATGAAAGGAATCAACACTTTTTCGAAGAAGAACAGACAGATAATGTAGGTGCAAACAAAGCTCGAATAGAAGAAATTCGGATACCGAATACCAAATCTACGGATCAGCCAGAATTAGACCGGACATATACTAGTCCGAATAATGAAAATGTGGAAGAAGTTCAGACGGAAGGTACTGGACTAATAAAAAGTCATTGAAGGAACAATTGCATTGAGGTAAACGTCAGAATCATGATTTGGTTCGATTATGTGACTATGTTACTGAAATATTTTGGAAAGAAAGTCCATCAATGAGTTCACTCAATCCTCAACAACCTTTATGTGCACCTTATCGTTTAGCTCACTATATATCGTGTGATAATGTTTCCTCACAACACAAAGCTTCCTTGCAGCAATTACCATAGGAATTGAATCAAAATCCTTCTCGGAGGCTATGAAAAAGGAATATTGGAGAAAAGCCATGCAACAAGAAATTCAAGCATTATAGGACAATGGCACATGGACATTCGATATATTGTCGCCGAATAAGAAAGCACTCAGATGTAGATGGGTATACAAGATCAAATACAACTCAGACGAAACAATTGAACGATATAAAGCTCGGTTGATCATCTTCGGTAATAAACAAGAGAAATGTATTGACTACAATGTAACATTTCCTCCGGTTGAGAAGGTACTGACCGTTCCTACTTTCTTAGCGGTAGTGGCCGCTCGAAGTTGGGAGTTGTATCAGATGGATGTTCATAGCACCTTCTTGCATGATAAATTGGCTGAAAAAGTTTATATGAAATTACCACCGGAATTCTGTGTGTCTGGTCCAAGACAAGTATGTCAACTCCAAAAATCTTTGTATGAATTGAAACAAGCTCCACGATGCTGGTTTGCAAAATTATCAAATGTCTTCATGAAATATGGGTTCAAATAGTCATACTCCGATTATTCTCTCTTCACGATGCACCAGGAAAGTATACAACTTAACGTCTTAGTTTATATGGATGACTTGATTATCTCTGGAAATGACCATGGTGCTATTGCGGGATTCAAAGACTATATCCGAGCTTGTTTTCACATGAAGTATTTGGGTCTCCTGAAGTATTTTTTGGGGGTTGAAGTTGCGCGTGGACCAACCAAATTATTCTTTTGTCAACAAAAGTATGGCTTGGATATAATATCTGAGTCTGAGCTACTAGGAGCAAAACTGATTAAAACCCCCATGAAACAGAATCATAATCTGGTCGGCAAATTGATATATCTCAGTTTTATGCGATTGGAGCTGTCCTATTGTGTACATATTTTGTCCCAATTCACGCACCAACCGAAGGAAGCACACTGGAGAGTCGCTCTCCGGGTGGTAAGTTACTTGAAAAAGAACCCTAGGCAATGAATTATCTTAAGTAAGGATTGTGATCTCCAGTTGTATGGGTGGTGTGATGCGGACTGAGCTGGATTTTCGTTGACTCGAAGATCGCTCATTAGATGGTTTATCTCCCTTGGGAATTCACCGGTATCATAGAAAACCAAGAAGCAACACATTGTCTCTCCCTCATTAGCAGAGGCAGAATAACGTTCAATGGCAATGACGGTTTGTGAATTGAAATGGTTGAAGGAAATCCTACATAGCTTGGGAATCGAACATAAATCTCCGGTTAAAATATATTGTGATAGTCAAGCAACATTGTATATTGTACGAAATCCGATATTTCACGAACGGAATAAACATATTGAAGTTGACTGTGATTATATTCGAGACACACTCCAATCGGGTATAATTCTTCCGAGTTATGTGTCAACCAATGAACAATTGACCGACGTGTTTACAAAGGCTTTGGGCAAATCACAACATGGATATTTGCTTGGCAAGTTGAGCATTCGAGACCCCCGTGATAAAATTCTAGTCTAAGTATATTTGATAAATTGTAATTATAGTAGTTTATTAGAATAAAGTTTCCTTGTTAGACTAGGAAAAAAACTTTTGCCTCTATATAAAGAGGTCATTATGATGAATGAAACAAAGAAATGATTTTCTCAATATTTTTCTTCTCTCTAAATTTTCCGTTGCCTCTCAAATTTAACAAAATTTAATATCATAGACACATGTTGACATCTCAGCCTTAAGTACCTATCCAAAAGAGAATCCAGTATTTCTTGATCATGAATATCTAAATTGATTATTTTTTATGAAGAAATTCTTATTTAAGCAATTCATACTATCCATACATAGTGTTTTGATCTATGATTTCAATTCTTCTGTGTTTCAGCGGTAAAATATTATTTGATGGAGTTAAAGTCCAAAATATGGAGAGAGAGCAAAACTTGTTTCCACAATTCTACCACCCAATCAATTTAGTTCCACTTAATCCCTCTTTCATTGCCGTATATATTTCTGGCTAACGAATGAGAAATCTTTCTCCTATACATAAATTTAATTTTTATTTTAGGAAAAATTACCTTTTTCTCAATAATGTTTTTGCCATTTAATCCAGTATTGTCCGTTAGATAGGAATGGACTTTATACCGTAGTTCCTCTCATAAGTCATACCTACTCAAGCGTAGACATACTGACTCTTGACAAGATATCCTTCTTGTGTCTATTGCACCAAAAGTTACCGTTTGTCCAACTATGACTGTGTTATGGAGGATTCCTAGATCCATATAAGCATTGATTTAAACTTAATTAAAAGAGGACTTCCTCCTTTGTACATGGATTTTTTATTTCCAAAACATACAAAATACCAAATGGTTTATCATGTCTTGATTTTTTAAAATCTTGTTGCATAACCTGGGCCTTTGACTAGGCATCTGGATTTTGTCCAATTTGTATGCAACTTTAGCATCTTGCTTCTTCTAGTAAGTCATTGAACTGATAGATGTATTACCCTTTTTACTCTTCTTAGCCATTGCATCCAATTCTTAATTTCATTCTCTATAGCAATATAATATTGTGTTGTGCCATTGGTTTGATAAAGAATTAATCTGCCTTGCTTTAACCACAATATTATCAAGGCGCCAGGAAGGCCTACTCAATATTTCCCTGCATAATATCAACAATCAACTTTGAGTCGTTTTCCAAAATGATATTAGGAAGATCATTCCAATCCTAACAAGGTTGCGTTAGCTTCAACCAAATTATGTATACAAATTCAATTGTACCTGCCCGAAGGCTAACTCACGGTGTCATGGGGCTGAGGCTACTTTGTTTTGAGTATCATTTGATCGTCTCATTTTCATTTTATCTTAATATTTCTTGATTTTTATCTTGTTAATTTGGCCATATTGATTCACTTGTTCATAACCACGTATACAAATTCAACTGTACAATTTTAAAAGTAAACAGTAACCAAAGATAATGCAAATGCAACCAGCATTTCTCCTTTCTCTCTAACTATCCTTTCTGCTCCAGTAGCTCCTTGACTCTCTTTGCTTCCATCTTTATTCAGTTCATCATTGGTTTCTCCCATGTAACCGCTATACATCTTATCTGTTGTTTAAGCCTAGTTAATTGCTTAGAGTCCGTGCCAAGCTAATGTATCATCAATCATGTTACCATGTTGAAGCATGATTCATCTTAAGAAGCTCAAAATCTAGTGGTCATTGATACTGTATTGGGTGCAAAGTTCATCCGGGGGAATCAACGTATTCGGAGGCTCAGAGAACTCGGGGATATTCTACAACTGTTCCCCACTTCCAATCAACTCACGTCACATCTGTCAGTCTCGATTAGAGTACCACGGCACACATGAACGTTAGGACGTCAGCAATATCACGTCATCATAACTTTGGGACTAAGAAAGTCTAATCTTGGCTTATATATGTAAACCTTTTGTAACCCTAACATTATTATTCTCTCTCAAAGAAATATACATTGAGAACCATTATCTATTCATTTATTTTTACTTGAATCATAGTTTGTTCCTTACATTGTATTACTTATCGGTCATACATATTTATTTTTACTATTGTAACCGGACTCGTTAAGGGGTTTCTCGAATTGGATACAAATCTCTAATTGATTTTCTGATTAGAATAATTTTCACCAAAAAATAGCTTGGCGCTTCTGTGGGGATATACAGTTGTGGTGTTGTCTTGATTCGCTGACCAAAACTCTCAAACTTATGTTGGTACAAAACTAGCACATTACATAGCTCTCGATCATAGATGAACCAACTAACAACACATCGGGGAGTAACGTGCCATTCGAAATAAGAGACCCACAGGGGTCACGGCCAACAGATCTGCGGAGCTCTAACATGGAGAACCGCCCGGAGTTGGATGCATGTGAGGAAAGGGAAGAGGCAAGAACGTCCCCAGGGGAGGTCCCCAATAACTTCCTAAATGAGGAAAATGAACAGAATCATTCAACAGAAAGCAGAGAGATACGTCTTAAAGGGCGGTACTCCAAGAAGAGAAAGAGACGCCCTCACTCTAAGGTAGATGGGGGGATGTTCAAAGAAGAAAGATCTCATTCGAATATGGCTTTAGCCGCAGTCTTGGCATCAAACAACGCAATGATGGAGTGCATAGAAAAACTCATAAACTCTTTATCCGGGTTAGCATTGGGTAGCCGTCCATCGAACAACCCAGAGGTTGTCGAAGTGCCTGGGACTTCCATAGTAGATGTGGGGAAGGCAGATGCGGAATCAGTCATGCCAGATGCGGACTTGGCGAGACTTGTCATGCTAGAAAAGGAGCTCCACGAGCTAATGAGCTAGATACCAGGGCTCCATCCTATATTGAAGGGAGCTAGAGCAAATAAATATGGAAAAATATCCTACAAGTTGAATGCGGCTCCTGAGCCCATCCTAAAGAAGTTCAAAATGCTGGATATACCTAAATGCGATGGAACCATGGATTCAGAGGAGTACATTGTAACCTTCAAAGCAGCCATCACCGAGCATGACCTAAAGCAGCATGAAATTGAATCAGTCATGCTGAATAACTTCAGTCAGACGCTCACAAAGGGAGCACTTTCCTGGTATACTCTTTTACCTTAAAATTCTATTGACTATTTTGCTGCTCTTGCAGATACGTTCGTTACATGGAATGATTCCAGCGGGAAATGATGATGTTGCCTACTATTCCTGAAGATTGCTAGTAGCGGCGTTCGTAGATGATTTGAATGTCAATAGCTCGGATGCCTCAAAAAAGTTGAAAGAAAGCTTGAGGGAGTTCCCGGCTAAGTTCTGGAATGAAGTGAACAACAAGTACACGACCAAAATGAGGATAGAAGATGACCTCAAGGCTGACACGTGAATAAAAGTCAGAGGTGGGCCACAAGATAAGCCCAGGAACACTCCCCAATTTAGGAAGCAAGACTCGAGGGGTTGGTTTGGGCCATACTCAGCTCGTCCACCTCTTAGAAGTGAGGGTAGGACAAATAGGTCACGATACGACCAATGTCAACCGAAGAAAGATGGGGAGATGACACAAAGGAAATTGACAAATAAGTCGGGTCCACTAAGCGTGGCGTCTTACAATTTCAATGTGGATGTTGGAGAATTATCCATGGCAATGAAAAACATGACGGAAGCAAGATTTCCAGTGGCCACACGAACCAACCCAAATAAGCGAGATGTAGAATTTTGGTGTGAGTTTTACCAGATTTCGAGGCATTCGATCAAAGACTACAAACATTTGCGCTACCAGGTGGCAGACATGTTGAGAAGAGGACACCTGAAGGAATTCTTCAATAGCCGGTCTAAATATGCTTGAGAAAAGGGAACTGGAACTTCATGGGAGCATCCAGCACAACCGGGCGTGATCAATATAATCACCGAAGGGGAAATAATCATAGCAGTGTCTCAGGGGCCCGCGAGATGGGGAACCTTCCCCCTCCAGGAAAAAATGAATTGGTGATCTTGAATACCCCATTGCATTCAGTGGAACGTAGAGAAAAAATATTGAGGGCTCGTATGTCGGTGCACTTGTAAAATTTATCCAAATCTTTAATTTTAACGTTAAGCGTGTGCTTGTCAATCCAGGTAGCTCTGTAAACATAGTGCAACTCCACATAATCAAGGAGATGCAGGTGACAGAATTAGTGATTTTGGTGGTCAAGATCTTGACCTGATTCAACTTATCCAGCAAAACAACTCAGGGATAAATCGAAATGACCATCCATTCAGAAATGGTCTCTTTGAAGACCTTATTTGATGTCCTCGAGGGAGAAATGCCCAATAGTTTGGTTATCGGGAGACCTTGGTTTCATGCCATGAAGGCAGTCCCATTGACCTTTCGTCAGGTCATGAAGTTCCCAACACCATGGGGGATCGTTGAAATCCGAGGAGAATCAGAGCTCGATCAGGGAAATCAGAGAACGAACATCCTGAAAGTGACAACTAACAATTACAGGTTTCTTACCCCAGTATCAAACTGGCGGTCGGATGCAAAGAAGTGCAAATGAAAAATCCATCCCAGAGGAATCACTTGACCGGATACCCAAGGTATTTGTCGTGCCAGAAGAAACGGACGTAGGGAGAACCATGGTAGAAACCTGAAGCTGACCGCTTGTCATCTGAACCTTCCTAAAAAGCAGGTACACCTAGGCTCGGACCTAAATCCTGAGTTTTGGAAAATAATTTCTAACAGATAAATGAATAGCTTCACTTGGTTGAGGCTAGATATTACAGGTGTTCCCCCGGAGTTATCCATTCATAAGTTGAGCATAAATCCAAATTGTCAGCCCAATAAGCAAAAATGGCACTCGATGTTGGCTGAATATAGTTGATTTATCGAAGAGGAAGTGACTTAGCTCATTAAATTGGGAGCGGTTCGAGAGGTAAAGTATCTTGACTGGCTGGCCAATGTGGTAGTACTTCCTAAAAAGCCTGATGCTTTCCAAATGTGCCTAGATTTGAAAGACCTGAATAAGGCATGTTTGAGGAATTCGTACCCTATGTCCCAACTGGACAATGTTGTTGATCCGGTGGACGGACATGAATTACTCAACTTCCTGGATGTTTTCTTAGGGTTAGACCAAATATGGTTGGACCTGGTAGACTAGGAAAAAACTTTGTTCATCATAGAGCGTGGAACCTACTATTGTAATGTCATGCCCTTTGGCTTGAAGAATCTAGGGACCACCTTCCACCAACTGACAAACCAGATATTCCAATATCAGTTGGGTCAGAGTCCCTGGAAATAGCGGAACACATAAGACATTTGCAGGAAACATTCAAGATTCTCCGTAAATACAACCTTAAGTTGAACCTGGAGAAATGAGTCTTCAGAGTAGGCTCGAGGAAATTCTTAGGGTTCATAGTATCAAACAGCGGTATCAAGGCCAATTTGAATCATATTCGGATGATTGAGCAAATACCGGACATGCTTAATAACGCAGAGAGGTACAACGACTAATTGGGAGAATAACTTCCATAGGAAGGTTTATATCAAGATCGTCCGAGCGATGCCAAAGCCTTCATTCAAAAGTGTGACAAGTGTCAATGACACTCCCCCATGATGCATCAGCCCGCCGAACTACTCCACTCGGTGGTGGCCCCATGGTCGTTCTTGAAATAGGGAACAAATATCGTGGGACCACTGTCGGGAGTTGTGGGAAAGATGAGGTTCTCGTTGGTCTTAACAGACAATTTTTCAAAATGGGTGGAGGATAAATCATACAAGAAGATCCGGGAGAAGGAGGTAATAGACTTCATCTAGGATCACATCATATATACATTCTGGGTACTAAAGGAGATAGCATGTGATAATGGTCGACAGTTCATGGGGGCAAAGGTTACCAAGTTCCTGAAAGGCTGAAAATCAAAAGAAATACTTTTTCACAGTATTACCCGTGCGTGAATGGGCAAGCTGAGTCAACTAGCAAAACACTGATCCAAAACATCAAGAAAAGTTGGAGGACGCCAAAGGGAAATGGCTGGAAGAATTACTGGGAGTCTTGTGGGCTTACATAGCTACGACTAAGACAAGCACCGGAGAAACTCCATTTTCCCTGGTATACGGGGTTGAAGCCCTAATACCCGTGGAGATTAGTAAACCTAGTCTCCGATACACCCGGACCACAGAGAAGTCCAATAACAAAGCAATGGCAGTGGGGCTGAAGCTGTTGAAAGAGTGCAGAGAGCTAACCCTCATACGGCTGGTGGCACAAAAATAAAAGGTCGAAAGACATTTCAATAGAAAAACATACTTGAGGCATTTCAAGATCAGAGATTTCGTCCTCCGGAAGGTTATGCTCTCAACTCGGGATGCCCGTTGTAACACCCCGTACTTTCGGGCGATGAGTTAAGTATTTAGACGTATGTAAATAGACCCGAGCCTTGGGGAATTTATGTCATATTCACGTACGCAAATAAATAAGCTTAGTATATAAAAGGATACGATCTCGAAATAATTTAGGACTTAAAGTGTGACGATGGTGGTAAAGAATAATATTTGGTGTGTGCATAAAGAGGCTATGAATTAATATTATATCATATAACCATGATAATGAGTATATGAAGTGTGATAAAATAATTACTATTATTAAGTAAATTAGGATCAAGAATTAATTATGTGGGCAATTGATTAAATGAGAAAGTGTAATGGAGGTAAATAAAAGAATTAGAAATGTTGAATAACCTCAAGGGGACACATTCATGCATTCATGGACGTGTGGCAACAAGTAGTGTGACATGATATTGTAATCAAATCTTCATTTGATGACAAAGAAATTAAGACATGTATGGTCTTACACGTGTAAAGGGCAAAGAGTCTCATTAATGATCTTATCTAACTTCTTTGGCTTACTATCCTAAAGAATATATGCTGGTGCCTTTCTATACATATATAGGGGTCATAATTATATTTACATCTCTCATTACCTTAGTTGTAGATTACAATTGTAGTAAAGGAAGATTTCATTTTGAAGGATAGCTAAATAAAAAAAACAATTACAGGAACGTTTTGTTTTTTTTGAACTAGATACAATTAGTTCTTAAAAAAGTATGCAGCAACGTTATTTCAATATGCAGTAACGTTTTCAATTTAAAGCGAACCAAAGATTACTTCGTAGTAAAGTAAAGTTACGGGAGGTTCAAAAGAGAACAACCAAGGTTAAGCAATTACTGGAAGGAGTGAATCGAGGTATGTTAAGGCAAACCATTTCTTTCTTTTGGCATGTTCCATGTAACTAAACGTAAACGTGAATTTGCTCTATAATTTATTTTACTCTCAGTAGTTAAGAATGTTCATGTTATTGATTCCTATGTTGAAAGCATGTCTAAATATGTTCCTAAATCCTTATTGAGGTATATGGAAAAAATGTTGATATTTCCAATGTTGGCCGAAGGTACAAGGATATTATGCCATCCGATAAGTTCAGAATGTTTCATTGTCATTCATGCATTTGCCTTTGCATTATATTAATGTATTACCCTAGACCCACATGTGTTATATACACTACTATATGGTATGAAATATATATATATAGGGGATGGGGAAAAGGGAAGGCGTTATAAATGCGTCACCACCTGCAGCTGGTACATATTATCACTAAAAAGAAAGATGCCCACAGAGGCCAATATGATATGATACCCACAGAGACCGATATGAAATGATGCCCACAGAGATTGTTATAGGAAGGAAGATGCCATTGTGTGGCCAATATTTATATGTATACCGCATTTGTATTGTGCATAACATTTAGGCGTATGTATTAGGGCCCTCAGAGGCATTTACTGCTGGTTAGCCATTTTCGTCGGTTGTTGCTGTCAGGCATTTCTGTCGGTTGTTTCTATCAACTATCTTTGTCATTGTTTGATTTCAGATTATTATGTATCTCTGTGATGATATTTCTTATGCCTAACATACTCGGTACATCAATCGTACTGACATACTCGATACATCAGTCGTACTGACGTCCCTTTTATGTGGGGATGCTGTGTTTCATGCCCGCAGATTCACGTAGGCTCGGCTACGATGCACGTTAGTAGGCTGCTGACTCAGCAGATTTTGGAGCACTTTCCTTGTTTCAGAGTGTCGGTCAAATCTTAGTACGGTAATTTTTGCTTGTATATGTGGGTATGGAGGGGCCCTGTCCCGACCCTTATGGTGTCATGTACTCTTTTAGAGGACTGTAAATAGAGTCTAGTGTGTAGTAGCCATGTATTGCCTTATCGGCCTTGGTATGTGTGTATATATATATATATATATATATATATATATATATATATATATATATATATATATATATAAGTTGGGCAATCGGGTTCATATTGTACATAACTCTTTTTTCGCTTACTAGTTTCAGATTGTACCCGGGCCCTTGTGGCCGTGATTAATTATGATTAGATGTTGATGTTATGCTTAGTGGTACCCGACATGTAGGGTCCGGGTGCTTAGGTCGTGACACCCGTGTAGGAAAGTTTTGGGCTAACTAGGAGGGTCCATACCAGGTAGTGCGGATCACATGCAAGGGATCCTATCGGATCAAGGATGAATATGGAAATGGGATACAAAATAGCTGGAATGTCATCTACTTGCATCGATTTTACCTCTAAAATGGTAGTAGGTATGATCATATTTCTGCATCATCTACCTTTGATTAACTTGCTTTCTCTCCCCGATAGGGTCTGTCCCTAGAAAAGTAATCTCTTGGGGGGTGGGGAATTAAAGATATGTGTTGCACGTTTTTCCTTGACCAAGGTTTTGTCCCAAATAGGTTTTCCTGACAAGGTTTTTAATGAGGCAACGATCCAAAAGCATATCACATCCCGCAAATGTCGTACCAAAAGGTTGTAGCCCGACACTAGTCTTCTCGGGACCTCACATTCGAGTATCGGGGGGAGGGGGGAGAAGAGTGGGTCCGTACAAAATAGTGAGGTTTTCAAACATGGAATCTTCTTAAGGACGTATTCATAGAGACTGGGACTGCTGGCAGTCAGTGCAGTCACCCAGTTCCCTCTTGTAAAAACCTCGAAGGAGATTATGTATTAATAGGACAATTCGTACCTCAAAATTGCAAAGATGAAATAAGAACTTTCACTTATTCCTCGACTATTGCCAGCAAGGAATCATTTGCTTGTTAATAAAAAATATTTCTGGGGCAAAATCGCTTCTAACGCACGACACGACTTTAGAGCGTCCGAGCGTGCAGGTTCCATGAACCTTTGTGCCATTAAATGAGGTCGAGATGTCCTCATCATCACACCGAAATCAAATGGCCTTCTTTATTGCGAATTGGATGTTTAATTCCCGATATCGCAAAAGTGTTTTCGGAAGTGACATTCCCGGATTGGGTTAAGAATGATGACCTCAAACACAAAATGCAAAAATAAAACAAGCGTGCACTGGTCATCATATCTCAACTTAAAAACCGAACACTCGAATATGAATATAATTTTGGTAGACAGACATAGCGGTCACGCTCTGACAGTTAAGTGTTAAATAAAAAGTCAACAAGTTATTTATGACCACAAATTGTTGCAAAAACAAAGCGCATGTCAAAGAGTAGAAATAAGAAGTCAAGGTTGGAAATAAATTGGTAAATACTATTAAACCATAAGCAGGGAGAGCAAAAAGGCTCATATGAAAGTATTATAAGGGCACATATGCCCTAGAGATTCGACAAAAAAGAGTGCAAAAGCTGAAAACAAGAAAAGTTAAAAGGGCACACATGCCCTAAATATCCAACAAACAAAATGGCACGTAGGACGAAACAAAAAACATCCAGAAAGGGCGCACATGCCCACTTCAAATTAAAATGGTTAAGCAGGAGAGAGCATCATCATCACCCAATGAGTTGACAGAGGCATCAAAAGAATGAGGTGTCTCATCACGGAGGTCATCCATACCCACCTCAGTAGCATCCAAATCCACCTCTGTATCTATCAAGGCTGAGGAGATTTGTCCCTCATTCACACCTTGTCAAACCTCATGGTTGGTGTGGAGAACAACATAATCCTGAACAAGGTGGCACTACGCTGGTTAGCCGCTTGGTAAAGCTGCAAACGATGGTTGTGAGCCCCGAGTCGGGCGCGAAAAGCCTCCAGTGCTTGAACCCAACCCCAGATAGTATCACAATCAGATTCCACCCTGGCCAGCCTCTCCTGTAGCAGTTGGCGAGTCATGGTCAAATGTAAAAAATTATTCTCCCAGGTTGCCAAAGGCTATTTGGCCTCCTCCCATTGCCATCCTAAACTGGCCCTCAAGGCCTGAAGATCCCGGTTCTCGGACTGGAGCATGAAGAGGTCATCTCGGAGGCACTAGTTATCAGCCCCCAGCCTCTCCACCTCGCGGGAGGAAGATAAAGGCATACTCCTAAACAATTCAATGGCGGAGGAAGCAACAACATGACCCTAAGTAAGAAGGAAATAAAATGAGTAGCCTTAGTACATACACTCACTCTAAAGGAGCAACTATAGCAAGAAAAAGAGAGTATGACTAACCTAAAGGAAAATATCTGCCAAGTGGGACAAGGAAGCTTCCAGGCCAAAGTCGGGGCTACTACCAGGTGGCGGCGAAACTGAAGGCCAACACCCCTATTACTAAATGAAGCCTCTCTACCACATACGCCCTTGGGTGGTCCTCACTATCTCCCAAGGAAGTCTGCACTGGAAGTCCTTTTGGACCCAAAACGACTTTGGTAGAAGGGACTCTCCTCTCCCCGACCTCAGCAACCCCTCTATCATCGTCATCACCTTTTACTACCCCTTTATTAACTCCCTCTAGTAGCTATGCAATAAGCTATCTGTTCTCACGCGAGAGTCGATCCCTCCGGAGAAGGATACACTAACATCATCTGGGGGCCAACGTTTTCTGCCACTCTTAGCCTCGACGACTATCTAGGCAATACGAGCAAGGGTATCCTTCCTGGCGGGTGCCTTCCTAGCGGAAGGCCTTTAAACAGAAAGGTGTTACGAGTGCAGAAGAAGTCAAAATCATATCAAATAAGATATGGTTTGGCAAAGAAACGGTGTTGAGAAAAAAGAAAAACTTACGGTGGCTCTTGCGTCTCCATAGATGGGTAGAGATGCCCAGTATGCCCATCACCCAGCCGAAGATATCAGTTAAAGGTTCTAGTTGAATCGGGGCCGCTGGAAAAACAAGGACGACATAGTTAGAAGTAATGCTTAGGGGAAAAAAGAGGAGATAACGTGTAAAGACAGAAGATGGATGCTTACGGGAGCTGTTCCACTACTTCGGAAGGGGACCAAAGGCGGCATTGTGGAGGCGTCTGGTGTGAATCATTATGAACCGATCACACCACTCATGGTCGTGATCATCCTCAACACTGGTGATGAGACCCCGAGAGCCTCAAAAAGCTAAATTTATCACTCACCCACGAAATACGCGAGAGGAGTAAAGATGGATCAGGTTATCCAAGGAAAAAGGAAGTCCTGCAAGTTCTGTTAAGAATTGCTAACAATGAACAACTCTCCATGTTTGGGCGGCCAATTACTCTAAGAAAACACCATAACGGCGATAAAAGGCCTCTATTACTTCATGAACGGGTAGGCTGGATTCGATGGTAAAAAGGTAAGTATAAATCAGCGACATGCCCGGGACATGCTGAGAAATACTGGCATTGGCAGGAGGGGGCAACACCTCAATCTTAGGTCCCCATTGACAGTCAATGCGAACTCGAGGGATTGCAGACTTGTCGATCAGAAAGGTTATCATATCTACAAACTCATATTGGTGGCTGGCACAATAATCTCTATCATAATTGGTGTTAACCGGAATGATCTCGGTGACCGTAGAACCCAAGTCAATCGCATGAGTAGCAGATGAAGTTGTAGCCCGACAGCGAGCCGAGACCGCGGAGGCACTGCCCAATTGTTCTCTAAGACGGGCAAGGGGAAAGCTGTCAGATGAAAAAGAAGGCGAAGTAGATAAAAAGACAGTGTTTAACGATAATTAGAGCAAAAAGAAAATTAGGTGCACAAAAGAAGAAGGTTGAGACAAAAGTGAGGAAAGTAAGTGGGGGTTGCCTTCTTAAATAGACAACGGGGGTAATCATTAGCCTTGGAAAGTGAAGCGGCGTGCCTGGTCCGAAAAAGTCAATCATTGTTTCTGAAAGAGCGCCGTCGAATGGTTAAATAGATGCATTAAATGTTGTCTTGACAAAACGTCTTATGTGATAAGAGTGGTGACGTTTTGGCTAAAGTTCTTGCGTAAAATTCGAAAGAGAGCCGACTCTTCCACTTCTCGGGCTCGTGGAATGAAGGGCCTGGAAAGTAGGGGACTATATGTATTAGGTGCAAAGTGCAACCGGGGGAATCAACGTATTCGGAGGCTCAGAGAACCCGGGGATATCTTATAGCTGTTCCTAACTCCCACCAACTCATGTCACATCCATGAGTCTCGATCAGAGTGTTGTAACACGCATGGACATTAGGATATCAGCATGGTCACATCATCATAACGTTGGGGCTAAGGAAGTCTAATCTTGGCTTATGTATATAAATCTTAGGAAGGAAGAAAGGGAATCTGGCTCACTTTGTAACCCTAACATTATTTTTCTCTCTCAAAGCAATATACACTGAGATCTATTATCTATTCACTTATTTTTACTTGAATCATAGCTTGTTCGTTACATTGTCTTACTTATCGATCATACATATTTATTTTTTACTACTGTAACCGGACACATTAAGGAGTTTTTCGTATCGGATACAACTCATTTATCTTCAAACCCTATAAAACAAATCTCTAATTGATTTTCTAGTTAGAATCATTTTCAACGGAAAACAGATATCTTAATGTAAGAATGGATCTTGGGCCTAACTCAATTATTATTTCTCGATGTTGGGCCCCATATTAAATTGCCCACGCAACAGATGTCCTACCCTGGGCGTGAGGTGGGGTGTTGAGGAGTACCACATTGGTGGTTTAAGGGATGAGTGGTCTCCTTATATGGACTTGGGCAATCATCCCCACATAAGCTAGCTTTTGGGGTTGAGTTAGGCTCAAGATCCATTCTTTACATGGTATCAAAACCAGACTCATTCCAATTCTTTGTTCGTCGATGTTGGGCCCCCAAATTATATTATCCACGCTCCAGTTAACGAGGTCTGGGTGTGCGGGGGAATGTTAAGAGTCCCACATCGAAAATGGAATGAGAACATGTACTCTTTATATTGACTTGGAAAATCCTCACCCTACAAGCTAGCTTTTGGGGTTGAGTTAGGCTCAAGATTCATTCTTTAACCTTAATATACTCCCATAGATACTTGTAGGTTTAAATTTTCCTAATTCCCAACATATGATCAAAGGCGTAATTTTAATAATCTCCTGGTGTAATAGTTGACTATTTTGATACTCCGACACTTACAAAACATTCTCATTAGAGTAATAGCTTCCGAGATTACACCCATATGCAAATGATCTCCTCTGCACAAACACAAGATGAATCGTCTCACTCTGGGTTCTCGACATCATGCACATTTAGAAGCAACATTATTTCCAAAGCTACTTATTCTATAATCAATACTCCATGTAGCTAGTTTTGGTGCTAAATCCTGCTGAAAGTTTCTTGCCTTGTCTTAAATATTTTATCAGAAGACATGCATTTATTCTTGGCCATATGCCTTCTTTAATTCAAATTCTAGAACTTTACCTTTATAGTGTTCTTTTCCTTCTATTCTCTCATTCAAGCTTAATCTGAACAAATATATAGATGTTGAACTAAATATAAATCTCATTTGCTATTGTTGCAGAAATTTTCCATTAGAAGATATTATTGAAGAAAACAAAAGTAAACTAAACCAATTACAACTAGTGATTTTACATGAAATTAAGGGCTGGGACTTGGACATGGAGGAATTGGAATATCAATAATTCCCTGTAACATCTGTAATACTTTTTTCATGGGAGGACGAAGAGCTGGTTCATCCTGGATGCACCAGATCGCCACAGAAATCATTCCCTCTAAGGTCTTCTTGTCTACTTCTTCACTTCCAACAAGCTTGTCCAGTTCACTTTCTACAAGGCAACTATATGCCCATTTAGAGAGCTGGATTTCTTCTATTTTAGTCACACAGACTTCAATGTTTCTTCTGCAGCATATGATTTCTAGCAATACAATACCATAGCTGTAGACATCAACCTTGACAGAGACGGGGGCATTTGTTTGCCATTCTGGTGCCAAATACCCTCTAGTCCCTCTTACACCAGTGAATGTTCTTGTTTGATCAGGCATTAGCAGCTTGGCCAGCCCGAAATCTGAGATTTTAGCTGTCAACAACTCGTCGAGTAAGATGTTTTGTGGCTTTATATCACAGTGGATGATTGGTGCTTCACATTCTTCATGGAGGTAAAGGATTCCCCTTGCGACATCTAGTGCAATATTTACTCTTAGGTTCCAATCCGGGCGAGTAGCTCCTCGGAACAAGAGATTTGCTAGGCAACCATTGCTCATATATTCATAAACTAGCGCTCTTTTTGAGCCTTCAGCACAATATCCAAGCAAACGAACCAAGTTCCTGTGTCGAGTTCTACCAATGACCCTCATTTCTGCTCTGAACTCCCTTTCACCTTCGTCGACTACCTTCTCTAGCCTCTTCACTGCCACAAGGTTCTTACCTTTGTCAAAGCTCCCTTTATAAACTGCTCCGAAAGCACCCTTTCCCAATTCCTCTTTGAAACCATCGGTTGCCCGTTTTAGCTCCTTGTAAGAGCAAGTTCTGAGTATGAAGTCTTTCGTTAAGCCTGTGGTTCCTGTCTGCAATAGCTTCCTGTACTTTATTATCCGGAATTTGAAGACATAAAAGCCTGAAAATGCAAGAGCAGTACCTGAATACATAACAAAACTTATCGATAAAACCAAGATCACCACCCATGGTGGCTTCACTGAATCAGTTGTTGGATTTTGCACTGCTAGATTGCTGACTTTGAAGAAAGCAGTGCGAGATCCTTCAGGAGCACCTTTGACATACCTCAAAGGCAGCTTGTGTTTCATACACTGGCCATTTTCGTCGAACAAAGCAGCATCACAATCACAGTCCTCTGAACAAGATTTGCCACAATCTTCTTTTCCTAGAAATGATGTAACAAAGTAAGGAGGATCTTCCCAGGTCAAATTGGTTCTGGTATTAATCTTGTAGACACTAGCATCTTCTTTCCCATTAATGCACTTTCCTCTAGTGAAGTTCCTTTGACAATCACCAAAGCTTGGATCATTCTCTCTCAAGTATGACCCTGGTAGACACATACAAGAGGGTGCATTGTGATCACTTCTAACACAATAGCTGTTAAGGCCACAGAATCCCTTCACAACACAGAGATCATCGGTCGCCTCCCACTCCACTACCATTTTAGAATTACCACTGGATTCGAATTCATGAGAATAGAGACGAAAATTCCCATCATAATCTAGTGTGGCCCGATATATAGCTCTGTCCTGCATAAGTGGAGTGTATAATTGTCGAATTACTGAAGAATCAGTGTCATTGATCAGCAATAAGATGCCAGTTCCGTTAAGAAGCAGGTGATTTCTGCAACCGGTACAGTAAGTTTGTGAAGACCAATAGGCATCCACTGGCTGATTCAAGTTTTTGGGGTACGCAACAAGGTTCCCGTCGTTCTGCATCAAGAAGCGAAATCGCCCTGAGGAATGATTTGTGGAGGAGAAACTAGAAACCAATTTACCCCCACTTGGTAAAATCTGACCACCTAAAATTGTATCAGTAGGAAAATTGAAACTCTTATAGATAGCTTCATGATCTTGATTGTAAAGTACAAAGTTACCGTTATCAAGCAAGTTGGCGTAAGAAGCAGATTCTGAGGAACCAGCAACAATCTTATCCTCACTGTTACTTGTTTTCAGGACTACAATTCCATCAATGAATGCCAAGGTAGAATCAGCGGATATTTCTGGATCATCACGAAATGCGGTCCACACAATAGTGTTATTGGAGCCTCCCAGTAGCCAAATTCCAACCTTGTAACCACTTCCTTGTGGATAAAAGCCGAAGGCGAAAAGACCTGAAGCTGAGTACCATGCTGTAGGTTGTCCGTTGGGATGAAGAGAAGATCCTAATCCTATTGTATGAGGTGGCTTTGATTGAGCTCTAGCGGATCCGAAGATAAACAACACAAGTAAGAAATATAGAGCCATGATATGTTATAGAAAGCAGGAAATGTTTTAACTTTTAACATGGTTGAAGAAAATAAAAAACTAGAGAAGTAGTTAAGTCAAACAGAACATCTTCTCAAGAAATATCCATGAAGAAGCTGGGAACATTACTTGGTCAAGTCATCTATTAGGTCTTCTTAATAGAAGACTATAAACAAGAGTTAAATGCTTTGATCAATAAGTCAATTCACCAAGTCTTCCTGAGAAAAGTCTATCAAACACTGGAGAAAAGGACAATTAATTCTACTTGAAAACTTATCTTGTGTAAGAATTCTAAACTTGAAAACAAGGGCTGAAAAGGACTACAAAGAAAGAAACTTTTAACTACTTCCTTCCGTCCATATTAGTAGAAAAGTAATGTCTAATTCTTCATTTTCATATATTCCCTTTTCACTTTTCGTTCTTTCGTTTTCTTTTCCCTAGTTACAACCTAAGTACTAAGGTTTAATATCAAGATTTAGATCAAAGAGGTTAGAAGTAGAACATATTTTTCTATACAAAGTGTAACGTTCAAACTGGTTAATTCACATAAATAAAATGCTTGACATGCTATTACAAAGTAAAGTTCATGCCTAATTATACACCAGTGTGTTACAATGTACAGAAGACCTGGTGCTCAACGTAAAAAAAAAATGAAGAATACATAAAAGACTTAATACCATGCCAAAAATGGTATATCCATAGTGCCTTCTAACATGAGAACTACGTTCCTCATAGAAGGGCGCAGATCAGGATTATCATGAATGCATAACAATCCAACCTTCACCATCCTCTCCAAGGACTTCACATCTACTTCCTCATCTCCCACTAGTTTGTTGAGATCATTCTCGATATAGCATTTGTGTACCCAAGTAGGAAGAAAGATTTCATCCTCAGTTGATACGTTGACATCCATATTACTTCTACAACATATGATCTCCAAGAGCATCACTCCGTAGCTATAAACATCAACCTTATCGGAGATCAAGGCGCTATTCTGCAACTCTGGTGCCGAATACCCTCTTGTTACTTTAAGCTGAAGTTGGTTCCCTACTTGATCAGGCACCAAAAACTTTGCTAGCCCAAAATCAGAGATTTTAGCCGTCCAGGAATCATCTACTAGGATATTATGTGGCTTTATGTTGCAGTGAATTATGCAAGTCTCACATTTTTCGTGCAAATAAAGTATTCCACTTGATATGTCCAGTGCAAGCCTCATCCTTTGCTCCCAAGAAGGTCTTGTTTCAGAATCAAATAGGATATCTGCAAGTGATCCATTGCTCATGTATTCATACACAAGAATTTTTTCAGATCCCTCCAAGCAAAAGCCAAGCAAATGAACCAAGTTTTTGTGACGAGCTTGCCCAATAGCGGTTATTTCTGCTTTAAACTCCCTTTCTCCTTCATCCCCGATTTTCTCCAGTCGTTTTACAGCAACCGTTCTGTTACCTTCTGATATAATTCCTTTATAGATGCTTCCGAACGAACCATGACTTATCTCTTCCTTGAAATGTTCAGTGGCTTTCTCAAGCTCGCTGTAAGAAAATGATCGAAGAGTGAACTCCTCATTTGGCCTCAAATATGGATTCTCCAACAGTTTTTGGTATTGGTTCGCTCTGCTTCTGTAGAAAATATAACTGCAAATTGCAACAACAGTAAACAGAAATGCAACAGAACCAAGAACCAGGGATAGAATCAAGATTATCTCTTCCCGACTTTTGTTTCTATTCCCCTTTTTCCCCGGATAGGGAATAGTGTGACCTGCCCTTTGAGAGATGTTATAGCTCTGCTTGACGAAGGTCTTGACAGACTCATCGGTTCGATTGAGTGTGAAATAAATTAATGGAAGCTTAAATTTGCTGCAAACTCCATTCACATACCGAGCAGCCCAACAAGTACAATCTTCCAAGCAAGAATTTCCACAGTCCTGCTCAATCATTGAAACCTGAGAAAATGGATATCCTCCAAGTTTCAAGTGTTGAATCGCCATGACATTGTAAGCCAATGTTGAGTCTTTGCTGCTTCCACAAGACTCTTCATACACGAATCCCCGATAGCAGCCCTGGAATTTCATTGCGCGGTTGACGTATAAAAATCCTGGAAAGCAAGAACAATCACCTATATTGCTGCCACTTCTTGCAGTACAGTAACTGTTTACACCACAGAAGCCCCTAGCTTGGCATTGATTTTGTAGCGCTGACCAATTGATTTCCAAGCTCGAGTTGTCAACGTTGTGTGTATAAAGCCTAAAAATCCCATCAGGATCAAGAGTTGCGCGATAAATTACTGCTTTGTTGGTTGATTGATTCGAACTATTAGCTATGGTATTCACTTGAAAACGAAAACCATTAGAAGCATTCCGAAACAGTTGACCTGTTGGAGTAAGACCTACGAAAACTGAGCCAACATCACCAAATTCGCCTCTCGTTTGTAGCATAAACGCCCAATAGGAAGCCTCGGGTCTATTTAGGTAATTGGTCGGATACCCGACAAGGTTCCCATCAGCCTGCATACTAAGATAAAATCTTCCACTTGAATGATCAAATTCACTGACACTAGAGACAAGGCTGTGGCCTGATGTTAGACGTTGGCCGACCAGGATGGTGTCTGTTGGATAATCAAAACTCTCCCAAACAACATTTGTTTTGTTATAGATAACAAAGTTACCAGAATCAAGCATGGAGGCTGAAGTTGCTGGGTGTGGAGATTCTGTAATGACTTTCATGTTTTGTTTTGTCCATAGAATAAGCTTTCCTTCCTTTGTGAACTCGAGATATGCATCCGAATGAACTGGAGGATCATCTCTATTAGCAGTCCAAATTACAGTTTTTTCGCTCGTGGCAGCTATCCATATGCCAACTTGAAATTCACCCCTTTCTGGGAAGAAACCAAATGAAAAAAGGCCTGATGAAGATAGCCAAGAGCTTGGATTTCGGTTCGGATAAAGAATAGAACCTAAGGTTATGTTTGAGTGTTGCTGCTGAGCTCCAACTTCAATAGCTGCAAATAAAACTGGAAGCATCAAGAACATGTAAGTAAATGTATTTGCTAAATTAACCATGGCAGATGGATGGGAAATGGAGTTTGTGTAATGAATATACTCTTTGCTATTTGTTTGTATAAGGATATAACTAGTGTGCACTTTGACACATTTCCAGTTTTAAATGGTATTGACACGAATAGGTAACAACTGAGTCAACTTTTTTATACAATATTTTCCAAAACTTTATCCGGTCGCTATCAATTGAATAGTTAGTAATGCTTTGAGAAAAGAGGATGCAACCTAGGAAATTTCTTTTGTCAATTCCTATTTTATTTTTTCAAACTTCATCTGCGTGTTGGATGGTTTAAGTTTGTCTTTTGCGCGTTGGATGGTTATATTTGTTTGATTTCATTTTCCTCCTTCCATGTTCTTTCTTTCCTCATAAAAAGAAAAAAATTACAATTACATTTGGAATTGCATGATTTTAAGTCACGGATTACGTAGGGCATGATTCTCCGCATATTGGTCTTGTCAGACAGAACTAACACTTACAAAGGTCACAAAACCACTCGGACAAATGAGCATAAGGATACGAAGAGCAAAACATGTTCAGTGGAAGTTTATGTTGGAAAAATTAATCTTTTTTTGGAATTATAAAGGTCTCTCACAAAAAAAAAGTGTGTGGATTAGGAATAACTCTTTTTTTCCCTTTACATATATAGTTTTTGAATTTTTCATTACTACTAATTATATTTCAACAATTTTTACAATAGTTTTCACGTACATGTATAACTTCAATTCCAACTATTTCCTTTCTCTTTCCAAATAATAGTGAAACAATGGCACATTGAGTTGGTCGTGCAGCGCATTTAGTTATCCGTGCGGATAAGGATCCATTCCTCATGAGCAATTGTATCACCTGAGTCACTGGAAAGGTGTGCACATAGCAGGGGCAGATCTATGGCCCGTCGAGGGTCAGCAAAAAATCACACCGTGTATATAAGGTATTTTTTTTATATTTAATGTACATATATAGATTTTGAATACCTTAAATACAAGAGAAGAGGTTGGTTTAGTTGTTTAGGGGGTTTAGAATTCACTTTGAGGTTCTAAGTTCAAATTTCAGACACTATATTTTTTATTTTTCGAACTCCTCAGTGAAAATTCTGAATCCGCCATTGAGAGTATCGAAAGGCTGGTGTTGAGTAAAGATTGAGTTTGAATTATGCATACCAACATTTTTACGCATGTTCATGCATTTCATTTAAATGTTGAGTTGTGCATAGCATTATTTATGTTATTATTGTTAAGTAATTATGGGCAATCCCATAATTACCTCCAATCTTCATTATTGTAATATATTATAATATCTCATTAATTAGGATGATTATAATTAGCATCTTATATTTTAGGTAGAGTAGATTAGTCTTCCATAAGTCAAGGATATATTGATTGTATATATATATATTGTATCATGAGAATAAGATTGATCAAGGAATCATTTCCTACATGGTATCAATAGCCAAAGATCCTTCGCCCTAAAATTCTTTTCTTTTCTTCCCTTAGTCGTTTTTCTCCTTTCTTTTCTTCCCATTGGTTTTCGGCCTCCCCCTAGGTTTAGTAGTCATAAACCCTAAATCTAAATAATTCCTCAAACCTAAACTACTTCCTCAACCCTAGCCGACAACACCCCCTCCTCTTGGCTAACACATACCCGAAACCCTAAGGGTTTTTCACTCCCTAAACATCAACCTCTACTTCTTTTCTTTTCTAGGTTTTGATTTGTTGTGGAACCTATGGTCGAAAAATAAACTTTTCATCCCGCTCTTGCCGTTAATAACGTCAAGAACTTCATCTTTATAACCCTTGAAATGGAGAAAGGGAAATATACATCTTAGGCAGAATTGTTCAAAATCCATTGTCGTGCCTATGAGGTAATCGATCACATTATACATTTCGAGTCATCCTCAGACGCCGATTTGGTGAACAAAAAGCTATGGTCCCAGTTGGATGTTATTGTCCTTCAATGAATTTATGGCACTATATCCAACGGCCTCTTACATACCATTTTGGAGCCGAATTCTACGGCTCAACAGGGCGTGGGAGCGTCTACAAAATATATTTCAGAATAACAACGTTTCTAGAGCCGTTTATTTTGAACACCAGTTCACGAATGTTAAACTGAATGATTTTTCCAATATCTCCTCTTATTGTCAGGAATTGAAGATGCTTGCGGATAAATTATCCAACGTTGGTTCGCCCGTGACAAATCAACGACTAGTCCTTCGGTTGATTGCAGGATTGAATGAACAGTATGACGGGGTTGATAAATCATTCAACAAAGTAATCCTTTGCCTCCTTTCTATGAGGCCCGTTCGAGGTTAATTCTCGAGAAAACACGGAAGGCAAAACAAGCATCTTCTGGAGCATCCACCGCATGTTGACACCTTAAAATAATTTTAATATATAGGCATATACATATATATATTATTCTCAATATCATTATTTATCATCATTATTATTATTAATTGCATTTTTATTGTCATTTGCATTTTAATATCATAACCATACTTTTTATCCTAATATTATATGTTATTTTTATTTTTCGCAAAACGGCATCGCATTTTATTTTTTATTTTAGAACCAAGCATTTCGCAAATATTATATTTTTATCAGATTGTCATCTTTACAATTTATAATTTTGGCAAAGCTTTTTTTTTTTATATATATAATAAAACCCTTTTTATATTTTAAACCCATAACCCATTTCAACCCTTTTTATATCTTAACCCAAACTCATTTCCCCCAAAACAAAACCCCATTTCGGACCCCACACTCAGGCCCAACCGGCCAACCCCCCCAAGTCCAAACCGAAACAGCCCAACTCCCCATTTCTTATATTTATCCCCAATAACCCTAAACAAAAAAGGATCCATAAAGAAAAACAAACATTCATCTCTTTCCCTTTCAACCAAACACACTCTTTCTGCCGACAACCCCCATACCCCCACACCCTCGAAATCCGCCGGTCATCGCCACCCTACACCACCTACGCCGCACCCATCACTTCACCCATACCTACACCCCAGAACCCGCGATTTCAACCCCTAAAATCCGCAACCTTTTACCCCTTTATTTTCGATTTCAAACTCAGTTTTAGGGGGGATTTAGAGGTCCGAATCCATCTATATAAACCCCTCTTTGTTCACAGTTTGGGGTCGGAGTTTTTGGTCGATTTTGGTAAAATTTTGAGGTCCGAAAATCGAGCATTAAGTTTTGAACCGAAATCTTCTTAAGGGTATTTGTTCTTCTGTGCATGTGTTCTTCATCTTGAAGAGTCCGAAATATAATCCAAAAAATCTACTTTTGTTGTTGTTCTCACTATTTTCGGGTTTTCCGATTTGGTTCACTGTTTGGGTCGGGTCAACCCAATTTGGGTAAGATTTCTAAATTTATATGCTTGATATGTTGTTGTTGGTTATCTGAAATTTAGAAAGAAATCGATTCGGGTCGGGTCAACCCGGTTTGGGTAGATTTCCAGATTTGTATTTTGATATTTTGTTGTTGGTTATATGAAATTTGGAAAGAAATCGATTCGGATCGGAACCCCTGATTCAGATCGAGTCACCGATCCAGATCGGAACCCCGATTTGGGTAAATTTTCCAGATTTTGTGTTTTTATATCTTGTTGTTGGTTATCTGAAAATCCAAAAAAAAATTGATTATGGGTCACCACTGTTCCGGGTTGCATTTCTCGGGTCAGGTCAAATTTCAGAATTCTGGTCGGGTTTTCAGGAGCATTTCAAGTCCTGTTTCGGTTCAAAAATTTCAAAATTCGGGTCGGACTTTGAATTGCAGACTGTTGGTTTATTTTGGCATTTGAACATCCGTTACACAACTATCTTGCTATTTTACTAATTTGGACAAATACTGCATTTAGGCCAATGAAATTAAATTTGAGGCCATGTCACTTCTAAAATTGGTTCTCGGTTTTTGTCTTTACTGTTTTACTAATTTGAACGGATGCTACAGTTAGGCTAATGAAATTGAATTTGAGGTCGTGCTCCTTCAGAAAATGCTCTTCTGTTTCAGTTTGCTGTTTTTGGCATGTAAACATCCGTACACGGATATCTTACTGTTTTACATATTTGAACAAATACTGCACTCTGGCCAATGAAATTAAATTTGAGGTCGTGTCCCTTCGGAAATTATTTTCTCAGTTTCTGTTTTCTTTACTGTTTTACTGATTTGAATAAATGTTGCACTCTGGCCGATGAAAAAATATCCGTAGATTTTTTAGGCCTCCACAGTTGGAAAGACGGAAAATAAAACTTTTGGGCAAGGATGAAACTTAAACATTTTTCCATCCGAGAGACCAACATGTTCGATAGGCAAGGCAACTAAAATGACCAACGAGTCATATGTTCGCAACCATGACGTGATTGGAATGATCTTTTCAAAATTTAAGTCTGAGCCCTCCGTAATCAAAACATTTACTGTTTTGGATACGGATCTAAAGTTATTTATATTCAACTGTTTCTAACCATTTGTTCTTGACAACTTGCAAGACATATTTATGAAAGTTAAAGAAGACTAGATACCACTCGGAGATGATTTATTTTATTGTTATTTCTACTTTCTTTAATTCAGCTTTATTTAATTCTTTATTGTAATATTATTGTACTCGTGAAATTATTAAAATGTTTAGAATAGGTAGACTTAGAATTAATTAATAGGGTAGTCTAAAATTGGAAACTCATCGCTAGTTTATTTATTTTTAGGCTCGGTTAGTTTTAAAATCGGAAATCGCTAGTTTATCTATTTTTAGGCCCGTCACCCATAAAAAATCACATTGCATACATTTTTATCAATTTTCATACAAATGCATACTTTTTTCAACTTTACATGTATTTTAATGCCATATAAATGCATACTTGTACAAAATGCATCATTTTATTAACTACTTGCAATATTATTTTTATACTTGTAAAAACATGCATTTTTCTTAGCTTAATAATTAACCTGAGTTTGACCGGATAACCGCAAGTTAGCGGATCTTAAAGGATGCCTAATCCCTTCCCTTTAGGATAATAAAGAACCCTTACCTAGAATCTCATTAGTTTCGCATACCATAAAATTGGAGGTATTTTGCAGCTTTTAGTTAGCATTTAGGTTCATTAATTCACCTTAGAATAATTAGGTGGCGACTCCTCAAAGCAAGCATTTTTTTATCTAATCCAGAGCGAATCGACCCATCACGTCGCGAGCCGCAGGTTAAAAATAGACGCGACAGCATGGCGACTCCACTGGGGAGTTTCAGGTTCTTAACCATAGAAAATTCAAGTTAATTATTATTGCGCTTTATTTTGCTCCTTATTTGATCTACTGCTTTAAATTATTTCCTTTTTGAAACTTTATATTATTAACTGCTTTAATTGCTACTTTCTTTACCACTTTTCTTAAATTAGCATTCCGCTCATATTTCCTCAACTTCAGAAAATTGACACTATCACACATTACACGCGAGGTGTGTTTCGCGCACCCGCAAATTCTTTCAAATTTTAGGAGAGTTGGCGGCGCGGAGTGTCCGGACCATCCTGTGGCCGCGTAGCCTTCTCACTCGAGTAGTCCGCTCGGGAACCTTGAGTCTAGTAAGCCAAATCTTAGAAAATTTAGGATATCGCTATATCACCATTTATCATAAGTCATGCATACATACACCTTAGGTGGTTTGATCCTTCGTATCGACTCCACAATTAAAAAAACCATCCAAATTGTCGGCAGGTCTCATGACCCAACGACCCAACAACATATTATATGTAGCATGATAATGATAAACGAATCCAAGCCTAATCATGACATGCTGAAATTGGAAAATGTACATTCATTTTGTTTTCATTTCTGACGAAAGCATTGCAGTTTAACAGCTTGGAGTAATTTGTCATAATCTCGCATATTTGGCGTTTAGGATCACCTTTGGCATAGGAGAAGCCTCATGCATGTTAGGATGCGCATTTAATTTTCGCACAATCTGTTTGCTATTTTTCTGCTTTTCATTCTGTACATATTATTTCATGCAATAATTCCATGCTTCAATTCTGTACATATCATGCCATGTCGCTTGCAACTCTGGGCATGAACATTTGCCCTTTGCACTTTTGGGCTATCGCACTACAATCAAGACTTTAATTGGGGCAACATCATATCTTTTGGTCCTCGAGACAGAAACTGTGTCACCACCCGAGGATAAAGCGTTCTTGAACATCAAGACTCAGACCTTGTGAAGAAATCAGAGGAGTCTTTGACCATACTGTCACACTCCTACATTTTATTATTTTTGCGACTTTCCTACTTTCACTAATGTCTCTCATTTTTGCAGGAGGACCGTTCTCGCAAACAGTCGAGGGCAGTCGTTCTAAAACATCATCCCTGGAAATACTCCATTAGAACAAAAAAAAGGTTTTTACAAAGATAACTGGGAGATACTTTGACTGAAAGAAGTCATCCAACCTCCAGTCCGAACAAACCAATCAGGGGAGTTTTTTACTATACTGTCACACTCCCACATTTTATTATCCTTCCCGTGACTTTCCTCCTTTCACCCAGTGCTCTTATTTTTGCAGGAAGACCGTCCTCGAAAACAGTCGGGTGTGGTCGTTCTAAAACATAATCCCTGGAGATGCTCCAGGAAAGAACAAAGCAAAAAGTTTTCACAAAGATGATCGGGAGATGTTTTGACCGGAAGAAGTCAGCCAACACTAGATTCAACGAGGCATCACTCTGAGTTTGTCTATACTTTTTTTTACATATTTGCAAATTCAATTGATATGCTTAATTTTCGTTACATAATTCATTTATATGATACATTTTTACAACATATCTTTCATGAACTATGTGTGTCTGATTCTCACCGTACGGTGTGATACGTAGGTAGCCCTTCTCGGGTTCGACACCACAAAATATAAATCTAGTCCTTGCGGAACTCTACCCAACGAAAGTGGAATGAACCTGCCAAAGGGACGTACTTCCTTGTCCACCTGAAAAAGGGACGTACTTCTCTGTCCACCTTAGAAAGGAACATGCTTCTATATCCACCTTAACAATGGATGTACTCGCCTTGTCCACCTTAGAAAGGGACATATCTAGCTTACCCATCTTTTCATTCATCCTGTCATGGGCAGTCATTTTTTCATTACATTCATCCTATTGTGGACGATTATTTTTTTTCTTCATTGCATTCATCCTGTCGTGGACAGTCATTTTACTTTGCATTTGTCCCATAGTGGACAATCATCTGTTTTATATAGTTTTTACTCTTACTATCCTATCGTGGATGAGTTTTTTTTCCAGGCATACATTTTTATAACCTATCTGAACGAACTATGCACACCTGATTCTAGTCAAAGATGAGATACGTAGGCAGCCCTAATTGGGTTCGGTACCCTTTATTAAAAAAAAATTAAGCATCATTGGTTGACTTAGTTGATACCAACACAGTTAGGAGTGTACATAGGAAAAAACAAGTAACAATCTGTATGGTGGAGAAGAATGACTTCGTGGTAAACTATAGATTCTTTTGGTACCTCTCATCCACACCTGTAGTGACATTTGAAAAATTGTCTTGCTTGCTTCCATGATAAGAACGAAATCAACCTCATCGTTTCATGTGCATTGTGTGGTGAGTTTTAGAATAAGTTCAATTGCTTTGCATTGTGATCTAGAACTTGGCTCGAATATTTGTTGGGGCGAAATCCTGAGTAACACTTGGTATAGGAAAGGATCGTAGGCTTTCTTTGATCCGTTTGAGCCTTTCCAGCGTACCAAATAACATTATCCGTAGCACATCACCTTTGAGCCTAAAGTCTATTCTTTTAACAACCACATCTTATGCCTATACCATTTCTGAGTGCATACACGCAATATCCCTCTCTTGGCCCAACCTTCTTGAGCGCATCATAAATGTGCAAATTGCTGAAAAAGATCTATATTGAAGTTGCAATGTTCCCAAAGAGGAAAGAAAACAAAACAAAAGGACGACTTCACACAAAGAATAAGTCAAAAAGCCCCGACAATATCAAAAACAAAAAAAACAAAAAAAAAGGAAATAACTCAGAAAGGGGAAAAAGCTCCAAACAAAATATTCAAAAGAAATCAGTAAAAAACAAAGGGGGCAAAAAGAAGTAAATCGGCATCAAGGCACACAAATACCAAGCGCAAACATATTCCAACGCTCAAGGAAGGATTAGTCACTCCTTACCCAAATGATATCATTTCCTTTCCCCAAGCCTATATTACAAACCCATAACAAGCCCTACATGATCCTATACAGAGGGTTCTCACATTAGTGGATACTCACATGACTGCCAAGCTTATGGTACAGTTAAATGCATTGAACATCTTTCTGAGGGTGAGTGTACTTCTCTAGACGTCCCAAAGTTCAAAATACTGAAATACATGTGAGGAAATGGACTTTCTTTTAGTGAGGGTATATAAAACATGAGGATACGTATAGGTCGAAACCTTGTCTTGAAGCAAATGTCGATACTCAGGTATGTCTGAGGTAGCATCTGAAGCTATAAGAATTACTCTGGAGTCAGTCTCGGTTAGATATGAAGCAAATAATGGGAGCCATTCAGCACAATACTAATTGTTTGGTACCAACTGAAGTCAAGACGTGATTATGTCTTTTTCATATTTCCAAAAAACAAAAAAAATATCATAAAAAAAATATATATCAAAAACCTTGCAAAATATATTGCATCATTTTTCAAACTCTAATCACTCTCTTTTACCAAAAAAAAATATTTTACAAACTCAAATTCCTTTTTTTTTCTTCCACAGAGTCTCGGGTAAATAACCTAGAATTTGATTTCTATTCGCCGAAAGCAAACATGAACTACGTTATGACCTGATTCCCTCGGCGGATATGTAGGCGGCCACATCGGCTTCGGTCCCATTTTGGAAAACTTCACAATCCCTTTTTGCTTACATGAACTACGTTATGACCTGATTTCCTCAGCGAGATACGTAGGAGGCCACATTGGCTTCGGTCCCATTTTGGAAAACTTCACAATCCCTTTTTGGTTGTAGCGAACTACGTTATGACCTAATTTCCCTTGTCGGAATACGTAGGCGGCCTATATCGGCTTTGGTCACACCATTGAAAATTTTCTTCCCTCATCTTGCACACAACGCAATAGGCCCACATGATCACCTTAATAGGACAAGCAAGCTGCCCACACAAACTTAATTTTGTCCAATTGAAAATTCAACATCCTTATATATACCAGAAATTGGGGCAAATTTTAAGGGTTCACTGTAAGAATACGCCAATTGACCGGGAAAAATGCCAGACAACTAAGTTTTCAATCCAAATTGATCTGAGCTTGCAAACGTCAAGGGCAAAAGCTACAAAGTCAATGCGAATCAATCGCCCCTGCCCCCCACCCCCACCCCCACCCCAAACTCACGAATTTCCTTAAGTGTAAGTCTTCAGGTTGACAAAGGCAGGGAAGCCGCAACATGTGTGTTTAATTTGACAAAGAACTCTAGCATCGCAGTTTAGGCCCCACAAGGATCACGTTCCTATTGGGCGTCTGTACAAAAACATCATCTTGACTTACAGGGTCCCAGCTGCTATGTCCGTACAAGGACGGTATTTCGACTCACAGGGTCATATTCTCATCCTTATCCATTCCTTTTACATCGCTTATGTCCGCGTATTAACTTTTAATCTATATTGATGACATAACAATTTAACCTTAGGGTCATACTTCATCACGTCTAAGCAACGACGTCATTTCATTTCGTCTATGCAGCGACGACATCTACGTCACGTCTAAGCAACGATGTCATTACACTTCGTCTATGCAACGACGACATCTGCATCACGTCTAAGCAACGACGTCATTTTACATTTCGTCTATGCAACGACGACATCTGCATCACGTCTAAGCAACGACGTCATTTTACATTTCGTCTATGCAACGACGACATATGCATCACGTCTAAGCAACGACGTCATTACATTTCGTCTATGCAACGACGTCATTACATTTCGTCTATGCAACCACGACATCTGCATCACGTCTAAGCAATGACGTCATTTTACATTTCGTCTGAGCAACGACGATATCTTTGCATCACATCAATACAGCGACGTCATTTCAGGCGCCCACCTCCTAATGCAGGTATTTTAATTTCAGTCATGCGCCCACCTCCTAATGCATGTATTTTAATTTCAGTCATGCGCCCACCTCCTAATGCAGGTATTTTAATTTCAGTCATGCGCCCACCTCCTAATGCGGGTATTTTAATTTCAGTCAGGCGCCCACCTTTCAATGCGTGTATTTTAATTTCAGTAAGGTGTCCACCTTCTAATGCGGGTATTTTAATTTCAGTCATGCGCCCACTTTCTAATGCGGGTATTTTAATTTCAGTCAGGTGCTCACCTCCTAATTCGGGTATTTTAATTTCAATCAGGCGCCCACATTCCAATTCGGGCATTTTAATTTCAATCAGGCGCCCACCTTCCAATGCGGGTATATTAATTTCAGTCAGGCGCCCACCTTTCAATGCGGGTATATTAATTTCAGTCAGGCGCCCACCTCCTAATGTGGGTATTTTAATTTCAGTCAGGCGCCCACCTTCTAATGCGGGTATTTTAATTTCAGTCAGGCGCCCACCTCCTAATGCGGGTATTTTAATGTCAGTCAGGCGCCCACCTCCTAATGCGTGTATTTTAATTTCAGTCAGGTGCCCACCTCCTAATGCGGGTATTTTAATTTCAGTCAGGCGCCCACCTTCTAATGCGGGTATTTTAATTTCAGTCAGGCGCCCATCTTCCAATGCGGGTATTTTAATTTCAGTCAGGCGCCCATCTTCCAATGCGGGTATTTTAATTTCAGTCAGGCGCCCATCTTCTAATGCTGGTATTTTAATTTTAGTCAGGCATCATTTCAGTCTGGCGCCCACCTCCTAATGCGGGTATTTTAATTCAGTCCGGCGCCCACCTCTTAATGCGGGTATTTTAATTCAGTCAGACGCCCACCTCCTAATGCGGGTATTTTAATTTCAGTCAGGCGCCCCCTCCTAATGCGAGTATTTTAATTTCAGTCAGGCGCCCACCTCCTAATGCGGGTATTTTAATTTAAAACATGCGCCCACCTTCTAATGCGGGTATTTTAATTTCATTCAAGCGCCCACCTCCTAATGCGGATATTTTAATTTCATTTGGGCGCCCACCTTCCAATGTGGGTATTTTAATTTCAGTCAGACGCCCACCTCCTAATGCGGGTATTTTAATTTCAGTCAGGTGCCCACCTCCTAATGCGGGTATTTTAATTTCAGTCAGGCGCCCACCTTCTAATGCGGGTATTTTAATTTCAGTCAGGCGCCCACCTCTTAATGCAAGTATTTTAATTTCAGTTTGGCGCCCACCTCTTAATGCGGATATTTTAATCTCAGTCAGGCCTCCACCTCCTAATGCGGGTATTTTAATTTCAGTCTGACACCCACCTCCTAATGCGGGTATTTTAATTTTAGTCAGGCGCCCACCTTTTAAATTTTAGTCAGGCGCCCACCTCCTAATGCTGGTATTTTATTTTCAATTAGGCATCCACCTTCTAATGCAGGTATTTTATTTTCAATCACGCCTATGCAACGGCGCCATCAACATAACGTCTAAGCAACAACGTCATCTCATTATGCCTATGCAACGGCGTCATCTGCATTGGGTAAGTACTTCGAACTTCGTTCCGCCCTTCCCCCTGCATTTCGCCACATCTGCAACCAGTGTCATCATAACTCGACACTGGGGCAATGTTTCTTGAATCTGCACCATCTTTTACAACTTTTCTCCCCTTCGGGATTCTATTTCTTCCCACGCATCTGTAACCTTCCCTCGAGTCCCGATAGCTAGGACAAAATTGGCTACTTAGTCAACTTCTTTGATCGAAAACTCTTTCATCGTCTCCGGCCAAAGAGGGGCATCTGTTGACACCCAATTTTGTCCCATGTTTCTGATTTTATTTACAATTTTAAATATTTTTGACACCTCAAAATAATTTTAATATATAGGCATATACATATATATATATATATTATTCTCAATATCATTATTTATCATCATTATTATTATTATTTGCATTTTTTTATTGTCATTTGCATTTTAATATCATAATCATATTTTTTATCCTAATATTATATGTTATTTTTATTTTTCGCAAAACAACATCGCATTTTATTTTTTATTTTAGCACCAAGCATTTCGCAAATATTATATTTTTATCATATTGTCATCTTTACAATTTATAATTTTTGCAAAGCTTTTTTTTATATATATAATAAAACCCCTTTTTATATTTTAAATCCATAACCCATTTCAACCCTTTTTATATCTTAACCCAAACCCATTTCTCCCAAAACAAAACCCCATTTCGGACCCCACACTCAGGGCCAACTGGCCAATCCCCCCAAGCCCAAACTGAAACAACCCAACTCCCCCTTTCTTATATTCTTCCCTATTAACCCTAAACAAAAAAGGATCCCTAAAGAACAAAAAAACACTCCTCTCTTTCCCTCTCAACCAAACACACCCTTTCGGCCGACAGCCCCCATAACCCACACCCTCGAAACCCGCCGATCACCGCCACCCTACACCACCTATGCCGCACCCATCACTTCACCCATACCTACACCCCCAAAACCCGCAATTTCAACCCCTAAAATCCGCAACCTTTTGCCCCTTCATTTTCGATTTCAAACTCAGTTTTAGGGGGGATTTAGAGCTCCGAATCCATCTATATAAACCCCCCCCCTTTGTTCACGGTTTAAGGGTCGGAGTTTTTGGTCGATTTTGGTGAAATTTTGAGGTCCGAAAATCGAGCATTAAGTTTTGAAACCCAAAATCTTCTTAAGGGTATTTGTTCTTCTTTGCATGTGTTCTTCATCTTGAAGATTCCGAAATATAATTCGAAAAATCTGCTTTTGTTTATGTTCTTCACTATTTTTGAGTTTTTCGATTTGGTTCACTGTTCGGGTCGGGTCAACCCAATTTGGTTAAGATTTCCAGATTTATATGCTTGATATTTTGTTGTTGGTTATCTGAAATTTGAAAAGAAATCGATTCGGGTAGGGTCACCGATCCGGGTCGGGTCAACCCGGTTTGAGTACATTTCCAGATTTATATTTTGATATTTTATTGTTGGTTATCTGAAATTTGGAAAGAAATCGATTCGGGTAGGAACTCCTGATTCGGATCGGGTCACCGATCCGAGTCGGAACCCTGGTTTGGGTAAATTTTCCAGATTTTGTGTTTTTATATCTTGTTGTTGGTTATCTGAAAATTTGAAAAAAAAATTGATTTCGGGTCACCACTGTTCCGGGTTGCATTTCTCGGGTCGGGTCAAATTTCAGAATTCGGGTCGGGTTTTCAGGAGCATTTCAAGTCCTGTTTCGGTTCAAAAATTTCAGAATTCGGGTCAGACTTTTAATTGCAGACTGTTGGTTTATTTTGGCATTTGAACATCCGTTACACAACTATCTTGCTATTTTACTAATTTGGACAAATACTGCATTTAGGCCAATGAAATTAAATTTGAGGCCATGTCACATCTAAAATTGGTTCTCGGTTTTTGTCTTTACTGTTTTACTAATTTGAACGGATGCTACAGTTAGGCTAATGAAATTGAATTTGAGGTCGTGCTCCTTCAGAAAATGCTCTTCTGTTTCAGTTTGCTGTTTTTGACATTTAAACATCCGTACACGGATATCTTACTGTTTTACAGATTTGAACAAATACTGCACTCTGGCAAATGAAATTAAATTTGAGGTCGTGTCCTTTCGAAAATTGTTTTCTCAGTTTCTGTTTTCTTTACTATTTTACTAATTTGAATAAATGATGCACTATGGCCGATGAAAAACTATCCGTCGATTTTTCAGGCCTCCATAGTTGGAAAGATGGAAAATAAAACTTCTGGGCAAGGATGAAACTTAAATATTTTTCCATCCGAGAGACCAACATGTTCGGTAGGCAAGGCAACTAAAATGACAAATGAGTCATATGTTCGCAACCATGACGTGATTGGAATGATCTTTTCAAAATTTAAGTCTGAGCCCTCCGTAATAAAAACATTTACTGTTTTGGATACGGATCTAAAGTTATTTATATTCAACTGTTTCTAACCGTTTGTTCTTGAAAGCTTGCAAGCCATATTTATGAAAGTTAAAGAAGACAAGATACCTCTCGGAGATGATTTATTTTATTGTTATTTTTACTTTTTAATTCAGCTTTATTTCATTTTGTATTGTAATATTATTGTACTCGTGAAATTATTGAAATGTTTAGAATAGGTAGACTTAAAATTAATTAATAGGGTAGTCTAAAATTAGAAACTCATCGCTAGTTTATTTATTTTTAGGCTCGGTTAATTTTAAAATCGGAAATGCTAGTTTATCTATTTTTAGGCCCGGCGCCCATAAAAATCACCTTTCATATATTTTTATCAATTTTTATACAAATGCATACTTTTTTTTCAACTTTACATGTATTTTAATGCCATATAAATGCATACTTGTACAAAATGCATCATTTTATTAACTATTTGCAACATTATTTTTATACTTGTAAAAACATGCATTTTTCTTAGCTTAATAATTAACCTGAGTTTGACCGGATAACCGCAAGTTAGCGGATCTTAAAGGATGCCTAATCCCTTCCCTTTAGGATAATAAAGAACCCTTACCTAGAATCTCATTAGTTTCGCATACCATAAAATTGGAGGTATTTTGCAGCTTTTAGTTAGCATTTAGGTTCATTAATTCACCTTAGAATAATTAGGTGGCGACTCCTCAAAGCAAGCATTTTTTTATCTAATCCAGAGCGAATCGACCCATCACGTCGCGAGCCGCGGGTTAAAAATGGGCGCGACACCGCCAGCACGTCTCTCGTCTCCACCAACTCATTTTCCACTGATTTGGAGCCTCAAAATTCTGGTTCAGAGGGCAATAATATTCGTCACAATAATGGCCAAAAACGAGGTTCAAACCATAACAATAAAAGAAAAAATAATAGTGGAAATGGACGAGGCCGGGGAGGTGGACAAACTGTCGGCGGCAGTGGCCAACCCGGGCAGTGGCAGTAACCAGTGGGGCATTGGCAGAAATCAGTGGGGGCAGTACCCACCGTGGGCATGGGCCCCACTGTGGGCTGCCCCGCCATGTCCATGTCCGACTTCTTCGTGGGCCAGGCCTCCTCCTTCTTTAAATCGCCAATCCGATATTTTAGGGACTCGTCCACAGCATGCGTTTGCGACTCAGGCACCATCTTCGGTTGGCTGTGCACCCACGGACATTTCCAACAATTATGGGATATTTTATACGTGCATTGAACTTGTATAGTGGAGATAGTGTGGATGATATCATATGCTCTTTTTGTGCATATCTTTGTATGATTTGGTTGTGCATATTCGATTATGTCATTTTTGTGTCTTATTATTATTACAGTTAGAAATTTCAAATTGTACATGTTTGAAAGTAAGTATTTTCGATAAACTCTCGGCACTATCTTGCTGGGGACGGTCGATAATACTTACTACTCCCTCTGTATCGATTTACTTTCCTTTTTAGTCAGTTCCAAACAGAATAACACATTTCTTTATTTGACTATAATTTAACATTAAACTTTACCTTTTATGAATAACGAGATGATTAATAACCATACAAATATCTTTGACTTATTTTACACCACAAGATTCAAAAGTCTTCATTTGTTTCCTAAACTTCGTCCCGAGTCAAATCACATCATATAAATTGAGACAGAGGGAGTACTATGTCACATCCCAAACCCTAAAGAATCTTCAAGTAAACCTCTTCTCTTTCAAGCTCAAGTTGGAAGAATAACTCCAAGGAAATCTACTACCACAATCTACCCTTGAAGAGCCTGAATTAGGTAAGAATTCTTCTATTCTTAATGTGTTTGAGCTTATTGGAGTCTTATCTAAGCTATGGAAGTAAGTACTTATGAAGAAATGTCCTGAAAATCGGTTCTAGGTTGTTGGACTGTTATGAGATCATTTTTATTGTGTGTTGTGGCTGAAATCAATAGGTATAACCAGATTATGTTGTGGTTGTCATTATTGAAGTGTATTCAATAGGTTGTATGGATGAAAAAGCGCAAATTAGCACTTGATTTTTGTGTGAGATGGTGTGGACTATTTTGGTGATGTATTGTGATGGATATAAGGTTGGATATTGATGTAATATGTTTGTTGACATTTTGGACATGTTGATCTTGTTGTTTGATTTGAGAGAAGTTAAATTAATAAGAGGAGGTGCTGTACAAATTTTTGTAGACGAGCTCGTCACTCATTTGTGTTGAATTCTGGCTTCCATAAGCTTAACAATGGTCCCTTATCATTTGTTGTAGATTGAAGTACTAATGGGATAAACCGACAATAAGATGAAGTACTAACATAAAGGTATGTTAAGGCTATCCTTTCCTTCTTTTGGCATGACCCGTATGTAAACAAACGTAAACGAATGTCCGTCCAAAGTGACTCTACTCTTGAAAGCTATAGATATTGTGCTCTTTACCTCTCAACGGGAATTGTTTTGCATCTCATTCTCTACTCTTACATTTACACCCTATTCTCTACTCTTACATTTACTCCATTCTCTACTTTCACCTATTATTGTTTTTTTGTTTAAACTCTAATGGTCAGATTCTTATAATTATATTTTATTTCTAGAATATTATGCATATTTTTTATTAATAGCTAAAGTTTAGTTTCTCAAAATATATGAAATCTTATCTTTGGAGTACGAGTTTTAAGAGATTATTGATAATATTTGTTTGAATTGTTCTATCTAATAATCTTTTATTCCTTTTCTTCATTTAATAACGTGTGAATTAGTTAATTTCTAGATTTGTTTACTTGATCATTTTGTGTTTGAACTGTTATTACTATGCACATTATGAATATAATTGTTTTTTTTACTAATTTTATTTCTTTCTTTAAACCACTGTTTCACTTCAGGTTACAATTTGAACGGTACAATGTATTTTTGTTAATCATAAGTTAAATATAAACGCTACCCCCCTAACAAATAGTTAGTGGAGAAGTAAAAAGGATTATGAGGTCTAATCCTAATTTTTTTAAAATTAAGCCGACTTGTCCCCGAAAGTAACACTAACCATGTATTTCTCAACAGGGTATGTGTATTAAAGTATCTATGTGTTTATGTATTTATATTCAAAGGACTCAAATCTTTTACTTGTTTTTAACTAACTACTATTATTTTACTTTTAAACCGACCTCCAATCAAATTGTTGCTAAGGTTGAAGACTCATGATTTATAATGTCGTACCTTATAAAGCAACAAACATTTCAAGTATTTTAAAATCCTTGTATGCCTTGTCCAAAATCTCGAATACGTTTTAGAGTTCTTAAGTTAAATTATCTTATTATCCTGTCTTTTAATTGTATTTGTTTTGGAGTAGTTTAGAGTTTTGGTATCCCGAGAATGTAGTAATTCCTTTCACGTTGTAATAAGATAGTAAATTCTTTCTATAGTTGTAACTATTTGTTAGTGTAATATTTTTTCCTTGAGTGACAAGTATCATATTCTTTTCTGTTATGTTATTTCCTGTATTACCGCCTTCAATTAATTCATTTAGTTAATTTACTTTCTTTTGAGCACGTTAGTTAAAAAGGAATGTAACTTAGTAGTAAATATAATTAAAAACAGTAGCATAACTTTCATGAATTAAATCACTTTGGATTTATTTGATTATAACTAACAAAGAGTTGCATGCTTAAGTGTTTATTTGATTAACAAAGGATTTTGCATGACTAACACTTATTTTTTTCTAACTAATAATGAATAGTTTCGTATGTTTAACCACCCAATAATTAATAAAAAAATTCTTTGCTTTTATTATCTAATCCCACATAATTCTAAATTCGGTCGGGACCCATATTTGTGGACCTCGAAAGGTTCTTAACACCTTCCTTTTGAGGTAATTTGAACCCTTACCCGATCTTTAGTTATGCAGACTAGTTTAAATAGAGTTATTTGCAATTAGTAGTAGTAAATAGTGCCCTAACGCACCTTAACTCGTTAGGTGACGACTTTATCTCTGTTAAATCCTAAAAGAGTTGTCACACGTCTTGGCCCGTCTTTCATGAGGAAAATGGGGTGCGACACATGTTATGGGTATGACGGGGCCCTTTCCTGACCTTATGATATGATATGCGAAAAGCGATATGCTTTACACGTCCGCTTCCAGGAAGTCACGCCCACGCGTCTGATGATGGTGATGTACTCTTAGAGGCTTGTAGACACGAGTCTTGTGTATAAATATTATGTATGGCCTTGTCGGCATATGTTTGATGTACAGTCTATAAAGGTGTCCTTGTCGGCCCGTATCTATGTATATTCATGTCAGGATGATATCATCAGCTATTTAATTGCTTTTATATGTCTTTTAGCCTATCATGGCAGCTTTGACGACCCGTTTGTGTACTAAAGAATAAGGTTAAGTCATGTATGTTGGCGCTCGGCAAGTAAGGCTCGAGTGCCGGTCGTGCCCCTCCAGTTTGAGGTGTAACAAGCTTGGTATCAAAGAAGGTGTGTCCTAGGGAGTCTACAGGATGTGTCTAGTTGAGTCTTTTTTATAGGTGTGTTGTGCACCACACATATAAATAGGAGGCTACGGGGCATTTAGAATGATGGTTATCTTCCTTCTTGATCTAGAATCATGCGATAGAGCTGAGTTGTAAGAGTTCTCTCTATAACCCTTATCGTGTTTATGATTAAAGCGATGCCTTCTTCTAGCAGGGAGATTTAGGTTAGGATGAGAGGGGATGAGATTAGTACACCCTCTATTGAGACAGATCCGTCAGAGGATATGAGTGAGTCGCCTTTCCAGGTATCTTCAACTCCAGTAGTACCAGAGGCTGAGAGAAGCTCCCATACCATCAATTCTACCACTGACTCCGTTGATGAGTATTCTATCAGAAGTGATCATAGAGAAGAATTTAAAAATAAAGCCTTTCAGGAATTTTACAATGAGCATGGATATACTCATAATTTCTCTTCACCACGATCTCCTCAACATAATGGTATTATTGAACGAAAGAATTGAACTTTGCAAGATATGGCAAGAACAATGATTGTGAAAAATGAACTCCCACATCACTTTTGGGCTAAGGTTGTAAGTACAGCCTGTCATATTTTAAATAGATGCCTAATTAAGCCAATTTTGAAGAAAATTCCATATGAACTATGAACGGGAAAGAAGCTAAATGTAAATTATTTTCATCCATTTGGGTGTAAGTGCTTTGTTCATAATAATGAAAAAGACAACCTTAGTAAGTTTGATCCACGAAGCGATGAAGGTATTTTTCTTGGTTACTCAACTAATAGTAGATCTTATAGAGTGTTTAATAAATGCACATTAACTGTTGAAGAATCTATTCATGTGATATTTGATGATACTAATCACTTAGTCGAGAAGTCAACTACCAACCACAACAATTACTCATATTGTTGAAGCAAACAAAGAAAAAATTGTCGATTGATGAACCTGCCAAGTCGACTAACCTAACAGTTGTACCAGTTCCAAATGAGTGGAGAAGTGAACCTGACTATCGAAAGAAATTCATTACAGGAGATATAAATAAAGGAATAAAGACAAGGACCCCAAATAAAAACAATGCAAATTTGGCTCTTATTTTACAACTGGAGCCAAAGAAAATTGATGACGCCCTAAAGGATGATCACTGGATCAAGGCTCTGAAAGAGGAATTAGATCCATTTGAAAAACATAAAGTATGGAGCTTAGTTTCTAAGCCTGAAAATACTTCCGTTGTTGGGACTAAATAGGTATTTAGAAACAATCTGAATGAAGCAGGAGAAGTAATAGAAAATAAGACACGACTAGTTGCTCAAGGTTACTCACAACAAGAGGGAGTCGACTATGATGAAACGTTTGCTCCAGTTTCCCGGTTAGAATCAATTCAAATGTTGCTTGCTTATGCTGCTTTTAAAGGTTTTAAACTTTTTCAAATAGATGTTAAAAGTGTTTTTTAAACAGTTTCGTTGATGAAGAAGTGTTGTTAAACAACCACTTGATTTTGAAAATTCAAAATTTCCTTATATGTGTTCAAACTATTCAAATCTCTATATGGCCTTAAGTAAACCCCAAAAGCTTGGTATGATAGGCTAAGTTCTTTCTTAGTTGAATACGATTTTTCAAGAGGTAAAATTGATTCAACTTCATTTATTAAAAGAACCTCTTCTAGAAACATCATTATTCAAATCTATGTTGATGATATTATATTTGAAAGTTCTAACTCATCTTTGTGCAAGGAATTTTCTAATCTTATGCAAAGTGAATTTGAAATGAGCATGATGAGAGAATTAATATTCTTTTTGGGATTACAAATTAATCAAACGAAGAAAGGAATATTCATATGTCAAAGTAAATACACCAAAGAGCTTACCAAAATTCAGGCTTGTGTCAATGACATTCCTAACAAAATGTCAGACACAATGAATGTTATGAAGAAATATGAAGTTAACACCTTAGCCTACTTTCTACGCCCCTTTTCCCAGCAACAATAGGAGCAAGCACAAGTGCGAGAATAGGAACATGAGCAGGATCAGGGTGTTGAGCAGGTGCATGAGAAGGATCACGATCAAGAGAAGGAGCCCTAGAATTTTATTTACTAATTGACTATTTGGTGTGTTTTGTGGATTTTTTGTGGACATAAGTCCAGCTACAATATTTAGTTGTGTTTTGCTTGGTGTTGAGATATCAGCACACTATATGTTATGATATCCTATGTTTTGTCTACTTTGTTTTTTTATTGATGTCAAAGGGGGAGAAAAGGAGTCAACTACTCCTACAGCCAATATTGTAGTCGACTACAACCACCAAAGGAAGCACCATAACAGGAAAGTTGACTACATCTTAAGTATTTATTGTCATCATCAAAAAGGGGGAGATTGTTAGTGTTAGGATTTTAATGATGACTTGTATTGATATGCGAAAAATACTCAAAGATGCACAACACATAAATGGATTCACTCAAGCCCATATAGCTGACTATACAGTCAGCCCAACAACTCAAAGAGCAGGTCCAGACGACCGACAATACCGCCAGTCTAACTGGTTGAGCACAAGCCTAGACGCGAGAACCAAATCAACAAGAAAAGAAGATATGCAGCACTGGAATATATATATATATATATGCAAATCTGCATATTTATGAAAGCAAGTACCAAAGATTCAATCAAAGGAAGAGGCAATTAGTGAAACAATACCAGCGAGCCAAAACAAAAGAAAGTTACACCAACATGTTTGGAAGACATTCAAATCAACCAGACAAGATCTACTCACGTAAGGAAAGCTAATCGTGGAATATCAGACCTCATTAAAAGCTCTAACCTTATTCTTGGAAATATGATCACTAATTCCTTTTCGAATGATCAATCTTGGGTTTCCATCTCTGCGTAAAGGAGTCCAACGACCACTTCTCGGAGTTATTTAAAGAAGACAAAAGACAAAGAAAAACATACTTTTGTCTCAACTTCTCAAGCTCTCTACTTTATTTTTAATATGCATTGTAATTCTGAGTGATTTATAGTGTATACAAAAAAATGAGAAGAGATATAGTATAGTTGATGAGACATTGTATCAAAATATTATAAGTGTTTAAGTGTAGACGTGGGAACTCTATTCAAACTATCATTGTACCAAACCCACTTTCAAAAGAGCTGTAGAGAACACATTTGCAACCTAAGGGGACTGAATTAGAATTCACATTGAGTTTGAACTTGTATAAAAATATCTGATGTCATTTACATTTAGCATTAAATTTATGCACTATATCTGTTAGCAGTCGACTAACTCTTCTAAGTAGTCGACTAGAAAAAGGAAAAATTACAATTCACCCCCTGCACTTTCATTATGGAGGATCATGTTCATTTATTCAAAAAGACATTTTTCTAAAAAAACTCTATAATACCATAATATTATATGTATATTGTGATGATATCATAGAGGACTGTTTCAGTCCTTCAATAAGACACCTCAGTTCTCCATGGTACCATCGTGGTATATAAATATACTGAGATGATCATAGAAAACTGCTTCAGTCTTTCTCTTAGTTCTCCATGATATCATCCTGATATATAAATATACTGCGATGATAGCACGGAGGAAGAGTTTTGGGGCAAGGTAAGTCAGGTAAATAGTTTTGGCCAGTTCGGTAAGAAGAGAATTAGTTTAGGAGGGGCATGGGTTTTTAGGGTATTCGGTGTTGTTTCCCCTTTTTTCTCCAAAACTCTCCTCATTATTTTCAAAAACAAAATCTTATTTTTATAATAACTATTAAATTCTTCACTTGTAACATAGATATGCAATTTTTAAAAAGCTAATCATGATTTTATTCCAAACTTAACAATCTCAAGTAAAGTAATGAGAGTTAGGATGGAAGAGGTTTTTTTTATTGCCAACCCTGTTGTCCCTGTAGTAGATCGCCGATCGTGGGGGAAAGAGCAAACAACCACAGATGCCTCCCTCCAAGAAAGCCAAAGCTAAGAAAAACTCAACCCAGTTAACTCCGTCACCAGCCAAATTTCCAGGGTGTATTCGGGCGGTTCCTCCGTCATCCGTGGCGATCACCATCCATGCCAAGCCAGGGTCCAAACAAGCCACCATCACTGGTCCCCCCCTCATCCTTTTCTTCAATCTTTCTTGTTTTTTTTCTCTAAAATTGTCGATTTTCATTTGAATTATTTGATTTGCAGATATGAATGAGCATGCAGTTGGTGTCCAAATTGACGCGCCTGCTAAAGATGGTGAAGCTAATGCTGCTCTTCTCGAATATATGAGCTCCGTAAGTCCATCCAATATTCGTATACAGACATGTTGATCATTAATTAAAATAGAGTTTAAAGCTTCAGTCTTTTTTTCTTTTTTGGTGATTAATAATTTCAGGGATGTTCTTCGAACTAGTCCTTTATATCAAGAAAGTCGTGAAACTAAATTTTGGAAAGAAAGACTACCTAAAATGAAAACAAGCTAAAGTCTACCAGACCTTTAAGCTCAAAAAGCAAATACATATGCGAAATTTAATGAAGAAAGGACATATTCAAGGAAAAAATAAAAAACATATATATGTAGTTACGTACTATGTAGTTCAAGAATATATAACTCAAACAAGCATTATATAAACCAAGGAAATGAAATTTCTTCGACTAGGCCGGAGTGCTGCTTGATAAGAAGGTGCCACCAAAACTTAAAGACAAGTTCTACAAAGTGGTGGTTAGGCCGACTATGTTGTATGTGATGGAGTGTTGGCCAGTTAAGACCTCCCATGTTCGGAAGATGAAAGTTGCGGAAATGGAAATGTCATGATGGATGTGTGGACACACTAGGAAAGATAAGATTAGGAATAAAGATATTCGGGACAAGGTGGGAGTGACCTCGGTGGAGGACAAGATGCGGGAATCAAGGATGAGATAGTTTGTTCATGTGAAGAGGAGAGATACGGATGCCCCAGAGCGGAGGTGTGAGAGGTTGGCTATGGGTAGAGGAAGACCGAAGAAGTATTGGGGAGAGGTGATTAGACACGACATGGTGCAGTTCTAGCTTACCGAGGACATGATATGATATAGGAGGTTATGGATGACTCAGATTATGGTAGAAGACTAGTAGGGGTTCCGCTTATCCGTTTATACTAGTAGTAGCTGTATTGCTCTATAGTTTCTTGTCCTTTGACCTCTGCTATTATTTGTTATTTCTTGTACTTTGATTGTCTTATTTATCTATGGTAGTTACTGCTCCTTTTTTCCAGTCTGCTTATTCACTGTCGTTATTTTCATTTTCATATTGCTTTGAATTGTTTATCCTTATTTGACTTTTTCGTGTTTTCTCTTGAGCCGAGGGTCTTTCGGAAACAACATCCCTACCTTAGGGGTAAGGTCTGCTTACACTCTACCCTCCCCAGACCCCACATTGTGGGATTTCACGGGGTTTGTTGTTGTTGTTGTTAGGTAAATTGTTTATTGTTCTGCATTGCTCTCTTTCATTGGAACCAATGGGTGATGAGGTGCATGTTTTAGCTACTTTGTGCCTACACTGAAATTATGCTTAAGATAAGGTGAATTGCACATCTTGCATCTATCTTTAGGGCTTTAGCGCGTCTCAAGTGAGCCTTTGACAGCACTATGAAGAACCAAGCAACGTCTTTGAACCGGGAGGAGGGGAGGCTTGACCGGAAGGTTAGATTTTTTTAAGTCATGACTACGATGATGGCATGCCAATGGAGTCAGAACATAAACTGCACACCAGAGAAGTAATGCCGAAAAACTGGAGTCAGTGCTGGCTAGCTTTATCAAGATCCTGGTATACTTTTGGGGTAGTTACAGGGTTTGGAACGAGAAAGAGACAGAGAATGAAGAGGGTGATGGAATAACCTGTAAGACACAACTCCAGTGACAGTGACATAGTAATTTGCAAGCCCTTGAGAACTTCAAGATTTATGCGTTTCTTTAGAGAAGATTTTTGGGGTATTAGTTTTTGAATGGAATTTCACAGGGTGGAGGTTTCAAAAGAAAGATAAAAGGGTGAGGGTCGTATAACCAAAGACATTAGCTGCCGGCTGAAGGACATCTCTCGGGTAGCATTTCTAGCCAAGTTTCCGGTGAAGGAAAAGAAGAGGAAGAAAGTCAAAAGTAATTTTGTGTTGATGACCTAGGAAAAAATTCTGACATTGATGAAGTGGTAGCACTTATTTGGAAATCTTTACGTAATAATTATGTGGTAGCTTATATGTATTTTTTATTGTCGGATCAAGAATTTTATGGCGCTTTTGATTTTCTGAGATACTCAGTATTAATTGAGACACTTTTTGGTTACATAATATAGTTTTATAAATTTGCTGCAATAAAGGGTTTAGTACAATGACACTAGTGAAATTAACCCCTTCATTTTCTCGTAGGTGATTTTCATCTTGAGTTGGTTTGTCTTAAAAAGGAAGCTGAGAGAAAATGTCGGGAATAGTAATCTCGCCCTCGTTTTCTTTGTATATTGGAGAGTGAAAGTACTTGCATATTGAGGAAGTAAGGGTCCTAATTAACTTCTATCCTATCGCCCACTGGGCTTTGGTCTAGTGGCAAAAGCGCAACATGTGATGTTTGGGTTAATAAGTACACATCATGGGTTGAACCCTGCCAAAGTCTTAAGTGGAAAAGAGTAGAAGGGGGTCCATTATACACTGACTTTCGAACCTTGTGTCACTGATGCTTGGGGATTTCTCGGTTTTTTTGGGGGGGGGGGGGGGGGAATTAATTGCTACCGTACCATATATAGATCATGATAGGAGTGAAATGTCTTGGAAGGAAAAGACTGGAGTGTTTATTGAAAGAAAACCCTCAATAAAATTTCTGTGGAGTTCATTTTGATAAACTGATATTTTGATTTTATATCCTCTGAGAAAGTAGCCACAGGGAGTCTCTGGTGTCTGAGTAGCAATTTAGTAAGACAATTGCTTAGGGAATCCATTGTTATTTGTTTTTGTTTTCATCACTATTATTACTTCAAGTTTTTACATTTCCAAAATCATCTTTTCTGCTCTTATTTGTTCTTCCATTATTTGGGTACCAGCCTCCGCTAAACTGCTACAACTGCACAGTGTAAGCGTAAGGATAATAGAGGCCAAAAGGTGAAAAAGAAGAAAATGTAATTTCCTACTTTCTTTACCTGTTCGTTTGTTATTCCAATATAGACTTGGAAACCAATTACGGGGTCAGTCACTTGAACTTGGTTTTGGTTAAGATTGTAGCAGATGGATACTTCTCACTAGTGTTTAAGATGAAAATAAGCTCCAATTCCCTGGATACTTGTTACTTGTGTTTAACATGAAATACGCTACAACTCCTCGGGTAAAATTTCACTTCTTCATTTTGGACAGGTTGTTGGGGTCAGAAAAAGACAAGTTTCTATAGGTTCTGGGTCGAAATCCAGGGATAAGGTCATCATCGTGGAGGATGTTACTTTACAGAGTGTTTTTGATGCTCTAGACAAAGTTTTGAAAGATCAGTGACTGAAACTATTGACCCATGGTATCTTCATGTGGTTTTGGACAAGGCACTACTGATCAAAAGAAAAGAATTTGGGTTAACAAGTCACAACTCAAGATTCTTGTTAGCAACTGTAAACATCATCAGATTCCTAACTCTGATTGTGTATATAGTAGGTGCTGACTCTGCAAGTAGTAGAGAATTTCAATTGCTCTTGCTGGATTTAGCTTCTTGGTCATACCTTTCACATTAAAAAAGTTCATGTCATTTCTCACCGCTGAGGTAATTTGAAATGTTTTCTGTTTAACGCTAACAAGCTGATTAGTCATTTATGACTAGCTTTATGGTGGCAAAACAAAATATTTGTTTTCTAAGTTCTAGCTTTGCCTTGTCGAATTGATTATAGATCTTTTCTGAAGTGCCTAAACTGAAATTGTTGGATTTTTGAAATCTATGATGTGCTACAGATTTGTAGCACTTGGCATATGAGCAAATAACAAGTCTGAATGTTTGTGAATATGCTGCTAACCTTTCAAGTCCATATATACTTTGAAATAATGTTCATTGAAGTATCCTGTATTGACCAAAATCCTTTATAGAGGGGAAGAAGAAGCTACTATTAGGTTTCTTACACCGAAAAGGCCAAAATAATCTGAGGTTTTAGTACTTGTGAAAACAGGAGTCGAACACTCAATTATAGACACTATACAGGGATATTGCACTTTCTGTTCAATCATAGATAAGGGAAGTTGTACACTTTAAAAGCAGATGAAGATATATTTTGGAAGCTTAACATGGGCCAAATTGATGAAGCACCGACCTTGGTCAGAAAATCTCACCAAAACATTTATTTTGTAACGTTAAGTCTGAAGGAAATAATAAATGAACTAACAATAAAGACCCTCACAGGTTGATATCAAAAATTTTTTTTTTTTGTATTGCAGGATCACAAGAAGATTGACTAATCATAATGATATGAACTACTACTGCTAGACAAAATAATTGAAGACAAGATATGTAATATAGATTTAAAACTTTGATATTTGTTCACCAAAAAAAAATTAGGATATTTGAAAAAAAAAATGTACTAAAACCATTGGAAATTCTCTCTTCCATAATATTTCTTAGTACTTATAAATCTAATTTATGCGTTGACTAGCATTTTCCTTCTAGTATTCCTTCAGAAGTATGGGAATATTATATTTTCAAAGCATTGTAGAATTTTAAAAAAAAGTTCTTGTCAATTTTTAGTAAGCAAGTGAAAAAAGAAAGCAGAAAAAAGGGGGAAGAAAAACGGAAAGTTGATTTGTAAAGAAAACAAAAACTTGAGAGGAGTTGAACTATATCTATGGCACTTGGAAAGAAATAAGAACTACACTTCTCCATTATAATGGCACGAGTCCAACGTTCTGCCTTCACTGTCATAGGCTAATTTGTGGCCCCAAACCCAAAGTGTGAGAATGTTAAATTTTTCATTCAAAAGGGTAAAAAATACCCCTAATATATGAAAAATGACTCACAAATATTATTATTTTTTGCCTAAAAGTAACTCAACCTATTTTTTTGGATCAAAAGTACCCCTCAAACTAAAACAAATTTAATGACTTTTTCAATTTTAAAAAGCCACATGACTTGTTATGATTGGTCACGTATATTATTTAATTTAAAAATTAAATACACATGACTTTTTCCAACTTAGATTGAACATAAATTTACCATTCTGTTAAATATACACAATATACATGTGTATATTGTGTATATTAGTCTTGGATGGCTGCTCTCGGTTGTCCCCTTTGTACCGTGTAATTTATGGTAAATATTTAGTATCCTAGTTTAGGTAATGTTGTAATTTAATTAGTATTGTACACTTACCATAATAATTGTATTATCATAAATGTATATGTAGTATCCAAGTAGAATAAGGTTTTAGAAATAGGATTCTCCTATTATGGAAATATGTAACTTGTATAAATAGTCTTTCAATCAATGAAAATAATCAAGGGATTATTTCTTTCATGGTATCAGAAGTCTAGGTCTTAAAATCCTCTCCCCCTTTTCTTCCTCTTAGCCGTTGAACGACCAGTGCACAAAGCCGAGACCAATGTTTTTCCGCAACTTGTTCTCGGATTGGTTGATTCCGACGGTACCTCAACTTCCCAATTTTTTTCTCCCAAAATCCCTCAATCACATATTGTTCTATCAATATGTCTACATCCCGGAACACGTTTCATCCTGCCCTTACAGTTTCTAACATCAAGAATAACATCCCTCTTATTATTGAAATAGAAAACATCCAATATGCGACGTGGGCCGAACTATTCAAAATTCACGCACGATCGCATCAAGTCATCCATCACATAATCCCCGCAGCTCCTGAGGATACGGAGGTGCCAAAACGCGAGGATGATCCTAAGTTGTGGACGACTCTTGATGCTACCGTCCTTCAGTAGATATATTCCACAATTTCTACCGACCTTTTGCAAACAATTATTGAGTCTGACTTTACGGCACAGGCGACTTGGGATAGACTGCGTGATATATTCCAAGATAATCAAAATTCTAGAGTTGTTACCCTTGAGCAGGATTTCTCCCACGTCAATATAGAAGATTTCCCTAATGTTTCAGCTTATTGCAAAAGATTAAAGGAACTGGCGGACCAACTTTGCAATGTTGGCGCACCAGTTTCAAACGATCGTTTGGTCATCCAAATGGTTTTCGGCCTCTCCGAGGCCTATAGTGGTGTGGGAACACTTCTTCGGCAAAGTAATCCGCTTCCGCAATTTTATCAGGCTCGTTCTATGCTTATACTCGAAGAAGCATGCATGGCGAAACGAGCGACTATCGGTGCTAGTCCCGTAGTCATGATGATCGAGTCCACGGTGTATCCTACCGGTTCCAACAACTCGGGCCAAAACCGCAACAACGGTGGCAGCAAAAAGGGTGGAAATAAGAAAAATAATGAAAAGAACTGCGGGGGCAACAACGGCGGCAGCCGGCAGAATGGTGGTGGCGGTAGGGTCCTCACCGGTGGTCGGCCAGCAACAACAACCGGGGCCCATCAGGCCCTTATGCGATGGTAGTGGGCCCCACAAAGCAGCCGGCCGGCCAATTTTCCCCACAGCAGCAGTTTAGGCCCAGCTAGTTCTCGCCCAACTGGCAGTGGGCGGCCCAGCAGCAATCCAGGCCCAATTCGACCTGGTCCACATACAGTCAGCAGTCTGGGCCGAGGCCGCAAGCATGGGTGCTTGGGTCTCGGCCTCCGCAAGCCCATCACGCAGCGGCACCCACGTCTACCGACATCGAAGCCGCAATGCACACGCTTGGTTTAACTCCTCCTAAACCCAAATTGGTATATGGATACCGGTGCCACTACCCACATGACATCCGATTCAGGTACGCTCTCGTCTTATTCTAATTTGAGCAACCATCGCGACATAATTATTGGTAATGATAATTCTATTCCAATTCGTGGTTATGGTCATAAAAATGTCTCCCCCTCATCCACCTCTTATCTTGAAAACACCCTACACGCCCCCAAATTGATTAAAAACTTAGTCTTTGTCCGTAAATTCACTACTGACAATTCTGTTTCTATTGAATTTGATCCATTTGGTTTCTCTGTGAAGGATTTCAAGACGGGGAGTCATCTCATGAGGTGTGATAGTAGGGGTGATCTTTATCCTATCACACCCGATTTCGGTCCATCGAGTCAAGCCCTGCCATCCGCCTTTGCAGCCATTTCTCCTTCCTTATGGCATGCTCGTCTTGGTCATCCGGGGTCCTCTATTTTGTCATCATTAGATAAAAATAGTTTTATTTCATGTAAGGGTATGAGTAGTACTCCAAATTGTTAGTCTTGTTCTTTAGGAAAAATTGTTAAGTTGCCATTTGTAGATTCAAATTCTCATACTTCAATGTCATTTGATATTATTCATAGCGACTTATGGACGTCTCCTATTCTTAGTTCTGTGGGTCATCGGTATTATGTTCTTTTTTTGGATGATTATTCTAAGTTTTTATGGACGTTTCCGATAGCGAAAAAATCTCAAGTTTTTCCGTCTTCTTAAAATTTAGAGCATTCATTAGAACACAATTCGATCGAGAAATAAAAAATATTCAATGTGATAATGGCAAAGAATATGACAATGGGGTGTTTCGGAAATTCTGTGCTAATAATGGGATCAATTTTCATTTTCCTTGTCCTCATACGTCTTCACAAAATTGGAAAGCCGAACGCAAAATTCGTTCCATAAATAACATTGTCCGAACTTTATTAATTCATGCTTCCGTACCCCCGTCTTTTTGGCATCATGCTCTCCAAATGGCTACATATCTCCTTAACATAATTCCTTCCAAAGGTTTGACATATTCTTCCCCCCTTCAAATTTTATATAATAAAATTCCTTCATATTCACATCTTCGGGTTTTTTGGTGTTTGTGTTATCCGTTATTCCCGTCTACCACAATTAACAAACTTCAGGCCCGGTCTACTCCGCGTGTATTTTTGGGTTTTCCATCTAATCATCGTTGCTACAAATGCTTTGATTTATCCTCTAATAAAATCATCATTAATCGCCATGTCATTTTTTATGAATCCCAATTTCCATTTTCGAAAGGTAATACTCTCGTGCCTAGTTCGTATAATTTTTTGGATGATAGTATATCCCCGTATGTTATTCAGCATTTTTTGGACGTATACCACACCCAAAATTCTCCAATGGCCCATCGCTCACCGCCCCACCGGGTTCTGTCACCCTCGCCAGCCCCAGATCGCCATCGCCGATTCAATGATTGGGCTCCCACCACTCGAACGGTCCAGCCTCGCCGATTTACGAAGTTGGGCCAAGAGCCCATCGCCTGGCGACCCGCCCCAAGCCCAGTAAATTCCCAAAATCCGCCAAATTCTCCCTCGAGTCATAGACCGGTCACTCGTAGTCAATGGGGTGTTTTTAAACCAAAGAGACATTTTAATTTACTTTCTAATGTCCCTAAATCCCCCTTATCCCGTAATCCTATGTCTGCCTTAAATGACCCGAATTGGAAAATTGCTATGACCGATGAATATAATGCTCCTATTGATAATAAGACGTGGGAGTTGGTGCCACGTCCATCTGATATTAATATTATCAGGTCTATGTGGATTTTTGCTCATAAGGAGAATTCAGATGGTTTATTTTCTCGACATAAGGCGTGACTTGTGGATGATGGTAAGACTCAGCAGGTTGGTGTAGATTGTGGTGAGACGTTTAGTCCGGTGGTCAAGTCGTCTACCATTCGCACTGTGCTAAGCTTGGCTCTTTCGAAGACATGGCCTATTCATCAGTTAGATGTAAAGAATGCTTTCCTACATGGGGATCTCAAGGAAACAGTCTATATGCATCAGCCTTTGGGATTCAGGGATCCCAAACATCCTCATCATGTCTGTTTATTGAAGAAGTCTTTATATGGGCTTAAGCAGTCTCCCCAGGCCTGGTATACAAGGTTTGATACTATGTTTCGACTATTGGGTTCACTCACAGCAGGTCGGATAATTCTTTGTTCATCTACCGTCGTGGTTCATCCTTGGCCTACATTCTGTTATATGTGGACGATATTATCTTGACTGCCTCTTCCGATGCCTTACGCCAATCTATCATGACCATGCTCAGCCCTGAGTTTGCTATGAAAGACTTGGGACCTTGAGTTACTTTTTAGGGATTGTTGTCACTCGTCATTCCGATGGGTTGTTCTTATCTCAACGGAAGTATGCAGTTGAGATCATCGAGAGGGATGGGATGTCATCCTGTAAGTCCACTTCCACTCCAGTTGATACTAAGCCCAAGCTTAGTGCCGCGGCCGGTATACACTACGATGATCTGACCCGCTATCGCAGTCTTGTAGGGGGCCTTCAGTATCTTACCTTTACGAGGCCGGATATTACATATGTTGTCCAACAAGTGTGTTTGTTGATGCATGATCCCAGAATTGAGCACATGAATGCACTCAAACGCATCATTTGGTATATTCAGGGTACATTTAACTATGGTTTGCATTTATATCCTTTCTCGATGTCCACACTCGTCTTGTATACAGATGCTGATTGGGGTGGTTGTCCCGACACCAGACAGTCTATGTCTGGCTATTGTATGTTTTTTGGCAACAACTTGGTCTCCTGGTCTGCGAAGCGTCAGTCGACTATCCCGCTCGAGTGCCGAGGCTGAATATCGAGGGGTAGCTAATGTGGTCTCATAATCATGTTGGTTACGTAATTTGCTTTTGGAGCTTCATTGTCCCATTCAGAAGGCAACCTTGATTTATTGCGATAATATTAGTATCATCTACCTTTCTGGTAATCCGGTTCAGCACCAACGCACTAAACATATCGAGATGGACATTCACTTTGTCCGCGAAAAGGTTGCTCGTGGTCAGGTACGTGTCTGTCATGTCCCGTCAAGATATCAAATTGCAGTCATCTTTACAAAGGGTCTTCCCTCGATCCTTTTTGAAGATTTTAGGGACAGTCTTAGCGCTCGAAGACCGCCCGCTATGACTGCGGGGGTGTGTTAAATATACACAATATACATGTGTATGTTGTGTATATTAGTCTCGGATGGCTGCTCTCGGTTATCCCCTTTGTACCGTGTAATTTATGATAAATATTTAGTATCCTAGTTTAGGTAATGTTATAATATAATTAGTATTGTACACTTACCATAATAATTGTATTATCATAAATGTATAGGTAGTATCCAAGTAGAATAAAGTTTTAGGAATAAAATATGAATAAGATTCTCCTATTATAAAAATATATAACTTGTATAATAATCTTTCAATCAATAAAAATAAGAAGGGATTATTTCTTTCACATTCAACTAACACTAAGCAAGTGGCAGTCAACATTAAGACATGGTACTGGGTTTAATCTCTCAAGTTGTGTGAAGCTTAGATACTGCAAGGGAAGTGAATGCTCATCCACCAATAGGCTTTTAAAAATCTTCATGAGTATATGACTTGGACTTCATTCATAATTCTAATCATTTATTCATACTTTCGACAGTCAATATTGTTACAAACTAAAAGAAAATAAATAAAGCAAAAGGAATAACTATTAAGGAAGAACACACGAGAGAATGGGTGTATTTCACGGCTGTGATGGCCCAGAACAACGTTACCAAGAGACAAGGGCGTCTTTGGGCCCGTGCGAGCTGTGCTACCGCATAGGGCTCCCGAAAATGAAAAATTTTAGAGGCCCCTTTTTTTCACTTTTTATTAAGTAGTATTAGCCAGAATTTACTGTAAAGGCTCATAATTTGCAGGTCTTAGCCCAATCTAATTATTGAAATTGTATATTTACTTATATTAAGAGTCCACTTTTACGAATTAGAACAAGGCCCCCAAAATGTTTAAGGTGGCCCTGCCAAGAGACCAACAGAGCTACAGAAGCAATGTAAACTAAAATCTACAGTTATTGGTGGTGTAGAAAATTCTGAAAATAATATAATGGAGTAACTTTATGCGAGACAAATTTACTAAATAAAATAAATAGAGAAATCAATGAAGAAGAATTCAATGGAAAACATGGAATGAATAGGCAAGACATTTCAAGTAAATTTTCTTTAGGATAGTAATTTTCTCCACATTATGCAAGTAGTTAACGAGAAAGTTCATCCCCATGATACAGATGACTATTCTAAAAATCAAAGTTGCACTATTTGATTTCTCTAGCCCAAGAACTCAACCCAATAGAAAATAATATTTTGAAGGAAGACAACAAAAGAAGATGAAGAGAAGGCATAAGTATGAAGAGATCAGAGAATCTCGTTTTTCTTTTGGTTTTGCCAAAATGTCTTTTATAGGCAAAATTAATCAAGTCACCCAACGGTGCTTATTCTCAAATTAGAATTATAAGGAACTGTTGATTATGAATTGAACCAACACAACAATTGGTATCAACAGAGGCAACGGTACAATCAACTACAAACTAGTATTCAATCTCTTTTTATTTATTTAAATATTATTATTAAATAATACTTTATATATATATATATAAACAATTGGCCACATCGGAGATAGGCTAGTTCCTCAAAATAATTGCAGTGATCTGCTTGGGTAGGTTAAATATTTAAATTAAATAATATATGTGGCCAATCATAATAAGTCACAAAGTTTTTTAAAATTGAAAAAAAGTCATTAGGTTTAGGGTGTTAGTTTGAGGGATATTCTTGACTAAAAAATATAGGTTGGGGGCATTTTTAGACCAATAGATAAATATTTGTGAGCCATTTTCCATATGTTAAGGATATTTTTAGTCATTTTCCGATAAAATAATGTATGGTCCACGTATTACTAACTTAGTATTATGTTTTAAATAACATAATTATTTTGTGTCTCAAGCTTTGATCCAGTAATAAGAATGTGATGTCGGAGAGAAAGATGGGTCTTTTATCCGTCGAGTTCTACACCATGTGCCATTGGCCTATCAAAATTTCTCGTCTGTCAAAAAAAGTAGCTGATATAATTACTTATTTGATAAGTACTTATTTAGTTACTTTCTCTGTTCCAAAATAATTGTCCTACTTTTTTTATTAGTTTGTTTCAAAAAGATTGATATATTTTTATATTTAGAAATAATTTAACTTTATAAGATGATTTACAGTCACACAAATATCTAAGACTTAATTTGGATTACACATTTCAAAAGTCTTCCTTTATTTCTTAAACGTTGTGTCAAATCAAACTAAGAGAAATATTTTGGGACAGAGGGAGTATAATTTTGTGAATGCTCTCCATGAATGAGTTGGTTAAGCACTAGACAGACAAGCTTCTGATGAGAAGGATTACAAGTCTTATTAACTGTGAGAATCTAGGACTGACTAGTCATGTAATTATATTTTCATGTAAATTTCTGTTTACTAGTGACAAATTTCAAAACCACTATAGTATTTTCCTTCCTTATTGCATTTCATGTTTATGAGATTTTTGTATTTCATCATTATGGTAGGAATACACTAAATCCCGTTGCAGATTTTTCGTCCGACAATAAAAGAAACTTTAAAATAGATACAAGGTATGTAACCAATTAAGTACAATGCATATGCAAGTTGCAACTAATTTCATGTGCAACGAAAGAAATCGCATAAAATATATACTTTTAGAAGGAAGAACAATCTTTAGAATGGATGCAATGCATATATATGTCACTGATTTATATTTAATGATTAAAATCAGATATAATTTTATTTGTAGGGCTTTTGAAATGGATCATATATTTATGATTATACCTTATGTCGTTCCCCTATCTTAATCGAAATCGCTTTGTTTCTCAAAAGAACAAGTTAGCAGCTAACAACAGTATGATTATTTCAAATCAAATTCAATGATGATTATATTGAAAGTATATTTATGTCCTAGAGACAATCTGTATTAGGACAAATGTATTTTATACACATTCGTATTATTATTAATGGAGATTAATATTGGCATTTGCAAATTATTGAATTATTAATTGATTGTTTGTAATATTCTATAATATGCATCCCTGGAGGTTACGCTGTTATTAATAGTGTGAGATATTAATATTATAACGTAACTCTTAAAATAGTCTCGACTAATGATCATCGAGAATGGGATATCGATGATATGTGATAAGTCGACATGTGGTCTGCATCACTCACATCCTTGGAGGATGTAGTATGACTCACCTGCTACGAGTAATGGCTACTCGTGATGGACACATGGATACTTTGGAAGTATTGGTATACCCTGTTGATATACTGTTTGTTACACTTGTCTAAAGTATGATCAGCATGTGGGAGATAGAAGTCCTTAGACTTGAGGTCAATACGCGCCTTGTCTACAAAGTAATGTACTTTGATCCCGTCCTAAGCTCAAATGCCTTATAGGTTAAGACACGGCTTGTATTGGGTACATTACGATGTAGATTAAAGGTGGTAGTTGAGCCAAGATTAGGACTCATTCCTCGAATGTATATTCGAGAGAACACTCGGATTCTCAGTGATATTAGGTTGACTAAGTTATTGGCCAAACGCAATAGACGTATTGAGAATATGGTCTAGTTGTCAACTAATATAGATGAGATACAATGATTAAGTCATTTGGATAGACACTTGACAAATTCTAAGCTTGATCGGGTGTGTTGTGAATGAAAGGATTTTATCTTACCACATAAAGGTTAAGTTTACTGGATTCACATAAACGTACTTCACATATTGAGTTCGTCTTCCGGCGCCGTCTAGGAGTTCCACGTAGATAAAGATTCCAGATACTATAACTTGTAAGTATTATGCTTTATGTTACAGGTTTGATTGTTGTATAACCATACCAGAAAACTTGTTGGGGTAAGTAAGAAACAAATATTTTAAACTTCCGTTGTGCCTTACTTATGTGTTTTGAACCCAACAAATCCCTACAGTGGTATCAAAGCCCAGGCTGGTTCAATGGTTATATAACAATTGAATAAAGTAATAATATGGATTAAACATAAAATTGGATTAAAATGAGGTTTCTTGAAATCCTACATGTCTTGAACGAATGTTGACCTTTTGATATCACCCTAAATTATCTCCTACGCTAACTCGGGGAAGTCATTCTGCTCTAACTCGAACTAAGCCAAAAGTGCGTTGTCCGGCTCATTGCATGGTGCACGGCTAAGAATGAGTAAGAACGGATGATGGTCGATATGAGCATTATTGATAATGGTGGGTGATGATAAAGGACCTCTGAATTGATCCCTAAATTGGATTTAGGGGTTGAATGATTTTGAAAATCAACACAGAAACGTTTGTCAGGACATCGGCGCCGCGGCGCTTGCTAGGGTTTCAGGGAGGCGTCGCAGCTCCATGGTGGAGCGCCGCAACGCTAATGCTTCATTTCAAAACATGGACTAACTGGACAATAGGCGTCGCGGCTCCATGGTGGAGCGTCGCGGGGTTAATGCATTTGCAGAAGCAGAAATGTTTCTTCCTCTACAGCGCCGCGGCTCCATGGTGGAGCGCCGTGGCGCTAATGCAATTGCAAAAGCAGAAATGTTTCTGCCCTTACAGCGTCGCGGCTCCATGGTGGAGCGCCGCGGCGCTAATGCATTTTGCAGAAGCCCAAAGGCTTCTACCTTAGTGGCACCGCGGCCCTAAATATTAGCGTCGCGACCCCCCACATGTCCAGACTCTTTCATAGATGTGTTTTAATGTAAAGGTAAACGATAAACTTTTGTGGGTATTTACACCAAAGTGTTTGCTCACAAAGGCCAAATTTGCTTAGATACATAAACGCAGTCGTATAATGGGGTTGACTTGCTTAGACAAATCTTGGCGCCAAAGTGTCGGACTAATCTGAGGACGCAGGATTAAATGTAATATTTGATCAACCAAGAGTTGCAAATAAGTTTTGCAATTGGTTTATAACCTACCAAGATGTGTTATTGAAGTTATCAGCCAAAGCAAACGCGGAGATAGCATAGGCTTGGATCTTGGCCCATTATGACCTCAATTAAAATAGGTATGTATTCTACCATGGGGTAGTAGAAGTATGTTAACATAGTGGGAGCTAATTAAACAAAAGGCCATGTTAATTAGCCTAAACGAATGTGTATAATAGGAAACAAATTTTGAGTTTGATTTCCAGTCTATCAAATTCTTCAGATTATTAAAGATGTCGAGCTTATCATTGAAAATGTTGATTGAGATGAACAAACTTACTGGACCAAACTACCTTGACTGGCTAAGGAATTCGCGAATAGTACTGAGACAAGAGAAAATAGAATACGTGTTGGACACGGTGTTCCCAACAGTCCCTGCGACAGACTCTGCTGAATATGCCTATTTTGATAAGGAAGCTTACCAAAAACACATAGATGATGCCACTTCAGCACAGTGCATGATGTTGTCTTCCATGTCTATAGAACTTCAGAGACAACATGAGAACATGGGGCCCAATGAGATGCTCGAACACTTGAAGAGTCTCTATGACTCACAATCCCAGACTATGGAATATGAGTTACTAATAGAACTCTTTAAGTGTAAGCTCAATGAAGGGGGACAGGTCTCGCAGCATGTGTTGAAGATGATAGGGCTGATAGAGAGGCTTGCTTCAATTGGAACGAAGGTTGAAAAGAATGTCGCTACCACCTTCATTCTGAACTCTCTCCCTCGTTCTTTTGAGAACTTCATAGTGAATTTCAATATGAATGGAAAGAAGGCGACTCTGCCGGAGCTGCACAACATGCTCAAGACCTTTGAGTCTTCTACTTTTAAAGGCAAAGATGTGCTCATGGTGAGCTCTTCTAGCCGACCTAAGCCAAAAGGCAAGGAATGGCAGAAGAAAAAGGGCAAAGAAATCGCTACGCCCTCAGATATGAAGCCTAAGGGAGGTGTGAAGAATAAGGTAAATCCGACTAAGGATGAATGCCTCAACTGCCACAAGAAGGGGCATTGGAAGAAGGACTGCACGGCACCATGAGGAGGAAAAGACTAGGTGCTCCTGCCTTTGGTGGACAAGGTATGTACGTCATTGAAATAAATATATCTATAAATAACTCTCATTCCTGAGTATTGGATACCGCTTGTGGCTCACACATTTGTACAAATGTACATGGGCTAACTGATAGCAGGAAGGTTGGACCAAGGGAGGTAGACCTACGCGTTGGAAATGGAGCACTAGTGGATGTTGAGCGCGTAGGGACTTATAGATTAAATTTACCTTCTGGCTATTGTTTAGTGTTAAATGATTGCTTCTATGTACCCTCGTTAACGAGGAATATCATTTCTATCCCAGTTTTGGACATGGAGGGTTTTTCCTTGTATATTTATAATGGCAGTCAAGTACTGTCTTTTGATAATATTATATATGGAACTACTCCTCTTGTGGATAGATTATATACACTAAACTGTAGTCGAGAGATATTCAATGTACAAAATAAATGAGTCAAGATAAGTAATAGAAACTCTACCTACCTATGGCACTGCAGACTTGGTCATATCAACGAATCAAGGATAGCAAGGTTGAGGAAGTTAGACTGCCTCGAACCATTTGACTTGGAGTCTTATGGTAACTGCGAATCTTGATTGAGAGGAAAGATGACCAATAAACCACTTTCTGGGAAAGGTGTGCGAGCCAAGGAGGTGCTTAAGTTGGGTCATTCTCGACTCAAGCTAAAGGAGGCTTCCCATACTCCATCACTTTTACTGACGACTTCACAAGGTATGGATATGTGTATCTTATGAGGCACAAATCCGAGGCTTTTGAGAAGTTCAAGAAGTACAAGTCGGAAGTAGAGAAGCAACTTACAACAAGTATCAAGAGCCCTCGATCGGATTGAGGAGGTGAATACTTGAGCAAGGATTTTCTAGATTACTTAAAGCTACATGGAGTCCAGTCAGAATGGACACCTCCTGAAACACCACAGATGAATGGTGTTGCCGAAAGGAGAAACCGAACCTTATTGGATAAGGTTCGATCCATGATGAGCTCCTCAGCTCTACCTACATACATTTGGGGACATGCTATACAAACCTCTATATATATTCTGAACAGGGTTCCTTCCAAGTCAGTAGAAAAGACACCCTATGAGATATGGTGTGGCAAGAAGCCAACTCTTAAACATATGAGACCCTGGGGTGCCCTGCATATGTTAAGAAGATGCTCACTGACAAGTTGAAATCTAAAAGTGAGAAATGTTACTTCGTGGGGTATCCAAAGGAAACTAAAGGATACTACTTCTATCTTCCTGGAGAACATAAAGTCATTGTTTTCAGAAACGCAACTTTCCTTGAAGAAGAATATGTCTACAAGGAACATAGTTGCACAGAGATAGAACTTGAAGAAATTCAAGAACCACAAGATAACACATAAGTTGAACCCTTGTTGAATGACCTAAACAAGGATTCAGTGGGAGTATCTAGTGAAGATTGGGTACTTAGAGTACGCCCTTCAGCCAGTGGGAGTGTTGTGAGAGATAGTGCAGAAATGCAAGACTCTCATACACAACCAATAGAATATGATACAATGGTTGTACATCATTCCATTCAGGAAATACATGAAAATGACATTCCTGAACACTCTCAAGGTGATGGATTGTCTAACACACAAAGACCTTCTCACAATCAGAATGCAACAAGCACTGAAACGCAGAATAATCAACTCCGTAGGACCACTAGGACTCATCGTCCGCCTGAAAGACTTAATCTCCTTGTTGAAACACACAATGAGATAGATATTTCTGATGACGATGAATTTACAACCTACTGCGAAGCTATGTTAGACATTGATTCGCAGAGATGGCAAAAAGCCATGAAATCTGAGATGGACTCGATGTACATAAATCAAGTTTGGAACTTGGTTGATTTGACAACAGGGGTTAGACCCATAAGATGAAAATGGGTCTTCAAGAAGAAGATTTATGCATATGGCAAAGTACACACTTATAAAGCAAGACTGGTGGCTAAAGGTTATAATCAACGGCCTGGGGTTGATTATGATGCATGTTGCTAAGATTAAGTCGATTCGTATTTTTCTTGCAATAGCTGCATATTATGACTATGACATTTGGCAGATGAACGTCAAAACTGTTTTCCTCAATGGTAATCTAGTTGAGGAGGTGTATATGAAACAATCTGAGGATTTTTCACTTGAATCCAAACCAAATGTTGTATGCAAGCTACAAAAGTCCATTTATGGGATTAAGCAAGCCTAGATGAGTTGGAACATTTACTTCGACAAGGCTATCAAGTCATTTGATTTCGTCAGAAGCAAAGAGGATCCATGTGTTTATAGTAAACGCAAGGATGGGAGTATTGCCTTCATTATCATATATGTAGATGACATATTAATAATGGGAGACAATATGACTCTCTTGCAGTCAGTCAAGGAGTGATTGTCCAGTACCTTCATGATGAAGGATTTAGGTGAAGCCTGCTACATTCTGGGGATTAGGATCTATAGAGATAGACCTAACAGATTGTTGGGGCTATCACAGTCAGTCTACATAGACAAAGTGCTTAGACGTTTTTCTATGGAAAATTCCAAGAAAGGCGGTCTACCTATGGGACAAGGCATCAAGTTATCTAAGAAGGATAATCCTTCTAATTCTATAGAACTTGAACGCATGAAAAGAATCTCATATACTTCGGCTATAGGATCGATCATGTATGTCATGACCTGTACTAGGCCAGATATGGCCTTTGCACTTAGTATGACTTGCAAATTCCATCAGAATCCTTGGGAAGAACACTGAAAGGTAGTCAAGAGTATTCTTAAGTATCTTAGACGAACTAAAGATTATTTCTTAGTCTATGGTGGGGAAGAAAAGATAGTTGCTACTGGGTACACTGATGCTAGCTTCCAGACGGATGTTGATGACTACAAATCTCAATATAGGTACACGTTCATTTTCAATGGTGGAGCAGTAAGTTGGAAAAGTTTCAAACAAGCTACAACTGTTGATTCGACAATAGAAGCTGAGTACATTGTTGGATCGGAAGCTGGTAAAGAAGTTGTTGTGATATCTGAGTTCTTGAATGAACTAGGGGTTGTTCCAAGTGTCACTTGTCCAATAACGGTTTATTGTGACAACACTAGTGCGATTGCGCAAGCTAAGCAACCAAGATCAACCAACAGAAACAAGCATGTACCAAGGAAGTACCACATACTCAGGGAGATGGTGGAGACTGAAGAGATTAGATTAGACTATGTTCCCACAGACGATAATCTAGCTGACCCATTCACTAAATCATTAAGCTTAGTCAAGCATAATGGTCATTTTGAGAATATGGGCATTAGATATGTTGGAGATTGGCTCTAGGCCAAGTGGGAGATTGAAAATATATTTATTTCCTAGAGATAATCTGTATTAGGACAAATGTACTTTATACACATTTGTATTATTATTAATGGAGATTAATATTTTGGCATTTGTAAATTATTGAATTATTAATTGATTATTTGTAATATTCTATAATATGCATCCCTGGAGGTTACGCTGTTATTAATAGTGTGAGATATTAATATTATAACGTAACTCTTAAAATAGCCTCGACTAATGATCATCGAGAATGGGATATCGATGATATGTGATAAGTCGATATGTGGTCTGCATCACATCCTTGGAGGATGTAGTATGTCTCACCTGATATGAGTAATGGCTACTCGTGATGGACACATGAATACTTTGGAAGTATTGGTATACCCTGCTGATATATTATTTGTTATACTTGTCTAAAGTATGATCAGCGTGTGGGAGATAGAAGTCCTTAGACTTGAGGTCAATACGCGCCTTGTCTACAAAGTAATGTACTTTGATCCCGTCCTAAGCTCAAATGCCTTATATGTTGAGATACGGCTTGTAATGAGTACATTACGATGTGGATTAAAGGTGGTAGTTGAGCCAAAATTAGGATTCATTCCTCGAATGTATATTCGAGAGAACACTCGGATTCTCAGTGATATTAGGTTGACTAAGTCGTTGGCCAAACGCAATAGACATATTTAGAATATGGTCTAGTTGTCAACTAATATAGATGAGATACAAAGATTAATCCATTTGGATAGACACTTGACAAATCCTAAGCTTGATCAGGTGTGTCGTGAATGAAAGGATTTTATCTTACCACATAAAGGTTAAGTTTACTGGATTCGCGTAAATGTACTTCACATATTGAGTTCGTCTTCCGGCGCTGTCTAGGAGTTCCGCGTAGACCTTAATTTGATTAATGTCGATATGAGAAGGCATGTAGGGTCACACTATGTCGATTGTCTTTTCGATCTAAGGATGTATTGAGAGAGTAATTAAATGTTCGATTTAGAATCGAGATATTTAAATGAATAATGATTATTTTAATTAAGTCAAAATTGGATTTTCAATTTAATTAAGAATGCGTAGAAAGTAAATCGAGACAGTGTAGGAGCACGTCGAGCGCCGCGGCGCCTCTGCATCGATTTTTGGGTCAGGCCCAAGGTCAAACCCTAATCCGGTTTAACCTAATTTTCACCTATAAATAGTGGCATTCTCTTCATTATTCAACACCAATTTTCAGATTATCATTCTAAGCCTTAGAGACTTAGAATTGAAATACTCTCTCAAACCTCTGCCGGATTTCCTTGCTTTCCGAAAGAGAAATACATTGAAGCTTGGAGCTTGCAATTGGAAGGGCAACCGCGTGTCAACCTTATAGTATATAAATATTTCAGATACTATAACCTGTAAGTATTATGCTTTATGTTACAGGTTTGATTGTTGTATAATCATACTAGGAAACTTGTTGGGGTAAGTAAGAAACAAAAATTTTAAACTTCCGCTGTGCCTTACTTATGTGTTTTGAACCCAACAAATCCCTACATATACATGTATGACTTGGTATGCTTGGACAAATGAGGTTTTGTGGTAGATTGATTGTCAGCATAAGTAAGGTTGGGCATAATACATCGAAAATCGAATTGAATCGAAAATTTCTATAATTTGATATTCAGTACGGTATTCGGGTTCGAGCACAATGTACGATATGAATACCGTTATTAACTGAATAAAGACCAATTATAAATTTATAAGATATATAACCCATATATCAACCATGATGCTTGTTACATGGGAAGCTTGCCATTGTGGATTTGAATGAGAAGTTAAACAGAGGAGAAAGAGGCATTGGAGTTATTTGTGCCAAAATCTGTCTAGTGATGGATAAATTTTGAAGCTTTATCTATGCGTCTGTCATAGTTGATATCTCACTATACATGGATAACAGATCAAGTAACTTAGCTTTAATCTTCTTGTGTGAAGCAGCAATTGCATAGTGACCTACAAAATTCTGCTATACATTTTCATTTATATGATTGTTTTATTGCTACAAAATTATTATTAATAGTTACTCTCTTGAATGGTAAATATCTAACCAGAATTTATCGAATTGAAGTTTGATTTATCAAATCAAACTGAACTTTAAAATTTCAGTATTTAATATCTACTTTCAATTACTGAATTATCAAATTACCGAATTCGAACTTTGAAAATACTGAACCGAGTACTGAATACCCAACCCTAGGCATAAGTGTATAAAATTAACCAGTCTACTATGATTAAATGGATTAGCATAACCAATAAATATTTATATAAAACTCAAATTGTTATTGATTTAGAGTGTTTTGTATGAAGGAAAATGTTTTCCTAGGAAAATTATTCTAGAAAATGATTTCCCCTTTCTTACTTATTTTCTTATGTTAGGTACTTAAACAAAAAAATATTATCTTAATTTTTTTATATATGATCTAGATAAATATTATGAGAGGTAGAGATGGTGTGGTGGTGGGTATGTGGACTATAGCAGTGAGCGTAAAGATGAGGTGTCTTGAAGGGTGGGAAGGGCACAATCAATGTGGAATGTCACTTGTGGAATTTGTTTTTTCTACTTTCACTAGGAAAGTTATTTTCCTAATTTTAAGGAACTTATTTTCCTAGCGAAAATATTTTTCAAAAAAATAGACCAATCGAATTAACATAGGATATTGGAAAAAAAATCAAAAAATATTTTGGGAAAAGAACATTGATGCCCACTAAACACAAAAATAATTACCCTTTCATGCCCCCTTACTTTCATACCCCCAAAATTATTTACCCGTAATATCCATTATAGCTTTTGTAGGTAATTATTATATTTTTTTATTTCTCTACTTCTTATCTTCTTTTCTTTCATTTATTATTAAATTTTTTCTCATTTTCTTTTTTCTCCTTTTCTGTTCATTTATTTTTTCATACAATATTTTATTTTCTTTTTCACCATAATCTAATTTCATATTTAATTCTAACTTCTTTCTTTTCATTTTTTCAATTTTCTTTTTTTTATTTCTTATTTCTTGTTCCTTTTTTAATTTCATTTGTTCTTTTTATTTTTTTTTTTATCTCCATAATCTAATTTCATTCACCTTTTTACTATTTTTATTTGTTTTTTTAATTTCAGGTGATTTTCATTTATCTTTTTCTCCTTTTCTAATTTCATTTTGTTCTAAATTATTTTTCTTTATTTTTTATTTTTTTCATAATCTAATTCTACAAACCTTTTGGCTCTTTTATCTTTTTCAATAAAATGGATAACTGATATATTATCTTTTTAATTTTTTATATCTCAAAAAATAATTTATTCTAGCATATAGTATATCAAATCAGTAGTAGTTGAAGTATACTGTTACAGTATATTATGATATTCACATGGTATATATCATATACTAAGAGGGTATCATACATGACTTGTGGTTCATTCCCTCAAGAAAAGCACCCAGTCCTAACCAACCTGATATATATTATTTACGGACAAAGTATCATAGATGACTGGTTCATTCCTTCAATAAAAACATAACTCAATCATCTATGATACCCACATGGTTTATATCATATACTGAAGTGGTATCATAGGAGATTGATTCACTCCTTTAAAAAAATACTAATCAGTCTTTTATGATACCCATATGGTATATCATATATTGAAAGGGTATCATAGAGGTTTGGTTCATTCCTTCAATAAAAACACAACTCAATCATCTATGATATTCACATGGTATATATCACATACTAATAAGATATCATGAATGAATGAAGCGCATGATATTTACCATCATGGTATAATGAAGGACTGATGAAGTCCTTGAATAAAACAGTCCCCAGTCATCCATGATACCGTACATAAAAATATATTGAGATGGTATCAGGCAGGACTGCTGCAGTCCTTCAATGAAACACTCTTCAACAGTCCTCCATGATACCATCATGGTATAAAAATATATTAAGATGATATATATCATGATGGTATCATGAAAGACTGCTGAAGTGCTTGAATAAAAGTCCCTAGTCCTCCATGATACAATCATGGTATAAAAATATACTAAGATGGTATCATGCATGACTGGTGCAGTCCTTCAATGGAACACTCTTCAACAGCCCTCCATGGTACCATCATGGTATAAAAATATATTGAGATGATATCATGCAGGACTGTTGCAGTCCTTCAATGAAACACTCTTCAACAGTCCTCCATGATACCATTATGGTATAAAAATATATTGAGATGGTATCATACAGTACTTCAAACACTCTTCAATAGTCCTCCATTATATTGTCATGTTATAAAAATATACTACAATGATATATATTATATACTATATACTGACAGGGTATCTAGAGGAATGGTCCATTCTTTCAAGAAAATTATAATTTTCTCCTGTACGATACATACATGGTATATATCATATACTGACAAGGTATCACGGATGAGTGTCCCACATGATATATCATATATTCACAAGATATCATTGAGGACTAATTTATTTCATAAAAAAAGAGATCAATCATCTATGATACCACATGTTATATATCATATACTGACATAGTATCATAGAGACTAGTTCATTTCTTAAAAATTTAAAAATATTTCTCAATTCTCTATAATACCCGCATGGTATATATTGTATACTGATAGGATATCATAGGTCCTAAAAATATTCATCAATGCTTTATGATATACACATGATATATATCATATACTGGTAGGGTTTCATAATAAACTGATTCAATTCTTAAAAAAGAAAACCACTAATCATTTATACTCACATGATATATATTATATACTGATAGAATATCATAAAGGACAAATTCATTCCTTCAAGAGAAAAAAAGTTATAAAAAGATATAACAAATTGAGTTTAAACTTAATTTTTATATCAATTTATGAAGTTAATTTTTACAAAAAATAAAGTCAAAATTAAATATGAGTTTTATTTTATTTTCAAAAAGAAAAAATTCATAAGAATATATTTTCTATTAATTTTAATTTTAATAAATAAATTAGTAACTTTAGCATTTATCTTAATTACTTTTTATTGTGGTCTAATTATTTAATTTTTATTTTATTATTTTTCTAAATTTTTATTTAAAAGAAAACAAAAATAATTTAAAAGACAAGATAAGAAAAAAGACAAAAAAAAAAGAATTCAATAACAATAAAGTAAGTAGAACATAATAAATGGAAGTCTAAATCATAAATAATAATTAATGCGGATTACAACAACTACCCAACGAATCTGGTCTGAATAGTACAAAAGTTTCTAAATATATAATTGGAATAAAGGTACAACCACAACCTAAATACAACTTCTGTTTAGAATGAGAATTAAACAGAAAAGTCTAGATGAACTCCATGAGATCCTTGAAGGCTAATTGAACATCGCTCATGTATCTATAACAACTCTACACTACGAAAAGGGTGTAGCAAGAGTAGTATCAGTACAAACACTATGTACTGGTAGGTATCATAGGCCGACAATAGTTAGCTAACATGTATAAAGTAAGAGACTAAAGAATAGACATACTCGCAATCAAGTACATTGCAACACAATCCAACAATAACCACTCAAGTACAGAAAGATCAATAGTCGAATCATAGCCTATGGTGAAGCACCTAAACCCAAGTCTGCCAAATTTCCCACGATTCCTCAAAATAATCACAAACACAAGTACAATCAACAAATCTGATCCATAGATGTAAAGTGAGATAATGAGAATGAATGCATGTGCAATGCAATGCCCTGGCCAAATGTAATCTCCGTACACACATGTCCCGGGCGGAATATCTCTACGTTCCGGCAGTCATGACCAATGGGAGACCCGCGAAGTCCATGTACCACTCTCCCGATCTCGGTAAGAGACCTCGGGCATCGGACACTCTCACGATCCCGGCAAAAGTCCTGGGGCATCGGACACTCTTACAATCCCGACAAAGACATCAGGCATTGGACACTAATCTCTCTTTTACGCTCTCTGGCATAGACCTCGGAGGCTACACTCTCTCACTTATCATCATTTCCAATCACAGTTCATAACAAATTATCATATGAATAAGAATGTATGTCATGCATGATATCAATTACACTTGTCATAAAGTACATTTCACAATTTCAAGCCATTTTCATTATCTTTCCAATTACGATGATAATTGAGATATCAAGAGGGAGATGAATGCAAACACAAGTCACAAAACATAGCAAATATGACGACAAGTCCACAACCAATCAACTATACCAAACCTAAGTAATCTAGCCCAACTTCATACCCAAAGACGTAACATGCCTTCTCTGAGAGTATCTAACTCTACATATGATTCGCTAATCGAAGTCTAACTAGAAGGTAAACTGTAACCTACCTGGATGTCGAATACGTGCCACGAACAGTCAAACATGAGTCAATTCCTTTCCGAGGAGCCTCCGAATATCCAAAGTCTAGTCATTATCGAAATCTAAGTTAGATTCAGAAACTAATCCTTCCCATATCACTATAAGCCACTACTCGAAAATCAACTAAAAAGAGAGGTGAAATTAGGCCCATAGGGTCAAAATAGGAATTTCAGATGTGGAATTAGGAAATTGACTTTATAGACACGGAATTCTATCCCCCAACATTAGGTTATTTAGACCATCAATTCCATCATTAGAAACAAAACTCCTAATTTGAAGTCGAACCCTAGTTTACTCATAATCACAACTTAGGCTAGATTAGAGATCTTGTTAGAAATTCATGCAATACCATCTCAATATAGGCAATTTTTGCCCATAAAACAAGATTACAGAGTCTAGAAACCAAATACCCATTTTTGAGATAAGAGTTCATCTTTCCTTTTAAACTAATCTATTTTCCACCATGAATTCCAAGACTAGAAAGTGGATAAACAATAAATGATAAAAAGAATCTTACCCCTAAGATGTGAAGACTTGAACTCTCTTGGAATTCTCCCCTAGTTTACTCTTAGCTCGAAGTTAGAAATGATGGAAGGAATTGTTTGAAATAGGGTATTTAATGCTACTGAATCAGTGACTCTCGCCCCTGCAGAACCCAGTCCGCGCCCGCGCACACGCCCCTGTGGAGAATTCACCTGCTGGGATGGACTTCACTTAAGTCCCCGATCCTCACTTCTGTGAGCCAAGCCTCGCTGAGGTGGACTCGCAGGGGCAAAAATGTCTCGCCGAGGCGGAAACATCAGAAACCAGAACATCTGTTTTTTCATAAGTTTCACCCGAAACCCCGACACCAACCCAAGGCCTCCCAGATGCAAACCAAGTATGCAGACACACATAAAAATGTGTTGTAAACTCACTCGTGGCCTCAGATTTCCCAACAGAGGTCCGGTTGACCAAGTCAACCCCCAAAACTCAAAATCAAAATTCCAAACAAGAACACAAAATACTCCCGAGCTCTTGGGAAACCGAACCGAATATCCCATCAAGTCATAATCGACCTTTCGGACCTCAGGGAATTGACAAAATTCTCAAAAAGGTTTGTTTACCCAAAAGTCAACTATTGGTCAAATGCTCTCACTTAAAGATTCTAATTCTTTCAATTTTTACTAAGATCGCCTGATAACTTAGAGAATTGGTCAACATGGGTGAAATAATCAAAACGCACATAACGATCAAATGGGTCGTTACATCATATACCAATTAAACAATCGTTCGTTCTTGAACGAAGAAAGAGAGTACGAAAGCTGACGGTGATTAAGGAATCCCTAATATAATAATACGGAAACTTCCACGGCACGAAGTACGTCAAATCCCTACTCGTCCACCTTAACGGTCAAAACTTCATCTAACTTAGCTTAGAGACCCAATTTTCATATTTCCAAATTTGAATTTCTCTCACCATTGATTCCCAAATATAAGAACTATTTTTGCTGGAATTATCTAATTCGATATAACCATCCCTCTGAACATGAACGATATGTCCCACAAACATTCATCGAAACAACACAAACCTTTAGATATAGACACAATCATAGCCCACTCTAAAATGGTAAAATATTCTGATTCTGCTAACCTTTCCTTCCCCTTCTACATCCGCCTTCGCACCACAATTTCTTAGAAACACATAAGCACAAGCCCGAAACCATGACTTACTCTTGCCAGAAAAAGAATTTTCACTTTATCGGAGCAACTCTAAGCAATTCCATCAACTGATCTTACTCATAGCTTACTTCGCTATTTCCAAGTCTTCTTAAACCTTCAAATCACAATATAGGAAGCATTCCACTAAATACCCCGCCGAGCCAAGTCTGTAGGACTCCATCTGATCACTCTAAAGACCTCTCACAATCATAGTACCTCATTTAATCATTACCAAGTACCGACGTAACTCATTACATCTGTCCGAGTAGCTGCTCTCTGTAAAATATCATCAGTCCACTCACCAATCCTAATAATGCTCGTTAAATCTATCATACCTCAAATCTAAAATGAAACTCATTGAATCCGAGAAGGTGATTTACTGGGAACCCATAAGTCTTCCTGGAAATGTAAACATAGTCCATGAAGCTCTAATCGAACAATCCTGGCTCGGAATGAATGCACAACCCCTAAATACTGCCAATAGTCACTCGAACTTACTCTAACTTTTCGAAACCAATCTTAGTCATACCACACATCTATGGTGGCCAATTTCAATCTATTCCTCATGTGTAATCAATCATGTCAGTCACTCTCGATTCCAAAAGTTGAGTCATATCCAAGTTGCCAACTAGTACGGAAGAACTATACCTTATGATTGCGATCTTCATGATTCTCAACTTCTACCCGATACGCATATCTGATATAACCCCAAACTTTTTGAAACAAAACCTTGTAGCCTTATATACTACCCTTTAACCATCGAATCTCTCATTGTAACACCTCGATATGCCCATAACAATTCTGAAAGTAAATCTAACGCAACTACTCCCAAGTCCTTAATATCCAAAAGTGCTCACCAAAATTGTCCAGTCAATAATACTTGAAACATAATGTGCTACCACGAATACGGTCTCATCTAGAAAATATAACTCTAGCCTCCACATAATAGGGATTTCCACAATTCCTTTCCCTTTCACACTAACTCATCCACTGAAAAGTGTTACGAAACTTCCGGACAGTGCACCACACGAGCCACTTACATAAACCTTAACATGTCAGTAACCTAAAATTTGCTTCTCACTAGTCGATGATCACGAAACCACACTGAACTTCGTCATATCACTTAGTCCATTTCTGTGGACTCTATTCTTTAAGCATACTCAACAATCATACCTCGTCTAAAATAAGCAAGACAATAACACCATAACCCATAATGACCAAAGTAATCCCAAAGATGTACCTTATTTTTACCGATTCTCTATCAACTATACTTTTTCTTGACTATTCAATTCCCCAATTCCAATCAAATCACAGTCATCGTCACCGTCTAACCATTTCTCAAAACCACTCAACTCTAAAAGAGAATACCTTCTAAATCCAGCATATCACATACATAGTCCTACTAATTGTCACGACCCAAACCGTAGGGCCGCGACGGGCACCCGGACCCCACCTATTTGGTACCGATAATCGTACATTCAACACCTAATCACAATTATTTACTAACTAAGCCGAAAAAAATTATAGAAAATCTTAACCAGAAATCCAATTTTCATATATATATATATACCCATACCAAGGCCGACAAGGCCACACATGACAACTAACCATAGGACACTTGTCTACAAGCCTCTAAAGAATACATGACATCACAAGGACAGGATAGGACCCCACCATACCCTTATGCGTATTGCAAAAATATTGTACCACGACCAGACTGCAACTCTGGAATAAATAGAGTGCTCCAATATCAGATAAACCATCAACCTACTGGCGTATAATGTCACCCTCTTTAACTGAACCTGTGGGCATGAAACGCAGTGTCCCCCGACAAAAGGGATGTCAGTACGACTGATGTACTGAGTATGTCAGGCATGAATAATAGCATAACAATGATATAACAAATACTGAAACAGAAACAGCCGACCAACAGTATATACCTCTGAGGGCCCTAATACATATGCCTAAATGTTATGCACAATACATATACCTCAGCCTCTTCGGTCATCTTCCTTACCATAACAGTCTCTGTGGGCATCATTTCATGTCGGCCTCTGTGGGCATAATATGTCTAAATGTCATGCATAATGCGGAAAATACATATATACTGGCCACACAAGGGCATCTTCCTCCCCACAACATATATATATATATATATATATATATATATATATATATATATATAGACATAGCTTTCACAGACTTAAAAATTATTCCAGAAAAGAAGTTTAGAAGTTTAAAAGACCTAAACTTAATGAATATAGAAATCATCCAGGAAGGTTACGAAGTAGACATTACCATAGAAAAAGCCAAAGACCTGAAAAAAGAAAAACCTTGGATGTTATTCAGATGTAAAGGTTGTAAAGAAAACAATATGGAATTAGATTATACTATAGAACATTTTAAAAGTTGTAATAAAAGAACAGATAATTCGGGATACATAGAAGAACGAATTACAAAAGATAAAAATATACTGAGTAGGATTCACAACCTTATTTGCACCCCTTATATTGAAATATCTCTTTGAAACACCCCCCACCCCCTTTATTTGCCCTTATATTGAAATATCTCTTTGAACCACACCCCCCCCCCCTTTATTTTGGTATCAGAGCGTAAGAAGATTCTTGGAACCTCACTTATATGAAAGATTTTAGTACAGAATCATACTTAGAAGTAAGAAAAAGTTTAATAGTTTATTATCCAGAGTATATACGCTTAAGTACTACTCAAGACAATAGTTCAAGACTTTTAGAACTTATAGATATAATATCGGCATTAGAATATAAGTTAGTATCTCACTTAAAATATAGACGTAACTCTACAAGATTTAGACCTTATTGATGAAAGATTTACCTTTTGTGCAAAGACTCTCTTATATACAATATATAATTAATTTAGAAGTACAAAGTATAAAAAGGCATATACAGGCTAGAAAAGCGTTACAAGGTCTATATCAAAAATTCGTAACACGAGAACTAGGTGTAGCAGGTTTACTAGAATATTTTTATAAAAACGTAAAACCACATCTATCTAGACCAGACTATAGTAGATTATCTGCTAGCTTAGAAGAAAGTATTGTTTTTGTAACTATTGATAGAAGCACTATAGAAGATTTAGTTTGGAACATAGAAGGAATACAAGGTGACATAGACCACTTGCAGAAAGCGTGGATTCACTATCAGAAACTCAGAAGACAAAAAATTTTAGAATATTTCCCTCTAGGTTAAAAATATAGATCACTTAAAGGACATAACTTTCGCAGACTTAAAAATTATTCCAGAAAAGAAGTTTAGAAGTTTAAAAGACCATAGTGTTATTAAGTGTAATTTTAGTACAGGAGAGCACTCTCTCCATAGCGAAGAAAAATAGCTAAACACAATAGTAGACTTAATCATAAATTTAAGTGAAAACATAAAAGAAACAAATAAAAGATACACGGAGAATTTAGAAAGATTAGAAGCAACACTTGCTAAACAAGAAAAGATTTTTAGAAAAACGGAACAAAACTTAGAATATATAAACAACCTAATAACAAACTGTGATTTTAAAAAATTACCTACTAAAAAGAACTTAGAAAAAACGTTAAAAGATAATTTAATAAGTTTAGAATTAAAACTCAGTCAAGACAACCTCACGATTAAAAAGGAATTAGCAGAACAGTTGTTAAAAATAGAAGAATCCGTTAAAGACCTTAGAACAACTATACTTTCATGAATAGACTTTTTGCCGCTCAAGAACAGATTTCAAAATTAATAGAAAAATCTATTCCATTACCGCCAGACTATAAAGACTACGTTCCCACTCAAAAATCAGATCAAGTCATAATACAACAGAACATAGTAATAGCTACACTACTACTAGATATACACAGAAAGATAGATACGATATCAACCAGAGTAGATAAACTAAGTGAACATCTACTTTTAATATCGGTAGAAAGAGATCATATAGCTAGAGAAAAGGCAAAAGAAGTCCAAACAAACCAACAGATAGATAATTTAATAGATCAGTTAAGCAGGATAGAATTAACCCCTCAAAAAGAAAAGGCAACAATAATAAGAAAACCCCAGAAATGGACCTTTTTACAGCTAGATCGAGAGGAGAAGACTTAGCACCTAGACAAAGTTGTTCAGAAAATAGAATCGGTAATAGTTTCATTTCTAGAATGATAAATAGAAGAATAGCAGAACAAGATCATAGACAACTTAGCGAAGTAATAGATATCGATAGAGATATAAATATCTTTCAACAGAATCAACTAAATTTATTAAATCCTAGAACGTTATATAATGCAGGACGTTTTGCGTCAACTGCTCAACTTTATAGACATTATAGGGAAGAACAATTATCAGTCTTAGGAGACTCTGCAAAAAATATAAATTTAATAGACCCGATAGCTTTTAAACAAATTAAAAGAACTACCAGAACCCTCATGCATATGGGACTAATAGTAATAGGAATTAAAGGTTTGACTAGAAAGAATTTAGGAAGTAAAATACTTCTAATGTTGTATGATGATAGATGGACAGACATGAAAAAATCCATCATAGGTATGACTGAAATAGATATGACTGATAACGGAGGAATTTTCTATATCAGTCCAGATTTTTTAATGAATTTGTCAGAATTCGGTAGACATATTAAAATAGGAATTCAGACTAAAGGCTACGAAGAAATGCATAACGGTAATAATATACTATTATGCTTAGGATTTCTAGGAAAGATGACTAATAATAGTAATACAAGATTTAAAATTAAAATTAATGATGTAGTAGAACTACTGAGTAACAGAGGCCTCAATTTAATCAAAGCAACTAAGACACCAACAGAAGAATATGCTGGTTTGGAATGGAAGTTAGACCAGTTTAAAACTAAGAATAAATTATTACAACCAGTTTCCCACGTAGAATACCCAAACCCAAAAGGAGAGACTTCTATTAGATTTACAGATTATAATTACAAACCATGAAGATCTGTGAAGAAGAAGATACTATAGAAGAAGAAGACCTAAACTTAATGAATATAGAAATCATCCAGGAAGGTTACGAAGTAGACATTGCCATAGAAAAAGCCAAAGACCTGAAAAAAGAAAAACCTTGGATGTTATTCAGATGTAAAGGTTGTAAAGAAAACAAATATGGAATTAGATTATACTATAGAACATTTTAAAAGTTGTAATAAAAGAACAGATAATTCGGGATACATATAAGAACGAATTACAAAAGATAAAAATGAACTGTTTGAAGAAATATGGAAAGACTTTATGACAGATAATGAAGATTTTGAAACAAATTCAGAAATTAGTCATAAAGAGTTAATGGAAACTAGCGCTACCAGCTCTAGCCCTTTCCAAAGAACAACAGGAGAACAGTTCACAGTAGACACTAGTACAGGCAATATACCTAGAAGAAGAGTATTTAGAATAGCAGGAGAACCTGTAGATAATGTAAAACCTTCAGGAAGAAGAATGCCTCTAGAAGAACCTATAACTCTCCAAGAAGGAGGAAGTAGAGGAATTAGCAGAACAGTTGTTAAAAATAGAAGAATCCGTTAAAGACCTTAGAACAACTATACTTTCATGAATAGACTTTTTGCCGCTCAAGAACAGATTTCAAAATTAATAGAAAAATCTATTCCATTACCGCCAGACTATAAAGACTACGCTATGCTTTTTATTTCTTTTTCTGAACAGTTCATCTCTTCTGTAAGACCTTACCCCTATCATGACAGTCGTCTTGAGCTACACCTAAAGTCGGCCACAACAGTCCTTCAGCGGACAACAACAGGCCATAAATCAACCACCGTTGACATAGGAATTTACAAGCTCATCCATTGAGGTCAAGATGGATTCCACAGATAACCATATACTAAGTTCAGAAGATATCCATATCAAGCATTTTGCAGTTTAAGATTACAACAGTAAGTTCTAGATTCATAACATGTTTTATAACAGTAATTAAAGATTCATGATGAAAATAACAAGCTTCATATTAACAAACTGGTTTCTGCATCTCTGCAGAATTTACATAAGCATAAAAACATAATATACATGGTTGGAGATAAACTACTGAAAGAAGACTTACATATCTAGAAGAGCAGGGAGGTTTCCCTTTCGGGAGTCCCGGAAACTGAAAATGCTACTAGCAAGCCAATTAAACACTCATACTATTTTACAATGGAATTTATACAGTGAAGGGGAGAGAGAGGGTTTTTTGCATTGTGGGAGTGGAGTTTTTCTTTGGTGAGTTATTCTCTCGAGAATTCTGTCTCTCTGTCTGTCTGCGTGTGTGTAAATCCTCTCGATAGTCTGATATTTATATTGTCTTCTGGACTTCAACTTCGGATTTCAAAATGTAAAAGAATCTTTAAAGTTTTGGCCGGGTGCGCTGTGGGCCCCATCGTCACGTGAACTTTGAAGATTTTTCTTTTTTCATTCTGTCCTTTTATGCTGCTGGCATCTTCTTTATTGAATTTGTCAAAGATGTTGTCCTTGCTTCTTTATGTTGTCTGCTTACTTTCGGCTACTTTTTATCCCATCTCTGTCTGCTTTTTATCTGTCGGCCATTGTCTTTTCTAATTATTGTTCTGGTGTCCTGTTTCTTTGACGTTCATGTGCTAAGGTTATGTAACGCCACTGAATCAAAACTCATGCCTGAATCGTTATCGTTTGGATCCTGAGCATATTGTAGGGATTCATTGTCTGAACTAGTCTCGGAAACATGGTCTATGTTATCCAGATTTTGGCTATTTTCTGGACTGTTTCTTGGTGTCAAGGATGCCACTGGTGGAGTTTCCACCGGATTCTCATGTTTATCTTTAATCTCAGCGTCCCTTTTTTCCTTAAAAATATTTTCAATTGTGTCTTTAATTATTTGTTCTATATTTCTGTTTTTATCTTTTTTTGTCTTTCTGGTTCTCGTCTTGCTTGTGCTTCCTGTAAATGTCTGGGGTAGTCTTCGTCTGGTTTTTGAAGAGGTAGCCTCTTCTGGTTCACTTTTTGGCAAAGTGACAGCCATCAACGGGTTTGATTTGTCTTTACCGGCAACCGTTTGCACCAGACTAGCTGTACCTAAATCTGGTACAGTAGATTTCTTAGCATTCAGAAGGGAATGCACACCTATCTCATCCATTTTTTGAGGAGATGGAGAACTCTGTCTGATTTGTAGTTCTAGTTTAGTAACTTTTTTCTAGGAGATGTATATTTTGTCTCTGGAGCTCTTCTTTATTTTGGTTGAGTCTTTTGAAGGCTTCGGTCATTGAGCTACAATGATCGCAAAATATTATTTTGTCTGTATCTTTCTGGATTTTATACTGAGGTGTCTGTGTCTGGGTAAATCTCAATGCTGGGGATATGAAGTAATTTGGCCCAAGTGTGCCTCGAGCATAATCTAAGGCTTCTGTGAACACATTGAAACCTTTGAATAAAGGGGTTTTGAAATCCTTTATTGAATCTACTACTTCAAGCCAAGTCTGAAAAATACCATTAGTCTTTCCATGGACAACTACGTAAAATTTAAATTTCTTGTCCAAGTTTTTCTCATTAAAATAAAAACATGTACTATTTAAAGTGGCCACGAAGTGACTGGCGTCCCTTCGGTTGTGGGCTATCCACAAATTATCGACCAAACATTTTTGTTGTCTATCTAAAACATAGTCTGGGAGTATTTTGAAAGTTAAGTTTGAAGATGGAAAAGAAACTAAATTATTCTTACCAAAATATAGTCTTTCTAGTGTTGGAGTCTCATGAGCATTTATGGGCCTGAAATTCAGGTTCCCCAATACTGATTGTCTATATTCGTCTTGGGGTTTGGCTGGGCCTTTCCCCTTGTCTTTTTGAGAATTCTTTGATGAACTCATTCTGTTAAGATCACAAACAAACTGGTTAATTTGCTGTAATTCTTAGTCTACTAAGTTGATCGGCTATATTATTGTCTTTTCCTTTAATATGTTCAAACACTAAGTTATAAATTGATATTGTATCTAAAAAATTAAGCCACCGTCTTCTACTACTGCTTTTATCATTAATCTTTTGGTGAAACTTTACTATAGCTTCACAGTCTGTTCTTACTAAAGTTTCTGGCTTATTGAGAATATAAATTTTAAAAGCATTTAAACCATATATTACTGCTAAGATTTCTGCGTCTATGCTACTCATATTTCCTTTTTCTTTGTATTTGCCGCTTTGGTATGCGCAAATTTTTTCTGAAGTCTTGTTGCTATATTTATTAGTCTTGGCTTTTAAGACTGCTCCCCATCCTTCGAAACTTTCATCTGTCTCAATGATCAAATAGTCAGTTTCTAAAGGCATGTTTAGATCAGGGATATTTTTAATGCGATCTTTTAAAAGCTTAACTATTTTTATGTCTTCAGCATTAAAATGCTTTTGTCCTGTAGAACCAGTCTTTGAGTAAAGTGGTCCTGCAATCTTTCCCAAGTCTTTAATGAACGTTCTAGCATAATTTAATATTCCTAAGAAAGTCTGTAGGTCTTTAGTTTTATCTAATTTATCAGGCATTTCTAGTGCCTTTTTAGCTATGTGTGGCTGTAGCTTTATCTTTCCTTCTCCTATTGTTACTCCTAGGAAATTTATGTATTGTTTACATAATTCCATTTTCTTTTTACTTATAATTATACCATTACTTACGAAGAGTCTAAAAACCGTCTGTAAATGTCCTAAGTGTTCAGTTAAATTGCTACTGAAAACTAAAATGTCGTCTACGTATACTATTGTGAATCTTTTATAGTCTTTGAAAATTTCGTCCATTTTTCTTTGGAAAATTGGGGGTGCTGTCTTCAAGCCGAATGGCATAACTAGCCACTCGAAATGCCCCTCTGGACAAGTAAACGCGGTCCATTCTATACTATCAGGATGCATTTTAACCTGCCAATATCCTGATTTACAGTCAAACTTACTAAAAATATTCTTACCCTGTATTCTATTAATTAGTTATGTTTTGTCGGGTAATTTATAGCCATCACTTCTAGTGTTATCGTTTAATCTTTTGTAATTTATTACCATTCTAGCCTTTCCTCTAACCATTTCTGAATGGTTTCTGACTATGAAAGCTGTTGACCTATGTTTAGACGCAGATCTTCTTATTATTTCTAAGTCTAATAATTCTTTTATAGTCACCTTAAAATCCTCTAAGTCTTGATTTGTAGATTCTATAGAAGCTGTTTTAATTATATATTCTGGATTAATAATGTCTAGTTGACATAAAATCTTATTATTATTCCAGTGCTTTAAAGGTTTTTCTCCTATGATTTCTAATTTGTCTAGAATTTTTACTATGTTATCTAAGTCTGTTTTATTTTTTATTACTCCTATGTTAACTATCCCATTTTTAAAATTATAGAAATCTGTTTCTATATCTATTAAAGTATAGTCTTTTTCTATTGTGTTGTCTTCATAGTCTAGCATAATTTCTTCGTATGCTAAGTTTTTGCTATTAGTCTTACAGCAGTATTTGTCGTTATTGCTTCAATCTTTACAACAACTATCTTTATTTTTTAAATTAATCTGGGAACTTTGTAAAATGGTTGTATCTATTTTTCTAATCTGTACTGGAGTATAGGTGCTATTCTTTTGGAAAATGATACCATCTCTTGTGATAGTACAACTTCCGTTATTGTCTAACAGAAAATCTAAGCCTATGATAAAGTCTGTATTAATATTCAAATCTCTCACTAGAATTTTATTCATCTTATAGCTAGGGCTATAGAATTTTTCGCAAGAGTTAACAAAACTTATAGTTGCTTCTTGCAAATAATATCTATAGAAATTGTGCGTGCCATCCATCTGCATGGCTGAGGACGGTTTATCTAAAGTTTTTACTAAATTTTCTGGGATTATCTCTTTATTAAGGATACTATTTGTACATCCTGTGTCTACTAGTGCTAGAGTAGTTATTTCATAATCTTTAATTTTTACTTTAGTTAACAGTTTTAAGGAACTAAATTTTTTATCTTCATTACAAATTAGATTTCTACAAACTTCTGAATTTACTAATTCTGTAGGTAAGTTTAGATTTTCTAGTAAATCTGTATCTGTATCTGGATCATCTTCTACTTCTTTTTGTTTGCCTTTTTCTAAGGCACAGAGTCTAGTTTCTAAAGAGTTTACCCTAGTTTCTAAAGTAATCATTCTTATACTTATAGTTGGGTCTTCTTTAGTCTTTTGTTCTATGTCTTTGGAACTAATTATGATTCCTAGTTCTTTTTGTAAACAGTTTATACATCCTTCCAGGAAGCATTTCTTGCATTTAGCTCTTTTGCTTCTACTGGGAAACCACTTACATATACAGCAAGCTGTACTGTCTAGGCCTTTATTTCTTTCGAAAAAATGGTCACAGTCTATCGATGTATTCACTAAATTATTTAGGTCTGTAGTAAGGTCTAATTGTTCCATTCCTATTTCATTAATGAAATTGTCTGCTTCTGAATCTGAAGATTCTATTTTATTACAGTCTCCTGTATCTATGCTTACTATTGAATATATACTTTCTGTGTCTGACATATATTCGTCTACATTAATAAGAGTTTCTTGAAAATCTTCTATAAGTTGCGAATTTCTAGAATTATTGTTAATTCTTTTTGGACACGTATTTGCTAAATGTTCTATGCTACCACATGTAAAACATTCTAATTTATTCTTATAATTTCTATCATTTTTAAATTTTCTTATATGTTTATCCTTGTCTAGATAAGGTTTCTTAGCTGAAGATTTTCTAAGATAGTAGCGCTTCTTTTTATACTTATCATACCTATCATAATTCTGATAACCGTACTTTTTATACTTCTTGTTATACTTTTTCCTCTTTGGGGGTCTTTATCATAACTCTGGGTTGTATAAATTACGCTTTTGCAGAAATTCAACTCGTTCTGTTTTAACTGTTTCTGAATCTGCAAATGGGTACATTTTTCTTGTAAAATCTCCATAACGTGCTGAATTCTATGTCCTATTGACCATCTAGCGTTTGGATTTTGTATTATTCCATCGCGCTTATTCCAGCGTTCTTCTATTTCTCTACCTAAAGCTCCTGGGAGTTTATTAAAGAGCTTCTTTCCTAGTTCTTGGTCAAAAGAGTTTCCACTAATTGTACAATAATAAAAGAAATCGTTTAAAAATTTCTTAATGTAAACCCAATTACTAATACTTAGTTGTTCTAGTTTTATTAACGCATTTCTTTGTAATACTACCAGGCCACTATTAGGGTCTTCACCTGTTATAAGCGTATGAATTTTATTAGTAAAATTGTATGGGTTTGATCCCATTGCCACTAACTGGTGAAATTCTGTTGGGAAATCTGTTTTGTATGCTTCCCATAACGCCTTAGTAGATTCTCCTAAGAATGTTTCTAGGTATTTGTACATTGTCTCAGGGTCTGTTTCTACGTAATTCTGTATGTAGTCTGCTACTACTATTCCTTTCCACAAATCTATTACAGAGTTCCACCTCTGTGGATCGTGGGCAGCTATGTTTAATATTTTTCCTCTACTTCCTCCTTCTTGGAGAGTTATAGGTTCTTCTAGAGGCATTCTTCTTCCTGAAGGTTTTACATTATCTACAGGTTCTCCTGCTGTTCTAAATACTCTTCTTCTAGGTATATTGCCTGTACTAGTGTCTACTGTGAACTGTTCTCCTGTTGTTCTTTGGAAAGGGCTAGAGCTGGTAGCGCTAGTTTCCATTAACTCTTTATGACTAATTTCTGAATTTGTTTCAAAATCTTCATTATCTGTCATAAAGTCTTTCCATATTTCTTCAAACAGTTCATTTTTATCTTTTGTAATTCGTTCTTATATGTATCCCGAATTATCTGTTCTTTTATTACAACTTTTAAAATGTTCTATAGTATAATCTAATTCCATATTTGTTTTCTTTACAACCTTTACATCTGAATAACATCCAAGGTTTTTCTTTTTTCAGGTCTTTGGCTTTTTCTATGGCAATGTCTACTTCGTAACCTTCCTGGATGATTTCTATATTCATTAAGTTTAGGTCTTCTTCTTCTATAGTATCTTCTTCTTCACAGTCTTTCTGCGGTTTGTAATTATAATCTGTAAATCTAATAGAAGTCTCTCCTTTTGGGTTTGTGTATTCTACGTGGGAAACTGGTTGTAATAATTTATTCTTAGTTTTAAACTGATCTAACTTCCATTCTAAACCAGCATATTCTTCTGGTTGAGTCTTAGTGGGTTTTATTAAATTGATGCCTTTGTTACTCATTAGTTCTACTACATCATTAATTTTAATTTTAAATCTTGTATTACTATTATTAGTCATCTTTCCTAGAAATCCTAAGCATAATAGTATATTATTACCGTTATGCATTTCTTCGTAGCCTTTAGTCTGAATTCCTATTTTAATATGTCTACCGAATTCTGACAAATTCATTAAAAAATCTGGACTGATATAGAAAATTCCTCCGTTATCAGTCATATCTATTTCAGTCATACCTATGATGGATTTTTTCATGTCTGTCCATCTATCATCATACAACATTAGAAGTATTTTACTTCCTAAATTCTTTCTAGTCAAACCTTTAATTCCTATTACTATTAGTCCCATATGCATGAGGGTTCTGGTAGTTCTTTTAATTTGTTTAAAAGCTATCGGGTCTATTAAATTTATATTTTTTGCAGAGTCTCCTAAGACTGATAATTGTTCTTCCCTATAATGTCTATAAAGTTGAGCAGTTGACGCAAAACGTCCTGCATTATATAACGTTCTAGGATTTAATAAATTTAGTTGATTCTGTTGAAAGATATTTATATCTCTATCGATATCTATTACTTCGCTAAGTTGTCTATGATCTTGTTCTGCTATTCTTCTATTTATCATTCTAGAAATGAAACTATTACCGATTCTATTTTCTGAACAACTTTGTCTAGGTGCTAAGTCTTCTCCTCTCGATCTAGCTGTAAAAAGGTCCATTTCTGGGGTTTTCTTATTATTGTTGCCTTTTCTTTTTGAGGGGTTAATTCTATCCTGCTTAACTGATCTATTAAATTATCTATCTGTTGGTTTGTTTGGACTTCTTTTGCCTTTTCTCTAGCTATATGATCTCTTTCTACCGATATTAAAAGTAGATGTTCACTTAGTTTATCTACTCTGGTTGATATCGTATCTATCTTTCTGTGTATATCTAGTAGTAGTGTAGCTATTACTATGTTCTGTTGTATTATGACTTGATCTGATTTTTGAGTGGGAACGTAGTCTTTATAGTCTGGCGGTAATGGAATAGATTTTTCTATTAATTTTGAAATCTGTTCTTGAGCGGCAAAAAGTCTATTCATGAAAGTATAGTTGTTCTAAGGTCTTTAACGGATTCTTCTATTTTTAACAACTGTTCTGCTAATTCCTTTTTAATCGTGAGGTTGTCTTGACTGAGTTTTAATTCTAAACTTATTAAATTATCTTTTAACGTTTTTTCTAAGTTCTTTTTAGTAGGTAATTTTTTAAAATCACAGTTTGTTATTAGGTTGTTTATATATTCTAAGTTTTGTTCCGTTTTTCTAAAAATCTTTTCTTGTTTAGCAAGTGTTGCTTCTAATCTTTCTAAATTCTCCGTGTATCTTTTATTTGTTTCTTTTATGTTTTCACTTAAATTTATGATTAAGTCTACTATTGTGTTTAGCTATTTTTCTTCGCTATGGAGAGAGTGCTCTCCTGTACTAAAATTACACTTAATAACACTATGGTCTTTTAAACTTCTAAACTTCTTTTCTGGAATAATTTTTAAGTCTGCGAAAGTTATGTCCTTTAAGTGATCTATATTTTTAACCTAGAGGGAAATATTCTAAAATTTTTTGTCTTCTGAGTTTCTGATAGTGAATCCACGTTTCTGCGTGGTCTATGTCACCTTGTATTCCTTCTATGTTCCAAACTAAATCTTCTATAGTGCTTCTATCAATAGTTACAAAAACAATACTTTCTTCTAAGCTAGCAGATAATCTACTATAGTCTGGTCTAGATAGATGTGGTTTTACGTTTTTATAAAAATATTCTAGTAAACCTGCTACACCTAGTTCTCGTGTTACGAATTTTTGATATAGACCTTGTAACGCTTTTCTAGCCTGTATATGCCTTTTTATACTTTGTACTTCTAAATTAATTATATATTGTATATAAGAGAGTCTTTGCACAAAAGGTAAATCTTTCATCAATAAGGTCTAAATCTTGTAGAGTTACGTCTATATTTTAAGTGAGATACTAACTTATATTCTAATGCCGATATTATATCTATAAGTTCTAAAAGTCTTGAACTATTGTCTTGAGTAGTACTTAAGCGTATATACTCTGGATAATAAACTATTAAACTTTTTCTTACTTCTAAGTATGATTCTGTACTAAAATCTTTCATATAAGTGAGGTTCCAAGAATCTTCTTACGCTCTCCTGACTACGCTATGCTTTTTATTTCTTTTTCTGAACAGTTCATCTCTTCTGTAAGACCTTACCCCTATCATGACAGTCGTCTTGAGCTACACCTAAAGTCGGCCTCTGTGGGCATAATATGTCTAAATGTCATGCATAATGCGGAAAATACATATATACTGGCCACACAAGGGCATCTTCCTCCCCACAACATATATATATATATATATATATATATATATATATATATATATTGGCCCTTAATCAGGCATCTTCCTTCATTAAACCACACAGGCTTTATCATTATCATATCACAGTTGATCAGATGGTCTGTGTTTCCCATTTTTCGTCCCCAATATACGGTCTTGGGTAAAATATGAATGCAATGCAAATGAAAATGCATGAATAACAATAGCACATCCTGGGTGACACAATATCCTTGCACCTTCGGCTAACACTGTAATATTAACATCTTTTCTGTATGCCTCAATAAGGACTTAGGAACATATTTAGACATGCTTTTAACATAGGAATCAATAATATCAACATTCCTTAACTACTAGGAGTATAATAAATTATGTAGTAATATCACGGTTATATTTCGTTACGTGGAACATGTCAAAAAAAGGAATAATTTGCCATAACATACCTTTATTGGTCTTGGAATTTTTGTTGCAAATATTGAATTATCCTAACACCTTATGTGAACTGTGCGAGAGCTTGGGCCACACTAATCTCCAAAACTAAAAGGAACTTTTCCCAATTGATTTGTTTAAAAAAGATGAAAACAAGATAGTATGTTGCCTATCTTTTCATAGTTGCAAAGACATGTATAAGCTAAAGTGAAATGTTTTGGTTTCAGTTCATATAAAAGGGGTTGGAAGACTTGGCAAGCCATCATGATCTGATTCTTATCACCTTGTGAGAAGTACACGCCCAACTAGCCATTAATGGCCTTCATAATGTTGTCTAATAACGTGTCCACTTAGTAGATTACTTTAGTCTAGTCACTTAAACAATCTCTTAATAGATTACACGTACATAACCCCCATTTAGGCTTGTCCCCCCACCAAAATTAATAATTCCACAATCAATCAATTATACACACAATTAATTTTGTGATCACAATTCACAAAAATCTTAATAACTCATAAGACCTTCATATACTCAGTGTCATAATTTTATAATATGATGCTAGTACATAACCTCTTTGAGGATACACATCTATTATTATTAATCCACATCGTCACACTTGTAACGTCCAAAATTATTTCAGGATTTAATCTTTTTATATACCAATCTCTTTATTAGCATATGTCGATATAACATGAATTTTCCCAACGCTCGGGTCTATTTACAAACGCCTAGCAATATTGCATACGCCTAGCAATTCAAACCATAACTCGAAAGTACGGGATGTTACACTAATGTCCTCATGTATCTCCATCAATGTGTCCTAGCTCAAATTCCCCTAACTCTATTTCAAAAATGTTCTCCACAACTCGAATTAATTCAAACCTCATCATTGATTTACCACTTCGAACGTCCTAATTGTAAAACCAGACCACCTCTAACCAATCACATAATTATCCATTTTATCCGATCAACTCAACCAGGTAGTACACCAGTAGTAGAAGGAACTAGCCAAAACTTACACAACAGGTACAAGGCTTCTAAAACTAATCCAATATTAGAGGCAACACATGTTAGCTCCTTGAGTACTAAAACTTTGCACTTGTCTAACACTATAGTCATTCTTACTAGTCAATCAATGGCTCCCATTGGCCCATGGCATAACCAAATATACCAACTCAACACTGAACCCTTATGTCTATTCTACCATGAATGACCACAAAATAACTCTCAAATCAACTACTTCATTATCCCACGAGATATATATTATTCCTCTAAACATGACGACCCGACGAACATATCCCTTACTGAAGGACCATGACCACAGCCACCTAATATCTTAAATCCCCACTCATCACAAGTAACCTTACTTTTCGATCTAGAACCAATAACCACTTCCCTAGAAGAACCCACAAACCACTACCATATAGTCACATCGAAATACGACTTAACTTTTCACGGCCGAATACAAATCCACTCTCATACCAATTGCAACCTTATCTTGTCAAACACGCCAGATACTACTTTCTCATTTCCTAATAACGGAGATTAATCTATCCAAATCCTCATCCTTACGACTCCATCCCATAACACAAAAGTACTCTTACCAATATACCCTAAGAAGTCTTACTTCGCTATACGTTTCCCACAAAAGTCATTCTTCATGTCCTTATTCTCAACTGCTTCTCTTTATTACACCCGGTCACTATACTTTTGCCAAATTCGATATTCCTTACCAAACTTATACTCGTCCCCTCATATCGACATCTAATACCCTGTCACTGATAAATTATTGACCTTCCATTGGTACACTCGTGCCACGCACACCATCATAATGCCTTGACGAAGTTGAAACTTTTCCCAAAACCAATCGTATCATCGAACAAATGACTATTGTTAAGCAATAAATGCACTTTTGTAACTTTTGAGCAACCCCACACCGAAAATATGGGGATCATGTGACCCTATGTACCATCTCTCCTATTTCTCAAGAAAACCCCCCACAATTGAATCCTCAAGCCAAAGCTAGAACTGAACTTGGTCACATGTCTAAATCAGGATAACACTTCTCGTATCATACCACAACACATCATAGACAAACAGTTCACATAAGAATTTAAGAACGAGTTACCACCATACGTGGGTGATTAAGACAAGGAAATTTAGATACCAATTTAAATTGACTAGATACCAATTTGAATGAAGTAGCACGAAAGGAATGAAAGAATGGAAATTTCCTAGATGTCATATAGTCTCCCAATTATAAGTGTGGCGCGCAACACACCCATAAGTAGGACTCTACTAGACATTGCTCTTGTACTTGTAGACCGGGTAACCTATGGATCTGATACCAACTTGTCACAACCGAAATCACTTAGTCGTGCGGACACCTACCATTTCCTACCTTGGTAGGCGAACCCATCCCTCAATCATCAATTCAACAACAATAAAATAAATAGAACATAATAAATAAAAGTCTAAATCATAAATAATAATAAATGTGGATTACAACAACTACCCAACGAATCTGGTCTGAATAGTACAAGAGCTTCTAAGTATACAATTGGAATAAAAATTGCAACTACGACCTGAATACAACTTCTGTTTAGAATGAGAATTAAACAGAAAAGTCTAGATGAACTCCATGAGATCCTTGAAGGCTAATCGAACCTCGCTCTGTATCTATAACAACTCTAGACTACAAAATGGGTGTAGCAAGAGTAGTATCAGTACAAACACTATAAAATGGTAGGTATCATAGGCCGACAACAGTTAGCAAACATATATAAAGTAAGAGACTGAATAATAGACATGCTCGCGATAAAGTACAACACCACACAATCCAACAATAACCACTCAAGTACAGAAAGATCAATAGCTGAATCATAGCCTATGGTGAAGCACCTAAACCCAAGTCTGCCAAGTTTCCCATGATTCCACAAAATAATCACAAACATAAGTACAATCAACAAATCTGGTCCATAAATGTAAAGTGAGATGATGAGAATAAATGCATATGCAATGCCCTCGCAAAATATAATCTCCGTACACACATGCTCCGAGCGGAGTATCTCTATGTCCCGGTAGTCATGACCCATGGGAGACCCGTGAAGTCCATGTACCACTCTCCCGATCTCGGCAAGAGACCTCGGGCATCGGACACTCTCATGATCCTGGCAAAAGTCCTCAGGCATCGGACACTCTTACAATCCCGACAAAGACCTTGGACATCGGACACTCATCTTTTTTTACGCTCTCTGGCATAGACCTCGGAGGCTACACTCTCTCACTTATCATCATTTCCTATCACGGTTCATAACAAATTATCATATGAATAAGAATGTATGTCATGTATGATATCAATTACATTTGTCATAAAGTACACTTCACAATTTCAAGCCATTTTCATTATCTTTCCAATTACGATGATAAGTGAGATATCAAGAGAGAGATGCATAGCAAATATGGCGACAAGACCACAACTAGTAAACAATACCAAATCTAAGTAATTCAGGCCAACTTCATACCCGAAGGAGTAACATACTTTCTTCGACAGTATCTAACTCTACATATGATTCGCTAACTGAAGTCTAACCAGAACTTAAGTCGTAACCTACCTGGATGCCGAATAGGTGCCACGAACAGTCAAACACGAGTCAATTCCTTCCCAAATAGCCTCTAAATGTCCAAAGTCTAGCCATTATCGAAATCTAAGTTAGAATCAGAAACTAACCATACCCATATCACTATATGCCACACTACTCGAAAATGAACTAATAAGAGGTGAAATTAAGCCCACAAGTCAAAATGGGAATTCAAAGGTGGAATTAGAAAATTGACTTTATAGACACAAAATTCTATTCCTCAATTGCTAATTAGGCTATTTGGACCATCAATTCCATCATTAGAGATGAAACCTCTAATTTGAGGTTAAATCCTAATTTATTCATAATCACAATTCACAACTTAGGCTAGATTAGAGATCTTATTAGAAATTCATCCAATACCATCTCAATATAGGCAACTTTTACCCATAAAATAAGATTAGAGAGTCTAGAAATTAAATACTCATTTTTTAGACAAGAATTCATCTTCCCCATTGAACTAATCTATTTTCCACCATGAATTCCAAGCCTAGAAAGTGGATAAATAATAAACGATAAAAAGAATCTTACCCCTAAGATGTGAAGACTTGAACTCTCTTGAAATTCTCCCCTAGTTTACTCTTAGCTCGAAGTTAGAAATGATGGAAGGAATTATTTGAAATAGGGTATTTAATGTTACTGATTTAGCGACTCTCGCCCCTGCGGAACCCAGTCCGCGCACACGCCCCTGCTGAGAATTCACCTGCTGGAGCGGACTTCACTTAAGTCCCCGATCCTCTCTCCCGCAAGCCAAGCCTCGCTGGGGAGGACTCATAGGGGAGGAAAATGTCTCCCCGAGGCGGAAAAAACAGAAACCATAAAATCTAGTATTTCATAAGTTTCACCCGAAATCCCGACACCAACCCGAGGCCTTCCAGATACAAATCAAATATGTTAAACACACATAAAAATACGCTACGAACTCACCCGTGGCCTCGGATTTCCCAACGGAAGTCCGGTTGACCAAATCAACCCCCAAAACCCAAAATCAAGATTCCAAACAAGAATACAAAATGCTCCCGAGCGCCTCGGGAACCAAACCGAATATCCCACCAAGTCATAATCGACCTTCCAAACCTCAGGGAATCGACGAAATTCCCAAAAAGGTCCGTTTATTCAAAAATCAACTATTGGTCAAACGCTCTCACTTAAGGATTCTAATTCTTTCAATTTTCACTAGGATCACCTGATAACTTCGAAAATTGATCAACATGGGTAAAATAGCCAAAATGCACATAACGACCAAACGGGTCGTTACAACATAACCAAGTCAATTACTCTCTATAACCCAAGTTTCGGGCATCAAAAAATAATTTAAAAAGAATTATATATGTAATCAAGTTATATATGTAGCTTTCTCCAGAAAATTATATCCATTTTCCAAGAATTTAGTTATTTCCAAGGAACTTAATAAAAAGTTTTATAATACAAAAAAATAAGAAATTATGATTTATCAAGATATCTTGACGATAATTAAATTAGACAATGATGAATAATTAAAAGACTCAAAGATACGCTATTTTTTATATGAAGTAGATTCTTAAATTTATCAAAATAAAGACTACTAATCAAATTAGAAATTTCACATAAAGTTATAATTTTTAAAGAGTTGTTTATATAGTCAATTTGGTTCAATTTGTATTATTTATTTTGCTTAAAATTAAATCAAATAAATTTTATGAATTTTTAAATATAAAAATTAAAACTAAATGAAACAAAATAATATATAATTGTTCTCTTCAATTTAATTCAATTTTTCGTGAACATCCCTAAAAATGGAACAAATATACGGATAAGGGGCCACCGGAGCACATCCCGCGATTTACCTGATAATAATGTTGAAGGACCGGTGCTATTACCTCCAGAACGTCTGGGTAATACCAGTGAAGTAGTCAGGCGCAAGCCTGAAAACCTGAATTATCAAAATATATATATATATATATATATACGGATAAGGGATGGTACAAATATATTATGTATATATAGAACCGCGTGTGCATTTGTGCGCCCATTTATTTACTCAAAAAAAAAGAGAGGAAAAACCCAAATGGGATTTGAGAAATCGTGCTGTCCGAAGGGGACAGTTGGGGGGTAATGATGGATGAAACAATACAATTACAGAATTTTCCACATGGCCCCTATTAAGTGTGTCATGTCAGGCTCGTGCCCCATCCCTAATATGGAAATGTCAAATGCTTTAAATGCACCTCCTTTACATGCAAATCTTGAGGGGCAATATTTGTATTTTTTTTTATATCCAGTTTTTCGGCTCAGATTATTTCTGGATATAGTAGTATCGGTCCCTCAACACTACTATCAGTAAATCACAGAATATGCCTGATTGGAGCAATTTTCTCTCTTATGAGGTAGAACTTTGTATGTGATATCAGTTGTTCTGTTCTCAAACCTAATGAAACACGAAGGAACGCATTTATTTATATGAACGGATAGTAGAGAGAATTTCTAAATTATCAAATATAAAAGAAAGATATCATCAGTGTATTTTTCTCCCTCAGTTCTAATTTGTGTTAAGCTTTTTCCTTGAGATAATTTGAGTAATCTTTGAAGCTAATTAGTTAGATCAATATAATTCTTTTTGAAATTACAATTTAGATATCCAAAATACGGGTATTATAAATTGCAATTCTTCTCATGTCAATATAATTAAAAAAATTAATCAAAGTTCACATAATTTGAATATCGAGAAACGGAAAGTATCACCTAAATTGAGACAAAAGAGTAATATGCTACAACAAGTAATTTGTTTTATTTTGCAAGTTATTAATATCATTTTCATGAAGAGTTAATTGTAATTATCTTTTAGATGACATAATCGTCAGTATATAAAAAACTTATAAAGATTTAAAATTAATACAAACAAGTGAGTCACACACAAATATTCGATGATCTACAGATACTATTGTAAGGATGGTTTAGGTAAAAATTGGAAGATTATTGGTTAACACTAGCTTAGAATACCAAGCCAATCTTATCCCTGCAAAAATTATGTGGTGCATTCATGAGGGGGCAACCATATTTGGGGGCTAAATCTTGGATGAAAAGTCAAACTTCACAATTCACAAATATTGGAGGTGGGTTTGAGATGTCTTACAGTTACTCCCTCCATCTATTTTTACCTGTTCATATTTAACTTGTCATAACCTTAAAAAGTAATTAATTATAGGATAAGTTTACTATTTCACCTTTACGCTCTCCATTTATTTTTATTTGTCTACTACAGAAAAAAATAGATATTTACATTTATTTATTTAGTTAAAAAACTAAGAAATAATGTATCATTTTATACATATTTTATCCTTATTATTAGTGCTTTAATTATTTTCAATTCATTTTCCAATATTAGATGACTTATACTAATTAGGGGTGATATAGTAATTACGATTTTATTTGTTACTACTCCCTCCGGATCGAAAAGAGTGTCCACTTAGCTTTTATTTTTTGAGTAAAAAAGAGTGTCCACTTACCAAATCAATAAATAATTAACCTTATTTTTTCAGATTTGCCTTTATTAAGTGTTAGGTGATCAAATCCCAACACTTATTTAATTAGGATAATTTTAGTCAAATTATCTATTTTTGCTTAGAATTTTGTATTTTGAAGGGGTGTGCAAATGACTAAATGAATACTTTTTTTTATCCGGAGAAAATACTTCTTAAGGAGTGTGTGAAGTCAAACATTAACAAGTAAGTATGTACGGAGGGAGTAATAAATTCAATGCTTTGTGAAAATGCATTGAGAAATGATTATAGTCTATAATAAAGGTAAATTGGGAATAAGTGATAAATTATATCTTGACTTTCAAACTAAACAAGTAATAGTAGACATCTATTTTTAATATAATGAATGTCGCGCCCAATTTTGACCTGTTCGGATCAAAGCGGAGCACAGACGTATCCGGTGATTCCTGGGTAAATTAAGAATTGAGGAGTCGCCACCTAATTATTTTTACGGTGAATTAGGACACCTAAATATTTAAACTAAATGCTGCAATATAACTCTAATTTTAAGGTCTACGAAACTATTGAGATTCTAGGTAAGGGTTCTTTATTATCCTAAAGGGAAGGGGTTAGGCATCCTTTAAGATCCGCTAACTTGCGGTTATCCGGTCAAACTCAGGTTAATATTATACTAAGGAAAATGCATGTTTAAAGACTTAAAAAGATGTTTGCAAATAATTAGTAAATGATGCATTTTGTGCAAGTATGCATTTGCATGGTATTAAAGAAAATACATGTAAAGTTTAAAAAAAAGTATGCATTTGGGACAATTAATAAGGAGAAAAACGAATTACTTATAATGCCAAAGAAGTAATTTTTGGAAATCATTTTGAGTTGTACAATTAATGATAATAAAAAGGGATAAACTTTTGTATAATTAATAATGCGAATAAAAGATGATCAAAGTTTGTTTTGAAATTTTTTAAATATGCATGACGAACCTAAAAGATAAATGAACTAGCGGAGGATTTCTAAATTTGAATTAACCGAGCCTATAAATAAATAAGCTAGCGACGGGTTTTAACTACCTTACTAATTATCCATTCGTGACCTAATTATTCTAAATATCCTAACAATCACACAAGCATTAAATAATTATTACAAACCCAAATAGAAATAACGAAATTAAAGAATAACAATAAAAGGGGAACTAAGGCGGATGACGATGTCTTCTAGCCCTATTTGTTTTGAAATCCCGAGGTTGGAAAATGCAAAGAAGGTGGATGCGGATCTTCGTTCGGCAATGATCATGATGAGTCTCATAATGAGACTCTTCGTTGCTCCCGATGCATTTCATGAAAGTAAGGAAAAGAAAAGAAAAGGATTAGTGACGGAATATGAAAATATATATAAAAAATGTAAAATAAATGATTCATGAAAGGTATATATTGTTGGGCCTCAGGGAACAAACAACATATAGAAATAGAAAGCAGGCCCAAACATATAATTTCCGGACTTGAAGGAGGGAAACATACCAAATTTCACAATAATCATTAGCCAATAACCATGTACCCTTCAACCTTTTATTGACGATATATAGCATCAAAGGTGATAGGGGGGAAATGGGTTGTTCATGTTTCAAACCAGACAAGGAGGAAGAGGAAGGAGTAAATTGGACCAGTACATGACATAGTAGACCCCTAGACATTCAAACTCAGAAAGAGGCAAAATAGGATGGGGTTGCAAGTTGCTCAAATAGTCTCAAGCAAATCCTCAGATGTACACATAGTCTATTTACTCAAAAATATAAGGAAACTAGTAGGGATTATGCAAAACTTAGGTTCCAGTTTCGAGCAGCTCATTGTATATTCAAATCCTTAGACAGTTTTCAGTATATCAATTTTTCCTACATATGCTTTACATGAAAATAAGAAAGGAGACTACATGTATGCATAAGCAAAGACTTATGGTTAACATGATGTTGGCACATGTATCACTTAGTAGTTCAATAGACATGGTATGACAACAAGAGAGCTTAGGAAAGTGCTATATGTTGTCATGAAGGCATTGTACACTTAGGCAAGTAAAGACAAATATGTAGTCAATTTAGGAAGAGTATGGAGGCCTAGAAATGCACATATGATCATTTTTATGCAATTTCTTAAATGTGGAGTCAATCAAGTCAAAAAATAAATATGCGGAATCTCATTCATTCTACACAACTAGACATAATACATTAAAGCAAGTAAGACAGATGGATAATCAAGCTGGTAGACATATAGACACATGATTGACCAATTCAGATATGACACACTGTAGAATAGGACTGTCCAAGCTAGACTAAGCATGCACACTATTAATCTAAGCAAGATATGATATAAAAGGATTTTCATTCTAACATGGTGACAGTTTTTACACAAAGACAAGTAAAGGCAAGTGTGCAAGATGCTCAATCAGGCACAGGATCATGATAAGAACAAATATATTTCAAAACTACTTAACATAGCCCCCATTTAATCGTGTTCATGGATCAACAGACATACACAAGGTTCATATTGGCCATTTGAGATTCTTTCCATATAGATTCATACCAACAAATGTCAAAAGTAATAAAACTTAACCTATACTACTTCTAAATCATAGAAGGACATGAGATTAGTCACACAAACATGTATCCAAGTTAATACAATAATTAAAACTTTATGACTACTTAACATGAGATTCAAACAGGTCAAAGGCCAAAGTACAAGAACATATTCGATCAACTATATATAACATGACTCTCAAAGTAAAATAAACTATCATACTAATTACTTATATCATGATCTTCATCAAACAGAGACACTGAGACGGTATATACATCACTTAACTCTAAATATAAACTCAACATAGCATACTTAGGTATAAACAGTCAATTAACAAGAAGCAACGAATGGTACTTAACTAATCAACGTCTACATTATAATCTCTATTAAAAAAGTATTGAGATAATAATCATATCACATCTAAGCATTGATAGTCAAATCAGATACGTTAATAAAATAACTAGTACCAATCATTTAATTTAATCAAACATCCTAATTCTTCTAAACAACAGTAATCATCCATCAAAATATTTCATAAATAAACTAACAAACCCGACATACTTAAACTCTAAGCACAACAACACAAATAGACTACATTATCACTAAATCAGTGATAAAACACACAAATACAGAAAGTTAAAAAAATGAGAAGAGTTTGAATTTACGGACCTTCTCCGGGTAGCGAACCGAGGCGTATTTCGAATCGTCGACCGCTCGGAGATGTTATTTGTTTATGCGATTGAAAGGGGCAAGGGACTAAATGTTTTTATGTCTTTGTCGAACCAGAAATGGGAGTAAAAAGAAACCTACGGAAAAATCAATTTTTTTGGTTTGGCTTTTGAAGAACCGAGAGTTTTTCGTCAAAAAAAAAGCCCCCTCCAAATGGACTCCACATGCCAATATTTATAGGACGAACTTAGGGATTTCTAGGGCTTTTGGGCGGGGTTTTTAGCTTCAAATTTTGAAATGGGTCAACGAAATCCTTCAAAAATTCGAACGTTGATGGCCTTGCAGGCTTCACGTGATTCATAGCACAAAAATGGAGCAACACCCTCTGTTCCATGGTTGACAAAGCTACAAGCTTTGTCTAGAAGAGGAAATGGGAGCTGCTGCTCTGATTTTTGGGGAAGGGTGAGAGAGAAAAAAAATTGGTGAGGGTTCGGCGGTGTCAGGGTAGCGTGGTGGCCGTGGTGGGGTAGGGGTGTAGGGGTGTAGTGGTGTAGGGTGGCGGCGAGTTGTAGGTTTTTTTTAGGTTTAGGTTTTTATTTTTTTATTTTTTGGGGTTCGTTTTGGTTTAAAGGGGTAAGGGGAATGGGTCGGGTGAGTCGGGTCGACGAGTCGGGTTGGGGGTTTCAGGTGGGCCGACGGGTGAGGGTGAATTGGGTTTGGCCGATTGGGCCTTGGGGAAATTAAAGGGAAAAGGGTTGTTGGGCTTTGGAGTTTTGGGTTGTGGGGTGGGGAAATAAAGGGGAAGGGAATAAGGGGAATGGGTTTGGGCTTGTGGGTCGGCCGAGTATGGGCTTCGGTTGGGGCTTGGAAATTGTTTTGGATTGAGTTTTGGTTAGGTTTTTGTTTGGGGTAGAAATTGTTTTGGGTTGGGAAAATGAAATGGGTTAGAAATTGTTTTGGGTTAAAAAAATATAAAAGGGGTTTAACATAAAAAATATTATTTTTGTTTTGTAAAAGATGTGAATTATTTAAAATAACATAACGATGTGATAATAATAAAAATATAATATTTGCGAAATGTTTAATGCTTAATAAAAAAATAGAAATGCGATGCAATTTTGCGAAATAACATAGAATTTTCGGATAAAACTTATTATTATGATAAAAATGCAAATGATAGTAAAAAATGCGAATAATAATAATAATAAGAGAATAATATATATATATATATATATACGCATGTATGTATATAGATTAAAATTGTTTTGAGGTGTTAAAAATATTTAAAATTATAAATAAATTGGAAAAGACGGGACAAAATTGGGTGTCAACAATGAATAAGTAAAAGTGGACAAAGGGAGTAAAAATGAATTGGATTTTCAGCATCATTCAACTCATATATTTCTAAAAGTGGCAATTAGAGTTAATTTCCAAGCCTTTTCCCTTCTCCTCCCTTTAATTCCTCGAATTGTCATTCAAGTTACATAAATTATTTATAAAGTAATATTTATATTTTTTGTGATAACAAAAATCATTCAAATATTATACCCAAGATATAGACCCAAATCAAAATGAATTTACTATAATTAACTTTTGTTCTTAAAGCACACATAGAAGAACTTGAGAAAACGTGTTATGCGATACCAAAATATATAAATCCATGTATTAGTCCGTTTCTTTTCCTTCGTATTTCTCTCATTTCCAAACAATTGAAAAGGACTCCGTTTATTCTTTTTCTTGGCAAAATTTTAGTTCCAAAGAGAAGAAAGTGACATTTCCCTTCTTTTCTCTGCATTTACAATTTGGAGAGCCAGATGGAAGTGATTCTAATTTTGTGTTCATTGCCAGATTAACAGAAAATTTACCTATGATTATATCCGCTTTCTTACCGAATTCTCGTGAACTTAAAATTAAAACATTTTTTTAAAATATGGAATTATATGAATAAGGGAAAAACTCTATGAAAGAAAAATTAATGATTCATATAAATCGCTTTGTGGGAAATGTCCCAAAGAAATCCCGACTAGTAATAAATTATTTCCAATTTAGTCATGGCCAGTATTAAATGAGTGTCAACATATTTTAAAAGAGATATAGATATGCTTGGTAGGGATGGCAGGTGGGTATAATTTTGCGGATTCCGCACCGCACCCGCCCCAATTGGGGCGGGTATGGGTATAACTTTGGCGGGTAGTAGGCGGGTATGGGTATTGAAAATGTACCCGTCACGGGTAGGCGGGTAGGTGGTGGATTTGCAGTCATATCCGCCTACCCGCCCGCCTACCCGCCCGCCCGCCCGCCCGCCCGCCTACCTACCCGCCCGCCCGCCTACCTACCCGCCCGCCTACCCGCCCGCCTACCCGCCTAGCTTATATAGCTAAAATAATATCTGAGTTTTGTCTACATTTGTAATATATAGTTATTTGGGTGGATAATTTTTTGGGTTTCTTAGAAATTTTATTTTCTTGATTCTTTGTTGTGCAATGGGGAAGAGGTGAAAAAAATGGGTGGCGGGTAGGTGGCGGGTAGGCGGACGGGTAGGCGGGCGGGTAGGTGGCGGGTAGGCGGACGGGTAGGTAGGTGGCGGGTAGGTGGCGGGTATAGGAATATACCCGCCTAGGCGGGTATGGATGTTGAAAATTGTACCCGCCACGGGTGGCGGGTAGGTGACGGGTATAATTTTTTTTGGCGGGTACGGGTGCGGGGGAGGGAGTACCCGCACCCGCCCCGCCCAATTGCCATCCCTAACTTGGATGATTTTAGTCACAACAAATACACAAGTTACTTTACTGAGTAATTTCCATGATTTGGATGATGATTGAAAGAATTAGCTAAGTGGCAATTGCTTCCTCAATTTCTTTCTAAACAATTCCAAATCAAAATGCCATAGGCAATCTAATTTTGACCACATATAGTATATATCTGCTGTTTTGATTTCTAGCACATGGCATGTCCAAACTCCAAACTAATCAATTGGCAAGAGTTTGTGGTCTCAACATTTCTTCAAGTAGATATTGTATTTTATAAAGCAATAAACTGTTCAAGACTTCAAGTCTTTTAAGTTTTCTAACTGCCAACCGTACAAATACTCACAGAGCAACTATTGCTTTATTGATTTATGTCCCGATAATAAAGTGAGAAGATGAGCATTTATAACTTCACTCAGGAAAGGCATAGCATCATTGCCCACAATTTTAGACTTTTACAAGCTTTTATCAAAGCAAGTCTCTTCAACTTTCATGGAGATTCTCAAAGTTTTGGTTCTTTTGCTTTTTTTTTCCATGGAATCCTTCATTATCTTGCAAAATGTTGAACCTATGTTTCACATTGTACCCTTTTCTGTTCTCCTTATATACTTCATTTCCTTGGCCTATGTCTCAAAAACTTGTCCTGTCTATATTGTGGATTTCACATGTTTCAAGCCACCAAACTACTTGAGAGTTCCTTTCTCAACCTACATTGAGCATGCAACAAAATTTGATTTCTTTGATGATAAGAGTGCCTCTTTCATATCCAAGATTCTTCATCTTTCAGGTATGGGAGATCAAACTTATTTCCCACCAGGTCTTTTTTATATACCTCCAAGATCTGGCCAAAAAGAAGCAATTAATGAAGTTCACATGGTTCTTTTCTCTGTCTTTGAAGATCTCTTGTCCAAAACAAAGATTTCTCCTCAGGATATAGACATACTTATCGTTAACTGCAGTGGCTTTTGCCCCGATCCTTCTCTTTCTGACATTATTGTCAACGAGTACGCGTTGAAAGAAGGGGTGAAAAGCTATACCATAAGTGGAATGGGTTGTAGCGCGAATTCACTAGCCATTGATATGGCTAGAAACATAATGAAGACACAGAAGAACTCCAATGCGGTTATTCTTAGCACCGAGATCTTATCCACAGGGTGGTATCCCGGGAAAGAACGCGCTTTCATGATCTTGAACTGCATTTTTCGCATGGGGGGCGCCGCGGTCTTGCTTAGTAACAAGAAAGAGGCTAAAAGGGCTGCTAAGTATAAGTTGCTTTGGACACTTAGGACACAAGGAGCCTTTGATGATAAGCGTTATTACTCCGCTTATCGTACCGAGGACTCGAGCGGAATCACTGGGGTTAGATTAAATGGGGACGTCTTGCAGGTGGCCGGAGATACTCTCCGGTCCCACATCCCCATTCTCGGGGCGAGATTCCTCCCCCTAATAGAGAAACTAAGGTTTGTTGCATCCGTGTTGATGTTAAAAACTACTAAACGTTCAACAGAAATTTATATTCCTAACTTCAGAACAGCATTTCAACATTTTTGTTTCCCCGCGACGGGGAAGTCGGTTGTGAGGGAGACTGCAAAGAGGTTGAAGCTTGGAGATAGAGACATGGAGCCAGCATTGATGACATTACATAGGTTTGGGAACCAATCTTCATCTTCCTTATGGTATGAATTAGCTTACTTAGAGGCCAAGGAAAGAGTGAAGGAAGGTGACAAAGTGTGGCAATTGGGAATGGGAACTGGGCCTAAGTGCAATAGTGTGGTGATGGAGTGTATAAGGCCCATTTTGGATGAGGCCCTTATTGGACCATGGGCTGATACCATCAATAGCTATCCAGTTACAATTCCATGATCTCAAATGCTGTAACATTAAAGATTTGATACAAGCTTGTTGAAAGTTACTGTATTTCCATTTAACTATACATTTGTCTGATTATATAATTTCTTTTAATTATTCGTCAATTGGATTGAAGAGGGTTATCGTGTCTTCTAACTAGAGGATGTGGGGTCTGGGAAATTCTGACCAAAAGAAATAATCTCTTGATTATTTTTCATTAATGAAGAGTTATATATATCCATGATATACAATATCTAAATATGGAAAATAAATTTACATTTTTCTAATACAAGACTAATACATATTCCTATTATAATACTAATACCATAATTACACTTGTACAAGAATTCTACAAATATGGTAAGTAACCAAACCAAATTCGTGCACTTGGTATACACGGTTTATACCGTGTATATGTTGCCTTTCTATCACACCCCTGCAGTCATAGCGGACGGTTGTCGTACGTTGAAACTGTCCCTAAAATCTTCAAACAAAATCAAGGAAAGACTCTTAGTAAAGATGTCAGCAATTTGGTACCTTGAAGGGACATGCAAGACATGCGATGATGTTGGACCGGATTCCCAGATAGATAGGCGGCACTAACATTATCACAGTAAACTAAGGTAGCTTTCTTAATATGAAAGTGAAGCTCTAATAAAAGATTACGGCAGCCAACATGACTCAGACACCACATTGGTTACTCCTCGATACTCGGCCTCCGCACTGGATTGCAATAAAGTAGCCTGCCATTTTGCCGATCAAGAGACCAAGTTATCACCAAGAAACATATAATAACCAGATGTTGAACATCTGGTATCTGGACATCCACCCCAATCAGCATATGTATAAGACACGGGAGTAGAGACGGAGGAAGGATATAAATGCAATCCATAATCAAGTGTGTCATGTATGTATCGTATAATGCATTTGAGCGCATGCATGTGCTCAATCCGCGAATCATGCATAAATAAACACACTTGATGTACTGCACAAGTATTATATGGTCTCGTGAAAGTAAGATATTGAAGAGCCCATGCAACACTACGATAGTGGGTGGGATCCTCATATGGTGGGCTAGAAGTAGCACTCAACTTCGGTTTGGTATCAACCGGAGTAGAATAGGACTTACAAGACGACATGCTAGCTCTCTCAATAATCTCAGCTGCATACTTCTTCTGTGATAAAAATAGACCACATGCATGACGAGTGACAGCTATACCCAAAAAATAACTCAAAGGCCCCAAGTCTTTCATAGCAAATTCTGAACGCATTAGGGACATGATAGACTTGCGCAAATTATCAGAGGAGGCAGTCAAAATGATATCATCCACATATAACAGAATGTATGCTAGAGAAGTACCACGGCGATGGATGAACAGAGAATGATCAGACTTGCTGTGAGAACCCAATAGTAGACACATAATCTGCAAACCTCTTATACCATGCTCATGGGGCCTGCTTAAGCACATACAATGACTTCTTCAGCAAACAGACATGGTGAGGATAATTGGGGTCCTTAAAACCCAATGGATGATATATGTATACTGTCTCCTTAAGATCATCGTGTAAGAAAACATTTTTCACGTCCAGCTGATGAATGGGCCATGCTTGCGAGAGAGCCAGACTAAGCACAGTGTGAATAGTTGCTGGTTTGACCACTGGACAAAATATCTCTTCACAATCCACGCCAACCTGTTGTGTTTTACCATCACCGACAAGACGGGCCTTATGTCTCACAAAAGAACCGTCATATTTTTTTTTATGAGTAAAAATCTACATAGAGCGAATAATATTGACACCAGGCGGACGGGGCACCAACTCCCATGTTTTATTTTCAATAAAAGCATTATATTTGTCATCCATGGCCATTTTCCAATTCGGGTCATGAAGGACAGACACTTTGTTACGTGGTAGGGGTGATTTAGTGACATTAAAATTAATATTAAAATGTCATTTTGGATTTAAAATACCCTGTTGGATATGAGTAACGGGCCCTTGACTCGAGAGAGAATCTGACGAGATTTGGGTAGGGGACGGGTTGGCGATGGGTAGCGGCGTGACGATGGGCTCGCCCCAATAACGTTGGTTGGCGGGGACGTGCCTGCTGGCCGTAAACTGGAGGTTGAACCGAGACCTGGGTCTGACCGGAGAGTAGGTGGGCCAGCAGGCAGTGGGAATATTGGCGGAATTGGATCACGGGTAGGTTGGGCCCACTGTTATAGAATAAACGGTGAGAGCCCATCATCTAAAAAAATATAATTACTAGGCACGGAATTGGACAAATTAGCAAACGGAAATTCGGTTTCATAAAAAATAACATGGCGACTAATTATAATTTTATTAGCTGATAAATCAAAACATTTGTAACCACGATGATTAGAATGATAACCCAAAAACACACAAACAGTAGAAAGGGCTTGTAATTTGTTAATTGTAGTAGACGGAAAAAGAGGATAGCACAAAACCCTAAGATGAGAATATGATGGATCCTTATTATAAAGAATTTTTAGGGCTGGCTAATATGCTAAACCTTTGCTAAGGAGTATATTAAGGAGGTAGGTAGTCATTTGTAACGCATGATGCCAAAAAGATGGACGTAAGGAAACATGGGCTAGTAAGGTGCAGACAATATTATTAATAGTACGAATTTTTCTTTCGGCCTTCCCATTTTGTGAGGACGTATGAGGATAAGAAAACTGAAAAGATATGTCATGAGTGTCACAAAATTCCCGAAATGACCCATTATTATATTGAATGTTTTTAATTTTCTGTTCAAATTGGGTACGGATGAAAGTTCTAAATTTTAAGAATGTGGAAAAAAACTTAGAGACTTTTTAGACAAAGGAAAAGTCCACAAACAATTAGAATAATCATCCAAAAATAAAATATAATAACGATGGCCCAAAGAGCTCAAAACGGTAGATGTCCATAAATCACTATGAATAATGTCAAAAGGCATCGACGTACTAGAGGTAGAGGCTACAAACGGTAATCTAACATGTTTCCCTAGTGGACAAGAAGGACAAATATGAGTACTACGCGTACTCTTATAATCAATAAATTTATTATTTTTAAGAGAAGAACTAATAGACGACCCCGGATGACCCAAGCGTGCATGCCACAAAGAATGAGCAAGAGTGGCAAATGTTGAAGGTGTGGCTTGACTCGTGGAAATGGTGGTGATTGGATAAAGTTATCCCCGACTATTATATATCATTAGAGGTATCCCCGTATTGAAATCCTTCACAAAAAATTCAAAAGGGTCAAAGTTAACAGAAACTCAATTATCAGTCGTGAATTTTCGGACAGACACCAATTTTTTAATTAAGTGAGGGGCATGAAGGGCATTTTTAAGGACGAGAGGTGGATGTGGATGAAGCAAATTTGTGTGACCATAACCACGAATTGGAATTGAATTGTCATTACCAACAATTATACCACGATTATTGCTCAAATTGAAATAAGACGAGAGATTACCTTGTGCGGACGTCATATGAGAAGTGGCCCCGGTGTCCATGTGCCAATTTGCGTCTGGGGAATTTAATCCAAGTGTATGCATCACAACCTCGATATTCGTGGGCGTCAAGACTGCAGTTGGGCCTACAACAGCGAAGGCCTACTGAGGCCGAGGCCCAAGCAGGTTGTTTGGCCTGTGAAATCGGAAAACTAGGCCTCTGAAAATTCTGGCCACTGGCCCAGTTTGCTGGATAAGGCACATTGGGTCACTAGCCCAGCCCAACAGCTAGTTGGCCCAAGGCTGCGGCCAGTGGTATTACGGTCCAGCCGGCCCACTGCCACTATTGCTCATACCACCACCACTGCCACCGCCACCGTCGCGATTCTTGCCACCATTTTTCTGATTTTGACATTTTTTGTCGCCACCGTTGTTACGGTTTTGGCTAGAATTATTCGAGAACGAGTGAGGGTCATCAGACGTGGCCATCATCATGACGGAATTTGTTCCGGTAGCCTCCTTTTAAGCCAAGTCGGCCTCTTCTAATGTGAGCTTAGAACGGGCCTGGTAGAACGGTGGAAGCGGATTGCTTTGACGAAGGAGTGTCCTGACGCCATTATAGGCCTCGGATAGACCTGCAACCATCTGAAGAACAAGATGATCATTGGTGATGGGTGCACCAACGTTCTTGAGTTGATCCGCCAATTTCTTCAGCTTTTTACAGTTGAGACATTTGGAAAATCCTCCATATTGACATGGGAAAATTCCTGCTCAAGAGTGACGACACGGAAATTTTTGTTACCTTGGAATATATCACGCACCCTATTCCAAGTTTCCAATGTCGTGGCGTCGGGTTCAATAATCGTTTGCAACAGGTCCGTAGAGATAGTGGAATAAATCCACTGGAGAACTGTAGCATCAAGAGTCGTCCATAACATAGGGTTATCATTGGCGATAGGCACATTCTCCTTGCATGCTTCCACGGGGATGATGTGATGAAGGACTTGATGTGAGCGTGCGTGAACTTTAAATAATTTCGCCCACGTCGCGTATTGGACGTTTTTCATCTCAAGAACGATAGGGATGTGGTTCTTGATGTTGGATACTATAAGTGCAGGATGAAAGGTGTTCTTCGAGATAGACATACTGAAAGAACAAGAGGAGAATTAGGAATTTGGAAAAGAATTTGGGAAGAGGAAAAAAAACAAAAAAATTGGCCGGCATCCGAGGAGGATCGGGTGCCGAGAGGTGAGGGCTACAGAAGTATGGGTTGGAGAAGGAAAATATTTGCCCTAGACTTCTGATACCATGAAAGAAATAATCCCTTTATTATTTTCATTAATGAAGAAGTATATATATACATGATATACAATATCTAAATATGAAAAATAAATCTACATTTTCCTAATACAAGACTAATACCAATTATAATTACACTTGTACATGAATTCTACAAATATAATAAGTAACCAAATCAAATTCGGTGACTTGGTATACACGGTTTATACCGCGTATACGTTGCCTTTCTATCACTGACCAATAATCTTTTGATTTATTATTTGAGAATAGTATTGTTCATTTGGAATATATTTTATGGGAGGAGAAAAAGAGAGGGAGATTACTTTGCGTTTCTTTGATAAGAGATTAAAGCTAGTTAGTTTCTTTTACTCTAAATCTTCTTTTTAGGAAACAAGACTACAAAAAATATTCATCATCTCATTTAATAGCAACACTTTTTCCTCTATATACTTGTCTCGCAAATGAAATGTTTATTCCTTGATTAGAAATGTGTTTGGTTGAATAATTTCAAAGAATTAGTGTATCCGGATAGTTTGACATATTCAAGCTTAACAGTGAGTGATCTGGATAATTAACTTCAGCATTCAGGCATATTTTGAATAATTATGGCTTACTTCTTCGATGCTTCACACTATTTACTCTATTAACAAGATATACATAGGTTACTAAAACTCAATGAACTTCAAAATTGGACCATAAATTGTACAATAAGGATAAAATTTGTAATCAATGGAACAACATTTGCAATTTTTTTGTCAATTCGAGAAGATTTGTGAACAATTTAATAAAATAAATAGAATGAAAATAGTACAAAGTCTTGACCGTCCGACAAAAACTTGTGAGTTTTGTCAATCCGCAGAACTTTCAAAAGTACCAAAGTAAGCATGCTCATCATAACTTGTGAACAACACAAATTTTGTCAATTCGACAGAATCTTATAAACCCATCCTTTTGAAATTCTGAATGTGCCTCCGGTCGTAACTTGTGAACAAAATAAGTTATGTCAACTCAGCAGAATCTTGTGAACAATTTGTGTAGAGTTATGCCCTACTTGACGTAACTTGTGCCGGGTCCATTTTTGCTCAAATTTCATAAACAAGCGGCATCGAAGCAACCTATTTCTGCAAATCTTCGAAGCTTTAGCAACATTTCTAATCTCTAGCATGTTTGGGCCGGGCCAGGCTAAGTTAAGCTGGGCTAAGCCAGCCGTTTGACAGCTCTCGCTTTTAGTACGTTTTAATCTTTAAATATCAAAAGGAACTTCATACCCCACACAGCCAGTACTTGTCCAGCCAATTTAGCCTTTCAATTGTTGTGTACTTGTGTACTACATCCAGAATTGATTGCTACGACTAATGAATACTTCTAACATATAATAAGTCAAATATATACAAAATACCAAGATTATCCTTCTAAGCGGTGGTCCTTCAAATGGATCTCAAGAAGTCATAATAGCATATGAAGTTATCCTTTTGCAAAAAGAAAGGGGTTATCATTTTGCAAACATGAAGCAGTAAGTTAATAACTATGGGCTATGGGCTATGGATCGACTAGATTTTTTCTAATTCGATTCTTCGCCATGGGCTATGGGCCTGACTAATGAGCTAATTTATGTTTTTTCTTTAAAAATGAACCACAAAGTTACAAAGACAGCTGTTTTCTCCATTCTAAATTATATAATGATATTAATATTATGCTAATATCACATGGTTCACTAAGGCAAATACACCATATTATATGGAAAATTGGCTCTTCAAACATACCGACCGAACACAGCATTTTAGACAGATTGCCTCTCTAAGGTTAACTTGTTTTGGCACTTGCACAAAATTGTTCGGCTACTCATGGAACAGTAAGTGCTACTTGTAACTTCTGCAGATTATTTTTCTGTCCTAAATTTTGTCATGGTATTCTATCCATTATATGTATCTTAGATGCTGTTACGTTTAATATTTTACACAAGTTTTATAAAATTCAAGAATTTGAAATTATATACCTATTCAATGTTGCACTTTGTACTGTCATTTGTTTATCGGGTTAATTTTAATATGTGCTCATATTCGACCGCACATGGCAAAGTTGCATACACCAAATGAAAGACCACATCGAACACCATGAACACTTGCACAGCTAGGAAATATGAAACCGATTCAACTTCAATTTGATTAAGATGGAGGAAATAAGGTAGGGTAAGGTCTGGATTCTTCCTACCCTCTCCATACTCCACTTGTGAGATTACACTATGTATGTTGTTGTAGAGGAAATAAGATCTAGGACATGTAATGAAAATTTACGTTAACCAAAGAACCAGGACCTAAAATAATTAATACAAAACCAAACCGAAGAACTGAATTAATTTGGTTCGGTCCAATTTTTCAGTTTCAGTATTTATGATCAGATGACCTAGTTCATCACACAGGTCAAAGCATACAAAAGAGGACTCCTCAGGCAAGGTTATAAGTTCCAGGGCCATCAGCACTAGCATTAGGGATTTCCTAAAACGTAGTTTTCCTGAATTCTGGTTCTAACCCAGAAAAAAATCCGCCTTCAAATTCAAACCCCAACCCTATCACTGAATCAGGAAGTAGTAAGCTAATAACATCATACGCCATTCCTTTGCCGTGATTTTTTGATAAAGATATAAACCATTCTTTTACCATGATGAAAGCCTAATCGTAGTTCAATTTGCCCATACTATCCTATAAATAAATAAATAACTCCAGTTCTGGGGCTTGTGACCATTGTGATAATATAAGTCGAACCAAAACTCTTCACAATTTTTAGCCATCACCCCAAAAATAAAATATTTCCTCAAAAATCACAAGTCCAGAACTGCTGCATCCATTAGCAGTCTGCCTCCAATGTCAAACATGCTTCAAAAGTTTCAGATTGTAGTATTCTACAACCAAGGTGAAAGGACATAAAATCATCAGATGACCCAGTTCATCAGGCAGGTCAAAGCATACAAAAGAGGTCTCCGCTGACTTGGATTTAAGTTCCAGGGCCGTGAGCACTGACATTAGGCTTTCCTAAAACCTAATTTTGTGTTGGGACTAACCCCGGAAAAACATACGTCCTCAAATTCAAACCTCAACCCTATCACTCAAACTGTTGAAAAAACAATAGTAACATGCAGGGTCTGTTTGGAAAGCCACTTAGTAATTGGAATAGTTGGAATCGGTGTAAATACTAGGGTAGTAATTACACAGCCTATTGTAATTACGACAACTTGTTTGTTTGTCATGACGTAAAAGTAATTACAAGTGCACTGTTTGGTTGCACAAGAACAATTACACAGTTAGATATTTTAAATTTCAAAAACAAAGTTAATTATCAACAACTAAAAGTTAATATTTGACAAATATATGTTTATATAATAAATATTACTTAATTTTATCTATAGCTATGTATTCAAGATGCATATTATTTCAAAAATATAAAACTGAATAATTACTATAAATTTGTAACTACCATTGTAAACAAAACAATATGTACAAAATAAATAATACTTTCATTGAATCAATTAATAGAACTTCTAACTAAGCACACATTTTGCAATGGCAATATGGACAATATGTTTGACAAAAATGATAGTTACAATCATAATTTATTAAAAAGTAATCTAACAATTCTAACATCACTCAATATAAGCCAAGTTTACCTATAGCATCATCCAACAATGAAATTCATTCAACTTTAATGATATCACTCATTATAAGTCAAGTTTGTCGATGACTTATTCGTCCTAAGATTAGGAGGTATAATTTTTTTTTAAAAAAAATAGAATAATAACATAGCTAAGTGAAATGAAAAAAATAAAGAGAAACAAATAAGAAAGATAACATAGCAAGTAAAATGAAAAAAAATAAGAAATAAAATATGAGAAACTAAGTAGAAGCACTATAAGTGAAGGTTAAGAAATGAGAAATAACAAAATAAATAAAAATGTAAAAATAATAGTAATATTTTTAAAAATAATTTAAAAAGTTAAAATAAAAAATAAATAAAAAATAAATAAAAAATAGAAATAAAAAAATAAAAGAGATTAAAAAATAACCTTATAATTACACCATGTAATTAACATCAATTCTCAAAATTGCCGAGTGTAATTACACCCAAACAGACAAACATGCCAAAATTGTGTAATACATCCCATTACACCCAAATCTAATAACAGGGTGGCTTTCAAAACAGGCTCTCAAGGAACTACTCATTCAATTTAATCCAAGAGCAATCTGCAAGACTTTGATCATATAGCAAAGCAATCCTTTTGCCACTAAAGAAAGAAATTAAACTATAACCCACCAAAGGGAAAATTTAAACATAACCAGTACAGAATCCCTAACAAACATCTTAGACATATATCGCTGGCAGCACATAAAAGAAAGTATGTAACAAACTGAAACTGACAGGTAGATGATTTAACGCTTTTTCGAGACACCAACAGTCTTTCCCCTGCGGCCAGTTGTCTTTGTGTGCTGACCACGCACTCGGAGGCCCCAGTAGTGACGTAGACCACGATGATTCCTGCAACCACCAGAGGATAAATTAATAAAAACTAAAAAGAAGCAAGCACAAACAAGCAAGGTTTTGAATTACTTCTACTTAACTACCACTTGTTGCCATATATTTCCCTTAGTTGCAAAATGCAGGGAGTGTTCTCTTAATTTTGTTTATCGAAGATAAATGAAATAGTTTAACAGCAAAAGCATTGAGTGGCAAACTACCTGATCTTTTTCAGGCGCTCAAGATCATCCCTAAGCTTCATGTCAAGAGCATTAGAGGTGACTTGTGAAAACTTCCCATCCTTGTAATCCTTCTGCCTGTTCAAAAACCAATCAGGGATTTTGAATTGACGAGGATTAGCAACAACCACCATGACACTGTCGAGCTCTGCAGCAGTGAGTTCACCAGCCCTGCAGAAAGGAGAAGCAAAAAGAACTCAGATAAAATTTCAAGAGATAACATACAAAGCGGGAATGATTTACAGAGCTGCTAACTCATGTTAACCCTATATGGCAGAAAAATGCATGTTGTGCCCAACAAACTACAGATATGAATCAACCTACACAGAAATCTCGAAGACAATGAACAGAAAATCTTCAAAGCTGAAAGAAATTTTTCAAGCCTCAGCTTCACATTATTGGATTGGTAATACTCCCTCCGCTTCAATTTAAGTGTTTTAGTTTGACTAGGCACGAAGTTTAAGAAAATAAGGGAGACTTTCGAAAATTGAACCTTATGGTCTTGAACTAAAGATATGCATAATGAACCAAAATGCCCTTCGAACCTTGTGCCTTTAAACATGTCAGGTAGAATGTTGAATTTAGAGAGTTAAGAAAATATAGAAAGAGGCATCCCTTTTTAAATAGACTAAAAAGAGAAGTGAGACACTTGAATTGGAAGTGAGGATAAATAAATAAGACTAACAAGAAAGAGGAAAATGTAATAAAAGAAATGACGGGTTCAGTTAAACCAGTAATCCCAGCTTGAAACTGTTTTTAATGTCGAAAAGTTGTCCGAATATTAGAGATAAAAACACAGTAAAGATAGGGTTATTACTGCCAAAAAATGGAGGTCATGTATTGCAAGAAAACAAAAGGAGCAGCCCGTTCTGCAAACAACTCTATCCAATCCTTAGATAATCAACCTGGTCCCAAAGAAAAACAAAGTATCACCAGGTTATAAGCCAACTTAATCCTTCTCTATTAGCACACGATTCCTCAATCATCAGTCTTTTCAGACATTCCTCAGTCTTTTCCTCAATCTTCTCTACTGCAAACTGTTTTCATGCATCACGACCACAATTTTGCCTCGTTAATGAATTTGAATTGCGGATTGAGAGGTTGGTTGAATATGTCCTCAACATAGTATTAGAAACAGTTTTGCATTTAATTTATTTTTTCCCTGAGTGTGTTGGTTAATAGAGAATAAAACCCCAAAAGACGCACTCAACCGGAGCACACTAATGCTGATGAAAATAACTATAAATGAAATACCAATTAATCTCTGCAAAGAATAGCACACACACGCCTAAAACAACAGTTAGTCAGTAAGCTAAAAGGGTAAATAGAAACACTAAGGGCTCGTTTGGTTGCTGGTTAGAGTTATGCAGGTATTAGTAATGTAAAAATTAATTATACAAGGGTTAGTTATTTAGCATCTAGTAATAGAGGGCGTAATTATTCATGTACTATTAGTTATCCCACCTTCTATCATGCCTAAAATAACACATATACTTATGCAGGTATTAGTAATGTAAAAATTAATTATACAAGGGTTAGTTATTTAGCATCTAGTAATAGAGGGCGTAATTATTCATGTACTATTAGTTATCCCACCTTCTATCATGCCTAAAATAACACATATACTTAATACCTGCATGCCTAAAATAACACATATACTTATATATATATATATATATTAGTTCCAAATAGCTAACCAAACACTATAATTGGTGTGTTGAATTTTATAAATACTACCAAAGACTGTACAAGCTACGCAGTATTGAATAAATTTAACTCCTAACGAGCAACGAAACGACCCCTAAGGGTGTAAATGGGTGGGTAAACAATTAGTAGTTGAAAGGGGGGCTATACCTCTTGTTCATGTCAATATCGGCTTTCTTGCAAGCAATGTTAGCGAAACGACGGCCAATACCTTTGATAGAGGTCAAAGCAAACATGATCTTTTGTTTCCCATCCACGTTGGTGTTTTGCACACGAAGAATGTGCTGAAACTCTTCATTTGCAACAAGCGACTGTAAATCCAACAAAGCAGAAAAATGAATCCCTATAATAATAATAATAATAATAATCATAGATTAGTGTTTTGGGCTAACCATGATTAGGTTCTTCTAAATCTTTGCTCTGTGCGGCGGCTTCTAACAAGATATGCGATCTCCAAAACCCTACTAGAGCTTTCAGCACTTTTTATATTAACCGGAAAAGGGTACATTATCGTAATTACAATTACCTCGCTCACGTGGCACTATTTATTTAACCAAATAAAAAAAATAATACTCATCCTTTAAATATACATATGAGCACTTAACATCCTTCAAGTTTTCAAAAGTTGGAACATATTTGATTTACTTAACGGAAGGAAACAAACGATGACCTAAAATATGGATCAAATATGCTTTTGTCTGTGTTCTTTCGTTAAGTGGATCAAATATGCTCCACTTTAGCAATTTAAAGAATGATATGTGCTCACATCCATATTTAAAGGATAAAAATGAACTTACCTTCAACTGTAAAAGACAATTTTATCAACAAAAAAAACAAATTCCTTCACGAGTCTATGAAAGGGGAGAATATTTTTATAAGGTAATTATTTCTTATTTAGCATTCAATTGGGGATTGAGGATGGGAGATGAAGAAAGGAAATAGAAATAAATAGAATCGAAGCACACTTATTATGTAGAAGACTTCCACTAATATCACTAGATTATAAATTAGCACCCGAAATATGATTTAAGGATTATTTTTCCCTATCTTGAGGTGATTTTTCATAGAGATTTGCTTTTAGCTTCCAATTTTTTCTAGTTTAGGCTTATTCTATTGGTTAATGTTACTAGTTGGGTTTTTAGATGTGTGTCAATAGTTAATGGCTACAATGTTAGCCGACAATGGTATGGAGTGATATACATTTGTTATTGATAAGTTGATTTTCAGTCAGATTATCACTAATTTTGGTTTTAGATTTTAAAGTTGTTGATATAATTGTTTGAATCAAAGCAGTACGGGAAGAAAATAAATATTACAAGTGTTCGAAAAGAAAAACTAACAGTCAAGATTATAATTGTCGCAAGCTTGTTGAGTCTTGAATCTTGATAAACTGAAATCAAGAAACACTAAATCTGGATTGTTACAACTGTGGCTGAGTCGAGAGATGGCTCTCTGTCTTTAAGACAAGATTGCCCCGTATATATATTTTTACGTTAGCGGGCAATAGTTTTCCAAGATAAAACAACAACTAATCAACACTACAAAACAAATAGGTTGATTCTGACGGAGAAAACAACATGAAACGACTTGCTGAATAATGGAAAATTTAGAGGAAAGGAAGATTGTTCTTTTATTTTGCTACTGTTTCTGTATCTTTTCCCACTGCCCTCAAAATAAGAGTAAGGTCTCAATATATAGTGTTTAGGAGGATGACCTCTCAACTAGCCAACTAATGGCTTTTAATAGCAGAAGAAGCCCGAGGCCTGAGCGCGCGGCGGCGCGCTTGTGGGCTTAGCTTTGAACCCAAGCACACCTAGGTCCTCCCTCATTCAAACACATGGGTTACCCCTTGGGGTCCCAAACCTTTATCCATTTTTTAGGCTTATAAAAAGAACAATTCTTTATTTTTCCACCGATGGGGTCTCCAACAAAAGTTCTTTGGCATTACTTATAGCAAATTCTCATGTTAATTGTGTGATTTCAGGATGAAGTGTGTCGATAAGAAAGAATCCAATTCTTAAATAAAATGTTAGAGAATGAAGATTTGAAATTACTAAACTTAAAGAATAGTTGTGCACACAAGCCTGGACAACAAGTTATATAAGGAAAGATTGTGCGGAAAAAAATAGAATTTGATGTAAAATGAAAAAATAAAATTATTCAAACCACACATTACTTAAGGATAGATTTTGTTGATTACAATGGTTGCAGAAAATGGGAAATAAGTAACTGCTAAGTATTACAACAAAATGAAATTACAACAACTGAAAACAAGAAACTGAGATTACAAGCACTTTGATTTGCTGGGTCGAGTGATGACACTCTATCTTTAAGACAAGATTGTCCCGTATATATCATTTCTACGTTCTGGACAATAGTCTCCCAAGATAAAACAACAACTCAACAAATAAGCAAAGGAAACTCAAGTGTTACTTTGAAGAACTTAGTGTAATGAAATGATGCTTGAAAGTAGTATGAAGAATTTTGTTTTTTCATTTTTGTGTTGTCTCAACAATTGAGCCAAAGGCTTCAATATATAGTGCATGGAGGGGACTTGTCAACTGCCCAACTAATTGTTGTTAATGGTCATGTAATGACAATTAGTGAGGAGTAATTCAGCCAAATAAATGACTGAATTAATGTGCAACGGATTAGAGCTTTAGTGAGAGTTATTCAGCCAAGTAATTATTGAATTGATGTGCATATTAATGGAGGTTAACGTTCCAAAACCAACAGCAAAAGCACAAGTTCTCTGTTCAATTTTATCTTACCTGAAACTTCAGGGATCAAACTGTAAATATGAAGCAATTTGGGTCCAAAAAGATAATATCAGAAGAAGCCCAAAGCCCACGACCCGTGACGGGCGGGCGGCGACGGCGCGTGTGTGGGCTTATCCTCGAACCAAAATACATCTAGGTCCTCCCTCCTTTAAACACATGGGATACCCCTTGGCGTCTCAAACCACAAGCCAACTTTGAGACTTATAAACAAAATAATTCTTTCTTCCTCCACCGATGAGGGAGAATTGATCTCAATACCACACTTTTCCATGCTTCAAACACCTCACTTCGTGAACCAATATCTCTTTCATTTCTCAATGAAATTTGACGATCCTTGGCCCTACGGTTATCTACTTACTTAGTAGATTATGCATGTGTGAAGAAACATGCGGAATACTAGTGTTTAAGCCGTTAAAGTTGGTCGGATGCAACTCCCGCCAAAGGCAAATTTCCAACAATCCCCTCTTGAAAGAGATTTTGGCGCATTCACATGGTGCCTTTTCATTTCCTGCAATATTTCAGCTGACCGATGTTGCATAAGGAGAGGTAGCTTCAGCTTTGAACCTTCCATAGTTAAATACCATCGGACTTACTTACTGCGCGGCGAACGTGATGCCTTGAACCGTCAGTGTTTAGTGTAAGCCAAGTCAATAGTACCAACACAACAAATTCCCTTACTCTCTTCTTCATAATGTTTTGTCCATGGCCATAATGTTTTGTCCATTGTGGCCATGGACAACTTCTTGGATTCTTAAGTGCGTTCATTTGAGGCGGCCCGTCCTCACACTTAAATAGGTGATCTCCTAGAAGGTATCCTGCTATACCCCATTTCACAAGTGTTAGAAACCATTAAAAGTTTCTCAAAACCTAACCTCAACTGTTGAGGATCATTAAAGGTTTTGAAAACTTAACATTTACCCATACTGCAGATAACACTTAACGTCTATTGCGGGAACGACTTTGGATTTGGTGTTTCTTTACAGAAATCACTATCTGAAGTGCTCATGCTTCCACTGAAGCGATCAACTGAATCTTTACAGCTTAGTTTTTCCATCCTTTCTAAGAATCTGCATCTTTGCTCTATAACAAATAGTCCTACTAACATACAGTCCTAACTTATCCCTTCACATGTCTTGTATCTCCCATATTCTCAAAGATGGTTGCTTAGTTATCTCATCCTTGAATTTTGCAGCAAGGTATTTAGTGTTACACATTTTGTTATTGTTTGAAGTTGTACACTTATGTACATGGTGGTAGTTCTTAATCATAAAGTCGCAAGAATCTCGGTATATTGTAGCATAACACAACCAGTTTCATTTATTGTTACCCTTACATCTAGCCGTGACTTTACAAGGTTCTTTAGGCCTTAACTTAAGATTAACTTTGTATTCTATTGCATAATCAACCAGTGCTTTCCTAAATACTTTAGCATTTTCAAAAACTATTCCACGTTAAAAATAACAACTACACAGTCTGGATCATACTTGACCTTTGTGCTCTTCCTTCTTCTTGGTATATCAACACCCCTAACAGCACCAACAACTAACTCATCTTCACTATCATCACTACCACAGTTTGAACTGTCAATAAATTCCTCATCTTCACATAATCTACCCACATATCTTACAGACTTATTTCTTCCAATATCTTAAAAGCCTCTATCAATACCAGCTTCACCTAGTGATATTTTCTCTGTTGTGGTAGTTCTCTTCTTCCCAAGATTAGGATTTTTTTGCTTCTCTTTTTTAGCTCTAAGGCATCTCAATTCTTCATCAACATCTGAATCATCAACATCTGGAATTACATCTTCATCTGATTCACTACTAGTAAAATTTGATTCATCCCTATTATGATTTGTTTCACCCCATTCAGATCCGTTTCACCCTATTTGGAACTGTTTCAGCCTCATTTTCATCAGTATTTCTACCCCAACCCACATGTGTTACCCTAGATTCATCAGTAAGTAGAATCCAACAACTTTTGTGTACCCAAGGTCTTTAGTGTATGATTCCAACTCAACAAGACTAAAATGATCTTTATCGATAGCAACACCAAAGACAACTAATTCCCCTTTATAAGTAGGACCCAAAACATGGTCTTCTACAAATGTACCACATGGTGAAAATATGTTACAATATAGTTGTCCATAAGATTCTCCAACACACAACAAGAAAAAAATCCTAACTTTACCACTGAAATCCCCCAAAAAACACTAGTCACGAAATAAAGTGGTAACAACCTCGTTCATACCAAAAGACCCTAACTTTAACACAATATACCACACAAACACAAGCAAAGTTCAGTATCACCTTCAATTTCTCCAATGTCGTAAAGGAAGTCGAAACAACGAGATTCAAATGGTCGATTTCAAGACTAAACCTACAAATAAATGAAAAGAAACTCTTGTAAGTGATTATTAACTAAGAAATCAGTGACAATATTGAACGAAAACAACGATATTTTACCTAGGGTTCTACATACCAAAATCACCTTAGTTCGATAACTTGAAGCGTCTAGATGGAAATGAGTTATTTTCAACCCTAGTTTGGTCTTTAGTCAATTTGTCAAGGTCTTTAGTCGATTTGTTCAAGTGATAAATTGAACAACCACGAGGGGCTGGCGATTGATTTGGCGTAAGTGAAAAAATTTAAAAAAAGAAAAGAAAAAAAAAAGGGTAAAGACATGCTTAGCCTAATGGAAGACGTATAAATGGGAAGAGAGCGAAACCTCATTTTTCCATTCCATTCCATTTGCAGTGCGGCAAGTGATATTTTCTCTCTCGAGTCGTGAGATGACATGTTTCAAAAGCCCAAACATTTAACGTTATCCACAAACAACAGTCCCACCTCGTACAACAACAAAGGAGAGAAGAAGAATTGAGCATCCTATTCGGCTGTACTTTATTCAAAATCTTGGTTTAGTTTGTTGTATTCTTTTCCATGGCTATCTCTACATCCTTTTGTAGGCCCATTTCATCTTTCAATGCTATCAGTTCGCCATCTGTGTGTTTGTTCAAACCGCAGTACCAACACTTGAAACTTGATGACTCTTATCCTTCTTTGTCCGTCAAGTGTTGCAATGGCCAATCTCCAGACCACATGAATGGCAGGTATTTCTTCTTTTGTAGGGTATATGAGTATTTTAAGTCATCCTGGGATATTGTTTCTCTTTACACTTAGAGCTATGTCATGGAATTTGTCTTCTTGAATTTTCCTTATGTTACCCTTTTTTACTTTTCTAAAATCCCTTAGTGGCCGTTTGGACATAAAATATGTGAAAAAGGTACTCCCTCCGTCCCAATTTATATTTAGTTTCACTGGTCACAGAATTTATGAAAAGGAAGGCTTTTAAATCTTGTGTTCTAAAATAAGTCAAAGATATTTGTGTGGTTATAAATATCTCGTGAAACATAAAATGTAAAGTTTAAAGTTAAATTATTGTCAAATAATAAAATATGTCATTCTTTTTAGACTGACTAAAAAGAAAAGTGAATGAAAAATGGTATTTGGAGATTGTAGTTGTGTTTGGACATGAATACTTGGAAGAATGTTGAATGTTTGTGAGTGCTTTGGAGTGAAAAATGTGAAAATAAGGATTTAGAGTTTTTCGAATTCCGGAATATGGAATGTTGTAATAATTCTATATCCAAACATGATTCCATAATACAATTCTAGAAAAAAAGTGAAAATTATCCATGGCCAAACGGGCCCTTAATTTGTTTATTGGGATTTTAGAGCTAATCTCAGGCAGTGCACAACTGATGTATAAAGGATACAATATGAAGTTATGCTAGTTATGTCTCAGGCTCAGCTCTGTTTTTTTAAGATATGTAATACAAGGAGGACATTACCCTAATTGAAATTTATATTGAGTTCAAATCCAATGGCCTAGGCCCTTAAGAATGGAATATATGCAGCATCACATTATGGAAGTTATTAACACAGTTATTACCTTAAAGATTTCGCTTCAGTATAATGAGGCCAACACCTGATAACGCCTTTAGGTTTCATATGATTGTCACAATTGTGGTGAAGATAGCTTAACAACAACATACACAGTGAAATTTTACAAAGTGGGACCTGAGGATGGTAGAGTGTATACCCCTACTTTGGGAGGTAGAGAGGCTATTTCCGGTGGACCACGGCACAAGAACAAGCAAATAGCTTAAGATTCTACAAAATCTTTTGGCTGTTTGTACAACTCAATTATTGTGTTGTTTTAATGAAAAGCAGAATATCCATGCTGATAATGAATGTTAAGTTACATTTTATTTGAGGAAATTGAAGAAACACTGGACAATAGCAAGTCAGCAGTGGGAAAGCCTTCGTCTTCAGTTTAACTGATAATGGTCATATGGTGTGCGATAAACGTTTTAATTGTGTGAAGTTATCTTTTATCATAACAGCACTCCAACTTGTAGAAGTTGAGAGGTGGAACACTGTCCTTGAGTATTCAAAGTGCATTAATAAATTTGCCTTTTCAACTCTGCTAATTTATAGTGGTAAAGGTTATTCATTAATACCTTAGTGGGTTCATGAACCAGAGGTGAGGGAAACAGATTGTCTTGGGGAGGGGTAAGGGCTTATGAAACCTTTTTACTTTATACTTGAAAGTAAGAGTAAAATTTCATAAATTCTGCAGCCTAAGTGCAACAGATGGGGGTCATTCATTTTATTCAGTCAGCTAATAGGCTCAAATTTTTGTACTTCTCGCGGAATAGGCTAGTTATTCGAACTTTCTTTTTTCTTTTGCGGAGTAAATGTATCACTGATTGCAACAAATGGAGTTTACCCTATTTACCTTGGATGGAATGCTTTAGTAGTGTGAGAAAGTATGAGAGAAAATATTATTTTTGAATGGTGTATCTACATTATTACATTGAGCCTTATTTATAGACACTACATCTCAATCCTTTTCCATATAGGATACTATATACAAATCCTATTCCTATTCCTATTCTAACACTCCCCCTCAACCTGGTGCATACAAGTCATATGTACCGAGTTTGTTACACATGTATCTAATACGAGGACGACTGAATGACTTAGTGAAAATATCCGCAAGCTAATTACTCGACTTCACAAATTTAGTAACAATTTCTCCGGAGAGTATCTTTTCCCTGACAAAGTGGCAATCAATCTCACTGTGCTTAGTCCTCTCATGAATACCAGATTTGATGCGATATGAAGGGCTGCTTTGTTATCACACATAACTTCAATTTGACTGATTTCTCCAAATTTTAGTTCTCTGAGCAACTGCTTAATCCAAACTAGCTCACAAGTTGCTATGGCGATTGTTTGATATTTTGATTTAGCACTAGATAGAGCAACGACACTATGTTTCTTACTCTTCTAGGACACCAAATTACCTCCTAGTAACACACAATATCCATATATAGAACATCTATCAGAGGGTGATTCTGCATAATCAACGTTTGTATATCCAATGATCTGCTCATGGCCTCGATCTTCGAAAAACAGTCCTTTACCTGGAGCTGACTTAATATATTGCAGAATGCGGATAACTGCATCCCAATGACTATCACGGGGAGAATCCTTAAACTATCTTACAACACTCACAAGAAACGTAATGTCAGGTCTAGTCACTGTGAGATAATTCAGCTTACTAACCAGCCGTCTATATCAGTGACTCCCCTTGTCCTAGCAAAAGTTTAGCATTCAGATCTATAGGAGTGTCAATGAGTTTACATTTCATCATTCATGTCTCCTCAAGAATGTCTAAGGCATATTTGCGTTGCGAAATAACAATACTTGACGTGGATTGGGAAACCTCAATACCTAAAAAATACTTCAGTTTGCCGAGATTAGTATGGAAATGCTGAAAGAGATGTTGCTTTAAATTAGTGATACCATCTTGATCATTGCCAGTTATAACGATATCGTCAACATAAACCACAAAATAAATACTCATATCTGAAGTAGAATGTCGATAAAACACATAATGATTTGCTTTACTGCGAGTCATGCCAAACTCCCGAATTACTGTGCTGAATTTACCAAATCAGGCTCAAGGAGACTGTTTCAGACCATAAAGTGATCGATGCAATCGACACACCAGATTAGACTCCCCTTGAGCAACAAAATCAGGTGGTTGCTCCATATAAACTTCCTCCTCAAGATCACCATGGAGAAAAACATTCTTAATGTCTAACTGATAAATATGCCAATGGCGGACATAAACCATGGATAGAAAAAGATGAACATATGCTATTTTAGCTATGGGAGAGAAAGTATCACTGTAATCAAGCCCAAATATCTGTGTATATCCCTTCGTAAAAAGGCGAGCCTTAAGTCGATCAACTTGGCCGTTCGGACAAACTTTGACTACATAAACCTAACGACAACCAATAGTAGATTTACCTGAAGGAAGAGGAACAAGCTCCCAAGTACTACTCGTGTGTAAAGTAGACATCTCGTCAATCATAGCCTGTCGCCATCCTGGATGAGAAAGGACTTCACCAGTAGACTTAGGAATGGGGATATAGGACAATGATAATACAAAGGCATAATGGGATGATCATAGATGATGATAACTTAAAAGGGTATAATGTGGGTTAGTATTGCGAGTGGACCATTTACTTTTCCAAAGTGCAATCGGCTGATCAGGAGAAGACAAGTCCGTAGTAGGTGCGGGGTTCAGCGCATGACATGAATAATCTGGATATGATGTTGGGTCTGATGCTTGACGCGGTTGACGATGATAAGTCAGAAGTGGTGGCACTGTGACTGGAGATATAATAGTAATTGTAGATTTCTCAAAGGTCGGTGTAGGTAAAACCTGAGGAGGTAAGACCTCAGAGATATCAGGATGATCAGAATGAGACCTAAAGTAAGGTTGAGACTTAAAAAATGTGACATCGGCAGACATAAGATATCGACGGAGATCAAGTGAGTAGCAACGATACCTCTTTTGAACCCAAGAATAACCAAGAAAGACACATTTAAGAGCGCGAGGGACTAGTTTATTTGTCCTTGGAACTAGGTTATGCACAAAACATGTGCTCCCAAAAACACGAGGAAGAGAGCATAGAGATGACTGAGGATATATTATGGAATATGGAATCTGGTTCTTAATGGAAGATGAGGGCATTCAATTAATCAAATGGCAAGACGTGAGGACTGCATCGCCCCAAAAACGCAGTAGAACATGTGATTCAGTGAGAAGAGTCTACCCGGTTTTGCTGAGAGGTGTGAGGACAAGATGTTTGATGAATAATTTCTTAGTGAGTCATAAACTGCTGGAACTTGAAGGATTTGTATTCTAAGGCATTATCACTACGAAAAGTACTAATAGAAACACCAAATTGATTTTGTATTTCAGCACAAAAACTCTTGAATATAGAGAATAACTCAGAACGATCTTTCATTAAGAATAGGCAAGTACATCTGAAAAAATCGTCAATGAACTAACAAAATAACGAAATTCTAACGATGAACTGACTCTACTAGGACTCCAAATATCATAATGAAGTAATGAAAAAATAGACTCTGTATGACTCTCAGCACTACGTGGAAAGGTAGTGCGAGTGAGTTTTCCAAGTTGACACGACTCACAATCTAATTTGGACAAACTAGACACCATCTTTTGTAGCTTGCACAGACTCAGATGTCCCAATCGTTTATTGATTAAGTCTGGAGGATCTGTAACCAGACCTACTATGAAGGAAATAGGAATAGAGGTAAGATAGTAGAGGCCTTGTGATTCATATTCTACGCCAATCGTCTGTCTCGTACTACGGTCCTGCATAATAAAAGAATTATCAAGAAATATTATGGCACAATTTAAGGCACAAGTCAAATGACTGACCGATGCAAGATTAAAAGGACAACCAGGGATATAGAGAACATAATTTAGAGTGACAGAGGATATGTGATTAGCTTATCCAACTCCTTTTGCTTTTGTTTGGATCCCATTGGCTAAAGTAATAGCCGGAAGAGACGGTGAATAAAAGTAATAACGGGAAGAGAGTGAATAATCAATATTCGACAAAAGTTATGTATCACCAGAAATATGATCAGAAACGCTCGAGTCTATAACCCACGATCCAAGATTATTAGACTGTGCGACTGAGGCTACTTGTGGAGATGTTTGCTTACTTGCTCAATACTGAAGGTACTCATTATATTCTCTTAGGATAAATGAACTCGTTGATTACCTGTAGTGGCGGTCTAAGCAACATGATCATTCTTAGGTGATCGACCATGTAGAGAATAGTATACTTCACGAGTGTGTCCAAATCTATTACAATAACTACACTTAGGTCGAGATCTACATACTTCACGAGTGTGTCCAAACCTATTACAATAACTACACTTGGGTTGAGATCTTCCAAAGTGGCCTCTTCGTCGATTCTTCGTAGACTGTGATGTTCGAATTTCTATTCTCCTTGTTAAGGGTTTTGAAGTTCCCATTCCCGTGTTTTTGAAGATAAAATATCAGATCCGAAATACATCTTGTGAAATCTGAAATTTGTAGCATAAAATATGGAAAAATAAATTGGCCGGAATCTAGAAAGTTTAACGGCCGGATCTAGAAATAAAAATGTTCTATTGTCGAAAAACGTAGATCTGATCACCGAAGAGTGCTCGGAATCAGGAAAAAAATGTGGGCAGGGTCGTAATGATGGCACGACCCTACTCAAAAATAAATTATGTCGGAAAAGTTATCCGAACTTGAAGAAAGTAGTGTGGGTCAGTTTGGAGTCTCTGCGCGACGTTTACAGTAAAAAGAAATCTCAAAAGAATGGCCGAAAACAACCTCGAATCGCTAGAAAAAATGTTGAATTCGCCGGAACCCTAATTCCAACGATCGAAATCTGGTAAAAATAACTGTGCACGCCGGAATTACTATTCATGCCGGAACACACTATTCACACAGGAAAGTACTGTTCACGGCAGAAAAAATATATATTTTCCGGTAATAATATTCTATTATGGCTCTATACCATGTGAGAAATTATGGGAGAAAATATTATTGAATTATTATAACTACATCATTACATTGAGTCCTATTTATAGACACTACATTACAATTTTTTTTTTCATGTAAGATACTATATACTAATCCTATTCCTATTCCTATTCCTAGTCTAACACAAACAACATATACAAGATATACATAAAGTCACAAATGTACAAACAAGATATACAAGTCATTTTGGGGGTTTGACCATTACCCCAACGACTATTCTTGCTTAAATAACCATTGGAATCTTCATTACAACAATATATACAAGATATAAACAAATATACAATCAACATATGCAAGATAAAACAAATATACAAGATATATTTGTTTTGATATGTCTATATATAGGTTTAAGTAATATTTGCTAACATTACAACAACAACAACAACATACCCAGTGTAATCCCACAAGTGGGGTTCGGGGAGGGTAGGTTGTACGCAGACCTTACCCTACCTTGAAAGTAGAGAAGATGTTTTTGATAAACCCTTAGCTAAGAATAAAGCAATAGAGCAATAACAAAACATGTCAAATAGGAAAAAGGAATACTAACTACACAAAATAGTATGCTACGCGAAGAACGAGAGACAGTAAATACTAACAGAAATCGAAGGGCAAGAAACTACAGAAGAAGTACTACGACTACTAGTATGGAAGGATAAGTGCGACAACGCTCTACTAACTACTACCCTAATCCGTATCCTCCACAACGTCCTATCTAAGGGCATGTCCTTGGTAAGCTGCAACTGCGTCATGTTTTGTTTATTCACCTCTCCCCAATACTTATTTGACCTACATCTACCTCTCTTGAAGCCATCCATAGCCAACCTCTCACACCTCCGCATTGGGGCATCCGTGCATCTCCTATTCACATGCTCGAACCATCTCAGCCTCACTTCCCACATCTTATCCTCCATTGAGGCGAGTCCCACCTTGTCCCAGATATCTTCATTTCTAATCTTATCTCTCCTAGAATGTCCACACATCCATCGCAATATCCTCATTTTCGCAACTTTCATCTTCTAAACGTAAGATTTCTTGATTGGCCAACACTCCATCCCATACAACATAGTTGGTCTAACCATCACTCTGTAGAACTTGCCTTTTTGGTGGCACCTTCTTATTACACAGACTCCGGATGCGAGCCTCCATTTCATCCAACCCGCACCAATACGATATGTGACATCCTCATCAATCTCTCCATTACCTTGGATAATAGACCCAAGAAACTTGAAACTTCCTTTCTTTGGGATGGCATGTGTGTCAAGCCTTACTTCCACGTCTGCCTCCCGCGTCACGCCACTAAACTTATACTCCAAGTATTTTGTCTTGGTCCTGCTCAACTTGAACTCTTTAGACTCTAGGGTTTGTCTGCAAACCTCCAGCTTAGCGTTAACTTCCACTCTGATCTTCTCAATCAACACTATGTCATCCACAAACAAGTATTTGATAAGATTATTGTTAAATTATTGTAGCGTTTGAATTTTGGAACTAAAATTATACTTTGTTTGTCATTAGATTCAAAAATTATTATAGTCCCATTTTTTCAAATTATTGTAGTCCCATTTTTTCAAATTAAATAGCATAGGGCCCTTGAAATGTTAGCATATCCTTTTGCCTTGAAATGTCTCATTCCAAATAATAGGATGGTTTTGGTTTGTAGCATGTAGGTTGGACACTTTTTTGGTATCCATTTATGGGGCCTTTCAATTTTTTTTTATTTGTCCGCAAACTATAAAAATTCCACTGTAGGATAGGACCTACTATTCTTTTTTCCTTTATTTGCTCACACCTTTCCAAAACTTAGTCTTTTTTTAAGACGTTTGTGGAAATATCACTAGCCTTAGATTTAGGCAGTTTTTGCTGATGATGAAAATTTGATTAAATAATTCAAACAACATAGACAAATAAAATTATAATACACAATTAAAAAAAATCAAAGGCTCAATGAGCCTTTAATTTTATTGTTAGATAAATTGCAAAGTCAAAATTAAAGCTTACAAACTTGCAACAACTTTTCTCTAATATCATAAAATTAAATTAGAAAAAGAAAATTCAATTTAACAAGTTTTCAACTTTAAATCTACATATTTTGGACCATTCTTTCCAATTTATTCATATTAACATTAGGTGGAATTGGCTCAAAATTTTCAAAATCGATATCTCCATACATTGGAGATGTTTGTGTCGATGGATCTCCAAGTGACATTATATCTTCAAGGTGTTAGTCTTCTCTTTGACCATGTTCTCTTTCTTGATTTCTTCGCTACGACCTAATCACATCTCTAAAGCATACTAGAACATTCATTGCGTTGCTACCCAGTGTCGGTTGTCTCCGAGCTGCTGCCTTCCTTGACTAAATGTGCTTTCAGATGCCACATTTTACATTGGAACATTTAGCACATCTCTAGCCATTATTGAAAGAACCGGATATTGTCTTCTGTTGTTCTTCCACCAATTCAGTGTATCAATTCCATCTTCGAAGGACTCCACCATCTGTCTATGATAAAAATTAAACTTCCACGAGCAGATGCTGTTTTAGCTACGGGAGAGAAAGTATCACCATAATCAAGCTCAAATATCTGTGTATACCCCTTCGCAACAAGGCGAGCCTTAAGTCGATCAACTTGGCCGTTCGGACCAACTTCGACTACATAAACCCAACGACAACCAATAGTAGATTTACCTGAAGGTAGAGGAACAAGCTCCCAAGTGCCACTCGTGTGTAAAGCAGACATCTCGTCAATCATAGCCTGTGGCCATCCTGGATGAGAAATGACTTCACCTGTAGACTTAGGAATGGGGACAGAGGACAATGATGATACAAACGCATAATGGGATGATCATAAATGATGATAACTTAAAAGGGTATAATATGGGTTAGTATTACGAGTAGACCATTTACTTTTCTAAAGTGCAATTGGCTGATCATGAGAAGACAAGTCCGCAGTAGGTGCGGGGTTCGACGCATGACATGAATCATCTGGATCTGAAGTTGGGTCTGATGCTGGACGCGGTCGACGATGATAAGTCAGAAGTGGTGTCACTGTGACTGGAGATATAGTAGTAACTGTAGACTTATCAAAGGTCGGTGTAGGTAAAATCTGAGGTATAGGTAAGACCTCAGAGATATTAGGATGATCAGATGGAGACCTAAAGTAAGGTTGAGACTCAAAAATTGTGACATCGACTGACATAAGATATCAACGGAGATCAGGCGAGAAGCAATGATATCCCCTTTGAACCCGAGAATAACCAAGAAAGACACATAAGAGAGTGAGGAGCTAATTTATTTTTCCTTAGAGCTAGGTTATGAACAAAACATGTGCTCCCAAAAACACGAGGAAGAGAGTATAGATATGATTGGGGATATACTATTGAATATGGAATCTGATTTTGAATAAAAGATGAGGGCATTCGATTAATTAAATGGAACTGCATCGCCCCAAAAATGCAGTAGAACACAGGATTCAATGAGGGTGCGAGCATTCTCAATGAGATGTCTATTCTTCCTTTCTGCTATCCCGTTATGCTGAGGGGTGTAGGGATAAGATGTTGATGAATAATTATTTGGTGAGTCATAAACTGCTGAAATTGGAAGGATTTGTATTTTAAGGTATTAGTACGAATAGAAACACCAAATTGATTTTGTATTTCAGCACAAAAACTTTTGAATATAGAAAATAACTCAGAATGATCTTTCATTAAGAATAGCCAAGTACATCTGGAAAAATCGTCAATGAAACTAACAAAATAACGAAATCCTAAAGGTGAACTGACTCTACTAGGACTCCAAATATCAGAATGAACTATTGAAAAAATAGACTGCACGACTCTCAGCACTACGTGGAAAGGTAGCGCGAGTGTGTTTCCCAAGTTAACACGACTCACAATATAATTTGGACAGACTAGACAAATTAGGCACCATCTTTTGGAGGATTTGTAATGGAGCATGCCGTTGAGGCATTAGGAGAGGTAAGATAGTAGAGGCCTTGTGATTCATATCTTGCACCAATCACATGTTCTGTACTGCGGTCCTACATAACAAAAGAATCATCAAGAAATACTATGGCACAATTTAGGCCATGTGTCAAACGACTGACAGATGCAAGATTAAAAGGACAACCAGGGACAAAAAGAACATAGTTGAGAGTGACAAAAGATAGCAGATTAACTTGTCCAACCTCTTTTGGTTTTATTTAGATCCCATTGGCTAAAGTAATTGGAGGAAGAGACTGAATAAATAATATTTGACAAAAGTGATTTATTACCAGAAATATGATCAGAAACGCCCGAGTCAACGACCTACGATTGAGGAATACTAGACTGTGAAACACAAGCGAAAGAATTACCAACAACAGAAGTATTAGGCTGAGAATCCGTGACTACTTGTGGAGATGTCTGCTTACTTGCTCGATACTGAAGGTACTCATTATATTCCCTTTTAGATAAAAGCCTCAGATTTTCTGTTGTGTCAGTTTGAGCAACATGAGCATTGTTGGGTGGTTGACCATGCAAAGCATGACATACGTCACGAGTGTGTCCAAACTTGTGACAGTAACTACACTGAATATCATTGGATAGTGGACCATGTAGAGCACGACATACGTCGCGAGTGTGTCCAAACTTGTGACAATAACTACACTTAGTTCGAGATTTTCCAAAATGACCTCCTCTTCGTCGATTATTCATAGACTGAGATGTTCGATTCTCCATGGTTTGAGATGCGAGAATAGAGGAGTTAACGGTTGGTGATGAAATCATTGTGTGATTAGGAGGCGCAGCAAGACGAAGCAAACAAGAAAATAGTTCATCAATTGTAGGAACTGTAGGACTAGCCAAAATCTAATCACACACCGAATCAAGGTCAGTAAGAAGTCCAGTAAGTGTAAGAACTAGAAACAACATCTGTCTTTGCTCCTGTTGTTTTTCAACGTTCGTAGTGACTTGCATCAACTTCTCAAATTCCTCCATGACTGCCTGACCTGTCCCAAGAAAGTAGACATATCTGATTCCTGTTTCCTTAAGTTGGTCATCCGAGATATCACATCATAAAATCGAGATATGTCATTAGTGTATAAAGCGCGAGCCTATTCCCAAACTGAATAACATGTTTGGAAGCAATGAAACAAGGGCATCAACTTGGGATCAATAGATCGCCACAGAAGGTTACATAATTGAGCGTCAACCTTCTCTCACTGTGCTTTGGCCTTTCCATTTGTCTCAGTAGCCTTTCCTTTTCGTCAACCACAATAGCCTTTTGTAAGTGATCTTGAACACCTTGACCCTTGCACCACAACTCAACTGAGGAAGCCTAAGCTAAATAGTTTGAACTTCCCATTAACAATTCAGAAGTAATCATAGGGCTTGAAGTTTCGATTCCCGTATTTTTGGAGTTAAACATATCAAATTCGAGAGACATAGCAAAATATGACTGGAAGAATAACTTAGAATCTGAAATCTGATCGGAAAACTTGCCGGAATCTGGAAATCAACTTCTGTCGCCGGAAAACCAGATATGACCACCGGAAAGTGGTCGAAATCAGAAAAGTCGCCGGAAAGTATCTCACGCGCCGGCGCGTGTATCTGACGCATTGGCCGGAGCAGTAGCTCCGACGGTGCGTGGGTGACCAGTTTCCGATGAGGCTCACCGGGATTTGCTTGCCGGGTAATTCCGGACTCGGTGGTGGTGTTGATTTTTGAAAAACACTGGCAGAAAGGATTATTTACTTGGACAGCTACTTAGGTCACCGGAAAATTGCACGGTGACAACTGATTTCCTCCTGAATGTTGCCGGAATGATGCACAACGATTTTCTTCTCACAATTTCTCTGATACCATGTGAGAAGGTATCGGAGAAAATATTATTATTGAATTGTATATCTACATTATTACATTGAGCCTTATTTATTGACACTACATCTCAATCCTTTTTCATGTAGGATACTATATACAAATCCTATTCCTATTCCTATTCTAACAAGTAGCAATATAAAAAATGTCTTGCATTCTTCCACTTTTAGGTATTTTATTCGTGCTATTGATACTTTAAGTATTCGTTCTATCTTATGTGTGTGTCATGCAGTGTCACTTTAGATATAACTTAATAGTCCCTAACAGTAACCTGTTATATGTATTATTAAATCAGTTATCTCTGTAAGCATTTAGTTATTTGTGCTTGTTTAGCATGAAGTTGTGTGTTTCTTATAACAACGTCCTTCTGTCTGTGTTCTGTGATAGGCAACCTGAGTTATCTCCTTTTGGTGTCACAATGACAAATAATGGAACATCTAAACCCTCATATAGATGGCGTAGGGTGCTGCTTAAAGTTAGTGGTGAGGCACTAGCAGGAGATCAAGCACAAAACATTGATCCCAAGGTCAGAATAGGAAAGCTGCTCGCGTATCTCCATGTTGCTGTGTTCTCTTCTTTTTCTTTCTAGATTTATGATATTTTATAAAGCTTTCATGTTGTTATACAGATCACAATGGCCATCGCAAGGGAGGTGGCAGCTGTCACTCGACTTGGCATTGAGGTAATTTATTTGAATAAATCAAATATTTCTTTATTAAAGATCCTTATTCTTATATTATATGAAGGTTGGTGCATCATCTGAAGGGTTTGGATTTGTTTCGTTAACTTATCCTTTATTATCAATCTTTTTGCTCCCTCCCTATTTTGAAGGACCCTTAGACCTTTGATTTATTATTATTTTCTCTATAATATAATTCATGGTTTGGCTGGAGCATCAACCTTGGGATTCTTATCACAATCATTTGAACATTTTCATTTCTTGTGCTATCTGAAGTAAATATTAACCCAAATTTCCAACTTGTCAGTGCTCAAGATTGTTTTAGGGAAATTGAACTAAAAAGATTATAGTCATTTCATTACAATTCTATAGCAATGAATCTTTCCCGCGTCCAAGGGAATTTGCAAATTATTTATGTGATTCAAAATATGAACCAATTGTTGATCTTCATATTTGCTATTTTAACTTCTTGTTTTCAATCTTATGTCATGATTAAATCAGTAAATACTGCTATGAGCTCATTGATGGCGATCTGGGTCTGGTTTTTCATACATTTCTCAGTTCTTCTAGCAAATGTGTAGGTCTGCCGTAGTTGTTAGTGGAGGTAATATATTTGGTGGATCCTCTTGGGCAGGAGGTAGCGGACTGGATTGTTACCTGTTCATCTGCTGCTCCATTGTTAATTTTCATATTTGTCATTCAAACTTCTTGTTTTCAATCGTATGTCATGATTAAATCAGTATAATACTAGTATACTACTACGAGCTCCTTGATGGCGATCTTATCCAGTTTTTTCATAGATTCTCAGTTGTTCTAGCAATGTGGCAGGTTGCAATAGTTGTTGGTGGAGGTAATATATTTCGTGGATCCTCCTGGGCAGGAAGTAGTGGACTGGATCGTTCATCTGCTGATTATATTGGGTATGTTTGCTATTGTTTCCGTTAGTTTGAATTACTTTAAATAGTTAGTTAGTTTCAAATGCTTTCAAAAGTTAAATGTCGATTTTTTATCCTTTGATTTTTGGGTTAATTTGACACTTTTTCTTGCTCAAAGAGAACTTTCTATACTTGGTGATCTTTCATGCGACCGTGTAAACCGCTGAAATTCAAGGGTGTAATGGACTTTGTAGTGTTGTTTGTGCAATTTAATATGCTTTAGACAAACATGCCTCTAACTTAAAGGTTAGGTACACATTCAGAAAATGTACTTGAGGAAGCAAAGGGTGGTAGGAAGAGTTATTTTGATGGAGTCCTATTTCCAACAACAACATCAACAACAACATACCCAGTGAAATCCCACAATGTGGGGCCTAGGGAGGGTAGAGTGTACGCAGACCTTACCCCTAAGATAGGGAGGCTGTTTCCGAGAGACCTTCGGCTCAAGAGAAAGCACCAAAAAAAGTCAGAGGAGGATAAACAATTCAAAGCAATATGAAAATGAAAATAATGACAACAAATAAGCAGTAGCCAATCATTTATTAAAAAAAATTGATAAGCTTAACACAAAAGCAGAAAAAGAAATAATAGTAACTTGGTCCCGGGCATCTACCATTATACCCACAATGATCAGTCATACTATTGCTATCCATAATGGAAAAGAGCATTTGCGTATTTATATAACGGATAGGATGGTGTGGAAAAGAAAGGAGCGGTAGCTACCACAGAGAAACAAGATAATCAAAGCACAAGAAACTTCAAATAATAGTAAAGGTCAAAGGACAAGAAACTATAGTGCAACACCGCAACTACTAGTATAAACGGATAAATGAGACTCTTACTAGCCTTCTACCCTAATCCGTATCCTCCACAACCTCCTATCTAATGTCATGTCCTTGGTAAGCTGCAACTGCGTCTTATTTTGTCTAATCACCTCTCCCCAATACTTATTTGACCTACCTCTACCTCTCATGAACCCATCCATAGCCATCCTCTCACACCTCCGCACTGGGGCATCCGTATCTCTCCTCTTCATATGACCAAACCATATTAGCCTTGCTTTCCGCATCTTGTCTTCCACCAAGGCCACTCCTACCTTATCCATGATATCATCATTCCTAATCTTATCTCTCCTAGTGTATCCACACATCGATCGCAACATTCTCATTTCCGCAACTTTCATCTTCCGAACATGGGAGGTCTTAACTGGCCAACACTCCGTCCCATTAAGCATAGTCGGTCTAACCACCACTTTGTAGAACTTGTCTTTAAGTTTTGGTGGCACATTCTTATCACACAGACTCTGGACGCGAGCCTCCATTTCATCCTGCACCAATACGATACATGACATCATCATCAATTTTCCCGTTTCCTTGAATAATAGACCCAAGATACTTGAAACTGTCTTTATTTTGGATGGCTTGGGTACCAAGCCTCACTACTACGTCAGCCTCACGCGGTACGTCACTGAACTTGCACTCCAAGTATTATGTTTTGGTCCTACTCAACTTAAACCCTTTAGACTTCAGAGTTTGTTTCCAATCCTCCAGCTTAGCGTTAACCCCGCTGCGTGTCTCGTCAATCAGGACTATGTCTAACATACACCATGGCCCCTCACCTTGAATTTGCCGCGTCAATTCATCAATCACCAAGGCAAATAAAAATGGGCTAAGAGTTGATCCCTGGTGCAACCCCATCACAACTGGGAAGTGCTCTGAGTCTCCTCCCACTATCCTTACTCTGGTCTTGACTTCACCACACATGTCCTTTATCGCCCTAATGTATGCCACATGTACCCCTCTAACCTCCAGACATCTCCATAGAACCTCCCTTGATACTTTATCGTAAGCCTTTTCCAGGTCGATGAATACCATGTGCAAGTCCCTCTTCCTCTCCCTATATTGCTCCACCAATCTCCTTATAAGATGAATGACTTCTGTAGTTGAGCACCCCGGCATGAAACCGAATTGGTTTTCTGAAATAGACATGTCTCTTCTCACCCTCATCTCTACCACCCTTTCCCACACTTTCAGATGAAGTCCTATTTCCTATTTCCATAAAATATGTTGATGTAGGATAGATTTGATTGTTTTTCTGTTACATCAAATAACAGTTAAACAAACCAGAGTGGGGTTTCTAGACCCCTTTTTCCTTTTTTGGGCTTTGGTGTTGGTGACAAAATTTATGAAAAAGTGCTTTGAAAGGACTTAAGCATGTGTCTGAATAGATGATAATTTGGAGATCAAAGAAGCTAAGAAAGAAAAGTTAGGCAGCTTTTAACAGTGATTTTGTATCATATACTACGTGTAGAGGCTTCAAAGTTGTTGGCCAAAGCGGATTTTGATAGGCTGTTACACCAATGCTAAAATTGTGAGGTAGTTATTAGTTTTTGAAAGCTGAAGTTATGTAAAAACATGGGAAGATAACCTTTGAATTATCTGTATCACTCAAGTCATATTCTCTCCTAATTTTACTTCAATATATCTATTTATACTATAAAGTCCTAATTACTCTGACATTTACTTGCAACTGGATGATATAAAAACTGGGGAGCCAAGCTGTACTCTGAATCTGAACTATCTGAGCTGTATAGGATGCCCCCAGTCCAGATACCCGGCAATCTTTTTAGAATTATATCTGTTAGCTAAGATTAGTTTATAAATGCATATTATAGTGACGTAGCATTAGAACTGAACATAAAACAAGATTAATTTTTTTTGTAGATGTCAATTTTCAGTCTAAGTAGGCTATGCCTGAGCTGCAAATTTTGTCAAATGCATTTTTTCTTCTTAATAGCTAATGAGATACAAATGCTTTCGTTTTGAATTACATGAGCCCGAAATTCTGCAGAACCTGGTGGTACAAATGTTGATTTCAATCAATATGTTTTCCTTGTATTTGTGTTCAAACCAAGGTTTGCATTGCTAGGGCCTGCAGACCTCCAGGCTAATACACTTGAAAATAAAGCTCTTCTGGAGTGACAAGATCAGTTCTTTAAGTTGGCTGAGTTTGGATGGTGATACCGCATCTTGTTTAATCTGTCCTATGATTTATCAGCATGTGCTGAGGATGCATGGGAGAGAGATCACTTTGGGAAATTTTGGTACAGCTCTTAATTAAAGTTTTATCACATACCTTTCAGGATGTTGGCAACTGTTATGAATGCAATATTCTTACAAGCTACGATGGAGAGTATTGGAATCCCTACAAGAGTCCAGACTGCATTTAGAATGTCAGAAGTTGCTGAACCATATATCCGTAGAAGGGCTGTTAGGCATCTCGAGAAAGGGAGAGTAGTAATTTTTGCAGCAGGAACTGGGAATCCCTTCTTCACGACAGACACTGCTGCAGCTCTGCGTTGTGCAGAGAGTGAGTTCTACTTCTTCCTGATTCAGATGTTCTACATGCATGAACTTTGACATACTTGCAAATTAAAGGGGATTCTGCAAAATATCGTTCTTCCTTCCTTCCTAAGTTGAATAAAAGAAAAAAACTAAGAAGAAAATGTTACAAGGTCTCTATACGCTGTAAACTGTCCTATATTTTAAACGCACTCCTAATGGAATGGATAATTACTAAAGTTCCTTTAGAGGTGGCTTGGTAATTTCCTTAATATCATTTTTATGGCTCATTTGGAAATGAAAAAGTACTACCCCGGGCGTTATGTAATCAAATGATGCGTACCAAAGTGAAAGGTAAGTTCTATATAATAGCTATAAGACCGACAATGTTATATGGTAGTAAATGTTGGCCTCTAAATTCCAACATATCTGCAAGTGAGTATTGCGGAGTTGGTGCTAAGATGGATGTGCGGCCATACACGATTAGATAAGATTAAAAATGACCACATTAAATAGAAGGTGCAAGTAGCACACATTGTGGATAAACTAAGAGAAGGTTGCTAGTGCGTCTACCTAGGGGTGTCAAAACTCAAAACTATTTCGAAAACCGACCGAACTGACTGAACCGAACCTAACCGAACCGATTTTTAGTTTTTTTTTGTAAACCCGAAGGGTTCTAGTATAAACTAAAATCGTACCGAATAATTAGGTAGGTTTTTTATTTCATAAAAAAATACCAAACCGAATAAATTATATAAATAGAAGTTTATATATATATGTCAATTTTATAATTATAAAACATTAGAAACTTCACCTTGGACCATGGGCTTTGCGGGAATTACAAGTAATATCAAAACCTATCTGACACTGTTAAATAAAGGAGTTATAGAGGCTTACTGCTTAAAGTCTAGGATTCAGTATTGCTTCTCAACTTACTTCTTATCAATGATACTTGTTCAATAAAAAAACAATTGCACGAAGGTATGTTTTGAGACTTTCTCTTCTTTTTTCTACCCATTTAAATTTTGTTAATTCAAAAGATTAATAGAAATAGTCAAACATGTTCAACTGTTTAAAAAATTTAGGGATTGATATCTGAGGCCAAAAGTTATTTCCATTGTATATGAATCAATAAATATCATATAATCAGGTGAGTTTATAGTGAGAAGAAGAGGCATCAGATCTACCACATACCACGCAAGATCAAAATTTTGAGGGAACTTTATACCAGACATTCTGATAAAGAATTGTATACTTATATGTTATATTAAAATTTATTATTAATTTATATAAGATTATGTAAATAAATAACCAAAAATCAACCGAACCGTACCGATAACGAAGAAAAATCGAGAGAATTGGGATGGTTTCAAAAAGTCTAATTTTGGTTATATTTATAAATTAACCGAAAAATTGGTATGGTATAATTTTAAAAAAATAACCGACTCAACCGTACCATTGACACCCCTACGTCTACCTACAATTTGACCGGTTTTTAGGAGTGGAAGTATGGTGAGTGAATGCGTGAAAAAGGTATGAAGTAGACCTAAAACTACGTGGAATAAAGTTGTCTTGAACGACCTACAATTTTTTGGAATCAATGCAAGCTTTGCTAAAGATAGATTACAACGGAAGAAAAAGATTCATATATGTAATATCTACTAGCTGAGAATAGGTTTGTTTTGTTAGTACGCTGATTTTGACCTATTGCTCTTTTAAGACTATTTTGACCTTATTATAAATTTATGTGCTAGTAAAAATATAGAGAACTTTTAATATTATTATTACAATTATTTTATATATATTTAACTTATTTTTCACCTTTATTTTTATTTGGTGTGATGGTGATAAGAGTTGAGTTTAAATGGAGAAATATGGTCAGTGAAGATTCATATAGTCGACCCCAATTGTTTGGTACTGAAGGGTAGTTATTGTTTTTGTTGCAATTCTTCATTGCTCACGTGAAACTATTTGTCTAAGAATATACCAAGTTTATTTTGCCCACTAAATGTAACTCATATTTATCCCCATTAAATGGAACATGATTGTTAGTTTGTCCCCGTATGATTCTCGTCCATGTGATGATGTGGTCTTTGAGACAAATGAAGCTCTGCTACTGGAACATATATGAGAGTGCACATCTCTTTCTTTTTCTGTTTCTCACCAATCGAATTTTGAATGCATTGAAGTTAATGCTGAGGTGGTGTTGAAGGCAACAAACGTTGATGGAGTCTATGATGATAACCCTAGGCATAATCCTGATGCTCGTCTTCAGGATAACCTGACTTACCATGATGTAATTGCAAAAGAGCTCTCCGTGATGGACCTGACTGCAATTACTTTGTGCCAAGAGAATAACATTCCAGGTACAAGGTTTTCAGCCCTTGGATTTCTTTTATCAATTTTCTGGATGACTCTAGAGCTGTCATTGGCGAGCCTTTCCCTTTTAAATCGACTTAAAAACTGACTTTTCCAATCTTATATTTTCATTTTGCAGTTGTCGTTTTTAATCTCAATAAACCGGGCAACATTGCTAAAGCCATTAAAGGAGAGAGGGTTGGCACATTAATTGGTGACACATGGAATACAGAAGCAGCAGTATCTTAAGAGGGAAAAAAGTAGCTGGAAGTTGGATTACTGTTTGTAGCATTTCAACACACTCAGAGAGCTCATTTTGGCAGATTGTTCCAGGAAGTTGGTACACAAAGTGTTGAGGGAATTAAGTGCCTTTTTCCCTTTGAAAGCCATCGATTCAAAAGTACTAAAGATAAGCATATAATTTCCCGGAATTTAACTCAAATGCTGATACTGGATACTAGAATTTCCTTTCCCCTTGGAATTATACAGAGCTTTTCTTGAAGTGCAAAACTAGGTAGCCAAGAGTTGTATTCTTTGACGGTAATTCTACTTTATGTTCTACAGTTCTATTCTTTTCTTGGTTTGAATTATAAGGAAAATTTAATCCATGTATAAGAATTATGCATATTTGGTTTGAAGTATAAGAAAATTTAGTGCATGTATAAAATTACGTACTACTCATATAGCGTTTGGTTTTTGATACAAAATACTGCATGACAATTATAGTCTATGCATAACTAATGCTTCATCCGTTTCATTTTATGTGTATTAATTTGACTAAGTATAAAGTTTGAGAATGTAAATGGCCAATTTACCCTTCTACTTTAAAGTCATAGTCACATTCACCCTCCGTTATATTACGTGGCCAAATTTTTTCCACTGTTAACAAAGTTTTTGAAAGTGTGTAGCAGCTTCTATCCCAAATTCTTCAATTTCTAGCTCCTTGGTAGTTGCCCTGAAAACCCCAGCTAGGAGCTATATTATTAAGCACCTTTATTATTTTAGGTTGCTTGACTCTTGTCTCTGGAAACCCAACTAGCTTGACACACTTATCTTTTAAGTAGTTTCTCAATTTGTTCTGTTTATATCTCTTATTGATCCTCTAATATTTCATATAAACCAAGTTATTGAGAAGTACTTGATCCCTTCCCCCTGTCAGGAGGAAATGGTTACTCTAAACCTTGTTCCCTATTCTTCAAAACCTCAAATCCATTCTTGATTGAAATGGACCCCAACATAGGAAAATTACTCAAAATCCAGTGATGTGCTCCTCATCACTTATGTTTCCTTATTAACTCGTGGTAGCCGATACTTTGTGTTTTTTTATTTTATTTTTTGGACTAAATTAGATAGCTGAGCTTCATCCTGTTTGAATTGTTCATGTTGATCATGTATCTACTGTTTGTTAGCCTTGGAGCAACAGTAAAGTTGTCTCCCTGTGACCTATAGGTCATCCATTCGAACCGTGGAAGTAGTCACTAATGCTTGCATTAGGGTAGACTATCTACATCACACCCCTTGGGGTGCGGCCCTTCCCCGGATCTTGCTAACGCGGGATGCTTTGTGCATTGGGCTGCCCTTATCCCTTAGTAGCACACACATTTCCTTTAGAAATCCAAACTTGCTCAATTCTTTTGGCTGCCCTTCTTCTTATTGGATGTTCAACTTGTTGATTCACAGGTTTGCTTTATTCAGTACAGGTATGGACAATGTTCAAACACCTTTCTCAAAACTTCGACTTCCAATCATAAGAAATCATCTGCTGAAATACCCTCCCATTTGGTTTTATGACACACTTCTATGAGTAAAGGCTTAGTAACATTTAACTTCAATCAAGATTCACGCAGCTGAAATTCTTGTTTTATTGAAAGTACATTCATCAGAAAACATATGAGTACCAATAACACTGGCAATTCTACTTAATGAATCATAACCTTAACAACTCATGAGAAGCTAAGGGAATTTAACCTATAAAGGAATATCTGTCAAGAATGTTTTATTAAAGGTCTATTACTGATGGTGTATGACCTAGAGTCGAAGACTTCGTGTATGTCTGCTATACTATGGAATTTGACAATATAATATCCTTCGTCATGAAGAAACAAATTTGGTGCAACACCATTAGTCCAATTTTGAGTAACATATTTTGTACCCTGACACCTCCCCAAGTACACATCCAATTAAAGCACACCTTCATTTCTCTGCTTGTTTCTCCACCTCAGTTTTATCTAATTGAAAAAAATAAATGTCTCTTATTCTGTGTATAGGCCGCGTTGGTGTTTATATAACCATCAGGCGATGCCTATGACTACTTTGCAATCCTAAACACTTTAATATCCTTCTCAAACGTGCTGCCATTTTGAGCCAACAAAAATGACTTGAATGGTAACATTTTTTCTATTAAAGCAATCAAATTTTAAAAGTGAGATATATCAAAATTTAATTGATAGTGTAATGGCTAGAAGCAGTGGCGGAGCCAATTGTGTCAAAATATAAAAACATAGACACACGTAAAACATAAGGGGGAGTACAATCATATATTTTTTATACATAAAATTGAAATTTTGACCTAGCTAAACAAGCTTTAGCGTAAGATGGTCCCGCCATTGGCTAGAAGAATGAAGATAGAGTTTGTCGGAGAATATGTCTTTTTGACTTTATTCATAAAAGGTTTAAGGTTATGTATTTTGATATATTCAAATTTATAGTAATATATAACTAAATATGTATACATTCACTATTTTTAGTGTGCATATTCTATAAAATGATATGAAATACACATGTAATGCAGTTGCAGAAAGACTAATAAATAGAAGACGAAAAAAAAAAGAGAAAATCATCAACTCCAATCTTATTGGCACTTTACAAGAAATTTGTATATACTTGAAGCATTGTTAGATCTAAAGGAATAAACTTAAGAAAATCATAAAACGTTTTCGTCTGATCCCATTTATTACTACCGACACCTAGAATGCAGTGTCACTATCGTCCTCAATCCCGTGAAGAGCTCTCCAACCATCGCGGCGCCCCTCTCTCCCGAGTTAGTTCAATTTTCACGTATAGTAACCTTATTCATTGCTTATAAATTACTAGTAAGATGGTAAAATTATTTTTATCACATTAAAGTAATTTAAGTTTACTATAAGTCATAGGTTCGAGTCGGGGAAGAAGTCATTAATATTTGCATTAAGTTATACTGTCTACATCACACTCCTTAAGATGTGACTCTTCCCTAGACCCTATTAATACATAATGTTTTGTGCACCGAATTGTCTTTTTTATTATTAAATTGATAAAATTATTGAAACTTACCCATTATAATAATAAAAGTTACTCCTATAAAGTATTTGGTAATATGACTTTGCTTATATTACATAAAGGCTATTTTAATATGACAAAAGAAGTTTAATACCACATGTGAATGAAATTGAGTCAACGAGTCTCTCTACCATTGCTACCCTAAAAGGCTAAAAACCTCAACAGAACCTTATCCTCACATTCCTCACCATTCACCCAAACTCATCCTTAGCCCCTCACTTCAACACTGGTCAAACACTTCTTTACAACCGTTGATCCATATATAAACCATGCAAAATAACAACTTGAAGAAAGCTACCATTAAACTCTTTAATTTCCAACAAATTCAATGGGGCCTCATTTCTCTCTGGCAATCCTCCTCTTATTCTTCTCTCTATCTCACGCCAAACATCACCATCATCATCACCATCACCATCACCGCCATTTCCCTCCTGAGATTCGAGGAGCTTGCAAGGCCTCACGTGATCCATTAACATGCGAGGCTTCGTTCCATCATCACCATTTCCCTTCCAACCTCACAACCCTTCAAATAATACATTCCGCGTTGGCTTTCTCCTCACATAAACTCGCGAACGCTCAGGCTATGGTGAAGGATATATTAAATGCTTCGGCTGGTAATGTGAACGTTACAGTCGCAGCGAGAAATTGCATGGAAGGACTCGATTTTTCGGAATATAGATCAAAACAGACGGCTGATGCATTGCCAAGAGGCGAAATGAAGGACGCTCGTGCATGGATGAGCGCCGCGTTGGGTTACCAACGCGGCTGCTCCGCGGGTTTGCAAAAGGTGAACGATACGGCTCGAGTGAGAAAAACGATAGTGTTTATGGAGTCCTTGATAGGGCTCACAAGCAATGCTTTGGGGATGATAATGAATTATGACATTCATGGGAACCAAATTGCATCATGGAGTCCGCCTAAAACGGAGCGTGAAGGATTTTGGGAAGGTGTTCACGGCACCAGGTATTTGTATTTGAAGGAAAATAATTATATTCACAATCTCATAAATAAATCTCTGATCTCTACATTTCTCCTCTCTAATCTCTGTTACATAAAAATACTTTCAAAATTTTTATAGCATGATAATTCTCACCTGACATGTGTTTAAGTCTAAAGAACATTTTAATACATTAACATATCTTTAGTTAACCATCACAAGATTTAAATGTCTGTTCTACTTTGTTAAATTTTGTGAGCACACAAATTAAAAAAAAATATTGAAACGGAGAATAACTAACCACATTCTTATTTATAATAGTGCAAATTAAAACCTAATTTAGCTAGAAACTAGAAAATTTATTTTTATATTATTCTGATTAAAAATCCTATTTAAACATAACTTAATTAAATGAATACTGAATCCTATTATTCTTCAACATGTGATTATGTTATTAAATTATCAGAACGAACGTGAAGGGCGGGGTGCCTTCGAGTTTGAAGCCAAATGTGACGGTTTGCAAGGTTGGAAATTGTGAGTATAGGACAGTGCAGGATGCGGTGAATGCAGCGCCCAACAATTTGGTGTCTGAGAGATTTGTAATATTGATCAAGGAGGGGTTGTATGATGAAATAGTTCGGGTTCCAATGACAAAGAGAAATTTGTTATTTTTGGGAGATGGAATGGGCAAAACTGTTATTACTGGGTCATTAAATGTTGGTCACATGGCCAACAGTGGAGTCACAACTTTTGAATCTGCTACTGTCGGTAAGTCAATTATTGCTTCGATGTTATTAATTTGCATTTTATTTTTGTTGTAAATTTTCATTTAAATCTACCCATTTTATTATAAAAAAGTTAATCAAGTTCAAGTTTCATTCTAAAATCGATAATTAGATTACATTTGGAAAATGAAACTGGAGGCCACAATTAGTTTTTGTCCGTTATAGGTTAGCAGGAAAGTATTTTTTACTTGAAAATTTAAGATCCCATTTTAACTTTCGCTATAGTAATAATATTTTTTTAATACCTTCTCTTGTGTCAAATTATTTATCATTTTTAGTCTACATGTCCTTTAAGAAATATTAATTAGGAGGAGTATTTGACCACTTTACTTTTATTTATGTGTAAATTATAATCTCTCTCCATTAAATATTTACTCTATTTGTATGTCATCTTCATTAATGACAAATGGTAAAATAGAAAAAACATAATTAATTATGACTTGAACTTTTAAAACGATAAATAGTTTGAGATAACTATTTTTAGTAAACATGATAAATAATTTGAGACGGAAGAGTAATGTTTAATTCTCAACTAAGATCTAATAATAGGAGTAACTTATTACTTCATCTGTCTCAAATTATTTTTCGTGGTTACTAAAAATAGTTATCTCAAATTATTTATCATTTTAGAAATTCAAAGAATAATTAATTATTTTTTCTCCATTTTACCCTTCGTCATAATGAAGATGACACACAAATAGAATAAATATTTAATGGAAAGAGATTATAACTTAAACATAAATAAGAATAAAGTAGGTCAAATATCGCTCCTAATTAATATTTTTTAAGGAGCGTGTAAAAAAAACTAAAAATAATTTGATACTGGCGCGTAAGTATATCTAATGAGACTGAGGGAATACTGTATAAACAGTTACATCTACTATTGTTAGCATTTAATGCTCATAATTCATGCATAAGGCATTTGGAATCTAAAAGTCGCACTTCTTGCTAGACTATTGACTTAAAACTGTCCCGTCCTATAATTAATACTTCTAGTTAGGTGGTGCAGAAGTGGAGAAAATTTCAGCTGTGATTATTGAATAAAGTTGCATAATTATATTGTTTCAAATATGATCATTGAATAAAGTCGTAATTTCTTTTGTCACATTATAATGAATGTGTATCATTTATTATAACAATAAAGTCACTTGACTTTATGTATTTTAACATTAAATTGTCCTAGCTTCGTACATTAATGAGCATAGTATACATGATTTCACGGAATATGAGTAGTTGACAAAATAATGATGAAATCTACATAAACACCTGCTTTAGAGCTCTACCTGATGATTTTTCGGTGCATTGAGTTGTTCTAAGGTTCATGTTTTGTTTTAAAACAGGAGTACTTGGTGATGGATTCATGGCCAGGGATTTAACCATTCAAAACACAGCAGGTGCTGATGCTCAACAAGCTGTAGCTTTTCGATCCAGCAGCGATCAATCCATCGTAGAAAATTGCGAATTTCTGGGCAACCAAGACACACTTTACGTGAATTCATTGCGTCAATATTACAAGTCATGTCGCATCCAAGGTAATATCGACTTCATTTTTGGTAACGCGGCTGCCTACTTCCAAGACTGTGACATTCTAGTTGCCCCCCGGATAGTAAATCCAGAGAATGGTGAAACCAATGCTGTCACTGCTCACGGTAGAATGGAGCCAGGTCAATCAACCGGCTTGGTCTTCCATAATTGTTCCATCAATGGAACTCCAGAATATATGAAGTTGTACTATAGTAATCCTAGTGTACATAAAACTTACCTTGGAAGGCCGTGGAAGGAATATTCGAGGACAGTGTTTATACAATGTAAATTCGGGGATCTTATTAATCCTGCTGGATGGATGCCTTGGAGTGGCGAATTTGCTTTGAACACACTTTATTATGGAGAATTCGGAAATAAGGGGACTGCAGCCAATGCTAAAGAAAGAGTGTCCTGGAGTAGCCAAATTCCAGCTCAACATGTTTATTCATACTCTGTCCAGAATTTCATTCAAGGCGATCAATGGATTCCTTCATCTTCATGATTTATATGAACCCCTTAATTACTTTACACTACAATTTTATCTGCTGAATTGCAGAAATCCTCCATCTAACTGCAAGTTCCACAAACTCTGTATCATTAAAGGGAGTTTGAACATTTTGTTTTGCTACAAGTCTCTTAAATTGTGATCAAAGGTCACTTTCTTTCTCAAGAAATTTGTGATTCAGCGACATAACTTAGCCATTGTTGCTTATTTTATACTTTATACATATTTTTTTTTTGAAATAGAAAGGAGGAGCTTCGATTTCTTTCAATGTGTTGATCCTGTTTCATACTCGCACAATTGATGATCAAACTTATATAGCATTGCCTAGGTGTTCCCAGTCGTGTCAAGGCGCTGACCCTTCAGTGGATTTTTGTTATTAATGGGATTGCATACAATACTTGAACTTTCTTGGTTCTTGTTAAAATCCATCATTGTCGAATGGAATCCAAGCTCTTAATATGATATCGAAACAAAAGCTAAGAGAGAAAATTCGGGAAAGCTTTTTTTGGGATATCTAAACTGAAAATGTGCTTAGTACAATACTCTTAGTCTCTAACTAACTAACTAACTAACTGTACACATTTATACATAAAGAGAAATATATTTCTAAGTTACTTCAATTAATTAGCTCTAACTGACTAACTAATTTGTTATGCTATCCTAACCAGTTGTTACCAGATATGTTCGTCACCCCTTCACAATCATATTTCCCTCCTCTCACCAGCTATCAACTAATCATTTAAACACCCCCCTTCAAGCTAGGTGATGAAAAAAATGTTCAGCACTATTAGCGAATATTTTCCGAATATTCACTGTATATTGAGGTAGGAACATTAAATTCTGAGCTTTTTGAATAATCCCAGCAACCAGATCAACTCAGACACTAGCAATACTATGCTCCTATATTCTTATTCAGTTGAGCTTCTTGTCATTGTGTTCTACTTCTTGGACTTGCAAGATATCAGTGAGTCAACAAATTCACTAAGTATCCAGTTACTAATTTTTTTGAATTTGGACAAGTTGCTCAATCTGCATCATAGTATGTCTTTAAAGTAGTATCTCCTGCTCCACTCATTAATATTCCAAGTCCTGGGCTTGTTCTTTACTTACCCCTTGACTCTGTATATTGCCTCTAAATGAGACTTCTTTGGAGCTTGCAGAAATTGGCTTAAAGTTTGCACGTTCTAGGGCATGACTGGCCGGGTTAGTGTCAAGTAAATCAACTTCCTAATAACTTTTTTTTTTTTTGTAACTAAAACATTTTATTACCAGGGAAATATAGTTACAGAGATAAAGAACAAAAACCCTCTAGAGTTGGACATATGCCCCAACTTCTAGTGCATCATATCAACATTACAGAAACAAAAACACCAGTACTACAACACTCATTTTAGCTATATCTAAGGATAAAAATTCATTGCTTGTAGCTGCCTTTCAAGTCTTGGACTCCTTCCTCCTTTGCAATGGATATCTTGAATCAGTAGCCTTATCAACACTGTTTCAGTTCTCTTTTTACTTTGAAAGACCCTTTGATTCCTCTCCTGCCACAGATAATACACACTTCCTCACAAAGTCATCCTATAATCTCATCTCATGCACTGTATCCATTTGCAAACTGCCTACCCACCCCTGTTCTTGCTCCCAGGTCAAAGCTCTCCTATGAATGTTGTGCCACTTAAGAAGTTTCTCCCACATCCTTGAGGATACTGGGCATTGAAAAAATAAATGTTGTACACTTTCAGGACTGTTTTCACATAAAGGAAAGTTAGGCTGCATTTGATCTTCTATTTGGTCAGTCTATCCTTAGTTGCAAGTCTCTCAAGGATTGCTAAGTATTGAATAAAAATCCATCTTCGGAATCCTTGATTATTGCAAATCATTCTATGCCACTGGATCTTTTGAAAATCCCCTCTCAGACTTTTATACATTTTCTTGATTGAGTACTCTTGTATCTGCATGAAATCTGCTTGTGTTATCCCTGCTTCCTCCAAGTACTTCTGTGCTTTAAGTACCTTCCTGATAACCCATGATGTCTGGTTTGCTGTTGTTGTCCACACTTCATTGCCTTTAATATAATAAGCATGCACCCATTGGATCCACAATTTGTCTTTTTTCTTACACAAATTCCATAGATGTTTAAGTATGGCTGCCCTATTCCACACATAAATATCTGTAATATTCAGACCTCCTGCTGTCTTAGGCAAGCATAAAGTATCCCAGGCAACGAAAGCTCTCTTAGTAGGTTCTACACTTCCAGTCCAAAGGAATTTTGCAGTCCAAGTTGTAATCTTCCCTATCGTTTTGTCTAGGAGGGTTTGACACTTTCCTATGGACAACCTTTTGGATCTCAAAAGAACACCTAAGTATCTAAAGGGTAGAGTGCCAGTGGTGAAGCCCAGTGCCTGAGTTATATTTTGTTGCTCCTCCTATTTTACCCCCCCACCCCCAAAGTAAATACAACTTTTGCCTTAGTTTGCTATCAATCCAAAAGAAGTTGAGAAGATTTGGAAAGCATCAAATAACAACTTTGCTGACCCTAGATCTCGTCTACAAAAAAGTAACAGGTCATCTGCAAAACCTAATTGAATTAGGTTCATTTTCTCACATCTAGGGTAAAAATTGAAGTCAAGGTTGTTTTTGAGCTTCTTTAGGATCCTACTCAAATATTTCATAGCAATTACAAATAAGAATAGTGATAAGGGATCCCCTTGCCTCACTCCCCTTTTAGCTTCAAAGGGTGTGGTAGGATTCCATTAATCACAATTGAGTAAGAAATAGTTTTCACACATTGCATAATCCACTACATTCCAGTGAGAATTTGCTCCAGGTAGACCCATTCAACTGAGTCATAAGCCTTTTGCATGTCTATTTTAATCATGCACCTAGGTGACACTCCCTTGCTCTCATATCCCTTCACCAGTTCATGACTAAAGATGATATTATCATGTATGACCCTCCCAGGAACAAAAGCAGCCTGCCCATTGTCTATGATACTATCCATCACCCCTTGGAGTCTAGAAGTTAGCATCTTGGATATAATTTTGTAAATGGTAGTGCAACAAGATATAGGTCTAAACTGCCTAATGAATGTTGGATTGGGGACTTTTGGTATTAGTGTGACAAATGTACAGTTAATGGCCTTATGCATATAACTTGTTTCAAAAAATTATAATATAGCATGAGTTACCTCCTGACCAATCATTGGCCAGGATTTCTTGAAGAAGCATGAGTTAAAGCCATCAACCCAAGTGCCTTCATGTCATCTATGTCTTTTAGAGCCAGGTTTACATCATCTGCATTGAATGGTCTGATTAAGTTCAGCTGCTGATCTCTATTTAATTTTGGTCCCATATCCAAGACTCTTGGTTGAATAGCTGGTAAAGATGCACTTGCCTTGCCTAGTAACGTTTTGTAGAACCCAAGTACCTCCTCCTCTATTTCAGCTTCCTTGGTCAACAACAGACCACTTTCAGTCTTCAGGGTTAGTATTTGGTTCTGAGCCTCCCTGATCTTCACACTAGAAAAAAATGTAAGCTGTATTTCAGTCACCACCCTGAAGCCATTGGATCCTTGACTTTTGCTTGTAAATACTCTCTTCTATATTGTTCCATTTTTCCAGCTGCTATTTTAATTCTCTCTCTGTATCAAACATGGTATCAGGGTGATTTGTGTCCCTCATTTGCTCTTGTAGTGCCTATAGAGAAGTTCTAGTCTATTGTATCTTTGTATTGACACCAATGAACTCTTGTATTCAACTCTTTGATGCCCTTCACCTCATTCAGCTTGTTCCATATTACCCTCAAAGTACTGCCTGTTTCTTGCTGCCATCTGTCACTTACTACACTTACAAACTTTAGGTGGTCGGTAATACAATTAAAGAATCTAAAAGGTTTTGCAGCTTGTCTTCCAGGATTGCCCATTTCCAGACTCAAAGGAGAATGATCAGATAACAAAGGGTCAAGTACTTGTACAACTACATGTGGCATAGTCAGCATCCATTTGGTGTTCACTAGGGCTCTGTATTCTACTTATGACATGGTTATTAGTCCATGTGTATTCTCTTCTCACTGTTGGCAGTTCAGTCATCCCAGTGTCATTCATGAAGTCTCTAAAGTCCTTAATTCACTATCTTGGACTGGATTGCCTGGATACTGTCATCAATGTTCAATACTGCATTATAGTCACCCATCAGGAGCCAGGGTTGTTGAATTTTACTGTCCAATTCCTTCAAATCCTCCCATAGTGCCTGCCTATCCTAGATTGTATGGAGGCCATATATAGCAGCAAATACTATTGTTGGTCTATTTGACTCAGTAACTTCTAAAACTGTGTAGAGCTCTATAAGTGAATAACAGAGACTTTCCTTGGATCCCATATCACCCAAAGCCTTTCTTTTGTAATTGCCTATCCTAGATTGTATGTAGTCCATTTGGTCTTGCTTTATTTGGAGATCTTGTAGAGGAGGGACCCCTCACAGGCATCCAATCCCCTAATTGAATAATATGACCTCTGCTATATCCTTTCCCTCGTTTTGTCTTTGCATTTTGCTTCCCTCCGTCTCCATGTGGACCTGGCTTGGCTTGTTGAGCCTGTAAGATAGAATAATTTTATTAGACCGTATATTTTGTAATTATGATAGATGTATATTTAAGGTAACTTAGGATTCTAATTGTATTAGAAATCAACAATTTAAGGTAAGTTAGGATTCGTACTGTATTAGGAATCAACCTTTGTACAACTATATATATTGTGAATAATGAAAGGAATCCCTAAGAAAAATTATTCTATCTTACATGGTATCAGAGCCTAAACCTAAACCCTACTCTTCTCCTTCTTGTTTCGGCCGACACCCCACAAACCCTCCCTTCCTCTCGGCCGGCGGCTACCCAATTGCCACCATGTCTTCTCCCACCCATTCAGGTTCATCCACTGGCACACTTGACAACACCTCTCAACGTTCAGTATCTTCTTTTCATCTGGCATTCGCCGTTAACAACATCAAGAATTTTATCCCTATAATTCTTGACCAAGAAGACTGTCAATATTCCGTGTGGATGGAACTATTCTACATTCATGCATGTGCATACAACGTGCTCGATCATATTGACGAATCTGTTCCTCGTCCCACCGATGTTACAGACTCAATCTGGCGTCGCCTTGACGCCATCGTCAAACAATGGATCTACGGCACCATCTCCAAAGACTTGTTGTGCACTATCATGAAAACAGGTGCTACGGCACGTGAACTTTGGGTCCGGCTAGAAGAAATTTTTCAGGACAATAAAAATACTCGGGCGTGTATTTGGAAGAGCAATTCAACAATACCCGTCTCGAGAATTTTAACATGTCCGAATACTGTAAGCAACTGAAACTCATAACCGATCAACTATCCAACGTCGGGACTTCTGTTTCAGAAACCAAGATGGTGTTTCAACTTGTTGCTGGTTTACCGAAAGGTGAATATGACACACTCGCAACAATGATTCAACAAGCCAACCCTCTCCCAAGTTTCAACAAGACACGTTCACAACTATTGTTGGAAGAAACTCGACGTGCTAAACAAGAGGAGCATAATCAAAAGGTGTTAGCCGTTGACGGGATGGCAACACCGGCGGCCAACATCAACACGCCACCACCGCAAGACCACCAACAAAGCGATCCGCGGCGAGGGCGAGGGCCGCGGCAGGCCAACGCAACTAGTGGTGGGCCGGCCAGGCCCACCGGTCGTGCACGCCTGTTGGACAACAGCCAACATGGCCCAACCAGCAGAACTGAGCCTCGGCTGCAAGCCCATACCCAACTGCAGGGCCCGGCCCAGCAGCCTCGTCGATCGGGCCTCTTGGCCTGCCCGACCACCAGGCAGCCCCACTGGTTGCGTTGCGGTCCAGCAGCAGCAGCCTGGCTCCCACTGACTTGGGCCAGGCCTTCAACACCGTGAACCTTCAACAACCCGACGAAAATTGGTACATGGACACCGGAGCCACATCTCACCTCACCCGGTCGTCAGGTAACTTATCTCAACTACTTCGGTTAAAGTGTCCTCAATTTATTACTGTTGGCAATGGTCATCGCATTCCAATTGAAGGTTACGGTAACACACACACCAAACATCCGCACCCACCCTTCTCCCTAAACCACGTCCTATACACCCCTAACATCATTAAAAACTTGATCTCTGTTAGAAAATTCACTAGCAATAATTTTGTGTTTGTCGAATTTGACCCTTTATGTTTTTCTGTGAAGGAACTCAATACGGGGAAAATTCTTACACGCTGCAATAGTGTGGGAGACCTCTACCTATTTACTCAATCTTCCGTTGTCAGACCGCAAACACCTCTATCCCTTGCGGCAATCTCTCCCTCTACTTGGCACAACAGACTCGGACATCCCGGAGACCCAGTTTTTACTTTTCTTAGAACTTCTAAGCGTATTCAATGTAATAATGAGAAAATTGCCCAAGACTATTTTTCTTGCCCACTAGGCAATCATACTCGTCTTCCATTTATGTTATCAAACAGTGTTACTTTTTCTCCTTTTGATATTGTTTATGCTGATTTGTAAACATCTCCGATTGTTAGCTCTTTGGGTCACACATTCTATCTAGTATTCTTGGATGATTTTTCACATTTTGTCTGGATTTACCCACTGAAATTCAAATCTGAAGTTTTTGCCAATTTCTTGAGTTTCAAAAATTCATTAAAACACAATTTGAAAAATCCATCAAATCATTCCAATGTGATAATGGACATGAATTTAATAACTCGACATTTCACAATTTATGTTCTAAATAAGGCATGGTTTTTCGTTTCTCTTGTCCCTATACTTCCTCCCAAAACGGAAAGGCTGAACGAATTATACGTACCATCAATAACATGGTTCGCACCCTTCTATTTCATGCATGTCTACCACCGCCTTTTTGGGTCTATGCTGTCAAAATGGTAGAATCCCTTCTTAATATTTTACCAACTAGCACTCTCCAAAACAAAACCCCTACCGAAATCTTATACCGTAGGCTACCATCATATGATCACCTACGTATTTTTGGATGCTTATGCTACCCCAACATAGCTTCCACTGCACCTCACAAACTTGCCCCTCGCACTCTGCCATATGTCTTCATTGGTCTATCTCCTAATCATCGGGGCTACTTGTGCTATGACATTGCCACTCGCAAAATCATCGTCTCCCGTCACGTCACCTTTGACGAGACAACCTTTCCTTTTTCAAATCTCAAAAAATTTCAAACCAACGATTACATCTTTCTCGATGAACCGAGTCTGTCCCCGGCCATCCAAACTCTATACCAACAGCAGCCCACTGTTCCGACAATCCCTACATTGTCCGACACCACCCAAACAGTTCCCTGGTCTCAGTCCAACACCCCAACACCATCAGCCAGACTCACCGTGTCTCCTACACCCCCAGAAATGTGTTCTCGCACCTCCAGCACTACCACCCCCCAGCTCGAAACCATAATCCCGCCGCTTACCGCCAGAAGATCGCCGCTTCACCGGTCCGTAATGCTGACTCGCAACCTCACAACCCCGACCTCTCACCACTGCCCTCTCATCGCATGGAGACTCGTGCACAACACGTGATCTTCAAACCCAAGATTCACTTCAATCTCTCCACACAAACCTTATCACCCATTCCAAAAAATCCAAAACTAACAAAACTGGACCCAAATTGGAATGCGGCCATGTGCGAGGAATTTAACACTTTAACCAAGCAGAACACTTGGGATTTGGTACCTAGACTAGACGGTGTGAATGTTATCAGGTGTATGTGGCTATTTCGTCACAAGTTCAGAGACAATAGTGACTTAGAGAGGTATAAGGCAAGACTAGTTGCCAATGACACTAATCAGCAGGAGGACATTGATTGTGGTGAGACATTCAGTCTGGTTGTTAAACCGGCCACTACTCGGACTGTTCTCAGTATTGCTATGGGCATGCATTGGCCGATTCATCAGCTAGATGTCAAGAATGCATTTCTTCATGGGGATTTGAAAGAAACTGTGTACATGCATCAGCCCCCTGGCTTTGTTCATCCGACAGTTCCGCAGTTTATATGTCGTCTCATGAAATCATTGTATGGATTGAAACAGGCACCTTGCGCTTGGTATGATCGTTTTGTCAGGTATCTTCTGCAGATTGGTTTTATATGTAGCAGGTGTGATAACTCTCTATTCACTTTTCACCGAGGTAGCAGCACTGCATATTTGCTATTATATGTCGATGACATTGTTATTACTGCCTTATCTGACGGTTTGAAGAATGAAATCATTGCTCTACTCAAAACTGAATTTGCTATGACTGACTTGGGCAAGCTGAGTTATATTTTGGGTATATCGGTGACCCGATCTGCCGCCACTATGTTCCTGTGTCAGCGTAAGTATGCAGAAGAGATAGAGTACAGGGCCAAGATGAGAAATTGTAAAATTATGACAACTCCGGTGGACTCAAAATCCAAGCTTAGTGCCAATGACGGTGCGCCAGTTTCTGATCCCACTCTATATCGGAGTCTTGCAGGTGCTCTTCAGTATCTTACATTCACCAGGCCTGATATTGCATATGCCGTTCAGCAGGTGTGTCTGTTTATGCACGACCCCCGAGAGTCCCATTTTGCCGCCCTTAAACGTATTATCACATACGTTAAGGGCACACTATACTTTGGATTACATCTATACCCCTCTGCCCCAACCAAGTTGTTAGCCTACACGAATGAAGATTGGGCAGGATGCCCCGACACACGTCGCTCCACCTCAGGGTACTGTGTATTTCTTGGGGATAATCTTATCTCATGGTCAGCCAAGTGGCAGGCCACACTATCTCGTTTGAGTGCTGAAGCAGAATATCGCGGAGTTGCTAATGTCGTTGCTGAGATCTGCTGGCTCCGAAATCTTCTTTTAGAGCTCCAGTGTCCATTACGCAAGGCGTCTATAGTCTATTGTGACAACATATCTGCCATCTATATGTCTCATATTCCGGTCTAACATCAGCGGACTAAGTATATTGAGATGGATATCCACTTTGTGCGAGAGAAGGTTGCCCGTGGTCAGGTCAAAATTTTACACGTGCATTCCTCTTATCAGTATGCAGACATTTTCACAAAGGGACTACCGCGACAGCTCTTCACCGACTTCCGATCCAGCAAGGCGTTCGGCCTCCTCCCGCTCCGTCTGAGGGGGAGTACTAGAGAATATTCTCTGAATATTCACCGTATATTTTGTAATTATGATAGATGTATATTTAAGGTAACTTATGATTCTAATTGTATTAGAAATCAACCATTTAAGGTAAGTTAGGATTCGTACTGTATTAGGAATCAACATTTGTACAACTATATATATTGTGAATAATGAAAGGAATCCCTAAGAGAAATTATTCTATCTTACAGAGCCTTTGATGTATTCTGAGGGTATGCGGGTTCCTTATTCTATCCACCTTGTTGCCCTCTAGTATTGTTCTGCATTTGCCCTGGTTGATTCTGAACTTTTTCCCTCTAATCAGTACCACATTTATGCCCCTACTTGCAAACACTTCTCATAATATTCTGGCTCCCAATCATATCAATTTTCTGCTCAATCACACCCTCTTTTGGTACTTGGACTTTAATACCTTTAGGTAATGGTTTGGTAATATCCATATCTATCAATACCCTAGCATATGAAACTCGAGCTCCACTAGTTGTACAATCATCTGCTTAGACAGGAGTTCCTAGTCCACTGCATATTTTCCCTAGTGCTTTCTTACCCCAACATAAAAGAGGGAGATTAGGAAATCTTACCCATATAGGAACTGTACGCAGAACTTCTTCTTCAAAATTGAAATCTTGAGCCCATGCTTTCACTATGTCTGGCCGATTGTTGATTGACCCCGACCCTACTGACAGCATCTTATCTCGATCCTCCATATTGTGGAACGTTATGACGAAGTAATTATAATTATGGTAGAAAATTAGGGGTTTCTCATCGAACTTCCCCTAACCCGTCAAGTATCGATCCACCGCTCCAATTGTTGGGGAGTAACCAACCACGTACAGTATGATTGCACATCTCCATTTCTCATACTCCTCAACAATATCTTCTTCCTCCAACGTAACAATTTTCTCACCCTCTTGAATTGTAGGAGCATAAAACTCTAGGTTCATCCCTTTCCGTCCAATTTATTGCCTGCAACCACAGTAGCCCAAGTCTGGTTTCCCGTTGGTACCGGCACCTCCTCCACTCTTGGATCTTCAATTACCACTTCAGATACCAGTGCCGCTTCATCTGCTTTTGGATTATTTGCTGGTAGATTTTAGTTTTCCGACTCACTAGGGTTTTCCATAGGTGTCGTTGTTGTGGCATGGAATGTTCCTTGCAGTGGCGTAGTACATCCCACCATAATAGGAGAGCTCTGGCCCTTGCTAGCATCAGTTATCTCCTTCGTCGTACTCGATTCCCCTCTTTCTGATCGTCCCTGCGATGGTGTTGCATTCTTAGCTTTGGCGCGAATCTCCTCTAAATTCTTAGTATTGACCGGAATCTTATTAGCTTGTTTACGAGGTCACCCTTTCCCCATTTCACGGCCACCAATGCACGTTAGCAGTCACTTGCTATCTTGCATAGAGAGCATTCGAGGTAGTACATTTCCTAATTAACCTTTGATATCCCCTCATATATGCTAATTTTGTCTCTTCATGAAGATCATAACATTGATCAAACTCAATGATTGTTATTTGTTGGCTTCCGATACTACTCCAGTGGTGTTATTGTAGTATTCAAACTTTCCACTCCCAATTCTGCTATGAGCAATAGGGTATACTTTCTTTGACATAACATCGCTTGTTGTGATCTACATATTTCAATTTCTCAAGAAATACTTCAATGTTCCCAGGTTCATTAATTTGAAAAACATTTGTAGTACATCTTTAGCTTCATGAATTAGAGCAACATCATCTCGTGTGATAAAAAAGGTCATCTACATACCACAAGTATTATTCCTTGTCTATAAAGGTGACAGTGGGCCGGGTTGGACCGGGAGAAATCTCAACCGGGCTGGTCCTGGCCCGGGTTGGTTATCAGTTTGGTTATATCGAGTCCAACCGGTCTGGTCCCAATTGGGATTTTTCTTGATCCAGGCTGGTCCGGTTTCACCCGGGCCGGGTTAATAATATATTTTTTTTTAATAAAAAATTTAGTTAAAATTTTTATTATAAAAATAGTTTTAGTTTAGTTGTTAGTTTGTTACACTATTTTGTCAAATTCAAAATTCAAAGTTTAAATTTCAAAATAAATTTTAAAATTTAAAGTAGCTAAATACGAAAATATAAAATATATAAAGAAAAGTCTTCTAGCAATATATTTTGTTACATATGATTTTTTAGTACTTAATACTTATAGTTAATATTTATAAAAAGAAGTAATAAAGTAAGACAGTTCATAATAAAATCAAGGCTAAAGCTTTAAACTTTTTATTTAATTGAAATTTCAAATTGAACAGAGTCACAAATATAAGAAGAGCAACTAATTTACACAACCACCTTTTAGGAAGGGTTCTGTTTTAACTAGGTCTACACAATCACCTTTTAGTAAGAGTTCTGTTTTTTCTAAATAAGGACTATCAATGATTCACTAATTTTGAATAGTTTAAAACATCTTTGTAAGCTCATCCATGTCAATATGAGGTGTTAGTCCTATATGAATTCCATCTTCCAATAATTTTCCAATCTCTTCGTCTTCCGACTCATCTAGGTTATTATCTACACATTCTTGATAGCTTCTCTCCGATCTTATCCAATCTCTGAAACATGCTATAACTTTCAAAGCGTTGCTACCCAATGAGTGACGGGTATCTCCTAACTACTGCCTTGCTTGGCTAAATGCGGTTTCTGATGCAACGGTTGAAATGGGCACATTTAGTACGTCTCAAGCCATTGCGGAAAGAATGGGAAACTGGTTTGCATTGTCCTTCCACCATTTCAATGGTGCAAAATCCTTCTTTGTCTCGATGGACATCTGCAAGTAGAATTCAAGCTAATCAATGTTCCTGCTACTTGGTGTGTGTAATACCCTGTATTTTCGGGAGGTGATTTGAACAGCTAGACGTATGCAAGTAGACCCGGGTCTTGGAGGATTTTTTCGTATTCACGTATGCAAATCAGAGCTTGGGGGATAAGAGGATGAAGTCCCGAAATAATTTAAGATTTTAAAAGTGTGTCGACGATGATTTGAAATATTTTGTATATGCCAAAAGAGGCTACGAAACAATGTCGTATCACATGATCAATATAATGTAGAGCTGGCTAGTGGGCCGGGCTCGGGACTGGCGGGCCGAATTTGGCTGGATCGGGTCAGGCGGGATCGGGTCAGGCGGGATCGGGTTTGGCGGGATTTGCCGAAGTCCCGTCCCGATCCCGATCCCGTCGGAATCGGGTCGGGGCGGGATCGGGTTCCGACGGTTTTTCCTTTTTTTAAAAAAATAACATATGTACAAAAAAAATTCAATAATTAAACAAGACAAGATAGTGTAATAAAAATATCCCAAGGCTGTTTTTGTGCCTCTTATATTATTTAATAGACATGATTTTTTTGTAATACAAATACAATTGTCGAAATTGCAACTTTGTGGTGTTGTCCAAAAGTGCAAATTACATAATAAAATTACAATTAAAAAAATTACATTCTGAAAAAAAACCTGTTCTAGTTTCTTGATAATTTCCTGTGGTTTTTCGGTTGGAATTTGTATTTGTTGGTCAAATTGATCCACGTCGCTTCCACCACCTTCGGATAAAATTTCATTGTAGTTTTCGTCTTCTTCTTCGTTGATCTCCGGTTGACTGCACCTTCTTCGCTCTGCTCGTATCCAATCTCTGAATAATACTGCAATTTCCAAGCTGTCTCCGGCTAATGAGTGTCTGTGGTCTCCTATTTGATATCTGCCGGCAGAAAAAGCTCTTTCAGACGCAGTTGATGACGCTTGAATGTTCAAAACATCTCGGGCCATCATTAAAAGTGTCGGAAAGGTCTTCTCATTCCCCCTCTAGTATTTCAACAAGTCTTCATGTCCTTCTTCATTGAGAACTGCTTGGTACGGTACAGAACCCTGCAAAACAAAAATATCAAACTCGCTAATTTGGTTAGTAGCGGTATGGCCGCACATTCTATTTCTGAGGCTTTCAATACTAGCCGCAGAAACAACATATCTTTTGTGAGGTTGTGTTGAAGATGAAGAAGATGGTATGGAAGCCGGTAGGTTACTAGCACTTTCTTGTTGGTAAAACCTATATTTTTTTTTGCATTGGTCTTCTACGCTAGACAACACTTCTTCTTTAGTTTGCTCAATAGGTGGTGGGTGATTTGGATTTTTTGGACTTGGAGGTGGTAGTACTTCTATACAATCATAAATAGTTTCAATAAGTGATTTAGTACCGTCTATTTTAATAGTCGGATTTAATACAACACCAATAATATAAATAGTGGGAATAAGAATAAAATATTTTTTTATTTTGATAAACATTTTTAATAGCTGCCATATAAGTTGGGTTTTCCATATATTCACTAAGTAATAAAAATATTAGAATTATATAAAACAACATAATTGAAATAGTAGGATAATATACACCGGAAAATTCTTTTGTTGCTTGAAAAAATTTCTCTAAAAATACAATAAGTTCGGAAATTTTTACCCAATCGCTATCTACAACCATATCAGGTCGATTTTGATTATGAGAGTTAAAAAATAAAGTTATAGATTTTCTATAGTCATAAGCAACAAGTAGTTGCTCGTATAAAGAATTCCACCTAGTGGGTACTTCTTCTGGAATTTTTCTATAAGGTAGTTGGCAATCGTGACAAGTTTTTTATATTCTTTTCTTCGTTGTATTCTATTATTTTTAAAAATAAAGTTTATAGCAAATTGTATTTTACTAAGAATGTCTTCAAAAAGTGATAGATCATCCTTTACAATTAAGTTATATATATGGCACGCACATTTTATATGAAAATGATCTGGAAAAGATGGAGTTAAACTATTTTTTAAAATTGTAATAGCGTAATTGTTAGAAGAAGCGTTATCTAATGTAATAGTCATAATTTTATCCGTTATTTCGTAATAATCGCATACTTGATAAATATTTTCTGCAATAAAAGTACCAGTGTGCCTATCATCTATATATCTATACGCTAAAATACGTTTTTGCATAGACCATTTATAATCTATCCAATGACAAGTTACAGTTAAATAATCATGGCCGTTAGTTCTACGACCTATATCAGACGTGATAGATACTTTGCCATTAAAATGATATAATGAAAAACGTAAATATTGTTGATATTCATGCGCGAATTTAAATACATCTCTCTTAACAGTTGATCTAGGAAAACCATTAAAAGCAGGATTATATATATCTCTAATGTAATGAATAAAACCGGGAGATGAAGGAAATGAAAAAGGCAAACCCTCCACATCAACTAATTTTGATATTGCTTCCCTATCTCTATATTTATTGTATTTAGGGCCTACAATTCCCCCCCCCCCCGTCATAGGGTTAATTTGACCAGATTTGGTCCTGGACAAGATCGTGATGTGAACCTAGTCCCGATGGAGCGGGCGTTTGCACACCCGGTTTTGAAGCCTGGTATTGGGCATACCTAGCTGGATGAGCCCTTACTACGTGCCTCATTAAACCCCCGTCCCACCGTGACCTTTTCCAGTTTTAAATTTTAAAACATCTTTACAAATTTTACATCTAGCTACTTGATTCTCTACGTCCCTATCAAAAAATATCCATGCATCTGATTTTAATGGTCGTTTTGCTGGACCTCGTCTCATACTAGGGGGAATATGAGGCATTTCAGTTTAAGGTGCACTAGTGGGTGTGTTGTCATCAACATTAGTGGGTGTATCATCTAGATCATCGTGTAAATTAAAGTCTTCTTGAGTTTCAGAAAATAGCTCCTCGTCTAAATCTAATGGTATTGTAGAAAAATGTTCAATATCAACAAAATCATCCTGTGTAGGAATAGGATGACTAGAAGAAGTACCCTTGCCCTTGTTGCCCCTACTAGAAGAAGCCTGACCCCTACCCGTAAGCATACGTTTAAATCCTTCCATTATAAATTTATAATTATACTAATAAATAATTAAAGTAAATGAAATTAAGTGCGCTAAATAAAATAAACATACAATAATAATTTAATGAAGCAACGAATGTACCAAACGACGATGTAACGTCGACGTGTAATCGAGAGGTTGAAAATTCTCGAGAGACCTCGAGCGTAATATACGCTACCATCGGAGAGACTTTAGCCACATCAACTAACTTTGCTCGATGGAAGATCCTCAAGCTAGTTGCCAACTTCACTCCCAATTCCCAAATGAATAAATAAAATTGAATATTTAGTAAACAATGTAGACTTGTAGAGAGATAAATTGAGAGATTAGATAGATTATAGGAAGATTTGTGAAAAAGATGAAGAGAAAATGAGTTATTTATAGTTGAAAAATTGGGTTAAAGTGTATATATAATAACTTATGGGTTAAAATAAATATTAAGGGGTAGGGGTTGGGGGAGGCCAAAAATGGTCGTTGCACAACGGCCAAAATGAAAAATGGTCGTTGGTGCAACGGATTTTTGCAAAAGGGGGGTTACGGGCGGGATCGGGGCGAGCTCGGGATGGGGTCGGGACTAGCGGGAGTGGGGCGGGCCGAGACGGGTCGGGACGAGACATTGTCCCGTCCCGGTTCGAGTCCCGATACCAATTTTTTTTTACTACTCGGGTTCGGTGCGGGACCGAGGCGGTGTCGGGGCGGGACCGGGCCATCCCGACCCACTGGCCAGCTCTAATATAATGAGTATATGAAGTGTATTAAAAATGACTATTTGATATGTGAAGTGAGATCAATAAATTAATTAAGTTTGTAATTTTCTAAATGAGAGATTGTTAGTGTAGACACATGGGTTCATGGTAGAAGATCCACAAATGACTAATGCTTATGTGAAATGTTAGTGTCTAGCTTGAAGATAGGAATGACACATATTTAGTTGTGGACCCCATAGTCCAATGAGGGATACATATGAATATTTTACTTTAACTGATGGTAAGTTCATTTGAAATATTACAGCACCTCTTCTATGAGATTTGTAAGAACACTTAGCAAACTCTTTTTAAGAAATTCTAAAGATAATTGAAACGTGATTTATTTTTGAAAGATCAACAGGGTTTCATTTTTTGTGGCAACAACATTTCTCCTCCATTGTAGGGAGAATTTATATTTGTTCTCAACAAATAAAATATATTAAGTTTGATGATTGAGGCAAATGCGAAAAAAAATGTAGGTCAATTACGTGATTTTATCACCGGTTTCTTCCAATCATAGCAAGTTGAAAATTACTTCATGATGAAGTAAAGTGTCGGAAAGCTTTCAAGAAGGCAATCCAAGTACGATTCATCATCTACAACACTCTACAAGCTCATCTGGACATTTATGATTAACTTAAGAAGGGAGGTTAGTTTAGTCGCTTTGTTGAATCCGGGATTTCTTCGAAGAGAAGTAAGGTGGAAGAAGAGGGTTTCTTGAAAGATAAGATTGTGGTGCATTACGGGCTGCTTTAGTTGTGTTGTGGAAACAAAATGAGTAAGGTATGTTAAGGTAAATCATTTCTTTCTTTTGGCATGTTTAAGTACGAAATGCAAACGTAACATTATTTCATAAATTATTCTACTCTTAGTAGTTAAGAATATTCATGTTATTCATTCATGTTGTCAAAGCATGTCTAAATATGTTCCTAAATCCTTATTGAGGTATATGGAAAGATGTTAGTATTCATAATATAAATCGGAGGTGAAGCGATTTTACATCACTCCGACAAACTTATAGTGTCTTATTATCATATCATTCATGCATTATATTCATGTACATACCTTGACCTCAAATGAGTTATATACTCTACTATATGTATGCATTATATATGTAAGGGCTATGGAATAAAGGGAAGGCGTTATATACGCACACCACCTGCAGCTGGTACAGATATACATGATGATGATTATGCCCACAGAGGCCGATATGATATTATGGGATTCCCACAGAGGCTTAATGGCGTTATATACGCATATGTATATGCATGACCGCATTGTGCATGACCTCTAGACATATTATGGCCCTCAGAGGCACTTCGCACATACATGATACTTATGCATATTATAGCCCTCAGAGGCATTCTGCACAGACATGATACTTATGCATATTATGGCCCTCAAAGGCATTCTGCACAGATATGATACATATGCATATTATGGCCCTCAGAGGCATTCCCTACTGGTTGGTTGTTTCTTGTCTCATGTTATTTTCAGGTCTCTATTATGCTATTGTTCATGCCATACATACTCGGTACATCAGTCGTACTGACGTCCCTTATGTCGGGGGACACTGCATTTCATGCCTGCAGGCTCAGGTAGACAGGGTGACGGTCCGCACTAGTAGGATGCTGGTCTAGCTAATATTGGAGCACTCTATTTGTTCCAGAGTTGCAGTCTAGTCGTTATACGATATTTTAGTTATGCGTTGGGGTATGGCAGGGCCCTATCTCGACCTTATGATGTCACGTACTCTTTAGAGGATAGTAGACATATATCCTATGTATAATAGTCATGTATGGCCTTGTCGGCCTTGGCATATATATGTATATATGATTATATGCTAAATATATGATTAGTGGTACTCGACAGGTAAGGTCCGGGTGCCCGTCATGACCCTCCGGTTTGGATCGTGACAGTGTGGTACTAGAAAAAGTCCCCCAAATAGCAAAATTAGAAACATCTTCATCGTCGTCAAAATCTATAGATGTAGAAGCAAAACTAGAAAGGATATTGTAATAACCCGTTCGGTCATTTTTACCTAAAGACCCTTAATTGATTATTTTACCCTTTTCATAGCTTTTATGTGGGGATTGTGATGCGCGAGGATGGGTGACACGGATCCTGAGGTCCATTCATATGAGTTTTTGATGAAAAACCCGAAGTCTAGAAACTTTGAATTTGTTAGGTTGACTCAAAGTTGACTTTTGGCTAGATGGGTTCATTTTTGGGTTCATCGCTTTCGGTAGTTTTGGAGGGTCATTTATGACTTAGTCAAGTCATTAGTTCGCTTCCTAAGGCAATCAGATGTATTTTGTGGCCTTATGTGTAAAGTTTGGATCTTGATTTGTCCCGGACGATTCTTTAGAAAAATATATCTTAGCTTGATTATTTGTGAAATCTGAGGGTACGAGCGAGTTTGTAACATTTTTTACCCTAGACAAGTATGTGTGGTATGTATTTGGGGGGTCTCAAGAGTGTTTCGGGTGTGGGATAAGAGTTTTGATTGTTTGCTCATTCTAGTGTCAGCCGTGGTGGCAGTGTGTTCGCTAGGGTGATGGTAGGTTTCTGCCTTAGCAGAGGATTTGTTCGCCAGGGCTAGTTCGCTGCCATGGAGTTATGTCCGTCATGGCTATGGGTGAGGTGTTAAGTGACATTGCCCTAGTGAGGGTCTGGCCCGCCGCAGCGGGTCCACTCCAGTGGAGTTAATTTCGTCGGAGTGAAAGTATTGTATTAGGTGCCCATTAATACTTTTAGGTCAGAAATCCTTTCCCCAAAATAGAACCTCGAGATCAAACCGTCATAAGAGAATTTTCAGAACCCTAGGAGAAAATTCATCCTTGGGGTAAGTGATACTTTCTTTATGGATTAAGTTTATGCTTTTAAGTTCTTCATTAATGGTGATATAGTATGAATATGAGTCGAGGAAGATGAGTTATGCATGTTTAAAAGATTAAGAGAGTTAAGTTATGAATTTTAATGGAGGGTTATGGATCAAATTGAGTTAATATCATGATTTAGGATTGGATTATGTTAGATTATCATGTTTTAAGTCTTAATTTTATTGTAGAAACCTAATTTCAATTGGGAGAAAATTCTAAGGTTTCAAATTGGGGTTTTTGATTATTTTCCGATTGGGGATTGAACTATGGCTAATTTTTCAATTAACTTAAGGATATGACTACCTAGTATGTAATAATAGTTTTGGGTATTAAAGTTCGAGTCTTGGTGAAGTGGGTCGGGATCGATATTGTGGTACTGCTTTGTTAAAGATTATCTTCTTATTCTCTGTAAGTCTTATATATTACTGAATAATATATGCGTGAATAGATTTCAGTTATCACGAGGCACGAAGGAAGGGCAAGGCTATTGCTGGGGCTTGATAGTTGGCGCACCTATTCGACACAAAGGTAGGCTACAATTTAGTTTTTGAGACTCCAATAGAAGTACGTAGTTGTTATAAATATTTAGGGGTATTGGGCATGTTTGGGGGTCCCACTCAGACGGTTGTGATGAACGGTTGAGTGGGTACTAGTGTTGAACTGTGTTGATGGGTGATTTGGGGAATCAACCTTAAGTTGATTCCGACTGCTGTTATATGGGCTTGTCACCATTATTTGGGCTTGTCTCCATATTTGACATTGTCGTATTTATTCATCACACATGCTTTGATATGATATTCTGATTGTACTTAGATTATAATAGATGGATTGTTGATATGATTTTTGTATTGTACTTGGGTTACTTGTTGTTGAATATCGAAAACATGTGTTATTCATCCCTTATACTTGGTTGCATCTCATTCATTCTGATTTTATGCCTTATATTATCATTTGCATTCATACACTCATGGTTCTAATGATATTGATATGAGAGTGGTATAAAATATTGTGGGTCTAAGAGACCGGGAAGGAGGCACTTATGAGATTTTGGCAACGTTGATATGATGATATTATGGATGGCTCGAGTTGCACGCCGTAATGGATTTGATACGCGGGAATCAGAGTTGCAGGCCTACAACATGATACTATCATAACCAAGAACTGGACTCCATGGTCCGATGAGTTATTTTTGGAGCGGAGGGGTGTATAGATTTTGTGGGTCCTCTATGGGTCACTTTTATATGGCATGCCCCTATAAAGTGTGTATACTGGTTGATGCAAAGGTACCTTACATATGCATTGCATCCTCATTCATACATCCATCCATACATTGATTACTTGTGGTGTGATAACATGACTGGGATTGGTGATTGGAACTTGAGTGATACCCTAATTTATTTGGATTGAATTGATTGTATTGGATCAGAATGGTCACTATGATTGAGCTTGTCTCTGTGGATACCTGGATAATTGGTTCGATGAACATTTGGATAAACATTGAATTTGATGTCATGTGTGGCTTTATTTCTTATGCATGCATTTGTGGTTATAATTTATAAGTCTAAGTTTTTGATATCTACTGCTACTGTGGCCAGGAAGTATCAATATTGCATGGCTATTATTTGATCTAGGAAAAATATGTGCATTGTGTGTTGTCTGATAATTGACCGTGTGATTGGGTATCGAGTCTAACCTGTGGTACGTGCTGTTATTGAGAAAGTAGGCATGACTGATCTATGTGTGTCATATAGTACTGGTATAAAATCTTAACTAAGTCTAAAGCTAATGATAATAAGCATGTTTAAGTCTTTATGGCTAATTTAGTTATAATAGTATTCTTAAAAGGCCATCGTGATCTAAGTGTTTATTTGCTAATTGATGTGTTAAGTCGGATATGTGGGTTAAGCTTGAATATGACTTAGACAAGATAAAGTACTAGTCGGTGGGTATATAGTAAGGTCTCTGTATATGTGAATGGATTGATTGTACATGATTGGAACCTTGTGTGAACAATGTGACTTGCTGAATTAGAGTATTTATGTGTCCAATGTGACTTATGGGCTACTGAACTGTCTAGAATAGGCTTATCTGGTGTCAACTTGATATTTATCTCTGTTACGTATCTTTCATCGTTGTCGGCCTATGATGTTTACGAGGTTATGTTTTGTACTCATACTACACTTGTTGCATCTTTTTTGATATAGATACAAGTCCCTCTACTAGTTCACGAGCTTAAGAGTGAGTCCGGGCAGGTGGATTTTGGCGATCCAGGGTGAGGATGCTTCTTCCGGCATGCCTTGGATGTTTATTCTATTACCCTGTCTTTACATTTGGATTCGAAAGACATAGTTAGACATTTTGGTTTATGTTATTCAGTTTTGGCCTTTATTGCCTTCATTCAGACTTGTATTCCGCATTAGTGCTCTTGTATCACAGACCAGATTTTGAGGGTATATTGATGTTTGTTTATATTTTTGCATTTCTTTCATATTGTTTTATTTTTATAGGAAGTGGTTAACTTACCAGTGGGAATGTGTAGGTGGAACCATGATTCATGAAAAGGGATCGTGACAAAGTTGGTATCAGATCTTTAGGTTAAACGATCTTAAATACAAGAGCAATGTCTAGTATAGTCTTGCGGATAGATGCGGAAACATCCGTACTTATCTTCAAGAGGCTATGAGACATTTAGGAAACTTCACTTTCTTTATTCATTTCCTGCTAAGTCGAATCAAATTGGTATCTGAACTTCTTCTTCATATTCTATCGCCGATGGTGGTAACATGATCTTTAATTCATGCGTAAGTAGTTAGATATGATGTCGTGCGGTAGGGTATGAGATGTGTTACCATGATTTAGACGTGTGACCAAGTTTAGTCTTCAGCTATGATTTGAAGGTACAATTGATTGAGATTATGGATGTGACTTCTTAGTTCAGTGATATCCTTGGAAAATAGGAATGATAATTCAAAAATGCAAGAAAAAGAAACTGGATGGATCAATCTCCGTTATATGAAGGAAAAAATTGATATCTGACATGCTTGATAGGTTATGTTTCAAGATGTATGAGGGTGGATATGATAAAGGGTTAAATTGGCTTCGATTTGGCAGAATTATGATATAGGGTAGAATTAGTGTTGTGAGTTCTTTAAGGGAATATCTATTCGAGATCACGTGGCAATGTTACTTGTGATGAGTGAAGCCTAATGGAATAGACCATCACATTTCTTTACCTAAGAGTGTATTTGTGGGTTCACTTGACATTTTGAGGTTAGTGATGATAAGGGAGTTGTTGAAACCAAGAGATTGTTGATTTGTGAGTTAATTCACATGTTGTTTAGTATTGAGTGAGTGTAAGAAGTCGTATATGCATTGGTATGTTGGTCTCGTCGTAGGCTAATGGGAGCCAGTGATCGACTAATATGGAGGACTTTAGGTTGGATGATGTGAGGTTCTATCGAGGGATTACCAGGTGTTGAATTTAGTTCTTGGATAGGATTTGTGGGCATGATATGTAAAGATTGATACTTGAGAAGTTCAATAGTTACTGGTATAATGAGTTAGGAGGTGACCAAAGGACATGGAAATTGCGCGATTAGTTGAATACGTTATGGTTCGGCAAAATAAGGTAAATATTAGGTTTTCGCAGGCAAACATCATATAGAATCTCGAATAAGGTATTGGTAAATGGGAATATTTATGAAAATGGATTGACAATTGTTTGATCTAATTTTAATTGTGAAAGGCTTCGGGTATCGATGATCGAGCCAGCGAATAAACGGACTGGTAGAGAAAGACGATTATTTCGGTCAATGAATTTTTGCAAGGTATTTCAATGAAACTATATAGGGATTTTAGCAGGAGTGTGCGTTTGGTAATTAGGGATCACTTCTGGATTATGGATTGGTTTAGTGATGGCTTGGGCTACCGTTTGGGTATTAAATTATTGTTGGTCAGAGTAACCAGAGGGGGTTGATGTCTTTTCCAGTTGAGGAATTTCATAAAGGATGGTAGATGGAATGTGCCAGAATTTTTTAGAGAAGTTTCCATGTTTAATGATTTGAGTAATGATTGGTTGTTAGTGGTGAACATGATTGGAATGAATGGTGAAAATGTAATAAATTTGATAAATGTGTGGTAAATCTAATTTGGATTGAGTAAGGTGCATCTTCGAGATGAGAAATGATTCAGATTTGAAACAATGGAAAACTCTTGGGTTAGTTATGGATTATGTTGGCATTATCTTCGCATCTTTTAGACCGAGTGGAATGGGTTGGTACACTCAAAAGAGTAAGTTCATGGTGATCGACTAAGTGTTTTGATGAATATTCCATGATGTTTATGTTGGGCGACCGGTAGTAGACTATGTTGAGTCACTGTTGAATGATAGCATGAATGAGTATTTCAGGTATTAAGACTTGGAAATAATTGCGAATGAAAGGTAAATTGAAGGTAAGGTTGATCCATCAGAAATTGGTAAGACTGAGAATTTGCAAAATATGACAGATAGAGATTCGATAAGGTGTCTAGAGTGCGGGCGAGTTTAGAGATTTGATGTATTTAGAGTTCGTGTGGTTCTATCAGAATTGTGTATCGGGTAGAAGTTGAGAAACTTGGAGATTACAATCAAGGGTATAGTTCGTCGGTATTAATTGATGTCTTGGGTAGAATTTAACTTTTGAAGCTGTGGGTGACGGCATGTGATTAATTATTTATGAGAAATAAGAGAGGAGAGGTCATAACATGATTATGGAAAGCTTACGAGCTAATGTGGAATCAGCTCGGGTGGCTATCGATGATTTAGAAATTGAGCATCTTATTCCGAGTCAGATTTGTTCATTTAGGGCCAGGTGGCTCGTGTTTATGTTGTGTGGAGGACTTATGATATTTTGGTAAACCACTGACAAAGGTTTGATGAATTTCAATTCGAAAAGAATGTGTGATGGTGTTACCGGTTCTCATAGAAATTGCAAGTAAGGTTGATGATGTTCTTTGATTGACAATAATTCAGACAGTTCTAATAGTTTGCACGGGTACTTGGTGTATATTGAGGAGTTACAAATGGTTATAGAAAGTCTTTAGAGTGATCCGTTGATTTTCTACGGCTCTAGCACGGTAAGGTAATCAATAAATATGTTTATAGTATGGTGATTATCATGATAGTTGTGGATAAAATCGGACGCGTATGGAGGTATGATTATAATCAAATCAGGGAGTTTGAGCAGAGTCAGTTATTGCATTCGAGAATAAGTTGTGAAGGAAATTTCGATTATAACGGAATAGAAGTTTAGGGTGTTGTGATAAGTTATAGTAGTTTCGACTGATTAAGTGAGCATGCGGTACTATCAATGTATTTCTTGCATGTGGAGACTCTCATGAGTTTATGATGGGGATTCCTTCGTTACCCGTCATCTTTCGTATTGTCTTCCTCTCTGTTCGAGGATGAATGTTTGTTTAATTGGTACCTGATGTAACGACCCATCTGGTTATTTTTACCTAAAGACCCTTAATTGATTATTTTACCATTCCCGTAGCTTTTGTGTGGGATTTGTGATATGCAAAGATGGGTGTCATGGATCCCGAGGTCCATTTATATGAGTTTCGAATGAAAAACCCAAAGTCTAGAAACTTAAAATCGGTTAGGTTGAATTAAAATTGAGTTTTGGCTAGATAGGTTTATTTTCGAGTTCCGTTACTTCTGGTAGTTTCGAAGGTCATTTATGACTTAATCGTGTCATTAGTTTGCTTCCCGAGGCAATCCGATGTATTTTGTGGCCTTACGTGTAAAGTTTGAATCTTGATTTGTCCCGAATGATTCTTTAGAAAAGTATTCCTTAGATCGGTTACTTGTGAAATTCGAGGGTACGAGCGAGTTCGTAGCACAGTTTACCTTAGACACACATATCTAGTTTGTGTCCGGGGGGGTCTCGGGAGTGTTTCGGGTGTTGGATAGGAGTTTTGGTTTTTTTTCCTTTACTAGTTTCTGGTGTCCGCCAGAATGCCTCTTTGGTTCGAGACGAAGCCAAGCCGATACCTACGATAGGCGAAAGAAAGGCCAGTGTTTGCTCTGGCAAGTCTGCATCGTCGAGAGTTTGGCTCGCCGAAGTAGAAGTTTAGGTGATGGTGGGTTTCCGCCTCAGCGGAGGATTTGTCCGCCAGGGCGAGTCCGCTGCCGCAGAGTCGTGTCTGCTGTGGCAATGAGTGAGGTGTCAAGTGACACCGGCCCAACGAGGGTCTGGTCCGTGGCAGTTGAGTCAATTCCGTCGGAGCGATAGTACTGTATCAGGTGTCTATAAATGCTTTTAGGTCAGAAATCCTTCTCCAAAATAGAAACTGTTGACACCCAATTTTGTCCCATCTATTATGATTTTATTCGTAATTTTTAATATTTTGACACTTTTAAAATAATTCTAAAATATAGGCATATATGTGTATATATCTCATTATTATTATTATTCACATTTTTTTTATATATCATTTGCATTTTATAATAATCATAAGTTATCCGAAAATTCTATGTTATTTTATTCTCGCAAAATTGCATCGCATTTCCTTTTTTATTAAGCATTAAACATTTCGCAAATATTATATTTTATTATTATCACGTCGTTATGTTATTTTAAATAATTCACATCTTTTACAAAACAAAAAAAACATATTTTTTAATATTAAACCCCTCTTATATATTTTTAAATCCATAACCCATTTTTATTTCCTAACCCAAAACAATTTCTACCCAAAACATTCTATCAACCCCAAATTTTTGGCCCAAAACCGAAGCCCAATCGGCCACCCCATCTTCCAAGCCCAACCCTCCACAACCTTTTATCCCATTTAAAAACCAAACCCACAAAATAAAATCCCAAAACCCAACACCCTTAAACCAAAGACCACTCCCCCTGTGCCCAATCGGCCACCAGCCGGGCCTGGCCCAACACCCAAACCCGACCCATCCCTCTCCTCTTTAACCCATCCCCTTACCCCCCATTTCACAAGAAAAAAAATCAAATCAGAAAACCTAAAAAAAAACCCAAACCCTATCCCCCCAAACCCGATCGCACCCGACCCCACACCGGCGACCCCACACCGGCGACCCCACGTCGCAGGTCACCTCACCCGACACCACCACCAAACCCCTCTGCCCCTGACACCGACACATCCCATACCCATACCCACAAAATCCGCGACCCATACCCCTCAAATCCGCGATTTTCTTTACCTTTAATTCAAATTTCAAACTCGTTCTTGGGGGGAAAATACACCTATAAATACCCTCTTTTTTGTTCTACTTTGGGGGGATTTTTGGGGAGAGGATTTTCAAAGGATTTTTCAGAGGATTTTTTCGGAAGACAATTCCATATATAAAATATTTGTTGTGTTCTTGATTTTAAGCATTTGACTTCTTTGGTTGTTCAAGATACAAGTCCGAAAATAGGTCCAAGATTCGAAAGAAAAGAGGTGAGTTTCGTTCTTGAACTTGGGTTTTAAATACTTCTATTTGGCTTTGTAAACCGAATCCGAAAATCTCCTTGCGTTTTTGTTGTTGTTCTTCATTGATTTCGGGTCGGGTCGACCCGACCCGGGTCGACCCGAATTGGATATGTTTTTTTAGAATTATTGCATTTCATATTTCTGTATGTTGGTTATCTGAAATTGGTGAATATTTGATTTCGGGTTGAGCTTCCGATTCGGGTCGGGTCACTGACCCGATCGGGTCGACCCGGTTTGAGTAATATTTTCAGAATTCTTGCATTTCATATTTCTGTATGTTGGTTATCTGGAATTGATGGAATTATTTGATGTCGGTTGAATCTCCAATTCGGGTCGGGTTACTGACCCGGGTCGGGTCGACCCGGTTTGAATTTCCAAATTTCTTGCATTGTTGCTGTTGTTATTATTGGTTATCTGGAATTGATGGAATTATTTGATCTCGGGTTGAATCTCCAATTCGGGTCGGGTTACTGACCCGGGTCGGGTCGACCCGGTTTGAATTTCCAAATTTCTTGCATTGTTGCTGTTGTTATTATTGGTTATCTGGAATTGATGGAATTACTTGATGTCGGGTTGAATCTCCATTAGGTCAGATATCGACCGGATCGGTCGACCTGGTTTGAATTTCCAAATTTCTTGCATTGTTGCTGTTGTTGTTACTGGTTATCTGAAATTGATGGAATTATTCGATGTCGGGTTGAATCTCTGATTCGGGTCGGGTCACTGATCCGGGTCGGGTCGACCCGATTTGGATTTTTCAAATCTCTTGCATTTCATGTCTTGTATATTGGTCATCTGAAAAAATAAAAAAACATAAAAAATCTGATTCGGGTTGGCATCTGATTCGGGTCGGGTCACTGACTCGGGTCGGGTTGACCCAGTTTTGGCATATTCCCAGATTATGGCATTTTTTTCATATCTGTTGCTGGTTATCTAAAAAATCTGAATTTCTGATTTCATTCGGGTCACTGTTCATGATCCGGGTCGGATTTTTCCATAAATACTTCTTAATCCTGTTTCGGTTCCAACATTTCAGAATTTGGGTCGGATACTTTAATTGCTCACTGCTCGTTTCTTTTACTGTTTTATTGTTTTATTAATATTGCATTAAGACCGATGAAATTAACTTCGAAGCTGCGCTTTTCTTTCGTTTCGTTTCTCTGTTTTTAGCATCGCTTTAAGTAACCGCAACGGATATCTTATCGCTTTACTATTTTTTTAAAACAAATATTGCGCTGCTCGTGTCTTTGTTTTTATTTGATTCATTGCTCGGTTTCAGACATCGCTTTCAATTTCTTGTTTTAAATATCTTTGCCACGGATATCACTGCTTTCTTGTTTTTCTTGTTTTGAATAAATATCGCGTCTTTTTCGCATCGCTTTCTATTTTCAGTTCATCGCTTGCCCAAATTACCGTTCTCATCGTTTTACTGTTTTAAACTAAACACCGCGTCATTTTCGGAAATTGTTTTTCTACCTCTGTTTTACTGCCTACTGCTGCTGCTGTTCCGATTTAATTTTACTGATTCGAACACGATACTACACTGGCCGATGAAAAATATCCGTCGATTTTGAGGCCTCCACAGTCGTGAAGACGGAAATATAACTTCTGGGCAATGATGAAGACTTAAACCTTTTATTTCATCCGAGATCAACATGTTTAGTAGGCGAGGTGACTAAAATAACCAACAAGTTATATATTCGCAGCCACGACGTGATTATAGTGATCTTTTCTATTTCACCCGAGAGACCAACACGTTTAGTAGGCGAGACAATCAAAATAAACTACATTAGTCATATGTTTGCAGCCACGACGTGATTGGAATGTTCTTTTCAAAATTTAAGTCTGAGCCCTCCGTGATCAAAACATTCACTGTTTTGAATACGGATATGAAGTTATTTGTATTTAACTGTTTCTAACCGTTTGTTCTTGACAGCTTGCAGGGATTAAAGTAAATAAAGGCAAATATTCCTCGGAGTTTATTTATTTTATTTCTTTCTTTAATTCAGCTTTTATCCCGCTTTGTATTGTAATATTATTTATCGCACTTATGTAATTATTGAAATGCTTAGAATAGGCAAACTTAGAATTATTTCATAGGGTAGTTTAAGATTTGAAACCCGTCGCTAGCCTTTTTTAATTGTAGGCTCGGTTAATTCAAACCTAGAAATCCTCCGCTAGTTTATTTATTTTTAGGCTCGTCATGCATATTTAAAATTTTTCAAAACAAATTTTGATCATCTTCTATTTATTTTATTAATTGTACAACTAAAAATGATTTTCAAAAATTACTCCTTTGGCATTACAAATGAATTGCTTTTCTCCTTATTATTGTCACAAATGCATACATGTACAAAAAATGCATCTCTTTCATTAATTATTTGCAAACATCTTAAACTTCATACCTTTAAAAAATGCATTTTTTCTAGTAATAATTAACCTGAGTTTGACCGGATAACCGCAAGTTAGCGGATCTTAAAGGATGCCTAACCCCTTCCCTTTAGGATAATAAAGAACCCTTAACTATAATCTCACTAGTTTCGCAGACCTTAAAATTGGAGTTACATTGCAGCATTTAGTTTAAAATTTAGGTGTCCTAATTCACCGTAAAAAATAATTAGGTGGCGACTCCTCAATTCCGATACCTAGGAATCACCGGACACGTCCGTGCTCCGCTTTGACCCGAGCGGGGTCGAAACAGGGCGCGACAGCATGGCGACTCCGCTGGGGACTTTTCAGGTTCACAACCATAGCAAATTCAGGTTAATTATAATTGTGCTTTACTTTCACTCTTTGTTTGATGTAATGCTTTGATTTGTTTCCTTTGTGAAATTTTTTGCATGCATAACTGCTTTAATTTCCATATTTTTACTGCTTATCTTAAATTGGCATTTCGCTCATATTTCTTCCACTCTGGAAAATTGACACTATCACACACTACACGCGAGGTGTGTTTTGCGCACCCGCAAATTTCTTTCAATCTACCAAATTTTAGGAGAGTTGGCGTATGCGCGGAGTGACCGGACCATCCGGTGGCCGCGTAGCCTTCTCACTCGAGTAGTCCGCTCGGAAACCTTGTGTCTAGTCAGCCAAATCTTAGAAAATTTAAGATAGAGCTATACCACCTTTATTTTAAGTCATGCATACATACACCTTAGGTGGGTCGATCCTTGGTGTCGACTCCACAATTAAGAAATCCGCCAAAGATGTCTACGGGTCTCACAACCCAACGACCAATCATCATATTATGTGTAGCGTGATAAGGATAGACTAATCCAAGACTAATCATGACATGCTCAAATTGGAAAATGTACATTCATTTTGTCTCATTTCCGACAAAGCATTACAGTTTAGCAGCTTGGATCAAATCTATCGTAATCCCGCATATCTGGCGTTTAGGCCCACCTCCGGCATAAGGGAGGCCCCATGCATATTAGGATGCGCATTTAATTGCCTTACAATCATTTTGTTGTTTTCTCCTACTTTTTCACCATGTGCATGTTATTTAAAGCAATAATTACTCGCCTTATACTAACTTGGTTTTCTTCATTTTTTTAGAAGGTTTATTTTGTCTAGATTATTTTCCCAAAGGTTGATTTGCGTTGACTAAAACTGGCGGACCATCCCTACTTCACGAGGTCAAAGGCACAATCCTTCAACAAAATGACTGATTCAGATGCATCCGAACAAACTGACCTGGAACTTATCACTCTTTCCGGAGATGAACCAGAGACTTCGGAAAATAGAAATGCTACCGTCCAAGAAAAATACATCTCCCAGTTGTTACAACAGATGGCAGCCATGCAGACTGAGATAGAGCGGTTCCAAAATCTCACCAACCTGTCCATTAGCGCCAATACCCCACTCCCTGAACAAGGGATGAATGCAACTGCACCACAAATTTTTTCATCTCCTGAACCGCCATTTCCCCAAAACCTCCCCGATAATTCGCCACTATGCAAAACTAATCCATAACACACTAACCCGCAAGCAAGTCCACAACAAAGCCCGCTATAAAATGATCCGGCCTCATTCACAACTCCACATACCCAAATTACCCCACTCATCCAAAACACCCCTTCCACGCAAAATCACCCGGCAGACCAACACATATTGATGGCACACATCGCTGATCACAGGAAGCAATATGTGCCGCCAATATATGTAATGAAAGCCCAACCTTCTACTACCGCAACACCAAACATGACTCTTCAGAAAATTGGCCAGTGTGAAGAAATGGACAGGCGGGTAAGGATCAGAACCGATGAAAGTGTGGCGAGAGAGATTTACAGCCTAAAAGAGGCATTCAAGAATATCCAAACCAGCAAGGGACATGAAGGACTTGAGTACGAAGATCTGTGTATGCATCCCGACATTGAATTGCCTGTAGGATATAAGGTGCCAAAATTTGGTTTGTTTGATGGGAAAGGAAATCCTCACGCTCATTTAAGATCATACTGTGACAAACTGATTGGGGTAAGTAAAGACCATGCCATCATAATGAAGTTGTTCATAAGGAGTTTAACAGGAGAATCACTCGACTGGTACACGAGCCAAAACCCGCAAAAATGGCATAATTGGGGCACGATGGCACAAGATTTCGTGGACAGATTTAAATTCAACACTGACACAGTCTTGGACAGATTTTATCTGATGAAGTTGGAAAAGAAGTCCACAGAGACCTTCAGAGAATATGCCATGAAGTGGAGGGCAGAAGCAGCGAAAGTTCAACCCCCGATAGAAGAAAGTGAGATGACCACTCTCTTTGTACAATCTTTGAAAGATGCAACATACTATGAGAGAATGATAAGCGTCATAGGACGAAGTTTCTCTGAAGTTATAAGGATGGGAGATTTCATAGAAGAGGGGATCAGAACAGGAAGAATTACAAACTTTGTAGCATTGCAAGAAACGAGTGAGACAATCCAGTCAGACTCATTTGAGGGAGCAGAAAAGAGGAAGAGAGACGGAGTGTCCTCTGTGGTGACAGTTCAGAAACATAGGCCAAATCAAATGCCAACCTACCAAATGCCATCACCCCAGCCTCCCTACTACAATCAAAATAACCAAAGTCCTCAGCCTTCCTATTATTACCCATACGCCCAAAGCCCTCAACCTTACTATCAATACCCACCTGGTCCCTACCCTGTCTACCATACCCATCCAATATATGGCCTGCCTCGAGCGCCAGCCTATCCAAATCCCCCACAATATCCGCCCGCATACTTACATCATCCACGAGTCCACCTACCAAACGCACCCAGACCCCGTGGAAAACACGAAAGAAAGCCAGTAAAAACCTATACACCTTTAGCCGAACCTCGAGCCCAGTTGTATGAACGACTGAGAACCGCAGGAATACTCCAGCCTATCCAAGGAAATGTCCCCAATCCTGTTCCAAAATGGCACGATGAGACTAAGCATTGTGCATACCACTCGGGAATCCCTGGGCACGACACTGAAAATTGTTACGCCCTCAAAAACAGAATTGAGGCATTAATCGAAGAAGGAGTTATCCAGCTGAAAGGACCTGCCTCTAATGAAAACAATAACTCTTTGCCAGATCATGACGATGCCAATGTGAACATGATTATTGTCGACGAAGAACACAACTTGGAAGGAACCATTGTGCCAGTCCAGAGAGAGGAAAAGGTTGAATCATCGGCCTCTATCACCCCTATGATTACAGTCCAGTTAAGGGCACCGTTCGGAATAGAAGTGTTTCCTCCAAAGTCGCGGATCATGGCATCATCTTTTCTTGGAAAAGTCTTATCAACCAATCTCCGAAGGAAGGGAGATGCTTCTTTACCAAAGCTTGTTCCGCCTCTGAGTCAGTCATTCGTCAAAGCATGCGCCACTCAGGAATCAAAGGAGGACAATGCAGCCAACCTCGTGAAGGGATTCAAAGGATTTTTCATTGATGAAGAAGAAGGAAAATGCAATATAATTCTCGGTGATTACGCTAGAAGCTCAACCATTTGGGATGCAGAGCAAGGAGATGTTTTGGGAAAATTGGACATGTGCCCTGGCCTTGTTTCTCCCAGAAACTAGTTAACTGCATTAATATTTAATGAAACAATGCGATTCAGATTGAGGCCTGAATCACATATATGCATTTAATGTGTTTTGTCTCTACCTTTTGAAAGCTTAAAATGACAAATCTGCATTGCTTTTGCTATTATAAAATCTGTCTTGTTTAATAATTTTCTTTTCTTTTTCATCATGCAAACTAATTTGTCGGCAATATGTGACATATAATGAAACAAGCAAACAAAGTCTCAAACAACAAACAAGGCTTCGAAGAATATAAGGAAGACTCACAACCGAAAGAATTGAGGCATTTTTGGAATAAGTCAAAGCCAGATTTGGATGAAACATCAAGATGGTTGATAATTACAAGCATTGGCACGGACGTTTGCCATTTGTACTCTTGGGCTACCACACTACGATCAGGACTTCTACTGGGGCAATGCTATTTCTTTCGCAACCAAGTGGATACAGAATCATTTACTAAGAGACTGATTGATGAAAGCAGATGGACGCAGTTGTCCGGGGCAACTTTATCAGAATAGAATGGCCAAAAACCATCAATACAGATGCAGTGAAGAGATACCATATCTAAGATTAGTTATTCTCTATGTAATACTTTTCTATGTTGTAAAAGTTGCGCTCCCTCGTCGGGATACGCATAGAACCCACGTAGGGTTCCGTTTCTTTAGATCACAAATTTCCCCAATCTCCTTTACTTGTAACCTGAACTACGTTATGACCTGATTCCCTCGGCGGGATACGTAGGCGGCCGCATCGGCCTCGGTCCCACTTTTAGAAAAACCCCTTACAAATCTCCTTTGCTTGTAATGAACTACGTCATGACCTGATTCCCTCATGGGATACGTAGGCGGCCTAAATCGGCTTCGGTCCCACCATTAGGAAATATTTTCTCCTTTATATCACATATGACAAAATGCACCCATCTGATCACCCTGATAGGACAGGCAAGCAACCCAGACAAGACTCGGTTGTCCGTTCGAAAGTTCATCATCCTCACATATCGGAAACTAGGGCATTTTTTAAGGGATCACTGCAAGAAAACGCCGATAGACATGGAAAAGCATCGGCAAACTAAGTCTTCAGCCTAAGAGGATTTTGGATAAGACGTTTGCTCTGTTTCACCGCATGTCACTGCTCGACAGACATTTACATATATGCATACTTTCTTATAAGCAATTTATTTTTAACAAATATTTTCCATTAGAGTTCGACAGAACTCTTTACATATATGCCTACTTTCTTATAAGCAATTTATTTTCAACAAATACTTTCATTAGAGTTTGACAAGATTTTTTATTACTAATATGCATACTTTCTTACACGCAATTTATTTTCACCAAATATTTTCATTTGAGTTTGACAAGACTTTTATTACTAATATGCATACTTTCTTATAAGCAATTTATTTTCAACAAATACTTTCATTAGAGTTTGACAAGATTTTTATTACTAATATGCATACTTTCTTATACACAATTTATTTTCACCAAATATTTTCATTAGAGTTTGACAAGATATTTTACATATATGCATACTTTCTTATAAGCAAATCATTTTCAACAAATATTTTCATTAGAGTTCGACAAGAACTTTTTAATGATAAGCATACTTTCTTATAAACAACTTATTTTCAACAAATGTTTTCATTAACGGTTAGCCAAGACTGGAAACCAGACAGGAGCTACAGGTCCGAATCAGCAGGACATGCAGCTATCAAGAGCCAAAGCTACAAAGTCAACGCGAATCAACCGCCCCTCCCCAAACTCACAAATTTTCTTTGAGTACAGGTTCTTCAGGTTGAAAAAGCAGGGAAGCCACATCACTTATGATCAATTCCCCAAAGAATTTCGGCACCACAACTCACTACAAGGATTACGTTCCTGTTTTGCATTTATACGAAGACATCATCTTGACCTACAGGGTCCCGACTATTATGTCTGCACAAAGATGTTATTTCAAATCACAAGGAACGACAACACGGCAAACCCGACGGCAAAGACGTCGCATCACATTTTCGCCCATGCCAGGACGACATTTCAATTCACGTGAGTTTGGATCGGCAGAAGATTCAGCACAACGTGGAACCCTATTACAACAAACCGACGGCAAGGACGTCACTTACATCTCTTACAACAGGACAACATTACAATAATGTCATCGACGTTATGGCAGCACGACAATTATCTTTTACAGCATTACAATGACGTCTTCAACGCAGCAACTATCTTTTACGGCAACGCAGCACGACAATTATCTTTTACCGCATCTCGACGACATCAACAGCATTACAATGACGTCTTCAAACGCAGCAACTATCTTTTACGGCAACGCATCAACTATCTTTTACCGCATCTCAACGACGTCAACAACATTACAATGACGTCTTCAGCGCAGCAACTATCTTTTACGGCAACACATCAACTATCTTTTACCGCATCTCAACGACGTCAACAGCATTACAATGACGTCTTCAGCGCAGCAACTATCTTTTACAACAACACAACAAATATCTTTTACAGCATTACAATGACATCAACAGCATTACAATGACGTCTTCAACACATCAGCTATCTTTTACAACATTACAACAACGTCATTGACGTTACTGCAGCACATCAACTATCTTCAACAGCATTACAACGACGCCCTCAGCACAACAGCTATCTGCAACAGCAAACATCATTACAACAACGTCATCGACGTTACTGCAGCACAATAAATATCTTTTACAGCATTACAACGACGTCAACAACATTACAATGACGTCTTCAACGCAGCAGCTATCTTTTACAGCATTACAACAACGTCATTGACGTTACTGCAGCACATCAACTATCTTCAACAGCATTACAACGACGCCTTCAAAGATAACAAATTATCCGCAATAAAGCAAACATCATTACAACAACGTCATCGACGTTACTGTAACACAACAAATATCTTTTACAGCATTACAACGACGTCAACAGCATTACAATGACGTCTTCAACGCAAAGAACTATCTTTCTGACATTACAACAACGTCATTGGCGTTCTGCGAGACATCAACTATCTTCAACAGCATTACAACAACGTCCACGATGTTACGGCAGCACGACAACTATTTTTTACAACAACAACGACATCAGCAAAGTCTATACAACGACGACATCATCAACGTCTATACAACGACGACATCAGCAAAGTCTATACAACAATGACGTCAACGACGTCTTCAACACAACACGTCGATCCAACGACGTCATTTCAGGCGCCCACCTTATAATGAGGGTATTTTAATTTCAGTCAGGCGCCCACCTTATAATGAGGGTATTTTAATTTCAGTCAGGCGTCCACCTCCTAATGCGGGTATTTCCAAGTTATTTTCTCTACAATTTTTCTCAGCAGTTATACACTAATTATATCTTAAGCTTTAGTTTGCAGGAGTTTTTAATTTGCAGGAACTTCATCACAATGTGGAGCTATCTCTTCTACGGCGAATCGAGGCAATTTGGTCAACGACCTACTTGACGTCGATCCGCTCTTTCCCATTAGTTTCGCATCTGCGACCAGTGTCATCCTAAGTCGACACTGGGGCATTGTTTCTTGAATGTGCACCATCTTTTTGCAACTTCTATACCCCTCGGGATTCTATTTCTTACCATGCAGTCCCGATGATCAGGACAAAATTGGCCACTCAGTCAACTTCTTTGGCTGAAAACTCTTTCATCGTCTCCGTCCAAAGAGGGGCATCTGTTGACACCCAATTTTGTCCCATCTATTATGATTTTATTCGTAATTTTTAATATTTTGACACTTTTAAAATAATTCTAAAATATAGGCACATATGTGTATATATCTCATTATTATTATTATTCACATTTTTTTATATATCATTTGCATTTTATAATAATCATAAGTTATCCGAAAATTCTATGTTATTTTATTCTCGCAAAATTGCATCGCATTTCCTTTTTTATTAAGCATTAAACATTTCGCAAATATTATATTTTATTATTATCACGTCGTTATGTTATTTTAAATAATTCACATCTTTTACAAAACAAAAAAAAACATATTTTTTAATATTAAACCCCTCTTATATATTTTTAAATCCATAACCCATTTTTATTTCCTAACTCAAAGCAATTTCTAACCAAAACATTCTATCAACCCCAAATTTTTGGCCCAAAACCGAAGCCCAATCGGCCACCCCATCTTCCAAGCCCAACCCTCCACAACCTTTTATCCCATTTAAAAACCAAACCCACAAAATAAAATCCCAAAACCCAACACCCTTAAACCAAAGACCACTCCCAGGCCCAATGGCCACGGTCGAACTTTGGCCCAACCGCCACCGGTCGGGCACAGCTGACCAAGCCACCGGTCGAACTGGCCCAACACCCAAACCTGACCCATCCCTCTCCTCTTTAACCCATCCCCTTACCCCCATTTCACAAGAAAAAAAATCAAATCAGAAAACCTAAAAAAAAACCCAAACCCTATGCCCCCAAACCCGATCGCACCCGACCCCGCACCAGCGACCCCACGTCGCCGGTCACCTCACCCGACACCACCACCAAACCCCTCTGCCCCTGACACCGACACATCCCATACCCATACCCACAAAATCCGCGACCCATACCCCTCAAATCCGCGATTTTCTTTACCTTTAATTCAAATTTCAAACTCGTTCTTGGGGGGAAAATACACCTATAAATACCCTCTTTTTTGTTCTACTTTGGGGGGATTTTTGGGGAGAGGATTTTCAAAGGATTTTTCAGAGGATTTTTTCGGAAGACAATTCCATATATAAAATATTTGTTGTGTTCTTGATTTTAAGCATTTGCCTTCTTTGGTTGTTCAAGATACAAGTCCGAAAATAGGTCCAAGATTCGAAAGAAAAGAGGTGAGTTTCGTTCTTGAACTTGGGTTTTAAATACTTCTATTTGGCTTTGTAAACCGAATTCGAAAATCTGCTTGCGTTTTTGTTGTTGTTCTTCATTGACCCGACCCGAATTGGATATGTTTTTTTTAGAATTATTGCATTTCATATTTCTGTATGTTGGTTATCTGAAATTGGTGAATATTTGATTTCGGGTTGAGCTTCCGATTCGGGTCGGGTCACTGACCCGGTCGGGTCGACCCGGTTTGAGTAATATTTTCAGAATTCTTGCATTTCATATTTCTGTATGTTGGTTATCTGGAATTGATGGAATTATTTGATGTCGGTTGAATCTCCAATTCGGGTCGGATTACTGACCCGGGTCGGGTCGACCCGGTTTGAATTTCCAAATTTCTTGCATTGTTGCTGTTGTTATTATTGGTTATCTGGAATTGATGGAATTATTTGATGTCGGGTTGAATCTCCAATTCGGGTCGGGTTACTGACCCGGGTCGGGTCGACCCGGTTTGAATTTCTAAATTTCTTGCATTGTTGTTGTTGTTGTTATTATTGGTTATCTGGAATTGATGGAATTATTTGATGTCGGATTGAATCTCTAATTCGGGTCGACCTGGTTTGAATTTCCAAATTTCTTGCATTGTTGCTGTTGTTGTTACTGGTTATCTGAAATTGATGGAATTATTCGATGTCGGGTTGAATCTCTGATTCGGTCAGATCATCGATCCGGTCAGTCGACCCGATTTGGATTTTTCAAATCTCTTGCATTTCATGTCTTGTATATTGGTCATCTGAAAAAATAAAAAAACATAAAAAATCTGATTCGGGTTGGCATCTGATTCGGGTCGGGTCACTGACTCGGGTCGGGTTGACCCAGTTTTGGCATATTCCCAGATTATGGCATTTTTTCATATCATTCTTTGGTTATCTAAAAATCTGAATTTCGATTTCATTAGTCCTTGTTCATGATCCGGTCGGATTTTTCCATAAATACTTCTTAATCTGTTTGGTTCCAACATTTGAAATTTGGGTCGGATACTTTAATTGCTCACTTTGCTCGTTTCTTTTCTTGTTTTATTGTTTTATTAATATTGCATTCAGACCGATCAAATTAACCTAGAACCTGCCCTTTTCTTTCGTTTCGTTTCTCTATTTTTTTTAGCACTGTTTTAAGTAGCAAGACGCGGATATCTTCTTGTTTCTTGTTTCTTGTTTTTAAAACAAATATTGCGCTGCTCGGTCTTTGTTTTTATTTGATTCATTGCTCGGTTTCAGATTACTATTTTTCAATTTACTGTTTTAAATATCTTTGCCACGGATATCACTATTTTACTGTTTTTACTGTTTTGAATAAATATCGCGTCTTTTAGTCTTGCTTTCTATTTTCGTTCCTTTGCTCGGTTTCAAATTATCGTTCTCTTGTTTCTTGTTTTAAACTAAACAGCGTCATTTTGAAAATTGTTTTTACGCCTCTGTTTCTGCCTCTTGCTTCTTTGTTCCTATTTAATTTTACTGATTCGAACACGATACGACACTGGCCGATGAAAAATATCCGTCGATTTTGAGGCCTCCACAGTCGTAAAGACGGAAATATAACTTCTGGGCAATGGTGAAGACTTAAACCTTTTATTTCATCCTAGATCAACATGTTTAGTAGGCGAGGTGACTAAAATAACCAACAAGTTATATATTCGCAGCCACGACGTGATTATAGTGATCTTTTCTATTTCACCCGAGAGACCAACACGTTTAGTAGGCGAGGCAATCAAAATAAACTACATTAGTCATATGTTTGCAGCCACGACGTGATTGGAATGTTCTTTTCAAAATTTAAGTCTGAGCCCTCCGTGATCAAAACATTCACTGTTTTGAATACGGATATGAAGTTATTTGTATTTAACTGTTTCTAACCGTTTGTTCTTGACAGCTTGCAGGGATTAAAGTAAATAAAGGCAAATATTCCTCGGAGTTTATTTATTTTATTTCTTTCTTTATTTCAGCTTTTATCCCGCTTTGTATTATAATATTATTTATCGCACTTATGTAATTATTGAAATGCTTAGAATAGGCAAACTTAGAATTATTTCATAGGGTAGTTTAAGATTTGAAACCCGTCGCTAGCCTTTTTTAATTGTAGGCTCGATTAATTCAAACCTAGAAATCCTCCGCTAGTTTATTTATTTTTAGGCTCGTCATGCATAATTAAAAATTTTCAAAACAAATTTTGATCATCTTCTATTTATTTTATTAATTGTACAACTAAAAATGATTTTCAAAAATTACTCCTTTGGCATTACAAATGAATTTCTTTTCTCCTTATTATTGTCACAAATGCATACATGTACAAAAAATGCATCTCTTTCATTAATTATTTGCAAACATCTTAAACTTCATACCTTTAAAAAATGCATTTTTTCTAGTAATAATTAACCTGAGTTTGACCGGATAACCGCAAGTTAGCGGATCTTAAAGGATGCCTAACCCCTTCCCTTTAGGATAATAAAGAACTCTTACCTAGAATCTCACTAGTTTCGCAGACCTTAAAATTGGAGTTACATTGCAGCATTTAGTTTAAAATTTAGGTGTCCTAATTTACCGTAAAAAATAATTAGGTGGCGACTCCTCAATTCCGATACCCAGGAATCACCGGACACGTCCGTGCTCCGCTTTGACCCGAGCGGGGTCGAAACAGGGCGCGACAGAAACCTCGAGACCAGAGGCATCATAAGAGCATTTTCAGAACCATAGGAGCAAATTCATCCTTGGTGTAAGTGATTCTTCCTTTGTGGATTAAGTTTATGCTTTTAAGTTGTTCACTAACGATGATATAGTATGAATATGAGTTGGAGAAGATGAGTTATGCATGTTTAAGAAACTAAGAGAGTTAAGTAATTGATTTTAATGGAGGTTTATGGATCAAATTGTGTTAATCTCATGAATTAAGTTTGGATTATGTTAGATTATCATGTTGTAAGTCTTAATTTGGTTGTAGGAACCTCTTTTCACTTGGGGGGAAATTCTAGGGTTTTAAATTGGGGTTTTTAATTATTGTCCAAGTAGGGGTTCAATTGTGGATAATTTTTCAATCAACTTAAGGATATGACTACCTAGTATGTAATAATGGTTTTTGAGTATTAAAGTTCGAGTCTTGGTGAAGTGGGTTGGGGTCGATATGGTGGTCTTGCTTTATTAAAGGTTAATTTCTTATTTTGAGTAAGTCTTATATATTAACGATTAATTTATATGCGTGAATATACTTCAATTATCACGAGGCGTGAATTAAGGGCACGACAATCGTTGGGGCTTGATCATTGGCGTACCTTTTCGGCACAAAGTTAGGCTACGATTTAGTTTTTGAGACTCTGATATAAGTACATAGTAGTTATAAATGTTGAGGGGGTATTGAGTGTGTTTGGGGGCCCCACTCAGATGGTTGTGATGAACAGTTTAGTGGGTACCTGTGTTAAACTGTGTTGATGGGTGATTTGGGGAATCAACATTAAGTTGATTCTGACTGCTGTTATGTGGGCTTGTCGCCATATTTGATATTGTCGTGTTTATTCATCACACATGCTTTGATATGATATCCTAATTGTACTTGGATTATTATGGATGAATTGTTTATATGATTTTTGAATTGTACTTGGGTTACTTGTTGTTGAATACTGAAAGCATGTGTTATTCATCCTCTATACTTGGCTGCATCTCATTTATTCTGTTTTCTAGCCTTATATTATCATTTGCATTCATACACTCATGGTTCTGATGATATTTATATGAGAGTGGTATGAAAATGTTGCGGGTCTAAGAGATCAGGAAGGCAAGGCACTTATCAGATTTTGGCAACATTGATATAATGATATTATAGATGGCTCGGGTTATACGCCACAATGGACTTGATACGCAGGGATCAAAGTTGCACGCTTGAAACATGATATTATCACAGCCAAGAGTTGGGCTCCGTGATCCGATGAGTTATTCCAGAGCAGAAGGATATATGGACTTCAAAGGTTCTCATGGGTCACTTTTATATGGCATACCCTTGTAAAGTGTGTATATCGATTGATGGAAAGGTACCTTGCATATGCGTTGCATCCTCATTCATACATCTATTTATACGTTGATTACTTGTGGTGTGATAACATGACTTGGATTGGTGATTGAAACTTGGGTGAAACCCTGATTTGCTTGGATTGAATTGATTGTATTTGACCGGAATGGTCGCTATGATTGAGCTTGTCTCTGTGAATAACTGGATAATTGGTTCAATGAATATTTGGATAAACATTGAATTTGTTGCCAGGTGTGGCTTAATTTCTTACGCATGGGTTTGTGGTTATAATTTGTAAGTCTAAGTCTTTGATGTCTATCGCTACTGTGGTCGGAAAGTGTCAATATGTTAGGGCTATTGTCTAGATCCAGGGAAAATATGTGCATTGTGTGTTGTTTAATAATTGACCATGTGGTTGGTTATCGAGTCTAACCTGTGGTACGTGATGCTATTGAGAAAGTAGACATGACTGATCTATGCATGTGAGATGGTACTGTATAGAATATTAACTAAGTCTAAGGCTAATGATAATAAGGGTGTTAAAGTCTTCATGGATAATTTAGTTATAATACTCTTGGTAAGTATTCTTAAAAGGCTATCATGATCTAAGTGTTTATTTACTAATTGATGTGTTAAGTCGGATATGTAGGGTTAAGCTTGAATATAACTTAAACAAGAGAGAGTACTAATCGATTGGTATTATGATAGTAAGTTACATGTATATGTGAATGGATTGATTGTACTTGACTATGATTGGAACCTTATGTAAACAATGTGACTTGCTGAATTAGGGTATTGATGTGTACAACGTGAGTTATGGGCTCTGTACTGTCTAGTATAGGCTTATCTGGTGTCAACTTGATATTTATCTCTGTTACGTATCTTCCGTCATTGCCTGCCTATGATGTCTACGGGGATACGATGTGTACTCATGCTACACTTGCTGCATCTTTTTTGATGCAGATACAATCCCTTTATTAGTTCACAAGCTTAAATGTGAGTCCGTGCAGGTATATTTTGGCATTCCAGGGTGAGGATTCCGGCATGCTTGGATGGTTATTCTCCTACTTTGTCTTTAAAATTGGATTCGAAAGACGTAATTAGACATTTTGGTTTATGTTATTCAATTTTGGCCTTTATTGCCTTCATTCAGACTTGTATTCCACATTAGTGCTCTCGTATCACAGACTAGATTTTGGGGGTATATTGATGTTTGTTTATATTTCTGTATTTCTTTCAGATTGTTTTGTTTTTATGGGAAGTGGTTAGCCTACTGGTGGAATGTGTAGGTGCCACCATGATTTCTGGAAAGGGGTCGTGACAGATATTTGGGTCAAGTGTAAATTCATACAAGTCAACTAACACAACTTTTCAGCTCCAATTTCCATATAGTCATACAAATATTTCATTAAATTATGAGTCTCATTCAACTTACAAGAAAGATTTAAAACAACACCAATTAGATAAATAGGAGGAATAGGAAAAAAATATTTTTAAATTTATTAATCATTTTTTCAACGGCCTCGATATATTTAATATCTTTTTTCTAATTGTAAAATTGGTAAGAAATTTCAGTTATATGAGCTAAAGCATTTGCAACAGTAGGGTAATAAGCTCTAGAAAACTCAAGTGTAGCCACATAAAAATTTCTTTAAAATGTTACAACTTCATCAATGATTTTCCAAACATCAGGTCTTAACAAATGATTTGGATCTTGACAAAAAGCATTAGCAACTTCAGTTATATGAGCTTTATATTTGTAACAAACTTTCAAAAATATACAAGGGAAAATGGCTAAAATACACCCCAAACTATACTCGAATTTGTTGTAACACATATATACTTTACGGGGCTCCTATTACACCCGGTCTTTTTCAAAATAAAATTATTACCACCTTAAGAGCTGTAGTGGCAGAAGTAATCAAATGAGTGTTGGGGTGATGTTTTGCACGCGCTTTTACATGCATATTTTATTATTAAAACTTTTTTTCTCCTTCCTTTCTTTTTCACTTTCTTGCTTTGACCTTCATTAGCTTCTTTGACCTTCACTTTTCATCGGAAAACTATGCTAGCACACCCAGAAATTTAAGCTCCGATCATGGCTATTTTACTTGAAGGAGGAAGTAGGAGCATTAATATGTAGGCACAAAAAAAATTAATAAAATGTACAAAAGTAAATAAATCAAGCTATTGAGAGTGGCGTTGAGTCCACAAGAAGCACAACTTGAGGACCCATAAATGAAAGTTTTTTGTTCAATACTTCAGAATTTGATACCCACCGCCTTATCGCTCTCAATAGCTCTACTTGTGGCCAATGTTAATGGAGATTATGGGTATCTTGTATTAAGCGAATTTCTGACAAAAATCCAATTTGAAATTGGAAACTTTTTGAAAGTGAAGAGAGGGGGGGGGGGGGGGATAACAAGGGCAATTGCGGTAGACATTTTGAGAATTTAACTTGAAGAGAAAAATTATTTACATAAGAAGCAATGAAAAAGTAGAGATTTAAAGAGAATTTTGTGTTGGAAATTTACTAACGTGGAATTACGTTTATCCCATTATTTATGACTCGAACAATTGGGGCCCCGCATGTCTGAAACGTCGTTTCCACACACGTGTACACGTAGTGTCAAGTATCATAAATTTTATTAGTGAAAGAAATGTTGGTACATATGTAATACGTTTGAGACATAGAATGATAGACGGTTATTGACCAAATGACAAGTATTCCACGTTGGTAAACGAAGGAAGAAGTGTACGAAGTGTAAAATGAAACGAGTCGGAAGTTGCCGCGGAGCCACGGCGCAGCCCCGTCGGAGCCGAGGCGCCGAAGCGCCGCGACGCTAATTGGGTGGTCAGTCACTGGAGCTGCGGTGCTTCGGAGGCAGAATGCTGCGACGGAAAGATGAAAAATTCTGACTTTTGGGCTGGTTTTGGAGCATTGAATCTCCATTATTTGGCACATGAGTTCAGCTATTATTTGGCTGAATGTAACCCCTCAATAAGTGCCATTACATGGCTATTGAAGGCCATTAGTTGACTAGTTGATGAGTCATCTCTTTACACTATAAATTGAGGCCTTTGGCTCAATTGTTGAACACACTAAGAAAACTCTCATAGAAATTTTCTGAAGTCTTCTTCTTCCTCTCTATCAAGTTTACTATACTTAAAGTTCTTCAAGATTAACACTTGAGTTTTTTTTGCTTATTTGCTAAGTTGTTGTTGTATCTTGGGAGACTATTGCCCGATAACTAGGGATGGCATGTGGGTATAATTTTGCGGATTCCGCACCGCACCCGCCCCAATTGGGGCGGGTATGGGTATAACTTTGGCGGGTATGGGGATAACTTTGGCGGGTAGTAGGCGGGTATGGATATAACTTTGGCGGGTAGTAGGCGGGTATGGATATTGAAAATGTACCCGTCACGGGTAGGCGGGGAGGTGGTGGATTTGCAATCAGACCCGCCTACCCGCCCGCCTACCCACCTACCCGCCCGCTTACCCGTCCGCCTACCCGCCCGCCTACCCGTCCGCCTACCCGCCTAGCTTATATAGCTGAAATAATATCTGGGTTTTGTTTACATTTGTAATATATAGTTATTTGGGTGGATTAGTTTTGGATTTTCTTGGAAATTTTATTTTCTTGATTCTTTGTTGTGCAATGGGGAAAAGGTGAAAAAAATGGGGAATTCTGATGGTGAAAAAATCTGGAATTCTCCTCCCTCTCTCCCAAAGAAAATGAGACCGTGACAGTATTGATTCTTGACTCAAAATTTTGGGATAATTTTTGGAATTTGAATTTTTGGGATCATGTTGATCACTAATTGATCAAAAATGAATTGATTACAAAATATGGCAGGCGGGTACAAGCGGGTATTGGCGGGTGACGGATATCCACTTGGGTGGTGGAGCGGGTGTGGATTTAAGAATATACTTGCCTAGGCGGGTGTGGATTTAGAAATATACCCGCCTAGGCGAGTATGGATGTTGAAAATTGTACCCTCCATGGGTGGCGGGTATAAATTTTTTTGGCGGGTACGGGTGCGGGGGAGGGGGTACCCGCACCCGACCCGCCCAATTGCCATCCCTACCGATAACGTAAAAGGATATATACGGGGCAATCTTGTCTTAAAGACAGAGTGTCATCACTCGACTCAACAAATCACAAGGAGTTTGTAATCGTTCTTATTTCTAGTTTGTTGTAATCTTTAGTTTATCTTTTCTAGCAATTTGTAATATTTACTTACTTCCCGTTTCCTACAATTGTTGTAACCCATAATTTTAAGACAAGATTGGTTGTAAGTGCTTAGAAAGATGACTGGAAGAGAACAACTCACTTTTGATTCTGCTACTGCTACTCAAGACAGCCCCTCTGCTTTCCCCATTGCTGCTCAAGATGTACCTAATGCCTTCACCAATGCTCAAGGCTCATCCAACCCTTTCCTGCTGCTCAAGGGAACGTTACAGTTCCTCCACTCTCCGGGTTCCATCACGAACGCCCAGATAAATTCATGGGCTCCAACTTCAAGAGATGGCAGCAGACGATGTTATTTTATCTGACTGTTTTGGGAATGACTCATTTCCTAACAGAAGATCCTCCACAAGCTGGAGATGAAGTGGACCCTCAGCCTACTGAAATGGCTGGAGGGGGCCAAGGTATCCATGTCATTAATGGCATAAAGATGGTTCTTTATGCATGGAGTCAGTGTGACTTCATGTGTAAGAACTATATTTTGAACTGTCTGTCAAACCACTCTACACGGTGTATTGCACCGTAGGCACATCCAAAGAGTTATGGGAAAAACTACAAAAGAAGTACAACGCACAAGATGCTGGTATTAAGAAATTCATCGTTAGGAAATTCCTGAAATTTTAAATGGTGGATAGCAAAACTGTGATGTCCCAAGTAGGGATGGCAACGGATCAGATCTGGATCGAATCCTACTAGATCCAGATCCAGATCCATTTTTCATACCTGGATCCAGACCCATCGGATCCATAAAAATCAGATCCAAATCCGGATCCATCGGATCCACCGGGTCCACGGATCGGATCTGGATCCACCGAGTCCACGGATCGGATCTGGATCCACAGGGTCCACGGATCGGATCTGGATCCACATGTAAAACATTTTGCCTTGCTAAGAATGTAACCTTGCTAACAGTTTACTGTGTTTCAATTTTGAAATGTTCATATGAGATATTTTGTTCGTCGTCTCATTTTGATTGTGAGCTATTAATTGAAAATGTTGGACAATGACAATAGTTGTGAAAGATGATGACTAGCATTTCCACAATGAAGAACTTGCATGTGCTTGGAATCTTCACAAATGAAGTGAATATAATTTTAACTACTTGTCTATGGAGATGATAGTCATTCACTAATATAACATTGATTTTATTATCGAAGTTACCTCTTTATTTTTTGGTTTTTGAGTTAACGCGGGGATAAATTAAACTTGTTTTGAGAATTAAACTTGCAAGAATGTGCTTAGCAATTTTAAGAAAATACTTATAAAATTATATTTTAGGTTATGAATATATTTAATAAAAAATGGATCCACGGGTCGGATACGGATCTCAAATACAATATCCAGATCCGTAAAAAATGGATCTGGATCCACCGGATCCGGACCGAGTCCAGGATCCACTGCCATCTCTAGTCCCAAGTGCAGGAATTCCAAATGATTCTACATCACATGGATTTGAAAGGTATGACACCAAATGAGTAGTTTTTGGTTGCATCACTGATTGAAAAGTTACCTTCCTCGTGGAATGAGTTTATGCGTTACTTAAAACTCAAGGCAAATAAGATGACCTTTGAAAAACTTATTATCAAAATCCATATTCAGGAAGATAATAAGAAGGCCTTGCCTAGGGGAAAACAACCCGCTGAGGCAAAGGCAAATTTGGCTGAGGCCAAAGGTAACCCAAGCAAGAAGCGCAAGTTCCAGAAAGACGGCAAGACCTAAGCGGCGGAGAAGTTCAAAGGAAACTGTCATCACTGTGGGAAACCTGGTCACATGACCAAGGACTGCCGCAAGCTCAAGACTGAGCAACAAGAGAAGGCCAAGGCACATGCTAACGTCGTCAAAGACACGTTTCTTGACAACATGATTGAGGAGTTCTCGGCGATGGATCTTGAATCAAACCTTGTTGAGAATCCCATGCAATGGTGGATGGACACGGGTGCTACCAGACACATCTGTTCCAATAGAGATGCCTTCTCCACGTACACCAGTCACCGACAAGAAGCTGTTTATTGGTAACAACGCTTCCTCTGACGTGTTGGGGGTAGGAAAGGTGGTCCTGGAGATGACTTCTGAAAAGGAGCTCACTTTGAAGGAGGTGATGCATGTCTCTGAGATTAGGAGAAATTTAATTTCAGGTCCTTTATTGGTTAATGCTGGTTTTAGGCTTGTATTTGAGTCCAATAAATTTGTAATCACTAAGAATGACACTTTTGTGGGAAAAGGCTTCGTCTGTGAAGGCCTCTTCAAAGTTAACGCCATGTCTGTAATACGTGCAAGCAATAATATTGAAGTTTCTTCTTACTTGCTTGAATCCTCTAATTTATGGCATCATAGATTAGGACATGTTAACTATAAGTCCATCCAAAGGTTGGTTAAGTTGGAGTTGTTTCCATCTATCGATCCATCGAAAGGAATACCGCTCCTCTAGAACTTATTCACACAGATATATGTGATTTAAAGTTTGCACAAACAAGGGGAGGAAACACGTACTTTGTGACATTCATTGATGATATCACAAGGCATTGTTACATTTACTTGTTGAAAAGTAAAGATGGCATTACAAAGCAGAAGTTGAAAACCAATTTAGCATGCTGATTAAATCCATTCGTAGCGATAGAGGGGGAGAATACGTAGCACCGTTTGAGGAATATTTTTCTGAATCGAGCATTGTTAATCAAACGACGGCTCCATACTCACCTCAGTCGAATGGTATTGCAGAATGCAAGAACCGCACATTGAAAGAAATGATGAATGCTTTGCTCATTAATTCCAGTCTTCTCAAAAATATGTGGGGAGAAACCGTCCTTACCGCTAATACGATTCTTAACAGCGTCCCACATAAGGGTAAGGACAAGACTCCATATGAATCATGGAAGGAAAAGTAACCCACCTATAAATATTTAAAGGTGTTGGGTTGTTTGGCAAAGGTCGAAGTACCCAAGCCAAAGTAAGTCAAGATTGGGCCTAAGACTGTAGATTGCATTTTCATCGGATATGCAAATAACAGTAGTATTTATCGCTTCTTAGTGCATAAGTCAGATATTCCAGATATCCACAGGGGTACAATCATGGAATCAAGGAATGCTCAATTCTTTGAGGATACTTTTTCTAGAAAGGAAAAAGACATAACATCTCGCAAACGAAGTTATGAACAAAACTCTCAGGAACCGGGAGTCGTTGACTACCCGGATCTAGATGGTTCAGATTTAGTGGACTCTGAAGTGGCTGAATATCCGGAATCTAGTGTTTCAGATTCTCAGAATTTGGAGACTCTAGAGATGGAACCAAGGCGAAGTAAAAGGGCCAGGAAGGATAAAACCTTTGATCCTGACTTTGTAGCTTATATGGTTGATGACGAACCAATGACAATTGCTGAAGCATTATCAACTCCAGAGGCACCACTCTGGAAAGAAGCTATTGAGAGTGAAATAGACTCCATCCTGCATAACCATACTTGAGAGTTGATTGATCTTCCTCCGGGAAATAAACCGTTGGGTTGTAAATGAATACTCAAACGGAAGTATAAAACAGATGGGTCTATAGATAAGTACAAGGCCAAGTTGGTAGTTAAGGGCTATTGATAGAAAGAAGGCCTTGACTATTTTGACACGTACTCCATGGTATCTAGAATGACGTCCATATGAGTATTCATTGCGATCCCAGCATTGCATGACCTTGAGAAACATCAAATGGATGTTAAGACAACATTCCTAAATGGTGTTTTGGAAGAAGAAATCTATATGGAACAACTCGAGGGGTATGTGGTTTCAGGGCAAGAGAAGAAAGTCTGTTGACTTGTCAAATCTCTGTACGGGCTGAAATAAGCCCCAAAGCAATGGCACGAAAAGTTTGATAGTACTCTACTATCAAAGGGTTTCTCCATTAATGAGTGTGACAAATGTGTCTACACGAAAGGTAACTCTGACTCGTTCGTCATGATATGTCTGTACTTAGATGACATGTTAATCACAGGGTCCTAGCTTGATCCTAGAGACTAAGAACATGTTGAAACAATGCTTTGACATGAAGGATATGGGTATCACAGATGTCATCTTATGGATAAAGATCTCTAAGACGTCTGACGAACTGGTCTTATCTCAGTCTCACTACATAGAGGATGTGTTGAGAAAGTTTGAGATGGTTGATAGTTCGCCTATGAAGTCACCACTGGATAGAAATCAAAAGCTTGATAAAAATCGTGGTGCACCCGTATGCCAGTAGCAATATGTACAGGTGATTGGTAGTTTGATGTACATAACAAACTGCACTCGACCTGATATTGCTTATGCAGTCAACAAGTTGGCCAGGTTTACCCGTAATCCGAGTAATGATCATTGGAATGCGTTGAATCGGGTACTATGATACCTGAAATACACGCTAACTTACGGGTTGCATTATTCGAGATATCTAACTGTACTAGAGGGGTACAGTGATGCAAAATGGATATCTGATATATAGAACACCATGTCCACCAGTGGGTATATATTTACAATTAGTGGTGGGACTGTGTCTTGGAAATCCTCTAAGAAAACTTGCATCGCCCGATCCACGATGGAATCAGAGTCTATCGCTTTAGACAAAGCAGAAGAAGAAACTGAGTGGCTTCACGACTTCTTAGAGGATGTCCCTTGTTGGAACAAACCCGTACCTTCTGTAATGATCCACTGCGACAGCCAGTCGGCTCTAGGAAAGGCACAAAATTCTATGTACAATGGCAAGTCTCGTCATATTCGACGGAGATATAAGACCGTTAGGCAGCTGATCACCACATGTATAATATTCATTGATTACATAAAATCAAAGGATAACATAGCGGACCCACTGACAAATGGCTTACCCAAAGATCAGATGTTCTGCATGTCTAGGGGAATGGGCTTAAAATCCAAGCTATAAGGACCAATACGGTGGTAACCCAACCTTACTGACTGGAGATCCCAGGAATTAGGTTCAATGGAAAAACTAAGCTGTAAAGGTTCAGTTGAGCGCTTCGGTGGAAGCATGAGCATTTCGGATAGTGATTTCTGTAAAGAAACACCAAATCCAAAGTCGTTCCCGCGATAGACATTAAGTGCTATCTGCAGTGTGGGTAAAGGTTAAGTTCTCAAAACCTTTAATGATCCTCAACGGTTGAGGTTAGGTTTGGGGAATATTTTAATGGTTTCTAACACTTGTAAAGTGGGGTATAGCAGGATACCTTGTAGGAGACCACATATTTAAGTGCGAGGATAGGCCGCCTCAAATGAACGCACTTAAGAATCCAAGAAGTGTCCACGACCACAACGGACAAAACATTACAAAGAATAGAGTAAGGGAAGTTGTTGTGTTGGTACCGTTGACTTGACTTACACTAAACACTGACGGTTCAAGACATCACGTTCACTGCACAGTAAGTAAGTCCGATGGTATTCAACTATGGAAGGTTCAAAGCTGAAGCTACCTCTCCTGATGTAACATCGGTCCGCAGAAAGATTGCTGAAAATAGGCACCTTGTGAGTGCGTCAAAATCTCTTTCAAGAGGGGATTATTGGAAATTTACTAATGTGGAATTAAGTTTATCTCATTATTTATGACTCGACCAATTGGAGCCCCGCACGTCAGAAACGTCATTTCCATACACGTGTACACGTAGTGCCAAGTATCATAAATTTCATTAGTGAAAGAGATGTTGGTACATATGTAATACGTTTGAGACATAGAATGATGGACTGTTATTGGCCAAATGACAAGTATTCCATGTTGGTAAACGGATGAAGAAGTGTACGAAGTGTAAAATGAAACGAGTCGGAAATCGTCACGTAGCCGCGAAGGGCCGCAGCGCAACCCCGTCGGAGCCGAGGCGCCGGAACGCCGTGACGCTAATTGGGTGGTCAGTCACCGAATCCGCGATGCTAATTGGGTGGTCAGTCACTAGAGTCGCGGTGCTAATTCGCAGATCCGTGGCGCTTCGGAGGCAGAATGTTGCGACGGGAAGATGGAAAATTCTGACTTTTGGGCTGGTTTTGGAGCGTTGAATATCCATTATTTGGCACATGAATTCAGCCATTATTTGGCTAAATGTAACCCCTCAATAAGTGACATTACATGGCTATTGAAGGCAATTAGTTGGATAGTTGAGGGGTCATCTCTTTACACTATAAATTGAGGCCTTTGGCTCAATTGTTGAACACACGAAGAAAACTCTCACATAAATTTTCTGAAATCTTTTTCTTCTTCTCTAGCAAGTTTACTATATTCAAAGTTCTTCAAGAGTAACACTTGAGTTTCCTTTGCTCATTTGTTAAGTTGTGGTTGTATCTTAGGAGACTATTGGCCGACAACGTAAAAGGATATATATGGGGCAATCTTGTCTTAAAGACAGAGTGTCATCACTCGTATCAGCAAATCACAAGGAGTTTATAATCGTTCTTATTTCCAGTTTGTTGTAATATTTAGTTTATCCTTTCTAGCAATTTGTAATATTTACTTACTTCCCGCTTCCTGCAATTGTTGTAACCCACATTTTGATCGTAGAGTGGCAGATTTGAGGAGAATTTTGAAAGAAAGTTCTAATTTTGCAGCTTAATTCGCTGGAAGTTTCTAAATCTGGACTCCATCTTTTCTGGCTAACAAGAATTTTCTCGTGATCTTTCTCCTAAGATAGATGATTTTCATATAAAATAGAGATGATTTGATTATGTTTTCAGAAAATTGGAAAATAAAAGAAGTTAAAAGCTAGTGTCAAGTATAAGTATTACCGACAAGAGCTTATTCGGCGTGGAGTTTCGTCTTTATCCGGCGAGTTGCTCTGGCGTCGGAAGGTGTTTAATAAAATATGATAGTTAAGCTAATACTAAGTTTAATTAATTATAAATTATTCAATAAAAAATAACATGGGTATAAATTAGTCAAATTTTGATTCATTTTTTTGCCTTTCACACATCTACCGGAGGGTGAGCACACTTTCTTGCCAGGTCAACTCTCAAGTTGATAATAATTTCATTTCGAAAAAAATCAGGGAGGTAATAGAACTCCCGTAGAGTATGAGTGTGTTACAACAAATTCGAGTATAGTTTAGGGTGTATTTTAGCTATTTTCCCAATATATAAATATTGTTCCACTTAGTAGCAATTTCTTCAGGCATGTATCTTAGGGGAAGGTTATATTGCACACAGTTTTTCTTAAATTCGCCAATTCTTTTAGATTTATTATTTCCCTGAATAACACCAACATCTCTTCTAACTAGAGTGACCTCATGTTTAAATAATTCAAGACCTGCTTTAATAATTAAATTATAAATATGACATGCACACCTAACATAGAATATTTCATCGAGGGGTGAGTTCATATGAATTTTTAATAGTGATACAACAACAGTATTATTAGAAGCATTATCAAAAGATATACATAAAATTCTTTCATTAAGATTGAACTCTTAGCAACATCATTAATTGTAGTGCTTATATATACAACAGTGTGACTATGATCTTCATCATATTTAAAAGCAATAATATATTTTTGCATTATAAAATCATCATTTATCCAATGACATGTAATAGTCAAATAATCATTTTCATTAACAGCACGATCAATGTCAGAAGTAAGACAAACTCTACAAGTAAGGTTGTTAAACATATATTGTAAAATAAATAAATACTGTCCATAAAATCTAAAGATATAAGATCTACAAGTACTTCTAGGAACACCTTTAAATAAAGAATTATGAACTCTTTCAATAGACGTAATAAGATATGGCGAGGAAGCAAAAGAAAAAGGTAGACAACTTAAAGCAATCATTTTTGCTAACTCCTCCCGCAATCATTTTTGCTAACTCCTCCCTATATCTCATTTTATCATACTTATGGTATCCTCCGATTGCTGGGTTTAACGTTGTTTGATCATCGTCTAACCCACCTTTCCATTTAATTGGGTGTTTATCCTCTAAGTGTCTCTTCAAAGTGGATGCCCCCCCTATACCCGCAAGGGTAGCCAAGTTGGTGTAGCAGTAGAGCGCGGGACCGTAAGGTCACGAGTTCGATCCCCTGCATAAACCTTCTTGGTTGAGCCTGTTACACATGACTTGCCAAGTGTGGTTAATCGACTGACGTGGTTTGCAGGCTATTGCGTCAGTCCGGGGTTTACCCTGTGCGCACTCGAGAGAGTAGCGGCTGCGGGTTCCTTCGTCAACAACAAAAAAAAAAGTGGATGCCCCCCCTTGATACCTTTAATTTTATGGCTAAAAGGTTGTTCACAAAGATTACATTTAACATAATTGGTATTTTCAATTTCAGACATAAATTTTCAGACCCTCTTCTCCTTCTACGATTTTTCATATCTATGGGTAAAGGTAGCCTGCCCCCACCACGATCACCACCCATACTTTGAGTAACTCCACTAGTAGGTATAGAAGGTGTATCATTATTACCTACTTCAATTGCATCATCCTCATTCTCTATGCCATAATCTTCTTGCATTTGTACATAATCCTCATTATTATCTGACGACGTTTCAAGAGCATGTGTAAAATACTCATTCATATTATTATTACTAATACTAGAAGAACCTCTTGATTTTCTACCTCCACTCCTACGGATACTACTAGCATTACTTTTATCCCGAATCAAATTAACACCTTTTTAAAATAAATTCATTATGCAAGTTCAAAATTCAAACAACAAAATAGAAAAGTAATAACAATTAAATATACGATAATAAAAATACTAAGAGAAAGAGATGGAAAGAGTGTATCGAAATTTCGCAATAAGTTTAAAAATTGGATGACTTGAACGTTACCACAATTGCACATACTCGTTGCTATTTTTTTTCAAAATAAACCACAAATAAAATAAAACTAAAATTAAGTAACAAAACTAATAATTATTGCTATACTTTGCGAGAGAGGGAATTCAGAATTTGAGATGGAAATTAGATAGTAAGTAAGAGAGGGAATTGAGAATTTGAGATGGAAATTAGATAGTAAGTAGGAGAGTTGTGTGAAAAATATATGATGAAGGGTGGGGGTTATTTATAAATTTTCTAAAGAGGTGGGGTTAGTTTTAAATTAAAAATAATAATTAAAGAATGGCAAAAATCTGCCCAAAGTCCAATTATGGACCGTTGGAGGCATTACAGTCGTTTTGGTTGGCCCAAACTGTTGGCCCAACTTTTAAAAACGCAGGGCTTTTAAATTATAGCCATTGGAACCGGCCGGTTCGGTCAACCAGTTATGTCTTAACGTGACATTATCGGATCCAACCGGTCCGGTTAACCGGCCATGCCAGGGAACCCATGCGGGTCCGGTTTCTCGCCAAACCCCGTCTAGCCATACCCACTTTGATACGGGTCGGTTCGTATTCAAACCAATTTGAGCCGGTTCGGGACAACCCGACCCGTTAAACATGTTTACTTGTCTGTTATTATTCTTTAAAGTGAATAAAGAGTGATCATGTTGATTTTGTACAAAACCAGCTTCTAAAAGAGCTTAGGAGAGCTTAAATTTCATTGTCTTGATGCTTGTTTAAGATCATCTAATGATTTGAGCAGTCTACATCCTTTGATCCCTCCTCGGGCTAAATTTAGTAAATTGGATCACCGAAAGATATTTTACCGTAATTATCTCTAAACTAATATATAACTTGAGTGACTGATAAATAAACCGTGTATACACGGACTGGTATACACGAAATCCGAAGCCAATATTGTAATTAAATTATTATACAAACTTATCATAGTTGTAGAATTCTTGTACAAGTATAATTAGGATATTAGAAGTATAGTAGGAATAAGATTTTCCATATTTGGATATTGTAAATTGTATATATACCTATTCATTAATGAAAATAATCAAGGGATACATAACCCTGTTCTCAGTTTGGCTCTCTAAAAAACATGGCTCATTCATCAGTTGGATGTGAATAATATTTTTTTACACGGTGATCTTAAGGAGACGGTATACATGTATCAGTCCTTGAGTTTTAGAGACCTCAATTATGCTCATCACGTTTGTTTGCTAAAGAAGTCCTTGTATGGGCTTAAGCAGGTCCCACGAGCTTGGTATAAAATGTTTGCAGATTATGTATCTACTATTGGATTTTCTCACAGCAGGTCTGATCATTCTCTGTTCATATATCGTCGTGGTACTTTCTCTGGAATACATTTTATTGTATGTGGATGATATTATATTGACTGCTTTTTCTGATAATCTGCGTAAGTCTATCATGTTGCTTCTTAGTTCAGAGTTTGCTATGAAAGACTTAGGGCCCTTGAGTTATTTCTTGGGATAGCTGTCACTCGTCATGCAAGTGGTCTATTTTTTATCACAGAAGAAGTATGCGGCTGAGATCATTGAAAGGGCTGGTATGTGATCTTGTAAATATACTTCCACTCCGGTTGATAGCAAACCGAAGTTGAGTGCTACGTCCGGCACACCATACGAGGATCCCACCCACTACCGCAGTCTTGCAGGAGTACTTCAGTAGCTGACTTTCACACGGTCTGATATTACTTATGCAGTTCAGCAGGTGTGTTTTTATTTATGCATGATCCACGGATTGAGCACATGCATACGCTCAAACGCATTATCAGATACATACATGACACACTTGATTATGGATTGCATTATATACATCCTCCGTCTCTACTCTCATGTCCTATACAGATGCTGATTGGGGTGGATATCATGATACCAGACGCTTGACATCTGGTTATTGTATGTTTCTTGGTGATAACTTGGTCTCTTGGTCTGCAAAACGCCATGCTACATTATCGCGATCCAATGCAGAGGCCGAGTATCAAGGGATAGCCAATGTGGTAGCTGAATCATGTTCCCTGCGTAATCTTATATTAGAACTTCACTTTCCTATTCTGAAAGCTACTTGGTCTACTATGATAGTGTTAGTGCAGTATATCTTTCTGAAAATCCGGTCCAACATCAGCGCACTAAACATATCGAGATGGATATTCATTTTGTTCGCGAAAAGGTAGCTCATGGATAAGTTCTCGTCTTGCACGTCCCTTCCAGATACCAAATTGCAGACAAGTTTACTAAGGGACTTCCCTCAGTTCTATTTGAATATTTTAGGACCAGTCTCAGCGTACCCGCTATGACTGTGGGGGTGTGATAAATATAACGTGTATACACGGAATTCGAAGCCAATATTGTAATACAAACTTATCATAGTTGGAGAATTCTTGTACAAGTATAATTATGATATTATAAGTATAGTAGGAATATGATTTTCCATATCTGAAGATTGTAAATTGTATATACCTATTCATTAATGAAAATAACAAAAGAATTATATTTTTTTGGTGACTTTATTAATATAAAACAAACATGAGTAACTTTAGTGAAAAATTCACTATAGTTCGATCACCATTTAAGTTATTTCCCTACGTTGTTGGCAAATACAGGTTTCTAATATTTTATATAATGGTGAATTTTAGAAAAACTTATTTAAGGAATATTGTAAACAAAATAATACAGTAATTGGTTTTCACCTACAGAATCTTAGAAAAGTTCTAATGTAACTATGTTTAAGATTTGAACAATTTTTTCAATTTTAAATTCAAATACTTCATTCGTCTCAATTTAAGTGTCTTACTTTTTTTTTGTCATAAAAAATGCCTTTTTATATTTAGTAAGTTTTGGCAAGTGTAAGACCACAAGATTTAAAGGACACCACAGATCTTTAATTAAAGACTACAAGATTTAAAAGTCTTCCTTTATTTCTTAAATTTCGTTTCTAGTCAAACTAATACACTTAAATTGGAACGGATGAAGTAGTTTCCTTTCAACTCTAACTAAATGCCTAAAAAGGTATTCTCTCTGTTTCAAAATGTTTATCTTATTTTCCTTTTTAATTTGTTTTAAAAAGAATGTATCTTTATTTTTTTTACCAACTCTTTTATTTTAATTTTTCACTTGACATGTTTAAGACCACAAGATTAAATGATATTTTGGTACATTTTACATATCTTTAGTTAACAATCATAAGATTTAAAAATCTTATTTACTTTTTAAATTTCTTATTAAAATAAAACCAGATAAACGTTTTGAAACGGGGAAGTATTTCCCCAAACTTTCAGATGTTGGGTGGATGACATGCGCTAAGAGCCAAAGAAGTATGGTTAGATAACCACGAAATGCACCATTGTCGAAGAATGGCCACAGCTCACAGAGCATTTGTAAGTGGATGCAACTTCCGATTCCACTCCTGAACACGCCAGTCTTGTCTTTACTTTCTTTTTGTTTCTTTGTTTAATCAAGTAAACTACTTCTTCTACCACTAGTATTTCATATTATATGATGTTCTCTTTAATTTGTCAAAAAAGTGCTTATAGTATTTAAAAGATGTTTAACTTTAAACTTTTCGATTTTCTCTTGAAGACTTTTTCTTAATTCAGATGAATTTCATCCTGTATTTAAGAACACAGTTCCAAGGTATTTCCTTTGTGTATTAAAGTTTTCGATCTCTCTTAAAGTCCTAAGGATATTTTCTATATGTCCCAAAAATCTTTCGTTCTTTTCTAGAAGGAGTACATAGTAAACAATTCACGACAAACAGGAACATAAGCATTTCAAATATCCTAGTGGTGCAAAATACTAAAAGACCAGAAAAATGAGAGACATATTTCCTCCGAGTCTTCACCTTTCCAGAAATGGCTCATCACTACCATCACAGATTAGTTAGGAAGAAAATGAGCCTAACAGACACTACAAGTGAAAAATGAGAGTGGGCAAGGCTTGACCCATAACCAGGGGCGGAGCCATGCATTTGATGAAGGGCGTGCAAATTTTTTCCCACTTGTGTCAATAGTGTGCAAAATTAAATATATACTCATAATATCTAATATTTAACCTATGTACACCACGTACTTTGGCGAAGGATGTGCACCTGACCACCCGCCTAAGGTGGCTCCGCATATGCCCATAACTCATTTTACCTCATCAAATGAAACCTTCAAGAAACAACAACGAAGCCTCAATCCTACCCAAAAATGGGAAAATATCCCTCTCATTTTTTCAATAACAAGAGCTTGTATTACTACTAAACAGGATTGAATTGAAGCTTTAGGAAAGATTTTATATTAAAATATTCCAAAGTCTTCCCACAGAAGTTAATACATTTGTAATTCATAAGACCATCATGAACATGACTTTTAGCTAACCTACTTTAGATTACACTATTAATCAAGAAGATGTAGGAATCCACTGATCACCCTGAATGAAATTTTGTACCGAGTATGAACCAACATGTTCAGCTGGGATTTGGCTACTCCATGACACCCGTCCTGCTGTAGTAGCACCGGGACCAGTACTTTCAAATTCTCCATAGTAAAGAGTACTCAAAGCAAAATCGCCGCTCCAAGGCATCCATCCGTTGTCATTAACAAGAGCTTCCAATGTACACTGTATAAAGACTGTCCTGGAATACTCCTTCCATGGCCTTCCAAGGAAATTTTTATGTAGCTTAGGCTTGCTGTAGTACAAAGTCATGTAATCTGCAGTTCCATTTATTAAACAGTTTCTGAAGACGAATCCAGTTGATTGCGCTGGATCTATCCTGCCATGAGCTGTAACAGCATTGTTCTCTCCCTTCTCGGGATTTAGTTGCCGAGGAGCAACAAGGATGTCACAGTCTTGGAAGATGGTAGCTGAGTTCCCGAAAATGAAGTCCACGTTGCCTTGGATGCGGCATGACTTGTAGTATTGGCGCATAGAATGGGCGTAAAGTGTGTCTTGATTGCCAAGAAATTCGCAATTCTCAATGATCGAAAGGTCTGTTGGAAATTAGCCTTTGGCGGGAGTTGCGACCGACCAACTTTAACGGCTTAAACACTAGTGTTACGTATGTTGGAGAATCCGGTTCTTCACACATGCATGATGTACTAAGTACGTAGATAACCGTAGGGCCAAGAATCGTCAAATTTCATTGAGAAATGAAAGAGATATTGGTTCACGAAGTGAGGTGTTTGAAGCATGGAAAGTGTGGTGTTGTGTTCAATTCTCCCTCATCGGTAGAGGAAGAAAGAATTGTTGTGTATATAAGACTCGAAATTGGTTTGGGGTTTGGGACCCCAAGGGGTATCCCATGTGTTTAAAGGAGGGAGGACCTAGATGTGCTTCGGTTCAAGGAAAGACCACACGCGCGCCGCCGCCGCCGCCGCCGCCCGCCCGTCCGGTCCGGTTCAGGGTTCAGATGTGCAGTTTGATCCCTGAAGTTTCAAGATGTACAGTTTGGTCCCTGAAGTTTTCAGTCAGAATTTCGACGGTCCGAGCGAAGCGTCCGGCCTCAATTCACCATTTATTTTGGTGAATTACACCTCCAATAATGGCCAATCCGTTGGCAATTTTCTCCATTTATTTGGTGGCTTTACTACCTCCATAATGGTCATTATTTGGCCAATAATGGCTGGTATGGAGGCGATCAACAATCCCTCTTCCTCCTATATAAACACCCCTTACACCATTGTTGAGGCACACTTTATATACACGAAAATACACAAAGCGTAAAGCGCGGTTTCTTCCTAATCTTCCAAGCATCATTTCGTTATTCAATATTCTTCACGGTAGCTTTTGAGTTTCCTTTGCTCAATTGTTCCATTGATGTTTTATCTTGGGAGACGAATTGTCCGGGACGTATAAAGGATACATACGGGGCAATATTGTCTTAAGGACAGAGTGCCACACTCGACTCAGCAAAAATCAAAGCAGTTTCTGGTCTTCTTGTTCAACAAATATTGTAATTTCAGTTTTATTGTTATATTGTAATTTTCAGTTTCTAGTTGAATTGTAATTTCAATTCTTACATAAGCAGTTACTTGTAATTTCCGTTTCTTGCAATCCTTGTAAACCAACAACTTAAGACAATATTGCCCCGGTAACTGCAATAACATGGCTGGAAATATGAACGATGTTGCTGCTACTGCTGCTGCCTCTCGAGGCAACGCGTTCTTTGCCTTCCGCCATCGCTCTTGGCCAAGGCGATAACCGCCGCCTTCACTCTGCTGCTGCGGCTCTGTTCAAAGGCGATAACTGCCGCTTTCCCGATTGTTGGAGCTCCCCCTCTTCTTCACACCACCATGATCGCCTGAAAAGTTCATGGGATCGAATTTAAAAGATGGCGACACAAAGATGTTGTTCTACTTATGATTATGGGCATGGCCGGTTCCTTACGGAAGATCCTCCACAAGTCGGAGATGAAATGGACTCTTCGCTTTGAAGCGGGTGAAGGGCCTTGGTATCCATGTCGTTAACGGCATGAAGATGGTTCGTGATGCGTGGAATCATAAGCGATTTCATGTGCAAGAACTATATCTTGAATCGCTTGGCAGACCCTCTACACGGTATATTCTACCGTTGGCACCGCCAAAGAAATGGGAAAAGCGCAAAGAAGTACAACGCACAAGATGCGGGTACTAAGAAGTTCATCGTTGGAAAATTTCTAAAATTCCAAATGGTGGACAATGACAAAGCAGTGATGTCCCAAGTCCAGAATTCCAAATGATTTTACATCACCTGGATTTGGAAGGACTAAAGCCAAGCAGCGATTTTTGTTGCATCGCCGATTGAAAAGTTACCTCCTTCATGGAATGAGTTTATGAGTTACTTGAAACTCAAGACAAAGGAAATGACCTTTGAAGAGCTTGTTATCAAGCGCAAATCCAGGAAGATAATAAGAAGACCTTGCCAAAGGGTAGACAACATCTTTGAGGCAAAGGCAAATCTGGTGAGGCCAAAGGGAAAACAAGCAACAAGCGGAAGTTCCACAAAGGCGGCAAATCCCCATAGCGGAGGCGTTGAGGTAATCGCCATCACTATGGGAAACCTGGTCATAGGATCAAGGAATGCCGCAAGCTCAAGACTGAGCAACAACAGAAAGCCAAGTCGAAAGGCAAGGCTCAAGCTAACGTCGTCAAGGACACGCTCCTGGATGACATGATTGAGGATCTCTCGGCCGTGGTGCTAGAAGCCAACTTGGTTGAGAATCCGATGCAGTGGTGGGTGGACATAGGTGCAACAAGACACATCTGTTCCAACAAAGATGCCTTCTCCACGTACACTCCGGTCTCCGACAAGAAGCTGTTCATGGGAAACAACGCTTCCTCGGACGTGCTAGGAGTTGGAAAGGTGGTCCTGAAGATGACTTCCGGCAAGGAACTCACTCTGAAGGAAGTGATGCACGTCCCAGAGATTAGAAGAAATCTAGTTTCTGGACCTTTATTGGTTAATGCTGGTTTTAGGCTAGTGTTTGAATCAAATAAATTTGTACTCACTAAAAATGGCACATTTGTGGGGAGGGGCTTCGTCTGTGAAGGCCTCTTCAAAGTGAATGCCATGTCTGTATTGCGTCAAGGAAATAAAGTTGAACCTTCTTCTTATTTGCTTGAGTCTTCTAATTTATGGCATCATAGATTAGGACACGTTAACTACAAGTCTATTCAAAGGCTGGTAAAGATGGAGTTGTTGCCGTCTATCAACGTAAACCCTCAACATAAGTGTGAGGTGTGCGTAGAGGCAAAACTTACTAAGCTTCCTTTTCGATCCGTCGAAAGGAATACCGCATCTGTAGAACTTTTTCACACAGATATATGTGATTTGAAGTTTGCACAAACTAGAGGGGGGAACAAGTACTTTGTGACATTTATAGATGATAGCACAAGGTATTGTTACCTTTACTTGTTGAAAAGTAAGGATGAAACCTTTGAAGCGTTTCGACGTTACAAAGCAGAAGTTGAGAATCAACTTAGCCTCTGATTAAATCCATTCGTAGCGATAGAGGAGAATATGTAGCGCCTTTTGAGGAATATTGTGCCCAAGAAGGCATTATTCATCAAACGACGGCTCCATACTCACCTCAATCAAGCGGTGTGGCGGAACGTAAGAACCGCACATTAAAGGAAATGATGAATGCCTTGCTTATCAATTAGGTCTTCCCCCAAAACATGTGGGGAGAAGCCGTCCTTACCGCTAATATGATTCTTAACGAGTCCCACATAAGGGTAAGGACAAAACTCCATATGAATCATGGAAGGGAAAGAAACCCACCTACAAATACTTTAAGGTGTGGGGTTGTCTGGCAAAGGTTGAAGTACCCAAGCCAAAGCGAGTCAAGATTGGGCCTAAGGCGTAGATTGCATATTCATCGGATATGCAAATAACGATAGTGCTTATCGCTTCTTAGTGCATAAGTCGGATATTCCGGATATCCACCAGGGTACAATAATGGAATCAAGGAATGCTCTATTCTTTGAAAGTACCTTTCCTAGAAAGGAGAAAGACATAACCTCTCTCAAACGAAGTTATGCACAAAGCTCTCAAGAACCGGAGTCCTTGATCGCCAGGATCTGAATGGTTGAATCTAGCGAATCTCGAGGTGGTGAACATCCAGGAATCTAGTGTTCAGATTCTCGGAACTTGGAGACTCGAGAGATGGATCTAAGGCGAAGTAAAGGGCCAGGAAGGATAAATCCTTTGGTCCCGACTTTGTAGCTTATATGGTTAATGATGAACCAAGGACAATTGCTAAGGCGTTGTCAACTCCGAAGCACCGCTCTGGAAAGAAGCTATTGAGAGTGAAATAAGCTCCATTCTGCACAACCATACAGGAGTTGGTTGATCTTCCTCAGGAAATAAACCGTTGGGGTGTAAGTGGATACTCAAACGGAAATACAAAGGCGGATGGGTCTATAGACAAGTACAAGGCCAGGTTGGTAGTCAAGGGCTATCGGCCAGACGAAGGCTTTGACTACTTTGATACCTACTCCCGGTATCCCGAATGACATCCATACGGGTATTTATTGCGATCGCGACTTTGCGTGACCTTGAGATACACCGGATGGATGTTAAGACAGCCTTCCTAAACGGCGATTTGGAAGAAGAAATCTATATGGACCAACCCGAAAGTACGTGGTTCAAGGGCAAGAGAAGAAAGTCCGTCGACTTATCAAATCTGCATGCGGTGAAACAAGCCCCAAGCAATGGCACGAAAAATTTGATAGTACTCTACTATCGAAGGGTTTCGCCATTAATGAGTGTGATAAATGTGTTTACACGAAGGTAACTCTCGACTCGTTTGTTATGATATGCCCGTATGTAGGCGACATGTTAATCACGAGGAAGCGATCTAGGGTAATCCTAGAGACTAAGAACATGTTGAAACAATGCTTCGACATGAAGGATATGGGTATCGCAGATGTCATCTTAGGGATTAAAATCTCTAAGGCGTCGGGGCTGGTCTTATCTCAGTCTCACTACATCGAGGATGTTTTGAGAAAGTTTGAGATGTTAGACAGTTCACCGATAAAGTCACCAATGGATACAAATCAAAAGCTTGATAAAAATCTTGGTGCACCTGTATACCAGAAGCGATATATGCACAGGTGATCGGTAGTTTGATGTATATAACAAAGCGCACCCGACACGATATTGTTTATGCAGTCAATAAGTTGGCTAGGTTCACCCGTAATCCGAGTGATAACCATCGAAGGCGTTGAATCGGGTATTACAATACGAAATACACGTTAAATTACGGGTTACACTATTCGAGATATCCAGGTGTACTAGAGTGCAGTGATGCAAACTGGATATCTGATATAAAGAACACCAAGTCCACCAGTGGGTATGTATTTACAATTGGTGGTGGGGCTGTGTCTTGGAAATCCTCTAAGCAAACTTGCATCGCCCGATCCACAATGGAATCGGAGTTTATCGTTTTATACAAAGCATGAGAAGAAGCTGAGTGGCTTCATGACTTCTTAGAGGATGTTCCGTGTTGGAACAAACCCATACCTTCTGTAATGATCCACTGTGACAGCCAGTAGGCTCTAGGAAGGGCACAAAATGCTATGTACAACGTCAAGTCTCGTCATATTCGACGGAGGCATAAGACCGTTAGGCAGCTGATCACCACGGGTATAATATCCATTAATTACATAAAGTCAAAGGATAATATAGCAGACCCTCTGACAAAGGGCTTACCCAAGGATCAGATGGCTTGCACTGTTTGTGGAATGGGCTTAAAACCCAAAATATAAGGACCAATACGGTGGTAACCCAACCTTACGAACCTGGAGATCCCGGTAATTTGGTTCAATGGGAAAACAAAGTTGTAAAGGTTCGATTGATCGCTTGGTGGAAGTATGAGCACTTCGGATAGTGATTTACGAAAGAAGCTCCAAATCCAAAGCCGTTCGCGATAGACTTTAAGTGCTATCTGCGGTGTGGGTAAAGGTTAAGTCTTCAAAACTGTAATGCTCCTCAACAGTTGAGGTTAGGTTTTGGGAAACTTTTAATGGTTCCTAACACTTGTGAAGTGGGGTATAGCAGGATACCTTGTAGGAGACCACCTATTTAAGTGCGAGGGCAGACGCCTCAAGATGAACGCACTTAAGAATCCAAGACGTTGTCCATGGCCAAAGCGGACAAAACATTACGAAGAAAAGAGTAAGGGAATTTGTTGTGTTGGTACCATTGACTTGGCTTACACTAAACACCGACGGTTCAAGACATCACGTTCACCGCGCGATAAGTAAGTCAGATGGTATTCAACTATGGAAGGTTCAAAGGCGATGCTACCTCTCCTTATGCAACATCGGTCCATTGAAAAATTCTTTGGAAATGAAAAAGGCACCATGTGAGTGCGCCAAAATCTCTTTCAAGAGGGATTGTTGGAAATTAGCCTTTGGCGGGAGTTGCGACCGACCAACTTTAACGGCTTAAACACAAGTGTTACGTATGTTGGAGAATCCGGTTCTTCACACATGCATGATGTACTAAATGCGTAGATAGCAGTAGGGCCAAGAATCGTCAAATTTCATTGAGAAATGAAAGAGATATTGGTTCACGAAGTGAGGTGTTTGAAGCATGGAAAGTGTGGTGTTGTGTTCAATTCTCCCTCATCGGTAGAGGAAGAAAGAATTGTTGTGTATATAAGACTCGAAATTGGTTTGGGGTTTGGGACCCCAAGGGGTATCCCATGTGTTTAAAGGAGGGAGGACCTAGATGTGCTTCGGTTCAAGGAAAGACCACACGCGCGCCGCCGCCGCCCGCCCGTCCGATCCGGTTCCGGTTCCGGTTCCGGGTTCCAGGTTCTCGGGTTCACGGGTCCACGGGTTCACGGGTTCACGGGTTCACGGGCCTTCTGATATTATCTTTTTGGGCCAGATAAGTTTGCCAGAAGTACAGTTTGATCCCAGAAGTTTCAGATGTGCAGTTTGGACCAGAATTCTTTCAGATGTGCAGTTTGGACCAGAATTCTTTCAGATGTACAATTTGGTCCCTGAAGTTTTCAGAAAATCAAAATTTCGACGGTCCAGAACAGAAACGTCCAACACTCAATTCAACCATTTATTTTGGCTGAATTACACCTCCAATAATGGCCAATCCGTTGGCAATTTTCTCCATTTATTTGGTGGCTTTACTACCTCCATAATGGTCATTATTTGGCCAATAATGGCTGTTATGGAGGCAGTCAAACAGTCCCTCTTCCTCCTATATAAACACCCCTTACACCATTGTTGAGGCACACTTCATATACACGAAAATACACAAAGCAGAAAGCAAGCAGTTTCTTCCTAATCTTCCAAGCATCATTTCGTTATTCAATATTCTTCACGGTAGCTTTTGAGTTTCCTTTGCTCAATTGTTCCATTGCTGTTTTATCTTGGGAGACGAATTGTCCGGGACGTATAAAGGATACATACGGGGCAATATTGTCTTAAGGACAGAGTGCCACACTCGACTCAGCAAAAATCAAAGCAGTTTCCGGTCTTCTTGTTCAACAAATATTGTAATTTCAGTTTTATTGTTATATTGTAATTTTCAGTTTCTAGTTGAATTGTAATTTCAATTCTTACATAAGCAGTTACTTGTAATTTCCGTTTCTTGCAATCCTTGTAAACCAACAAGGTCACTATCGGATCGGAATGCTACAGCTTGGTGAGTATCTGGACCTGCTGTATTTTGGATTGTGATACCACTGGCCATGAATCCATCACCAACAACTCCTGTGTTAGAAAAATGAACATAACAATTAGCAAAAATTAATGTAGCCACAGCTGTGCAGAAAGTAGATGTTTTTTTTAGATTGACAGAATTCTAAAGATCCCCCTAAATTAACTTGACGCGTTTTATTCAGATCCACCTAAACTATTATTAGTCTTAATTACTCCCTTGAACTTGGCTGTTTGATAGTCTTTGCCCCTCGACCCTGATGTGGCAAAGAGAGGCTGCAACATCATGAATAACCTCATAGAATCGTAACAAGGGGCTGCAACATCTGCCTCATTTATCAACCATATATGTGAAAATAATGAATTTGATCTAAATCTTGAAATCCTAAAGTTATAACTATTCAAATATTTACAACCATGGCATACTAATTCCAATGTAAGATGTATCCTGAATCACAATCCCATGCACCCCACCTCCCAGACACAACAAAAAAGAAAAAGAAAAAAAGAGAGAAATGGAGTACTACTTACGTAATAGTACAATAGTATTCCATCTTCAACTTCAACTTCAACTTCATAAATTCCTAATAAAGTAAAGTATTTGGAATCAAGGCCAAACGCCTACTAAGTATGCAGTAATTCACTTACCAACGGTTGCAGAATCATAAGTAGAAACACCCAACTGGCCAACATTCCTAGACCCGGTAAGGACGGTTTTCCCCATGCCATCACCCAAAAAGACCAAATTCCTCTTCTCCAATGGAACCCGAACTATCTCTTCATACAATCCGGCTTTGATCCATATCACGAACCGCCACGTTACGTCATTTTCCGGCGCCACGTTCACTGCCTCCTGCACTGTCTCATAATCACAACCTCCGCCAGCCTTGCACACTGTCACGTTTGGTTTCATCCCTGTAGGTACCCCGCCGTTGAAGTCCTGCCTACTGGACCCATCCGCACTAAAGAGATACAAAATATAAATAAGTAAACACGAAGAAGCCAAGATTCAACATATACTCTCTCCATCCCAATTAATGTAACACAATTTAATTTTTGAGTCGAGCTGTTTTTGCTGTGGATTCAGAAGTACAATCTTTTAATTTTTTTTAAAAATAATTTACATTTTTTAAAACTATCTAAAAAGTAATATAAACCACAATAATTAACAGAATATATTTAAAGGGCATACGGATAAAAAGTGGTTAAAGATTTTATTGTTAAAATTTCAAAAAACGAAAAAAGTCACATAAATTAGAAAAGAGAAAGTAGTGAATATACATAATAAATAAATACTACTTTTAATAATGAATTAACCTTATATATATAGTATATTTTTTTTGGAAGGAGGTTTAGATGAACTCCTTCCATCCAATTGGCTCCGCCCCTGAGTAGCACCTTCCCAGAACCCGTCCCGTTCGGTCTTGGGCGGACCCCACGACCCGGTTTCGTTCCCGAAATTGTCGTCATTCACCATCATCCCAAGTGCATTGCTGCTATATCCGATCAACGAGTTCAAAAAAGCCATCGTTTCATTCACGTGAGACGTCCCGTTTACGTACTTCAAAGCGGACCAACAGTCATATTGGTACACCATGGCACCACTCATCCAGGCACGAGCATGTTTGATCACGCCACGTGGAAAGGCGTCAGCCGTGAGATTCAACCTGTATTCTGAATAGCGGAGTACCTCGATACAGACTTTTGCGGCATTGGTACGGTTTAGATTCCCTGTGGAAGCGTCCAGGATATTCTTCACCATGGACTGAGCTTTCTTAAGGTTCTCGGAAGAGATCCCTAAGGCTGATTGGATGATTAGGGGTGTCGTCAGTTTTGATGGAAAGTGTTGGACTAATGCGGCCTCACATGTTGACGGGTCACGTGAGGCCTTGCAAGCTTCTTGAATTTCAAACGGAATTGACGAGTACGAAGGAGCTTTCGGGTAAGGCGGCTTCGAAATGGGTGAATATTTATGGTGGTTGCGAGCGGCGGTAGAGATAAAGAAGAGGAGAAGGAAGGAAAGGAGTGTTAGAGAGGAAATGGATGGCATGAAAATGAGCGAGAAATTACAAATATGACAAAGGGGTTTAGTGAGTGTGAAAGGATTTACGGGTTTGCTACCACAGGAGATGGGGTTTAGTGAGCGTGGAAGGGTTCACGGGTTTTAAACTTTAAATTATTTCAAAATAACAAAGTATGACATTTTTCTTAAAATAAATCAAGAAATACATACTTTTAGCTATGTTTCTCCACATGTTTTGATTACTTTTCTGGTGTATGTTCAAGTTTATTTCATCACTTTATTCTCAATATTTGTCTTTGACTATATAGGAGATGATTTTGTGAAAATATAATAATTTGGTTCTAAAAAGGATGAAAAATGAGCTTTGAAGTCGGAGTAGAAGATCATAACAAAGCGCGCATGAAAAAATAAAAAGTCACTTGAAATTGCACTGAGACGGCATAAGGTGCGCTGCATCAGTGTAAAATCTGTAAGAATAATTATGGGATAATTCCATAATTATTTCCAATCACTACTAATTAAGATATAATCTTGTAATTATCATTGTAAATCAATTTGTCATCAATTAGGTAGATTAACATCTTATATTTTAGGTATACTTAGATTAGTACTACATTGTAATATTGTATATATTTGCTATCATTGGAATGAAATACTCAAGGGATTAATTCTCCTACATGGTATCAATAGTCAAAGATCCTTTGCCCTGAACTCTTCTCCGTACATACTTACTTGTTAATGTTTGACTTCACACACTCCTTAAGAAGTACTCTCTCCGAATAAAAAAAAGTCTCCACTTAGTCATTTGCACACCCCTTCAAAATACAAAATTCTAAGCAAAAATAGATAATTTGACTAAAATAATTCTAATTAAATAAGTGTTGGGATTTGATCACCTAACACTTAATAAAGGCAAATCTGAAAAAATATTTATTGATTTGGTGAGTGGACACTCTTTTTTACTCAAAAAATAAAAGCTAAGTGGACACTCTTTTCGATCCGGAGGGAGTAGTAACAAATAAAATCGTAATTACTATATCACCCCTAATTAGTATAAGTCATCTAATATTGGAAAATGAATTGAAAATAATTAAAGCACTAATAATAAGGATAAAATATGTATAAAATGATACATTATTTCTTAGTTTTTTAACTAAATAAATAAATATAAATATCTATTTTTTTCTATAGTAAATAAATAAAAATAAATGGAGAGCGTAAAGGTGAAATAGTAAACTTATCCTATAATTAATTACTTTTTAAGGTTATGACAAGTTAAATATGAACAGATGGAGGGAGCAACTGTAAGACATCTCAAACCCACCTCCAATATTTGTGAATTGTGAAGTTTGACTTTTCATCCAAGATTTAGTCCCCAAATATGGTTGCCCCTCATGAATGCACCACATAATTTTTGCAGGGATAAGATTGGCTTGGTATTCTAAGCTAGTGTTAACCAATAATCTTCCAATTTTTACCTAAACCATCCTTACAATAGTATCTGTAGATCATCGAATATTTGTGTGTGACTCACTTGTTTGTATTAATTTTAAATCTTTATAAGTTTTTTATATACTGACGATTATGTCATCTAAAAGATAATTAAAATTAACTCTTCATGAAAATGATATTAATAACTTGCAAAATAAAACAAATTACTTGTTGTAGCATATGTCTCAATTTAGGTGATACTTTCCGTTTCTCGATATTCAAATTATGTGAACTTTGATTATTATTTTTTATTATATTGACATGAGAAGAATTGCAATTTATAATACCCATATTTTGGATATCTAAATTGTAATTTCAAAAAGAATTATATTGATCTAACTAATTAGCTTCAAAGATTACTCAAATTATCTCAAGGAAAAAGCTTAACACAGATTAGAACTGAGGGAGAAAAATACACTGATGATATCTTTCTTTTATATTTGATAATTTAGAAATTCTCTCTACTATCCGTTCATATAAATAAATGCGTTCCTTCGTGTTTCATTAGGTTTGAGAACAAAACAACTGATATCATCTACAAAGTTCTACTCCATAAGAGAGCAAATTGCTTCAATCAGGCATATTCTACGATTTACTGATAGTAGTATTGAGGGACCGATATTACTATATCCAGGAATAATCTGAGGTTAGCCGGAAAACTGGATATAAAAAAAAATACAAATGTTGCCCCTCAAGATTTGCATGTAAAGGAGGTGCATTTAAAGCATTTGACATTTCCATATTAGGGATGGGGCACGAGCCTGACATGACACACTTAATAGGGGCCCTGTGGAAAATGCTGTAATTGTATTGTTTCATCCATCATTACCCCCAACTGTCCCCTTCGGACAGCACGATTTCTCAAATCCCATTTGGGTTTTTCCTCTCTTTTTTTGAGTAAATAAAGCGGCGCACAAATGCACACGCGGTTCTATATATACATAATATATTTGTACCATCCCTTATCCGTATATTTGTTCCATTTTTAGGGATGTTCACGAGAAATTGAATTAAATTGAAGAGAACAATTATATATTATTTTGTTTCATTTAGTTTTAATTTTTATATTTAAAAATTCATAAAATTTATTTGATTTAATTTTAAGCAAAATAAATAATAAAAATTGAACCAAATTGACTATATAAATAACTCTTTAAAAATTATAATTTTATGTGAAATTTCTAATTTGATTAGTAGTCTTTATTTTGATAAATTTAAGAATCTACTTCATATAAAAAATAGCGTATCTTTGAGTCTTTTAATTATTCATCATTGTCTAATTTAATTATCGTCAAGATATCTTGATAAATCATAATTTCTTATTTTTTTGTATTATAAAACTTTTTATTAAGTTCCTTGGAAATAACTAAATTCTTGGACAATGGATATAATTTTATGGAGAAAGCTACATATATAACTTGATTACATATATAATTTTTTTTTATTTTTTTTTGATGCCCGAAACTTGGGTTATAGAGAGTAATTGACTTGGTTATGTTGTAACGACCCGTTTGGTCGTTATGTGCATTTTGGCTATTTTACCCATGTTGATCAATTTCCGAAGTTATCAGGTGATCCTAGTGAAAATTGAAAGAATTAGAATCCTTAAGTGAGAGCGTTTGACCAATAGTTGATTTTTGAATAAACGGACCTTTTTGGGAATTTCGTCGATTCCCTGAGGTCTGGAAGGTCGATTATGACTTGGTGGGATATTCGGTTTGGTTCCTGAGGCGCTCAGGAGCATTTTGTATTCTTGTTTGGAATCTTGATTTTGGGTTTTGGATTTGATTTGGTCAACCGGACTTCCGTTGGGAAATCCGAGGCCACGTGTGAGTTCGTAGCGTGTTTTTATGTGTGTTTAACATACTTGATTTGTATCTGGAAGGCCTCGGGTTGGTGTCGGGATTTCGGGTGAAACTTATGAAATACTACATTTTCTGGTTTCTGTTTTTTCCACCTCGGGGAGACATTTTCCGCCCCTATGAGTCCTCCTCAGCGAGGCTTGGCTTGTGGGAGCGAGGATTGGGGACTTAAGTGAAGTCCGCTCCAGCAGGCGAATTCTCAGCAGGGGCGTGTGCGCGGGCTGGGTTCCGCAGGGGCGAGAGTCGCTGAATCAGTAACATTAAATACCCTATTTCAAATAATTCCTTCCATCATTTCTAACTTCGAGCTAAGAGTAAACTAGGGGAGAATTCCAAGAGAGTTCAAGTCTTCACATCTTAGGGGTAAGATTCTTTTTAACGTTTATTATTTATCCACTTTCTAGGCTTGGAATTCATGGTGGAAAATAGATTAGTTTAATGGGGAAGATGAATTCTTGTCTAAAAAATGAGTATTTAATTTCTAGACTCTCTAATCTTATTTTATGGGTAAAAGTTGCCTATATTGAGATGGTATTGGATGAATTTCTAATAAGATCTCTAATCTAGCCTAAGTTGTGAATTGTGATTATGAATAAATTAGGATTTAACCTCAAATTAGAGGTTTCATCTCTAATGATGGAATTGATGGTCCAAATAGCCTAATTAGCAATTGAGGAATAGAATTTTGTGTCTATAAAGTCAATTTTCTAATTCCACCTTTGAATTCCCATTTTGACTTTGTAGGCTTAATTTCACCTCTCTTATTAGTTCATTTTCGAGTAGTGTGGCATATAGTGATATGGGTATGGTTAGTTTCTGATTCTAACTTAGATTCCGATAATGGCTAGACTTTGGACATTTAGAGGCTATTTGGGAAGGAATTGACTCGTGTTTGACTGTTCGTGGCACCTGTTCGGCATCCAGGTAGGTTACGACTTAAGTTCTGGTTAGACTTCAGTTAGCGAATCATATGTAGAGTTAGATACTGTCGGAGAAAGTATGTTACGCCTTCGGGTATGAAGTTGGCCTGAATTACTTAGATTTGGTATTGTTTACTAGTTGTGGGCTTGTCGCCATATTTGCTATGCATCTCTCTCTTGATATCTCACTTATCATCGTAATTGGAAAGATAATGAAAATGGCCTGAAATTGTGAAGTGTACTTTATGACAAATGTAATTGATATCATACATGACATACATTCTTATTCATATGATAATTTGTTATGAACCGTGATAGGAAATGATGATAAGTGAGAGATGTAGCCTCCGAGGTCTATGCCAGAGAGCGTAAAACAAACATGAGTGTCCGATGCCCAAGGTCTTTGTCGGGATTGTAAGAGTGTCCGATGCCTGAGGACTTTTGCCGGGATCATGAGAGTGTCCGATGCCCGAGGTCTCTTGCCGAGATCGGGAGAGTGGTACATGGACTTCACGGGTCTCCCATGGGTCATGACTGCCGGGACATAGAGATATTCCGCTCGGAGTATGTGTGTACGGAGATTATATTTTGCCAGGGCATTGCATATGCATTTATTCTCATCATCTCACTTTACATTTATGGACCAGATTTGTTGATTGTACTTATGTTTGTGATTATTTTGTGGAATCATGGGAAACTTGGCAGACTTGGGTTTAGGTGCTTCACCATAGGCTATGATTCAGCTATTGATCTTTCTGTACTTGAGTAGTTATTGTTGGATTGTGTGGTGTTGTACTTTATCGCGAGCATGTCTATTCTTCAGTCTCTTACTTTATATATGTTAGCTAACTGTTGTTGGCCTATGATACCTACCATTTCATAGTGTTTGTACTGATACTACTCTTGCTACACCCATTTTGTAGTCTAGAGTTGTTATAGATACATAAGCGAGGTTTGATTAGCCTTTAAGGATCTCATGGAGTTCATCTAGACTTTTCTGTTTAATTCTCATTCTAAACAGAAGTTGTATTCATGTCGTAGTTGTAATTTTTATTCCAATTGTATACTTAGAAGCTCTTGTACTATTCAGACTAGATTCGTTGGGTAGTTGTTGTAATCCACATTTATTATTATTTATGATTTAAACTTCTATTTATTATGTTCTATTTATTTTATTGTTGTTGAATTGATGATTGAGGGATGGGTTCGCCTACCAAGGTAGGAAATGGTAGGTGTCCGCACGACTAAGTGATTTCGGCTGTGACAAATTGGTATCAGATCCATAGGTTACCCGGTCTACAAGTACAAGAGCAATGTCTAGTAGAGTCCTACTTATGGGTGTGTTGCGCGCCACACTTATAATTGGGAGACTATATGACATCTAGGAAATTTCCATTCTTTCATTCCTTTCGTGCTACTTCATTCAAATTGGTATCTAGTCGATTTAAATTGGTATCTAAATTTCCTTGTCTTAATCACCCACGTATGGTGGTAACTCGTTCTTAAATTCTTATGTGAACTGTTTGTCTATGATGTGTTGTGGTATGATACGAGATGTGTTATCCTGATTTAGACGTGTGACCAAGTTCAGTTCTAGCTTTGGCTTGAGGATTCAATTGTGGGGGGTTTTCTTGAGAAATAGGAGAGATGGTACATAGGGTCACATGATCCCCATATTTTCGGTGTGGGGTTGCTCAAAAGTTACAAAAGTGCATTTATTGCTTAACAATAGTTATTTGTTCGATGATACGATTGGTTTTGGGAAAAGTTTCAACTTCGTCAAGGCATTATGATGGTGTGCGTGGCACGAGTGTACCAATGGAAGGTCAATAATTTATCAGTGACAGGGTATTAGATGTCGATATGAGGGGACGAGTATAAGTTTGGTAAAGAATATCGAATTTGGCAAAAGTATAGTGACCGGGTGTAATAAAGAGAAGCAGTTGAGAATAAGGACATGAAGAATGACTTTTGTGGGAAACGTATAGCGAAGTAAGACTTCTTAGGGTATATTGGTAAGAGTACTTTTGTGTTATGGGATGGAGTCGTAAGGATGAGGATTTGGATAGATTAATCTCCGTTATTAGGAAATGAGAAAGTAGTATCTGGCGTGTTTGACAAGATAAGGTTGCAATTGGTATGAGAGTGGATTTGTATTCGGCCGTGAAAAATTAAGTCGTATTTCGATGTGACTATATGGTAGTGGTTTGTGGGTTCTTCTAGGGAAGTGGTTATCGGTTCTAGATCGAAAAGTAAGGTTACTTGTGACGAGTGGGGACTTAAGATAATAGGTGGCTGTGGTCATGGTCCTTCAGTAAGGGATATGTTCGTCGGGTCGTCATGTTTAGAGGAATAATATATATCTCGTGGGATAATGAACTAGTTGATTTGAGAGTTATTTTGTGGTCATTCATGGTATAATAGACATAAGGGTTCAGTGTTGAGTTGGTATGTTTGGTTATTCCATGGGCCAATGGGAGCCATTGATTGACTAGTAAGAATGACTATAGTGTTAGACAAGTGCGAATTTTTAGTATTCAAAGAGCTAACATGTGTTGCCTCTAATATTGGATTAGTTTTAGAAGCCTTGTACATGTTGTGTAAGTTTTGGCTAGTTCCTTCTACTACTGGTGTACTACCTGGTTGAGTTGATCGGATAAAAGGGATAATTATGTGATTGGTTAGAGGTTGTCTAGTTTTACAATTAGGACGTTCGAAGTGGTAAATCAATGATGAGGTTTGAATTAATTCAAGTTGTGGAGAACATTTTTGAAATAGGGTTAGGGGAATTTGAGCTAGGACACATTGATGGAGATACATGAGGACATTAGTGTAACATCCCGTACTTTCGAGTTATGGTTTGAATAGCTAGGCGTATGCAATATTGCTAGGCGTTTGTAAATAGACCTGAGCGTTGGGAAAATTCATGTTATATCAACATATGCTAATAAAGAGATTGGTATATGAAAAGATTAAATCCCGAAATAATTTTGGACGTTACAAGTGTGACGATGGGGATTAATAATAATAGACGTGTATCCTCAAAGAGGTTATGTACTAGCATCATATTATAAAATTATGACACTGAGTATATGAAGGTCTTATGAGTTATTAAGATTTTTGTGAATTGGGATCACAAAATTAATTGTGTGTATAATTGATTGATTGTGGAATTATTAATTTTGGTGGGGGGACAAGCCTAAATGGGGGTTATGTACGTGTAATCTATTAAGGGATTGTTTAAGTGACTAGACTAAAGTAATCTACTAAGTGGACACGTTATTAGACAACATTATGAGGGCCATTAATGGCTAGTTGGGCGTGTACTTCTCACAAGGTGATAAGAATCAGATCATGATTCCTTGCCAAGTCTTCCAACCCCTTTTATACGAACTGAAACCAAAACATTTCACTTTAGCTTATACATGTCTTTGCAACTATGAAAAGATAGGCAACATACTATCTTGTTTTCATCTTTTTTAAACAAATCAATTGGGAAACGTTCCTTTTAGTTTTGGAGATTAGTGTGGCCCAAGCTCTCGCATAGTTCGCATAAGGTGTTAGGATAATTCAAGATTTGCAACAAAAATTCCAAGACCAATAAAGGCATGTTATGGCAAATTATTCCTTTTTTGACATGTTCCACGTAACGAAATATAACAGTGATATTACTCCATAATTTATTCTACTCCTAGTAGTTAAGGAATGTTGATATTATTGATTCCTATGTTAAAAGCATGTCTAAATATGTTCCTAAGTCCTTACTGAGGCATACAGAAAAGATGTTAATATTACAATGTTAGCCGAAGGTGCAAGGATATTGTGTCACCCAGGATGTGCTATTGTTATTCATGCATTTTCATTTGCATTACATTCATGTTTTACCCAAGACCGTATATTGGGGACGGAAAATGGGAAACACAGACCATCTGATCAACTGGGATATGATAATGATAAAGCCTGTGTGGTTTAATAAAGGAAGATGCCTGATTAAGGGCCAATATATATATATATGTTGTAGGGAGGAAGATGCCCTTGTGTGGCCAGTATATATGTATTTTCCGCATTATGCATGCCATTTAGACATATTATGCCCACAGAGGCCGACATGAAATGATGCCCACAGAGACTGTTATGGTAAGGAAGATGACCGAAGAGGCTGAGGTATATGTATTGTGCATAACATTTAGGCATATGTATTAGGGCCCTCGTGAGGTATATCTTTGTTGGTCATTGTTACATTTTAGATTTGTTATATCATTGTTATGCTATTATTCATGCATGACATACTCAGTACATCATTCGTACTGACATCCCTTTTGTCGGGGGACACTGCGTTTCATGCCCGCAGGTTCAGTTAAAGAGGGTGACAGTATACGCTAGTAGGTTGCTGGTTTAGCTGATATTGGAGCACTCTATTTATTCCAGAGTTGCAGTCTGGTCGTGGTACAATATTTTTGCATACGCATAAGGGTATGGTGGGGTCTTATCCTGTTCTTGTGATGTCATGTATTCTTTAGAGGCTTGTAGACAAGTGTCCTGTGGTTAGTTGTCATGTGTGGCCTTGTCGGCCTTGGTATGGGTATATATATATATGAAAATTGGATTTCTGGTTAAGATTTTCTATAATTTTTTTTTTGGCTTAGTTGGTAAATAATTGTGATTAGGTGTTGAATGTACGATTATCGGTACCAAATAGGTGGGGTCCGGGTGCCCGTCGCGGCCCTACGGTTTGGGTCGTGACAATTAGTAGGACTGTGTATGTGATATGCTGGATTTAGAAGGTATTCTGTTTTAGAGTTGAGTGGTTTGGAGAAATGGTTAGACGATGACGATGATTGTGATTTGATTGGAAGTGGGGAATTGAATAGTCAAGAAAAAGTATAGTTGATAGAGAATCGGTAAAAATAAGGTACATCTTTGGGATTACTTTGGTCATTATGGGTTATGGTGTTATTGTCTTTCTTATTTTAGGCGAGGTATGATTGTTGAGTATGCTTAAAGAATAGAGTCCACAGAAATGGACTAAGTGATATGACGAAGTTCAGTGTGGTTTCGTGATCATCGACTAGTGAGAAGCAAATTTTAGGTTACTGACATGTTAAGGTTTATGTAAGTGGCTCATGTGGTGCACTGTCCGGAAGTTTCGTAACACTTTTCAGTGGATGAGTTAGTGTGAAAGGGAAAGGAATTGTGGAAATCCCTATTATGTGGAGGCTAGAGTTATATTTTCTAGATGAGACCGTATTCGTGGTAGCACATTATGTTTCAAGTATTATTGACTGGACAACTTTGGTGAGCACTTTTGGATATTAAGGACTTGGGAGTAGTTGCGTTAGATTTACTTTCAGAATTGTTATGGGCATATCGAGGTGTTACAATGAGAGATTCGATGGTTAAAGGGTAGTATATAAGGCTACAAGGTTTTGTTTCAAAAAGTTTGGGGTTGTATCAGATTTGCATATCGGGTAGAAGTTGAGAAACATGAAGATCGCAATCATAAGGTATAGTTCTTCCGTACTAGTTGGCAACTTGGATATGACTCAACTTTTGGAATCGAGGGTGACTGACATGATTGATTACGCATGAGGAATAGATTGAAATTGGCCACCATAGATGTGTGGTAGGACTAAGATTGGTTTCGAAAAGTTAGAGTAAGTTCGAGTGACTATTGGCAGTATTTAGGGGTTGTGCATTCATTCCGAGCCAGGATTGTTCGATTAGAGCTTCATGGACTATGTTTACATTTCCAGGAAGACTTATGGGTTCCCAGTAAATCACCTTCTCGGATTCAATGAGTTTCATTTTAGATTTGAGGTATGATAGATTTACCGAGCATTATTAGGATTGGTGAGTGAACTGATGATATTTTACAGAGAGCAGCTACTCGGACAGATGTAATGAGTTACGTCGGTACTTGGTAATGATTAAATGAGGTACTATGATTGTGAGAGGTCTTTAGAGTGATCAGATGGAGTCCTACAGACTTGGCTCGACGGGGTATTTAGTGGAATGCTTCCTATATTGTGATTTGAAGGTTTAAGAAGACTTGGAAATAGCGAAGTCAGCTATGAGTAAGATCAATTGATGGAATTGCTTAGAGTTGCTCCGATAAAGTGAAAATTCTTTTTCTGGCAAGAGTAAGTCATGGTTTCGGGTTTGTGCTTATGTGTTTCTAAGAAATTGTGGTGCGAAGGCGGATGTAGAAGGGGAAGGAAAGGTTAGCAGAATCAGAATATTTTACCATTTCAGAGTGGGCTATGATTGTGTCTATATCTAAATATTTGTGTTGTTTCGATGAATGTTTGTGGGACATATCGTTCATGTTCAGAGGGATGGTTATATCGAATTAGATAATTTCAGCAAAAACAGTAGTTATATTTGGGAATCAATGGTGAGAGAAATTCAAATTTGGAAATATGAAAATTGGGTCTCTAAGCTAAGTTAGATGAAGTTTTGACCGTTAAGGTGAACGAGTAGGGATTTGACGTACTTCGTATCGTGGAAGTTTCCGTATTATTATATTAGGGATTCCTTAATCACCGTCAGCTTTCGTACTCTCTTTCTTCGTTCAAGAACGAACGATTGTTTAATTGGTATCTGATGTAACGACCCATTTGATCGTTATGTGCGTTTTGATTATTTCACCCATGTTGACCAATTCTCTAAGTTATCAGGCGATCTTAGTGAAAATTGAAAGAATTAGAATCTTTAAGTGAGAGCATTTGACCAATAGTTGACTTTTGGGTAAACAAACCTTTTTGAGAATTTTGTCAATTCCCTGAGGTCCGAAAGGTCGTTTATGACTTGATGGGATATTCGGTTCGGTTTCCCAAAAGCTCGGGAGTATTTTGTGTTCTTGTTTGGAATTTTGATTTTGAGTTTTGGGGGTTGACTTGGTCAACCGGACCTCTGTTGGGAAATCTGAGGCCACGGGTGAGTTTACAACACATTTTTATGTGTGTCTGCATACTTGGTTTGCATCTGGGAGGCCTTGGGTTGGTGTCGGGGTTTCGGGTGAAACTTATGAAAAACAGATGTTCTGGTTTCTGATGTTTCCGCCCCGGCGAGACATTTTTGCCCATGCGAGTCCACCTCAGCGAGCCTTGGCTCACAGAAGTGAGGATCGGGGACTTAAGTGAAGTCCATCCCAGCAGGTGAATTCTCCACAGGGGCGTGTGCGCGGGCGCGGACTGGGTTCTGCAGGGGCGAGAGTCGCTATTTCAGTAGCATTAAATACCCTATTTCAAACAATTCCTTCCATCATTTCTAACTTCGAGATAAGAGTAAACTAGGGGAGAATTCCAAGAGAGTTCAAGTCTTCACATCTTAGGGGTAAGATTCTTTTTATCATTTATTGTTTATCCACTTTCTAGTCTTGGAATTCATGGTGGAAAATAGATTAGTTTAAAAGGAAAGATGAACTCTTATCTCAAAAATGAGTATTTGGTTTCTAGACTCTGTAATCTTGTTTTATGGGCAAAAGTTGCCTATATTGAGATGGTATTGCATGAATTTCTAACAAGATCTCTAATCTAGCCTAAGTTGTGATTATGAGTAAACTAGGGCTCGACCTCAAATTAGGAGTTTTGTTTCTAATGATGGAATTGATGGTCCAAATAACCTAATGTTGGGGGATAGAATTCCGTGTCTATAAAGTCAATTTCCTAATTCCACATCTGAAATTCCTATTTTGACCCTGTGGGCCTAATTTCACCTCTCTTTTTAGTTGATTTTCGAGTAGTGGCTTATAGTGATATGGGAAGGATTAGTTTCTGAATCTAACTTAGATTTCGATAATGACTAGACTTTGGATATTCGGAGGCTCCTCGAAAAGGAATTGACTCATGTTTGACTGTTCGTGGCACCTATTCGACATCCAGGTAGGTTACAGTTTACCTTCTAGTTAGACTTCGATTAGCGAATCATATGTAGAGTTAGATACTGTCAGAGAAGGCATGTTACGTCTTTGGGTATGAAGTTGGGCTAGATTACTTAGGTTTGGTATAGTTGACTGGTTGTGGACTTGTCGTCATATTTGCTATGTTTTGTGACTTATGTTTGCATTCATCTCTCTCTTGATATCTCAATTATCATCGTAATTGGAAAGATAATGAAAATGGCTTGAAATTGTGAAGTGTACTTTATGACAAGTGTAATTGATATCATGCATGACATACATTCTTATTCATATGATAATTTGTTATGAACTGTGATTGGAAATAATGATAAGTGAGAGAGTGTAGCCTCCGAGGTCTATGCCAGAGAGCGTAAAAGAGAGATGAGTGTCCAATGCCCGATGTCTTTGTTGGGATTGTAAGAGTGTCCGATGCCCCAGGACTTTTTCCGGGATCGTGAGAGTGTCTGATGCCCGTGGTCTCTTACCGAGATCGGGAGAGTGGTACATGGACTTCGCGGGTCTCCCATTGGTCATGACTGCCGGAACGTAGAGATATTCCGCCCAGGACATGTGTGTACGGAGATTACATTTGGCCAGGGCATTGCATTGCACATGCATTCATTCTCATTATCTCACTTTACATCTATGGATCAGATTTGTTGATTGTACTTGTGTTTGTGATTATTTTGAGGAATCGTGGGAAATTTGGCAGACTTGGGTTTAGGTGCTTCACCATAGGCTATGATTCGACTATTGATCTTTCTGTACTTGAGTGGTTATTGTTGGATTGTGTTGTGTTGTACTTGATTGCGAGTATGCCTATTCTTTAGTCTCTTACTTTATACATGTTAGCTAACTATTGTCGGCCTATGATACCTACCAGTACATAGTGTTTGTACTGATACTACTCTTGCTACACCCTTTTTGTAGTGTAGAGTTGTTATAGATACATGAGCGATGTTCAATTAGCCTTCAAGGATCTCATGGAGTTCATCTAGACTTTTCTGTTTAATTCTCATTCTAAACAGAAGTTGTATTTAGGTTGTGGTTGTACCTTTATTCCAATTATATATTTAGAAGCTTTTGTACTATTCAGACCAGATTCGTTGGGTAGTTGTTGTAATCCGCATTAATTATTATTTATGATTTAGACTTCCATTTATTATGTTCTACTTACTTTATTGTTATTGAATTCTTTTTTTTTTGTCTTTTTTTCTTATCTTGTCTTTTAAATTCTTTTTGTTTTCTTTTAAATAAAAATTTAGAAAAATAATAAAATAAAAATTAAATAATTAGACCACAATAAAAAGTAATTAAGATAAATGCTAAAGTTACTAATTTATTTATTAAAATTAAAATTAATAGAAAATATATTCTTATGAATTTTTTCTTTTTGAAAATAAAATAAAACTCATATTTAATTTTGACTTTATTTTTTGTAAAAATTAACTTCATAAATTGATATAAAAATTAAGTTTAAACTCAATTTGTTATATCTTTTTATAACTTTTTTTCTCTTGAAGGAATGAATTTGTCTTTTATGATATTCTATCAGTATATAATATATATCATGTGAGTATAAATGATTAGTGGTTTTCTTTTTTAAGAATTGAATAAGTTTATTATGAAATCCTATCAATATATGATATATACCATGTGTATATCATAAAGCATTGATGAATATTTTTAGGACCTATGATATCCTATCAATATACAATATATACCATGCGGGTATTATAGAGGATTGAGAAATATTTTTAAATTTTTAAGAAATGAACTAGTCTCTATGATACTATGTCAGTATATGATATATAACATGTAGTATCATAGATGATTGAGCTCTTTTTTTTATGAAATAAATTAGTCCTCAATGATATCTTGTGAATATATGATATATCATGTGGGACACTCATCCGTGATACCCTGTCAGTATATGATATATACCATGTATGTATCGTACATGAGAAAATTATAATTTTCTTGAAAGAATGGACCATTCCTCTAGATACCATGTCAATATATAGTATATAATATATATCATTTTAGAATATTTTTATAACATGACGATATAATGGAGGACTGTTGAAGAGTGTTTGAAGTACTGTATGATACCATCTCAATATATTTTTATACCATAATGGTATTATGGAGGACTGTTGAAGAGTGTTTCATTGAAGGACTGCAACAGTCCTGCATGATATCATCTCAATATATTTTTATACCATGATGGTACCATGGAGGGCTGTTGAAGAGTGTTCCATTGAAGGACTGCACCAGTCATGCATGATACCATCTTAGTATATTTTTATACCATGATTGTATCATGGAGGACTAGAGACTTTTATTCAAGCACTTCAGCAGTCTTTCATGATACCATCATGATATATATCATCTTAATATATTTTTATACCATGATGGTATCATGGAGGACTGTTGAAGAGTGTTTCATTGAAGGACTGCAGCAGTCCTGCCTGATACCATCTCAATATATTTTTATGTACGGTATCATGGATGGTCAGATTTGTTATTCAAGGACTTCATCAGTCCTTCATTATACCATGATGGTATATATCATGCGCTTCATTCATTCATGATACCTTGTTAGTATGTGATATATACCATGTGAATATCATAGATGATTGAGTTGTGTTTTTATTGAAGGAATGAACCAAACCTCTATGATACCCTTTCAATATATGATATACCATATGAGTATCATAAAAGATTGATTAGTATTTTTTTAAAGGAGTGAATCAATCTCCTATGATACCACGTCAGTATATGATATAAATCATGTGGGTATCATAGATGATTGAGTTATGTTTTTATTGAAGGGATGAATCAGTCCTCTATGATACTTTGTCCGTAAATAATATATATCAGGTTGGTTAGGACTGAGTGCTTTTCTTGAGGGAATGAACCACAAGTCATGTATGATACCCTCTCAGTATATGATATATACCATGTGAATATCATAATATACTGTAACAGTATACTTCAACTACTACTGATTTGATATACTATATGCTAGAATAAATTATTTTTTGAGATATAAAAATATAATATATAAGTTATCCATTTTATTGAAAAAGGTAAAGGAGCCAATTTTTTTTGTAGAGTTAGATTATGAAAAAATAAAAAATAAAGAAAAAATAATTTGGAAAAAATATAATTAAAAAAGGATAAAAAATAAATGAAAATCACATGAAATTAAAAAAACAAAAAAAAATAGTAAAAAGGTGAATGAAATTAGATTATGGAGATAAAAAAGAAAATAAAAAGAACAAATGAAATTAAAAAAGGAACAAGAAATAAGAAATAAAAAAGAAAATTGAAAAAAATGAAAAGAAAGAAGTTAGAATTAAATATGAAATTAGATTATGATGAAAAAGAAAATAAAATATTGTATGAAAAAATAAATGAACAGAAAAGGAGAAAAAAGAAAATGAGAAAAAATAAAATAATAAATGAAAGAAAAGAAGATAAGAAGTAGAGAAATAAAAAAAATAAAATAATTACCTACAAAAGCTATAATGGATATTACGGGTAAATAATTTTGGGGGTATGAAAGTAAGGGGTTATGAAAGGGTAATTATTTTTGTGTTTAGTGGGCATCAATGTTCTTTTCCCAAAAATTTTTTTGATTTTTTTTCCCAATATCCTATGTTAATTCGATTGGTCAATTTTTTTTGAAAAATATTTTCGCTAGGAAAATAAGTTCCTTAAAAATTAGGAAAATAACTTTCCTAGTGAAAGTAGAAAAAACAAATTCCACAAGTGACATTCCACATTGATTGTGCCCTTCCCACCCTTCAAGACACCTCATCTTTACGCTCACTGCTATAGTCCACATACCCACCACCACACCATCTCTACCTCTCATAATATTTATCTAGATCATACATAAAAAAATTAAGATAATATTTTTTTGTTTAAGTACCTAACATAAGAAAATAAGTAAGAAAAGGAAAATCATTTTCTAGAATAATTTCCTAGGAAAACATTTTCCTTCATACAAAACACTCTAAATCAATAACAATTTGAGTTCGATTATATAAATATTTATTGGTTATGCTAATCCATTTAATCATAGTAGACTGGTTAATTTTATACACTTATGCCTAGGGTTGGGTATTCGGTACTCGGTTAAGTATTTTCAAAGTTCGAATTCGGTAATTTGGTAATTCAGTAATTGAAAGTAGATATTAAATACTGAAATTTTAAAGTTCAGTTTGGTTTGATAAATCAAACTTCAATTCGATAAATTCTGGTTAGATATTTACCATTCAAGAGAGTAACTATTAATAATAATTTTGTAGCAATAAAACAATCATATAAATGAAAATGTATAGCAGAATTTTGTAGGTCACTATGCAATTGCTGCTTCACACAAGAAGATTACAGCTAAGTTACTTGATCTGTTATCCATGTATAGTGAGATATCAACTATGACAGACGCATAGATAAAGCTTCAAAATTTATCCATCACTAGACATATTTTGGCACAAATAACTCCAATGCCTCTTTCTCCTCTGTTTAACTTCTCATTCAAATCCACAATGGCAAGCTTCCCATGTAACAAGCATCATGGTTGATATATCTTATAAATTTATAATTGGTCTTTATTAAGTTAATAACGGTATTAATATCGTACATTGTGCTCGAACCCGAATACCGTACTGAATATCAAATTATAGAAATTTTCAATTCAATTGATTTTCGATGTATTATGCCCAACCTTACTTATGCTGACAATCAATCTACCACAAAACCTCATTTGTCCAAGCATACCAAGTCATACATGTATATGTAGGGATTTGTTGTGTTCAAAACACATAAGTAAGGCACATCGAAAGTTTAAAATTTTTGTTTCTTACTTACCCCAACAAGTTTTCAGGTATGGTTATACAACAATCAAACCTGTAACATAAAACATAATACTTACAGGTTATAGTATCTGAAATATTTATCTACTATAAGGTTGACACGCGGTTGCCCTTCCAATTGCAAGCTCCAAGCTTCAATGTATTTCTCTTTCGAAAAGCAAGAAAATCCGGCAGAGGTTTGAGAGAGTATTTCAATTCTAAGTCTCTAAGGCTTAGAATGATAATCTGAAAATTGGTGTTGAATAATGAAGAGAATGCCACTATTTATAAGTGAAAATTAAGTTAAACCGGATTAGGGTTTGACCTTGGGCCTGACCCAAAAATCGATGCAGAGGCGCCGCGGCGCTCGACGTGCTCCTGCACTGTCTCGATTTACTTTCTACGCATTCTTAATTAAATCAAAAATCCAATTTTGACTTAATTAAAATAATCATTATTCATTTAAATATCTCGATTCTAAATCGAACATTTAATTACTCTCTCAATACATCCTTAGATCGAAAAGACAATCGACATAGTGTGACCCTACATGCCTTCTCATATCGACATTAATCAAATTAAGGTCTACGCGGAACTCCTAGACATCGCCGGAAGACGAACTCAATATGTGAAGTACGTTTACGCGAATCCAGTAAACTTAACCTTTATGTGGTAAGATAAAATCCTTTCATTCACGACACACCTGATCAAGCTTAGGATTTGTCAAGTGTCTATCCAAATGGATTAATATTTGTATCTCATCTATATTAGTTGACAACTAGACCATATTCTAAATATGTCTATTGCGTTTGGCCAACGACTTAGTCAACCTAATATCACTGAGAATCCGAGTGTTCTCTCGAATATACATTCGAGGATTGAATCCTAATTTTGGCTCAACTACCACCTTTAATCCACATCGTAATGTACCCATTACAAGCCGTATCTCAACATATAAGGCATTTGAGCTTAGGACGGGATCAAAGTACATTACTTTGTAGACAAGGCGCGTATTGACCTCAAGTCTAAGGACTTCTATCTCCCACACGCTGATCATACTTTAGACAAGTATAACAAATAATATATCAGCAGGGTATACCAATACTTTCAAAGTATCCATGTGTCCATCACGAGTAGCCATTACTCATATCAGGTGAGACATACTACATCCTCCAAGGATGTGATGTATACCACATATCGACTTATCACATATCATCGATATCCCATTCTCGATGATCATTAGTTGAGGCTATTTTAAGAGTTACGTTATATTAATATCTCACACTATTAATAACAGCGTAACCTCCAGGGATGCATATTATAGAATATTACAAATAATCAATTAATAATTCAATAATTTACAAATGCCAAAATATTAATCTCCATTAATAATAATACAAATGTGTATAAAGTACATTTGTCCTAATACAGATTGTCTCTAGGATATAAATAAATTTTCAATCTCCCACTTGGCCTAGAGCCAATCTCCAACATATCTAATGACCATATTCTCAAAATGACCATTATGCTTGACTAAGCTTAATGGTTTAGTGAATGGGTCAACTAGATTATCGTCTGTGGGAACATAGTCTAATCTAATCTCTTCAGTCTCCACCATCTCCCTGAGTATGTGGTACTTCCTTGGTACATGCTTGTTTCTGTTGGTTGATCTTGGTTGCTTAGCTTGCGCAATCGCACTAGTATTGTCACAATAAACCGTTATTGGACAAGTGGCACTTGGAACAACCCCTAGTTCATTCAAGAACTCAGATATCACAACAACTTCTTTACCAGCTTTCAATCCAGCAATGTACTCAGCTTCTATTGTCGAATCAATAGTTGTAGCTTGTTTGGAACTTTTCCAACTTACTGCTCCACCATTGAAAATGAACGTGTACCTATATTGAGATTTATAGTCATCAACATCCGTCTGGAAGCTAGCATCAGTGTACCCAGTAGCAACTAGCTTTTCTTCCCCACCATAGACTAAGAAATAATCTTTAGTTCGTCTAAGATACTTAAGAATACTCTTGACTACCTTCCAGTGTTCTTCCCCAGGATTCTGCTGGAATTTGCAAGTCATACTAAGTGCAAAGGCCATATCTGGCCTAGTATAGGTCATGACATACATGATCGATCCTATAGCCGAAGTATATGTGATTCTTTTCATGCGTTCAAGTTCTATAGAATTAAAAGGATTATCCTTCTTAGATAACTTGATGCCTTGTCCCATAGGTAGACCGCCTTTCTTGGAATTTTCCATAGAAAAACGTCTAAGCACTTTGTCTATGTAGACTGACTGTGATAGCCCCAACAATCTGTTAGGTCTATCTCTATAGATCCTAATCCCCAGAATGTAGCAGGCTTCACCTAAATCCTTCATCATGAAGGTACTGGACAACCACTCCTTGACTGACTGCAAGAGAGTCATATTGTCTCCCATTATTAATATGTCATCTACATATATGATAATGAAGGCAATACTCTTATCCTTGTGTTTACTATAAACACATGGATCCTCTTTGCTTCTGACGAAATCAAATGACTTGATAGCCTTGTCGAAGCAAATGTTCCAACTCATCGAGGCTTGTTTAATCCCATAAATGGACTTTTGTAGCTTGCATACAACATTTGGTTTGGACTCAAGTGAAAAACCCTCAGGTTGTTTCATATACACCTCCTCAACTAGATTACCATTGAGGAAAACAGTTTTGACGTTCATCTGCCAAATGTCATAGTCATAATATGCAGCTATTGCAAGCAAAATCCGAATCGACTTAATCTTAGCAACAGGTGAAAATGTTTCATCATAATTGACCCCAGGCAGTTGATTATAACCTTTAGCCACCAGTCTTGCTTTATAAGTGTGTACTTTGCCATATGCATCAATCTTCTTCTTGAAGACCCATTTTCATCTTATGGGTCTAACCCCTATTGTCAAATCAACCAAGTTCCAAACTTGATTTATGTACATCAAGTCCATCTCAGATTTCATGGCTTTTTGCCATCTCTGCGAATCAATGTCTAACATAGCTTCGATGTAGGTTGTAAGTTCATCGTCATCAGGAATATCTATCTCATTGTGTGTTTCAATAAGGAGATTAAGTCTTTCAGGCGGACGATGAGTCCTAGTGGTCCTACGGAGTTGATTATTCTGCGTTTCAGTGCTTGTTGCATTCTGATTGTGAGAAGGTCTTTGTGTGTTAGACAATCCATCACCTTGAGAGCGTTTAGGAATGTCATTTTCATGTATTTCCTGAATGGAATGATGTACAACCATTGTATCATATTCCATTAGTTGTGTATGAGAGTCTTGCATTTCTGCACTATCTCTCACAACACTCCCACTGGCTGAATGGCGTACTCTAAGTACCCAATCTTCACTAGATACTCCCACTGAATCCTTGTTTAGGTCATTCGACAAGGGTTCAACTTCTGTGTTATCTTGTGGTTCTTGAATTTCTTCAAGTTCTATATCTGTGCAACTATGTTCCTTGTAGACATATTCTTCTTCAAGGAAAGTTGCGTTCCTGAAAACAATGACTTTATGTTCTCCAGGAAGATAGAAGTAGTATCCTTTAGTTTTCTTTGGATACCCCACGAAGTAACATTTCTCACTTTTAGATTCCAAGTTGTCAGTGAGCATCTTCTTAACATATGCAGGGCACCCCAGGGTCTCATATGTTTAAGAGTTGGCTTCTTGCCACACCATATCTCATAGGGTGTCTTTTCTACTGACTTGGAAGGAACCCTGTTCAGAATATCTATAGAGGTTTGTATAGCATGTCCCCAAATGTATGTAGGTAGAGCTGAGGAGCTCATCATGGATCGAACCTTATCCAATAAGGTTCGGTTTCTCCTTTCGGCAACACCATTCATCTGTGGTGTTCCAGGAGGTGTCCATTCTGACTGGACTCCATGTAGCTTTAAGTAATCTAGAAAATCCTTGCTCAAGTATTCACCTCCTCAATCCGATTGAGGGCTCTTGATACTTGTTGTAAGTTGCTTCTCTACTTCCGACTTGTACTTCTTGAACTTCTCAAAAGCCTCAGATTTGTGCTTCATAAGATACACATATCCATACCTTGTGAAGTCGTCAGTAAAAGTGATAGAGTATGGGAAGCCTCCTTTAGCTTGAGTCGAGAATGGCCCAACTTAAGCACCTCCTTGGCTCGCACACCTTTCCCAGAAAGTGGTTTATTGGTCATCTTTCCTCTCAATCAAGATTCGCAGTTACCATAAGACTCCAAGTCAAATGGTTCGAGGCAGTCTAACTTCCTCAACCTTGCTATCCTTGATTCGTTGATATGACCAAGTCTGCAGTGCCATAGGTAGGTAGAGTTTCTATTACTTATCTTGACTCATTTATTTTGTACATTGAATATCTCTCGACTATAGTTTAGTGTATATAATCCATCCACAAGAGGAGCAGTTCCATATATAATATTATCAAAAGACAGTACTTGACTGCCATTATAAATATACAAGGAAAAACCCTTCATGTCCAAAATTGGGATAGAAATGATATTCCTCGTTAACGAGGGTACATAGAAGCAATCATTTAACACTAAACAATAGCCAGAAGGTAAATTTAATCTATAAGTCCCTACGCGCTCAGCATTCACTAGTGCTCCGTTTCCAACGCGTAGGTCTACCTCCCTTGGTCCAATCTTCCTGCTATCAGTTAGCCCATGTACATTTGTACAAATGTGTGAGCCACAAGCGGTATCCAATACTCAGGAATGAGAGTTATTTATAGACATATTTATTTCAATGACGTACATACCTTGTCCACCAAAGGCAGGAGCACCTAGTCTTTTCCTCCTCCTGGTGCCGTGCAGTCCTTCTTCCAATGCCCCTTCTTGTGGCAGTTGAGGCATTCATCCTTAGCCGGATTTACCTTATTATTCACACCTCCCTTAGGCTTCATATCTGAGGGCGTAGCGATTTCTTTGCCCTTCTTCTTCTGCCATTCCTTGCCTTTTGGCTTAGGTCGGCTAGAAGAGCTCACCATGAGCACATCTTTGCCTTTAAAAGTGGAAGACTCAAAGGTCATGAGCATGTTGTGCAGCTCCGACATAGTCGCCTTCTTTCCATTCATATTGAAATTCACTATGAAGTTCTCAAAAGAACGAGGGAGAGAGTTCAGAATGAGGGTGGTAGCGACATTCTTTTCAACCTTCGTTCCAATTGAAGCAAGCCTCTCTATCAACCCTATCATCTTCAACACATGCTGCGAGACCTGTCCCCCTTTATTGAGCTTACACTTAAATAGTTCTATTAGTAACTCATATTCCATAGTCTGGGATTGTGAGTCATAGAGACTCTTCAAGTGTTCGAACATCTCATTGGGCCCCCATGTTCTCATGTTGTCTATGAAGTTCTATAGACATGGAAGACAACATCACGCACTATGCTGAAGTAGCATCATCTATGTGTTTTTGGTAAGCTTCCTTATCAAAATAGGCATATTCAACAGAGTCTGTCGCAGGGACTATTGGGAACACCGTGTCCAACACGTATTCTATTTTCTATTTTCTCTTGTCTCAGTACTATTCGCAAATTCCTTAGCCAATCAAGGTAGTTTGGTCCAGTAAGTTTGTTCATCTCAATCAACATTTTCAATGATAAGCTCGACATCTTTAATAATCTGAAGAATTAGATAGACTGGAAATCAAACTCAAAATATGGTTCCTATTATACACATTCGTTTAGGCTAATTAACATGGCCTTTTGTTTAATTAGCTCCCACTATTTTAACATACTTCTACTACCCCATGGTAGAATACATACCTATTTTAATTAAGGTCATAATGGGCCAAGATCCAAGCCTATGCTATCTCCGCGTTTGCATTGGATGGTAACTTCAATAACACATCTTGGTAGGTTCTAAACCAATTGCAAAACTTATTTGCAACTCTTGGTTGATCAAATATTACATTTAATCCTGCGTCCTCAGATTAGTCCGACACTTTGGCGCCAAGATTTGTCTAAGCAAGTCAACCCCATTATACAACTGCGTTTATGTATCTAAGCAAATTTGGCCTTTGTGAGCAAACACTTTGGTGTAAATACCCACAAAAGTTTATCGTTTACCTTTACATTAAAACACATCTATGAAAGAGTCTGGACAGGTGGGGGGCCGCGACGCTAATATTTAGGGCCGCGGTGCCACTAAGGCAGAAGCCTTTCGGCTTCTGCAAAATGCATTAGCGCAGTGGCGCTCCACCATGGAGCCGCGACGCTGTAAGGGCAGAAACATTTCTGCTTCTGCAATTGCATTAGCGCCACGGCGCTCCACCATGGAGCCGCGACGCTGTAGAGGCAGAAACATTTCTGCTTCTGCAAATGCATTAACCCCGCGACGCTCCACCATGGAGCTGCGACGCCTATTGTCCAGTTAGTTCATGTTTTGAAATGAAGCATTAGCGTCGCGGCGCTCCACCATGGAGCTGCGACGCCTCCCTGAAACCCTAGCAAGCGCCGCGGCGTCGATGTCCTGACAAACGTTTCTGTGTTGATTTTCAAAATCATTCAACCCATAAATCCAATTTAGGGATCAATTCACAGGTCCTTTATCATCACCCACCATTATCAACAACGCCCATATCGACCATCATCCGTTCTTACTCGTTCTTAGCCGTGCACCGTGCAATGAGCCGGACAACGCACTTTTGGCTTAGTTCGAGTTAGAGCAGAATGACTTCCTCGAGTTAGCGTAGGAGATAATTTAGGGTGATATCAAAAGATCAACATTCGTTCAAGACATGTAGGATTTCAAGAAACCTCATTTTAATCCAATTTTATGTTTAATCCATATTATTACTTTATTCAATTTTTATATAACCATTGAACCAGCCTGGGCTTTGATACCACTGTAGGAATTTGTTGGGTTCAAAACACATAAGTAAGGCACAACGGAAGTTTAAAATATTTGTTTCTTACTTACCCCAACAAGTTTTCTGGTATGGTTATACAACAATCAAACCTGTAACATAAAGAATAATACTTACAAGTTATAGTATCTGGAATCTTTATCTACTATAAGGTTGAAACGCGGTTGCCCTTCCGATTGCAAGCTCCAAGCTTCAATGTATTTCTCTTTCGGAAAGCTAGTAAATCTGGCAGAGGTTTGAGAGAATATTTTAATTCTAAGTCTCTAAGGCTTAGAATGATAATCTGAAAATTGGTGTTGAATAATGAAGAGAATGCCACTATTTATAGGTGAAAATTAGGTTAAACCGGATTAGGGTTTGACCTTGGGCCTGGCCCAAAAATCGATGCAGAGGTGTCGCGGCGCTCGACGTGCTCCTGCACTGTCTCGATTTATTTTCTGCGCATTCTTAATTAAATCAAAAATCCAATTTTGACTTAATTGAAATAATCATTATTCATTTAAATATCTCGATTCTAAATCGAATATTTAATTACTCCCTCAATACATCTTTAGATCGAAAGGACAATCAGCATAGTGTGATCATACAGGCCTTCTCATATCTACATTAATCAAATTAAGGTCTACGTGGAACTCCTAGACGGCGCCGGAAGACGAACTCAATATGTGAAGTACGTTTACGTGAATCCAGTAAACTTAACCTTTATGTGGTAAGATAAAATTCTTTCATTCACAACACACCCGATCAAGCTTAGGATTTGTCAAGTGTCTATCCAAATGGCTTAATCATTGTATCTCATCTATATTAGTTGACAACTAGACCATATTCTAAATACGTCTATTGCGTTTGGCCAATGACTTAGTCAACCTAATATCACTGAGAATCCGAGTGTTCTCTCGAATATACATTCGAGGAATGAGTCCTAATCTTGGCTCAACTACCACCTTTAATCTACATCGTAATGTACCCAATACAAGCCGTGTCTCAACCTATAAGGCATTTGAGCTTAGGACGGGATCAAAGTACATTACTTTGTAGACAAGGCGCGTATTGACCTCAAGTCTAAGGACTTCTATCTCCCACATGCTGATCATACTTTAAACAAGTATAACAAACAGTATATCAACAGGGTATACCAATACTTCCAAAGTATCCATGTGTCCATCACGAGTAGCCATTACTCTTAGCAGGTGAGTCATACTACATCTTCTAAGGATGTGATGCAGACCACATGTCGACTTATCACATATCATCGATATCCCATTCTCGATGATCATTAGTCGATGCTATTTTAAGAGTTACGTTATAATATTAATATCTCACACTATTAATAACAACGTAACCTCCAGGGATGCATATTATAGAATATTACAAACAATCAATTAATAATTCAATAATTTGCAAATGCCAATATTAATCTCCATTAATAATAATACGAATGTGTATAAAATACATTTGTCCTAATACAGATTGTCTCTAAGACATAAATATACTTTCAATATAATCATCATTGAATTTGATTTGAAATAATCATACTGTTGTTAGCTGCTAACTTGTTCTTTTGAGAAACAAAGCGATTTCGATTAAGATAGGGGAACGACATAAGGTATAATCATAAATATATGATCCATTTCAAAAGCCCTACAAATAAAATTATATCTGATTTTAATCATTAAATATAAATCAGTGACATATATATGCATTGCATCCATTCTAAAGATTGTTCTTCTTCTAAAAGTATATATTTTATGCGATCTCTTTCGTTGCACATGAAATTAGTTGCAACTTGCATATGCATTGTACTTAATTGGTTACATACCTTGTATCTATTCTAAAGTTTCTTTTATTGTCGGACGAAAAATCTGCAACGGGATTTAGATTCTCACAGTTAATCACTAGTAAACAGAAATTTACATGAAAATATAATTACATGACTAGTCAGTCCTAGATTCTCACAGTTAATAAGACTTGTAATCCTTCTCTTCAGAAGCTTGTCTGTCTAGTGCTTAACCAACTCAGCATTCACAAAATTATACTCCCTCTGTCCCAAAATATTTCTCTTAGTTTGATTTGACACAACGTTTAAGAAATAAAGAAAGACTTTTGAAATGTGTAATCCAAATTAAGTCTTAGATATTTGTGTGACTGTAAATCATCTTATAAAGTTAAATTATTTCTAAATATAAAAATATATCAATCTTTTTGAAACAAACTAATAAAAAAAATAGGACAATTATTTTGGAACAGAGAAAGTAACTAAATAAGTACTTATCAAATAAGTAATTATATCAGCTACTTTTTTTGATAGACGAGAAATTTTGATAGGCCAATGGCACATGGTGTAGAACTCGACGGATAATAGACCCATCTTTCTCTCCGACATCACATTCTTATTACTGGATCAAAGCTTGAGACACAAAATAATTATGTTATTTAAAACATAATACTAAGTTAGTAATACGTGGACCATACATTATTTTATCGGAAAATGGCTAAAAATATCCTTAATATATGGAAAATGGCTCACAAATATTTATCTATTGGTCTAAAAATGCCCCCAACCTATATTTTTTACTCAAGAATATCCCTCAAATTAACACCCTAAACCTAATGACTTTTTTTCAATTTTTAAAAACTTTGTGACTTATTATGATTGGCCACATATATTATTTAATTTAAATATTTAACCCACCCAAGCAGATCACTGCAATTATTTTGAGGAACTAGCCTATCTCCGATGTGGCCAATTGTTTATATATATATATATAAAGTATTATTTAATAATAATATTTAAATAAATAAAAAGAGATTGAATACTAGTTTGTAGTTGATTGTACCGTTGCCTCTGTTGATACCAATTGTTGTGTTGGTTCAATTCATAATCAACAGTTCCTTATAATTCTAATTTGAGAATAAGCACCGTTGGGTGACTTGATTAATCTTGCCTATAAAAGGCATTTTGGCAAAACCAAAAGAAAAACGAGATTCTCTGATCTCTTCATACTTATGCCTTCTCTTCATCTTCTTTTGTTGTCTTCGTTCAAAATATTATTTTCTATTGGGTTGAGTTCTTGGGCTAGAGAAATCAAATAGTGCAACTTTGATTTTTAGAATAGTCATCTGTATCATGGGGATGAACTTTCTCGTTAACCACTTGCATAATGTGGTGGAAATTACTATCCTAAAGAAAATTTACTTGAAATGCCTTGCCTATTCATTCCATGTTTTCCATTGAATTCTTCTTCATTGATTTCTCTATTTATTTTATTTAGTAAATTTGTCTCGCATAAAGTTACTCCATTATATTATTTTCAGAATTTTCTACACCACCAATAACTGTAGATTTTAGTTTACATTGCTTCTGTAGCTCTGTTGGTCTCTTGGCAGGGCCACCTTAAATATTTTGGGGGCCTTGTTCTAATTCGTAAAAGTGGACTCTTAATATAAGTAAATATAAGATTTCAATAATTAGATTGGGCTAAGACCTGCGAATTATGAGCCTTCACAGTAAATTCTGGCTAATACTACTTAATAAAAAGTGAAAAAAGGGGCCTCTAAAATTTTTCATTTTCGGGAGCCCTATGCGGTAGCACAGTTCGCACGGGCCCAAAGACGCCCTTGTCTCTTGGTAACGTTGTTCTGGGTCTTCTTTTTAACCTCTAGATATTGTAATTTCTCATTACATATTCAAGGAACAAGTTCACTTTCCACAAATTACATTTGGTTATCTTCCAGCTGGTTATTATTGTTGTTAATTGATTGATCTTAATGACTGATTGATCTTAATGACTTATTGTCTGTGCAACCCTTCAAAAGTTCTATTTTTGCCATCACAGCCGTGAAATGCACCCATTCTCTCGTGTGTTCTTCCTTAATAGTTATTCCTTTTTGCTTTATTTATTTTCTTTTAGTTTGTAACAATATTGACTGTCAAAAGTATGAATAAATGATTAGAATTATGAATGAAGTCCAAGTCATATACTCATGAAGATTTTTAAAAGCCTATTGGTGGATGAGCATTCACTTCCCTTGCAGTATCTAAGCTTCATACAACTTGAGAGATTAAACCCAGTACCATGTCTTAATGTTGACTGCCACTTGCTTAGTGTTAGTTGAATGTGAAAGAAATAATCCCTTCTTATTTTCATTGATTGAAAGACTATTATACAAGTTATATATTTTCATAATAGGAGAATCATATTCATATTCTATTCCTAAAACCTTATTCTACTTGGATACTACCTATACATTTATGGTAATACAATTATTATGGTAAGTGTACAATACTAATTACATTACAACATTACCTAAACTAGGATACTAAATATTTATCATAAATTACACGGTACAAAGGGGATAACCGAGAGCAGCCATCCGAGACTAATATACACAACATACACATGTATATTGTGTATATTTAACACACCCCCGCAGTCATAGCGGGCGGTCTTCGAGCGCTGAGACTGTTCCTAAAATCTTCAAAAAGGATCGAGGGAAGACCCTTTGTAAAGATGACTGCAATTTGATATCTTGACGGGACATGACAGACACGTACCTGACCACGAGCAACCTTTTCACGGACAAAGTGAATGTCCATCTCGATATGCTTAGTGCGTTGGTGCTGAACCGGATTACCAGAAAGGTAGATGATACTAATATTATCGCAATAAATCAAGGTTGCCTTCTGAATGGGACAATGAAGCTCCAAAAGCAAATTACGTAACCAACATGATTCCGAGACCACATTAGCTACCCCTCGATATTCAGCCTCGACACTCGAGCGGGATAGTCGACTGACGGTTCGCAGACCAGGAGATCAAGTTGTTGCCAAAAAATATACAATAGCCAGACGTAGACCGTCTGGTGTCGGGACAACCACCCAAATCAACATCCGTATACAAGACAAGTGTGGACATCGAGGAAGGATATAAATGCAAACCATAGTTAAGTGTACCCTGAATATACCAAATGATGCGTTTGAGTGCATTCATGTGCTCAATTATGGGATCATCCATCAACAAACACACTTGTTGGACAGCATATGTAATATCCGATCTCGTAAAGGTAAGATACTGAAGGGCCCCTGCAAGACTGCGATAGCGGGTCAGATCCTCGTAGTGTATGCCGGCCGCGGCACTAAGCTTGGGCTTAGTATCAACTGTAGTGGAAGTGTACTTACAGGATGACATCCCCTCTCGATGATCTCAACTGCATACTTCCGTTGAGATAAGAACAACCCATCGGAATGACGAGTGACAACAATCCCCAAAAAGTAACTCAAGGCCCCAAGTCTTTCATAGCAAACTCAGGGCTGAGCATGGTCATGATAGACTGGCGTAAGGCATCGGAAGAGGCAGTCAAGATAATATCGTCCACATATAACAAAATGTAGGTCAAGGACGAACCACGACGGTAGATGAACAAAGAATTATCCGACTTGCTGTGAGTGAACCCAATAGTCGAAACATAGTATGCAAACCTTGTATACCAGGCCTGGGGAGACTGCTTAAGCCCATATAAGGACTTCTTCAATAAACAGACATGATGAGGATGTTTGGGATCCCTGAATCCCAAAGGCTGATGCATATAGACTGTTTCCTTGAGATCCCCATGTAGGAAAGCATTCTTTACATCTAACTGATGAACATGCCATGTCTTCGAAAGAGCCAAGCTTAGCACAGTGCGAATGGTAGACGGCTTGACCACCGGACTAAACGTCTCACCACAATCTACACCAACCTGCTGAGTCTTACCATCATCCACAAGTCGCGCCTTATGTCGAGAAAATAAACCATCTGAATTCTCCTAATGAGCAAAAATCCACATAGACTTGATAATATTAATACCAGATGCACGGGGCACCAACTCCCACGTCTTATTATCAATAAGAGCATTATATTCATCGGTCATAGCAATTTTCCAATTCGGGTCATTTAAGGCAGACACATGATTACGAGATAAGGGGGATTTAGGGACATTAGAAAGTAAATTAAAATGTCTCTTTGGTTTAAAAACACCCCGTTGACTACGAGTGACCGATCTATGACTCGAGGGAGAATTTGGCGAATTTTGGGAATTTACTGGGCTTGGGACGGGTGGCGGTGGCGATGGGCTCTTGGCCCAACTCGATAGCGGGCGAGGCTGGACCGTTCCAAAATTAGGGTGGGCCCAATCTGAAGCCCAGCGATGGCGATCTTGGGGCCGCAGAGGGTAGCGGACCAGTGGAGCCAGGCGATGGGCCATTGGAGAATTTTGGGGGTGGTATACGTCCAAAAAATACTGAATAACATACGGGGATATACTATCATCCAAAAAATTATATGAACTAGGCATGGGAGTATTACCTTTCGAAAATGGAAATTGGGATGAATAAAAAATGACATGACGATTAATGATGATTTTATTAGAGGATAAATCAAAGCATTTGTAGCAACGATGATTAGATGGAAAACCCAAAAATACACACGGAGTAGACCGAGCCTGAAGTTTGTTAATTGTGGTAGACAGGAATAACGGATAACACAAACACCAAAAAACCCGAAGATGTGAATATGAAGGAATTTTATTATATAAAATTTGAAGGGGGGAAGAATATGTCAAACATTTGGAAGGAATTATGTTAAGGAGATAGGTAGCCATTTGGAGAGCATGATGCCAAAAAGACGGGGGTACGGAAGCATGAATTAATAAAGTTCGGACAATGTTATTTATGGAACGAATTTTGCGTTCGGCTTTCCAATTTTGTGAAGACGTATGAGGACAAGAAAAATGAAAATTGATCCCATTATTAGCACAGAATTCCCGAAATACCCCATTGTCATATTCTTTGCCATTATCACATTGAATATTTTTTATTTCTCGATCGAATTGTGTTCTAATGAATGCTCTAAATTTTAAGAAGACGGAAAAAACTTGAGATTTTTTCGCTATCGGAAACATCCATAAAAACTTAGAATAATCATCCAAAAAAAGAACATAATACCGATGACCCACAGAACTAAGAATAGGAGACGTCCATAAGTCGCTATGAATAATATCAAATGACATTGAAGTATGAGGATTTGAATCTACAAATGACAACTTAACAATTTTTTCTAAAGAACAAGACTAACAATTTGGAGTACTACTCGTACCCTTACATGAAATAAAACTATTTTTATCTAATGACGACAAAATAGAGGACCCCGAATGACCAAGACGAGCATGCCATAAGGAAGGAGAAATGGCTGCAAAGGCGGATGGCAGGGCTTGACTCGATGGACCGCAATCGGGTGTGATAGGATAAAGATCACCCCTACTATCACACCTCATGAGATGACTCCCCGTCTTGAAATCCTTCACAGAGAAACCAAATGGATCAAATTCAATAGAAACAGAATTGTCAGTAGTGAATTTACGGACAAAGACTAAGTTTTTAATCAATTTGGGGGCGTGTAGGGTGTTTTCAAGATAAGAGGTGGATGAGGGGGAGACAGTTTTATGACCATAACCACGAATTGGAATAGAATTACCATTACCAATAATTATGTCGCGATGGTTGCACAAATTAGAATAAGACGAGAGCGTACCTGAATCGGATGTCATATGGGTAGTGGCACCGGTATCCATATACCAATTTGGGTCAGGAGGAGTTAACCAAGCGTGTGCATTGCGGCTTCGATGTCGGTAGACGTGGGTGCCACTGCATGATGGGCCTGCGGAGGCCGAGGCCCAAGCACCCCTGCTTGCGGCCTCGACCCAGACTGCTGACTGTATGTGGACCAGGTCGAATTGGGCCTGGACTGCTGCTGGGCCGCCCACTGCCAGTTGGGCGAGAACTGGCTGGGCCTAAACTGCTGCTGTGGGGAAAACTGGCTGGGCCCAAACTGCTGCATAGGGGCCCACTACTACTGCATAGGGGCCCACAGTGGGCCCCATAATTGTTGTTGTTGCTGCTGACCACCGTGAGGACCCCTACCGCCACCACTATTCTGCCGGCTGCCGCCGTTGTTGTCGCCGCGGTTCTTGTCATTATTTTTCTTATTTTCACCCTTTTTGCTGCCACCGTTGTTGCGATTTTAGCCCGAGTTGTTGGAACCGGTAGGATACACCGTGGACTCGGTCATCATGACTACGGGACTAGCACCGGTAGTCGCTCATTTCGTCATGCATGCTTCTTCGAGTATAAACATAGAACGAGCCTGATAAAATTGCGGAAGCGGATTACTTTGCCGAAGAAGCGTTCCCACACCACTATAGGCCTCGGAGAGGCCGAAAACCATTTGGAGGACCAAACGATCGTTTGAAACTGGTGCGCCAACATTGCAAAGTTGGTCTACCAATTCCTTTAATCTTTTGCAATAAACCGAAACATTAGGGAAATCTTCTATATTGACGTGAGAGAAATCCTGCTCAAGGGTAACAGCTCTAGAATTTTGATTATCTTGGAATATATCACGCAGTCTATCCCAAGTCGCATGTGCCGTAAAGTCAGGCTCAATAATTGTTTGCAAAAGGTCGGTAGAAATTGTGGAATATATCCACTGAAGGACGGTAACATCAAGAGTCGTCCACAACTTAGGATCATCCTCGCGTTTTGGCACCTCCGTATCCTCAGGAGCTGCGGGGATTATGTGATGGATGACTTGATGCGATCGTGCGTGAATTTTGAATAGTTCGGCCCACGTCGCATATTGGACGTTTTCTATTTCAAGAATAAGAGGGATGTTATTCTTGATGTTAGAAACTGTAAGGGCAGGATGAAACGTGTTCCGGGATGTAGACATATTGATAGAACAATATGTGATTGAGGGATTTTGGGAGAAAAAAATTGGGAAGTTGAGGTACCGTCGGAATCTTTGAAAATTCTACAATGCTTTGAAAATATAATATTCCCATACTTCTGAAGGAATACTAGAAGGAAAATGCTAGTCAACGCATAAATTAGATTTATAAGTTCTAAGAAATATTATGGAAGAGAGAATTTCCAATGGTTTTAGTACATTTTTTTTTTGGTGAACAAATATCATAGTTTTAAATCTATATTACATATCTTGTCTTCAATTATTTTGTCTAGCAGTAGTAGTTCATATCATTATGATTAGTCAATCTTCTTGTGATCCTGCAATACAAAAAAAAAATGTGAGGGTCTTTATTGTTAGTTCATTTATTATTTCCTTCAGACTTAACGTTACAAAATAAATGTTTTGGTGAGATTTTCTGACCAAGGTCGGTGCTTCATCAATTTGGCCCATGTTAAGCTTCCAAAATATATCTTCATCTGCTTTTAAAGTGTACAACTTCCCTTATCTATGATTGAACAGAAAGTGCAATATCCCTGTATAGTGTCTATAATTGAGTGTTCGACTCCTGTTTTCATAAGTACTAAAACCTCAGATTATTTTCGCCTTTTCGGTGTAAGAAACCTAATAGTAGCTTCTTCTTCCCCTCTATAAAGGATTTTGGTCAATACAGGATACTTCAATGAACATTATTTCAAAGTATATATGGACTTGAAAGGTTAGCAGCATATTCACAAACATGAGCATATTCACTAACAAGAATCTTGAGTTGTGACTTGTTAACCCAAATTCTTTTCTTTTGATCAGTAGTGCCTTGTCCAAAACCACATGAAGATACCATGGGTCAATAGTTTCAGTCACTGATCTTTCAAAACTTTGTCTAGAGCATCAAAAACACTCTGTAAAGTAACATCCTCCACGATGATGACCTTATCCCTGGATTTCGACCCAGAACCTATAGAAACTTGTCTTTTTCTGACCCCAACAACCTGTCCAAAATGAAGAAGTGAAATTTTACCCGAGGAGTTGTAGCTTATTTCATGTTAAACACAAGTAACAAGTATCCAGGGAATTGGAGCTTATTTTCATCTTAAACACTAGTGAGAAGTATCCATCTGCTACAATCTTAACCAAAACCAAGTTCAAGTGACTGACCCCCTAATTGGTTTCCAAGTCTATATTGGAATAACAAACGAACAGGTAAAGAAAGTAGGAAATTACATTTTCTTCTTTTTCACCTTTTGGCCTCTATTATCCTTACGCTTACACTGTGCAGTTGTAGCAGTTTAGCGGAGGCTGGTACCCAAATAATGGAAGAACAAATAAGAGCAGAAAAGATGATTTTGGAAATGTAAAAACTTGGAGTAATAATAGTGATGAAAACAAAAACAAATAACAATGGATTGCCTAAGCAATTGTCTTACTAAATTGCTACTCAGACACCAGAGACTCCCTGTGGCTACTTTCTCAGAGGATATAAAATCAAAATATCAGTTTATCAAAATGAACTCCACAGAAATTTTATTGAGGGTTTTCTTTCAATAAACACTCCAGTCTTTTCCTTCCAAGACATTTCACTCCTATCATGATCTATATATGGTACGGTAGCAATTAATCCCCCCCCCCCCCCCCAAAAAAAAACCGAGAAATCCCCAAGCATCAGTGACACAAGGTTCGAAAGTCAGTGTATAATGGACCCCCTTCTACTCTTTTCCACTTAAGACTTTGGCAGGGTTCAACCCATGATGTGTACTTAACCCAAACATCACATGTTGCGCTTTTGCCACTAGACCAAAGCCCAGTGGGCGATAGGATAGAAGTTAATTAGGACCCTTACTTCCTCAATATGCAAGTACTTTCACTCTCCAATATACAAAGAAAACGAGGGCGAGATTACTATTCTCGACATTTTCTCTCAGCTTCCTTTTTAAGACAAACCAACTCAAGATGAAAATCACCTACGAGAAAATGAAGGGGTTAATTTCACTAGTGTCATTGTACTAAACCCTTTATTGCAGCAAATTTATAAAACTATATTATGTAACCAAAAAGTGTCTCAATTAATACTGAGTATCTCAGAAAATCAAAAGCGCCATAAAATTCTTGATCCGACAATAAAAAATATATATAAGCTACCACATAAATATTACGTAAAGATTTCCAAATAAGTGCTACCACTTCATCAATGTCAGAATTTTTTCCTAGGTCATCAACACAAAATTACTTTTGACTTTCTTCCTCTTCTTTTCCCTCACCGGAAACTTGGCTAGAAATGCTACCCGAGAGATGTCCTTCAGCCGGCAGCTAATGTCTTTGGTTATACGACCCTCACCCTTTTATCTTTCTTTTGAAACCTCCACCCTGTGAAATTCCATTCAAAAACTAATACCCCAAAAATCTTCTCTAAAGAAACGCATAAATCTTGAAGTTCTCAAGGGCTTGCAAATTACTATGTCACTGTCACTGGAGTTGTGTCTTACAGGTTATTCCATCACCCTCTTCATTCTCTGTCTCTTTCTTGTTCCAAACACTGTAACTACCCCAAAAGTATACCAGGATCTTGATAAAGCTAGCCAGCACTGACTCCAGTTTTTCGGCATTACTTCTCTGGTGTGCAGTTTATGTTCTGACTCCATTGGCATGCCATCATCGTAGTCATGACTTAAAAAAATCTAACCTTCCGGTCAAGCCTCCCCTCCTCCCGGTTCAAAGACGTTGCTTGGTTCTTCATAGTGCTGTCAAAGGCTCACTTGAGACGCGCTAAAGCCCTAAAGATAGATGCAAGATGTGCAATTCACCTTATCTTAAGCATAATTTCAGTGTAGGCACAAAGTAGCTAAAACATGCACCTCATCACCCATTGGTTCCAATGAAAGAGAGCGATGCAGAACAATAAACAATTTACCTAACAACAACAACAACAAACCCAGTGAAATCCCACAATGTGGGGTCTGGGGAGGGTAGAGTGTAAGCAGACCTTACCCCTAAGGTAGGGATGTTTCCGAAAGACCCTCGGCTCAAGAGAAAACACGAAAAAGTCAAACAAGGATAAGCAATTCAAAGCAATATGAAAATAACGACAGTGAATAAGCAGACTGGAAAAAAGGAGCAGTAGCTACCATAGTTAAATAAGACAATCAAAGTACAAGAAATAACAAATAATAGCAGAGGTCAAAGGACAAGAAACTATAGAGCAATACAGCTACTACTAGTATAAACGGATAAGCGGAACCCCTACTAGTCTTCTACCATAATCTGAGTCATCCATAACCTCCTATATCATATCATGTCCTCGGTAAGCTAGAACTGCACCATGTCGTGTCTAATCACCTCTCCCCAATACTTCTTCGGTCTTCCTCTACCCATAACCAACCTCTCACACCTCCGCTCTGGGGCATCCGTATCTCTCCTCTTCACATGAACAAACTATCTCATCCTTGATTCCCGCATCTTGTCCTCCACCGAGGTCACTCCCACCTTGTCCCGAATATCTTTATTCCTAATCTTATCTTTCCTAGTGTGTCCACACATCCATCATGACATTTCCATTTCCGCAACTTTCATCTTCCGAACATGGGAGGTCTTAACTGGCCAACACTCCATCACATACAACATAGTCGGCCTAACCACCACTTTGTAGAGCTTGTCTTTAAGTTTTGGTGGCACCTTCTTATCAAGCAGCACTCCGGCCTAGTCGAAGAAATTTCATTTCCTTGGTTTATATAATGCTTGTTTGAGTTATATATTCTTGAACTACATAGTACGTAACTACATATATATGTTTTTTATTTTTTCCTTGAATATGTCCTTTCTTCATTAAATTTCGCATATGTATTTGCTTTTTGAGCTTAAAGGTGTGGTAGACTTTAGCTTGTTTTCATTTTAGGTAGTCTTTCTATCCAAAATTTAGTTTCACGACTTTCTTGATATAAATGACTAGTTCGAAGAACATCCCTGAAATTATTAATCACCAAAAAAGAAAAAAAGACTGAAGCTTTAAACTCTATTTTAATTAATGATCAACATGTCTGTATACGAATATTGGATGGACTTACGGAGCTCATATATTCGAGAAGAGCAGCATTAGCTTCACCATCTTTAGCAGGCGCGTCAATTTGGACACCAACTGCATGTTCATTCATATCTGCAAATCAAATAATTCAAATGAAAATCGACAATTTTAGAGAAAAAAAACAAGAAAGATTGAAGAAAAGGATGAGGGGGGGGGGGGGACCAGTGATGGTGGCTTGTTTGGACCCTGGCTTGGCATGGATGGTGATCGCCACGGATGACGGAGGAACCGCCCGAATACACCCTGGAAATTTGGCTGGTGACGGAGTTAACTGGGTTGAGTTTTTCTTAGCTTTGGCTTTCTTGGAGGGAGGCATCTGTGGTTGTTTGCTCTTTCCCCCACGATCGGCGATCTACTACAGGGACAACAGGGTTGGCAATAAAAAACACCTCTTCCATCCTAACTCTCATTACTTTACTTGAGATTGTTAAGTTTGGAATAAAATCATGATTAACTTTTTAAAAATTGCATATCTATGTTACAAGTGAAGAATTTAATAGTTATTATAAAAATAAGATTTTGTTTTTGAAAATAATTAGGAGAGTTTTGGAGAAAAAAGGGGAAACAACACCGAATACCCTAAAACCCCATGCCCCTCCTAAACTAATTCTCTTCTTACCCAACTGGCCAAAACTATTTACCTGACTTACCTTGCCCCAAAACTCTTTCTCCGTGATATCATCGCAGTATATTTATATATCAGGATGATATCATGGAGAACTAAGAGAAACACTGAAGCAGTTTTCTATGATATCATCTCAGTATATTTATATACCACGATGGTACCATGGAGAACTGAGGTGTCTTATTGAAGGACTGAAACAGTCCTCTATGATATCATCACAATATACATATAAAATTATGGTATTATAGAGTTTTTTTTAGAAAAATGTCTTTTTGAATAAATGAACATGATCCTTCGTAATGAAAGTGCAGGGGGGTGAATTGTAATTTTTCCTTTTTCTAGTCCACTACTTAGAAGAGTTAGTCGACTGCTAACAGATATAGTGCATAAATTTAATGCTAAATGTAAATGACATCAGATATTTTTATACAAGTTCAAACTCAATGTGAATTCTAATTCAGTCCCCTTAGGTTGCAAATGTGTTCTCTACAGCTCTTTTGAAAGTGGGTTTGGTACAATGATAGTTTGAATATAGTTCCCACGTCTACACTTAAACACTTACAATATTTTGATACAATGTCTCATCAACTATACTATATCTCTTCTCATTTTTTTGTATACACTATAAATCACTCAGAATTACAATGCATATTAAAAATAAAGTAGAGAGCTTGAGAAGTTGAGACAAAAGTATGTTTTTCTTTGTCTTCTGTCTTCTTTAAATAACTCCGAGAAGTGGTCGTTGGACTCCTTTACGCAGAGATGGAAACCCAAGATTGATCATTCGAAAAGGAATTAGTGATCATATTTCCAAGAATAAGGTTAGAGCTTTTAATGAGGTCTGATATTCCACGATTAGCTTTCCTTACGTGAGTAGATCTTGTCTGGTTGATTTGAATGTCTTCCAAACATGTTGGTGTAACTTTCTGTTGTTTTGGCTCGCTGGTATTGCTTCACTAATTGCCTCTTCCTTTGATTGAATCTTTGGTACTTGCTTCCATAAATATGCAGATTTGCATATATATATATTCCAGTATTGCATATCTTCTTTTCTTATTGATTTGGTTCTCGCGTCTAGGCTTGTGCTCAACCAGTTGGACTGGCGGTATTGTCGGTCGTCTGGACCTGCTCTTTGAGTTGTTGGGCTGACTGTATAGTCAACTATATGGGCTTGAGTGAATCCATTTATGTGTTGTGCATCTTTGAGTATTTTTCGCATATCAATACAAGTCATCATTAAAATTCTAACACTAACAATCTCCCCCTTTTTGATGATGACAATAAATACTTAATATGTAGTCAACTTTACTGTTATGGTTCTTCCTTTGGTGGTTGTAGTCGACTACAATATTGGCTGTAGGAGTAGTTGACTCCTTTTCTCCCCCTTTGACATCAATAAAAAAAACAAAGTAGACAAAACATAGGATATCATAACATATAGTGTGCTGATATCTCAACACCAAGCAAAACAAAACTAAATATTGTAGCTGGACTTATGTCCACAAAAAATCCACAAAACACACCAAATAGTCAATTAGTAAATAAAATTCTAGGGCTCCTTCTCTTGATCGTGATCCTTCTCATGCACCTGCTCAACACCCTGATCCTGCTCATGTTCCTATTCTCGCACTTATGCTTGCTCCTATTGTTGCTTGGAAAAGGGGCGTAGAAAGTAGGCTAAGGTGTTAACTTTATATTTCTTCATAACATTCATTGTGTCTGACATTTTGTTAGGAATGTCATTGACACAAGCCTGAATTTTGGTAAGCTCTTTGGTGTATTTACTTTGACATATGAATATTCCTTTCTTCGTTTGATTAATTTGTAATCCCAAAAAGAATATTAATTCTCTCATCATGCTCATTTCAAATTCACTTTGCATAAGATTAGAAATTCCTTGCACAAAGATGAGTTAGAACTTTCAAATATAATATCATCAACATAGATTTGAATAATGATGTTTCTAGAAGAGGTTCTTTTAATAAATGAAGTTGAATCAATTTTACCTCTTGAAAAATCGTATTCAATTAAGAAAGAACTTAGCCTATCATACCAAGCTTTTGGGGTTTGCTTAAGGCCATATAGAGATTTGAATAGTTTGAACACATATAAGGAAATTTTGAATTTTCAAAATCAGGTGGTTGTTTAACAACACTTCTTCATCAACGAAACTGTTTAAAAAACACTTTTAACATCTATTTAAAAAAGTTTAAAACCTTTAAAAGCAGCATAAGCAAGCAACATTTGAATTGATTCTAACCGGGAAACTGGAGAAAACGTTTCATCATAGTCGACTCCCTCTTGTTGTGAGTAACCTTGAGCAACTAGTCGTGTCTTATTTTCTATTACTTCTCCTGCTTCATTCAGATTGTTTCTAAATACCTATTTAGTCCCAACAACGGAAGTATTTTCAGGCTTAGAAACTAAGCTCCATACTTTATGTTTTTCAAATGGATCTAATTCCTCTTTCAGAGCCTTGATCCAGTGATCATCCTTTAGGGCGTCATCAATTTTCTTTGGCTCCAATTGTAAAATAAGAGCCAAATTTGCATTGTTTTTATTTGGGGTCCTTGTCTTCATTCCTTTATTTATATCTCCTGTAATGAATTTCTTTCGATAGTCAGGTTCACTTCTCCACTCATTTGGAACTGGTACAACTGTTAGGTTAGTCGACTTGGCAGGTTCATCAATCGACAAATTTTTCTTTGTTTGCTTCAACAATATGAGTAATTGTTGTGGTTGGTAGTTGACTTCTCGACCAAGTGATTAGTATCATCAAATATCACATGAATAGATTCTTCAACAGTTAATGTGCATTTATTAAACACTCTATAAGATCTACTATTAGTTGAGTAATCAAGAAAAATACCTTCATCGCTTCGTGGATCAAACTTACTAAGGTTGTCTTTTTCATTATTATGAACAAAGCACTTACACCCAAATGGATGAAAATAATTTACATTTAGCTTCTTTCCCGTTCATAGTTCATATGGAATTTTCTTCAGAATTGGCCTAATTGGGCATCTATTTAAAATATGACAGGCTGTACTTACAACCTTAGCCCAAAAGTGATGTGGGAGTTCATTTTTCACAATCATTGTTCTTGCCATATCTTGCAAAGTTCAATTCTTTCGTTCAATAATACCATTCTGTTGAGGAGATCGTGGTGAAGAGAAATTATGAGTATATCCATGCTCATTGTAAAATTCCTGAAAGGCTTTATTTTTAAATTCTTCTCTATGATCACTTCTGATAGAATACTCATCAACAGAGTCAGTGGTAGAATTGATGGTATGGGAGCTTCTCTCAGCCTCTGGTACTACTGGAGTTGAAGATACCTGGAAAGGCGACTCACTCATATCCTCTGACGGATCTGTCTCAATAGAGGGTGTACTAATCTCATCCCATCTCATCCTAACCTAAATCTCCCTGCTAGAAGAAGGCATCGCTTTAATCATAAACACGATAAGGGTTACAGAGAGACCTCTTACAACTCAGCTCTATCGCACGATTCTAGATCAAGAAGGAAGATAACCGTCATCCTAAATGCCCTGTAGCCTCCTATTTATATGTGTGGTGCACAACACACCTATAAAAAAGACTCAACTAGACACGTCCTGTAGACTCCCTAGGACAGACCTTCTTTGATACCAAGCTTGTTACACCTCAAACTGGAGGGGCACGACTGGCACCCGAGCCTTACTTGCCGAGCGCCAACATACATGACTTAACCTTATTCTTTAGTACACAAACGGGTCGTCAAAGCTGCCATGATAGGGTAAAAGACATATAAAAGCAATTAAATAGCTGATGATATCATCCTGACATGAATATACATAGATACGGGCCGACAAGGACACCTTTATAGACTGTACATCAAACATATGCCAACAAGGGCATACATAATATTTATACACAAGACTCGTGTCTACAAGCCTCTAAGAGTACATCACCATCATCATAAGGTCAGGAAAGGGCCCCGTCATACCCATAACATGTGTCGCACCCCATTTTCCTCATGAAAGACGGGCCAAGACGTGTGACAACTCTTTTAGGATTTAACAGAGATAAAGTCGTCACCTAACGAGTTAAGGTGCGTTAGGGCACTATTTACTACTACTAATTGCAAATAACTCTATTTAAACTAGTCTGCATAACTAAAGATCGGGTAAGGGTTCAAATTACCTCAAAAGGAAGGTGTTAAGAACCTTTCGAGGTCCACAAATATGGGTCCCGACCGAATTTAGAATTATGTGGGATTAGATAATAAAGCAAAGAATTTTTTTATTAATTACTGGGTGGTTAAACATACGAAACTATTCATTATTAGTTAGAAAAAAATAAGTGTTAGTCATGCAAAATCCTTTGTTAATCAAATAAACACTTAAGCATGCAACTCTTTGTTAGTTATAATCAAATAAATCCAAAGTGATTTAATTCATGAAAGTTATGCTACTGTTTTTAATTATATTTACTACTAAGTTACATTCCTTTTTAACTAACGTGCTCAAAAGAAAGTAAATTAACTAAATGAATTAATTGAAGGCGGTAATACAGGAAATAACATAACAGAAAAGAATATGATACTTGTCACTCAAGGAAAAAATATTACACTAGCAAATAGTTACAACTATAGAAAGAATTTACTATCTTATTACAACGTAAAAGGAATTACTACATTCTCGGGATACCAAAACTCTAAACTACTCCAAAACAAATACAATTAAAAGACAGGATAATAAGATAATTTAACTTTAGAAGTCTAAAACGTATTCGAGATTTTGGACAAGGCATACAAGGATTTTAAAATACTTGAAATGTTTGTTGCTTTATAAGGTACGACATTATAAATCATGAGTCTTCAACCTTAGCAACAATTTGATTGGAGGTCGGTTTAAAAGTAAAATAATAGTAGTTAGTTAAAAACAAGTAAAAGATTTGAGTCCTTTGAATATAAATACATAAACACATAGATACTTTAATACACATACCCTGTTGAGAAATACATGGTTAGTGTTACTTGTTGGAAATTAGCCTTTGGTGGGAGTTGCGACCGATCAACTTTAACGGCTTAAACACTAGTGTTACGTATGTTGGAGAATCCGGCTCTTCACACATGCATGATCTACTAAGTACGTAGATAACTGTAGGGCCAAGAATCGTCAAATTTCATTGAGAAATGAAAGAGATATTGGTTCACGAAGTGAGCTGTTTGAAGCATGGAAAGTGTGGTGTTGTGTTCAATTCTCCCTCATCGGTAGAGGAAGAAAGAATTGTTGTGTATGTAAGACTCGAAATTGGTTTGGGGTTTGGGACCCCAAGGGGTATCCCATGTGTTTAAAGGAGGGAGGACCTAGATGTGCTTCGGTTCGAGGAAAGACCACGCGCGCGCCGCCGCCGCCCGCCCGTCCGGTCTGGTTTCGGGTCACGGGGTCACGGGCTCACGGGCTCACGGGCCTTCTGATATTATCTTTTGGGCGATGAACTTTGCGGATATGCGATTTGGTCCCAGAAGTTTTCAAAAATCGAAATTCGCGGGTTCACGGGTCGTGGTGTGGGCCTTCGATATTATCTTTTGGGCGAGAGAACTTTTCCGGAAATGCGGTTTGATCCCGGAAGTTTCGGATATGCTTTGGTCCCTGAAGTTTTGAAAATCGAGAATTCGGCGGGTTCACGGGTGCGTGGGTGAAATTTGTAAATTTGTGGGCTTTCTAATATTATCTTTTTGGGCCAGAGAACTTTGCCAGAAGTACAGTTTGATCCCAAAAGTTTCAGATGTACAGTTTGGACCAGAATTCTTTCAGATGTACAGTTTGGTCCCTGAAGTTTCAAGATATACAGTTTGGTCCTTGAAGTTTTCAGAAAATCAGAATTTCGACGGTCAAAGCAGAAACGCCCAAGCACTCAATTCAGCCATTTATTTTGGCTGAATTACTCCTCCTATAATGGCCAAATCCGTTGGTCTTTCACCATTTATTTTGGTGGCTTTACTACCTCCATAATGACCATTATTTGGCCAATAATGGCTGTTATGGGGGCAGTTAAACAGCCCTCCCTCACCTATATAAACACCCCCTTACGCCATTGTTGAGCACTACAAATAACAGTTTATACAAGTCACGAAAATACACAACCAAAATAGTTTTCTTCCTACAACTTCCAAGCATCATTTCGTTACTCAATATTCTTCACGGTAGCATTTGAGTTTCCTTTGCTCAAGTGTTCCATTGCTATTTTATCTTGGGAGACAAATTGTCCAGGACGTATAAAGGATACATACGGGGCAATATTGTCTTAAGGACAGAGTGCCACACTCGACTCAGCAAAACCAGTTTCCATTTTTCCGTCTTCAACAAAATTGTAATTTCAGTTTTGTGGTTCTATTGTAATTTTCAGATTTCTCGATGAATTATTGAATCTTTGTTTATCCTTTTGAATACTTGTAATAGTTATATACTTCCCGTACTGCTTTATAAAGTACCATAGAGCAAAAATACCCAACAACTTAAGACAATATTTGTATAGTATTACTATTAGTGTTCGAAAGATGTCGGTCAAAAGTTGTGTGACCAAATCTGGATATGGCAATGGTTTTCTGGTAGAAGAGAGTGATGATGATGAACGTGTTCATGGTGTTACCACTACCAAGACTGGTGGGAACAAGCGCTCACGAGAGCCTGAGGATGTCAACTGGGACAAGAGGAGAAGACTGAAGATGTTATTCTATCTTGCAGCAGAAGGCCTATATCCGCCCTGCATAAAAGATCCGAATAATGGTGAGAAGGAAATGGACACTCAGTCTGATGAAGTGACTGAAGTGAGCCAGAATCCGAAATTGGGATAAGTATTTTTCTTACTTGTCAAGAATAAAGATTAAATGATAAGTATTTTTCTTACTTGTCAAGAATTAAGATTAAATGATGTCTGATTAAAAATGGATTAAAGTAAGGAGGAATATGAAAATAATTTATATTCTTTACGCTTTAACAAATCAGAAGTTTAATCTCATCTTCTTTTCCGTTTAAAGATTGGATTTTGTAAACGACTTAAGAAGATCCATTCTTTTAAGTGTAATTATTAAAGTGTGTAAAGTATGTTCGCACATACGAGGGAGAAAGATCCACTGACTGTGCGAAAACTGTTACCACACTTAAGTAAGCGCCAAGAATTATCTGGGCACCAATCATAACAGAAGAAGTCTAAAAGTTAATGACGTTGAGCCTGTCATATTATTTGGCAGAAGATCCTTCATAGGATGATATTGGACACTCAGTCATACAAAGCCTCCGGGCGACTGGAGTGGGCCAAAATTCATGTGATATGATGATATTGGACACTCGGTCATATAAAGCCTCCGGGCGACTGGAGTGGGGCCATAATTCATTTCATAAGAAAAGTAATGGACACCTAGTAAGGTGGGCCAGAGTTTCCAGGTCTTAAACGATCTGAAGGCCTAAAGAAAGGCAGAAAAGAAATTGGACACTCAGTCTGCCAAAGCAACTGGAGTGGGCCAGAGGTTGTTCATGTGAAGCAACGCCACCTCTAAAGTAGAAAGGGTTGGAGAGGTTGTCCTCAATAGGACTTCAAGGAATGAGATCACTCTAAAAAGAGGTGTTACATGTTCCTAACTTGGTTTAAGGGACGCTGTTGGTCAAGCTGGTTTGATACTACTCCAACAGGTCTGCAATAACTAAGAATGGTACAGTATGTTTGTAGCCGAATGAATAATATATTTGTAATCCGTGCATCTATGCCATCATAGATTAAGACACGTTAAATAGCAAGTCATTCAAAAGCTAGCGAAGTTGAGATTGTTGCCTTCTTTCGACATAAACCCTCAAAATGAATGTGAGGTAGGCGAAGAGGCAAAATCACCTTTCCAAATTCCGTCAAGGGAATAGCGAAAGAAGCACCGCTCTTCTAGAACTTAGTCACACCTACTTGGGTGATTTGAAGTTTAAACAAAATAGAGGGGGGATATAAATACGTTGTGATCTTCATGGATGATGGTACAACGTATGAAATCCTTTGTTTGTTGAACAACAAAGATGAAGTTGTTGAAGCGGACAAGCGCTACGAAGCAGAAGCTGGAAATCAACTAAGCCTATGGATTGCGAAATTCATAGCGATAGAGGGGGAGAATGTGAAGCATCGTTCATTAAATGACTGTTCATTACTCACCTCAGTCTAACGGTGTTAGCCAAGCGCAAACCCGTACGCCTAAATTATGTGGGGCAAGGCGATCCTTACCGCTAATGCGATTCTCAACAGAACTCCGCATAAGGATAATGATAACTCTCCGTGTGAGACATGGAAAGGATCTCACATACAAAAGTTGTGATGTGGGGTGGCTTGGTAGAAGTTGGACTACCGAAACAGGTCAAGTTCGACCTAAGACTGTAGATTGCATATCCACTGGATCTGTAAATAACAGTAGTACTTATCGCCTCTTGGCGTCAAAAAATGCTGAATTCTTATAAGATAGCTTTCCTTGAAAAGGAAAAAGGTGTAATTGTTGAAGGTTAACAAGAACCCGCGAGGGCCTGACTGTCCGGAACTAGACGCTCCGTATCTACAGGACTCAAAAGTTGCTGGCTATCCGGAACTTAATATTCCAGATCTGCAGAACTCAGGGATTCTAGATGTTGAACTAAGACGGAGCAAAGAGGGGACAAAGACTTGTTCCAGTCCTTCTAGCTTGTATGGTTAAGTACGAACCATGGACAATTAACAAATAATTGTTATCTCCAAAAGCGCTGCTTTGGAAAGAAGCTAAAGTGAGAAATATATTCCATCATATAGAACCATACTTGCGTAATTGTTGATCTTCCTCCGGAAAAAGAACCTTTGGGTTGTGAAAAAGGATACTCAAAAGTGAGTACAAAGTAGATGGATCTACTGACGAGTTCAAAGCCTCGGCTACTTGTACATGTGCTCCCCTGGGAGTAGCTTAACATCATGGGCCATTGCAGTCTTGCGTGACATGAATGTTGAAACAGCCTTCCCAACCGGAGAGTTGGAAGAAGAGAATCAGAGTTGGTTTTCTGGACTGTTGGGCTTCTTCCTGAACTTTCATCTTGGTCCCTGAAATGTTTACATTTTGGTCCTGAAAGTTTCAGATAAAACAGAAACAATGAATCTGACCACAGAAATATTAACCCTGAAATTAGAAAGCAACAGTTGGAGAATCAACAGTCTGAAAGTAAAAGTCATATTGAAACAAAGTCTCGATATGAAAGATATGGGTATCACAGATGACATCTTAGGAATTGGATTTCTAAGACATCTAACGGACTGGTCGATAGTTGACAGTCTCGTTGAAGCCACCAATGGATATGAATCATAGAACTGATTGGAATCATGGTGCACCCATAGACAAGGAGCGATATGCACAGGTCATGTGTAGTTCAATGTATTGTACACACTACAACCGACCTGATATCGTCCTACAAACAGATCAGTTGAACTAAGTTTCACTGATGATCTTAATACATGATCAATAGAAGGCGTTAAGTCGGATATGACGATATCTAAATTATTCGCTTATCTTCGGATTATAGTATTCTAAATGTCCAGCGGTTCTGGGAGAACACAGTGATACAAACCGGACATCAGATCTGGAGAACACCAAAGCCACAAGTAAATGTGTATGGTGGGTCTTGGAAAATCCTCTAAGCAAACTTGCATCGACCGATTCATGATGGTATCGGAGTTTATCACTTTATACAAAGCATGAAAGAAGTTGAGTAACTTCACGACTCATTAGAGGACGTCCCATATTGGGAGAAACCCGTGTCTTCAACAGTTATATGCTGTGGCTAGCCGGTCGGCTTCAGGAAGGACAAGGATGACGGCGTCTGGACATATCTGTCAGGATCTGTCGGAGACATAAGATCAGTAGGCGCTTGATCATCACGGTGTCACTTCCTTATTTACTAACTAAGGGACTACCGGAGATCAAGTGTTCTCGCTGTTTAGGGAATGGGCTTAAAACCCAAAATATACGGACCAATACAAATGGTAACCCAACCTTACTAACCGGAGATCCCGGTAATTTGGTTCAATGGGAAAACTAAGTTGTAAAGGTTCATTGATCGCCTTGGAAGCATGAGCACTTCAGATAGTGATTTCTGAAAAGAAACACCAAATCCAAAGCCGTTCCCGCGATAGACGTTAAGTGCTATCTGCAGTGTGGGTAAAGGTTAAGTTTTCAAAACCTGTAATGCTCCTCAACAGTTGAGGTTAGGTTTTCGGGAAGCTTTTAATGGTTCCTAACACTTGTGAAGTGGGGTATAGCAGGATACCTTGTAGGAGACCACCTATTTAAGTGCGAGGACGGGCCGCCTCAAATGAACGCACTTAAGAATCCAAGACGTTGTCCATGGCCAAAACGGACAAAACATTACGAAGAAGAGAGTAAGGGAATTTGTTGTGTTGATACCATTGACTTGGCTTACACTAAACACTGACGGTTCAAGACATCACGTTCACCGCGCAGTAAGTAAGTCCGATGGTACTTAACTATGGAAGGTTCAAAGCTGAAGCTACCTCTCCTTATGCAACATCGGTCCGCTGAAATATTGCTGGAAATGAAAAGACACCATGTGAGTGCGCCAAAATCTCTTTCAAGAGGGGATTGTTGGAAATTAGCCTTTGGCAGGAGTTGAGACCGGCCAACTTTAACGGCTTAAACACTAGTGTTACGTATGTTGGAGAATCCGGCTCTTCACACATGCATGATCTACTAAGTACGTAGATAACCGTAGGGCCAAGAATCGTCAAATTTCATTGAGAAATGAAAGAGATATTGGTTCACGAAGTGAGGTGTTTGAAGCATGAAAAGTGTGGTGTTGTGTTCAATTCTCCCTCATCGGTAGAGGAAGAAAGAATTGTTGTGTATATAAGACTCGAAATTGGTTTGGGGTTTGGGACCCCAAGGGGTATCCCATGTGTTTAAAGGAGGGAGGACCTAGATGTGCTTAGGTTCGAGGAAAGACCACACGCGCGCCGCCGCCGCCCGCCTGTCCGGTCCGGTTCCGAGTTCCGAGTTCCAGGTTCTCGGGTTCACGGGTTCACGGGTCGTGGGTCATGGGCTGTGGGTTGTGGGCTGTGGGCCTTCTGATATTATCTTTTTAGGCCAGAGAACTTTGCCAGATGTACAGTTTGGACCAGAATTCTTTCAGATGTACAGTTTGGTCCCTGAAGTTTCAAGATATACAGTTTGGTCCCTGAAGTTTTCAGAAAATCAAAATTTCGACAGTCAAAGAAGAAACGCCCAAGCACTCAATTCAGCCATTTATTTTGGCTGAATTACTCCTCCTATAATGGCCAAATCCGTTGGTCTTTCACCATTTATTTTGGTGGCTTTACTACCTCCATAATGGCCATTATTTGGCCAATAATGGCTGTTATGGGGGCAGTCACCCCCTTACACCATTGTTGAGCACTACAAATAACAGTTTATACAACTCACGAAAATACACAACCAAAACAGTTTTCTTCCTACAACTTCCAAGCATCATTTCGTTACTCAATATTCTTCACGGTAGCATTTGAGTTTTCTTTGCTCAAGTGTTCCATTGCTGTTTTATCTTGGGAGACAAATTGTCCAGGACGTATAAAGGATACATACGGGGCAATATTGTCTTAAGGACAGAGTGCCACACTCGATTCAGCAAAACCAGTTTCCATTTTTCCGTCTTCAACAAAATTGTAATTTCAGTTTTGTGGTTCTATTGTAATTTTCAGATTTCTAGATGAATTATTGAATCTTTGTTTATCCTTTCGAATACTTGTAATAGTTATATACTTCCCGTACTGCTTTATAAAGTACCATAGAGCAAAAATACCCAACATTACTTGCGGGGACAAGTCGGCTTAATTTTAAAAATTTTAGGATTAGACCTCATAATCCCTTTTACTTCTCCACTAACTATTTGTTAGGGGGGTAGCGTTTATATTTAACTTATGATTAACAAAAATACATTGTACCGTTCAAATTGTAACCTGAAGTGAAACAGTAGTTTAAAGAAAGAAATAAAATTAGTAAAAAAAAACAATTATATTCATAATGTACATAGTAATAACAGTTCAAACACAAAATGATCAAGTAAACAAATCTAGAAATTAACTAATTCACACGTTATTAAATGAAGAAAAGGAATAAAAGATTATTAGATAGAACAATTCAAACAAATATTATCAATAATCTCTTAAAACTCGTACTCCAAAGATAAGATTTCATATATTTTGAGAAACTAAACTTTAGCTATTAATAAAAAATATGCATAATATTCTAGAAATAAAATATAATTATAAGAATCTGACCATTAGAGTTTAAACAAAAGAACAATAATAGGTGAAAGTAGAGAATGGAGTAAATGTAAGAGTAGAGAATAGGGTGTAAATGTAAGAGTAGAGAATGAGATGCAAAACAATTCCCGTTGAGAGGTAAAGAGCACAATATCTATAGTGAGAGAACTGAAAATTTTAAAATGGTAGGGGAAGTAATTGATTGCAAAAATTTTGAAATAGGAGAAAATAAAAATCTTGATTTGGGATGATTTGAGGGGATTGTGAAAATATTGTAGAGATTAATAATAAGAAATTAGGAGAAAGAATTTAAGGAAACAAAGTAAAAATTAAAAAGGAAGGAAAAGGTAAGTTAGGATCCAAATCAAATAATGAAATATGTAGGATGAAAAATATTTGATCTGATTCTCTTCCTCTTCTTTTTATTTCTTTAAGCTTTTATTTAATGTTGTGTAAAATAGTAATTAAAATAGCTAATCAAATGGATATAAAAAGTGAGAAGTTAATGAATGCAATGTAAATTTAAAATAGATTGATATAATAAGTGTGCTCTGAATAAAAATATTATTTCATATTATCTAAAAAAATAGCAATTTTAAATGCCTTTTTAATATTCAAAATAGTAAGAGGAGGGGTAAAAATGCTCTTAATAAATAGTTGGTAAAATAATTATCGTAAAAATAACATAGATATGATGGGATAGTAATTCACTAACAAAGAAAATGCTTAAGTAAATATTTATAGAAAAATATGAATAGGGTTACTATAACGTAACTAATAGTATGACGAGAAATTTAACTTACTTAACTAAGTCAGAAAAACAACGTAAAACATGAGTTAAATAATTTATAAAAAATAAAAATAAAAAGGTGATAATAAATAACAATAATTAAAATAATAACATAAAAATTGATAAGAAACTTGACTTCATATAATGATAAAAATAATACGATTTAGATTAATAAAATAGAAGCTCAAAGAGGTCGATTGGAAGAGAGGAGGGCCAAAATTGGGTGTCAACAACATGTACATAACATCATACCGACTCAAAAGCATCAACTCCAGAATAAAAGGAGTGCACCAAGCACAACTAAGTTGAGAACCTACTGGTGAGGTTGTCAATCCGTCTATTCAAACTTGTAGGCATGAAACGCAGCATCCCCCAACAAAAGGAACGTCAGTACGAAAGATGTACTGAATATGTAAGGCAATAAAAGCATAAGTAAGAGCCCCAATATAAGAGAGAGTCAAGAAGGATCAACATGTACTCGTAACTTGCCACTATGGGCCATGATATGAGTTAAGAAGGATCAACATGTACTCGTAACTTGCCACTATGGGCCATGATACAACGCCTTCATAAATCATCAAGCCGCTCTTTGGGGCCATATCATATCGTATCGTATCAAGCCTCTCTTTGGGGCTAACATATATATATATATATATATATATATATATATATATATATATATATATATATTTATATATATGAGAACCATATGCATGAGAGACATAGTATAATTCTTTGAACTTGTCGAAGTGACGTAAGGTCGTTACACCTCCGACTAACATTATGAAGCTAACATATCAACATATCTTTCATTATGAGTCAACAAGAAGAGATATACATGAACCAATAAAATTCTTCAATAGAATAAAGGAGATCGATATTAAAAGCTTTCAAGAGTAGAGTCACTTTGGACGGACATTCGTTTACGTTTGTTTACATACGGGTCATGCCAAAAGAAGGAAATGATAACCTTAACATACCTTTATGTTAGTACTTCATCTTATTGTCGGTTTATCCCATTAGTACTTCAATCTACAACAAATGATAAGGGACCATTGTTAAGCTTATGAAAGCCAGAATTCAACACAAATGAGTGACGAGCTCGTCTACAAAAATTTGTACAGCACCTCCTCTTATTAATTTAACTTCTCTCAAATCAAACAACAAGATCAACATGTCCAAAATGTCAACAAACATATTACATCAATATCCAACCTTATATCCATCACAATACATCACCAAAATAGTTCACACCATCACACACAAAAATCAAGTGCTAATTTGCGCTTTTTCATCCATACAACCTATTGAATACACTTCAATAATGACAACCACAACATAATCTGGTTATACCTATTGATTTCAGCCACAACACACAATAAAAACGATCTCATAACAGTTCAACAACCTAGAACCGATTTTCAGGACATTTCTTCATAAGTACTTACTTCCATAGCTTAGATAAGACTCCAATAAGCTCAAACACATTAAGAATAGAAGAATTCTTACCTAATTCAGGCTCTTCAAGGGTAGATTGTGGTAGTAGATTTCCTTGGAGTTATTCTTCCAACTTGAGCTTGAAAGAGAAGTGGTTTACTTAAAGATTCTTTAGGGTTTGGGATGTGACATAGTACTCCCTCTGTCTCAATTTATATGATGTGATTTGACTCGGGACGAAGTTTAGGAAATAAATGAAGACTTTTGAATCTTGTGGTGTAAAATAAGTCAAAGATATTTGTATGGTTATTAATCATCTCGTTATTCATAAAAGGTAAAGTTTAATGTTAAATTATAGTCAAATAAAGAAATGTGTTATTCTGTTTGGAACTGACTAAAAGGAAAGTAAATCGATACAGAGGGAGTAGTAAGTATTATCGACCGTCCCCAGCAAGATAGTGACGAGAGTTTATCGAAAATACTTACTTTCAAACCTGTACAATTTGAAATTTCTAACTGTAATAATAATAAGACACAAAAATGACATAATCGAATATGCACAACCAAATCATACAAAGATATGCACAAAAAGAGCATATGATATCATCCACACTATCTCCACTATACAAGTTCAATGCACGTATAAAATATCCCATAATTGTTGGAAATGTCCGTGGGTGCACAGCCAACCGAAGATGGTGCCTGAGTCGCAAACGCATGCTGTGGACGAGTCCCTAAAATATCGGATTGGCAATTTAAAGGAGGAGGCCTGGCCCACGAAGAAGTCGGACATGGACATGGCGGGGCAGCCCATAGTGGGGCCCAGGCCCACGGTGGTACGCCCCGGCCGATTCTGCCAATGCCCCATCGTTCTTGCCATCGCCGGGTTGGCCACTCCCGCCGACAGTTTGTCCACCTCCCCGGCCTCGTCCATTTCCACTATTATTTTTTCTTTTATTGTTATGGTTTGAACCTCGTTTTTGGCCATTATTGTGACGAATATTATTGCCCTCTGAACCAGAATTTTGAGGCTCCAAATCAGTGAAAAATGAGTTGGTGGAGACGAGAGACGTGTTGGCGGTGTCGCGCCCATTTTTAACCCGTGGCTCGCGACGTGATGGATCGATTCCCTCTGGATTAGATAAAAAATGCTTCCTTTGAGGAGTCGTCACCTAATTATTCTAAGGTGAATTAGGGAACCTAAATGCTAACTAAAAGCTGCAAAATACCTCCAATTTTATGGTATGCGAAACTAATGAGATTCTAGGTAAGGGTTCTTTATTATCCTAAAGGGAAGGGATTAGGCATCCTTTAAGATCCGCTAACTTGCTGTTATCCGGTCAAACTCAGGTTAATTATTAAGCATAGAAAAATGTATGTTTTTATAAGTATAAAAATAATGTTGCAAGTAGTTAATAAAATGATGCATTTTGTACAAGTATGCATTTATATGGCATTAAAATAATGTAAAGTTGAAAAAAAAGTATGCATTTGTATGAAAATTGATAAAAATATATGAAAGGTGATTTTTTATGGGCACCGTGCCTAAAAATAGATAAACTAGCATTTCCGATTTTAAAATTAACCGAGCCTAAAAATAAATAAACTAGCGATGAGTTTCTAATTTTAGACTACCTTATTAATTAATTTTAAGTCTATCTATTCTAAACATTTCAATAATTTTACGAGTACAATAATATTACAATACAAAATGAAATAAAGCTGAATTAAAGAAAGTAAAAATAACAATAAAATAAATCATCTCCGAGAGGTATCTTGTCTTCTTTAACTTTCATAAATATGTCTTGCAAGCTGTCAAGAACAAACGGTAAGAAACAGTTGAATATAAATAACTTTAGATCCGTATCCAAAACAGTAAATGTTTTGATTACGGAGGGCTCAGACTTAAATTTTGAAAAGATCATTCCAATCACGTCATGGCTGCGAACATATGACTCGTTTGTCATTTTAGTTGCCTTGCCTACCGAACATGTTGGTCTCTCGGATGGAAAAATATTTAAGTTTCATCCTTGCCCAGAAGTTTTATTTTCCATCTTTCCAACTATGGAGGCCTAAAAAATCGACGTATATTTTTTCATCGGCCATAGTGCAACATTTATTCAAATCAGTAAAACAATAAAGAAAACAGAAACTGAGAAAACAATTTCCGAAAGGACACGACCTCAAATTTAATTTCATTTGCCAGAGTGCAGTATTTGTTCAAATCTGTAAAACAGTAAGATATCCGTGTACGGATGTTTAAATGTCAAAAATAGCAAACTGAAACAGAAGAGCATTTTATGAAGGAGCACTACCTCAAATTCAATTTCATTGGCCTAAATGCAGTATCCGTTCAAATCAGTAAAACAATAAAGACAAAAACCGAGAACCAATTTTAGAAGGGACATGGCCTCAAATTTAAGTTCATTGGCCTAAATGCAGTATTTGTCCAAATTAGTAAAATAACAAGATAGTTGTGTAACAGATGTTCAAATGCCAAAATAAACCAACAGTCTGCAATTAAAAGTCTGACCCAAATTCTGAAATTTTCGAACCGAAACAGGACTTGAAATGCTCCTGAAAACCTGACCCGAATTCTGAAATTTGACCCGACCCAAGAAATGCAACCCGGAACAGTGGTGACCCGGAATCAATTTTTTTTTTGGATTTTCAGATAACCAACAACAAGATATAAAAACACAAAATCTGGAAAATTTACCCAAACCAGGGTTCCGACCCGGATCGGTGACCCGATCCGAATCAGGGGTTCCGACCCGAATTGATTTCTTTCCAAATTTCAGATAACCAACAATAAAATATCAAAATATAAATCTGGAAATGTACTCAAACCGGGTTGACCCGACCCGGATCGGTGACCCTACCCGAATTGATTTCTTTTCAAATTTCAGATAACCAACAACAAAATATCAAGCATATAAATCCGGAAATCTTACCCAAATTTGGTTGACCCAATCCGAACAGTGAACCAAATCGAAAAACTCAAAAATAGTGAAGAACATAAACAAAAGCAGATTTTTCGAATTATATTTCGGACTCTTCAAGATGAAGAACACATGCAAAGAAGAACAAATACCCTTAAGAAGATATCGGGTTTGAAAACTTAATGCTCGATTTTCACACCTCAAAATTCCACCAAAATCGACCAAAAACTCCGACCCCTAAACCGTGAACAAATGGGGGTTTATATAGATGGATTCGGAGCTCTAAATCCCCCCTAAAACTGAGTTTGAAATAAAAAATGAAGGGGCAAAAGGTTGCGGATTTTAGGGGTTGAAATTGCGGGTTTTGGGGGTGTAGGTATGGGTGAAGTGATGGGTGCGGCGTAGGTGGTGTAGGGTGGCGGTGATCGGCGGGTTTCGAGGGTGTGGGTTATGGGGGCTGTAGGCCGAAAGGGTGTGTTTGGTTGAGAGGGAAAGAGAGGAGTGTTTTTTTTTCCTTTAGGGATCCTTTTTTGTTTAGGGTTAATGGGGATGAATATAAGAAAGGGGGAGTTGGGCTGTTTCGGTTTGGGCTTGGGTGGGATTGGCCAGTTGGGCCTGAGTGTGGGGTCCGAAATGGGGTTTTGTTTTGGGGGAAATGGGTTTGGGTTAAGATATAAAAAGGGTTGAAATGGGTTATGGGTTTAAAATATAAAAAGGGGCTTTATTATATATATAAAAAAAAGCTTTGCAAAAATTATAAATTGTAAAGATGACAATATGATAAAAATATAATATTTGCGAAATGCTTGGTGCTAAAATAAAAAATAAAATGCGATGTTGTTTTGCGAAAAATAAAAATAACATATAATATTAGGATAAAAAGTATGATTATGATATTAAAATGCAAATGACAATAAAAAATGCAAATAATAATAATAATGATGATAAATAATGATATTGAGAATAATATATATATGTATATGCCTATATATTAAAATTATTTTGAGGTGTCAAAAATATTTAAAATTGCAAATAAAATCAGAAAACATGGGACAAAATTGGGTGTCAACAGATGCCCCTCTTTGGCCGGAGACGATGAAAGAGTTTTCGACCAAAGAAGTTGACTGAGTAGCCAAATTTGTCCTGGCTATCGGGACTCGAGGGAAGGTTACGGATGCGTGGGAAGAAATAGAATCCCGAGGGGGAGAAAAGTTGCAAAAGATGGTGCAGATTCAAGAAACATTGCTCCAATGTCGAGTTATGATGACACTAGTTGCAGATGTGGCGAAATGCAGGGGGAAGGGCGGAACGAAGTTCGAAGTACTTACCCAATGCAGATGACGCCGTTGCATAAGCATAATGAGATGACATTGTTGCTTAGACGTTATGCTGATGGCACCGTTGCATATGCGTGATTGAAAATAAAATACCTGCATTAGAAGGTGGATACCTGATTGAAAATAAAATACCAGCATTACGAGGTGGGCGCCTGACTAAAATTAAAATATTCGTATTGGAAGGTGGGCGCCTGACTGAAATTAAAATACCCGCATTAGGAGGTGGGTGTCAGACTGAAATTAAAATGCCCGCATTAGGAGGTGGACGCCTGACTGAGATTAAAATATCCGCATTAAGAGGTGGGCGCCAGACTGAAATTAAAATACTCGCATTAAGAGGTGGGCCCCTGACTGAAATTAAAATACCCGCATTAAAAGGTGTGCGCCTGACTGAAATTAAAATACTCGCATTAGGAGGTGGGCACCTGACTGAAATTAAAATACCCGCATTAGGAGGTGGGCGCCTGACTGAAATTAAAATACCCACATTGGAAGGTGGGCGCCTAAATGAAATTAAAATATCCGCATTAGGAGGTGAGCGCCTGCCTGAAATTAAAATACCCGCATTAGAAGGTGGGCGCCTGTTTTAAATTAAAATACCCGCATTAGGAGGTGGACGCCTGACTGAAATTAAAATACCCGCATTAGGAGGTGGGCGCCTGACTGAAATTAATATACCCGCATTGGGAGGTGGGCGCCTGACTGAAATTAATATACCCGCATTGGAAGGTGGGCGCCTGACTGAAATTAAAATACCAGCATTAGAAGATGGGCGCCTGACTGAAATTAAAATACCCGCGTTGGAAGATGGGCGCCTGACTGAAATTAAAATACCCACATTGGAAGGTGGGCGCCTAAATGAAATTAAAATATCCGCATTAGGAGGTTGGCGCCTGACTGAAATTAAAATACCCGCATTAGAAGGTGGGCGCTTGTTTTAAATTAAAATACGCGCATTAGGAGGTGGGCGCCTGACTGACATTAAAATACCCGCATTAGGAGGTGGGCGCCTGACTGAAATTAAAATACCCGCATCAGGAGGTGGACGCCTGACTGAAATTAAAATATCCGCATTAGGAGGTGGGCGCCTGTCTGAAATTAATATACCCGCATTGGAAGGTGGGAGCATGACTGAAATTAATATACCCGCATTGGAAGGTGGGCGCCTGACTGAAATTAATATACCCGCATTGGAAGGTGGGCGCCTGACTGAAATTAAAATGCCCGAATTGGAATGTGGGCGCCTGATTGAAATTAAAATACCCACATTAGGAGGTGAGCACCTGACTGAAATTAAAATACCCGCATTAGAAAGTGGGCGCCTGACTGAAATTAAAATACCCGCATTAGAAGGTGGACGCCTTACTGAAATTAAAATACACGCATTGAAAGGTGAGCGCCTGACTGAAATTAAAATACCCGTATTAGGAGGTGGGCGCATGACTGAAATTAAAATACCTGCATTAGGAGGTGGGCGCCTGAAATGACGTCGTTGTATTGACGTGATGCAAAGATATCGTCGTTGCTCAGACGAAATGTAAAATGACGTCATTGCTTAGACGTGATGCAGATGTCGTCGTTGCATAGACGAAATGTAATGACGTCGTTGCATAGACGAAATGTAATGACGTCGTTGCTTAGACGTGATGCATATGTCGTCGTTGCATAGACGAAATGTAAAATGACGTCGTTGCTTAGACGTGATGCAAATGTCGTCGTTGCATAGACGAAATGTAAAATGACATTGTTGCTTAGACGTGATGCAGATGTCGTCGTTACATAGACGAAATGTAATGACGTCGTTGCTTAGATGTGACGTAGATGCCGTCGTTGCATAGACGAAATGAAATGACGTCGTTGCTTAGACGTGATGAAGTATGACCCTAAGGTCGAATTGTTATGTCATCAATATAGATTAAAAGTTAATACGCGGACATAAGCGATGTAAAAGGAATGGATAAGGATGAGAATATGACCATGTGAGTCGAAATACCGTCCTTGTACGGACATAGCAGCTGGGACCCTGTAGGTCAAGATGATGTTTTTGTTCAGACGCCCAATAGGAACGTGATCCTTGTGGGGCCTAAACTGCGATGCTAGAGTTCTTTGTCAAATTAAACACACATGTTGCGGCTTCCCTGCCTTTGTCAACCTGAAGACTTACACTTAAAGAAATTCGTGAGTTTGGGGTGGGGGTGGGGGGCAGGGGCGGTTGATTCGCATTGACTTTGTAGCTTTTGCCCTTGACGCTTGCAAGCTCAGACCGATTTGGATTGAAGACTTAGTTGTCTGGCATTTTTCCCGGTCAATTGGTGTATTCTTACAGTGAACCCTTAAAATTTGCCCCAATTTCTGGTATATATAAGGATGTTGAATTTTCAATTGGACAAAATCAAGTTTGTGTGGGCAGCTTGCTTGTCCTATTAAGGTGATCATGTGGGCCTATTGCGTTGTGTGCAAGATAAGGGAAGAAAATTTCCAATGGTGTGACCGAAGCCGATATAGGCCGCCTACGTATTCCGACAAGGGAAATCAGGTCATAACGTAGTTCTCTACAACCAAAAAGGGATTGTGAAGTTTTCCAAAATGGGAGCGAAGCCAATGTGGCCGCCTACGTATCTCGCTGAGGAAATCAGGTCATAACGTAGTTCATGTAAGCAAAAAGGGATTGTGAAGTTTTCCAAAATGGGACCGAAGCCGATGTGGCCGCCTACATATCCGCCGAGGGAAATCAGGTCATAACGTAGTTCATGTTTGCTTTCGGCGAATAGAAATCAAATTCTAGGTTATTTACCCGAGACTCTGTGGAAGAAAAAAAAGGAATTTGAGTTTGTAAAATATATTTATTTTGTAAAAGAGAGTGATTAGAGTTTGAAAAATGATGCAATATATTTTGCAAGGTTTTTGATATATTTTTTTTTTGATATTTTTTTGTTTTTTGGAAATATGAAAAAGACATAATCACGTCTTGACTTCAGTTGGTACCAAACGATTAGTATTGTGCTGAATGGCTCCGATTATTTGCTTCCTATCTAACCGAGACTGACTCCAGGGTAATTCCTATAGCTTCAGATGCTACCTCAGACATACCTGAGTATCGACATTTGCTTCAAGCCAAGGTTTCGACCTATACGTATCCTCATGTTTCATATGCCCTCACTAAAAGAAAGTCCATTTCCTCACATGTATTTCAGTATTTTGAACTTTGGGACGTCTAGAGAAGTACACTCACCCTCAGAAAGATGTTCAATGCATTTAACTGTGATACCATAAGCTTGGCCGTCATGTGAGTATCCACTAATGTGAGAACCCTCTGTATAGGATCATGTAGGGCTTGTTATGGGTTTGTAATATAGGCTTGGGGAAAGGAAATGATATCATTTGGGTAAGGAGTGACTAATCCTTCCTTGAGCGTTGGAATATGTCTGCGCTTGGTATTTGTGTGCCTTGATGCCGATTTACTTCTTTTTTCCCCCTTTGTTTTTTACTGACTTCTTTTGAATATTTTGTTTGGAGCTTTTTCCCCTTTCTGAGTTATTTCCTCTTTTTTTTTGTTTTTTTTGTTTTTGATATTGTCGGGTCTTTTTGACTTATTCTTTGTGTGAAATCGTCCTTTTGTTTTGTTTTCTTTCCTCTTTGGGAACATTGCAACTTCAATTCAGATCTTTTTCAGCAATTTGCACATTTATGATGCGCTCAAGAAGGTTGGGCCAAGAGAGGGATATTGCGTGTATGCACTAAATGGTATAGGCATAAGATGTGGTTGTTAAAAGAATAGGCTTTAGGCTCAAAGGCGATGTGCTACGGATAATGTTATTTGGTACGCTGGAAAGGCTCAAACGGATCAAAGAAAGCCTACGATCCTTTCCTATACCAAGTGTTACTCAGGATTTCGCCTCAACAAATATTCGAGCCAAGTTCTGGATCACAATGCACTGCAATTGAACTTATTCTAAAACTCACCACACAATGCACATGAAACGATGAGGTTGATTTCGTTCTTATCATGGAAGCAAGCAAGACAATTTTTCAAATGTCACTACAGGTGTGGATGAGAGGTACCAAAAGAATCTATAGTTTACCACGAAGTCAGTCTTCTCCACCATACAGATTGTTACTTGTTTTTTCCTATGTACACTCCTAACTGTGTTGGTATCAACTAAGTCAACCAATGATGTTTAATTTTTTTTTTAATAAAGGGTACCGAACCCAAGTAGGGCTGCCTACGTATCTCATCTTTGACGAGAATCAGGTGTGCATAGTTCGTTCAGATAGGTTATAAAAATGTATGTCTGGAAAAAAAACTTATCCACGATAGGATAGTAAGAGTAAAAACTATATAAAACAGATGATTGTCCACTATGGGACGAATGCAAAGTAAAATTACTGTCCACGACAGGATGAATGCAATGAAGAAAAAAAATGATTGTCCATAATAGGATGAATGTAATGAAAAAATGACTGCCCATGACAGGATGAATGAAAAGATGGGTAAGCTAGATATGTCCCTTTCTAAGGTGGACAAGGCGAGTACATCCATTGTTAAGGTGGATGTAGAAGCATGTCCCTTTCTAAGGTGGACAGAGAAGTACGTCCCTTTTTCAGGTGGACAAGGAAGTGCGTCCCTTTGGCAGGTTCATTCCACTTTCGTTGGGTAGAGTTCCGCAAGGACTAGATTTATATTTTGTGGTGTCGAACCCGAGAAGGGCTACCTCATTTATCACAATCGCACGGTGAGAATCAGACACACATAGTTCATGAAAGATATGTTGTAAAAATGTATCATATAAATGAATTATGTAACGAAAATTAAGCATATCAATTGAATTTGCAAATATGTAAAAAACATATAGACAAACTCAGAGTGATGCCTCGTTGAATCTGGTGTTGGCTGACTTCTTCCGGTCAAAACATCTCCCGGTCATCTTTGTGAAAACTTTTTTATTTGTTCTTTCCTGGAGCATCTCCAGGGATTATTTTTTAGAACGACCGCACCCGACTATTTTCGAGGACGGTCTTCCTGCAAAAATAAGAGCACTGGGTGAAAGGAGGAAAGTCACGGGAAGGATAATAAAATGTGGGAGTGTGACAGTATAGTAAAAAACTCCCCTGATTGGTTTGTTCGGACTGGAGGTTGGATGACTTCTTTTAGTCGAAGTATCTCCCGGTTATCTTTGTAAAAACCTTTTTTTTATTCTAATGGAGTATCTCCAGGGATGATGTTTTATAACGACTGCCCTCGACTGTTTGCGAGAATGGTCTTCCTGCAAAAATGAGAGACATTCGTGAAAGTAGGAAAGTCGCAAAAATAATAAAATGTAGGAGGGTGACAGTATGGTCAAAGACTCCTCTGATTTCTTCACAAGGCCTGAGTCTTGATGTTCAAGAACGCTTTATCCTCGGGCGGTGACACAGTTTATGTCTCGAGGACCAAAAGATATGATGTTGCCCAGTTAAAGTCTTGATTGTAGTGCGATAGCCCAAAAGTGCAAAGGGAATATGTTCATGCCCAGAGTTGCAAGCGACATGACATGATATGTACATAATTGAAGCATAGAATTATTGCATTAAATAATATGTACAGAATGAAAAGCAGAAAAATAGCAAACAGATTGTGCGAAAATTAAATGTGCATCCTAACATGCATGAGGCTTCTCCTATGCCAAAGGTGATCCTAAACGCCAAATATGCGAGATTATGACAAATTACTCCAAGCTGTTAAACTGCAATGCTTTCGTCAGAAATGAAAACAAAATGAATGTACATTTTCCAATTTCAGCATGTCATGATTAGGCTTGGATTCGTCTATCATTATTACGCTACATATAATATGTTGTTGAGTCGTTGGGTCATGAGACATGTCGACAATTTGGATGGTTTTTTAATTGTGGAGTCGATACGAAGGATCGAACCACCTAAGGTGTATGTATGCATGACTTAAGATAAATGGTGATATAGCTCTATCCTAAATTTTCTAAGATTTGGCTTACTAGACTCAAGGTTCCCGAGCGGACTACTCGAGTGAGAAGGCTACGCGGCCACCGGATGGTCCGGACACTCCGCGCCGCCAACTCTCCTAAAATTTGAAAGAATTTGCGGGTGCGCGAAACACACCTCGCGTGTAATGTGTGATAGTGTCAATTTTCTTAAGTGGAGAAAATATGAGCGGAATGCCAATTTAAGAAAAGCGGTAAAGAAAGTAGCAATTAAAGCAGTTAATAATATAAAGTTTCAAAAAGGAAACAATTTAAAGCAGTAGATCAAATAAGGAGCAAAATAAAGCGCAATAATAATTAACTTGAATTTTCTATGGTTAAGAACCTGAAACTCCACAGTGGAGTCGCCATGCTGTCGCGCCCGTTTTTAACCTGTGGCTCACGACGTGATGGGTCGATTCGCTCTGGATTAGATAAAAAAATGCTTGCTTTGAGGAGTCGCCACCTAATTATTCTAAGGTGAATTAATGAACCTAAATGCTAACTAAAAGCTGCAAAATAACTTCAATTTTATGGTATGCGAAACTAATGAGATTCTACGTAAGAGTTCTTTATTATCCTAAAGGGAAGGGATTAGGCATCCTTTAAGATCCGCTAACTTGCGGTTATCCGGTCAAACTCAGGTTAATTATTAAGCTAAGAAAAATGCATGTTTTTACAAGTATAAAAATAATGTTGCAAGTAGTTAATAAAATGATGCATTTTGTACAAGTATGCATTTATATGGCATTAAAATACATGTAAAGTTGAAAAAAGTATGCATTTGTATGAAAATTGATAAAAATGTATGCAATGTGATTTTTTATGGGCGACAGGCCTAAAAATAGATAAACTAGCGATTTTCGATTTTAAAACTAACCGAGCCTAAAAATAAATAAACTAGCGATGAGTTTCCAATTTTAGACTACCCTATTAATTAATTCTAAGTCTACCTATTCTAAACATTTCAATAATTTTACGAGTACAATAATATTACAATACAGAATGAAATAAAGCTGAATTAAAGAAAGTAGAAATAACAATAAAATAAATCATCTCTGAGTGGTATCTAGTCTTCTTTAACTTTCATAAATATGTCTTGCAAGTTGTCAAGAACAAATGGTTAGAAATAGTTGAATATAAATAACTTCAGATCCGTATCCAAAACAGTAAATGTTTTGATAACGAAGGGCTCAGACTTAAATTTTGAAAAGATCATTCCAATCACGTCATGACTGCGAACATATGACTCGTTGGTCATTTTAGTTGCCTTGCCTATCGAACATGTTGGTCTCTCGGATGGAAAAATGTTTAAGTTTCATCCTTGCCCAAAAATTTTATTTTCCGTCTTTCCAACTGTGGAGGCCTAAAAAAATCTACGGATATTTTTTCATCGGCCAGAGTGCAACATTTATTCAAATCAGTAAAACAGTAAAGAAAACAGAAACTGAGAAAACAATTTCCGAAGGGACACGACCTCAAATTTAATTTCATTTGCCAGAGTGCAGTATTTGTTCAAATCTGTAAAGCAGTAAGATATCCGTGTACGGATGTTTAAATGTCAAAAATAGCAAACTGAAACAGAAGAGCATTTTCTGAAGGAGCACTACCTCAAATTCAATTTCATTGGCCTAAATGCAGTATCCGTTCAAATCAGTAAAACAATAAAGACAAAAACCGAGAACCAATTTTAGAAGGGACATGGCCTCAAATTTAAGTTCATTGGCCTAAATGCAGTATTTGTCCAAATTAGTAAAATAGCAAGATAGTTGTGTAACGGATGTTCAAATGCCAAAATAAACCAACAGTCTGCAATTAAAAGTCTGACCCAAATTTTAAAATTTTCGAACCGAAACAGGACTTGAAATGCTCCTGAAAACCTGACCCGAATTCTGAAATTTGACCCGACCCGAGAAATGCAACCCGGAACAATGGTGACCCGGAATCAATTTTTTTTTTGGATTTTCAGATAACCAACAACAAGATATAAAAACACAAAATCTGGAAAATTTACCCAAACCAGGGTTCCGACCCGGATCGGTGACCCGATCCGAATCAGGGGTTCCGACCCGAATCGATTTCTTTCCAAATTTCAGATAACCAACAATAAAATATCAAAATATAAATCTGGAAATGTACTCAAACCGGGTTGACCCGACCCGGATCGGTGACCCTACCCGAATCGATTTCTTTTCAAATTTCAGATAACCAACAACAAAATATCAAGCATATAAATCTGGAAATCTTACCCAAATTGGGTTGACCCGATCCGAACAGTGAACCAAATCGAAAAACTCGAAAATAGTGAAGAACATAAACAAAAGCAGATTGTTTGAATTATATTTCGGACTCTTCAAGATGAAGAACACATGCAAAGAAGAACAAATACCCTTAAGAAGATTTCGGGTTTCAAAACTTAATGCTCGATTTTCGGACCTCAAAATTCCACCAAAAACTCCAACCCCAAACTGTGAACAAAGAGGGGTTTATGTAGATGGATTCGGACCTCTAAATCCCCCCTAAAACTGAGTTTGAAATCGAAAATAAAGGGGCAAAAGGTTGTGGATTTTAGGGGTTGAAATCGCGGGTTCTGGGGGTGTAGGTATGGGTGAAGTGATGGGTGCGCCGTAGGTGGTGTAGGGTGGCGGTGACCGGCGGGTTTCGGGGGTGTGGGGGTATGGGGGCTGTCGGCCGAAAGAGTGTGTTTGGTTGAGAGGGAAAGAGATGAGTGTTTGTTTTTCTTTAGGGATCCTTTTTTGTTTAGGGTTATTGGGGATAAATATAAGAAAGGGGAGTCAATGTTTCGGTTTGGACTTGGGGGTTGGCGGTTGGGCCCTGAGTGTGGGGTCCAAATGGGGTTTTGTTTTGGGGAAAGGGGGTTGGGTTAGGATATAAAAAGGGTTGAAATGGGTTATGAGTTTAAAATATAAAAAGGGGTTTTATTATATATATAAAAAAAAAAACTTTGCAAAAATTATAAATTGTAAAGATGACAATCTGATAAAAAAAATAATATTTGCGAAATGCTTGGTTCTAAAATAAAAAATAAAATGCGATGTCGTTTTGCGAAAAATAAAAATAACATATAATATTAGGATAAAAAGTATGGTTATGATATTAAAATGCAAATGACAATAAAAATGCAATTAATAATAATAATGATGATAAATAATGATATTGAGAATAATATATAAATATATGTATATGCCTATATATTAAAATTATTTTAATGTGTCAACATGCGGTGGATGCTCCAGAAGATGCTTGTTTTGCCTTCCGTGTTTTCTCGAGAATTAACCTCGAACGGGCCTCATAGAAAGGAGGCAAAGGATTACTTTGTTGAATGATTTATCAACCCTGTCATACTGTTCATTCAATCCTGCAATCAACCGAAGGACTAGCCGTTGATTTGTCACGGGCGAACCAACGTTGGATAATTTATCCGCAAGCATCTTCAATTCCTGACAATAATAGGAGATATTGGAAAAATCATTCAGTTTAACATTCGTGAACTGGTGTTCAAGATAAACGGCTCTAGAAACGTTGTTATTCTGAAATATATTTTGTAGACGCTCCCACGCCCTGTTGAGCCGTAGAATTCGGCTCCAAAATGGTATGTAAGAGGTCGTTGGATATAGTGCCATAAATTCATTGAAGGACAATAACATCCAACTGGGACCATAACTTTTTGTTCACCAAATCGGCGTCTGAGGATGACTCGAAATGTATAATGTGATCGATTACCTCATAGGCACGATAATGGATTTTGAACAATTCTGCCTAAGATGTATATTTCCCTTTCTCCATTTCAAGGGTTATAAAGATGAAGTTCTTGACGTTATTAACGGCAAGAGCGGGATGAAAAGTTTATTTTTCGACCATAGGTTCCACAACAAATCAAAACCTAGAAAAGAAAAGAAGTAGAGGTTGATGTTTAGGGAGTGAAAAACCCTTAGGGTTTCGGGTATGTGTTAGCCAAGAGGAGGGGGTGTTGTCGGCTAGGGTTGAGGAAGTAGTTTAGGTTTGAGGAATTATTTAGATTTAGGGTTTATGACTACTAAACCTAGGGGGAGGCCGAAAACCAATGGGAAGAAAAGAAAGGAGAAAAACGACTAAGGGAAGAAAAGAAAAGAATTTTAGGGCGAAGGATCTTTGGCTATTGATACCATGTAGGAAATGATTCTTTGATCAATCTTATTCTCATGATACAATATATATATACAATCAATATATCCTTGACTTATGGAAGACTAATCTACTCTACCTAAAATATAAGATGCTAATTATAATCATCCTAATTAATGAGATATTATAATATATTACAATAATGAAGATTGGAGGTAATTATGGGATTGCCCATAATTACTTAACAATAATAACATAAATAATGATATGCACTACTCAACATTTAAATGAAATGCATGAACATGCGTAAAAATGTTGGTATGCATAATTCAAACTCAATCTTTACTCAACACCAGCCTTTCGATACTCTCAATGGCGGATTCAGAATTTTCATTGAGGAGTTCGAAAAATAAAAAATATAGTGTCTGGAATTTGAACTTAGAACCTCAAAGTGAATTCTAAACCCCCTAAACAACTAAACCAACCTCTTCTCTTGTATTTAAGGTATTCAAAATCTATATATGTACATTAAATATAAAAAAATACCTTATATACACGGTGTGATTTTTTGCTGACCCTCGACGGGCCATAGATCTGCCCCTGCTATGTGCACACCTTTCCAGTGACTCAGGTGATACAATTGCTCATGAGGAATGGATCCTTATCCGCACGGATAACTAAATGCGCTGCACGACCAACTCAATGTGCCATTGTTTCACTATTATTTGGAAAGAGAAAGGAAATAGTTGGAATTGAAGTTATACATGTACGTGAAAACTATTGTAAAATTGTTGAAATATAATTAGTAGTAATGAAAAATTCAAAACTATATATGTAAAGGGAAAAAAAGAGTTATTCCTAATCCACACACTTTTTTTTTGTGAGAGACCTTTATAATTCCAAAAAAAGATTAATTTTTCCAACATAAACTTCCACTGAACATGTTTTGCTCTTCGTATCCTTATGCTCATTTGTCCGAGTGGTTTTGTGACCTTTGTAAGTGTTAGTTCTGTCTGACAAGACCAATATGCGGAGAATCATGCCCTACGTAATCCGTGACTTAAAATCATGCAATTCCAAATGTAATTGTAATTTTTTTCTTTTTATGAGGAAAGAAAGAACATGGAAGGAGGAAAATGAAATCAAACAAATATAACCATCCAACGCGCAAAAGACAAACTTAAACCATCCAACACGCAGATGAAGTTTGAAAAAATAAAATAGGAATTGACAAAAGAAATTTCCTAGGTAGACTTTGTTTGCATCCTCTTTTCTCAAAGCATTACTAACTATTCAATTGATAGCGACCGGATAAAGTTTTGGAAAATATTGTATAAAAAAGTTGACTCAGTTGTTACCTAATTCGTGTCAATACCATTTAAAACTGGAAATGTGTCAAAGTGCACACTAGTTATATCCTTATACAAACAAATAGCAAAGAGTATATTCATTACACAAACTCCATTTCCCATCCATCTGCCATGGTTAATTTAGCAAATACATTTACTTACATGTTCTTGATGCTTCCAGTTCTATTTGCAGCTATTGAAGTTGGAGCTCAGCAGCAACACTCAAACATAACCTTAGGTTCTATTCTTTATCCGAACCGAAATCCAAGCTCTTGGCTATCTTCATCAGGCCTTTTTTCATTTGGTTTCTTCCCAGAAAGGGGTGAATTTCAAGTTGGCATATGGATAGCTGCCACGAGCGAAAAAACTGTAATTTGGACTGCTAATAGAGATGATCCTCCAGTTCATTCGGATGCATATCTCGAGTTCACAAAGGAAGGAAAGCTTATTCTATGGACAAAACAAAACATGAAAGTCATTACAGAATCTCCACAGCCAGCAACTTCAGCCTCCATGCTTGATTCTGGTAACTTTGTTATCTATAACAAAACAAATGTTGTTTGGGAAAGTTTTGATTATCCAACAGACACCATCCTGGTCGGCCAACGTCTAACATCAGGCCACAGCCTTGTCTCTAGTGTCAGTGAATTTGATCATTCAAGTGGAAGATTTTATCTTAGTATGCAGGCTGATGGGAACCTTGTCGGGTATCCGACCAACAGGTCAACTGTTTCGGAATGCTTCTAATGGTTTTCGTTTTCAAGTGAATACCATAGCTAATAGTTCGAATCAATCAACCAACAAAGCAGTAATTTATCGCGCAACTCTTGATCCTGATGGGATTTTTAGGCTTTATACACACAACGTTGACAACTCGAGCTTGGAAATCAATTGGTCAGCGCTACAAAATCAATGCCAAGCTAGGGGCTTCTGTGGTGTAAACAGTTACTGTACTGCAAGAAGTGGCAGCAATATAGGTGATTGTTCTTGCTTTCCAGGATTTTTATACGTCAACCGCGCAATGAAATTCCAGGGCTGCTATCGGGGATTCATGTATGAAGAGTCTTGTGGAAGCAGCAAAGACTCAACATTGGCTTACAATGTCATGGCGATTCAACACTTGAAACTTGGAGGATATCCATTTTCTCAGGTTTCAATGGTTGAGCAGGACTGTGGAAATTCTTGGTTGGAAGATTGTACTTGTTGGGCTGCTCAATATGTGAATGGAGTTTGCAGAAAATTTAAACTTCCATTAATTTATTCCACACTCAATCGAACCGATGAGTCTGTCAAGACCTTCGTCAAGCAGAGCTATAACATCTCTCAAAGGGCAGGTCACACTATTCCCTATCCGGGGAAAAAAGGGAATATAAACAAAAGTCAGAAAGAGATAATCTTGATTCTATCCCTGGTTCTTGGTTCTGTTGCATTTCTGTTTACTGTTGTTGCAATTTGCAGTTATATTTTCTACAGAAGCAGAGCGAACCAATACCAAAAACTGTCGGAGAATCCATATTTGAGGCCAAATGAGGAGTTCACTCTTCGATCATTTTCTTACAGCGAGCTTGAGAAAGCCACTGAACATTTCAAGGAAGAGATAAGTCATGGTTCGTTCGGAAGCATCTATAAAGGAATTATATCAGAAGGTAACAGAACGGTTGCTGTAAAACGACTGGAGAAAATCGGGGATGAAGGAGAAAGGGAGTTTAAAGCAGAAATAACCGCAATTGGGCAAGCTCGTCACAAAAACTTGGTTCATTTGCTTGGCTTTTGCTTGGAGGGATCTGAAAAAATTCTTGTGTATGAATACATGAGCAATGGATCACTTGCAGATATCCTATTTGATTCTGAAACAAGACCTTCTTGGGAGCAAAGGATGAGGCTTGCACTGGACATATCAAGTGGAATACTTTATTTGCACGAAAAATGTGAGACTTGCATAATTCACTGCAACATAAAGCCACATAATATCCTAGTAGATGATTCCTGGACGGCTAAAATCTCTGATTTTGGGCTAGCAAAGTTTTTGGTGCCTGATCAAGTAGGGAACCAACTTCAGCTTAAAGTAACAAGAGGGTATTCGGCACCAGAGTTGCAGAATAGCGCCTTGATCTTCGATAAGGTTGATGTTTATAGCTACGGAGTGATGCTCTTGGAGATCATATGTTGTAGAAGTAATATGGATGTCAACGTATCAACTGAGGATGAAATCTTTCTTCCTACTTGGGTACACAAATGCTATATCGAGAATGATCTCAACAAACTAGTGGGAGATGAGGAAGTAGATGTGAAGTCCTTGGAGAGGATGGTGAAGGTTGGATTGTTATGCATTCATGATAATCCTGATCTGCGCCCTTCTATGAGGAACGTAGTTCTCATGTTAGAAGGCACTATGGATATACCATTTTTGGCATGGTATTAAGTCTTTTATGTATTCTTCATTTTTTTTTTACGTTGAGCACCAGGTCTTCTGTACATTGTAACACACTGGGAAGATCCTCCTTACTTTGTTACATCATTTCTAGGAAAAGAAGATTGTGGCAAATCTTGTTCAGAGGACTGTGATTGTGATGCTGCGTTGTTCGACGAAAATGGCCGGTGTATGAAACACAAGCTACCTTTGAGGTATGTCAAAGGTGCTCCTGAAGGATCTCGCACTGCTTTCTTCAAAGTCAGCAATCTAGCAGTGCAAAATCCAACAACTGATTCAGTGAAGCCACCATGGGTGGTGATCTTGGTTTTATCGATAAGTTTTGTTATGTATTCAGGTACTGCTCTTGCATTTTCAGGCTTTTATGTCTTCAAATTCCGAATAATAAAGTACAGGAAGCTATTGCAGACAGGAACCACAGGCTTAACGAAAGACTTCATACTCAGAACTTGCTCTTACAAGGAGCTAAAACGGGCAACCGATGGTTTCAAAGAGGAATTGGGAAAGGGTGCTTTCGGAGCAGTTTATAAAGGGAGCTTTGACAAAGGTAAGAACCTTGTGGCAGTGAAGAGGCTAGAGAAGGTAGTCGACGAAGGTGAAAGGGAGTTCAGAGCAGAAATGAGGGTCATTGGTAGAACTCGACACATGAACTTGGTTCGTTTGCTTGGATATTGTGCTGAAGGCTCAAAAAGAGCTCTAGTTTATGAATATATGAGCAATGGTTGCCTAGCAAATCTCTTGTTCCGAGGAGCTACTCGCCCGGATTGGAACCTAAGAGTAAATATTGCACTAGATGTCGCAAGGGGAATCCTTTACCTCCATGAAGAATGTGAAGCACCAATCATCCACTGTGATATAAAGCCACAAAACATCTTACTCGACGAGTTGTTGACAGCTAAAATCTCAGATTTCGGGCTGGCCAAGCTGCTAATGCCTGATCAAACAAAAACATTCACTGGTGTAAGAGGGACTAGAGGGTATTTGGCACCAGAATGGCAAACAAATGCCCCCGTCTCTGTCAAGGTTGATGTCTACAGCTATGGTATTGTATTGCTAGAAATCATATGCTGCAGAAGAAACATTGAAGTCTATGTGACTAAAATAGAAGAAATCCAGCTCTCTAAATGGGCATATAGTTGCCTTGTAGAAAGTGAACTGGACAAGCTTGTTGGAAGTGAAGAAGTAGACAAGAAGACCTTAGAGGGAATGATTTCTGTGGCGATCTGGTGCATCCAGGATGAACCAGCTCTTCGTCCTCCCATCAAAAAAGTATTACAGATGTTACAGGGAATTATTGATATTCCAATTCCTCCATGTCCAAGTCCCAGCCCTTAATTTCATGTAAAATCACTAGTTGTAATTGGTTTAGTTTACTTTTGTTTTCTTCAATAATATCTTCTAATGGAAAATTTCTGCAACAATAGCAAATGAGATTTATATTTAGTTCAACATCTATATATTTGTTCAGATTAAGCTTGAATGAGAGAATAGAAGGAAAAGAACACTATAAAGGTAAAGTTCTAGAATTTGAATTAAAGAAGGCATATGGCCAAGAATAAATGCATGTCTTCTGATAAAATATTTAAGACAAGGCAAGAAACTTTCAGCAGGATTTAGCACCAAAACTAGCTACATGGAGTATTGATTATAGAATAAGTAGCTTTGGAAATAATGTTGCTTCTAAATGTGCATGATGTCGAGAACCCAGAGTGAGACGATTCATCTTGTGTTTGTGCAGAGGAGATCATTTGCATATGGGTGTAATCTCGGAAGCTATTACTCTAATGAGAATGTTTTGTAAGTGTCGGAGTATCAAAATAGTCAACTATTACACCAGGAGATTATTAAAATTACGCCTTTGATCATATGTTGGGAATTAGGAAAATTTAAACCTACAAGTATCTATGGGAGTATATTAAGGTTAAAGAATGAATCTTGAGCCTAACTCAACCCCAAAAGCTAGCTTGTAGGGTGAGGATTTTCCAAGTCAATATAAGGAATACATGTTCTCATTCCATTTTCGATGTGGGACTCTTAACATTCCCCCGCACACCCAGACCTCGTTAACTGGAGCGTGGATAATATAATTTGGGGGCCCAACATCGACGAACAAAGAATTGGAATGAGTCTGGTTCTGATATCATGTAAAGAATGGATCTTGGGCCTAACTCAACCCCAAAAGCTAGCTTATGCGGGGAGGATTGCCCAAGTCCATATAAGGAGACCACTCATCCCTTAAACCACCGATGTGGTACTCCTTAACACCCCACCTCACGCCCAGGGTAGGACATCTGTTGCGTGGGCAATTTAATATGGGGCCCAACATCGAGAAATAATAATTGAGTTAGGCCCAAGATCCATTCTTACATTAAGATATCTGTTTTCCGTTGAAAATGATTCTAACTAGAAAATCAATTAGAGATTTGTTTTATAGGGTTTGAAGATAAATGAGTTGTATCCGATACGAAAAACTCCTTAATGTGTCCGGTTACAGTAGTAAAAAATAAATATGTATGATCGATAAGTAAGACAATGTAACGAACAAGCTATGATTCAAGTAAAAATAAGTGAATAGATAATAGATCTCAGTGTATATTGCTTTGAGAGAGAAAAATAATGTTAGGGTTACAAAGTGAGCCAGATTCCCTTTCTTCCTTCCTAAGATTTATATACATAAGCCAAGATTAGACTTCCTTAGCCCCAACGTTATGATGATGTGACCATGCTGACATCCTAATGTCCATGCGTGTTACAACACTCTGATCGAGACTCATGGATGTGACATGAGTTGGTGGGAGTTAGGAATAGCTATAAGATATCCCCGGGTTCTCTGAGCCTCCGAATACGTTGATTCCCCCGGTTGCACTTTGCACCTAATACATATAGTCCCCTACTTTCCAGGCCCTTCATTCCACGAGCCCGAGAAGTGGAAGAGTCGGCTCTCTTTCGAATTTTACGCAAGAACTTTAGCCAAAACGTCACCACTCTTATCACATAAGACGTTTTGTCAAGACAACATTTAATGCATCTATTTAACCATTCGACGGCGCTCTTTCAGAAACAATGATTGACTTTTTCAGACCAGGCACGCCGCTTCACTTTCCATGGCTAATGATTACCCCGTTGTCTATTTAAGAAGGCAACCCTCACTTACTTTCCTCACTTTTGTCTCAACCTTCTTCTTTTGTGCACCTAATTTTCTTTTTGCTCTAATTATCGCTAAACACTGTCTTTTTATCTACTTCGCCTTCTTTTCATCTGACAGCTTTCCCCTTGCCCGTCTTAGAGAACAATTGGGCAGTGCCTCCGCGGTCTCGGCTCGCTATCGGGCTACAACTTCATCTGCTACTCATGCGATTGACTTGGGTTCTACGGTCACCGAGATCATTCCGGTTAACACCAATTATGATAGAGATTATTGTGCCAGCCACCAATATGAGTTTGTAGATATGATAACCTTTCTGATCGACAAGTCTGCAATCCCTCGAGTTCGCATTGACTGTCAATGGGGACCTGAGATTGAGGTGTTGCCCCTCCTGCCAATGCCAGTATTTCTCGGCATGTCCCGGGCATGTCGCTGATTTATACTTACCTTTTTACCATCGAATCCAGCCTACCCGTTCATGAAGTAATAGAGGCCTTTTATCGCCGTTATGGTGTTTTCTTGGAGTAATTGGCCGCCCAAACATGGAGAGTTGTTCATTGTCAGCAATTCTTAACAGAACTTGCAGGACTTCATTTTTCCTTGGATAACCTGATCTATCTTTACTCCTCTCGCGTATTTCGTGGGGGAGTGATAAATTTAGCTTTTTGAGGCTCTCGGGGCCTCATCACCAGTGTTGAGGATGATCACGACCAGGAGTGGTGTGATCGGTTCATAATGATTCACACCAGACGCCTCCACAATGCCGCCTTTGGTCCCCTTCCGAAGTAGTGGAACAACTCCCGTAAGCATCCGTCTTCTGTCTTTACACGTTATCTCCTCTTTTTTCCCCTAAGCATTACTTCTAACTATGTCGTCCTTGTTTTTCCAGCGGCCCCGATTCAACTAGAACCTTTAACTGATATCTTCGGCTGGGTGATGGGCATACTGGGCATCTCTACCCATCTATGGAGACGCAAGAGCCACCGTAATTTTTTTTTTCTCAACACCGTTTCTTTGCCAAACCATATCTTATTTGATATGATTTTGACTTCTTCTGCACTCGAAAGACCTTTCTGTTTAAAGGCCTTATGCTAGGAAGGCACCCTCCAGGAAGGATACCCTTGCTCGTATTGCCTAGATAGTCGTCGAGGCTAAGAGTGGCAGAAAACGTTGGCCCCCAGATGATGTTAGTGTATCCTTCTCCGGAGGGATCGACTCTCGCGTGAGAACAGATCGCTTATTACATAGCTACTAGAGGGAGTTAAAAAAGGGGTAGTAAAAGGTGATGATGATGATAGAGGGGTTGCTGAGGTCGGGGAGAGGAGAGTCCCTTCTACCGAAGTCATTTTGGGTCCAAAAGGACTTCCAGTGCAGACTTCCTCGGGAGATAGTGAGGACCACCCAAGGGTGTATGTGGTAGAGAGGCTTCATTTAGTAATAGGGGTGTTGGCCTTCAGTTTCGCCGCCACCTGGTAGTAGCCCCGACTTTGGCCTGGAAGCTTCCTTGTCCCACTTGGCAGATATTTTCCTCTAGGTTAGTCATACTCTCTTTTTCTTGCTATAGTTGCTCCTTTAGAGTGAGTGTATGTACTAAGGCTACTCATTTTATTTCCTTCTTACTTAGGGTCATGTTGTTGCTTCCTCCGCCATTGAATTGTTTAGGAGTATGCCTTTATCTTTCTCCCGCGAGGTGGAGAGGCTGGGGGCTGATAACCAGTGCCTCCGAGATGACCTCTTCATGCTCCAATCCGAGAACCGGGATCTTCAGGCCTTGAGGGCCAGTTTAGGATGGCAATGGGAGGAGGCCAAATAGCCTTTGGCAGCCAGGGAGAATAATTTTTTACATTTGACCATGACTCGCCAACTGCTACAGGAGAGGCTGGCCAGGGTGGAATCTGATTGTGATACTATCTGGGGTTGGGTTCAAGCACTGGAGGCTTTTCGCGCCCGACTCGGGGCTCACAACCATCGTTTGCAGCTTCACCAAGCGGCTAACCAGCGTAGTGCCACCTTGTTCAGGATTATGTTGTTCTCCACACCAACCATGAGGTTTGACAAGGTGTGAATGAGGGACAAATCAATGTCTCCTTAGCCTTGATAGATACAGAGGTGGATTTGGATGCTACCGAGGTGGGTATGGATGACCTCCGTGATGAGACACCTCATTCTTTTGATGCCTCTGTCAGCTCATTGGGTGATGATGATGCTCTCTCCTGCTTAACCATTTTAATTTGAAGTGGGCATGTGCGCCCTTTCTGGATGTTTTTTGTTTCGTCCAACGTGCCATTTTGTTTGTTGGATATTTAGGGCATGTGTGCCCTTTTGACTTTTCTTGTTTTCAGCTTTTGCACTCTTTTTTGTCGAATCTCTAGGGCATATGTGCCCTTATAATATTTTCATATGAGCCTTTTTGCTCTCCCTGCTTATGGTTTAATAGTATTTACTTCTTATTTCTACTCTTTGACATGCGCTTTATTTTTGCAACAATTTGTGGTCATAAATAACTTGTTGACTTTTTATTTAACACTTAACTGTCAGAGCGTGACCGCTATGTCTGTCTACCAAAATTATATTCATATTCGAGTGTTCGGTTTTTAAGTTGAGATATGATGACCAGTGCACGCTTGTTTTATTTTTGCATTTTGTGTTTGAGGTCATCATTCTTAACCCAATCCGGGAATGTCACTTCCGAAAACACTTTTGCGATATCGCGAATTAAACATCCAATTCGCAATAAAGAAGGCCATTTGATTTCGGTGTGATGATGAGGATATCTCGACCTCATTTAATGGCACAAAGGTTCATGGAACCTGCACACTCGGACGCTCTAAAGTCGTGTCGTGCGTTAGAAGCGATTTTGCCCTAGAAATATTTTTTATTAACAAGCAAATGATTCCTTGCTGGCAATAGTCGAGGAATAAGTGAAAGTTCTTATTTCATCTTTGCAATTTTGAGGTACGAATTGTCCTATTAATACATAATCTCCTTCGAGGTTTTTACAAGAGGGAACTGGGTGACTGCATTGACTGCCAGCAGTCCCAGTCTCTATGAATACGTCCTTAAGAAGATTCCATGTTTGAAAACCTCACTATTTTGTACGGACCCACTCTTCTCCCCCCTCCCCCCGTCCCGAGAAGACTAGTGTCGGGCTACAACCTTTTGGTACGACATTTGCGGGATGTGATATGCTTTTGGATCGTTGCCTCATTAAAAACCTTGTCAGGAAAACCTATTTGGGACAAAACCTTGGTCAAGGAAAAACGTGCAACGCATATCTTTAATTCCCCACCCCCCAAGAGATTACTTTTCTAGGGACAGACCCTATCGGGGAGAGAAAGCAAGTTAATCAAATATAGATGATGCAGAAATATGATCATACCTACTACCATTTTAGAGGTAAAATCGATGCAAGTAGATGACATTCCAGCTATTTTGTATCCCATTTCCATATTCATCCTTGATCCGATAGGATCCCTTGCATGTGATCCGCACTACCTGGTATGGACCCTCCTAGTTAGCCCAAAACTTTCCTACACGGGTGTCACGACCCAAACCGGAGGGCCGCAACGGGCACCCGGACCCTACATGTCGGGTACCACTAAGCATAACATCAACATCTAATCATAATTAATCACGGCCACAAGGGCCCGGGTACAATCTGAAAATAGTAAGCGAAAAAAGAGCTATGTACAATATGAACCCGATTGCCCAACTTATATATATATATATATATATATACACACACATACCAAGGCCGATAAGGCAATACATGGCTACTACACACTAGACTCTATTTACAGTCCTCTAAAAGAGTACATGACACCATAAGGGTCGGGACAGGGCCCCTCCATACCCACATATACAAGCAAAAATTATCGTACTAAGATTTGACCGACACTCCGAAACAAGGAAAGTGCTCCAAAATCTGCTGAGTCAGCAGCCTACTAACGTGCATCGTCGCCGATCTTACGTGAATCTGTGGGCATGAAACACAGCATCCCCACATAAAAGGGACGTCAGTACGACTGATGTATCGAGTATGTCAGTACGATTGATGTACCGAGTATGTTAGGCATAAGAAATATCATCACAGAGATACATAATAATCTGAAACTGAAATAGTCGACAAAGATAGTTGATAGAAACAACCGACAGAAATGCCTGACAGCAACAACCGACGAAAATGGCTAACCAGCAGTAAATGCCTCTGAGGGCCCTAATACATACGCCTAAATGTTATGCACAATGCAAATGCGGTATACATATAAATATTGGCCACACAATGGCATCTTCCTTCCTATAACAATCTCTGTGGGCATCATTTCATATCGGTCTCTGTGGGTATCATATCATATTGGCCTCTGTGGGCATCTTCCTTTTTAGTGATAATATGTACCAGCTGCAGGTGGTGACGCATTTATAACGCCTTCCCTTTTCCCCATCCCATATATATATATATATATATATATATATTTCATACAATATAGTAGTGTATATAACACATGTGGGTCTAGGGTAATACATTAATATAATGCAAAGGCAAATGCATGAATGACAATGAAACATTCTGAACTTATCGGATGACATAATATCCTTGTACCTTCGGCCAACATTGGAAATATCAACATTTTTCCCATATACCTCAATAAGGATTTAGGAACATATTTAGACATGCTTTCAACATAGGAATCAATAACATGAATATTTTTAACTACTGAGAGTAAAATAAATTATAGAGCAAATTCACGTTTACGTTTAGTTACATGGAACATGCCAAAAGAAAGAAATGGTTTGCCTTAACATACCTCGATTCACTCCTTCCAGTAATTGCTTAACCTTGGTTGTTCTCTTTTGAACCTCCTGTAACTTTACTTTACTACGAAGTAATCTTTGGTTCGCTTTAAATTGAAAACGTTGCTACATATTGAAATAACGTTGCTGCATACTTTTTTAAGAACTAATTGTATCTAGTTCAAAAAAACAAAACGTTCCTGTAATTGTTTTTTTTATTTAGCTACCCTTCAAAATGAAATCTTCCTTTACTACAATTGTAATCTACAACTAAGATAATGAGAGATGTAAATATAATTATGACCCCTATATATGTATAGAAAGGCACCAGCATATATTCTTTAGGATAGTAAGCCAAAGAAGTTAGATAAGATCATTAATGACTCTTTGCCCTTTACACGTGTATGACCATACATGTCTTAATTTCTTTGTCATCAAATGAAGATTTGATTACAATATCATGTCACACTACTTGTTGCCACACGTCCATGAATGCATGAATGTGTCCCCTTGAGGTTATTCAACATTTCTAATTCTTTTATTTACCTCCATTACACTTTCTCATTTAATCAATTGTCCACATAATTAATTCTTGATCCTAATTTACTTAATAATAGTAATTATTTTATCACACTTCATATACTCATTATCATGGTTATATGATATAATATTAATTCATAGCCTCTTTATGCACACACCAAATATTATTCTTTACCGCCATCGTCACACTTTAAGTCCTAAATTATTTCGAGATCGTATCCTTTTATATACTAAGCTTATTTATTTGCGTACGTGAATATGACATAAATTCCCCAAGGCTCGGGTCTATTTACATACGTCCAAATACTTAACTCATCGCCCGAAAGTACGGGGTGTTACAACGGGCATCCCGAGTTGAGAGCATAACCTTCCGGAGGACGAAATCTCTGATCTTGAAATGCCTCAAGTTTGTTTTTCTATTGAAATGTCTTTCGACCTTTTATTTTTGTGCCACCAGCCGTATGAGGGTTAGCTCTCTGCACTCTTCCAACAGCTTCAGCCCCACTGCTATTGCTTTGTTATTGGACTTCTCTGTGGTCCGGGTGTATCGGAGACTAGGTTTACTAATCTCCACGGGTATTAGGGCTTCAACCCCATATACCAGGGAAAATGGAGTTTCTCCGGTGCTTGTCTTAGTCGTAGCTATGTAAGCCCACAAGACTCCCAGTAATTCTTCCAGCCATTTCCCTTTGGCGTCCTCCAACTTTTCTTGATGTTTTGGATCAGTGTTTTGCTAGTTGACTTAGCTTGCCCATTCACGCACGGGTAATACTGTGAAAAAGTATTTCTTTTGATTTTTAGCCTTTCAGGAACTTGGTAACCTTTGCCCCCATGAACTGTCGACCATTATCACATGCTATCTCCTTTAGTACCCAGAATTTATATATGATGTGATCCTAGATGAAGTCTATTACCTCCTTCTCCCGGATCTTCGTGTATGATTTATCCTCCACCCATTTTGAAAAATTGTCTGTTAAGACCAACGAGAACCTCATCTTTCCCACAACTCCCGACAGTGGTCCCACGATATTTGTTTCCTATTTCAAGAACGACCATGGGGCCACCACCGAGTGGAGTAGTTCGGCGGGCTGATGCATCACGGGGGAGTGTCATTGACACTTGCCACACTTTTGAATGAAGGCTTTTGCATCGCTCGGACGATCTTGATATAAACCTTCCTAGGGAAGTTATTCTCCCAATTAGTCGTTGTACCTCTCTACGTTATTAAGCATGTCCGGTATTTGCTCAATCATCCGAATATGATTCAAATTGGCCTTGATACCGTTGTTTGATACTATGAACCCTAAGAATTTCCTCGAGCCTACTCTGAAGACTCATTTCTCCAGGTTCAACTTAAGGTTGTATTTACGGAGAATCTTGAATGTTTCCTGCAAATGTCTTATGTGTTCCGCTATTTCCAGGGACTCTGACCCAACTGATATTGGAATATCTGGTTTGTCAGTTGGTGGAAGGTGGTCCCTAGATTCTTCAAGCCAAAGGGCATGACATTACAATAGTAGGTTCCATGCTCTATGATTAACAAAGTCTTTTCCTAGTCTACCAGGTCCAACCATATTTGGTCTAACCCTAAGAAAACATCCAGGAAGTTGAGTAATTCATGTCCGTCCACCGCATCAACAACATTGTCTAGTTGGGACATAGGGTACGAATTCCTCAAACATGCCTTATTCAGGTCTTTCAAATCTAGGCACATTTGGAAAGCATCAGGCTTTTTAGGAAGTACTACCACATTGGCCAGCCAGTCAAGATACTTTACCTCTCGAACCGCTCCCAATTTAATAAGCTAAGTCACTTCCTCTTCGATAAATCAACTATATTCAGCCAACATCGGGTGCCATTTTTGCTTATTGGGCTGACAATTTGGATTTATGCTCAACTTATGAATGGATAACTCTGGGGGAACACCTGTAATATCTAGCCTCAACCAAGTGAAGCTATTCATTTATCTGTTAGAAATTATTTGCCAAAACTCAGGATTTAGGTCCGAGCCTAGGTGTACCTGCTCTTTAGGAAGGTTCGGATGACAAGCGGTCAGCTTCAGGTTTCTACCGTGGTTCTCCCTACGTCCATTTCTTCTGGCACGACAAATACCTTGGGTATCCGGTCAAGTGATTCCTCTGGGATGGATTTTTCATTTGCACTTCTTTGCATCCAACCGCCAGTTTGATACTGGGGTAAGAAACCTGTAATTGTTAGTTGTCACTTTCAGCATGTTCGTTCTCTGATTTCCCTGATCGAGCTCTGAGTCTCCTCAGATTTCAACGATCCCCCATGGTGTTGGGAACTTCATGACCTGATGAAAGGTCAATGGGACTGCCTTCATGGCATGAAACCAAGGTCTCCTGATCACCAAACTATTGGGCATTTCTCCCTCGAGGACATCAAATAAGGTCTTCAAAGAGACCATTTCTGAATGGATGGTCATTTCGATTTATCCCTGAGTTATTTTGCTGGATAAGTTGAATCAGGTCAAGATCTTGACCACCAAAATCACTAATTCTGTCACCTGCATCTCCTTGATTATGTGGAGCTGCACTATGTTTATAGAGCTACCTGGATTGACAAGCACACGCTTAACGTTAAAATTAAAGATTTGGATAAATTTTACAAATGCACTGGCATACGAGCCCTCAATATTTTTTCTCTACGTTCCACTGAATGCAATGGGGTATTCAAGATCACCAATTCATTTTTTCCTGGAGGGGGAAGGTTCCCCATCTCGCGGGCCCCTGAGACACTGCTATGATTATTTCCCCTTCGGTGATTATATTGATCACGCCCGGTTGTGCTGGATGCTCCCATGAAGTTCCAGTTCCCTTTTCTCAAGCATATTTACACCGGCTATTGAAGAATTCCTTCAGGTGTCCTCTTCTCAACATGTCTGCCACCTGGTAGCGCAAATGTTTGTAGTCTTTGATCGAATGCCTCGAAATCTGGTAAAACTCACACCAAAATTCTACATCTCGCTTATTTGGGTTGGTTCGTGTGGCCACTGGAAATCTTGCTTCCTTCATGTTTTTCATTTCCATGGATAATTCTCCAACATCCACATTGAAATTGTAAGACGCCACGCTTAGTGGACCCGACTTATTTGTCAATTTCCTTTGTGTCGTCTCCCCATCTTTCTTCGGTTGACATTGGTCGTATCGTGACCTATTTGTCCTACCCTCACTTCTAAGAGGTGGACGAGCTGAGTATGGCCCAAACCAACCCCTCGAGTCTTGCTTCCTAAATGGGGGAGTGTTCCTGGGCTTATCTTGTGGCCCACCTCTGACTTTTATTCACGTGTCAGCCTTGAGGTCATCTTCTATCCTCATTTTGGTCGTGTACTTGTTGTTCACTTCATTCCAGAACTTACCCGGGAACTCCCTCAAGCTTTCTTTCAACTTTTTTGAGGCATCCGAGCTATTGACATTCAAATCATCTACGAACGCCACTACTAGCAATCTTCAGGGATAGTAGGCAACATCATCATTTCCCACTGGAATCATTCCATGTAACGAACGTATCTGCAAGAGCAGCAAAATAGTCAATAGAATTTTAAGGTAAAAGAGTATACCAGGAAAGTGCTCCCTTTGTGAGCGTCTGACTGAATTTATTCAGCATGACTGATTCAATTTCATGCTGCTTTAGGTCATGCTCGGTGATGGCTGCTTTGAAGGTTACAATGTACTCCTCTGAATCCATGGTTCCATCATATTTAGGTATATCCAGCATTTTGAACTTCTTTAGGATGGGCTCAGGAGCCGCATTCAACTTGTAGGATATTTTTTCATATTTATTTGCTCTAGCTCCCTTCAATATAGGATGGGGCCCTGGTATCTAGCTCATTAGCTCGTGGAGCTCCTTTTCTAGCATGACAAGCCTCGCCAAGTCCGCATCTGGCATGACTGATTCCGCATATGCCTTCCCCACATCTACTATGGAAGTCCCAGGCACTTCGACAACCTCTGGGTTGTTCGATGGACGGCTACCCAATGCTAACCCGGATAAAGAGTTTATGAGTTTTTCTATGCACTCCATCATTGCGTTGTTTGATGCCAAGATCGCGGCTAAAGCCATATTCGAATGAGATCTTTCTTCTTTGAACATCCCCTCATCTACCTTAGAGTGAGGGCGTCTCTTTCTCTTCTTGGAGTACCGCCCTTTAAGACACATCTCTCTGCTTTCTGTTGAATGATTCTGTTCATTTTCCTCATTTAGGAAGTTGTTGGGGACCTCCCCTGGGGACGTTATTGCCTCTTCCCTTTCCTCACATGCATCCAACTTCGGGCGGTTCTCCATGTTAGAGCTCCGCAGATCTGTTGGTCGTGACCCCTGTGGGTCTCTTATTTCGAATGGCACGTTACTCCCCGATGTGTTGTTAGTTGGTTCATCTATGATCGAGAGCTATGTAATGTGCTAGTTTTGTACCGACATAAGTTTGAGAGTTTTGGTCAGCGAATCAAGACAACACCACAACTGTCTATCCCCACAGAAGCGCCAAGCTATTTTTTGGTGAAAATTATTCTAATCAGAAAATCAATTAGAGATTTGTATCCAATTCGAGAAACCCCTTAACGAGTCCGGTTACAATAGTAAAAATAAATATGTATGACCGATAAGTAATACAATGTAAGGAACAAACTATGATTCAAGTAAAAATAAGTGAATAGATAATGGTTCTCAATGTATATTTCTTTGAGAGAGAATAATAATGTTAGGGTTACAAAAGGTTTACATATATAAGCCAAGATTAGACTTTCTTAGTCCCAAAGTTATGATGACGTGATATTGCTGACGTCCTAACGTTCATGTGTGCTGTGGTACTCTAATCGAGACTGACAGTGTGACGTGAGTTGATTGGAGTGGGGAACAGTTGTAGAATATCCCCGAGTTCTCTAAGCCTCCGAATACGTTGATTCCCCCGGATGAACTTTGCACCCAATACAGTATCAATGACCACTAGATTTTGAGCTTCTTAAGATGAATCATGCTTCAACATGGTAACATGATTGATGATACATTAGCTTGGCACAGACTCTAAGCAATTAACTAGGCTTAAACAACAGATAAGATGTATAGCGGTTACATGGGAGAAACCAATGATGAACTGAATAAAGATGGAAGCAAAGAGAGTCAAGGAGCTACTGGAGCAGAAAGGATAGTTAGAGAGAAAGGAGAAATGCTGGTTGCATTTGCATTATCTTTGGTTATTGTTTACTTTTAAAATTGTACAGTTGAATTTGTATACGTGGTTATGAACAAGTGAATCAATATGGCCAAATTAACAAGATAAAAGGCAAGAAATATTAAGATAAAATGAAAATGAGACGATCAAATGATACTCAAAACAAAGTAGCCTCAGCCCCATGACACCGTGAGTTAGCCTTCGGGCAGGTACAATTGAATTTGTATACATAATTTGGTTGAAGCTAACACAACCTTGTTAGGATTGGAATGATCTTCCTAATATCATTTTGTAAAGCGACTCAAAGTTGATTGTTGATATTATGCAGGGAAATATTAAGTAGGCCTTCCTGGCGCCTTGATAATATTGTGGTTAAAGCAAGGCAGATTAATTCTTTATCAAACCAATGGCACAACACAATATTATATTGCTATAGAGAATGAAATTAAGAATTGGATGCAATGGCTAAGAAGAGTAAAAAGGGTAATACATCTATCAGTTCAAGGACTTACTAGAAGAAGCAAGATGCTAAAGTTGCATACAAATTGGACAAAATCCAGATGCCTAGTCAAAGGCCCAGGTTATGCAACAAGATTTTAAAAAATCAAGACATGATAAACCATTTGGTATTTTGTATGTTTTGGAAATAAAAAATCCATGTACAAAGGAGGAAGTCCTCTTTTAATTAAGTTTAAATCAATGTTTATATGGATCTAGGAATCCTCCATAACACAGTCATAGTTGGACAAACGGTAACTTTTGGTGCAATAGACACAAGAAGGATATCTTGTCAAGAGTCAGTATGTCTACGCTTGAGTAGGTATGACTTATGAGAAGAACTACGGTATAAAGTCCATTCCTATCTAACGGACAATACTGGATTAAATGGCAAAAACATTATTGAGAAAAAGGTAATTTTTCCTAAAATAAAAATTAAATCTATGTATAGGAGAAAGATTTCTCATTCGTTAGCCAGAAATATATACAGCAATGAAAGAGGGATTAAGTGGAACTAAATTGATTGGGTGGTAGAGTCGTGGAAACAAGTTTTGCTCTCTCCATATTTTGGACTTTAACTCCGTCAAATAATATTTTACCGCTGAAACACAGAAGAATTGAAATCATAGATCAAAACACTATGTATGGATAGTATGAATTGCTTAAATAAGAATTTCTTCATAAAAAATAATCAATTCAGATATTCACGATCAAGAAATACTGGATTCTCTTTTGGATAGGTACTTAAGGCTGAGATGTCAACATGTGTCTATGATATTAAATTTTGTTAAATTTGAGAGGCAACGGAAAATTTAGAGAGAAGAAAAATATTGAGAAAATTATTTCTTGGTTTCATTCATCATAATGACCTCTTTATAGAGGCAACAGTTTTTTTTCCTAGTCTAACAAGGAAACTTTATTCTAATAAACTACTATAATTACAATTTATCAAATATACTTAGACTATAATTTTATCACGGGGGTCTCGAATGCTCAACTTGCCAAGCAAATATCCATGTTGTGATTTGCCCAAAGCCTTTGTAAACACGTCGGCCAATTGTTCATTGGTTGACACATAACTCGAAAGAATTATACCCGATTGGAGTGTGTCTCGAATATAATCACAGTCAACTTCAATATGTTTATTCCGTTCGTGAAATATCGGATTTCGTACAATATACAATGTTGCTTGACTATCACAATATATTTTAACCGGAGATTTATATTCGATTCCCAAGCTATGTAGGATTTCCTTCAACCATTTCAATTCACAAACCGTCATTGTCATTGAACGTTATTCTGCCTCTGCTAATGAGGGAGAGACAATGTGTTGCTTCTTGGTTTTCTATGATACCGGTGAATTCCCAAGGGAGATAAACCATCTAATGAGCGATCTTCGAGTCAACGAAAATCCAGCTCAGTCCGCATCACACCACCCATACAACTGGAGATCACAATCCTTACTTAAGATAATTCATTGCCTAGGGTTCTTTTTCAAGTAACTTACCACCCGGAGAGCGACTCTCCAGTGTGCTTCCTTCGGTTGGTGCGTGAATTGGGACAAAATATGTACACAATAGGACAGCTATAATCGCATAAAACTGAGATATATCAATTTGCCGACCAGATTATGATTTTGTTTCATGGGAGTTTTAATCAGTTTTGCTCCTAGTAGCTCAGACTCAGATATTATATCCAAGCCATACTTTTGTTGACAAAAGAATAATTTGGTTGGTCCACGCGCAACTTCAACCCCCAAAAAATACTTCAGGAGACCCAAATACTTCATGTGAAAACAAGCTCGGAGATAGTCTTTGAATCCCGCAATAGCACCATGGTCATTTCCAGAGATAATCAAGTCATCCATATAAACTAAGACGTTAAGTTGTATACTTTCCTGGTGCATCGTGAAGAGAGAATAATCGGAGTATGACTATTTGAACCCATATTTCATGAAGACACTTGATAATTTTGCAAACCAGCATCGTGGAGCTTGTTTCAATTCATACAAAGATTTTCGGAGTTGACATACTTGTCTTGGACTAGACACACAGAATTTCGGTGGTAATTTCATATAAAAATTTTCAGCCAATTTATCATGCAAGAAGGTGCTATGAACATCCATCTGATACAACTCCCAACTTCGAGCGGCCACTACCACTAAGAAAGTAGGAACGGTCACTACCTTCGCAACCGGAGGAAATGTTACATTGTAGTCAATACATTTCTCTTGTTTATTACCGAAGATGATCAACCGAGCTTTATATCGTTCAATTGTTTCGTCTTAGTTGTATTTGATCTTGTACACCCATCTACATCTGAGTGCTTTCTTATTTGGCGACAATATATCGAATGTCCATGTGCCATTGTCCTATAATGCTTGAATTTCTTATTGCATGGCTTTTCTCCAATATTCCTTTTTCATAGCCTCCGAGAAGGATTTTGATTCAATTCCTATGGTAATTGCTGCAAGGAAGCTTTGTATTGTGAGGAAACATTATCACACGATATATAGTGAGCTAAACGATAAGGTGCACATAAGGGTTGTTGAGGATCGAGTGAACTCATTGATGGACTTTCTTTCCAAAATATTTCAGTAACATAGTCACATAATCGAACCGAATCATGCTTCTGACGTTTACCTCAATGCAATTGTTCCTTCAATGACTTTTTATTAGTCCAGTACCTTCCGTCTGAACTTCTTCCACATTTTTATTATTCGGACTAGTATATGTCCGGTCTAATTCCTTTCATCCTTTGTTTCTTCCGAAATCGCTTCTATGTTGTTGACCAAGTTACATTTTCTTGTGACAAAAGGAAACGTAGTCTCGTATAAGTCCACATCTTTTGAGACTAAATATTCATCATTTTCTAAGTCATACAGTCTCCAATATTTCTGTCCATAGGGATATCCCAAGAAGATACACATATGAATCTGACTCTCAAATTTGTCTCTTGTTCTTCCTTTTGTGTTTGCATAACATAGTGACCCTAGCACCCTTAAGTAATCAAAATGAGGTGTCTCCCCGTATAAAATTTCATAAGGGGTTTTCCCGTTCAAAATCAAAGATGGTGTTCTATTGATCAAGTATCCCACAGTCAAAATGCATTATCCCCAGAATTTAATCAGAAGATGGCACTGAAATCTCAATGCTCGTGCCACATTAAGAATGTGACGGTGTTTTCTTTTGATTCTTCTATTCTGCTGAGGTGCCCTGTGTAAAATGTTTGAAATAGAATTCCATGTTCAAAGAAGTAAGTCTTCATACACGTGAACTCAATTCCGTTATCACTTCTAACTATCTTCACCCTTTTCCGAACTGCCTTTCCACAAAGAGCGAAAAAATTCTTCAAGGCTTGGAACACTTCTTTCTTACCAACTAAGAGAAAGATCCACACGACTCATGAACAATCATCTACAATAGTAAACAATATGAAGCACCACAAGAGGAAGGGGTCATATATGGTCCCCATAAATCACAGTAGATCATCTCAAAAGTATCCGAAGAAATATTCTCACTTAAAGGAAAAACACTTCTTATTTGCTTTGTTCGTTGATATATATCACATTCTCTATCCAGTTTACCATCATTCTCTTTTAAGCCTAATGCCGTAATAGACTTTGTTACTTGTGTTGAAAGATGGAGTCTACTATAGCACACATAATTATATTAAATGTCACATCATAATCTAAATATCAATTAGTTGTGACACATAAATTAAATTACATGTCAAATTAGTAACATAAAGAACATTCTTCAACCATATTTTGTCATTCAGCCTGGTTGTTCCTTCTTTTGTAGCCACTGAGCTACTTCCATCCAGAAGCCCAACCGGACACTCGGAAATGTCCCGTTAATCGCTCAGTTTCTCCGGATTATCTATCACATGATTGGTAGCTCCAGAGTCAATAATCCAAGATGAGTTTTCTGTCTTACCATCTATCTTGCTATTCAGATTTATTCCTTGTGAATTCAACACGTGAATCACCATTTTCGGATCTCCTCACTCAGATTGTGAGGTCCTATCCCACATGTGTTCATATTTTCTATCTCCACATGAGTATCCTTGACAATAACGACATTAGCCCAATAGTTGTTTTTTACGCGATCAGTTCTCGGGCCTCTCCTCCGCTGTTGTTGTTATCCCCATCCTCTTTCTTCAAATTTTCCCTCTCCCTTTTTATATCCTAGCCATCATTACGGATACCCAATGATTTGAAAACATCCTTCCACAACATGTCTGGATCTCTTGCAATGTGTGCAGAATTCACCATCGTTCTTCCATTCACCTTGCTCACGGTAAGGATTTCTCCCTTGTACGGCAAAGGCCACGATTTCACTCCGTTCTTTCATTTTTCGTGTGAGTCCTCTCACACTCTCTTCTTGTACTAGCTTCGAGTAGACTTTATTTAATGATGGCAACGGTTCTTGGGCCAGTATGTTCGATCTCACCATTCCATACTTTGCCGCATCCAATCACATGAGGTAAAGATGAACTTTTCCTTCTTCTATTTTGGTTTTCAAGATCATCCCCAGATTGCACGTGAACTTTCCACACTTGCAAGTCAGAATATGTTTGTAGTTTGCCAATTCTTCCCACAACTTAGTTAGTTTTCCATAGTAATCCACTATGGACCTTCCCTTCTGTTTGCACTGTGCAAGTTCTGCCTTCAGTTGTTGCATCTGAGGGTCGTTGATAACAGTGAACCGCTCCTGGATGCTCGTCCATAATTCTTCCGCTTTCTCTTTATGTGAAATCGTTGAGCGAAACATTAGTTCGATGGTGTTGCGAATCCATGACACCAACAAAGATTTTATAGTCCACCAATCTTCTAAGTCCGACGACTTTCATCCGGCTTTTTGATTGTACCATCAATGAAACCGAATTTCTTCCTTGCTCTTAGGGCCGTCCTCATGGATCTAGCCTATTCTTCGTAATTATGCCCCTTCAATTGGACTTGTGTCACCATAATTTTGGAATTATCTTTTGACGTAATGTCATAAGGGGAGATTGTCTTTCTTTGAATTTTGTTTTCTTCACCGGCGATTCTTTTATTTTTATCGTCGGTTTCTCCGTCACCCGCCATTATTTAGGATTTTCGTGTTCTTTTAACGAGGCTCTGATACCATGTTAAATTTGAGAGACAACGAAAAATTTAAAGAGAATAAAAATATTGAGAGAATTTTTTCTTAGTTTCATTCATCATAATGGCCTCTTTATATAGAGGCAAAAGGATTTGTGATATGATTATGAGACATGTAGTGTAGTGCAGCTCACTATCAATGATTAAATTGGTCTAAGATTCTTTCTTCCGAGAGGGAACAAGAACCCGTTTTGTTTTTGTTTTCAAATTCATCCACTAGCTAAAAGCTCTTGTACGAAACATATTTTTTGCATTGACGTCTCTTTCCTTTGAACTATTTTGATTATTTTTCTTAAACTAGTAGTATTTTTTAAGGAAAAAATGTAAAAAAAAATATTGTTACTATAATTTATTTTGAAATTTTATGAATGGAGAAGATTTTTTTTTTGTTAAAAAATTGTTTAAAAAGTATTTTAATTGGACAACTTTTTTCAAAAAGTATGTTCAATGTTTTCCAAAAGTTATAACGTTGAAAATTCACCAAACAAAAATGACAAAAGAAGAAAGAGACAGCCTCGAAAAAAGACTACAACAAAGACAAAAACTTTGAAAATATCATGCAATCATAGCAGACAAACTGTAGCACTTTAGACTTTTGAAAAAGTCATTACTATTTACTTTATGACTTTTGAGAAAATATTTTTTGTCATCTTATCAGCCGATGTTATCTATATAAAGAGTCTTTTCTAACCGTATCATTCATTCGAAAACTTTCTATACAAATATTTGTTTGAAAACTCTCTATGTCAAGCTAAACCCCCTCCTTAGTCTATAATTCAGATAAATTATAATATCATAATACCAAAGATAAAACACTTTGAAAGATTATAATTAGAACCATATTAGTCTTTAAACCTGCACCTTGATAAAAAAATTAGAAGATAGTCTGTTGAGAACTCCCAGGCACCTACGCTAATTATCCCGCAATTTCGGTGGAAGAAGAAGGGAAGCAGGGCCAAGGGTAGGTTGAGATCTCCGGTGATCTGAAATTCTGATTAAGAGGTATGATTTCTAGACTATGTATTTTTAATTATGATTTTGATAAGTGTTAAACTCTGTAATTATGATGTTCATATTGGTTAAAGATTATAGACTTTTATTTTAAAATGAATTTTGAGTTGATACTACCCGTTTCCTTACTACATACTTATTATTTGATAAAATTAGATAAAACTTTATTAATATACTATCTATATTCATACCCTTTTCATGGTTACTAGATGATGAAAGGATCCGCCCAGAAATTGGTATCAGAGCTTGTAAAATAAATCGATTTATAAACAATGAAAACACGTTCATCGTTTATTAAAGTTAATTTGTTAAATAAAATGTCATGGAAATATATGAGATGAAACGTCTTTTTATAAACTTTAGGAACGAAAATGAGATTATAATGGGTTTTCAAGATGAGATGTTAGCAACAAAATGAAGAAAGGATATAACTTATGAAAAAAAATAGAAAATATTATGAAAATGAGATAGAAGAAATTAAAACACATATAGAAGATGTTGTAGCAACATATAGAAGGATAGTAAAGATAAATACAAGAATAAATGAACAAAGCATTATGATATTAGAAATAGAAGCAGATCTCCGAATGGAAATAGAACACTATGGATGAAAAAAGACTAATGGAACAACAAACTAAGTTAAGAGAACTTAGAATGATAGCAGATAAGCCCCATACATTTAATAGAGATATAAATCAACATATAGTAAGTTGCAGAATAAGTATAGATCTAATGGAACAAAAAGATCAACGTTTACAAGAAAATTCTAAACAAATATATGAACAGGAAGAAACTATTAAAGAATTAAGAAATAGAATAGCATTAAAAGACGAATAGTTGAGACAAAAAGAAGAAGAAAATTTGAAACCGCTGGAGGAAAAATTAAGAGAAATAATCAGAAAAGATTCGCCCAGAAATTGGTATAAATCTATTCCTTTTACAAGCTTTGATACCAATGATGAAGAAAATTACCCTACAATGCACCTTTTGGATTTAGCATGGAGGAATGTTTTTCAACTTTTTTATCTTCGGTTGAATAAAAAAATAGGAAAATAAATTTTTGAAATTAAGGATAATGACTTCCTTATTGGAAGTAGGGAAAATTGAAAGAAATAATCTCTTTATTATTTTCATTAATGAAAGAGTATATATACAATTTACAATTTTGATAATATGGAAAATTTTATTCCTATTCTATTCTCAAAACCCTATTCTATTTGTCTAAAAATTCTACAATTATGGTAAGTGTACAATGCTAATTAAATACAACAACCTTTCCTAAAATAAGCCTCCCAGACCGTGATATACGTGGTTATATGTACCATGTATATCACGGTCCAAATCAGCCGAATATGGTATTTATTACACCCCGCAGTCATAGCGGGCGGTCGTCGCACGCTGAGACTGTCTCTAAAATCTTCAAATAGGATCGATGGAAGACCCTTAGTAAAGATGTCTGCAATTTGATACCTGGACGGAACATGTAAGACGCGTACTTGTCCACGAGCTACCTTTTCGCGAATAAAATGGATATCCATCTCAATATGTTTAGTGCGCTGGTGTTGAATCGGATTCCCAAAAAGATATACGACACTAATATTATCACAATATACCAAAGTAGCTTTTTGAATGGAAAAGTGCAGCTCCAAGAGAAGATTATGTAACCAACATGATTCAGAAACCACATTGGCTGCCCTCGATACTCGGCCTCTGCACTGGAGCGTGATAAATTAGCCTGTCGTTTGGCAGACCACGAGACCAAGTTATCACCAAGAAACATGCAATAACCAAACGTAGAGCGTCGGGTATCTGGACAGCCACCCCAATCAGCATCGGTATACAAGACAAGTGTAGAGGCCGATGATGGATATAGATGCAAGCCATAGTCAAGTGTCCCCTGGATGTATCTGATAATGCGTTTGAGCACATTCATGTGCTCCACTCTAGGATCATGCATAAACAAACACACCTATTGTACGGCATATGTAATATCCGATCTCGTGAAAGTAAGATACTAAAGAGCTCCAGCAAGACTGCGATAGTGAGTGGGATCCTCGTAAGGTGAGCCAGCCGCAACACCCAACTTGGGCTTAGTATCAACGGGAGTGGAAGTAGACTTACACGAGGACATACCAGCCCTGTCAATAATCTCAGCGACATACTTCCATTAGGACAAGAATAATCCACCTGCATGATGAGAGACAGCAATCCCCAAAAAATAACTCAAGGGCCCCAAGTCTTTCATAGCAAACTCAAAACTGAGCATGGTCATGATAGACTTGCGCAAAGCATCAGTAGAGGCAGTGAAGATAATATCATCCACATATAATAGAATATAATCCAAGAAAGTACCATGACGATAAATGAACAGTGAATTATCAGACCAACTGTGTGAAAATCCAATAGATGAAACATAGTCTGCAAATCTCTTATACCAAGCCCGTAGGGCTTGCTTAAGCCCATACAAGGACTTCTTCAATAAACAGACATGATGAGGATATTTAGGGTCTCAAAAACTTAAGGGTTGATGCATCTAAATGGTCTCATTAAGTTCACCATGTAAGAAAGCATTATTCACATCGAGCTGATGAATGGGCCATCCTTTCGAAAGAGCCAGACTGAGAAGAGTGTGAATGGTAGCCGGTTTGACCACTGGACTAAATGTCTCACCACAATCCACGCCAACCTACTGAGTCTTACCATCACCTACAAGACGAACCTTATGCCACGCAAAAGAACCATCAGAATTATCCTTATGTGTAAAAATCTACATAGATCGAATAATATTAACACCAGAAGGACGGGGTACCAACTCCCACGTCTTATTTTCAATAAGAGCATTATAGTCATCGTGCATAGCCAATTTCCAATTCGTGTTATTTAATTAAGACACTGGGTTACGTGGTAGGGGGATTTAAAAACATTAGAATTTAGGTTAAAATGTCTTTTTGATTTAAAAATACCCCGTTGACTACGAGTGACCGGTCTATGACTCGGTGGAGAATGGGTGGATTTTGGGAGGAACTCAGATGGGAGACAGGAGCTGAGGCAGAAGCATTGGAAACAGTAGCCGAGGTAGAAGCAGAAACTGAAGCTGGAACAGTGTCGAGATTGGGCTGGGCAACTGGCCTAACTACCGATACTGGGGCAGAAACAATACTGGAAACAGTGGGAGGTGGCGGAACAGTAGGTCCAACAAGCAGTGGGCCCGCTGACGGAGTTTGGGTGCAGAAAACAGTCGATAAATGGTGGATAAGATACGGAGAGACCTCGTTATCTAAAAAAGTATCCAAACTAGGCACATGATTACTCACTTTAGAAAACCGAAATTGGGTTTCATCAAAAATAACATGACGACTAATGATGATTTTATTAGAGGATAAATCAAAATATTTATAATGACGATGATTAGATGGATAACCTAAAAACACACAAGCGGTATACCGGGCTTGAAGTTTGTGAATAGTAGTTGACAGGAAAAGCGGATAACATAAGCACCCAAAGACCCTAAGGTGTGAATACGACGAAGTCTTATTATATGAGATTTGAATAGGGGAGGAATATGTCAAACCTTTGGTAGGAAATATGTTAAGAAGGTAAGTAGTCATTTGTAGAGCATTATGTCAAAACGAAGGAGGTATGGAAGCATGGACCAATAAAGTGCGGATAATATTATTAATGGTACGAATTTTTCGTTCGGCTTTTCCGTTTTGTGAGGAAGTATGAGGACAAGAGAAACGAAAAACTATGTCATTAGTGTCACAAAAATCCCGAAATAACCCATTATCATATTCTTTGTCATTATCACATTGAATATTTTTTATTTCCCATTCGAAATGAGTGCGGACGAATGCTCTAAATTTTAAGAATGTGGAAAAAACTTGTGATTTTTTTTCTAATGAAAAGGTCCATATAAAAATAGAATAATCATCCAAAAATAGAAGATAATAACGATGGCTCACAGAACTTAAAACAGGAGATGTCTATAAATCGCTATGAATAATATCAAATGGCATTAAAGTACGAGAAGTACAGGCTACAAAAGGTAATCTAACATGTTTTTCTAAAGGACAAGAGTGACAAATTGGAGTACTACTCGTATCCTTACAATGAATAAAATTGTTTTTATTTAAAGAAGATAAAATTGACAACTCTGGATGACCCAAATGTGCATGCCACAAAGAAGGGGCAAGAGCAGCAAAAGTGGAGGACACGACTGGAGTGATGGAATTGACGATGGTGATTGGATAAAGATCGCCCTACTGTTGCTTCTCATAAGAGGTATCCCCATTTTGAAATCCTTCACAGAAAATCCAAAAGGAGCGACATTAACAGAAACTCAATTATCAGTTGTGAATTTGCAAACAGACACCAAATTTTTAATCAAGTTAGGGGCATGAAGGGCATTTTTCAAGACAAGAGGCGGATGGGGGGAAAAACTGCACTACCGTGACCATGAATTTGAATCGAATGACCATTACTAACAATAATATCACGATTGTTGCTCAAATTGTAATAAGATGAGAGGGTACCTGAGTCAGATGTCATACGGGAAGTGACGTCGGTGCCTATGTACCAATTATTATCAGGAGGAGTCAATCCAAGTTTGTGCATCGCTTCTTCAATATCCGTCGGTGTGGGGCCCGCTGCATGATGGGCCTGGGCAGGCCGAGGCCCAAGCACACCTGATGGCTGCCCTAGCCCAAAAACTGGTCGCGGACTAAACTGCTAGGCTAAAAAATTGGGCTTATTGGGAAATTGGACCCAGTTTCCCGGATAGGCCGAATGCGGGCAGTAGGGGACGTTGGGCCAAGAATAGTCGGCCTAGTTACAAGGGCACGGACCCCAGGGCTGTGGCCAGTTGGTTTGCAACCCATTGCCCCTAGGCCCACCCTCGTGATTTCCACCTCGGTTTCCATGATTATTTTTCTGAATTTTATCATTTTTGCCTCCACCGTTGTTGCGATTTTGGCCGGAATTTTTGGAGAAGGACAGAGTAGCATCAGATGTCGTCATCATGCCGATTGGGTTTGCACTAGTAGCCGCCTTATTAGCCAAGCCGGCTTCTTCCAACGTAAGCATGGATCGGGCTTGATATAACAGTGGGAGAGGATCACTTTGACGAATGAGAATGTCAATGCCACTATAAGCCTCGGATAGGCCAGCAACCATCTGGAGAACAAGACGATTATTGCTAATGGGCATACCAACGTTGCGGAATTGGTCCACCAACTCTTTCAGCCTTTTGCAATAGGCTGAGACGTTCGGAAAATCCTCCATGTCAATATGAGAAAATTCCTGCTCAAGGGTAACGACACGGGAGTTTTTGTTATCTTGAAATATGTCACGCAGCCTATTCCAAGTTTCCATCACTGTAGCATCGGGTTCAAGAATTGTTTGCAAGAGGTCCGTAGAGACAGTGAAATAAATCCACTGCAAAACGGTAGCATTAAGAGTAGTCCATAATATCGGGTCAACTTCTGGGGAAGGATTTTTGCCTGCGGCTGAGGGAATGATATGATGAAGAACTTGATGCGAACGGACATGGATCTTGAAAAGCTCCGCCCACGTCGCATATTGGACGTTTTCCATCATAAGAACAATAGGGATGTGGTTCTTGATGTTTGAAACTGCAAGGGCATGATGGAATTTGTTCTTTGACGTAGACATAAAGAAAGAACAATAGGTGAAGAAGGGATTCGGAAGAAAAAATTGAGAGGAGATGAGGTAAGTAGGGCACGAATTCCGAGAGAGAATCTCGGAAAATGAGGCAGCGGACAATAAAAGTCGATATGATTTTGGTGAACCTAGACTTCTGATACCATGAAAGAAATAATCCCTTATTATTTTCATTAATGAAAGAGTATATATACAATTTACAATTTTCATAATATGGAAAATCCTATTCCTATTCTATTCTCAAAACTCTATTATATTTGTACAAGAATTCTATAATTATGGTAAGTGTACAATGCTAATTAAATACAACAACATTTTCTAACATAAGCCTCTCAAACCGTGATATACACGGTTATATGTACCATGTATATCACGGTCCAAATTAGCCGAATATGGTAGTCGAATATGGTCACGGTCCAAATCAGCCGAATATGGTATTTAACAAATTTCACAAATGGCATTGCATATTGATTATGTCCTCCCTACCCTCCAATACATCTCATCATCAACCTGACCCCGTAGCCACATCTCCATCACCCCACCTCTAACACTCTGTTTGGATGGTCGTTACCCATAGTTTCATAATATACAGTATCGTATTGCATTAATGAATACAATGTTTGGATAGATTATATCATTTGTTGTGATTTAGGGTGTGTTTGGTATGAAGAAAAATATTTTTCAGAAAATGTCTTCCAATTTTTCCATGTTTTATTGGTCAAAATGTCTTGAAAATTTTTTTCTCTAAGAAAATAAGTTCCTTAAAATGATGAAAATAACTTCCCTAATGAAAGTACGGAAAACAAGTCCATAAGTAACATTTCAAGTTTATTCTCTCCTCCCCACCCACCCAATGCCTTGACCATCCCACCCCCATCCCCCCCCCCCACAATCCCGAACACTCATTCCCCACTCATCCCACCCTATATTATTTTGGTTGATTACATATAAATATTTTTAGGATAATATTTTGTTGCTTATATACCAAACACTAGCAAATAAGTAAGAAACCCACTTGTTTTCCAAGAATTTTTTTTTTTCATGAGAAACATTTTCCTCCATACCAAACACACTCCTAGTAGGCGTTTGGCCATAGAAACCAAAAACAATTTCACTTTTTTGGGAATTTTTGAAGTTGAATTTGTGTTTGGTCATAGTTTTTGCAAATGATATTTGGTTATTAGAATTCACTTTTTAAAAAAAACATAAAATATGATTTATACCCCTAATTTTTAAAAACTGACAAAATCATCCAAAATAATTAATAGACATAATAGCTTTCGGTGTCCTTATAAAGACAATCTAAAATTATTTAGCAAATCAATTTACTTTGCATATTGATTTAACGTGTAGTTACAGGGATGTCAATTCATGTATTATAAGAGGGAAAATTAGGCTCCTGTTTTACTTTGCAATGATGCTTTTAAGACCATGCAAGATCATAATTTGCAAATTGAGCTTGTTCACTGATGCATAAAACCTTTTTTATATCACTCCAATCATGAAACTAATCAGTCGAATTTATCACGGGTTCAAATTTATAAGAATAAAAGATATAGGATAAATTTTGAAAAGTGAAAGATAAAAGCAATGACAAAAAAAGTGAAAATTGTGAAAATAAGGTTTTGAATGTTTTTCAAATTTCAAATACAACTTGAAGTTGTATTTGGAATTTTTATGGTCAAACACCAATTTTCCAAAAAAAGTGAAAAAATATTCCGAAAAAAGTAAAAATTATCTAAGGTCAAACGGGTCCTTAATAACATTTTTATTGTTTGATTTAACAGTATGATATTGTATATTAACATGTAAGTTCACTAAAATACTCTTAATCCTTATATACAAACTATTTTATATATATAATTATATTAGAGTAAATAATAAAATGAAAACTTTAAAAAATAAGTAGATGGTGGTGTAGTGGTGGAGGGGTGGGTGGTGGGTGGTGGAGCGAGGGTGAGGGGGTGAGGGATTATGGGTGGCGGAGGGGGGGGGTGGGGTGTGTTCGGGTGGGTGGGTTGTGGAGGAATGACGGAGTTATAATGGGTAAATGAAATAAAAAACCACCCAAAATCATCAAATTTGTGATTATAAAAATTATACTTTTTCATAATTATATAATCACGAAAAAATAAAAAGAAACCAATATTTAGTAAATCTAAAAAGTAAGAAGGAGAGAAAGTTGGGGAAGGATAAAAGAAGAAAAAATAGAAAAGGAAAGGCCACGGTCGTCATTTTCCTATAGTATCTGTGTTCTGTTTAAAAAATTCTTGGGTTTAATGGATGGTTTTAGGGATGATGAACAATCCACCACCATAAACCAAAGCAATCAATGACTGTTCATAACGCTACAAACCCAAAAAATTCACAAGCTCCAGCCCTCTTCATCATCTTTAGGTAATTCCTTCAAAGGCATCGTTAAAAAACTATGTTCTTTATTCGAGTCTCGTAAACCCTCCGACAATTCTAGGGTTTACGTTGACCGGAACGGTGGACTCTGTGATAATTTATTTACGAGTCTTCGTGGGATTCGGAGAACGTTTGAGGATTGTTATACTGCTAGAATGATTCTTAAGAGTTTTTGGGTTAAAATCGACGAAAGAGATATATCGATGGATAGTGCTTATAAAAAGGAATTACAGAATGTTTTAGGTGAAAAGAATGTAACTTTACCACAAGTTTTTAATGAAAGGGAAGTACATTGGTGGAGCTGAAGTGATCAAGCAATTAAATGAAGTCGGGGAGTTGTCGAAATTGTTAAGAGGACTTCCACTTAGGCCGCTTGGGTATACGTGTGAAGGATGTGGGGATAGGCGGTTTATACCTTGCTCGAATTGTTGGATATTGTAAAGCAATACGGGAAGTAAATAAATATTACAAGTGTTCGAATCGAAAGGATAAACGAATAGTCAATATTCAGAACTGCCGCAAAGTTGTTGAGTCTTGAATCTTGATAACCTGAAATCAAGAAACACTAAATCTGGATGGTTACAACTGTGTGCTGAGTCGAGTGATGTCACTTTGTCATTAAGACAAGATTGCCCCGTATATATGATTTTACGTTAATGCTCAATAGTCTCCCAAGATAAAACAACACTGTAATCAACGCTACAAAGCAAATAGGTTGAGTCTGACGAAGAAAACAAACACGAAACGTTTTGCTGAAGAAATGAAAAGGGAAGGAAGAGTTTCTGTTTTAGTCAAGAGTTTCTGTTTTAGTCCAACGTTTTTGGACTGACTTTCTCTTCTGTTTTGTCTCTGTGTATATAGTGTGTCTCTGTTTCTGCTGTGTATATTTTGTGTATGTGTGTCTCTGTTTTTTCGTCACTAACAATTGAGCCAAAAAGGCATCAATATATAGCACAAGGGAGGCAGCTCAACTGCCCAAGACATGGTTGTTAATAGTCATTAGTGAGGGTTGTTAATGGCCATTAGGGAGGTTGTTAATGACAGGTTTATGGCCAATAAAGGAGGGCTGTTTATGGAGGAGTTAACAGCCAAGTAATGACTCGTTAATGCTCCAAAAATCAGTCCAAACGGTAGGCAGAAACTTTCTGCCTTCCGTTGTTGCCAAATTCATCTTTTCAGAAACTCCAGGGACCATTAAACAATTTGGGGGTCCAAAAAGATAATATCAGAAAGTCCCACGACCCGTGACCCGTGACCCGTGACCCGAGCCCGAGCCCGAGACCGGACCGGACGGGCGACGACGGCGCGCATGTGGGCTTAGCCTTGAACCCAAGCACATCTAGGTCTTCCCTCCTTTAAACACATGGGTTACCCCTTGGGGTCCCAAACGCTTAGCCAATTAAGAGACTTATAAAGAGAGCAATTCTTCATTTTTCCACCGATGTGGTAGATTTGTCCCACACCATATTTTCATGCCTCAAACACCTTACTTCGTGGATCAATATCTCTTTCATTTCTCAACGAAATTTGACGATTCTTGGCCCTACGGTCATCTACTCACTTAGCAGATTATGCATGTGTGAAGAGACAAAGCCTCCAACATGCGGAACACTAGTGTTTAATTCATTAAATATGGGTGGACGCACCTCCCCACCAAAGGCAAATTTCCAACAATCCCCTCTTGAAAGAGATTTTGGCGCACACATAAGGTGCCTACTTTCAGCAATCTTTCAGCAAAAAGATAATGCATCAGGAGAGGTAGCTTCCGCTTTGAACATTCTCTAGTTGAATACCACCGGACTTACTTACCACGCGGTGAACGTGATGTCTTGAATCGTCAGTGTTTAGTGTAAGCCAAGACAATGATACCAACACAATAACTCTCCTTATTCGTTTCCATTCTTATGGTTTTGTCCGTTGTTGTCGTGGACACACTTGGATTCTTAAGTACGTTCATTTGAGGCGACCTGTCCTCGCACTTAAATAGGTGATCTCCTACAGGGTATCCTGATATACCCCACTTCACGAGTGTTAGGAATCATTAAAAGTTTTTCTAACCTTAACCTCAACCGTTTGACGATCGTTTAAAGGATTGGAAGCTTAACATTTACCCACCATGCAGGTAGCACTTTAATGTTTATCGCGGGAACACCTTTGGATTCATATTTCTCTACAGAAATCATCATCTGAGGTGCTCTTGCTTCCACTGAAGCGCTCAACTAAACCTTTTGCAGCTTAGTTTTCCCATTGAACCAAATTCTTGGGATCTCCAATCAGTATGGTTGGGTTACCACCGCAATGGTTCGTATTGTTTGGGTTTTAAGCCCATTCCCCTAGACAGGCAGAACATTTGATCTCCGGGTAGTCCCTTAGTTAGTAATCAAGGAAGTGACACCCGTGATGATCAACTGCCATACGGTCTTATGTCTCCGACAGATCCTGACAGATATGTCCAGACGTCGTCATCCGTGTCCTTCCTGAAGCCGACCGGCTAGCCACAGTGTATAACTGCTGAAGGCACGGGTTTCTCCCAATAAATGACGTCCTCTAAGAAGTCATGAAGTTACTCAACTTCTTTCATGCTTTGTATAAAGCGATAAACTCTGATTCCATCATGAATCGGCCGATGCAAGTTTTCTTAAAGGATTTTCCAAGATCCACCATACACATTTACTTGTGGCATTGGTGTTCTTCATATCTGATGTCCAGTTTGTATCACTTTGTTCTCCCAGAACCGCTGGACATCCAGAATACCATAATCCGTAGATAAGAGAATAATTCAGATATCGTCATATCCGACTTAACGCCTTCTATTGATCATTTACTAAAATCACCAGTGAACATTAGTTCAACTGATCTGCTTTGTAGGCCGATACCAGGTCAGTTGTAGTGTGTACAATACATTGAACTACACGTGACCAGCGCATATCGCTCTTTGTCTATGGGTGCACCATGATTCCAATCAGTTCTATGATTCATATCCATTGGTGGCTTCAACGAGACTGTCAATAATCTCACAACTGAGTTTGGAGTTAGACCAGTCCGTTAGATGTCTTAGAAATCCAGTTCCTAAGATGTCATCTGTGATACCTGTATCTTTTGTTTCAATATAAATTCCACTTTCAGATTGTTGGTTTTCCAACTGTTGGCTTTCTAACTTCAGAGTCAATGTTTCTGTGGTCAGATTCATTGTTTCTGTTTTATCTTAAACTTCCAGGACCAAAATCTAAACATTTCAGGGACCAAAATGAAAGTTCAGGAAGAAGCCCAACAGTCCAGCAAACCAACTCTGATCCTCCATTTCCAACTCTTCGATTAGGAAGGTTGTTTCAACATCCATGCCATGCAAGACTGCAATGGCCCTGGATTTTAAGCTACTCACAGGGGAGCTCATGTACAAGTAGCCGAGGCCTTATACTCATCAGTAGATCCAGCTACTTGGTACTCACTTTTGAGTATCCTCTTTCACAACCCAAGGTTTTTTTCCCGGAGGAAGATCAACAAGTATGGTTCTATGTGATGGAGTCTATTTCTCTCTCTGTAGCTTCTTTCCAAAGCAACGCTTCTGGAGATGACAATTCTTTGTTAATTTTCCATGGTTTATTCTTAACCATACAAGCTAGAAAGCCTGGAACAAGTCTTTGTCCCCTATTTGCTCCGTCTCGATTCAACATCTAGTATCCCTAAGTTCTACAGATCTGGAATATTAAGTTCCGTATAGCCAGCAACGTTCGAGTCCTGTAGATACGGAACGTCTAGTTCCGAACAGTCAGGCCCTCGCGGGTTCTTGCTAACCTCGAGCAATTACTTCTTTTTTTCTTTTCAAGGAAAGTTATCTTCAAAGAATTCGGCATTCTTTGACACCAAGAAGCGATAAGCACTACTGTTATTTGTAGATCCAGTGGATATGAAATCTACAGTCTTAGGTCCAACTTGACCTGTTTTGGTATTCCAACTTTTACCAAGCCACCCCACATCACAACATTTATATGTGAGATCATTTTCATGTCTCACACGGGGGGTTATCCTTATCCTTATGTGTAGTTCTATTGAGAATCGTATTAGCGGTAAGGATCGCCTTGCCCCACATATTTTGGGCGTACGACTATGCGCTTGGCTAACACTGTTGGACTGAGGTGAGTAATGAGCAGTCGTTTAATGAACGATGCTTCATATTTTCCCCATCTATCACTACGAATTCCTCAATCCGTAGGCTTAGTTGATTTTCATCTTCTGTTTTGTAGCGCTTATTCGCTTCAACATCTTCATCTTTGCTTTTCAACAAACAAAGGATTTCATACGTTGTACCATCATCAATGAAGGTCACAAAGTACTTGTCTCCCCCCTCTATTTTGTATAAACTTTAAATCACCCAAAAAGGTGTTACTAAGTTCTAGAGGAGCGGTGCTTCTTTCGCTATTCCTTTGACGGAATTTGAAAAGGTGATTTTGCCTCTTCGCCTACCTCACATTCATTTTGAGGGTTTATGTCGAAAGAAGGCAACAATCTCAACTTTGTTAGCTTTTTTAATGACTTTCTATTTAACGTGTCTTAATCCATGATGGCATAGATGCACGGACTTTCTATTTAACGTGTCTCAAACCAGCTTGACCAACATCTTCCCTTAAACCAAGTTAGGGACATGTATCACCTCATTTTAGAGTGATCTCATTCCCTGAAGTCCTATTGAGGACAACCTCTCCAACCCTTTCTACTTTAGAGGTGGCGTTGCTTCACATGAACAACCTTTTACCCGTGGTTAGGGCGTAATCGGATCATATGTGATCTGGATACTCTGGCCCACTCCAGTTGCTTTGGCAGACTGAGTGTCCAATTTCTTTTCTGCCTTTCTTTTGGCTTTCAGATCATTTAAGACCTGGAAACTCTGGGCCACCACACTAGGTGTCCATTACTTTTCCTATGAAATGAATTCTGGCCCTACTCCAGTCGCCCGTAGGCTTTGTATGACTGAGTGTCCAATATCATCATATCAAAGGAATTTTGGCCCACTCCAGTTGCTCGGAGGCTTTGTATGACTGAGTGTCCAATATCATCCTATGAAGGATTTTCTGCCAAATAGTGTGACAGGCTCAACGTCTTTAGCTTTTAGTCTTCTTCCGTTATGATTGGTGCCCAGACAATTCTTGGCGCTTACTTAAGAGTGGTAATAGTTTTCGCACAGTCAGTGGATCTTTCTCCCTCGTATGTGTGAACATACTTTACACACTTTTAATAATTACACTGAAAAGAACGGATCTTTTAAAGTCGTTTACACAATCCAATCTTTAAACAGGAAGGAAGATGAGATTAAACTTCTGATTTTAAGGCATAAGGAATATAAATTATTTCGTGAAAACATTTTCATATTCCTCCTTACTTTAAGCCCTTTTTAATCAGACATCATTTAATCTTATTCTTGACAAGGAAGAAAAATTACTTATCCCAATTTCGGATTCTGGCCCACTTCAGTCACTTCATCGGAATGAGTGTCCATTTCCTCCTTACCATAATTCGAATCCTTTGTCCGGGACAGATATAGGCCTTCTGCTACAAGATAGAACCACATATTCATCCTTCTCCTCTTGTCCCAGTTGACATCATCAACCTCTCGTGAGTGCTTGTTCCCACCACTCTCGAGAGCGGTGACACCATGAACACGTCGACCTTCAACATCATAATCATCACTCTTTTCAAGCAGAAAACCACAGCCATATCCAAATTTGGTCACACAACTTTTGACTGACATCTTTCGAACACTAATACAATCTTGTCTTAAATTTGTTGGATATTGTAAAGCAGTACGGGAAGTAAATAAATATTACAAGTGTTCGAATCGAAAGGATAAACGAATAGCCAATATTCAGAACTGCCGCAAAGTTGTTGAGTCTTGAGTCTTGAATCTTGATAACCTGAAATCAAGAAATACTAAATCTGGATGGTTACAACTGTGTGCTGAGTCGAGTGATGGCACTCTGTCCTTAAGACAAGATTGTCCCGTATATATGCTTTTACGTTAACGGACAATAGTCTCCCAAGATAAAACAACATTGTAATCAACTCTACAAAGCAAATAGGTTGAGTCTGACGAAGAAAACAAACATGAAACGCCTTGCTGAAGAAATGAAAAAGGAAAGAAGAGTTTCTGTTTTAGTCCAACGTTTTTGGACTGACTTTCTCTTCTGTTTTGTCTCTGTGTATGTAGTGTTTCTCTGTTTTTTCGTCACTAACAATTGAGCCAAAAAGGCATCAATATATATCACAAGGGAGGCTGCTCAACTGCCCAAGACATGGTTGTTAATAGTCATTAGTGAGCGTTGTTAATAGGCATTAGGGAGGCTGTTAATGGCCAATAAAGGAGGGCTGTTAATGGCCAATAAAGGAGGGCTGTTTATGGAGGAGTTAACAGCCAAGTAATGACTGGTTAATGCTCCAAAAATCAGTCCAAACGATAGGCAGAAACTTTCTGCCTTCCGTTGTTGCCAAATTCACCTTTCCAGAAATTTCAGGGACCAAACTATAAATATTAAGCAATTTGGGGGTCCAAAGAGATAATATCATAAAGTCCCACGACCCGTGCCCAAGACCAGATGGGACAGCAGCGGCGCGCGTGTGGGCTTAGCCTTGAACCCAAGCACATCTAGGTCTTCCCTCCTTTAAACACATGGGTTACCTCTTGGGGTCCCAAACCCTTAGCCAATTAAGAGACTTATAAAGAGAGCAGCTCTTCCTTTTCCCACCTATGTGGTAGATTTGTCTCACGTCATATTTTCATGCCTCAAACACCTTACTTCGTGGACCAATATCTCTTTCATTTCTCAACGAAATTTGACGATTCTTGGCCCTACGGTCATCTACTCACTTAGTAGATTATGCATGTGTGAAGAGACAAAGCCTCCAACATGCGGAACACTAGTGTTTAATTCATTAAATATGGGTGGATACACCTCCCCACCAAAGGCAAATTTCCAACACGAATTGTGATGGAAGTAGAAAATATTTTGATGCGGATGATGGACAGTTGAGGAGATGTCCCGAGTGTAACGAGAATGTATTGGTGCATTGCCCTCTTTGCTGTTCTTGATTTGCATATATAGTATAATAATAAGTTTAAACTATTACAGCCTGCTGCCAATAGTTTTCGGTTTCTCCAGGTAGTATTTGAGGTTGAATAGCTTTTGCCTATCTAAGGCAAAAGCAATGGTTGTTTAGTTTTTAAAATTTGACATATAAAATGCTTGCTATGTATATATTGCTTGGAAAAAACTTCATTCTGTGGGATGAAGCCTGGCATTTTCATCCCCGTATAGTCATGTAAATTTGTCATCGAATATATGGTGTGGTTTTTGATTGAAAAACCTAGTTGCTTTCTTTAGCAGCAGTTGTGATAATGAAATAAAGCTCCTTGTTGTAAAGGGCAATCATGGTTTGCAGTTACGGATAGTGAACATTTCTATACTATGCTTCGACCAGGAAATCAATGTCGGTGTGGTCACCAACTTATGATAATGTATAGAAGGCATTTATGTATAAGGTTGCGTACAATGTGGTCCGGCCCTTCTCCGGACCCCACACATAGAGGGAGCTTAGTGCACCGGGCTGCCCTTTTTTAACGCACCATGTAATCCTTTTGGATGCCACATATGTCTTGTTCAATTCTACAGGCTGAATATTTTGATTGGTTGCCTGTATTGTTTCATCAAAATTTTCTTGTTATTCCGTAGCTTAACTGCATTCCGATAACATTAGATAATTGCATCATGAGATGTGGAAGGCAGGTTTATATATATAGATGAAATATGTACTTGATTGGGTTATAATTTTTGGGGCATGCAGGAATCCATGAGGTGCTACAAGCCCCTAAATGAGAGGGAGAGCGAGATGTTGGTGGCAGATGAATAGACAGTAGTAGCTTACTTCTTTTGTAATGCACTATTAGTATGTGCAAAATTCAACAAAAAAATGCATTACTATATCGGCAACAAATGATCTTTGGGGAAACAGATAGTGATTATCTTGATTAGATGTGTAGAGAATTTAGGTATTTGTCATTAGGTGCGAGGCTAATAGTTTTAGACATCTTGTTTCAAAGCTTCTTGCAAGTTTCCCTATTTGAACTTGAATTCAAAATTGTTTCTGAAGTTAGATAATGTTGGCTAGTCTCTCTTGGAATTGGGAGCAGTTGCCTTTTCAGACTGGATGGTGAGAAAGTAGTTTGAGAATTCAATTTCTTGTAGAATTTACTTGATGTCGATTCCTCTCATGGTTTTATTTTAGATAGAATTCTTTTTTATATAATATAAATACAGGAAAGGGTAGATACAAAGGTTAAGATGAGATGCTTTTCAACCCGAAACTTTGTATGTGAATGTGGAAAATCCTAAATATATACCTGTAAGAAGTTGCTGATTGCATCAGTTATTATAATGTAACAATGGCAAGATTATATTGGTAATGAACTATAGTTTCTATTTATTTGGACATGCAAGTAGTTGGTTGCTGTATGTTTTGCAGCTTTGTGCATATGATATGCAGTGAAGGAAGATTAGGAAAAACAGAGAAACTAAAATGCATTTTTTTGCACCCAAAGAAAATGATAAGAGTTGTACGAAGCCTGTGTAATGCAATGACAATTATGCCAACTTGTCGAGTTGAAGACAGGAATTGACAAGGACTTTCTGGTGATATTACAATTAAAATAAAAGAGCTTTAAAAGAATGTTATATTAGCATTAAAAAGGAATAAAAGGGGGTTCTTCCGAGGCATGAAAGGTTCAGATGGGTGAAGCATGTAATACGTTGGTTTAAAAACAGAAAATAATTTTATTTAACTGTACAGTATGTATCTATTAACCAATTTGGGTCAAGATATGTCCCATGATAACTCGACTTAAGGGTCAATATCCGCTCAAAAGGTTTACTCTAACACAATAAACCGTGTACTTAACGTTGAGTTTGCCAGAAATGCAGCCGGAAGAGGTTTGCATTTAAGAAAGTGATTTCAAATTCACTTCAAAATAAGATACAACAGTGGTAAGCCTTCCCGAAGTAAAAGCAGTTGGTAATTGCCAATGACAAATGGGAGAACATTGGTATGTATTAACAGTGATGGTAAAAATCTTATACTCATAGGGGTCATATGTTACGCGGGATATCCTAGCACTAACTTTCGGATTAATTTTGTACTTTGTTTATAAAATGAAGTCCAAACTTAGTGATGGGATATCCCACCTTATCCCACTAACCTTGGGATTATTTTATCCCACCTCTCATATGGGATAATTTAGTCCGCGTATCAAACGACCCAATATTGCTTAGACTAGAAACTGTGAGGTATCAGTGTGGTTAACTTCCTTTATGATAATATTGCTTTGGGAAATGCAACGACCAGTAATAGTGGACCTTTGAAACCTATTTATGCCAATGGTTATGAATTATGATCATATATTACATACATGTCATCGCACCCAAGAATATGGTCTAGCGATCAATGAATGACATGGGATGAACCATGGGAGAAGAGAATAGAAGTCCCAGCCGAGACGGAGCACACTAGGTAATTTTTTTCATTTTCCTAAATCTCGGTTGGTAGAGTCACACAAGATAGCAGTTATGTGCTGTAATAGTCGAGGTGCACATGAGCTTGCTCAAGCACCATTATTATCCCAAAAAAAATAGTACATGGATGCAATCTAGACCTGTTGAACATTAGACATTTGGGAGGGCTCACATTTTAGCTCAACACTAACAACTGTAGGGTTTTGTTGGGTTCAAAACACATAAGTAAGACACAACGAAAGTTTAAAATTTTGTTCTTACTTACCCCAACAATTACTTCTGGTATGGTTATATGACAATCAAAAACCTATAACATAATGCATGAACACTTACATGTTGTATTATCTGGAATCTTTATCAACTATGGGTTCGCACGCAAATGCCCTTACGATTGCAAGCTGCAAGCTTTAATGTATTTCTCTTTTGGAAAGCTAGGAAATTCGACAGAGGTTCGAGAGAGTGTTTTGATTCTAAGTCTCTAAGACTTAGAATAATAATATGAAATTAAGTGTATTGAATAATGAAGTGAATGTCTGTATTTATATGTGAAAAATTAGGTCAAATCGGATTAGGGTTTGACCTTAGGCCTGGCCCATAAATCGAGACATATTAGGTCTTAGCGCTGTGACCCTATGGTGTGGGCGCCGCGGCGCTTGACGTGGCCCTACACTGTCTCGATTTATTTTTCGCACATTCTTAATTAAATTCAAAATCTAATTTTGACTTAATTAAAACAATCATTATTCATTTAAATATCTCGATTCTAAATCTAATATTTAATACCCTCTCAATACATCCTTAAATCGAAAAGACAATCGACATAGTGTGACCCTACAGACCTTCACATATCGACATTAATCAAATTAAGGTCTACGCGGAACTCCTAGACAGCGCTGCAAGACGAACTCAATAGTAGGAGCGGACTGAGTCGGGATTCGAAGTACTAGATACTAGATAGACAGGCCGCTCAATATGTGAAGTACGTTTACACGAATCCAATAAACTTAACCTCTATGTGGTAAGATAAAATCCTTTCATTCACGACACATCCAATCAAGCTTAGGATTTGTCAAGTGTCTATCCAAATGGCTTAATCATTGTATCTCATCTATATTAGTTGACAACTACACCATATTCTAAATATGTCTATTGCGTTGGCCAACGACTTAGTCAACCTAATATCACTGAGAAGCTGAGTGTTCTCTCGAATATACATTCGAGGAATGAATCATAATCTTGGCTCAACTACCACCTTTAATCCACATCGTAATGTACCAAATACAAGCCGTATCTCAACCTATAAGGCATTTGAGCTTAGGACAGGATCAAAGTATATTACTTTGTAGACAAGGTGCGCATTGACCTCAAGTCTAAGGACTTCTATCTCCCACACGCTGATCATACTTTAGACAAGTATAACAAACAGTATATCAGCAGGATATACCAATACTTCCAAAGTATTCATGTGTCCATCACGAGTAGTCATTACTCGTAGCAGGTGAGACATACTATCCTCTAAGGATGTGATGCAGACCCATGTCGACTTATCACATATCATCGATATCCCATTCTCGATGATCATTAGTCGAGGCTATTTTAAGAGTTACGTTATAATATTAATATCTCACATTATTAATAACAGCGTAACCTCCAGGGATGCATATTATAGAATATTATAAACAATCAATTAATAATTCAATAATTGCAAATGCCAAAATATTAATCTCCATTAATAATAATACGAATGTGTATAAAGTACATTTGTCCTAATACAGATTGTCTCTAGGATATAAATATACTTTCAACAACGAGATCTATCATCCTTGGAATAACTTAATGACCTTACACAACACCTCGTCAGTTTGTTTGTCAAAGATGCTTATCTTCCCATGCTCCATGATAATCTGCTTCAACTACAATTTGTGCACTGGCTTCCTTGCTCTTGAAAGATCTGGATTTTAATTTCTCTCCTTTCTCTGTAGCCTGGAACCTTGTGATCATTTTTGTTGTTCAGTTGAACTTTGTCTTGTTGCCTCCACTCAATGGTGGCTATTTAAAATTAATTTTACTAAAGCCGCCCATATAGTCCATTTCTTTAAGGTTTTGAGTAGTGACATTCTATTAAGGACTTCCTTATAAATAAATAAATAAAAATATCCTATTAAGGACTAAATTTTGGTTCAACCTATATTTAAGTTTGTATTCAAAATTACGGGTTGGACAGGTAAAAATCAGTTAACCAAAGATAAATATGAATTTTCTGATCCAGCCTTTTACAATCGGTGATACATCTTTCCTCTCTTTTGCTTCGAGCTTAACTTCTGTCCTTCTACAATTCTCTCACTTGTCAACATGTCTCCCCAAAATAAAATAAAATAAAATAAAGTCGATGCCTCGTCAGAAAGACTTGGTTCATGGAGCAGAGGCTTTCCCCAAGAAATTGGTTTTAAACTCCGTGACGTTTTGCATTGATCCATGCATATGTCTTTTGTAAGTAGTTGGACCTTCTTAGATGAATGAGAATGAGCATAACATTTGCCTTTCTTTCTTCAGCTAGTCCTAAGTTTGAGTTTTTTAAGTCCAGACAAAGTTATGCTGAGTCCTAGTCTGAGCTCCAACTTGAACCCTACCGCTGCTTCTGCCTTTGCCACACGTAGCGGCCTTGGGTGCAGACAGTGGCGTACACGGGATTTTTCATAAATGGTGTCACCATTTAAAGGAGCGAGCAAATAAATAAATCACTATAAGGGCTTTAAGGCTATGAGTCAAAACGGGTGAGAGAGAAAAATGAGGCTTAGCGAGTTTGAACCCACAACCCTTAATGTACATCTTAAGTTACAAGTAGTGACCTTTTATTATTTTTATATTTTATTTTCATTTTGTTTGTTATTTATTTATGTATATCTAGTAAAAAAATCGACGAAGTAGTGTCACGTGACACCCCTCGGGGCAAGGTAAATCCGCCCCTAGATGCAGGTGCGGGCTCCTTTCAGTTGCAGATGCACGTGTTCTTACCATCTGTGAGAGAGTGAAACAAAGAGATTTAGAACTCAAGTGGAATCAAGAACACACAATAAAAAATAAATGAACATAAGTCTCGTAATGCCCATTTGTTTTCATTAAGATTAAGACATCTGAATCTGAATGCACATCTGAATGATTAAGATATTATATTTAGATTTGAACACGAAATGATTAAGACTGTTTGTTTTTCAACATCTTAATATGCATAATGTATTTATTTAAAAATAATAAATATATAATTCAAATAAAAAAGTTACTAAATATTAGAAAATAAATATTAATTTTATAAAATAAAATTATTATTTAATAAGAAAATAAAATATTAATGCTCGCTAGTTATGGTGGAGATGTTTTGTAGTGATGGTGGTGGTGATGGTTGATGCTAGTGGTTAGTAATGGTGGTGGTGATAGTTGTGATGGTGGAGCTGGTTGGTGTTGTAGTGATTGAAGCAATAGTGGTGGTTGGTAGTGGCGGAGTTGGTTGATATTAATAATTGGTGGTTTTGGTGGTGATGGTTGAGAAATGTGTAGTGGTTGATGATGGTGTCATTGGTAGTTGGGAGCGGTGGCAACGACGGTGGCTATTGATATAATTTTAATAATGAAGGCGATAGGTATACTAGCGATTGATAGTAGAGGTGGTTAGTGGTGGTGGCTGGTGAAAGTGTGGTATGGGGGGGTAAGGGGGGGGGGAGGGGTGGGTGGTGGGTGGGAGTGTGGTGTGGAGTGGTACGGGTGGAGTTTGGTGGGGGTGGATGGTGGTAGGGTGGGGATGAAGCTGATGGTTATAGACATAGTGGTAGTAAAAAGTATTCATACACTGATACTTCTTAATGATATTAAGACTACGTTCAAAATCTTACTGATTAAGACATATTCAGATCAAATAATTGCTTAGATCTAAATGTAAACAAGTGCACTTAATGACCTAAGGTCTGATTAAGTGCAAATAAATAAGGCATTAGTGATTAATATTCAAACCTAAAAATGAACTTAATGAATGAAACCTGAATAATTAAAATTAAGATATTCATTAAGTGTAAACAAATGATGCTGAAATTAACTAGTCTCAACAATCCTAGCTTTTCTTTGTTCGTGGGGCTGCGGGAGCGTGGGGGTGGGGAGGTGGGGGTAGATATTGGTCGTTCGGCAAGACTCTAGATATTGCTCAAAACTCATAAAATTGGTGAATCTAGTGCTCGATCACTTTATCACGATCCAAAATTCACCTAAATTGTGATGGCACATATATCCCAAATCGATATGCGTACCAATTTCTAACTTTAATCAATTACATTTATAAAAAACAGAAAATAAACATCAAAAATAGTTTCAAGTCATAATATATGTCTCGAATACCATAAACACATAAGTAATACATAAGATCCCACGACATTGAGATATGAGTCAATCACTCTAAACATTGAAAACAAATACAACTAGTGTACTAGACAAATTGTCTAAATAGAAAATACAAAAATGAAAGATAGGGAGGGAGTCCAGTGTTGCTAATCATCCAAGCAACTTCACTCTCAAACTTCAAATTCAGCTCACTAAACACGATCTTAGACTCTACTAGTGCCAACACCCGAATCTGCACAAAAGTGCAGTAAGAATAGTAAATTGTAAAATAATCAACGCATACTCAATTAAGTATCATCGATTGATCCTAACAAAATAGTGGTGAGGGTTGACCTTTAAAAATACTTATGTTCAACTTGTGCAAGTTATATAATCTTTACAGATAAGAAAATAATTGCATAAAAGTAAATTCATCCAAACAACATAACAAAATGCACAGATTCAACATACATAGATGATGTGCATAGAAGAAGAGTCGTGATGTAATGCATATGATGTTAACTCTTTACTAAAATGAAGTAATGCATATGATGTTAACTCTTTAATAAAATAGTCTCATAATTAGTGCTCCCAGCACTCTACACATATACTGATCAAATTGGGGTTGCTCGGTCAGTGACCCATGGGGAACAACTGCATTGTTCATACGCATGCGCGGAATAAGAGCACATTAATCAATCTGCCTAAAACAAGATCCCATCGGGTCATAGTCATATCAATCCACTTGGGATGAGATTCAATCATGCCATAATCATATCAATTTGCCCGAAACTAGGTCATATCGAGTCATAATCACCTCAAACATATCACAGTTTTCAGAATGTATGTCATGGAATAAACATGAAGTACATAGGCAGTCATATGTTATATAAACGGTGCATGAATAAATCTATGCAACTTATGTATCATGGAGTACACAAAATATTTGAAATGGTACCCTAACATGTGAATCGATGATATATTCATCATCATTAAAACATGTTCAACTAATCATTTAACATTCAAGTAACACGGAAAAATAGTCGCAACAGCTGATAACCTAACATGGCTTCCAACACCGATAAAATCACTCATAACCTCGCCTATATGATACCCCTAGCCTTAGTTCATTTTGTGAGTCGTTTAGTTGGAAATCATCCCCCGTCAAAGTCAAAGTCATAACTTAACTGAATTTATAGTCTTTCAAGTACCACGACAGGCTTTAATTTTCCTTAGAGCCTCCAAGCACTCTCATTAAATGCGAAAGTGTACTCTGTGGGGTTAAACGAGCCCAACAATACTCATACTGCAATATAAAATAATTTGACCAAAAAGTCGAACCTGAGCCCACGGGTTAATTTTATACTATGAAGTCACATATTAAATATTTAATTTAAGCGGGTACTGAAGTATAATAATCAATTCCAAGGTTAGATCCTTACCCAACTCAAATAATGAAAATCGCATTGAAAATCGTCCAAAGCTGAGCTCTAAAATTTCCAAATTGTGTTTTGAAATGTCTAATTCCTTGTATGAAATGTCTTTAATCTTGCTAGGTAAAGGCCCTAAGCGACTGCGATCAGGACTCTCACAATTGCGAAGAGTAGTCTGGTGGATCCCTTGTGATTTTAGTCAACCCCACGCTACCACGTTGATTTGTCTCCCTAAAATATTCTCTCACAATTGCGATGCTCTGCAATTGCACTAGAAAAAATAAATTTTGGTGCAGTCCAAACTTGGTTTTAACTCACGAAGCTCACTTGAACTTCTCGGATTGCAAATCAAAAATACGTACAAGTCCTAAAACATCATACAAATCTATAAGAATCTCCTAAACATGGATTTGAATCCGTTTAGTCATATATTTGACTTTTGTCAACTCTTAACTTTTTAAACCTTTACTTTTGGTTCTAGCGTTCCAAAATGCACATGTGCCTCCTTGGTACTCGTGTCACCTATACGCGCAAGTCATAAATCATCAAATAATTCTATGTGAAGTCTCAAATATGAAAAAAAGATCCTAAAACTCAAAACGACCTAACGGATCATTACACACAAGTGCCACACATGAATAATGATTGCAGTTTAAACAAGATCACTCAATTAAAGATTGTCTTATCTCAAGGAAATCCAATTCCCCTCAATTCAACTTTTGGATGAAAAGTCCTAATTTCAAAGTTTTAATTTCTACATTTTGTGGAAGTCCCATTTTTTGGTGTTCTCAAATAGTTCATGTCATTCATATTCGTATCTCAAAGAAATGTTTAAAGTAGGGTGAGAGATTAACTATAAACTTCAAATCTTAACATTTTCTTCTTAGTGAATGTTCTTGAACCTTTGGGTGAATTTTTATGATTCAACCCACAAGAGTGTTAATCTCAACCATTTAAGCGTGAAATCTAACTTAGTTTAACCATGAATTAACCCAAGAGACGTACCTTGAAAATTGCTCCAAACATGTGATTGAACTCTCCCTCGAAGTCCCAAAATGAGTCTTGAGAAAAGTGACTTTTCGTTTCATCGCATAACGGTTTTATATGATTTCTGGGCTTCAGTAGTCGAAAGCCACCTCATAAGCGAAGCATTAAATTAGAAAATAGTTTTCTCCGGATGCTAGCTTGGACCTGAAGCATCCACCTTTGTTTCTCCCTTCTAGACCCGGATGAAATGATGGATGCGATAGCAAGAGTACAATGCCTCACCTTCTTGACTTCTAAGCAATTTGAACGCCTTAGGGATGCGAAGCGTCAAACCATACTCCAATTCATGTAGTGTTTTACTTGATTTCTTGTTCTACTTCGTCCTTAGAGGTGTATTCAATTATGATTTTTAAAAACTATTTTGAGATAAATAAGTCTTGTGGTATTCAATTAAGACTTTTAAATAATCTAAAAAAGTCTTGTGGTATTTAATCAAGACTATTAGGATTTTTTAAAGAGGGTGTCCAAATCTAGTGTTATTCAATTAGGATTTTAAACAAGTAACAAAAAATCTTTTGATATTCAAAAACTTGCTAATTTCGAAAGATTTTTTTTAAATATGATTTTTGTGTGACTTTTTAGTGGATGTATAAATAACAAATCCTATAAAAAATCTCACCCTAACCCATCAGAGTTTTCCTCAAATCTTCTTGAATCTTTCGTTTTTTGTGTGATCTGCTCTTCCTCTTCATCATTTTTTCCCATTGTGTGCTATTTCCCCTTCATCATTTTTCCCGGTGTTGAACTCAACAATCTCACCTTCCATATACGCATCTCTTAGGAAGTTTTGAATTTTTGATATCGCATTCGACAGTGACTCTTTGGACCAGCTTTTCCAGCATGTTGCAATTTTATCAAATGCCGAAATAGTAGGAAACAAGCTTTGGATCAGTGGGGATATCGTACCTCATTCTCTTGTGTCAGAGAGAAGCCAAAGCAAGTCCATGAATCTGAAGGATGGTCAGTTTTCCCATGTGGCTGAAGTTGGTTGGTTAGCATCATACAAGTAAAAAATTCATGTGGTTCTTTTAAATCTTTATAAATCTTATAATAAATCTTTTAAAATCCAAACTAAAAAATCTTGATTGTAAAAAAAATTTAAAAAATCTTTTAAAGTCATTACATTCCTAAATAGTCTTTTAAAATCCACTCGACTTATTTATCTATAAATAGTCTTTTAAAATCTCAATTGAATGCACCACTTAGTGTCTCTATCCTTTTTCAATTTGCACCACAAATATGTAATCATTTCTCAATGATCTTCCCACCTTGTGGGTCAATATTTTCCATGGAGTCTCTTTAATTATTAATGAAGTGGAAATTATTAACTATAACTCTCGGAAGCTTGTGGGGCCTTACAATATCAATACTCATTGGTAGGCAGATGTGTAAAAATTTCATAGGATGCCCTATTTTGGTCGCGTTATTGAAGGAATACCCGTCTTGTTTTTTTTTTTTTGCACGAGTACACATTGTTTTTCTCGCTTCTTCTTGCTTAGGCGCACATGTCTGATATTTCAGTCCATTTTATATGTAGTTCATGCATGTATGCATGACTGAAGTGCAGATATACTTGAAAAATAAAAATGTTGTCAAATGAGTTTGTTAGATTTGTTGTGTCTTTGACAAATTGATGATTGAGATTTGTTCTTTATGATATATGAAACCTATGTTTCAAATTTGAACTTATTTAGAATAGATTTTGGTGTTGAATCATGTGTTGGATTGCTTAATTTTAAAGACCAAGCTAAGACCTTAGACGAAGAGAGTATCCAACCAATCGCGACAAGCAGCCTTGCACTAAGCAAGTCGTAGTCACAGCCATTCCACCGATAAAACTATTCTTGCAAAGTCATTCGTTTAACCTTCCTTCCAGTCGAATAGATTATATGAGAGCAAAGCCAAGAGGCGATGCTAGTCTTTACTTACACAGAAGAATAAGATGGTACGGATGGGATTTCAAGGGAAAATAGCCTATATAAGAGAAAGAGTCCATCACTTGACTTCAAGATAGGGAAGGCTAGTTCAAGAAGTAGAAAGATCTCACTTCTGTTTACTTAGACAACTCTTTCTTATCGAAGACTCTGGCAGCTGGAACTCATCGGCAACGACTCTTACCAGTGCAACCTAGGCACCCAGGCCTTGGAGCTGATCTGTCAGTCCACCGTTACCACAAACCTCTACTTTGAAGTGAAGCGACTTCGTTCATTCCCGAGTCGATAATTGCCAGAGGATGGAACCCAGTAATGGCACATCAGCTTACCGATTCCAACATAAGGATTCATTCCTGGACTTTACTTGGAACAAGTGTCACACCCCGACTTTTCTCAAGTCTTCCCTTAGGACGTGATGGCACCTGGGCAACTATCCCTGCCCAGACGAACCATTAACCTATTTTCTTCCTGAATTTAACATCTATCTAGGTGCGAAAATAATATAATCATGTACTTTTTGTGAAAATGTGAGCCCATACTCGTGCAACCACAACTTCTATCTAGACTCAATGATAATTTCATATATAGAATAAGAAATTCGAAAGTTAAAAGGAAACAATCTCATGTGGGGCATTCCATGAGATAACGAAACCTGGTTCCTCAAACCTACTTAATCAAGAATGACATTCACCAAATCCGAAGCAATGGATTGGTGGAACAATGAGGCTGCGGGACGATCGCTAGCCCTGTTGCGGAGTTTTCCCTTTATCGCGCTTACCTGAAACATGTTAGATAAAAGAGTCAGCCCTACCATCCGGGGATGAGTGAGAACCTCGCCTAACAATTCAAAGTAACCTCACAATATTCTAAGTACAAATCATATTATGAACATAATAAGCATGATATGAAAACATATTTCTGCACTTTCAGTGTACAAGCCAATAAATATCCGAACACAAAATCTTCTCCAAACTCATCCTAGTGATACTTAGTTAACCAGTACACCTGTTTTATCCCATATTATATATTTGTTGCGGTGCGTGCAACCCAATCTAATATAATTCAATTATAGCCCCGAAGGCAAGTGTATTTGAATAGCCCCGAAGGCAAGTGTATTTGAATAGCCCCGAAGGCAAGTGTATTTGAATAGCCCCGAAGGCAAGTGTATTTGAATAGCCCCGAAGGCAAGTGTATTTGAATAGCCCCGAAGGCAAGTGTATTTGAATAGCCCCGAAGGCAAGTGTATTGGAATAGCCCTGAAGGCAAGTGTATTTAAATAGTCCCGAAGGTAAGTGTACCTGAATATCCCCGAAGGCCAGCACACAACTGTATATAGCCCCGAAGGCGACTCAATAAGTAATTAGTCTCGAAGGCAACACGAGTGTAATGCTATAGTCCCATAGGTGATGGCAAAGCTATTTACATTACCAAAATTTCTATCATCTCGACTGTATGGCTAAACTTACACACACACACACACACACACACACACACACACACATATATACATAATGTCATATTTCCAGAAGATTCAAATAATATTTTTTTTATTTTAACTTTTCGCCCTTCCCACTTGTAAGAGTTATAACTATCAAACCGTAACTCCAAATAAGGTATTTCTTACGCCAAGTCGAAGGTAACATGGGACCTATCACTATCCCAAGATTCCTCTGAAAATACTTAGTGTAACTAGTACAAATTCACGAAAGAGACAACCCTATGAAAACTGTCTCGCCAGACTGTTTAATAAAAGGGACACAATCTTAAAATAGTCATAAATTTTTATTCATAGGTTGTATTAATCCACGTAAAGTCTCAAACTGTCGAGAACATAGAAATCTAGAACTTTTATTCAGCATAACGTTTCAGATTCCTTACTGATTTGTACAGTTTTTCCGTTATACGTTCTGCTTTTCGGATTTCTGTTGATCCGATGCAGAAATTTTAGACTGCGATAACTCATAAACTGCACGTCGGTTTTAGCCCCGCTTGGACTCAATCGTATCATGAAGTAGAGATGTATAACCCTATAAAATGTCGTCCAATTCTAGCAGGGATAACTCAGCTAAAAATGGTTTGAAATTTCACGACCCGAACTAGTTACTAGATAATCTATTAGCAATAACTTCACGATCATTCTTTCAACATCTGTATTATATTCTAGCATGTATTGTAACTCAAAACAAGGGATAATACTATGAATTTTGAGTGAGAGAATTCACATTTACTGCTTCGTAACCGTGAATGAATTTTCAAACTCTAACTAAACCTTTTCGGAACTCCTTAATTGCTAAAGTCAATTTTTTTGTTCTCTAAAATTTCTGGGATTTTTTCCTCTATGTTCTCTTTTGCTCTGCCAGAATTTTTGCATATAACGTGTGTGTGTTGTGTGTGTTTGTGTAGGAGTGGGAAAGGAGTTGATAAACTTTGGTTATGAGTCTTAATAGATAAGGGGTTTAGAAGTGATTAGGATTAGTGTAAAAGGGGGGGGGGGGGGATTTGGTTGAGATTTTTAAGAAAATTAGACATGCAACCTTCCCTTATCTTAATTTTTTTTCTTCTAATTACTACGAGACGTTACATCCTCCCCTCCTTAAAACAACATTCGTCCTCAAATGTGAATAAGGTTGTAACACATACACATATATACATAAATTTCACACACATGAAACACAACTTAACCCATTTTCATTACCCTACTCAAAGAGGAATGGAAATTTGACTTTCATCGCGTCTTCGACTTCCCAGGTTGCTTCTTTTGTGGAGTGATTTCTCCATAGGACCTTCACGGAAGCAATATCTTTATTCCTAAGCGCTTAACCTGTCTATCCAGTATCTCTACCGGAATCTCTTCGTATTGGAGCTCTTCGTTCAGGACTATCTCTTGGGGTCGGATGACATGGCTTGGATCGTGCAAATATTTTCGTAACATTGACACATGAAATACCGGATGCACCGCTTCTAATTCTTGTGGAAGGGCTAGTTCGTAAGCCACATTCCTCACTCTTCGTAAGATCTCATATGGTCCAATAAACCTTGAGCTCAACTTCACTTTCTTACCAAAACGCATCACTCCCTCCATTGGAGAGACTTTTAAAAACACTTTCTCCCCTTCTTCGAATTCGAGATCTCTTTTGCGATGGTCTGCGTAGGACTTATGGCGACACTTTGTCATTTGTTTCTTGGATGACTTCGAGTCTGAACAGTTGCATCTCACCGAATTATCTGCACTTTGTCATTTGTTTCTTAGATGACTTCGGGTCCGAACAGTTGCATCTCACCCACCTCGAACCATCCAAGTGGAGATCTACATTTTTGCCCATACAATGCTTCGAACGGAGCCACTTGTATGCTCGAATAGAAATTGTTGTTGTATGCGAACTCAATTAAACATAGGTGGTCCAACCATTTGCCCTGAAATTCCAACACACAAGACCGCAACACGTCCTCCAATGTTTGAATTATTCATTCAACATATCCATCCGTTTGCGGGTGGAAAGCCATGCTTAACTTAATTTTTGTCCCGAGGCCCTGCTAAAAACTTTGCCAAAAGTGTGAAGTGAACTGGGAACCCCTATCCGAAATAATTTGTAGTGGAATCCCATGTAACCTCACTATTTCCTTCAAATAAATCTGCGCATACTACAACGCCCGATACATAGTCTTGACTGGTAGGAAATGGGCTGACTTTGTTAGCCGATCTACAATCACCCAAAGAGAATCGTAACCTTCTCGAGTTTTTGGTAGACCAGTCACAAAATCCATATGAATTACCTCCCATTTCCACACGGGGACACCAATGTCCTGAAGTAGTCCACCGGGTTTTTCATGTTCGGTTTTTACCTGTTGACACGTAAGACATTTTCCGACAAACTCTGGAACATCCCTCTTCATTCCGTACCACCAGTAATTTGCCTTGAGATCCTGATACATCTTCATTGATCCTGGATGAATGGAATACCCGGTGTTATGACCCTCATCCAATATCTTCTTTCTTAGGTCTCTTACCTTAGGAACACATAACCTACCCGTATACCGAAGGCTACCGTCATTGTCTCCTAATGTAGACTGTGAAGGTTTTCCCCGTTGGATCCTCTCCCGAAATCTAACAAACTCCGTATCCTTAAACTGACTTTCTTTTATTTTCGAAGCTAAGGCAGATTGAAAGGTATCATGCACCGCCACCCTGCCTTCACCGACCTTAGTTAAACTAACCCCGAGGTTTCTCAATTTTTGTACCTCACTTATAATACCTCTCTTTGATATTGTCAAGTGGGCCAAGCTGCCCATTGATCTCCTACTGAGTGCGTTGGCCACCACGTTAGCTTTTCCAGGATAGCAAAGAATGCTAAGGTCATAATCCTTAAGCAAATCTAACATTCTCCTTTGTCGGAGGTTCAGATCCTTTTGCGTGGTTATGTAATATAAACTATTGTGATTTGTAAATATATCTACATGCACCTCATACTAATAGTGTCTCCATATTCGTAAGGCGAACACTACCGCAACCAGTTCCAAGTCATGAGTTGGATAATTCTTCTCATGTATCTTCAATTGTCGAGATGCATACACAATAACGTTTCTAAATTGAATCAAGACACAACCTAATACAACTTTAGAGGCATCACAATAGATTGTGAACCCTTCTTGTCCTGATGGTAAGGTTAGGACTGGCGCAGTAGTCAATAACTCCTTCAGTTTCTAAAACTTGCCTTGCACACCTCTGACCACTGGTACTTAACCAACTTCTGAGTCAATCGGTTCAAGAGAGCAGCGAGACTAGAGAAACCTTCTATAAATCTTCTATAATACCCAGTCAAACCCAAGAAACTCCTGATTTCTGTCGGAGTGGTAGGCCTTGGCCAACTCTTTACTATTTCTATCTTTTAGGGGTCTACCATAACTCCATCCCTCGACACAACGTGGCCCAAGAAAGCTACCTTTTCCATCCAAAATTCACAATTTGAAAATTTAACATACAGTTTCTCTTTTCTTAAGATTTAAAGCACTACCCTTATATGCTCTTCATGTTCCTCGACACTCTTGCTATAAATTAGAATATCATCGATGAATACAATCACGAACAAATCTAAGAATGGTTTAAAGATTCTGTTAATCAGATTCATAAAAGTTATTGGGGCATTGGTTAACCCGAAAGATATGATCAAGAACTCATAATGGCCATATCGGGTTCTAAAGGTTGTTTTGGATATATCATCCGAATTTATTTTCAGCTGATGATATCCCGAACGGAGGTCAATTTTGGAAATATAGCTGGCTCCTTGAAGTTGGTCAAAAAGATCATCGATTCTTGGTAATGGGTATCGGTTCTTGATCGTGACCTTATTGAGTTGTCGATAATTGATGCACATTCGGAGTGAACCGTCTTTCTTTTTCACAAAAAGGACTGGTGCGCCCCAGGGGGAAACACTAGGCCTTATAAAGCCTTTATCCAGAAGATCTTTCAATTGTTCTTTTAACTCTCTCAGTTCAGCTGGGGCCATTCGGTATAGATGAATGGAGATGGGTCTTGTACCCGAAATTAACTCTATGGCGAACTCCACTTCCTTGTCCGGAGGAAGGCCTGGAATATCCTCAGGTAAAACCTCCAGAAAATTGCGAACAATAGGGACAATATGTATTTTTAGGGACTCTTTTTGGGTATTTACTATATTAGCCAAGTAAGAGTATTCCACTTCGTGACTCCTTAATAACTTTTGAGCCCTAAGGTAGGAAATAAGCCGACTCGAGGGTGTCCCAATACTACCCCTTATAAAAACTTATGGTTCCCCCAGAAAAGATAATTTTACAACCTTTTGCCGACAATCCAGTGTGGCATAACACGCTGACAACCAATCCATATCCAAAATAATGTCAAAGTCTATCATATCAAGTAATACTAAATATGCTATTGTTCCTCTAACGGGAAATTTTTAAATACTCGAAAGGCCCAAATCGAGGCCCCTACTGGTGTCATGACCTCAAAGGGTTCACTTAAATAAGAAGGTTCTACATGTAGATTCTTAGCAAAATTGATTGACACGTACGAAAATGTAGAACCGGGATCATATAATACAAGTGCAGGAATACTAGAGACCCACAAAATACATGTGACCATCGCATTAGATGTCTCCACTTCATTCATCTGGGGCAAAGCGTAGAGCCGGTTAGGATTATTGGACTGTTGACCTCCCTGAGTCTGTCATGACCGGTTGCCCTGATTTCCCTTGTGGGCAGTTGTGGTTGCTTTTGACCTCCCATAAGAAACCTGGGTTTGGGTTATCTTCTTGCAATCTTTGATATGGTGGCATGTTTCCCCACAATTATAACAACCTCTCTGTGAGAACCTGCATTCCCTAAAATATTTCTTTTGACAGACCTTACAGTCCGGTCTGTGACTTTTCGCGTTAGGGTTGGTGACCTTGACATTGCTACCTTGATGATTGGACCATTTATGTCCTTGGGGTCCGCGATGAGACTAGTCTACTGATTGGCTCAGCTTTGAAGAATCCCTACTACCTTCTTGCCTCTGGTTTTGATTCTGATTAAAGGACCCCGACGATCAAAACCTCTCTTTTTGCTTTAGCAAAACTTTCTACACTCATTGCCATGTCGACGATCTGAAGGTAAGTCCGATCATTGGCTAATGCCACTACTTTCTCTGCCAAGTTCGGATTCAAACCCTCGATAAATCTTTTGACCTTCTCCCTTTCCGTAGGAATAATATGTGTGTTGTAAATGGACAATAGCACGAACTTGGTATCATATTCTTGCACACTGCGATCTCTTTGTTTCAACTTGTCAAACTCACGTCTGAGAGCATCTTTCCGGGTGTTAGGCATGTACTTTTCAACGAATGCGGCTCTGAACTCCCCCCACATCATCGATGATGAATCAGGGGATTATTCATTCTAAAATTTCTCCACCACACCCCCACGTCATCCACTAGATGTGCACCTACCAAATTATCGTCATGAATCTCTACACATCCAAGGGTAATTACATTTACTACAACACGTGTTAAAGGGCTTAACCACGTGACTCGCCTATTCCGCAGGTTGGCATTCAGCTCTTTGTGAACCTTGTTCCTTGCCTCCATTTCCCTATCGTCCATTCTTTCCTTCATCTTCCAGACTTTCTTTACTTGACGTAGAAATTTGAGCAAGAAGCCTTCTTTACTATCTCCACAAGCATATTTGCCCTTCTAAACGAGGAATGGAAATCTCCAGGGATGGAGTTGACTATTATTTGTAGTATGACTCCAATCGAATAATTGAAAAAGGTCGGGTCAAATGAACACCTCTTCCATCTAGCTCTAAGTAAATCTATACAACATGCGATTGTGTCATCCATATATGCACTAAAATCGTCTCCTGAGTCCATCCTATGGTCCATGAACTCCTCATAAGCTCGCATTATCCTTTTCGTTTCTATGAGCACTTCCCTCTTGGTTGGAATTCGTATTGTAACCATATCTACAAGAATAATTGTTAGTTAATTTACCGTTGCACAATTCCCCTCCATAATCCTTTGAAGAAGGTAGTACGAGAACCAAGTCTTTGACAAGACTCAAGATAGGCACGAGGAGAGTATGAAAGAAGCGAAACTATTTAGGATGTTATCCCGTTCACGTATTACTAAGGTGGACCGCACACCATCATAATAAGTAACCGTTCAACACCCAACTCAAAGAAATTTCCTAGAATTTCCTAACATGGTTGCGCTCTGATACCAACTTGTCACGCTCCGACTTTTCTCAAGTCTTTCCTAAAGACGTGATGGCACCTGGCAACTATCCCTGCCCATGCGAACCATTAACCTTTTTTCTTCCTGAATTAAACAGGTATCTAGGTGCGGAAATAATATAATCATGTATTTTTTGTGAAAACGCGATCCCATACTCGTACAACCACAACTTCTATCTAGACTCAATGATAATTTCATATATAGAATAAGAAATTCGAAAGTTAAAAGGAAACAATCTCATGTGGACCATTCCCCGATATAACGAAACATGGTTCCTCAAACCTACTTAATCAAGAATGACATTCACCAAATTCGAAGTAATGGATTGGTGGAACAATGAGGCTGCGGGACGATCGCTAGCCCTGTTACGGAGTTTTTCCTTTATCGCGCTTACCTGAAACATGTTAGATAAAAGAGTCGGCCCTACCATCTGGGGCTGAGTGAGAACCTTGCCTAACAATTCAAAGTAACCTCACAATATTCTAAGTACAAATCATATTATGAACATAATAAGGATGTTATGAAAATAGATTTCAGCACTTTTAGTGTACAAGCCAATAAATATTTGCACACAAAATCTTCTCCCAACTCATCCTAGGGGATACTTAGTTAACCAGTACACCTGTTTTATCCCATATTATATATTTGATGCGATGCGTGCAACCCGATCCAATACAGTTCAATTATAGCCCTGAAGGCAAGTATATTTGAATAGCCCTGAAGGCAAGTGTATTTAAATAGTCCCAAAGGTAAGTGTACATGAATAGCCCCGAAGGCAAGCACGCAACTGTATATAGCCCCGAAGGCGACTCAATAAGTAATTAGTCCCGAAGGCAACACGTGTGTAATGCTATAGTCCCGTAGGTGATGGCAAAACTATTTACATTACCAAGATTTATATCATCTCGACTGTATGGCTAAACTTATACACATACATACACACATATATATATTGTCATATTTTCAGAAGATTCAAATAATATTCCTTTATTTCAACTTTTCGCCTTTCACACTTGTAAGGGTTATAACTCTCAAACTGTAACACCAAATAAGGTATTTCTTACGCCTAGTCGAAGGTAACATGGGACCTATCACTATCCCAAGTTTCCTCTGAAAATACTTAGTGTAACTAGTACAAATTCATGAAAGAGACAACCCTATGAAAACTGTCTCGCCAGACTATTTAATAAAAAAGACATAATATTAAAACAGTCATAACTTTTTATTCATATGTTGGATTAATCCACGTAAAGTCTCAAACTGTCGAGAACAGAGAAATCTAGAACTTTTATTCAGCACAACTTTTCAGATTCCTTACCTATTTGTTCAGTTTTTCCGTTATACGTTCTGGCTTTCGAATTTCGATTTATTCTAGGCAGAAACTTTAAACTTTGATAACTCTCAAACCCCACGTCTGTTTTAGCCCCACTTGGACTCGATCTGACCGTGAAGTAGATATGTATAACCCAATAAAATTTTGTCCAATTCTATCCGGGATAACTCAGCGAAAATAGTTTGAAATTGCACGACCCGAACTAGTTACTAGATAATCTATTAGCAATAATTTCACGATCATTCTTTCAACATCCGAATTATATTCTAACATGTATTGTAACTCATAACAAGGGATTATACTATGAATTTTGAGTGAGAGAACTCACATTTACTGCTTCGTAACCGCGAATGAACTTTCAAACTCCAACTAAACCTTTTCGGAACTCCTTAATTAGTAAAGTCAATTTTTTTGTTCTCTGAAATTTCTGTTTTTTTCCTCTGTGTTTTCTTCTGCTCTGCCAGATTTTTGCATATAACGTGTTGTGTTGTGTGTTTGTGTAGGAGTGGGAAAGGAGTTGATAAACTTTGGTTAGGAGTCTTAAGGGATGAGGGTTTTGAAAGTGATTAGGATTAGTGTAAAAATGGGGGGGGGGGGGGATTTTGTTGAGATTTTTAAGGGAATTAGACTTGCAGCCTTCTCTTATCTTAATTTTTTTTCTTCTAATTACTACGAGACGTTACAACAAGTTATCCCCATATGGAGTCCGCCTAAGGGAGAAATCCAATCCAATGGGTCACTAGGACTGGACTTGATATCAAAGACAGAGAAAAGTGTATAAGCGCAAAAAAGCAAAATTGCCTGGGAAAACAATCCCAATGGAAGCTTCTCACTAGTGATTTGCCCCACCACTGAACATTGCGTTGCTCACATTAGTTCTACCTATAGATCGCTCACATTAGAGAGGGGTAGATTAGTTTAGATCGCTCACATTAGTTCTACCTATAGAAAAGATCATCAGCAGAGGAGACAATCCATTTATGATTCCAGCCAAGAAGACTAGTAAAAGGAAGGATCTACCGACAAGTCCTTGATTTCTTATCTGCGAAGGCAGACTTAGACTCATTGAAGAAAGCGCTTGAGGTGAAGACCAATGAGTGATTGCGACAACTACGGACCCCTTAACTAATTTTTTTTTTTACTAATACTAACTAATAGGCTTTCATAAGCTTTTCCACACAAAGAGGGGAGGAAGTGCTTGCTGCCAACTTGCCAGACGAGCGGACATCAATATATTATTATTTTTTATTCAGAAGCACATGTCTGAAATTTCAGCCCGTTTTATATGTATTTCAGTTATGTATGACTAAGGTGCAGACATATTTTTGACAAAAAAGGTTTAGACACAAATGACTAAATTTTTAGCCTATTTTTACTCCAGTCATTTACGACCGAAGGTCAGACATACATGACTGAAATTTTAATCATTTTTTACACGCACTTCAGTAAAAAATGTCTGAACTTTACCTTGGCAAGCCATACCAAATATTAGGTGAAAAAGTATGATGTTTGGTCTTTACAAGGCCATACTTTTAGACGAGAATGTCTGAAGGTTCCAAGCTTCAGGCGTGAAGTTGGTACTCGTGCAAAAAAATACAAAACTAATAATTACATAAATGACCCGATCAAAATAGGATATTTACGCACTTCGCACGACAGATTTTGGGTAGAATTATGGATTCATCGAACCTAATAATTTTAGCTCAGACAATTTTTGCATATATGTTAAAAAATTCATTAATAAACATAAATATAATTTTAAACCTAGTAAATCAAACGAGGGATAGAATTTTCAATTGAACTTATAAAATTCAAATTCTGAAATTTTCCATTATCAGTGATTCACAAATTAGTTAACCAAAGCTAAGGAATTTCCTCGTCAGATTTACCTATCATTGAAAAAGATAAAATTTCTAATTTCACCATTATACACACTCCATTTCGTGAGATAAAGTAATAATACTCAACACTAACAACACAATAAAAGGTTAAAGGTCGTTTGGTTGTTGGTTAGAGTTATGCAGTTATTAATAATGCATAAATTAGTTATGCAAGATTTAGTTATTTATATATTAGTTATTTTATTTTCTATCCTTCATAAAATAATATGTAAATTGACTCAGAACTTATTGTAAAATAATAATCAAACATTGTACATGGTGTGCAAAATTTTATACAAAGCAACTAAAAAAAATACCAAATATGATATTAGCTACACTAATTTTAATACGTGGATAATTCCCTTCCTAAATTGAATTAATATTCATTTGTTCAAGTGTAATCTCTCATATTTATTGAAAGCTACCTTTGAATTGCTTTTTTCCCAAACAAGATGTCAAGATCATAGCCTCTAAAAATTAACACACCGTACCACATGTTCTCTACGGTTTATGTTAACATATACTCCATCTGTCCCAAAATATTTTTATATTTTTCTTTTTAAAAGTTAATTTGATTAAAATTTTAAGTTAAATTAAATTATATTAATTCAATATTTTAAGATTTAAATTTAGATATGTGGAATCTATATGAAAAATATTATAAGTTGTAAGTCTTCTTAAATTAATATGATGAAAAAATATAATTTAAAATATTAGTTAAAACTTAAAATTCATATAGTTTGACTCTTGAAAAACGTAATGTGATAATTATTTTGAAACGAAAGGACTACTTTCTAAATTAAGCTAACAAAGAAGATTTTACTACTTTAGTAGATGTTGGACTGAAAGTAAGCGCAATGATATGACAGAGCTTATCAAAAATAGCTAGTGACACCTATATAAATTTTTTACTTTTATGATGTTCTATTTCTTAATTAAGTCTGAATGGATTTTCTTATGTAGCATAATAATATATTTAAAAGATATATTTTTGAAGAAAATAAATATTAATTTGGTAAGGGTGCTTCTTCTAGTAGGGGCAACCAGGGCAAGGGTACTTCTTCTAGTCATCTTATTCCTACACAGGATGATTTTGTTGATAATCAATATTTTCCTACAATACCATTAGATTTAGACCAGGAGCTATTTTCTGGAACTCAATAAGACTTTAATTTAGACGATGATCTAGATGATATACCCACTAATGTTGATGACAACACACCCACTAGTGCACCTTCAACTGAAATACCTCCTATTCCCCCTAGTATGAGACGAGGTCCAGCAAAACGACCATTAAAATCAGATGCATGGACATTTTTTGATAGGGACGTAGAGAATCAAGTAGCCATATGTAAAATTTGTAAAAATATTTTAAAATTTAAAACTGGAAAAGGTCACGATGGGACGGGGGGTTTAATTAGACACGTAGTAAGTGCTCATCCAGCTAGGTATGCCCAATACCAGGCTTCAAAACCGGGTGCGCAAACTCCCGCTCCATCGGGACAAGGTTCACATACTGATACTGTCCCGGACCAAGTACAGGGTCAAATTAACCCTATGACGGGGGGAATTGTAGGCTCTAAATACAATAAACATAGAGATAGGGAAGCAATATCAAAATTAGTTGATGTGGAGGGTTTGCCTTTTTCATTTCCTTCATCTCCCGGTTTTATTCATTACATTAGAGATATATATAATCCTGCTTTTAACGGTTTTCCTAGATCAACTGTTAAGAGAGATGTATTTAAATTCGCGCATGAATATCAACAATATTTACGTTTTTCATTATATCATTTTAATGGCAAAGTATCTATCACGTCTGATATAGGTCGTAGTACTAACGACCATGATTATTTAACTGTAACTTGTCATTGGATAGATTATAAATGGTCTATGCAAAAACGTATTTTAGCGTATAGATATATAGATGATAGGCACACTGGTACTTTTATTGCAGAAAATATTTATCAAGTGTGCGATTATTACGGAATTACCGATAAAATTATGACTATTACATTAGATAACGCTTCTAATAACAATTACACAATTACAATTTTAAAAAATAGTTTAACTCCATCTTTTCCAGACCATTTTCATATAAAATGCGCATGCCATATATATAACTTAATTGTAAAGGATGGTCTATCACTTTTTGAAGACATTCTTAGTAAAATACAATTTGCTATAAACTTTATTTTTAAAAGTAATAAAGTACAACGTAGAAAAGAATATAAAAACATTTGTCACGATTGTGGACTACCTTATAGAAAAATTCCATAAGAAGTATCCACTAGGTGAAATTCTTTATACGAGCAACTACTTGTTGCTTATGACTATAAATTACCTATAACTTTATTTTTTAACACTCATAATAAAAAGCCAGCTGATATGATTTTAGATAGCGATTGGGAAAAAATTTCCGAACTTATTGTATTTTTAGAGAAATTTTTTCAAGCAACAAAAGAATTTTCCGGTATATATTATCCTACTATTTCAACTATGTTATTTTATATAACTCTAATATTTTTATTACTTAGTGAATAAATGGAAAAACCATCTTATAAGGCAGCTATTAAAAAAATATTTTATTCCTATTCCCTCTATTTATATTATTGGTTCTGTATTAAATCCTACTATTAAAATAGACGGTACTAAATCACTAATTGAAACTATTTACGATTGTATAGAAGTACTACCACCTCCAAGTCCTAAAAATGTAAATCACCCACCACCTATTGAACAAATTAAAGAAGAAGTGTTGTCTAGCGTAGAACACCAATGCAAAAATATATATAGATTTTATCAACAAGAAAATGCTAGTAACTTACCGGCTTCCATACCATCTTCTTCATCTTCAACACAACCTCACAAAAGACATGCTGTTTCTGCGGCTAGTATTGAAAGCCTCAGAAATAGAATGTGCGGCCGTACCTCTACTACTAACCAAATTAGCGAGTTGGATATTTTTGTTTTGCAGGGTTCTGTACCGTATCAAGAAGTTATCAATGAAGATGGACATGAAGACTTGCTGAAATACTGGAGGGGGAATGAGAAGACCTTTACGACACTTTCATTGATGGCTCGAGATGTTTTGAACATTCAAGCGTCGTCAACTGCGTCTGAAAGCGCATTTTCTGCAGGCAGATATCAAATAGGAGACCACAGACACTCATTAGCCGGAGACAGCTTGGAAATTACAGTATTATTCAGAGATTGGATACGAGCGGAGCGGAGAAGGTGCGGTCAACCGGAGATCAATGAAGAAGATGATGAAAACTACAACGAAATCTTAACCGAAGGTAGTGGAAGCGACGTGGATCAATTTGACCAACAAATACCAATTCCAACCGAAAAACCACATGAAATCATCAAGCAATTAGAACAGGTTTTTTTGAGAATGTAATTTTTTTAATTGTAATTTTATTATGTAATTTGCAACTTTTGGAAAACACCACAAAGTTGCAATTTAGATTTTAGACAATTGTATTTGTATTACAAAAAATCATATGTCTATTAAATAATATAAGAGGCACAAAAACAGCCTTGGGATGTTTTTATTACACTATCTTGTTTTGTTTATTGAGTTTTTTTTATACATATGTTATTTAAAAAAAAAAAAAAGGAAAACCCGCCGTACCAGCCCGAGCCGCCCCGAGCCGATCTGAACGGGATCGGGATCGGACGGACTTGCTCGATCCCGCCAGACCCGACCCTCCGTAACCCGACCCAGGCCCGACCCCTTCTCCCGTCTCCGCCCGACCCCGCTGCACCGGCCCGTTAGGCGAGCCCGCCCAGACCACTCTTAGTACACACTGGTTTTGGGATTGGTGATGGTAGGTTATTGTTTGTTGTATGCCATATCTGTCAATATACTCATTGTGTTTTTAATTTTTTATTATTAACTCGTAGTAAATGGATGGTGAACATTCTAACAATAATGCAAATGCTACTAATAAAAGTCATGCTGCTTCTTCTAGCCCACCTCCAGTGCCTCTGCTTTGTGGAGTGGATTATTTAGAAGGGGATTCGGAAGGTTTTATTGAGCTTGGAGTAAAAGAAAAAAAGCAATCAAGTAAACTAACAAGCAAGAAACTCACTTCCGAGGCATGTGAATCTTTTGATAAGATCGTAGTGAAATGTGTTACAAGAGCAAAGTGTAAATATTGTACATCTTTACTCTCTTATAATGGTGCAAATAGAACCTCACATCTTCTTAAACATTCTAAGAAGACGTGTCCGGGAAAGCATTTGCGGATTGGAGTTAGTGGTCAAACACAATTGAAGGTTAAAACGGAAGCAGTGGTTTTATAATGAGAGAATTGGTTGGTATGGTGGTGATTCATGAGTATCCTTTATCCATTGTAGATCATATAGGTTTTATAAGGTTCGTGAGGAGTCTAAATACTTCTTTCAAGATGATTTCGAGGAACACTTTGAAGAGTTACATTTTGAAAAAGTACAATGAAGATAAAGGTTCTCTTAAGGCTTTGTGTGGAGTACTACTTTCAGAGATTGTATAAAGATGATGCTGATAATGAAGTGGCAAAAGTTAGGAAAAGTCTTGATAAACTTGTGGTTGAATATCAAATGAGAAGTGAGGGAAATAAAAGCCAAGAACCTTTTTCAAGAAATGTTGGAAAACGAGGAATTTCAGAGTCTTGTGATAATGATGAGGATGAGTATGCTCAAGCTAAAAGAACAAAGAAAAGAAAGATGAATGTGAGGGGTGAGGTGGAGCATTACTTGGAGGATGATCCTATACCCGAGAATGATGATTTTGATGTTCTTAATTGGTGGAAAAGGGATCAAATGTATCCTACTTTACAGAAAATTGCTAAGGACATCCTTGCAATTCCCGTTTCTTCTGTGGCTTCGAAAGTGCCTTTAGCATGGGTGGAAGAGTGATTAGTTCTCATCGTTCTAGGCTTCACTCTAAAACGGTGGAGGCATTAATGTGCTAGCAAAATTGAATGATAGAAGACATTAAAGGTATCTATTATTTATGTATTTATTATTCTCATATATGTTAATATCAACAAAAAAAAAATTCTAACATGAACCTTCTATTTATTTTTCAATTTCTTTCAAATAAAGGTATTTTGGAGGGCATACATGTTTGTTCGACAGTTACTGAAGATTCTGAAGAAGAAGAAGGGGAAGTAGTTGACTGTATTGATATGGTAAATGATATGTTTAATCATAAATATTTATTGAGATGAATTTTTTTAGTTATCTCTATTTAATATGATTGTTTCTTTGTTATTTTAGGATGTTGATGACGTTGAAACTAATGATTTCGAAGACTAGTTTATCAAGTTTGGCAGAAGGTTATAGAATATGTTGCTAGCATTTTAAAGAACATTGTTGTAGACTTTAGTTTTAAGACCTTTGTAGTTGTAGTGTTTTTCATGATGTTGTTATTTACTTACTTTGCTTCAACGTCTTTATTTTCTTGTGATGTTAAAACTTCGTTCAGTATTTTGGAAGAATGATGTCATGTTTGTGTAGGTTGATTGAATGAACTCAGTCATTTTTTTCAATTAGATTAGTTTCCATTTTGTCAAAAAGGTTTCAACATGTAGAAATATTATTCAAGGAAATTTTTTTACATGTGGATCCAGATCCGATCCGTGGACCCGGTGAATCCTATGTATCCGGATTTGGATCTGATTTTTATGGACCCGATAGATTTGGATCCAGATATGAAAAACGGATCTGCATCTGAATCTAGTAATATCCGGTCCAGATCCGATTCGTTGCCATTCCTAGGTTCTTATTATTATTGATCCCATAGGAATACAGACATTAAAATAATTTGAATAAGCGAGTAAGAATTCAGAAGATTCTCATGAGAAAAATTAACCATGTGATTAGTAAACAGATAATCTAATTAGTTAACTAAAATGGTTACTCAATTGGATTGATGTTCAACCCATGACCTTGGAATTTCTCCTCATATTTATTTATTCAAAAGTGCATTACTTTAAGTTTGTCAATTTTGTTTTAGATCATAACAACTCAAATCTTGTGAAATTTATTGGATAAATATTTTGTGATTAAATGATCTAATTTGAAGCGTTAGTCGAGTAAATCCTCATGGGAGAGATACTCTACTTATTTCACTTATCGACCATGTACACTCATGCATGCGATAGATTCAATCAAGATTTAGGCATCGCTACCGGAGACTTCATAATTTACTTTTCTATTAGATTAAATTGTTATCTATTATTTGCTCAAGTTTTTAATCTTGTCTTCACTATGTGTCGCACATCAGATAACATCAACAACATATTCAATGTAATCCGACAAGTGAAATTTGGATAGGGTAGAGTGTACACAGACCTTATCCTTGCCTTGGAAGGTAGAGAAGTTGTTTTTGTCTTTCGTTGTGTGTCGCACATCATATACTTGAACTTAATGCTGGAGAAAATTTTTCTAGATAATAAATACTTACGCCAGACAGCGAACCCAAAAAGACAGTTCTCAGGATACATATAATCTTTGGATAGAATAAGCTCTATCCTCCTCTGTAATACATCACACCTTTTTGTTAAATTTGTGGGATGATGCCTATATCAACCTCATCCGGATTTATAATGTTGCTCCAGCTCTTTTGTAACTATTAATCAATCAATATACAGGTTGAGACCATTTAGCAGAACCTTTTCCCTTTCTTACACCAAAAGTTTCCCTATTGTTGATCCATCTCCATATGATATTTCTCAACTTCATCGCATAAGACATGATTTTGCTTGAATCAGAAAATGTGTTTCACATCGACGAGATTTTCCTAGTCTCAAAATAATGGATTCAGCTTATGCGATGAGCTTCTAGGCCCCTTTAGATCTTCTTTAGTTAAATTTTTTAACTAAAGACGGATCTAAAGGGGCCTTAGAAGCTCTTTTTAGAAAACTTCAATTTTTCAGAACTCTCAAAACTGAAAATTTGACATTGTAAAAAGTAACCATGAACCGACAACCGACACAAATAAACTGAAAAATCAAAATTGAACTATTTTTTCAATTCGGTCATTTTTCCCCCCCAATTATATGCCCATCCCTAGTCGAGTATCACAATTTGCATAACGCTGCTACAACCCTGAGCAATATAGTTTATTTGGAAAGATAAAAGAGACCGAACGAAACTTCCAGTAGCACAGAGCAGAAAAGAAAATAAAGGCTAAACTATGCCAACTTTAAGCACGAGAAGTTCCAAAAGCATACAGAAGGTTGACTTGCCCACACCACTAGTAGTACATCTTTCAAGCAGGAGCACACTTCAAAACCCCACTAATGTGGGAACTTCAGCAGAGAAGGAATGCTATTAAACAAGGTAATAATGTCACATTTAGCAGGTTACAATACCAGGTTCAGCATACTTTGCACCAGCTAAGCAAAACTAGATTTCCTTGGCTGTACAACTTACCAGTAGAATGGCACTGCATGATACAGTATTTGAGAACCTACAAGACTGAGTTGTTCTATGCTAAGGTTTTGTGAAAACTACCACCAGATGGAAAAGTGAAATGCAATACAGATGGAGCTAGCAAACGGAATCCAGGTAGAAGCTCATATGCTTATTGTTTAAGAGATCATCATGGAGACATTATTTATGCACAGGCAAAGGAAATTCAAACAACAAGAAGCATGGGCGAGGCTGTTGCAATCAGAAAAGCTCTTCAGTACTGTAGGACTAATCAGTTGTGTGGAATTCTGATTGAAACTGATTCTAAAGTGTTGCAACAAATCATTCAGAGACATTGAAAACCACCTTGGGAACTAATTGACATGATAGAAGAAATACAACATGATATTGCTGCTTGTCAAATTTAGATCCAGCATATATTTAGGTTAGGAATTCAACTTGCAGATTGTTTGGCTAACATAGCTTTGGATACAGGAATGGTGCAGGCAAGGAATTTTGGAGAGCTACCAGCAGCAGCCAGAAAGTTGATCAATATGGATAAGTCTCAAATCCCATATTTGATAATCAAAAGTAGAAAAATCATTCTAGCATGAAGACAGAACTGTGGATGCATTGGAGGAAACTTAGAGGTTGTAGTTTCAGTTTAAATTTCCAGTTATTTTTTCATAGACTAGCAGCTTTTGCTGGATAAAACTCAACACTTTGTAATAGCTTTTCTTTTATTGTTTTGCTTTATATTAATGGAAAATTCTGTTAGGTGATACTAACACAACAAATTTTACCAAAAAAAAAAATCACTAACTAGAGATTAAAACCAAGATATAGAAGACCAATCACTTAAATTTATTTGAAGCTGTCCCAATAAAAAGGTTGAAATACTAAAGTCAACTCCCAAATGGAATTGTCCAAAGTTCAAGGGAGAAACAAAAATGAAAGCTAAATTAATCCCAAAGCAGAAAGAAGTTATTAAGTCATAGCAGTGATCACACACTTCCTTATCTGCCTTATCAACAGCTGACTGGCAGGTAAGACCGGTACTAGAATCTCCCAAAACAGCTAACAAGGCATGGTCAGTGCATCCATCAACCCAAAGAATCACCTCAGCCTTGGCATGCATGGAGAAGCCAGCACAAAGAGAATTTGAAGCAGAATGAGCATACATGCAAGAGAAAAACTTTCTTTGCTGCTCACCTGAGGACAAGAGGACAAAAAATTAAAGATAAACTGAGATCATGCAGAGCAATCCAAGCTCACATCAAAGACTGCGGCAAGAACCTGCAGCCTCCACCAATCATAAATTAGAGGTTAATGCAACCTCATTATAAATGCTGCACTATTCATGGTTAACTCCATCAAGCCGCCTAAATACAACAAAACAGAGAAACTTAACCATATTTTCTAAGCACGACCATTGCAGTCATGAGTGATAGCTAGCTACTGACTGTAGATATCCAAAGGATAAGGGCAGGGGCAGCCCGGTTCACTAACCTCCCGCTATGCGGCCGGACCACAAGGGTCTGTTGTATGCAGCCTTGACTTTGCATTTCTGCCAAAGGATAGCAGATTTAAAATAAAACCCATTTATATCCCCCAGTGGATTCTCCAATTTGCATAAATATTGTACACCAAGAATTTCCAGTATCTCATGCTTGCTGTCCGCATTCACACTAGCCTAGACAAATGAATAGTACATAACCAATTCTCGTGAGGATCTTTTCATCATCTAATAACCCTGAAGGGATAGGATTATAGATGGTATATTAATAAAGTTTATCAAATAATAAGCATGTAGTAAGGAAACAGGTAGTATTAACTCAAAATTCATTTTTTATATAAAAGTCTATAATCAATATGAACATCATAACTGTAGAGTTTAACACTTATCAAAATCATAATTAAAAACGTATAGTCTAAAAACCGTACCTCTTAATAGAATTTCAGATCACCGGTCTCTTTTCTTCACTGAATTCACGTGATAAATGGCCTAGGTGCTTGGCAGTTTCTCAACAGACTCTTTTTGAGATTCCTATAAAGATGTAGGTTTATGGACTAATATGGTTCTAATAATAATCTTTCCAAGTGATTTATCTCTGATATTATGATATTATAATTGATCTAGATTATAGACTAAAGAGGGGGTTTAGCTAGACAGAGAGAGTTTTTAAAACGAAGTTTTGTATTGGAATTTTTTCGGATCCCTCGAATGTTTACAAGAAGCTCTTTATATAGATAATCTCGGTTGATACATGATTATAAAATACTTTTTCAAAGGTCATAAAGTAAACAATAACAATTTTTTCAAAAGTCTAAAGTGCTACAGTTCTTTGTCTGCTATGATTGCCAATTTTTCCAAAGTTTTTGTCTTGTTGTATTCTTTTTCAAAGTTGTTTCTTTCTCCTTTTGTCCTTCGTTTGGTTGCTTTTGCTAAATGATTTCCAGGTGTTCTTCTTGATAATATCTTCTTGATATTTTTTGATATCTTCATCAGATTTCTTGCTAATGTCTTCCTTGACAATGTCTTTGAGTGATATGGTTTGTAATACATGGTAATGCTCCCTGCTACCGTACTTTTTCAAAAGTCTAAAGAATACAATTTACTACTCTAGCAGGGAGATTGTATTCTTTTTCAAAGTTGTTTCGTTTGGTTGCTTTTGCTAAATGCTTTCCAGGTGTTCTTCTTAATAATATCTTCTTGGTATTTTTTGATATCTCCATCAGATTTCTTGCTAATGTCTTCCTTGACAAGGTTTGTAATACATTGGGCTCCAAGTAATAAAATTACATGATCCCTGCCAGAGTAGTAAAACTACATGCTCCCTACCAGAGTAGTAAATTGGGCTGCAAGTAGTAAAACTACATGCTCCCTGCCAGAGTAGTAAATTGGGTTGCAAGTAGTAAAAACTACATGATCTCTATCAGTTTATTAATTTTTTACATCCTTATGCAAAAGGATCATAACTTCTTTTTTTATTGTACTGGTAGTAGTAGTATTTAGTACAAGCCTTTTTGTTTATCAAATTATCCTCTGGTATTGGTCAATAGTCTCCTTTGCATGTTTGTGCTTTAAATTTATGATCCAGTCATGTAAACTTGTTAGTTCCTCCTTTAGAACTTTCAATAATGGATGTCTTTCTGGCTCGTAGCATGTCTTCTATCCTGTTTTTCAATGTTAATAATCCAAATGTTCTTTTTGTACTGAGCCACTCTTGGAATTTCTCCAAGGTGCATGGTATTTTCATGTTCAAATTCCCATCATCTCCGCTGATATTACTATTTCTTCCAGTTTTGAATATCTGGCATATCATAATGGGTTTTCCCTGTTAAGTTGGTTGATGCATCAAATACATGTATTCCATAAACTCCTTTTCCAAATGATTTCATCATGAGTGTTGTAGATTCGGCAATAATACTTGGTAATCTGGCAATGTTGTACATGTCCTCATCCACTATTAGTTTATCAATAAAACCATAAATGAAAGATACAAGTATGAACCTATAAGGACAAAGACACAAGTACAATAAAACCATAAATTTAAAGCACAAATGTAGATGAGGAGCTATTTTCTGAAACTCAAGAAGACTTTAATTTAGACTAGAGAATTTTTTTCAAGCAACAAAAGAATTTTCCGGTATATATTATCCTACTATTTCAACTATGTTGTTTTATATAGCTCTAATATTTTTATTACTTACTGAATATATGGAAAAATCCAGCTTACATGGCATCTATTAAAAAAATGTTTATCAAAATTAAAAAATATTTTATTCCTATTCCCACCATTTATATTATTGGTGAAGCATTAAATCCGACTATTAAAATAGACAGTACTAAATCACTTATTGAAACTATTTACGATTGTATAGAAGTACTACCACCTCCAAGTCCCAAACATCCAAATCATCCACCACCTATTGAACAAACTAAAGAAGAAGTGTTGTCTATCGTAGAAGACGAATGCAAAAAAATATATAGGTTTTACCAACAAGAAAGTGCTAGCAACCTACCGGCTTCCATACCATTTTCTTCTTCTTCAACACAACCTCACAAAAGACATGTTTCTGCGGCTAATATTGAAAGCCTCAGAAATAGAATGTGCGATGGCCGTACCGCTACTAACCAAATTAGCGAGTTTGATATTTTTGTTTTGCAGGGTTCTGTACCGTACCAAGCAGTTTTCAATGAAGAAGGACGTGAAGACTTGCTAAAATACTGGAAGAGGAATGAGAAGACCTTTCAGACACTTTCAATGATGGCCCGAGATGTTTTGAACATTCAAGCGTCATCAACGGCATCTGAAAAAGCTTTTTCTACCGGCAGATATCAAATAGGAGAACACATACACTTATTAGCCGGAGACAGCTTGGAGATTGTAGTATTATTCAGAGATTGGATAAGAGCGGAGCGGAGAAGGTGCGGTCAATCGGAGATCAACGAAGAAGACGAAAACTACAACGAAATCTTATCCGAAGGTGGTGGAAGCGACGTGGAGCAATTTGACCAACAAATACCAATTCCAACCGAAGAACCACAGAAAATTATCAAGAAACTAGAACAAGTTTTTTTTAAAATGTAATTTTTTTTAATTGCAATTTTACTATATAATTTGCAACTTTTGAACAACACCACAAAATTGCAATTTTGACAATTGTATTTGTATTACAAAAAAATCATGTCTATTAAATAATATAAGAGGCACAAAAACAGTCTTGGGATGTTTTTATTACACTATCTTGTTTAATTATTGAGTTTTTTATATGTGTGTTATTTTTAAAATTAAGTGCAAAAAAAAAACCCGCCCTGGATCCCGATTCCGACGGGATTGGGATCGGGACCGGATTTCGGCAAATCCCGCCTATCCCGATCACGCCCCAACCCGATCCTGCCCCTTCCCCCTGTCCCGCCCTGACATCCCGCCACACCCTACTGTCCCGAGCCCGGCCCACTGGCCACCCTTACTTGCAGCCCAATTTACTACTCTGGGGAGCATGTAGTTTTACTACTCTGGCAGGGACCATGTAATTTTATTACTTGGAACCCAATGTATTACTACGTATTACCATGTATTACAAACCATATCACTCAAAGACATTGTCAAGGAAGACATTAGCAAGAAAATCTGATGGAGATATCAAAAAATACCAAGAAGATATTATCAAGAAGAACACCTGGAAAGCATTTAGCAAAAGCAACCAAATGAAGGACAAAAGGAGAAAGAAACAGCTTTGAAAAAGAATACAACAAGACAAAAACTTTTTCATAGCAGACAAGAACTGTAGCACTTGAGACTTTTGAAAAAGTTGTTACTGTTTACTTTATGACTTTTGAAAAGGTATTTTTATAATCATGTATCAGCCGAGGTTATCTATATAAAGAGCCTCTCGTAAACATTCGAGGGATCCGAAAAAATTCCAATACAAAACTTCGTTTTAAAACTCTCTATGTCCTAAACCCCCTCTTTAGTTTATAATCTAGATCAATTATAATATCATAATACCAGAGATAAATCACATGGAAAGATTATTATTAGAACCATATTAGTCCATAAAGCTACATCTTTATAGGAATCTCAAAAAGAGTCTATTGAGAAACTCCCAAGCACCTAGGCCATTTATCCCGTGAATTCAGTGAAGAAAAGGGAGCTGAGAGCCAGGGTGGGTCGAGAGCTCTAGTGATCTGAAATTCTATTAAGAGGTACGGTTTTAGACTATATGTTTTTAATTATGATTTTGATAAGTGTTAAACTCTGCAATTATGATGTTCATATTGATTAAAGATTATAGACTTTTATATAAAAAATGAATTTCGAGTTAATACTATTTGTTTCCTTACTACATGTTTATTATTTGATAAACTTAGATAAAACTTTATTAATATACCATCTATATTCCTACCCTCTTCAGGGTGGGTTATTAGATGATGAAAAGATCCTCACGAGAATTGGTAATCCTCACGAGAATTGGACTGATGGAACACGAACTGTCATCAGAAATAGTAAGATCTACCTCTTTCCTGGTTTTGAGCAGTGTATCTACTGTCTTCTGGTTGCTTGTGAGAACTAAAATCAGTAGTGTATGCAGCATTATATCCCTGATTCACATTAGCTACATCACAATTTATCTGCATATTCACAAATCCAATAAGTTTACAAGAAATGAAGGAGAAAATTAACATTGAAGAAACTTGCCTTACCAAATCAGAAGGAATAACTTGCTGGACGTAATGTTCAGGGAGCACATGGAGCTGATTTTGGCCTGCAACTTGCTGACTTCTGGCTGAAGAACTGCTTCCAAAACAGAACTGTCGCATGTCGCCATCAGAATTATGTGGTACACAGAAATCGCCCATCATTACTCGCGCCGTTTCAGTGTTTTCAGCAGATTGACTCAGGGATTTCAAGATCGTCGAGCTCCAAATAGGGAACATCTTGAAGGAATATGGCGTTCTGATTATAGTCAGTTCCCTGAGTTACGGAAAGATCAAATGTTGTTTGATCTAGTTCTACAAAGTTGTCAAGGTTTCCAAGACAGTCATACATATCATTCCCATCAATGAAAGATGCAGCTCCAACATTCATATCGTTAGGACCCTGCAAATAAATGAAAATAGATCTAATCACAATATGGTTGATAAAAACATATAGCAATTGCCGCAGATTGTCTGGGATAACAGAGGCTAAAGAGTTGTTACAAAGAAGAGTCAGACATTGTAGACACAGACATATGAAACAAGCCTAAGTTTCATATTCCCGAGTCTTGCAACTTGACAGTTTCACAGGTAAACAAAAAGAGAAAGAACTTCTGTACAATATCTAGAGTTTAGTTTATATCCTTGGTTCCATATTTATGCACTAATTTCTCAAAGCCAAGCTCCAATATATTTCTTTTATATATCAAAATAGCCGTGCTTGGACTTTTCAAACATGAAGAATGTTAGAGCCATGCTCAGACTACATATTTACTATTTCTTATTTCATCACTACTTGTTAAAAAAGTCAAGCTCCAATAAATTTCTTTTATATATCAAAATAGCCGTGCTTGGACTTTTCAAACATGAAGAATGTTAGAGCCATGCTCAGACTACATATTTACTATTTCTTACTCCATCACTACTTGTTAAAAAAACAGAGAAGAAACATTGAATAAAGAAAGAGGAAACTATTAGCTGAAGAGCATTGACAAAGCACTAATAAACATGTTGGAACTAAATGCTAAGGTTTATCTCAATGAGCCCAATGAACAACAGGAGAATACGCACCAGATTATTCTAGTTTCCAGCAGAAAATATAGCAGGATCTTCAGTGAAATTGTCTAAGAGATGAATGATGTCATCCTCCTCATCCTGAGGCATCTTCTGATTGTAAAGCTCAGATGAAGATGGTCCTGGTTCAGTTAAAGGCCAAAGAGATTTGTTTCCTGGGTCAACCATGGTGGTAATAACAGAGCAGCTTAGGTTGTCAGGTATGGCAGGTACAGGAGTTACATCGGATGAATTAGGTTCAGCAGGCATCTCATGTATGGGAGGCTGAGTAGAAGGTGGATGCAGTTCATCAGAAGTACACCCAGATGCACTTCCTGGGTCAACCATGCAGGTCACAATTGAGCAGGTTTGATTGTCAGGCAGAGGTAAAGAAGGAATACTGGATGGATTATGTTCAGCAGGAGCCTCAGCATCTTCCCAATCTTCCTCCTTAAATGGTGCTCCATACTGCGTTCCATTTTTGGGACCTGGTCCGCTCTTCTTAAATACTTTGCAAAGCACGTATGTGTCCTATTAAAAGAAGGATAATGATATAGTGATAATTAAAAAAGACAGGCTTGAAAATATTAAAAGCTAAGACTGAGATATTAAACATATAAGTATCCAGAAAATTGTGAAAAGCTTGAATTCAAATGTCTCTGTTTCAAACAATCAAGGTACCCTAAAAACTGTGTAACATATCAAACTTTAAATGGTGCATCACATTAAACATACAATTTGGGAAACATGGATTTTCTTTCAATATATAGGTTGAAGGAGTTGAAATACAAAACTAGAAAGGCATTTGACACCAGAATCACTTGCATAGATGTGTGATGATGCTAATGACCCATGTAAAGGGCCTTTTAGCCCATTACATGCTTTAACTAAACAGAAGGGCTTGGTCACATAAGTAACTAAAATTTTGAAAGGAAAAAAAACTGAAGTCAAAATACAAAGCAATGCTGGTTACAGTGACAGAAGCTTACGGTGAGAAGGGTCCAAAGCTGCCAAGAGATAGATATCGGGAAATCATATCATTAAACAAAATTTTTGCGATTATGTGTAGCTTGAAGAATCGAGTGAATGGGTAAGACAGGAACTACAATTCTATCACTAGATTAATTTAAAGTTCATAAATTCAGGTGGAATTGATATCTAAATGTTATACTGTAATTTAAGATTATTAATACTTCGACGACGCAATTGTTGGAAGCAAGATAGAGTTGTTGTCAAAGAGTTCCATGCGTGATAACTCTTCCATAGTTGATTTTCAACTATAGCATGTTTGAAGCTCATTTTCTTGAAATAGCTGGACTAATTGATTTATTTGCATGTGGATAAGCAATACATCTCTCTCTCTCTCTCTGTGCGGGCGGGCGTGGGTGCGTGGGTGCGGGTGCGTGTGGTATGTGTTGACATACACATTGATAGATGTTTGGATATATCAAGTTTTTTTTTTTGATGAAGTGTTTGGATATATAATGTTTTACATACAAATTCAAATGATATAATTTGAATGTGCTTAATTACAAGCTTCCATGTACTATTGGATTTTTCTTGCATCGAAAGAACCTCCCCTTGGATTTATCGCGTCAGTCCATCCATCATCAAGGCGAATAAGAATAGGCTAAGAGTTAATCACAGATGCAGCCCCATCATCATTGAAAAATGCTCCGAATCTCCTATTGTTTGTACCCTGGTCTTGGCTCCAACGTACATATTCTTGATCATCCTAGTGTACGCCACAGGTACATATCTAACCTCCAAACATCTCCATAGAACCTCTCTAGGGACTTTGTCATATGCCTTCTCAAGGTCGAAGAAAACCATATGTAAGTCTCTCTTCCTTATCTCTATACTGCTCCACCAACCTCCTAATAAGATGAATGGCTTCTATAGTCGAACGCGCTGCCATGAATCCAAATTGGTTCTCGGAAATAGACACATCTTCTCACCCTCATCTCCATAACCCTTTCCCAAACTTTCATAATGTAACTTAGCAACTTGATACCACTATAGTTGTTGCAACTCTAGATGTCACATTTGTTCTTGTACAAAGGAATCATTGTACACCTCCATTCTTCGGGCATTCTCGTCGTCTTAAAAATGACATTAAACAACAGTCAGCCACTACAAACTTGCCATATCTGCGCTCTTTCAAAATTCAACTAAAATCTCATCAGACTCGGTCGCTCGTCCCCTGCACATCCTGCGAACAACACCCTTAACCTCATCCACCTTAATATTTCTACAATATCCAAAATCCCGGTATCTTCCGAATTGCTCCAGATTTTCCAACACAATGTCTATATCTCCTTTTTCGTTCAATAGTTTATGAAAGTAATACTGCCACCTCCATCTAATATGCGCGTCCTCCACCAGTACTTTGTCATCCTCGTCCTTGATGAGTTTTAGTTTAGGTTTATTCTGTAAAATAAAATGATTCAAGTCACGGGTCCTTCTCTCCCTCGCCTTGGCTAGCTTGTACAGCTTCTTATTCCCGCCTTTTTCCTCTAATTCCACATACATGCGTTCAAAAGCCAATGTTTTCACTGCCATAACCGCTAGTTTTGCCTCCTTCCTTGCCATCTTATACAATTTCATATCTGTCCACTTATGCACCTCATCCTTACTTTCTACCAATTTCGCATACGCCGCTTTTTTTACTTCCACCTTCTATTGAACCTTACCATTCCACCACCAGTTCCTTCGATGCCCACCACGACTACCCCACGAGACCCCTAGCACTTCTTTAGCTACCTCCCGAATGCAACTAACCATCCTGTCCCACATACCGATCGCATCCTCACTACTCCCCCAAGCCCCCTTGGCCATCAACCTTTCCCCATCTCCTTTGCACTAGCCATGGTCGTTCCCTCATTTAATTCTTAGCTTGTCATCCACCACCCTCCTCTTTTTCTCCATCTTGATATCCAAATACATCACCAAAAGCTTATGTCGGGTTATAAGATACTCACTCGGTATAACCTTGCCGTCTTTACAAAGATCGTTGTCAACCTTTACTAAGGAGCAAAAAGTCTATCGGGTCTTAGCCATCGAGCTACGAAAAGTCACCATGTGCTTCTCCTTCATGAACCTCGAATTGGCTATCACCATCCCAAAAGTTTTAGCAAACTCAGGGAGTGAGACGCACAATCCTGATTGTTGGGCATGATGTTCTAATTAAGGTTCTCAAAAATTAGAAACTGCATAAGACTACACTAACTCACATGCGTGCACAAAAAAATGAAGAGAAAAGCAGCAGGGAATGCCATTGGGATATCAGATATGACAGAGAGAAGAATTAGACAGCGCTTAATAAAAGTATTAAGCACAGGTTTAACCAAGATGAGTTAAGAAAGGTACCAAAGGAAATCCTGCATCTGCCATATCTTTATCTTCAAATCTATACTCATGAATAACCCAATCCATTCTCTGCCCTCGCGGTGCATTACCTTGGTGAAAAACCAAAGTCTTAACAGATCCAACAATCTTTTCATCGTAAAGAACAGGTCTATCCTTGCCAGTAGTTTTCCAGTATCCAGTTTCAGTAGCACGATTCATCCTAGCTCCACTTGCATACTTTATCTCTCTTGGGCAAAAGAGATACCATTCAAGATCTTTACTTTTGTAGCAACATTTGTCTGGAAGAAAGAAATACAAACATTATGAACAATTGAACATGCACGGATAAGCAGAACTAAAGATCAATGGCAGAAGCATAACACAGTAAGCCTCCGTCCTACCAAGAAGATATTGTATAGAAAGCTAAACAGGCTTATTGCATTCTTCTTCCACCAGAAAGAAACAATTGTTTTGACTTTTGAGTAGTTAAACACCAGAAAGGACCAATTGTTTTGATTAGCTAAACAGTAACAGGGAGAAAAAATGAATTTAATCAACAAAATCCTTCAGCCACTTTAGGAATTCAACATAGCTAAAAGTCGTACTACTGTAGATAGAAATTTCATAAACCCTACAATCTAAAGAATCATATAATAAGTTTGTCGTCAAGAGTATTAATTGTTTCCTGAAATAAGAAGATAGGCTAGTGGAATTACAAACCTTTTGGCTCAACAAATTATATGGATACTAAATCTAGGAATCCGTTTGGCCATATTTACTTTTTTATGGAATTATTTTTCACTTTATTTGAAAATGTTTGGCATGAAAATTCCAATATAACTTGAAGTTGTATTTGGAATTTGGAAAACACCTAAAATCCTGTTTCATTTTTTTCACTTACAGTGCATTCAAACGACCAAATATTCTTTGCAAAAACTATAACCAACCACAATTCAATCTTCAACTCCAACTTCAAAATTTCCAAATAAAGTAAAAAATATTTGGTTTCTATGGCCAAACGCATACCTAGAATATGTACACGAGAATATAGCAACTAGTAGATGACGAGATTTCCAAAAGATAAAAGTTCAAATAACATTGTTGCAATAGATGTAAATAAAAATGTGGTTTCTGTATAAAGCCATCCTTCAAGTTGATAAAAACACAATATTTATATGCACGTAATCAAAGAATATGGCGTATATATACCAGGAAGATCCCATGGGGAGAACTTGTAAATGTTGAGTTCCGAAATGGCTTCAAAAAGGATTTTTTCCCCATGATCTTTCGCTTGAGATAGTACATTATTAGCTCAACATCAGTAGGATGAAAGCGAAACCCTGGTGGAAGCTTCGCCATTCGAAATTGTAAAAAACAATGAAAAAAGCACAGCACTAGTAGGTAGGTCTCAGTGAAGCAAATTTTAACTAAACAATTTAACAAAGTATATAATTAACACCAGAGCCTCAAAGAGTGTCAAGTCCAATGCCGAAATAATATCTTTCCAGAGCACCAAGGTCTTCTTCGATTCAATGCAGCCCAAACAAAGTACTGATGTTTCTGGCTGATACTAACAGACATCTGGTGTGTAACACAAAAAAAACTTGTTCCGTATCAAAAGCCTCAGAAATACCGCTTCAAAAATAATTGAGCAAAGGTACAAAGGGCAATAACACAACAGTAATCTGGAAGCCTCAGAAATACCGGTTCAAAAATAATTGAGCAAAGTCACAAAGTGCAATAACACAACACTAGTGCACAATCTGGAAGAGTACTAGACAGGTGCAAATTTATGGCCTATTTTACGTGCACGTGATCCCATGGTTACTCCGCTAGAATAGTGAAATATTTTTAAAAATATTTTTAGAATTGATCTAATATTATTTGTTGACACTCATTGCTCTAAAAAGATCAAATGATGATGATTTACTTAACTAAAGTAACAGAGGTCAATACTTTTTTTAGCGGTGCACCCATATTATAGAAATACTAGATCCACTTCTGGTTATAAAGTAACAAATCACAGTGACGGAACCCTACAGAGAACAATAATTACTAGTATTTTTTTTGCACAAATAAAATTTAAGAGAAATTAAGTAATTAATGAACAAGGAGAACCAAATGATCTAAAAGTGAAGAAGAATTGAGAAGGAGAAAAAGGAACGAACCGGAGATGGGTAACGAAAGAGAAGGTGGAGGCGGAGGAGACGATTAGGGGAGGAAAGAGGACCAAAATGAAGGTGCAATAGGGTTTATATAGAAACGCGTTTAGTTTGAGTGTAGTGTGTTAGACGGGAGACACCTGGGAGGAAGCTTCTTCGGTAATCTAAAGCTTTTCATTGGCTCACAAAGTTCATTAAATTTTTGGAAGATACTCCAAATATTCCCTCCGGATCAAAAAAAAAATTCAGATTTGCTCCTTATTAAGTGTTATGTGATCAAATTCCAATATCTATTTAATTAGAGACATTTTAGTTAAATTACCTATTTTTGTCTAGAAGAAATTAAGTTTGTCGAAAGTCGGCAATTTGGAAATGTTATAACCCGTACTTTTGGGATAAGACTAGGAGTATTTAACATGCTAAGAAGGTCATGTTATGAGGTAATTGAATCGTATAATAGTCGTGTGTTAAGTTTTGAAATCAAGCGAGTTGTAAAACAAAAGTCGGCAAAAGTTGTCGCAAGTTATGTTTATAGTTATCTGAAAATTTGGGTCAAATATTGCAGAGCTTTTCTCCCAATCTATTTGAACTTACGGGGTGATCCACCCACGAATTTTAAGGTGTATGAGTTTCCAATGCATTAAATTGTTCGTCGACACGACGTCGGAGTAGAGAGATATTTGCGTTTTCGCGAGACTGCACAAGTAGCCTGTTGGGACCCACTTGAGGTGGCCACCGACTTTGGCATCCTTAAAAGATGTTTTGGGGCTATTTTTCATTCATTTTTCAACTAAACTTCGCTCTAACCTTCTCCTAAGCTCTCTCAACAGTCCAAAAGGATTCAAGGTGAAATCCAAGGGTTCATAACCAAATCCAGCACCAAAAGCTAGCTAAAGTAAAAAATATTACCTTTAGGATGTTGAAGTGAACAAGGGTGGATGTGAGCTGAATCAAGTTTGGATTTCAAGTTGTAGATGTTGTGTAAGGTATGTATAACATCTTGTTGGGTGTGTTTAAGGTTAATTACATGTTGGTTGTGTTATTTGAGTACAAGACTGCACGATAGGACTTGCAAAGGCAAGAGATGTTGTTAACTTATTGTTGGACTGCTTTAAGGCTTTATAAACAACTTGTTGTGGTTGGAATTATAGATAATAACTTGATTATGGTATGCTTGTGGTTGTTATGTGTGTCTATGTGTTTATCAAGTGAATTGATGAAAGAAACATATGAAACGTGAGATTAAAAGTGAATATTGAAGTGTTAGGCGTGTGGATTGTTTTGAAGGTTTTTTTTATGATGTTTTGAGTTGAAAATGCGATGGTAAGCATAAGTATGATGTTATAAATGTTGTAGACTAATTAATGGAAAAATAAATGGGATTCGAATTATATTTTGTAATCGTAAGTCGAGTTTGTCGCTCATTATGATTGTTGAAGCAATCGGAAAGCTTATATTGAATTGTATTATTGTTGTTGCGCTATTTTGATGACCCTTAGTGGTCTATGGAATATAGTATAAACAGAGGAGGTGATGCCCGTTTTCTCATAGGATATATGATTAGTAAAACGTGATGGTTACGACACTTGTAATGATGACGATATCATTTTACTTATTGTAGACGCAAGAGGATTGTGTTAAGCTTGATGGTGAATTGAAGAGGAGACTACAAAGGTATGTTAAGGCTATCACTTCTTTCTTTTGGCATGACCCGAATGTAAATGAAACGTAAATTAACGTCCCTCCAAAAATGATTCCATTTATGATAGTTGGAAATGTCCATGTTCTTCATTCCTTTAAAATATTAATTGAATCTTGTTTGTCCCTTGTCGGGAATACTTTTCGCACTTTATAACGTCTTGTCTATATTGACACCTTGTAGCTCCTTGTTGGTTTCTCGAAAGCTAGAAATGATGAATAATGGCTGGTTGATTCGTATGAAAGAGTAAAATGGTATGTTATTTCCATAATGTCAGTCAGAAGTGTAACGACCCCACTCTTAGTTAATTAGGAGCTCTTATTTATGGTCTTCTATGAGTGTATCGTTACTTACCACTGGTTGGGCAGACACATATTTACCACCGAGCTACGGTCGGTCGGGCAGTTAACACCGGTTGAGCAGTTATGTATCGTTATTTACAACCGGTTGGGCAGACACATATTTACCACCGAGCTACGGTCGGTCGGGCAGTTAACACCGGTTGAGCAGTTATGTATCGTTATTTACAACCGGTTGGGCAGACACATATTTACCATCGAGCTACACCCGGTCGAGACATTACCACCGATTGGGCAATTATGTATCGTTATTTACTATCGGTTGGGCAGTCACATATTTACCACCGGGCTATAACCGGTTAGGCAGTTACCACTGATTAGTTGGGCAGTTGAACGGTTAAAGTTGCGACTTTAATGTAGCAGTATAGAATAAGGTTACAAGATAGGTATGATCATTATGTATATTATGACTCAATGACATTTTAGAGGTTCGGGTTGATTCGTATTCCTCTCTTTTATGATTATGCATTGTTGTGTTTTACTTTCGCCATCCATTTTCATTACATTATTCGTACTGACATTCATTTGCCTGGGTACGTTGTGTTTTATGCCACGTAGGTTCAGGTAGGCGATGAGAGAATTCGTCATTGTAGATCGCCTTCAAATATCAATTTTTGTTGGTGAGCTCCATTTCCTCTTGAAATATTGCCAAGTCAAGGTCATGTTTTTATTTTTTTAGTATCCTGGGTATGTCGGGAGTCCTGTCCTGACTTATGTACTATGATGATGTTTTATTTTAGAGGTTTTGTAGATATGTCCTTTGTGTCGAGTTTGTACAGTACGACCTTATAGGCATGGATATTGGTTAGAGATTATGTTGGCCTTGTCAGCTTTAGTATGTATATATGCATAGGTTGGGTTCTTCTATTTGCAGGATGTTATGTCATGTTGCTTTACAGTTATCATTCTGAGGCCTTATCGACCCAGACAGTTATACGTTCACGGTATGAAATACATGTGGTACGCTTGGGCCATCCAGGCGCAGGGTGTCGGCCACCCCCACCCCCAAGATTGGGGTGTGACATCTATCTATATATTATTAAAAAAAGTTGTGTGTACTATTAAATTTGAAGATTTTTTCGAAAAGAAAGTACAATAACTTTTTACATTATAATGTGGTGATCCTTGCAATAATTAGGAGTACAATAATTGTACGTGGTAATTGAGTAGTTATTTTACTGTCTCATTTATATCGTAAAAACTGATATGGACTTACTTATTATTCATATTGTTGACACCCAATTTTGCCCCGTCTTTTCCAACTTATTTGCAATTTTAAATATTTTAACACCTCAAAAACAATTTTAATCTATATACATACATGTATATATATATATATTATTCGCATTTTTTACTATCATTTGCATTTTTATCATCATAATCATAAATTTATCCGAAAATTCTATGTTATTTTATTCTCGCAAAATTAAGCATTAAACATTTCACAAATATTTTATTATTATCGCATCGTTATTTTATTTTTAAATAATTCAAATCTTCTACAAAACAAAAATATATTATTTTTTTGTTTGTTAAACCCCTTTTATATTTTTTAAACCCAAAACAATTTCTAACCCATTTCATTTTCCCAACCCAATACAAATTCTACCAAAAACCCATTTTTTCGTCCAAGCCCATTCCCCTTATTCCCTTCCCCTTTATTTCCCCCTAATTCCCAAAGCCCAACCTGACTGCCCAACGCCTCTTTATTATTTTCGACCAACCCAACACCCTTAAAACCAACTCCCAAATTCCCCAATTAAATTCCTTCCAAGCACAACCCCACAATCCCATTTAAACCAAAACCCATCACCCGAAACCCCACCAACCGGCCCAATGCTCGCCTCAGCTCCAACCCACAATTCTGGTCACCAAACCCACTCCTCTTACCCTTTAAACCCAACCCCTTTTATTTCCCCCAAACCAAACAAAACCCAAAACAAAAAGAAAAAAAAACCCTAACACCCCTACCCCCTAAACCATCGCCGCACCCCTACGCCCTGCCCCACGTCGCCGCACACCCCCTACATCGTCGTACCCTACCCTGACACCGCCGAACACATGCCCTAAGAAATCGCCCCAAAAAATCAGTTTTTGTTCCCCCTTTATTTTGAAATTCGAATTCATTTTGTAAGGGGTATGGGGGTTGAACGTTGGGGTTGATACCTATAAATACCCCCCTTTCTTGTTCTACAGTGGGGGGGATTTTCGGAAGACGATTCCATATATAAAATATTTGTTGTGTTCTTGATTTTAAGCATTTGCCTTCTTGGTTGTTCAAGAAACAAGTCCGAAAATAGGTCCAAGATTCGAAAGAAAAAGGGGTGAGTTTCGTTCTTGAACTTGAGTTTTAAATACTTCTATTTGGCTTTGTAAACCGAATCCGAAAATCTGCTTGCGTTTTTTGTTGTTGTTCTTCACTGATTTCGGGTCGGGTAGACCCGAATTGGATATATTTTTTAGAATTATTGCATTTCGCATTTTGCATGTTGGTTATCTGAAATTGGTGCTGAAATTTGATTCGGGCTGGCATCTGATTCGGGTCGGGTCACTGACCCGGATCGGGTCGACCCGGTTTGGATTTTCCAGAATTCTTGCATTTCATATTCTTGCGTATTGGTTATCTGAATTTGCTAAAAAAATCTGATCTGGTGTTGTTCACTGATTTTGGGTCGGGTCGACCCGGGTCGTGTAAGGACCATTTTTATTGTTGTTGTTTGTTATTATTGATTATCTGAAATTGATGGAATTATTTGATGACGGGTTGAATCTCCAATTCGGGTCGGGTCCACCCGGTTTGGATTTCCCAAATTTCTTGTATTGTTGTTGTTTGTTATTATTGGTTATTTGAAATTGATAGAATTATTTGATGACGAGTTGAATCTCCAATTCGGGTCGGGTCGACCCGGTTTGGATTTCCCAAATTTCTTGCATTGTTGCTGTTGTTATTATTGGTTATCTGAAATTTATGAAATTAGTTGATTCCGGGTTGAACACATGACTCGGGTCGGTCATCGACTTGATCGGGTCGACCGGTTTGGATTTTCCAAATCTCTTGCATTTCATATCTTGTATATTGGTTATTTGAAAAAATGAAAAATCTGATTCGGTGGCATCCGATTCGGTCGGTCAACATCGACCGGTCGGTCGACCGGTTTGGTATATTTCAGATTACGGCATTTTCATATCTGCTCCTGGTTATCTAAAAATCAATTTCTGATTTCATTCGTCACCGCTCATAATCCGGTCCGACTTTTTCATAAATGCTTCTTAGTCCTGCTTTTGGTTCAAACTTGATTCGGTCGGATAGTTTAATCGCTACTGTCTGTTTCTTTGGCATTGTTATTGTGTTATTAATGGAATTAATACCGCATTCTCTTTGTTGTTTTATTGATTCAAACTAATACTGCGTCCACCTTCGGAAAACGCTTCTCGGTTTCATATTACTGTTTTACTATTTTTTTTATTGTTTTACTAAACATTCCGTCTTTTCGGAAATTACCTCTATTTTTTTTGCTCACTGTTCACTGCTTCCTGCTCACTGTTCACTGCTTCCTGCTCACTGTTCACTGCTTCTGGCTTTGATTTAATTTCGCTGATTTGAACACGATACTACACTGGCCGATGAAAAATATCCGTCCATTTTGAGGCCTCTACAGTTGTAAAGACGGAAATATAACTTATGGGCAAGGATGAGGCTTAAACCTTTATTTCATCCGAGATCAACATGTTTAGTAGGCGAGGTGACTAAAATAACCAACAAGTTATATATTCGCAGCCACGACGTGATTATAGTGATCTTTTCTATTTCATCCGAGAGACCAACACGTTTAGTAGGCGAGGCAATAAAAAATAAACCACATTAGTCATATGTTTGCAGCCACGACGTGATTGGAATGGTCTTTTCAAAATTTAAGTCTGAGCCCTCCGTGATCAAAACATTTACTGTTTTGGACACGAATTCGAAGTTATTTGTATTTAACTGTTTCTAACCGTTTGTTCTTGACAGCTTACAAGGAACAAAGTCAATGAAGGCAGATACTCCTCGAAGTTTATTTATTTTGTGGTTTTTACTTTCTTTAAATTCATCTTTATTTTGCTCCGTATTGTAATATTATTTCTTGTACTTATGTAATTATTGAAACGCTTAGAATAGGCAAACCTAGGATTAATTTGTAGGGTAGTTTAAGACTTGAAACTCGTCGCTAGTTTATCTATTCGTAGGCTCGGTTAATTCAAACTTAGAAATCCTCTGCTAGTTATTTATTTTAGGCTCGTCACGCGTATTCAAGATTTTCAAAATAACTTTTGTCATCTTTTATTTGCTTTATTAATCATACCGAATAAGTTTATCTTTTGTCAATTTACAATTCAATGATTTCCAAAATTTTACTTCTTTGGCATTATAAATAATTTATTGTCACAAATGCATATTTTCCAAAACTTTACATGTATCTTTCCTTTTATGTCATCCGAATACGTACTTGTATAAAATGCATCATTTACTAAATATTTGCAAAACATCTTTAAATCTATTATACTTGTAAAACATGCATTTTCCTAGCAATAATTAACCTGAGTTTGACCGGATAACCGCAAGTTAGCGGATCTTAAAGGATGACTAACCTCTTCTCTTTAGGATAATAAAGAACCCTTACCTAGAATCTCATTAGTTTCGCAGACCTTAAAATTGGAGTTACATTACAGCATTTAGTTTAATATTTAGGTGTCCTAATTCACCGTAAAAATAATTAGGTGGCGACTCCTTAATCCATTTACCCAGGAATCACCGGATACGTTGTGCTCCGCTTTCTGACCCGAGCAGGTCGAAAAATGGGCGCGACACATATATTTACCTTTTCCATTATTACGTTTACTATTCTTATTCTCAGTGTTGAAAAACTTATCAAACAACAACTTACTGCGGCTTACAAGTTACAAATAAAAAGACTTTATTCTTTTCAAATACATATATTGCTTATAGAATAATGTTAATAGTTTCTATAATTGTTGCCTCATCCTAAAGAAGTTTTCCAAAATTAAAATTGATAAAATATTACGTAGATCAACAATGTTTCAAGAGAGATTGAATGTATTACCTATATTATCAATTAAAAAGAATTTGCTAAAACAAATTTATTATAAAATAATAATTAATGATTACACATCTAAAAAGGCTAGAAAAATAGGATTTAAACAAACATCTATATGACGATCCTTTTTTTTAAAAACGGTTAGGGCCACTCTATGAAGTTTAGCTTTAGGCCCCTAATCTTGTTGAGACGACCCTGATACTAGTTGTAAACCAGAACCTCAGAATATTGCATTTAGCCTTTCTATTAAGATCTAAGCGACCTCTTCTATTTAAGAATTTACAGTTCTTCTAACTCCCAGCAAGTGAAGTAGTGTCTGCCATATTTGCTTAAAATAGGAGCAGATAAAAACATTTGAATTGCATAGAACACAATTCTTTGTAACCTGAATACTCATTCTGCTCAATATGTCTACAATTGACAGTCTGACTTGTAGTGCTAGCTAGAGTAGAAAATGGTGCATGGGTATCAAGCCCTTTGCCATAGAGATTTTCTTCCACGCAATTTTTGAAATTATAAACCTTTTTGATATTGAAAATGAAGTTTTTTATAAAACTATCCAATTTATTAGGCCCGGTACTTCCTCGTGGGGTACGCAAGTGTTGTTTAGTCGTAAAAAGGATGATTCGTTGAGAATGTGTATTGATTATCGACAACTGAATAAGGTTACTATCAAGAATAAGTATCCGCTTTCGAGGATAGATGATTTGTTTGATCAGTTACAGGGTGCCAAGTATCTCTCGAAGATTGATATTAGGTCGGGATATCATCAGTTGGGGGTCAAAGAGAAGGATATTCCAAATATAGCTTTCAGGACTAGGTATGGTCATTTTGAGTTTCTCGTGATATCGTTCGGCCTTACTAATGCGTCAGCGGCCTTCATGGACTTAATGAATCGAGTTTTCAAGTCGTTCTTGGATATATTTGTGATTGTGTTTATAGATGATATTCTGGTATATTCGCGATCTGAAACAAAGCATGTGAATCATGTTACAGACGCTCCAGAATCGTAAGTTGTATGCCAAGTTCTCCAAGTGTGAATTTTGGTTGAACTCGGTGGCATTTCTTGGCCATATAGTCTCTGATTAGGGTATTAAGGTTGATAGTCAGAAGATTGAATTTGTAAAGAATTGATCGAGGCCCACGACTCCTAATGAGGTTCGTAGTTTCTTGGGCTTAACATGCTATTAATGGAGATTTATGGAGGGCTTCTCTTCTATTTCAACACCATTAACCAAGGTGACCAAGTTTCATTGGTCAGATGCGTGCGAACAGGAGTTTCAGAGAGTTGAAAGATAAGCTAACGTCTACACCTGTCTTAACACTTCCAGAGGGAACATAAGGATGTATTGTGTATTATGAATCTTTGAGGGTTGGTCTAGGTTGTGTTCTAATGCAGAACGACAAGGTTATTGCTTATGCTTTGAGGCAATTGAGGAAACATGAGCTGAATTATCCGACTCATGATCTTGAGTTAGCGGTTGTTGTGTTTTCCCTAAAGATTTGGCATCATTACTTATATGAAGTCCATATTGATATATTTACTGATCACAAGATCTTTCAGTATATCTTTTGATAAAAAGAGTTGAATTTGAGACAAATGAGATGGTTTGAGTTATTGAAAGATTGACATCAACATCCTATATCATCCCGACAAAGCTAACGTGGTAGCCAACGTCCTGAGTCGTAAGTCTATGGGTAGTTTGAGCCATGTAGAGGCCGACAATATGGAGATGACTAGAGATTTGTGTTAGTTGGCTAGTTTGAGGGTTTGATTGCTAGATTTAGGCGACGAATGTGTTGTGGTTTAGAATACAACATATTATAGCGGAAGTGAAGGAACGACAATATGAGGATCCTGAATTAGTAAAGATGAGAGAAGGGGTTCCACAGTAGAAGAAGTCAATATTAGAGCTTAAGTAGGATGGGGTTCTCAGATACCGAGGCCGGTTGTGTGTCCCAGATGTGAGGAAGCTTCGGGAGTGAATAATGATGGAAGTTCACCATCGCGATATTCTGTTCATCTAGGTTCGGCGAAGATGTATCATGACTTCAAAAAAACCTACTAGTGGAATGACATGAAGCAATATATTGCAGAGTTCGTGGCTCTTTGTTCGAATTGTCAACATGTTAAGATAGATATTCCAACATGGAAATGAGAGATGATTAATATGGATTTCATTACAGGGTTGCCTCGTTATCAGCAAAAGTATGACTATATAGGTGATTGTCGACAGGCTTACGAAGTTGGCTCATTTTCTGCCAGTTAGAACCACTTATGCGACTGAAGATTATGTCAGGCTATATATAAAAGAGATAGTTTGACTTCATGGAGTTTCGGTTTCTATTATCTCTGACAAGGGTGCCCAGTTTAGAGCTAATTTATGGAGATCCTTCCAAAGAGGTTTGGGTACTCAGGTGAACCTTAGCATGCCATTTCATCCGCAGACAAATGGTCAAGCCGAGCGCACTATTCAAACGCTCAAGGACATGTTGCAGGCTTGTGTGCTAGACTTTAAAAGTAGTTGGGATGATCATTTACCACTTATTATGTTCACATACAATAATAGCTACCATTCCAGCATCAAGATGGCTCCATATGAAGTATGAGTGGAAGTGTAGGTGCCCGATCAGTTGGTTCGAGGTAGGTGAAGCTAAATTATTAGGGCCTGATTTGGTTTAGCAAGCGGTAGAGAAGTTGAAATTAATTCAGGAGCGAATATTATCAACCCAGGGTTGGCAGAAGTTTTATTCAGACGTACAACGCCAAGATTTAGAGACGTTTCTCTGAATGTTGGAGACGTTTCAGATCGACATTTAGAGAATAATGAATGAGATCTAAAACGTCTCCAACGTTCAGAGAAATTAAGTCATAGTATTTATGGATAATGAACGTTACAATAATTAATTCTGAAGTAATGAGTCTTGACCGTTACAGGGACTATTACGGTTCTAGAAGAATAAGTCTTGACTTGTGACAACTGACTCCAGAGGTAGGGGAACTACGTCCGGACTTTAGTCCGGAAGCATGAATGTAGACAATTTCGGGTAAGCTCAAAAATAGCAAAATAATATTTTGCAAAATCGAAATTAGATTAGGCCTCACGTATACCTCGCGCACAAGGGGGCAAATAGACTTGTTTTGCTTACGAAGCCCAACTCTCATGTGCGTGAGGCCTCTCTCTTGTTCTAGCCCATTTACAACCCAATAAAACACATTTTAATGTAAGAAGGAAAAAAGGTCTTTCCACCACCAATGTGGTACAAAGTGTTTTTCACTAGAGTCAAGAAAGAGAGAAAGATTCTTTGAAATAAAAGAACAATAGAAATGGCTAATAACTCCAACAATCCCCACTAATGCAAAGGTGAAGAATATGAATGAATTCTGGGAAAAAGGAAAGAACATGTACTTAAGTGTCAATATCTTTCGATTTGAATTAACATGTAGTGAAATGAGGCAACAACTAATATCCAAAAAGTGAAGTACTCTTGAACTGATTGGACATAAGTTGAGACCTCCACAACACATACTATATCTTTTAATTTATGCAAACTCTGCGATACAAACAAAGTGTATTTTATGGTCATGCATACACACCTTGGGTCTAATGAGCACTCTAGAAAGACAGTCTAGGTCTTTCATAAAAGGCGACCACACCTTTACATTCAGGTAGGTGATTCCATCAAGTCTATCTCATAGACCACCTTAAGGTTATGGAATCATTAAGAGTAAAACTCAAGTAAATCCATCAAGTGCATCTCAAACGCACCCCCCACAATGGACTATGGATTAAGAGTAAAACTCAACATTATGAAACACTACCACACATCATAGGGATATGAAATGCAATGTATATTGATGGCCTATATGGCTTCATTCGACCACAAATGTGTATCCACCACATTACCTCAATATATAAGCTTTAGCCACATCCCTCTCGATATTTCAATGATCATCCTTGCTAAACCCTTGGTTAAAGAATCCGCTAAATTTCTTTTAGACCTTACATATTCCAAGGAAATAACATCATGCTTCAACAATTGTTTAACCACACCATGTCTGATATGGATGTCTTTTTTTACCATTGTACACACTATTCTTTGCAATTTCAATTGCTGCTTGTGAATCATAGTGTAAGGAGACTGGAGAAGATCATCTTCCCTACAATGACACATTTACCAAAAGGTTTCTCAACCATTTAGCTTCTTGCACTACCAGCTCAAGAGCAATGAACTCTGATTCCATGGTAGAACGTGTTATACAAGTCTGTTTGAAAGACTTCCATGAAATGGCCCATGCACCCAAAGTAAACATATAGCCACTGGTGGAGCTAACTTCATCATTATCAGTTACCCAATTTGCATCATAAAAACCTTCTAAAACAACAAGAAATATATTAAAATGCAAATATCAATCCATAGTACCTCTCAAGTACCTTAACAAACAATGAAGAGTAGTCTAATGTTCACTACTGGGACTATGTATATATCTACTTAGTCTACTAACAACATAAAAAATATCAGGCCGAGTATAGTTCATGAGAAACATTATACCCCCAATTATTTTAGCATATTCAGTTTGAGAAATACTAGATTCTTTATTATTTCTCAAGTGTATGCTAGGATCATAAGGAGTTCTCACTAGAGAAACATCAAAACAATCAAACTTTTTACCATCTTCTCAATGTAATGAGACTGACAAAAAAAATCATTAACAATTCTTTTAATTTTAACTCCTAAAATCACATCTGCTTCTCCAAGGTCTTTCATTTTAAATTTAGAAGACAAAAAATTCTTAGTCTCATTTACAACATTTACATTAGGATCAAATATTAACATGTCATCCACGTATAAATATATAATCACACAATTTGATCCTATCATTTTAGAATAAACACAGGTATCTGAAGCATTAACAATAAAACCATCATCCACTAACGTGTTGTTAAATTTTTCATACCACTGCTTAGGTGCCTGTTTTAAATCATACAAGGACTTCCTCAACGTACATACTTTATCTTTCTATCCCGGGACCACAAAATTCTTAGGTTGATTCATATAGATCTCTTCTTCTAAATCACAATTTACAAAGGACGTTTTAACATCTATTTGGTGTACCACTAAATTATGAATAGCGGCTAAGGCAACAAAGAGTTCGAATGGTCGCTATATTAGTCACAGGAAAATAAGTATCAAAGTAATCAACACCTTTCTTTTGGTTAAAACCCCTAATAACAAGTCTAGCCTTATATTTATCAATTGTACCATCGGGTCTCAATTTCTTCATAAATATCCACTTGGTACTTTTGGGTTAAGAACCTTTAGCTAAATCATGCAAGTCTCAAGTATGATTAAAAACTATAAAATCTAATTCACTTTTAATGGCTTCTTTTCAAAACATAGCATCTATTAACCTCATAGCTTTATTATAAGTCTTAGGGTCTTCTTCCATTAAGTAAATAGACACTAATTCGTCATTTAAGACATCAATATCACAATTCTCAGTAAAAAATGATTTAATAAAACAAGGACCAAAGCTAGTCTCAATTCTACATCTTTTACTTCTTCTAAGTTCAATGTCATGCTCATTATCAACATTATTAGAAGAAGGCACAACATGAGAATTAACATACACACATGTAGGAGTATTATTTTGCATATCACTAGACACATTATTTTTCATAGGAAAAATATGCTAAAAAAATTCCGCATCTCTAGATTCACAAATAGAATAGTCATTCAAAGACATAAATCTATAAGCAGCACCATTTTGAGCATAACCAATAAATACAGTGTCAAAAGTTTTAAATCCTACATTTACCCTTTTAAAATCAAGTAACCCAACCTTAGCCAAACACCCCACACTTTCAAAAATTTCAAGTTAGGGGAAAATTCTTTCCACAACTCATATGAAGTCTTGTCTAACTTCTTATGAGTGACCCTATTAAGAATATAACATGTAGCCAAAATAACTTCTCCTCACATATTGTCAGATAGATCCGAACTTAAAAATATAGAGTTCATCATTTTCTTAAGGGTTTTATTTCTACGTTCGGCTACACCATTTTGTTGGGGAGTATATGGAGCACTAACTTCATGTATTATACCATTTTGCTCATAAAAGGCCTCTAGAGAATTAGTACTATATTCACCACACCTATCAGATCTAAGTCTTTTGATTTTCCTGTCTAACTGATTTTCTACTTCAGCTTTGAATTTTAAAAACATGCCTTCATCCTCATCTTTAGAATTAAGGAGATATACCTTAGTGTATCTAGAGAAGTCATCAATAAAAGTAATATAATACTTCTTTCAACCTTTACTAATAGCGTTCTTGAAATTAGCTAAGTCTGAATGTACTAGTTCAAGCAATTCTGTTTTCTACTAGCAACAGATTTAAATGGTTTCTTAGCATGCCTATCTTCTACACACAAGACACTTAATTAATTCTATTTTTCTAAGTCTTTTAATAGAAGCAATATTAACATGACCTATTCTACCATGCCATAAATCAACAGACTCAACAATATAAGCAGAACTGGAAACATTATTATTGATAGTCTCTTGAATAATGTTTAGTACAACATACCACCACTAAGATATCCCTTCCCAACAAAGTCTCCTCCATGAAAAATAATTATTTTATCAGCTTCAAAAACAAGTTTAAGGCCGACTTTGTTGAGAAGTGCTCCAGAAACTAAGTTTCTATGAAGGGATGGTACATAAAGAACATTGTTCAAGGCAAAAGTTTTTCCAGAAGTTAACTTAAGGAGAATTTTTCCTTTACTCATAACTCCAGCAATAGTGGAGTTATCCATGTAGACACATTCACCATCAGTAGAGTCTTCAAAGGTATGGACGAACTCCTTATTGGCGCAGAGATGCCTTGAAGTGCCTGTGTCCAACACCAATCAACATTGTTAGACACCAGATTCGCCTCCATTACTACCGCATCAATCACTTCATTTCCGATAACAAGATTAGCTTGGGACACACCTTGTCCTTTCGGCTTTGTGTTTTGCCCTTGTCTTTGATAGAATTGAGCAGCCTTGTGTCCGGATTTGACACAAATAAAACAAGGTCCCTTTGACTTTTGAATTTGACTTTCCAGCTTGTTGAAATGAGTCTTTTTTTTATTTCCATTTTTTTTAGACTTTCTTCTGTTTGAATTTGAACCTGTCTTTCACAACAGTATCATAAGTTTCCACAAGATTAGATTTAGAGGGATTAAGGGAAAGAGATTCCATCTTATTTTTGAGATGGTTTGCCTCCTTAGTCCTCATGTGACTAATCAGTTCCTGAAGAGTCAAGTTCTTCTTCTTATGTGTCAGTTGGTTCCGGTAATCACTCCAAGACAATATAAAATTTTAAAGCAAAGCATTAGCTTGAAAGATCTCATACATCTTCCTGCCCTCGGTAAGAACATCAACAGTCAAGTTCCTCATATTCGTGAACCTATTCCATAATTGGTTTATTGTCAACCATTTGGAACTTAATCCATTGGCCAACAACATATTTCTTCTTCTTTGCATCATCAACACCATATTTCTTTTCCAATTTGTCCCAAATATCCTTAGCAGATTTATTAGTAATAAATAAATCGAATAGTGGGTTAGTCATATGGTTAAGCAAATGACCTATAACAGTTTTATTATTCTTTTCAATTTTTTTAACAATATCATCAACAATTACTGTAGCAGTAGTACTATCGGTAGCAGTTGTACTACCGGTAGCAGCAGAACTACCGGTGGTGTTAGAAACATTATTAACAATAGTTGGTTCATCAAACAGAACATAATCAACTTCTTATTGTTCAAAGAAAATTAAAAGTTTTTGAGACCAACGTTTAAAATTATTTTCGTCTAAAGTCTCAAGTTTTGATAAATTTGAAAGCGTTTTGTTCAAAGAAACAACCATTTTATCAATATTGTAATCGCTTTCAAATTGTTAGTAAAATACAGGACAATATTGATAAAGAACAAATAAACCAGTAAGAACAACTTATCGAATCATAGTTGTGTCATGGCAAGCCACCGCCTTGAAAGTGATTTCGGACTAACTCCAGTGTAAATCATTTAGTCCGATCTTTTTCCAAGGTTCCACAGCACTTTCGGATACTTGCACTAGTAGTTGGAAGTTAGGAGTTTGCACAAAGTATTTTGCTCAGAAAAAGAAGGAGGAAAAAAATCTCTGAAGAAGAAGATATATATTTTCTCTGTGTTTTAACAATAGAGATTTCTACCTCTATATATAGGTAGATGTTAAGGTCTCGACAGTAATATTGAAATCTGAAACGTCTCTAACGTTCAAAGAATAATGAATGAGATATGAAACGTCTCCAACGTTTAGAGAAATTAAGTCACAATATTTATGGATAATGACCGTCACAATAATTGATTCTGAAGTAATGAGCCTTGACCGGTACCGGGACTATTACAGTTCCGTAATAATAAGTCTTGACAAGTAACAACTGACTCAAGATATAGGGGATCTATGTCCGAACTTTAGTCTGAAAGCATAAATTTAGATAATTTCGGGTAAGCTCAAAAATATTTTACAAAATTGAAATTAGATTAAGCCTCACGTATACCTCACGCGCCGGGGGGGGGCAAATCGATTCGTTTTTTCTATGAAGCCCAACTCTCATGTGCGCGAGACCCCTGTTCATTTACAACTCAATAAATCACATTTCAATATAAAAAGGAAGAAAGGTCTTTCCACCACCAATGCGGTACAAAGTGATTTTCACTAGAGTCAAGTAAGAGAGAGAAGAATTCGTTGGCATTGCATTATTTGGAATAGAAGAACAATAGAAATGGGTAATAACTCCAACAAAGTCATGTTGTTGAACTTTAGCACTTGCATTCAATCAGATACCAGTTTATACTTTACAGTGCTAACAACGCAATGAGCATATTCCAAGTATCTCGGGCTTTAGGGTATTTTTTTATTCGGTATATAAGCAAAAAATATTATCCTCAAAACATTTATATATAATCTAAATAAATACTATGAGAGATGGGGGTAGGAGTATGGAATAAGAGTGGCCAGTGGGCCGGGCTCGGGTCTGGCGGGTTCTGGCGGGGTCGGGTTCTGGCGGGACTGGAGCAAGTCCCGTCCCGATCCCGATCCCATCAGTATCGGGTCAGGGCGGGCTCGGGTCGGGGTCGGGCTCGGGGCGGGGTACGGCGGGTTTTTTTTTTTAAAATAACATATGTATAAAAAAACTCAATAAACAAAATAAGATAGTGTAATAAAAACATTCCAAGGCTGTTTTTGTGCCTCTTATATTATTTAATAGACATATGATTTTTTTGTAATACAAATACAATTGTCTAAAATCTAAATTACAACTTTGTGGTGTTGTCCAAAAGTTGCAAATTACATAATAAAATTACAATTAAAAAAATTACATTCTCAAAAAAACCTGTTCTAATTGCTTGATGATTTCATGTGGTTCTTCGGTTGAAATTGGTATTTGTTGGTCAAATTGATCCACGTCGCTTCCACTACCTTCGGTTAAGATTTCGTTGTAGTTTTCATCATCTTCTTCGTTGATCTCCGGTTGACCGCACCTTCTCCGCTCCGCTCGTATCCAATCTCTAAATAATACTGCAATTTCCAAGCTGTCTCCGGCTAATGAGTGTCTGTGGTCTCCTATTTGATATCTGCCTGCAGAAAAAGTGCTTTTAGACGCAGTTGACGACGCTTGAATGTTCAAAACATCTCGAGCCATCAATGAAAGTGTCGGAAAGGTCTTCTCATTCCCCCTCCAGTATTTCAGCAAGTCTTCATGTCCATCTTCATTGATAACTTCTTGATACGGTACAGAACCCTGCAAAACAAAAATATCCAACTCGCTAATTTGGTTAGTAGTAGAGGTAGGGCCGCACATTCTATTTCTGAGGCTTTCAATACTAGCCGCAGAAACAACATGTCTTTTATGAGGTTGTGTTGAAGATGAAGAAGATGGTATGGAAGCCGGTAAGTTACTAGCATTTTCTTGTTGATAAAATCTATATATATTTTTGCATTGGTGTTATACGCTAGACAACACTTCTTCTTTAGTTTGTTCAATAGGTGGTGGGTGATTTAGATTTTTGGGACTTGGAGGTGGTAGTACTTCTATACAATCGTAAATAGTTTCAATTAGTGATTTAGTACCGTCTATTTTAATAGTAGGATTTAATACATAACCAATAATATAAATAGAGGGAATAGGAATAAAATATTTTTTTATTTTGAGAAACATTTTTTTAATAACTGCCTTATAAGCTGGTTTTTCCATATATTCACTAATTAATAAAAATATTAGAGTTATATAAAATAACATAGTTGAAATAGTAGGATAATATATACCGGAAAATTCTTTTGTTGCTTGAAAAAATTTCTCTAAAAATACAATAAGTTCGGAAATTTTTTCCCAATCACTATCTAAAATCATATCAGCTGGCTTTTTATTATGAGTGTTAAAAAATAAAATTATAGGTAATTTATAGTCATAAGCAACAAGTAGTTGCTCGTATAAAGAATTCCACCTAGTGGATACTTCTTGTGGAATTTTTCTATAAGGTAGTCCACAATCGTGACAAATTTTTTTATATTCTTTTCTACGTTGTACTTTATTACTTTTAAAAATAAAGTTTATAGCAAATTGTATTTTACTAAGAATGTCTTCAAAAAGTGATAGACCATCCTTTACAATTAAGTTATATATATGGCACGCGCATTTTATATGAAAATGGTCTGGAAAAGATGGAGTTAAACTATTTTTTAAAATTGTAATTGCGTAATTGTTATTAGAAGCGTTATCTAATGTAATAGTCATAATTTTATCGATAATTCCGTAATAATCGCACACTTGATAAATATTTTCTGCAATAAAAGTACCACTGTGCCTATCATCTATATATCTATACGCTAAAATACGTTTTTGCATAGACCATTTATAATCTATCAAATGACAAGTTACAGTTAAATAATCATGGCCGTTAGTACTACGACCTATATCAGACGTGATAGATACTTTTCCATTAAAATGATATAATGAAAAACGTAAATATTGTTGATATTCATGCACAAATTTAAATACATCTCTCTTAACAGTTGATCTAGGAAAACCATTAAAAGCAGGATTTATATATATCTCTAATGTAATGAATAAAACCGGGAGATGAAGGAAATGAAAAAGGCAAACCCTCCACAACAACTAATTTTGATATTGCTTTTCTATCTCTATGTTTATTGTATTTAGAGCCTACAATTCCCCCTGTCATAGGGTTAATTTGACCCTGTACTTGGTCCGGGACGGTATCAGTATGTGAACCTTGTCCCGATGGAGCGGGCGTTTGCACACCCGATTTTGAAGCCTGGTATTGGGCATACCTAGCTGGATGAGCACTTACTACGTGTCTAATTAAACCCCCCGTCCCACCGTGACCTTTTCCAGTTTTAAATTTTAAAACATTTTTACAAATTTTACATATGGCTACTTGATTCTCTACGTCCCTATCAAAAAATGTCCATGCATCTGATTTTAATGGTCGTTTTGCTGGACCTCGTTTCATACTAGGGGGAATAGGAGGTATTTCAGTTGAAGGTGCACTAGTGGGTGTGTTGTCATCAACATTAGTGGGTATATCATCTAGATCATCGTCTAAATTAAAGTCTTCTTGAGTTCCAGAAAATAGCTCCTGGTCTAAATCTAATGGTATTGTAGGAAAATGTTGAGTATCAACAAAATCATCCTGTGTAGGAATAAGATGACTAGAAGAAGTACCCTTGCCCTGGTTGCCCCTACTAGAAGAAGCACCCTTACCCTTACCCTTAAACATACCTTTTAATCCTTCCATTTTAATTATGATAATAAATAATTAAAGACAATAAAATTAAGTGCGCTAAATAAAATAAACAGACAATAATAATTTAATGAAGGAACGAATGTACCAAACGCCGACGTAACGTTGACGTGTAATCGAGAGGTTGAAAATTGAAACTTTGCTCGATGGAAGATCCTCAAGCTAGTTGCCAACTTCACTCCCAATTCCCAAATGAATAAATAAAATTGAATATTTAGCAAACAATGTAGACTTGTAGAGAGATATATTTAGAAATTAGAGAGATTGTAGGAAGATTTGTGAGAAAGATGAAGAGAAAATGAGTTATTTATAGTTGGAAAATTGGGTTAAAGTGTAAATATAATAATTTATGGGTTAAAAATAAATATTAAGGGGTAGGGGGGTTGGGGGACGGGGGGCCTAAAATGGCCGTTGGCCAACGGCCATAATCTAAAATAGTCGTTGGTGCAACGACCATTTTTGCAAAGGGGGGAAAAGGGAGGGGTCGGGGTCGGGGCAGGCGGGCCTGGGGCGAGCTCGGGTCTCGCGGGATGAGACATCGTCCCATCCCGAGTTCGAGGCCCGCCCCCGTTATTTTTTTATTTTTTATTTTTGGAGGGACCGGGACGGGCTCTGGACGGGGTCGGGCAGGGGTCGGGCCGTCCCGGCCCACTGGCCAGCCCTAGTATGGAATGGTGGGGATGAGGGCTACAAGGGGGGTGAGGATGAGGTGTGTAACGTGTGTTGGAGGGTGGGGAGGACACAATTAACGTGGATTGTTACTTGTGGAATTTCTTTTCCTTACTTCTACTAGAGAAGTCATTTCCTCATTTTTAAGAAACTTTTTTTCTTAGAAAAAATGTTTTCCAAAAAGTTTGACCAACCGAACATGAAAAATTGAAAAATATTTTTCTAAAAAATGGAAACCTACCAATATGTGTAATTTGGCCAAAATTACTTATCAATATGATCAAAATATACAAAACATATACACTTATTGTGTGTGTGTGTATATATATATATATTATGCGTATAAATATACAAAACCTATATATTTGGTCATATTTTATAAACTAGATCTCCTAAAAGCATTGAGCTGTAATATTTGCAAATGTTTTCCTCCATACTGAACACCCTTAGTTGTTACTCCATTCCTTTTGTTTCAATTTGTAAAACTTAGCAATTTAATTGGATACAAATTCTAAGAAAGAATACAATTTGTTTGAAATTTATGATTTTAAATATATCATAACTTATAGAAATTTTATCATTAAGGATAAACCTAGTAAGTTCAATTTAAGTTGTTTCCAATTTTAAAATGTCTTATTCTTTTTTAAACGAACTAATAAAAATAATAGTATGATGTATTTAAAATCATAAATTTCAAACATATTGAATTCTTTCTTACATTGATGCTAGATTTCTATGAACCCATAAACTATGTTTTACATCCGCCACTATGAGCAGTTAGTTCCTATTTAAACTCTGTTCGTTGGACCTGGAAGACATGCGAATTTCATGTATGAACACCTGAGAAACCTACTATAACAACTACATTGATGCATCGAGCATTGATAGGTTGCAAAAATTGGCATCAACTGATGGTACCAAAAGGACTAAAATCGAGGCGTTTTCAGCTTATATCTGGAAGATTATGATCAAGGCAATTGATAAAGGCCACAAGAAGTGCAAGATGGGATGGTTAATTGATGGAAGAACACGGATATGTAGCAACAATGAGAAAGTATTGGAGAATTATATTGGGAATGCTTTATCTATAGCTGTTTGAGAAGCAAAAAAAACACAGCCCGGTGCACTAAGCTACCGCTATGTGAGGGGTCCGGGGAAAGGCCGGACCACAAGGGTCTATTCTACGCAGCCTTACCTCACATTTCTGCAAGAGGCTGTTTCCACGGCTTGAACCCATAACCTCCTGGTCACATGACAACAACTTTACCAGTTACTCAAAGGCTCCCCTTCCTGTTGGAGAAGCAAGTGTGAATGAAATTGAGCAAGCGTCTATATCAGATGTTGCAAAGAACGTCCACAATGCTATCTCTAAAGTGACAAGTGCAGTACATATTTTGGATTAAATTGATTGGATTGTGATAGAAACCGTGTATATTTATGAATGTTTAGGTAACTTACCGTATTCTGTAGAATCCTTGTACAAATGTAATTATGATATTAGTATTATAGTAGGAATATGATGGAAAACGTCTAATACGCGACGTGGGTAGAATTATTTAAAGTTCATGTACGCTCACATCAAGTTCTTCACCACATCATCCCCGCGGATACATGCAAGGAGAAGGTGCCTACCGCCAATGATGACCTTGTGTTCTGGACGACTCTTGATGCTACCGTACTACAGTGGATATATTCCACTATCTCTACGGACCTTTTGCAGATGATTATTGAATCCGACGCCACGACGATGGAGACTTGGAATAGAGTGCGTGATATATTCCAAGATAACAAAATTCTCGTGCCGTCACTCTTGAGCAGGAATTCTCCCATGCCACTATGGAGAATTTTCTGAATGTCTCAGCTTATTGTAAAAGGTTGAAGGAATTAGCGGATCAACTCAAGAACGTTAGTGCGCCCGTCATGAGTGATCGTCTTATTCTTCAGATGGTTGCTGGACTATCCGAGGCCTATAATGGTATTGGGACACTTCTTCGTCAAAGCAACCCTCTTCCTCCGTCTTATCAAGCCTGGTCTATACTCACCCTTGAAGAGGCAAGGTTGGCTAAAAAGGCCACAACTGGAGCAACTTCCGCATAATGGCGGCCTCGCCTCAAAATTTCCACTCTTTATCATCTTCGACTAATTACACTCCACATTGGAACAATGGGGGTGGAAAACAGGGTCAAAATTGGAAGTCCGACGGCCGCAGCATCCACGACGGCAATGGTGGCGGCATCAGTGGCAGCAATGGCAGTTGACAGGGGCAATCGCAGCTTAGGCCAGGGTAGTGGGCCAACAGTGCCTCTAGCCAGTGGGCATGGCAGTGGACCAACTGGCCCAGTTACCCCTTTCCAGTTTCAACAGTTTACCCAATGTATTGGGCCAGCCAGTAGAGGCCCAATTCACAACCAGTTCCATCAGTTTACCCAGCGAATTGAGCCAGCCAGCAGAGGCCCAATTCGCAGTAGTTTCAGTCTAGTCAGCCGGATGTTGGGCCTTATCAACAAGCCTTCACGGCTGCAGGCCATTAACAGTTTTGACACCCACGGATATCGAGGCCGCGATGCATACACTTGGATTAAATTCCCCCGACACAAATTGGTACATGAACACCAGAGCCACTTCTCATATGACGTCAGTACAAGGTAATCTTTCATCTTATTTCAATTTGAGAAAAAATCATGGCATAATTATTGATAATGACAATTCAAATCCAATTCGTGGTTATGGTCACACAAATTGGATTTCTCTTAACTTTGACCCTTTTGGATTTTCTAGAAAGGATTTCAAGACGGGGATACCTCTAATAAGGTGTAATCGTCGGGGAGAGCTTTATCCAATCACCACCACCACCATTTCACGAGTTAAGCCACACCTTGTTATCCAATCGTTGTTACAAATATTTTAATTTATCTTATAATAAAATCATAATTAGTCGCCATGTTATTTTTAATGAAATCCAATTTCCGTTTGCTCAAGTGTTTAAATTCGTGTCGAGTGCTTATAATTTTTTGGACGATGCTCCCTCCCCATATATTTTACAACAGTGGGCCCGAGAGTCAAATTTGCCAGCAGGCCCACTGCCTGCTCGCCCAAACAATCTCGGCAATATTCCAGCCTCTCAGCCCAGTTCTAAGACCCGACCTAGTGGAGATCTTGGCCCAGTTTATGGTTCCGAGACTCAATCCAGTCTCGGTCCAGTTTCTGGCCTAAAATTTTCTCCTTCTCCTCCTAGTCGTCAGTCAGCCGCTATTGAGCCAACAAGCCCACTTCTTGCTGACCAGTCCACCACTGACCCAATAATTACACAAATCCCGTCAACTTTTATCTCAAGTCAAGGACCCATTATGCGTAGCCAACGGGGTATTTTTGAACCAAAATGAAGTTTTAATCTTAATTCTAATGTCACTAAAGAATCCCTACCACGTAACCCAATGTCTGCCATTCATGACCCGAATTAAAAAATGGCTATAGTTGACTAATACAATGCACTTATTGAAAATAAGACGATTTGGTGCCCCGTCCACCTGGTGTTAATATTATTCAATATATGTGGATTTACTCATAAAGAAAATTTTGACGGTTCTTTTGAGAGGCATAAGGTCCGTCTTGTAGGTGATGGCAAAACACAATAGGTTGGCGTAGATTATGGAGAGACATTTAGTTCGGTGGTCAAACTGGCAACTGTTCACACTATGCTTAGTTTGTCTCTCTTGAAAGCATGACTCATTCATCACCTGGATGCGAAAAATGCTTTCGTACACGGTGATCTTAAGGAGATAATATACATGCATCAACCCTTGGGTTTTAAAGACCCCAATTATCCTCACCATGTCTGTTTACTAAAGAAGTCCTTATATGGGATTAAACAGGTCCCACGAGGTTGGTATAAGAGGTTTGCAGATTATGTGTCTACTATTGGATTTTCTGACAACAGGTCTGATCATTCTATGTTCATCTATTGTCGTGGTACTTCTATAGCATACATTCTGTTATATGTGGATAATATTATTTTGACTGCCTCCTCTGATAATTTGTGCAAGTCTATTATGACCCTTCTCAATTCAAAATTTTCTATAAAAGACTTGGGGTCCTTGAATTTATTTTTAGAATAACTGTCACTCGTCATGCAGGTGGTCTATTTTTATCACAGGGGAAGTATGCGGCTGAGATTATTGAGAGAGCTGGCATATCATCTTGTAAGTTCTCTTCTACTCCGGTTGATACCAAACCGAAGCTTAGTCTACGTCTTGCATACCATATGAGGATCCCACCCATTATCTTCGTTTTGTAGGAGCTCTTTAGTATTTTACATTCACAAGACCATATATTACTTATGCAGTTCAGTAGATGTGTTTATTTATGCATGATCCACGGGTTGAGCACATGCATGCGCTCAAATGCATTATACGATACATACATGGCACACTTGATTATGGGTTGCATTTATATTCATTCTCCATCTCTACTCTCGTATCTTATACATATGTTGATTGGGGTAGATGTACAGATACCAGATGTTCAACTTCTGATTATTGTATGTTTCTTGAAGATAACTGGGTCTCTTGGTCGGCAAAATTCCAGACTACTTTATCGCTATCCCGTGCGGAGGTCGAGTATCGATGCTTAGCCAATGTGGTGTCTGAGTCATGTTGGCTGCGTAATATTTTATTAGAGATTCACTTTCCTATTCAGAAAGCTACCCTGGTCTACTGTGATAATGTTAGTGTCATCTATCTCTCTGGGAATTCGGTCCAACATCAGCGCACTAAACATATCGAGATGGATATTCACTTTGTTCGCGAAAAGGTAGCTCGTGGATAAATACATGTCTTACATGTCCCTTCAAGGTACCAAATTGCTTACATCTTTACTAATGGTCTTTCCTTGGTTCTGTTTGAAGATTTTAGGGACAGTCTCATCGTACGACAACCGCACGCTATGACTGCGGGGGTGTGATAGAAATCGTGTATATTTGTGAATATTTAGGTTACTTACCATATTTTGTAGAATCCTTGTACAAGTGTAATTATGATATTAGTATTATAGCAGGAATACAATTTTTCATATTTAGAGAACGTATATTGTATATATAGACCGCTTTATTAATGAAAATAATTAAGAAATTATTTCTTTCAAATTGAATGACACAAACCTGGATTGATGCTCTCGAAGGTTGTCCTCGGACAAGGTGGTCCTGCTATTATGGTCTCGTCAGGACGGAGATTCCCGTGGCTGAAGTAGATTTTGGCTTTGAAGTCCAGTTTTAGGAACAGTTTACTCCACTATAAAAAAGCTAGGAGTTGGTTACATTAACCAAAGGACAACTGTTATGGGTGACAGATCTTGGACCGTTTCAGCTATATTGTGGCCTGAGATGATTGAGACATTAGAATCAGATGCAGAACATGTATTTGAATTGAACCTATGACTTCAAGTCATCTTAAACTTTAGCTAGGCATCTGTTGGTATAAATAAATTAACTTGGTACGAGTGGGACATCACATTCCTAATTTAGAAGCAACTTTCCAAATTAAGGACGATCTCTATTTTCAGATTTTATAGTTCACTATGTACACATTTATGTAAGTGCCTATCAGGTTGGTTTTGGTGAGAAAATAATCAAATATAGTACTAATAGGATAACTTGACTAAAAGATCTGCACTTCTGAATGACCGAATACCAATTGACATTCATCTAAACAAGAAAAAGAAAAAAAAGGCGAATAAGAGATATAGGGACACTGCACTAGAAAATGCTTCTTTTATGCCTCGGGTATTAGTCACAACTCGTATTTATTCAGTAATTCTACCCCTTCTTCATTCCTGGACCTTGTTTCTTAACATTGTTACTTTTCCTTGTTGTGTCTCAGGAACCTTTTGTTGGAAATTTGCCTTTGGGGGGAGTTGCGTCCAACCATCTTTAATGACTTAAATACTAGTGTTTCGCATGTTGGAGTTTGATTCTTCACAAGTGTATAATCTACTAAGTAAGTAGATGACCGTAGGGCCAAGGATAGTTAAATTTCATAGAGAAATGAAAGAGATATCGGTCCACGAAGTGAGGTGTTCGAAACATGGAAAAAGGTGGTAAAGACCAATCCTCCCTCATCGGTGGGGTTTGGGACCCCAAGGGGTATCCCATGTGTTTAAAAGAGGGAGGACCTAAATGTGCTTTGGTTCAAGGCGAAGCCCACGCGCGTCGTCGCCCGCCCGTCCGGGCTTTAGACCCAAATTGTGTCATATTTATAGTTTGGTCCCTGAAGTTTCCGTTGCACATCAATTCACCATTTATTTTGGATGAATTACTACCTTCATAATTACCATTACTCGGCCAGTAACAACAATTATGTAGACATTTAGTAAGTCCTCTCCTAACAACAACATAAGAAGCCTTTGGTTCACTTGTTGAGACTAGACAAACACACAAACGAAATTAGATTCTTCCTACAATTTTCGTGCATCATTTCTTACTCAAATTTCTTCAAAGCAACACTTGAGTTTCCTTTGCTCAATTGTTGAGTTGCTGTTTTATCTTGGGAGACTATTGTCCAGAACGTAGAAAGGATATATACGGGGCAATCTTGTCTTTAAGACAGAATGTCATCACTCGACCCAACAGTTTCTTATTCCAGTTTACTGAAATTTCAGATTGTTGTAATTTCATTTTATTGTAACACTTAACAGTTACTTATTTTCGTTTCATGCACCATTGTAATCAACACATTTTCATTACGATTCATCTTTGGCTAAGGTCAATAGTTATTTTCTTGTTGACATTTTCCCCTCTAGATTGACCACATCATCAGCGTTACTTATAGGTGCTGAACATATCCCTTCACCTTCATCTACTCTCTCACCATTCTCATTTTTTATTTTATTTCAACTCGTTTAGGTGATTTGACAATATTTAATTGAAGTGTTAAAAAATAAATATCTAAAATTGAAGTTGAAAAAGGATATTTGGGACAGTTATGTTTGGAAATTAGTTTCACTAGAGAAACAGTTAATGTTCTGTGAGTGGAAAACAGTAATTCACTTACAATAATAGTTAATGTTTTGTGAGTAGAAAACACTAATTCACTTACAATAGTACTCCTCAAAGTACAACAAACAGTTATTAGAAAATTTTATGTACAAGTGAATTATGTGCATACACCCATTTTGGTATAACTTTCGTGCTTTGCTCATCAAAATTGTAGAGACTTTGGCACTTCACAAAAAAACTATAGAGGGCAAAGTTTGAACCACCACTCGAGGTTTCTGTTGATTACAATGATTGCAGAAAATGGTAAATAAGTAACTTCTAAGTATTACAACAAAATGATATTACAACAACTGAAATTTCAATAAACTAAAAACAAGAAACTGAGATTACTAGCACTTTGATTTGCTGGGTCGAGTGATGACACTCTATCTTTAAGACAAGATTGCCACATATATATACTTTCTACGTTCTGAACAATAGTCTCACAAGATAAAACAATAACTCAACAAATGAGCAAAGGAAACTCAAGTGTTACTTTGAAGAACTTTGAGTAATGAAATGGTGTTGGAATGTAGTAGGAAGAATTCTGTTTTTTCGTTTGTCTGTAGTCTCAACAAGTGAGCCAAATGCTTCATTATATAGTGCATGGAGGGGACTCATCAACTGCCCACATAATTGTTGTTACTGGCCATGTAATGGCAATTAGTGAGTAGTAATTCAGCCAAATGAATGACTGAATTTATGTGCAACGGATTAGACCATTAGTGAGAGTTATTCAGCTAAGTAATGGCTGAATTGATGTGCATATTAATGGAGGTTAACGTTCCAAAACCAACAGCAAAAGGACTGTAAATATGAAGCAATTTGGGTCCAAAATGATAATATCAGAAGCCCAAAGCCCAAGGCCCAAGGCCCAAGACCCGTGATCTGACCCGACGGGTGGGCGGTGGCGGCGTGCGCGTGGGCTTAGCCTCGAACCAAAGCACATCTAGGTCCTCCTTGCTCCAAACACATGGGTTACCCCTTAGGGTCCCAAGCCCTTAGCCAATTTTGAGACTTATAAACTAAACAAATCTTCCTTCCCCCCACCGATGAGGGAGAATTGGTCTCTACCACATTTTTATGCTTCAAACATCTCACTTCGTGGACCAATATCTGTTTCATTTCTCAACGAAATTTGACGATCCTTGGCCCTACGGTCATCTACTCACTTAGTAGATTATGCACGTGTGAAGAATCAAAGTCTCCAACATGCGGAACCCTAGTGTTTAAGTCATTAAAGATGGTTGGACGCAACTCCTACCAAAGGCAAATTTCCAGCAGTTTCCCCATCCAAGACTCATAACACCTTATCATATTCTTGAGAGAGGGGCGGGGCCGATGACATAGCACTTAATGCTTAGTGCTTCTATTCGAGTTATCTTCAATTTCTATATGCTAAGAAAGTACTTATACGATCCGTTAGTGTTATGGGTTCAAACAAGTCCAGTTATTTTAACACGGACTATGGATATATGTGAAAAATACAAACTTTCAACAATAATATTAGATTATAAACTCAAAATTTTAATTGTATAAGGAATTCAATGCTAAATTTATTATAAGTTTGAATCTTGTATAGGGCAAAATACGTAGACACCAAAGTGGACGTATCAAAAGATGACACATGGCTATGGTGACAGTTCAGATTCGAGTCAGCAAGTGAGGGGTTCCGGGAAAGCATACGACGCTCCAGAGAAGTAATTTGGTAACCGTTATCGGAGACATAAACTAGAAAGGGCCTGGAAAAGCATGTCAACTCACCGGTCAAACGTCATTCAATGCACAATCGTCACAAGAAATCCCAAGTCTTCCTAGAGTCTTAAACGTGCATTAATACCCTTTATTACCATTCATTGTCATAACAATATTGGTAGTAAAGAGGGAATGATTCATCAAACTTGTACCCCATAGCTCAAATATAAATAGAGCTTCTCGTTTCATTATAAGGGGCATCTGAAACTCAATAGAAAACAAGTACTCTTAAGCAATTTCTTCTTGTTCTTGTTCTTCAGAAAGCTTTGGCGCATAGCTTGTTTGGACACTCTAGCTCATTGCTTCGTCAAGGCTCAGGTTATTTACTGTAACTATTACTTGATTTCATTCTAATAATTTTTGCTTGCTATTGCTTATTATCTCATTATTTTGGTTATATTGATCCACGTGTCCTTGACAACGTTCACAAATTCAATTGTACTGATTTCACGGGTAAACAGTTTGGCATTCGTCGTGGGTTTAGGACAACTATGGTATCATTGTGACCCTGTTTTAGATCTTGTTGTTAGATTCAATTGCTGCATATATGACAAACTCTACTGATGACCAAACTTATATCACTACCGAAAACAACGGTAATAATGAGCAACTTGGTCTGAGTGGTTTGCCTCTCCACGATCCTGCAATTGGTGAAATATTGGCCCAGCACACAAATAGAGTAATTACCCAGGGGAACGGTCAAAATCAATGAGTTCTGGAGAAAGCAACTCCTACTGATGAAGCCCCCGAGGAAGTGATACAGATCGTGAAGGAGCATCATCGGTCAATGATGTAGGAGATGGAATTTATGTGGCAATCTATCTCAGCACTTTCTGGCAACCCAAACGTTGGAGTCATAAGACCCAAATGGACACCTCCGACACCAACTATCAGAAACAATACACCTAGTGGAGACCGAATGAAGGGTAGAACCATTGGAAATGAAGACGCATCTAGGAGCAAGTCCGTCCCAGATGATCCATTCTAGGCATAAGTCTTGCAGTTTATGATGCACATCACTGATAAGATGGAAAAAAGCGTTAAGAAAGCAAAAAAGAATGCGAAGGAGCTTTATACCCATATGAATCAAATCTCAGGGGCTCCACCGGGCCTTGAGGGTCTGGATGTGAAAAAGTATATTCAGTTAGGTTACAAACCAGAAGCTGCCCCCGAGTTGATCCCAAAGAGACTTGAGATGCCAGACGTCCCTAAGTATAATTGGATGATAGATCCGCATGAGCACATAATGTCCTGTACCATGTCTATCAAGGGAAATGACTTGAAATCGAATGAGATTGAATCAGTCTTGATCAAGAAGTTCGGCGAGACGTTGGCTAAAGGGGCCATAACTTGGTATTCTATTTTACCCGAGCACTCTATTGATTCATTTGCTTTGCTCGCAGATATATTTATTAAAGTACACGCTGGAGCTCGGATGGTGCGAACGCAAAAGGCAGACGTCTTTCGCATTTCGCAAGGGGAGTTTGAATGGCTCTGGAACTTCGTCACCCAGTTCCAGGAGGAGCGAATGTTGTTGCCAGCGATTCCAGATGGATGGGCCGATGAAGCTTTCACCAAGGGTCTAAACCCTATAAGTTCGGATGCCCCATACAAGCTTAAGGAAAACTTGCTAGAATTTCAAGCAACAACGTGGGAAGCTGTTCACAACCGCTATACGTCAAATATTCACGTAGAAGATGATCAGGTAAATATATTGACATCTTCCACGACCCGGAATCTAGGATAACTGAATATTAATTGGAGGCATTCCAGACATCTATTTGAACCATACCTATCGGGACCACAGACTGACAGGAGGCAGAAGCATTTCCGAAGCGAGTCACCAGAAAACATAGACCGTGACAAGGGACTCTGATGAGCTATTACCCCCGCCAAGCGAACCCTCTAAGCTAAGCATACTGATGATTAAAGAAAATGACATGATAAAGGTGATAATAAATAAGTTTCTTAATTATAAGTGCGAAAAGGAAAGTACAACTATATATGTAACAATTGAAAATCAGTTGAATTTGTTTGAAACAGGTCTTTAGCAACACAATTTATCCATTTATTCATAAACCTTTGATTAAGTGATTACAATAGTAAATAGCACTTGAGATTATAGGCAAGACAATTAATAATTATTGAAGAACATAATAGTAAAAGAGAGAGAAATTCCTATTAAATTGCTTGATTAATGAATGAATGCTTGAGAAATTGAGAGTTTTTAGTAAGCAGCAGAGAGCAATGTCGTGTTCAGACCAAATATTAGATGGGATATAATATATGAATCATGGGATAAATATAAGATTGACCTAACTATCTTTCCCAACCATGGGCACAAATTAGCCGTTATTGGCATAGATATCGTGAACTCTTGATGGGATAAAACGATATCCCTTCAACCTCTGGTTTCAACGTTATTATCAATTTCTGTTGCTTAGACATTTTGAATTGTATTCGAGATGATCATAAGGTTAGTAATGTATTTGGAGCATTGGAGACCTTGATCAGACATTCATGTCTGGAAACTTGTTCGTACAGTGACATGGTCATTCGAGGATATCTCTTTGGTTGCTTTCTTATCTCAAAGTATAATTTCCTTTATTGTATTCACCAATACAATCACATTTGTTTGGTACAATGAAAAGGACTAAAATGGTAGCTTATAGTTTTTCAGAAGCAACACTACTTAAATTTGTCAGGAGAAGAAACTTCATATCCTTGCGCGCATTTTCTCAGACTATCAAATTTTCATCATGTTTGTGTCCTTCGTTTACCAAAAAATTGGTATATTGTTCGGCTCTCTCTAGATATTCTTAAAGGAGGATTATTAACAACAATCTTCAAGAATACCTCTAGGAGGATCGATGATATTGTTATGTCCTCATCCTTTATAAACTTGACAATAAGAAGGCAATATGTTTCTACCTCAAGCTCTCAGTATTGGCTCGGGTTCAAAGCAATTCAGCTAAGGATCGGACCAATCTCAGTGTCAAGTTTCAATCAAGATTACATGAATTCAGGCTATTTCTATTACTTATTATTTACATTTGTTGATTTATCTTTAATCATTTATTACATTAGCTTACGAATCAATCCATATATCCTTAAAACAACTCACAAATTCAACTATACCTTTTTGGGGTAAAACAGTTTGGCGTCCACCTTGAGGCTGATGATAATAGTGGTGATTTGTTCAAACTCAAATTTCACTTGTTTCTTTAGAGATTTTGTGATTTCATGTTAAAACTAAGTATTTCAGAATAACCAATGACATTCAAGTTGAGATTAACAACCATGATGACAACAACAACGGGTCAATGGTGCTAACAACATCAATAAGAACAACGTCGGTCTGCCCGTTGATCCGTTGAATCCCAATTGTGATTTCACCCTAAGGGTCTAGGAGGTCACGTAAAAAAACACCGGATGATGCAGAAGAAGAAATCAGTATTTCTTGAATTTTTTACATACTGAAGGAACAACATGAGGCAATAACTCAGTTGCAAAAGAAAAGCAGCGGAGCGAGTACAACGAATGAGCCTCGGCCAGTCCACAATGATGATTCAGGCCAGGAAGATGATCGGGTTAATGAGAATGCCAATGGCTTGAGAACTAATGAGTACTCGGAGGTTTTAAAGATGCTCGAAGCCTTAACCAAATGGATCGACATCAATGAAAAGAAAGTGGAAACTTACAACTCACGGGTAGGACAGATTCCGGGAGCTCCTCTAATCTTGAAGGGTCTGAACTCGAAGAGATATATACAATTGCCATTTCCACCGAGTGCGGCACTTAAGATGCCGGAACTCCTGAAGTATGATGGGACAAGATATGCATACGAGCATGTGACGTTGTATACTTGTGTAGTAAAGGGCAATGACATGCATCCGAATGAGATTGAGTCGGTGTTGCTGAAGAAGTTTGACGAAACACTATCTAAAGGAGCGATGACCTGGTACATGATGTTACTTGAACACTCTATTATCTCATTTGAAATTCTTGCAGATGCTTTTATAAAGGCACATGCTAGAGCACAGAAGGTTCAAGCAAGAAAGGCAGACATATTCAAAATTTCTCAAAAGGATTCGGAGTTTCAATGGAAGGTCGTGTTGCGGTTTCAAAAGGAATGAATGCTTCTTCCATGGGTACCAGATGAATGGGTAGCCGAAGCTTTCACTAAGGGGTTGAATCCCAGGAGCTCTAATGCCTCGTTCAAGTTGAAGGATAACTTGTTGGAATTCTCGACAGTAACTTGGGCAGATGTGCATAACCGGTACGAATCCAAAATTAGGATGGACGATGATCAACTCGAGCTTTCACCGGGGTCAGCAGGTCTGAACAAGAATTATGATAAGTCAAATAGGGCAGTTGAATCGGAGTGAAAATCTTTGAAGGACAGATATCAGCCCTATGGGCAATCGGAGAGGTCTAATTTTAGGTCAGATATGGTCAAAATAATCACAATTTTCAGTTGGACAGAGGTGATAGACGATATAATCAAGGATCTACTAGCAGAGGCTTGCAATTCAGGAGTAATACCAGCAGGTCTTCTTCCAATAATGTTGAAAGCCCAAGGTTATCTAAATATAATTTCAACATTGATGCTACTAGACTAGTTTTGGCTATTGGACATATCAAGGAAACAAGATGGCCAAGACCACTCCAGTCAGATCTGGCTCAAAGGGATCCAAGTGTGGTTTGTGATTATCATGGAACTCATGGTCATCGAACCGAGGATTGTCATACAGTTAAGGGATGAAGTGGCTCGGTTGTTGAAAAATGTCCCATGCGTAAATTTTTAAGTGATCGAGCAAAGGGGAACTACAGAAACAGGAAAGCAAGCAAACAAGTGGATCCAGTTGAGCCCCAACATATTATCAACATGATTATTGAAGGAATGGACGTTCCAAAGATAGCGGTCATTACAGAAAATAAGATAAAGTGTCAATTACTCGGGAGAAAAGATCCAAAGATTACGTGACGGTGGGTATAATTTCCTTCAATGATGAAGACACAGAGGGCATCATTCAGCCTTACAATGATGCTTTGATAATTTTGGTCTTTATCAATAAATTTTAGATTAAGCGTATTTTGATTGATCCAGGTAGCTCGACCAACATTATCCGTTGGAAAGTGGTAGAACAGTTAGGGCTGTTGAACCAAATTGTACCGGCGGCCCGCGTTCTCTACGGATTCAACATGGCAACTGAGACTATGAAGGGGAAAGTTACTCTCCCAGTCAATACAGCCGGAATAGTTTAGTAAATGAAGTTCTATGTTATCGAAGGTGAAATGAGGTATAACGCGTTGTTTGGCAGGCCTTGGATACATGACATGAGGGTCGTGCCCTCGATGTTACACATGATGCTAAAGTTTCTGATACATGACATGTTCAAGGAAAAAGTGGCAGTGAAAGCGCCAAACGAAGTAAAAGATTTAAGTAAAGGCAAAAAGGTCAAGTAGCAATTATAGGACTCGGACTCTTCGAATCCGAAGAAAGAAGAGGAAGACAAGATAAACTTTAAAGATGAAGAGGATTACTTCCGTGTTCCGAGGTCATTTGTGCTGCCAGATGACTCAGATGCCATGAAGTCAACCGTAGTGAGTTGGAGCAAGTCATCTTGTTCGTGAATCTACTAGCTAGGAAGGTATACCTGGGCACCGGGTTAACCCCGGAGCTCAGGCTTGAATTAATTAAATTTCTTAAGACTAACTCCTATTGTTTTGCCTAGTCCCATTTAGACCTGACATATACTCCACCAGAGATCACAACTCACAAGCTGAGTTTAGATTCGAGCTTTCCAGGGAGGGAGCAAAAGAGGAGGCCAATGGCTAAATTCAAGCATAAATTCATCAAGGAAGAGGTAATAAAACTTTTAAATATAGGTTCCATCATGGAAGTAGAGTATCCGAATTGGCTAGCTAACGTAGTGGTCATACCTAAGAAGGGTAATAAGCTGAGAATGTGCATAGATTTTAAAGATTTGAACAAAGCATGTCCGAATGACTCTTTTCCTTTGTCACACATTGATCGAATGATTGATGCTATGGCAGGGCATGCGATTCTAAGTTTTCTTGACACTTACTCTGTGTACAACTAGATTCGGATGAACCCGGAGGATCAAGAGAAAACTTCTTTCATAAATAGGTACGAGACTTATTGCTATAATGTGATGCCATTTGGTTTTAAAAATGCCAAGACAACATATCAACGATTAGTTAACCTCATGTTCGAAGATCAAATAAGAAACACAATGGAAGTTTACATTGATGATATGTTAGTTAAGTCCCTGAAAGTAGAGGACCATTTAAAGCATTTGTAGGAAATATTCGACGTGCTCCGAAAATACAACATGAAGTTGAATCTTGAAAAGTGTGATTTTGGAGTGGGCTCGGGCAAGTTCTTAGGCTTTATGGTTTCAAACTGGGAAATAAAGATTAATCTGGATAGTATCAAAGCCATCGAAGAGATACCGGAGGTGCTTGACAATGTGAAAGTAGTGCAAAGACTCACCGGAAAGATAGCCACTATAAGCAGGTTTATCTCTCGGTCATCGGAGAAAAGCCACCGGTTCTTCTCTTTGTTAAAAAAGAATAATAACTTCGAGTAGACACCAGAGTGTCAGCAGGCTATGAGGGATTTGAAAAAGTACTTGTCTAGTCCATTGTTGCTGCATAAATTGAAGGCAGACTAGCAGATATTCCTATACTTGGCAGTGTCCGAAGTAGCAGTAAGTGCAGTGTTGGTTCGAAAAGAAAAAAGTACACAATTTCTGATTTATTACGTAAGTAGAACTTTGGCTAGTGCAGAGACTGGTTATCCTCACTTAGAAAAATTGGCTTTAGCATTAGTAACAACTTCTTGAAAATTGAGACCGTATTTTCAATGTCAGCCCATATGTGTAGTAACAACTTATCCACTAAATAATGTGATGCATAAACTAGAATTATATGGTAGGCTAGCCAAATGGATGGTAGAGATTAGTGGGTATGACATAGAGTATAAACTGAGAACAACTATAAAGTCTCAGATTTTAGCAGACTTCATAGCGGATTTTACACCCGAAATGATTTCTGAGGTAGAAAAAGAGATTTTGATAATTTCGGGACCAACCTCGAGGGTCTGAACCTTTTACACGGATGGAGCTTCGAACTTGAAAGAGTCTAGGCTTGGGGTAGTGTTGAAAGCACCTATAGGGGATATTATTCGGCAATCGATAAGAACTGTGAAATTGACTAACAATGAAGTCGGGTATGAGGCTATGATTGCAGATTTAGAATTAGCAAGGAGCTTGGGAGACGAGGTCATAGAAGTAAAATGTGACTCGCTTCTGGTCGTTAATCAAGTCAACGATGTGATAGAAGTAAATGAGAAAAGGTTGCAAAAAATAATTAGAGAAAATTCAAGTGATATTGCGTCGGTTCAAATAATGGACCATGGAACATGTATCTCAGAAGCAAAAAAATGAAGCTGATGCCTGGGCTAATATGGGGTCGCCCGTGGATGTGGAGGAATTTAACTTAGGGACAGTTGTGTAGCTGCTAAACTGTGCGATTAATAGTGGTCATGCTGAAGTAAATACAACGAGCTTAACTTGGGATTGACATAACAAGTTTATCGACTACCTTTGAGATGGGAAGTTGCCTACGGATCCGAAAGAGTCAATATTACTTCGAACTAAGGCAGCAATATTTTGTTTGGTTGATGGTCAATTATACCGAATGTCATTTTACGGCCCTTTAGCAAGGTGCTTAGGGCCCGGAGAAATTGATTATGTGATGCGCGAGGTTCAGGGGACTTGCGGTAATCATTCAGGAGCAGAACGTTTGGTCCGAGAATTGATTAGGGCCGAATATTATTGGGTTCAAATGAAAGAAGACGCAAAGAACTTCATCCAAAAATGCGATGAGTGTCAAAGGCATGCTATGATGATTCATCAGCCAGCAAAATTAATGCATCCGATTTTGTCTCCATGACCATTCATGAAATGGGGGATGAACATCATGGGGCCACTCCCATGGGCACCAGGAAAGATACATTTTATCTTGTTTATGACTGATTATTTTTTTAAGTGGGTTAAACGAAGGCCTTCAAGAAGGTCAAAGAAAAATAAGTCATTAATTTTATATGGTATCATATCATTTGCCAGTTTGGCATACCGACGGAGATCACTTATGATAATGAGCGACAGTTCGTTAGGAAAAATGTGAATAACTTCCTCGAAGGGTTAAAAATTAAATAGATTGTGTCGACTCCATACCACCCAAGTGCAAATGGGCAAGCGGAGTCAAAAAATAAGTTAATTATTCAGAATCCGAGGAAAGGATTAAAGGAGTCAAAGGGCAAATGAAAAGAAATTTTCCCGGAGGTGTTGTGGGCATACATGACAATGCCAAAATCTAGCACTGGAGAGACTCCATTTTCTTTGGTTTATGGTGCGGAAGCTTTAATTCTGGTGGAAGTGGGCGAGCCAAGCTTAAGGTTCAGTCATGCAATCGAAGATTCAAATAATGAAGCGATAGCCGTAAAGCTCGACTTGATGGATGAATATTGTGAATTGGCTTTACTTTGACTAGTTGCTCAAAAGAAAAGGATGGAAAGATATTACAACAGTAGGAATAATATTTATCACTTTCAAGTAGGAGACCTAGATCTGCGAAAAGATCACCTTAACACCAAAAATCCAAACAAAGGAAAAATTTGGGTCCAAACTAGGAAGGTCCCTACAAAGTGTCAGAAATCACCGGTAAAGGCTCATACCAGTTGGAAGCCGAAGATGGTCAGAAACTGTCGAATAACTAGAACATCGCTCACTTGAAGTGATATTATTTCTAAGGTATATTTTTATTAACCATTTATATTTCGTAGATATTACTATGTTATGGTTAACCCATGCAGGTCCAGCTTGGAGCAATCATTCAAATAGCCTAGCCAAGTTAGAATTAGGTCTGAAAACACGTGTTGCACTCTTTTTCCCTTAGCATAATTTTTATCCCAAAAAATGATAAGGTTTTTAATGAGGCAATAACGTAAAGCGTGTTACTTACTTCGGAGTTGAAGACTAGCCAAGCGCTGGGGACTGGGGACTGCCTGGTATGGAAGAAGCAAATAATGTTTGAGTTCTCATGATTCGAACACAAACATTAGGGGACTGCTATACCCTTAACAAGGGAGTTCGAGGCAAGTTCAATGATTTTTCAAGTTCGAAGATTATTTAAAAGCTTTTTAGGCTTATCATTGTAAGGGTTAAAAAATCGAATGAATCTTGCCCGAATAGTTTCTTTGTTATGACAAAACCTGTAAAGGCAGAAAGATCAAATGAATCTTGCTCCGTTGCTTACCCGAAATAAATATTTGAATAAGAGAATGCTTTGACCGAAACTTGTTTCGATTATATTTCTTTGCATACCTTTATCTTCGGGTAACTATTGAAATTTTTAGACTTACGAGCTAACGAAGTCCTTAACTGGAGACTGTCGTCATAAAAACCCGGAATAAAAATAAGTAAAGTTCCGAAGGCACCAGGTCTAAAGACACATGAAGTTGTCTAAAAATTAGAAATAATTAAAAATCCAATTTTCATGCCCGAAGCGAATAGGAGACGTCTTATTCACAAGCATAAAAATAAGGTCCTTATATTTAAGTTATTAAATGACTCAAACTGGAGGAAATTACATGGTGTAGAGCAAGGTAAAGAGAAAAAATGTTTGTTCAAGATACTTAAGTCATTCCTAAGAGACTTTCTTAAGTTATTTTTAAGACCGAAGGTAACTTTTACAAACTAAGTGACGATTTGTTTTATCAAAACTCCGAAGCCGGAGGTAATTTGCCCAGATTAGGTTAGAAGCTTATTTGGACAAGTGTTGGAAATAATAAAATAGTGACACATATCGTATGGTAGAAAAGTCATAACAAATAAAATATTCACTTTATTTACAAGATCGGTAAATGGCTAGAGTAAAACATATTCAAAAGGGGAATAAGTACAAAGGCATGAAAGTCTATATCTTAATCAGACTCGTATTCGGATTCCTCTGGGTCATCCTCAGAACTATCTCCATTCAGCTTGCGGTAGGCTCGGAGCTCGACCTTTCTGGCTTCTTCAATCTTGATGTCGATATTTGAGATCTCGTCCCGAGCCTGCTCCAAAGTGTACCTCTGATTTTTTCATTTGATGTGCTTAGTTTTTAATACTGGCCGGGCCACCTCGGCCTCTACTTCAGCCAAAGCTTGGTCTCGTTTAGCTGAAACATCAGCAAGTTGGGTAGAGATCTCAGCATACCTCGGGTTTGAAGTCTCAAGCTAGTTTCTCAACCCTTCGTTGGGTTGGGCTTGTTGGTCAGCCTGATCTTGAGCCATCTTCAGCACACCAAGGTCGTCGGCCGTGTCGATGTCCATTACAGCAAGTTCGGCACCAAGGCGATTGAGTTCGACATTCAAAAATTTTACTTGTTGAACTTGATAACGCATAACTTCTTCATGTTCCCCGAGTTGTTGGGTGAGGACTTCGATATCTTAAAAGAGTTTTTAATTTTCATCCTCAAAAATCTTACTTTCCTCGGTGACAAGCTCGAGGTCGTTCATAGATTGGAGGTAGTTGCCTTTGACCTAATCCAGTTTGGCTCGGACATCGGACAAGTCACCGACTTGCAGTAGTTGCTCATCCTTTTCTTGAAGAAGTCCTTTGAGGTGTTGAATTTCTTTTTCTTGGGCGTTCAACTTTCCTTTAAGGTGATTTTTTATCCAAACACTAGATGAGTCCCTCACCCACAAGAACGGAGGACTACAAAATAAAGAATCAAGGGAAAGTTTAAAATGAGAGACAAAACAATTTTCAACTTAGGCAATCAAGAGGAAGAATATGTACCCGGTTGGCGGCATGCATACCCTCGTTAAAGAGACATAGACAAGACACGTTCTGTATCTTCTCTTTATCAGACTCTGAGATGAGTGGCCTCATATAATTGGCAACCCCTACCGGATGAGACAAGAAGTTGGTATCCTCGAGAAAAGAAATTATGGCTAACCTCATATTTCTCAGATCCGCGCTTGGGGCCGGGAAGACATTCACAAGCTTGGCCTGGGACCTTGGATGGTTTGTCGGAGCTTTAGAAGACTTGGACAGTTATTTAGGAATGACCAGATGGGAGAACCTAGTGGTGTGAGCCCTCTCAGCCCGACTTGCGGAGGTGCCAACCTCTTTGAAGAGGTGGTCAAAATCTTCTTGCCAAAAGGTTTGGGCCAATTGTGATAATGGAGGAGGAGTTGGAGTAGAAATATTCGGTTGTTTAAGCCAACAACTCTTTATCCGTGGCTTCGTCGTCATCCTCAATGATGACAGATTCAACAGTTAAGGGTGCGGAGGCAGGAATATGCATCTTGGTTGGAGGAAAAATTAGTTTGGCTGCCTTAGTAGCAACATTCTCTTCTCAAACCGGAGTGACCCCGCCGGAGTGGTGGTAGCAGTAGTGGAGACTCCCCTGACCCAGACATCATTTAGAGAGATGCCTAAATCTTGAGCTCGGGAGGAGCCTCCTGCTTTCGAGTTTCTTTTCCTCTTTTTGGTGGCCGAATGTGACTTCGAAGGCTTCGAGGATTTGGACTTAGAGGTCTTCTCTTTTGGTACCTCGATGATGTGCTGAACCGATGCTGCTGGATAAAAAACTGGATCGGGGACAGTAGGAGCATCAGAGTGGTGAGACCTCGGGTAGAGGAGCCTTTCAGTAAACCTGCCAGTTCGGGAAATAAAAAATGCTGAAAAAGTGCACAAGGTTATTATTTAAGTTAAGGAAGGGGGTTCACCGAGCACCAACCGTGGTTACGGGCCACCCATCGTTTATCAGAAAGTTCTTTCTATGTCTATTTCTTATGCGGTTGATTGTTGATTCTTTTCTCAACCCAAGTATGGAGATTGTCTACGTGGGCCAGAATTCATTGGACATCTGAAAAAGAAAGGGAAGGTTAAAAGGTAAGTTTTTTTTTACAAAAGAAGGGGTTTTGAGTACTTACGGTGCATGTTCCATTCCTTAAGGAAAGACATGAAACTAACCGGGATAATTTTCGCAGTTGGAACCAAAACAAAATGTTCTAACCAACCTCAGTTTCGATTTTCATCGACGTTCGAGAGGATGAGAAATTTCCATCATTTGGATAGCTAAATGACTCCACTATGAAAAAATCGAGGCGAATATAAGCGGATCAAGTGATCCAAGGTAAAAGGTTCTTTGACCAAATTGGTCAAGAACCGGAAGCAAGTAACGATCCTCCATACAGATGGACCAATTTTTGCAAGACACAGATTGTAAGTCCTGCACATCTCGAGGATCACACGATCAATCGGTGGGTTGAGTTTTGCGAGTGAAGGGGTAGGTGTAAACATTGGAGTATCCGGACTTGAAGGTGGTGATGTCTTCATCTGGGCCAGGAACAATGATCTCGGAGAGATCATTCCAACCACAATCATATCGGACTCTCTTGAGATCGGAATCCTTGATAGATGATGGCCAGCTTTTAGCCTCTTCCCCCCGATTGGATTTTTTGGAGGCCGTTTGAACGTCAAATCCAGTGTCAAAGTTGAAAGTTAATGGAAGCATATCGAAGGCTCTGGGTTCAGTGGTGGCCTGAGCTTCAGAAGGGTCTCCGGCGCCGGTGGTTTCATCAGAAATCGGCGGTGGAGAAGTTGCAGGAGAAGTTGCAGGAGAAGATTGTCGGGAAGACGATCGAGCAGATTTCGTCATGGTTTTGAAGATTTAAAGGTTTGAACATATGAAGTTCTGAGGATTTGAAGGTTAGAAGGAGTAACAATTTGAAGATTTTGAAGAAATTCTGGAGAATTAAAAGTTGATTAGTCGAAGGATGAAAAGAAATTTACCAAAAGGTAAAATCTAGGAAGTGAAAATGGAGGGGTTTTATAGGGGCAAAGTCACCATTACAAAACATTTCAGTTCGTAAATCGAGATGATGATTCAATTAGGGGAGACACGTGTCTAAAGTGGCAGAGTGATAAGACGTGAGTCAGATCATGTGGAAGGTTCAATGACTCGTTTTCCCGCTTATTTCAGGGTAATTTGAAATAAGGCTTATAATAGAAGACATCGGAAGGATCATTTCCACTTCTCATCACTACGGTAAACTTTGATCCGGGAAGTGTGGGGACTATTTATATACGGTGGAAATCAACATAACACGTGACATGATTTAGGTGTGAGGTCGAAGAGAGTAATGTTAGTGTGCACCCGATATGAGTTGCCTCGGGGTAAAACTAGGTATCAGAGTGAGTTCGGGTGTTTGAGCAAGACCGAGCAACGACCGAGCCAGGAGATTGAGGGATTAAGATACCGAAGAGACTCATCACGTATTAGTTGCGGATACAGTGCCAGCCGTTACGTTTAAGCCATTAAGTGGTCATTATTGTCATTTATGTACACTTAATTAGAGAGAGATTCTTGGGCGCTGATGCCTTGTATTATCTACTATAAAAGGAGCTCAACCTTCATGTTGGAAGGACAATTGATCCTCATTACATATACTTGTACAATTTCATTGTGAACTTTTAAGATTCTCAAGATCTTAGTATTAGCTCGGGTTCAAAGCAATTCAACTAAGGATCAGATCAATCTCAATGTCAAGTTTCAATCAAGATTACATCAATTCAGGCTATTTCTATTGCTTATTATTTACATTTGCTGATTTATCTTTAATCATTTCTTACATCAACTATTATAAATCAATCCAGTACCCTTAAAATCACTTATAACTTCAACTGTATCTTTTTTGGGGTAAACAAGTTTAGCTAAATATAACCCTTTTTTATGCTCCGTAGTTGTGTAGTTAGGCTTGAAGTAGGTTTCACCTAATATGATATTCCAATCTATTGTAGTTAGGCTTAAAATATAGATAAGGATAAAATACTCAAAATATTTTTTTAATTAATATTTTTAAGGGGCGTGTAAAAGAAAAAAATGATAAATAATTTGAGACGGAGGGAGTATTTATTTCTAAAAATATTGTATGTGTGCGGAAATTTCTAAAATTGTTGTTGAAAATCAAATCAATGCGGGATCATATTTAAATTTCAAATACAAATATGTGTATATATTATTATATAAATAAAAAGGAAACAAAAAGAGACAAAGAAAAAGCAGTTGTTTCCTTCATCACCTCGAGATCCTCTCTCCCAAAACCCTAACCTCAAACAAATTCCTCTCTCAAGACATGGCCTCAATGCATTTCACAATAATATTCACTTTCTTCACAATATTCTTTATAAAACTACACCCATCATCATCATCATCATCATCATCATCATCATCTTCCATTTATGATGTTCTCAATTCCCATGGCCTTCCTGTTGGTCTTTTACCCAAAGTCATCACTAATTTTTCAATAGATCCTTCATCGGGCCGCTTTGAGGTACATCTACCTCAATCATGTGCGGCCCAATTCGAAACCCATTTACGGTACGATAGTACTGTAAGTGGGACCCTTAATTATGGTCAGATTTCAGACATTTCTGGTGTTGCCGCTCAGGAACTTTTCCTTTGGTTTGCTGTTAAAGGGATCCGTGTGGATATTCCTAGTTCTGGATTGATTTATTTTGATGTTGGAGTTGTTTCTAAGCAGTTTTCCCTTTCCTTTTTCGAGACCCCACGTGATTGTACCATTACTAATGATGATGAGTTGCCTCAAAATCTCGTTTTGTTCGATAATCGTGGACGAATTGCGGAGGTTTGATGCCATTTCTACTCTCTCGGTGACGCTTTTCGCAGAGTTAATTTGACTAATCTTTAAAGTTAATGAATTCAATCATATCAACTCAATATTTTAAAATTAAAATTTGAATGTTAAAAAGCTATATGAAAAGTACTAAAAGTTTCTCATTTCTATATGATGAAAAAAATACTCCTGCATTTTAAATATTGGTTAAAGTTTGCATAGTTTAAATCTCAAAAAATGAAAAATGTTAGGTTAATTCTTTTGGTTTTGTTTGGGGCTTTTGGGGGTGCTGACTTCTTGGATGTTCCGTTTGGCCGTGGATAATTTTTACTTTTTTCGAGATTGTATTCGGGAATCATGTTTTTACATAGAACTATTACAATTTTTCTGAATTCCGGAATTTTAAAAACTCCAAATACATATTTTCATATTTTTCACTCCAAATCACGTACATTGAACATTTTTTCAAGTTGCTCAACAATAATTTCCAAATTTCATTTTCAACTTTTTTTTCAAATACTACTATTTTTTCTTCAAATTTCATATTTTTTATGTCCAAAACGCCCACTAAATTAATGGTATAACTTATTCATAATTCTGTGCTATTGACAAAAGAATTCATGAGAGGTGTTATGGACCACTGGCAACGGAATTTGGTGCTTAATTTTTTTTTAAAAAAGAAGATGCATCCCTTGACGATTGATCCTTTAATTTTATAATTCCGTTGATATAAGTTCATTCTGCGTCTATTAGTTGTTAATATCTGGGTACTCTTGGCGAAGTCTCTTATAACTAATTGCTTTTGCATTGAAGTATTCATGAGCCATTCGAGGGTGTTGCCTTCATTCATATCTAAATCACCAAAAATGCAATTGGATCTAAACGCCCACTATATATATATATATATATATATATATATTTCCATTTGCGCCTTTTTAAAATTAAAGTACAAGCTTTATTTGCGCTTGTGCTTAAAGCCCAACATACCTTGGAGCTTTTTGCGCTTTCGCTTTTGATAACACTGATGTTTATTTGCCTTCCTCAGATGTATTTTGCTTGATGTTTGTGAAGTATGAAGAATAACATGCTCTGTTCTTCAGGGCTGCGTTTTTTTTCCTTTTCCTTTCTGTTTTGATTATAGATTGAGGTTATTTCCTTTCTTATACTGTTTCATTTAAAATGTAATATGGACTTCAACAATCTTAATTGCTGAAAAGTTTACTAGGATGACCTGAAATTTCTCAATCTTGACTGATAAAAAGGATACTGAGTTGACCTGAAATTTCTTATTCATTCTGTCGCAGAATCTATCAAGGAAGTTGATTAAAGAACGTCCGGGAAAGAGCAAGGCAAGAGCTGTATCCTAAATTGGAGAGAAAGGAAGCTTAGTCAAGGATTAGGACATGTCGATGAATTACTGGTTCTTCTTCAAGGAGCATATGCAAGAGTCTATATCTGACATACACATCATAGATTTGTTTGAAATGGAGGATTTCAAGGTAATGGTAACCTGGTTCCTGCAGGTGATGTATGGAGCTATATTACTGAGTTTGTAGATTGTATAGTTGTTACAAGTGTATGATTTTGTTCTAACCGTATATACACTCCTGGCATAATTTTAGTTTTTGTAAATCGAGAAAGTGATGTATGTCTGAAAATGAAGTCGAGGTAATTGTTGTGCTAGCTCATCTTGCATTTTTGGTGGTTTGAAGTCTGACAAGGTAATGAAGAAAATTTTATGCTTATTTTTTTTTGATATCCAGCTTCCCAGCCAGACTATTCCTGGAGATAGTAGCCCCGGTCCCTCAACACTACTACAAGTAAATCACAATTTTATGCTTATTTTGATGTTATGGAAACTAGTATCGTATTGAGAGTATGGTGTGATCTTGCTTACCATGTAAGATTTGATCTTTTTTTTACACGTGATATTTTCATGGGCTGATTTTTCCACCCGAACACTTAACTCAATATGACATATATTTTTGCCAATGTCAGATCTTTTTTGTCAAATGGTTATGGGGAAACCTGCACGTCCTTTATGTAGTTGCAAGCGCGTGAAATTTATAACAGAGCATATTAGCATAATTATTTGATTAGTGTTTGGAGGGAGCTCAGCAGTCTCCTTCAGTAATACCAGAGATGGAATGTTTATTATTCCCATATGAACTACGGGACTAGAATGGGATATTTGCAAATTCTGATGGTCATTTAAAGCATGAGGTGAAAGTCTTGAGTTATCCAAAATCTATACCGGTGCAACGTAATAGGTATTTGGTGAAATAGCGGTGGTGTCAGGTGTGTAAGTTGGTTCGTATACCATGATTATAAAAAAAAAAACTCAAATAGTTTTCTAGCTGATCTTGAACCTCTTGAATTCTGCACCAACAAACAATAGCCAAACCTGCATTGTTAATGCCCGGATTGTATCCATTGAATGTGGACCTCAAATTGCCAATAAATGTTATTTGCATGTAATGCAAGGGATCATAATTAAAAACTGATGGCGGAATTAGCAAGAAACATATTAACAAACCAAACCGATTTAGTATGGTAACTGAACGCTCACTTAAGCGTTAATAAATGTCCAAGTTATGGCCAAAAATAAAGTATCCAAGTTATGATCTATTGACTTCATGAATTTGATATGAACTGTACAAGTTTCAAATATGTTAAATTATGAGTTTGAACGCTCACAACATGAACGTATAGTTTCATTAGAATTATTGAGCTATTAGTTCCAAATGTTAAAGAAATATTTTAGGAGTGTCCTTTTCACTGAGAAGGTATTTTGGCAAAACGATCAAATGCCTAAAGATATACTCCCTCCGTTCCAATTTATATGAGGGTTGACCAGTTTAGGAGTCAAATAACTATTTATTTGATGGGCCCGGCCCAGAAACATTTTTTTCCAAATGGCTCCAAAGTGTATTTATAAAATGCAAGGCTTTTTCACAAAAGATTTGACAAAGTCCAAATGACTCTCTTTTGAAAGTATAATCAAAATGAAGAAATGGTAAGATCTTATTCGAATCTTTCTTCAGAATTTTATTCAAAACTCCTTGAAGTCCACTTTTCAAACGAGATATATTATTTTAGCAACAAACATTCAAATCCGTCGGTCATACCGCGCTTAGCAGATTTTCCGAGGTGCCTAACACCTTTCCGGGAGATTACCAGAACCGTTACCCTTTTCTCTGGTACTTTAAAGGTTTTCGACATTAACCTTCAAAATAGTTTTCTAATTTTTCATATTCAGTTAGGTGGCGACTTTATTGTTCGATATACAAGGAGCCAAGCTATGAAAGTAGTTTTTGTACGCAAGTGTAAAAGTGAACCGTAACAAATATATGTATCAATAAAGACTTAACCTTTGATAAAAGGATTGACTATGATTAATTCATTAGTTTTGTGGAAATAGTAGATATATTGAAATAATTGGTATATATAAGTTTCTTTCTTCTTATGTGTTTCCTTAACGAATGAAGATATTTCAATCAATAGGCTTATTATATATAGTTAATTTGGTTCTGCCAATGTCAAACTGAAAGTTCTAGTTCTGTGCAATGATGGTGGACTATATATGCTAATGATCTTCAAGTTTCTTTTATATTGGACTTCTCACAATCTAATGACTTTGATGCACGTTTTTATTGTACATGGCTATTAACGATGCCGCAAAAGATTGGAGCTTGACATGTCTTCGATGTGAGAGAAGTATGTGGGATAGTTTATAGATTTTTTCATCATTATAAAAAACGTCGTGGCTTTACAAATTGCTGAGTATGTCTTTATCCTTCTATTTCAAGGGATATATCTCCTCGTCATGGGGTTAGAGCGACTATAAAGATGATGTGGGCTGGAAACTTTTGGGGTGTCGTGATAGCGGTCTTGTTAAGTGAGTTTAGGCTCTTTGTGTCCTCTTGTGGAGGCTTTTTTTTCCATGGCGTACTTCTTTTGGTACTAGAAAAAGAAAATCGAGGAATTCGAGCGAAAATGTTAGCAGTTTCGGGTAGAATGTAGAAAATATCTTGCTATACTTATTGATAGAAATATTAAGGGGTAGCAACGTTCATTATGTGTGTTTGGTAGACATCGACCAAAATCGGGCGGACCCATGTGCATGTGGCAAATGCGGTTCAACAAAATTAGGGGCCTAAAGCCGAATTTTAACAAGAGGCTTATGTTTTTCTCACACTTGTTATTTATAGTGCAATATTTTAAAAGTATAACATCTTTAACTTCACATAGTAATATTATTGCTATTATTTATATTATTTAAGATTAATTTAAGTCAATAAGATGTTAAACACGTGTTTGCAATATAATTCATTGGATGTTGTTGAATAAAACGTTATATACTAATATGATGATGTGAGTAGTTTAATTCAAAATTCTAAAATATTTATATCATAAAAAGTAGGCCGTGTTTTATTATAAGTAATTTTACTTTTTCTTTTTTTATAAAATACAATATTATCTAACTGAAAATAAAATCATAAAATTCATTATTAATTGAAAAAAATTGTGCCTCAAATTTTTGGGGCATAAAGCAAAGGCTTCACTAATCTCCCCTCGAGCCACCTGAGGTGGTGTAGTAGAAGTCCGGGTCAAGAGGTGATATTTCGTTCAAATTCCTTTTTCTTAGTCAGTCTTGTACTGTATTTGTTACCATTCTAATTTAGTTTTCTGTATTAGTTTGATTCGCGAAGTGTTTCTATTGTTTTTCATAAAGCTTGAATAACATTTCACTACTTGACCCTTTTGAAAATGCCGTTGTTCTTTTCCAACCACAAATTGAATGTTTAGCAGCAAGCCAACATTTGCTGACCAGTTACAAGCTGATTCGTTTTAAGGGTAGAGGATGATCAAAGTGGTTAATATGCCCTATGTACTCTACACATCTTGCAACTAGCTAAAATCAATTGACAATGTCTTTTATTTTTGTCACGCTCCAAACTTGACCCTAGACATAACATGCATTTGATGCTATGAACAACACCGGAAGCACCTTATGAATTAATACTATCAAGTTCCTGCTTAGTCTTTCATTAATAATTTTAATTAAGTTATAAATAACTAAGTAAAAGTTATGGTCATTTATGAAATAAAATCAGCGGAAGTCTGTAATAAATAAGTTGTCAAAACGTAGCAACGCCCATGAGAGTCGAATAACAACCTCAACCAAATACCCACAAAACAACCGTTGACACCTAATTTTTACCCTCCAATAATTTTATTTAATTATTCAAGGATTCTGAGTCATAGACGGAGTGAAATATACTTTTTACAAGACGAATGTGATTTTACAAATTATTCCGGGAGTATTTTGTCATTTCATTTGACAAAATATCATCTGGTATATATAAATTGTATATCATGTCCTAATTTTACGTAATTTGATCATTAATCACAATTTAAGAATTTTAATCATAATTTTATAATTTGATCATTAATTATAATTTTATAATTTGAGTAGTTAGTGTGCCAGTGTGTGATTTTTTTAGCTGTATAGTTGTTCAATATGTTATCCAAATAAAAGTTTGAACTTGTTTAATCATAAACACTATAGTTTGCGGTACTTAATCTAGGATGTTTGAACCTTGTTTCAATTATGTGTGGTCTGTCTGAATCAAAATGATAGTACATATGTTAGTTTAAGAGTTGTTTAGCTATGTATGGATTAATAGTCTTTATGTGGTGGTTTTTGTGCATTTGTTGCGGTCTGTTATAGTCATGTATAGACTGTTTGGTTGGTATAATTCCTAAAGTTATTGATTTGAAGATTGTTTTAACCATGTAAGAGTTTGGTTAAGTCTGAATGCTATCTTGGAACTTGTTTAGTCTAGTGAGCTGAATCTTATGGAATATTATATGATTATGGAGCTGTTTAGCCTCTAAGTAGATCTTCCATGATTAAAATAATATTTAATATGTTAGTTTGAAGCATGCTAGCTATATAGAGAGGTTGTAGGGTCTCATGTGATGACATGTAAGTTGATTTGAAGTTTGTATAGTCTTGTGTGGGTTGTTCAAACCATAGCAATTGCTTGTGCACTTGTATTTATGACTGAAATGATTCAAGCTAACACAATTGACCTTAATATCATTTAGAGTTAGCTAAAAACCAAGAAAATGAGTTAAAGTGATTAGTATTTGGCTGAGTCAATGCATTTCTGCCCCTTCCAAGTTAAATGTGATCTCTGTTTTATCTAGGAGATGTACTTAAAAGCCTATGTATGTCAATGTAATCCCAAGATGTTTGTCCTTTACCAATATGCCTGTGTTTCTTCATAATATGTCCATTGTGTTACTAGAGTAACCAACCCAGCTCTGGCATGAAGTACAATATGTCTTGATATCTGTTTGGTCATTGTTATGGTTCTGACCTATTCATCTTGTTTTGATTAGGCTAAAATCTGGGTAAAATGACCCTTTCTAGTCTGGTCTAGTTTAGCTACATGAACCAAATGGCATGTGTGTTTCTTTAGTATCCTTTGTCACCCCAGGAATTCATGTCTGTGTTTACTTGCTAACATGAATTTTGCGTAAGTCTTGGCATGGTCTTGTTGAAACTATTATAGTTAGAATTGATTCTTGCCCCCATGAGGATTAGTTAATCACTTGTGCTAAGATAAGGATCATACTGATGTCTATCATGAACTAAAAAAATGTTTGTTATGCTGGCCCTTCTTGAGGTTTCTTGGCCATAGCTCAAATACTCATAAGGTTTCCTGTATGCTGCATCTAGACATCTCTTAGTGCATTTCTGTGAGTTTGATATCACCCATTGATATGCCATGTCTCTCATTCATGTGTGTTTGACCTCTGTTAGATGCCTTGCTAACATCCTAGATTAAGTTGATATATATGAAACATCTTGAACCTACATGAGCCCATGACTGCCCATTTAAAATTCTTAACTGTTAACCTGTGTTTTTGCATCTCCCCATGAATGGTCTGGCTTCATTTGCTACTTAATTTGATCACATGTAAGAGTTAGGACTTGCATCTAAACATTTCAAGTGGTTTTTCCATTTTAAAAGAACATGACAACACTGATCATGTACCCACAATATGCATATTTTCCTTTTTTTCTCTGCATAAATTCATTATTTTATATAGGACCAAAATGTAGTTTTCATTTAGATAGCATGTGTTCTGGTTCAATGGCATGAAGACAATTTGATAGTCTTAGTCAGTTCCCTTACTTGATCCATCTTTGTTTGTTTTGGTTTGGTTAAGTTATTTGACTGTTTAAGTGATATTAGAAGGATAGGTGTGTTACTGATATACCACACACACTTGTCACTTCAAATGAATTTTACTTATTTCAAACTTTGAAAGGATTTCAAAAGTGTAAGTGTGAATTAATCAATTTGGTTGGACTAAATGTGGAGTTCTACTCAAATTAGCATTTGAGTGTTCTTAGTCCTAAAATGAAATTGACTAAACCATCCTGTGCATACTATTTTTGGCGGAAGTTTTAACTCTTTATTTTAATATAAAACCTTGAGTTTGAATGAATGAAATGACAAGTTATTTTGCGGATTTTAAACACTTAAGCAATTTAAATCATTTTGAAGCATGCTATAGAGCCCGTAGGTCAACCATATTGTACGGATCCTTAATACCAGGGTGTTAACACCTTCCCCGGGATCACCAGAATCCTTACATTGACTCTGATTTAGATAGGATTTTTCAATGAATTTGAATAAATCATTTCACACTGATTTTCCTAATTTACCTAATAATTATGTGGCGACTCTAAAATACATTATCCAATTTAGAGCACCATCCAATTCTTAGATGCTCTTTATGCGCTCACGAGCGTAAAAAAATGAATCGTAATAGATGGTGACTCTACTGGGGATAAACCTAGGTTCTAACCATAAGGGTTCCAATACAACATACTTTTTAAATGATACGAATTGCTTATGTGTTTAAATACCCACAATTATAACTGTCATTCATGCATTCATCTTCTGTCAAATGGCATGCACACACACTTGCATCAGTGCACAAAGGTGATTATGCGGATTTCACAATCACCCTCCAATATAAAACTAAAAATCTTTTCTTGGAGCATGTTGAAGACGGAGTTGCTCGTTCCAACAGTCGACAAAGGTTCACCTTGGGTTGTCCGCTGGGTCCCTAAGTCATTTGCTAAACCACTCTAGTACAACTAGGATGGAGTGAAGCCAAATCCCTATTTAACTAGCACATGCTGAGCTAGACAGGTTCGGGTATCTCAAACCTACCTGGACCTGATAGGCTGACTCCCTATTGTCCTAACGGTCTACAACCGGAAGACATCATATCCAACTATATGAAAAATTGAAGGATGTACATGTCGTTATACGAACCATTTGCTCTTGGGTTTGGGAAAATTTGCTTTTAGACTTCATCCAAAAGGAATTCGAAAAGTCCAAGAGACAATTGAGGACTTCCCACAACGGTTTAGTCTAGGATTAGTACCCCTGCGCGGAATTGTCATTCTGTATACCCTGTTCCCCTATTATGTATCCTCATTTGATATTCATAAATTTTGTATAAATTTGGGCCAAACAGAACGTCTTAATGGAATTTGCATCTTTCAAACGATAGGCTTACCTTTGGTTGAAAGAAGGTCACATATATGCTAGGACGCAATATATATTGTACGTGCTACGTGCTATATAATCTGATTTTCCATACCTATTTTTGATTTATGCGTATAAAGACATATGTTTTGCTCCGAACAAGAAAGGTCCATTATTTGGTTCCAAAATCTTAGAATGTCATTAAGCACGTCCCGAAGTAAGCCTTGAAACATTACGTCAAAGTCTGAAATTTCAAGTCTTCCAGAAACGTCGTTCGGTCATCATCCAATTATCGTTGACCACGTCGCATCCCAATGGTTTCTAGAAGCGCACTCCTTAAGTCCTCAAAACCTCACGTCAAAATCCAAACGTTCTAGGTTTTCCAGAAAAATCATCGAATCATCGTCCTATCTAGGTAGACCACGTCGTTTCCAAAAAGGTATTTTTTCTCATCCAATTGTGCTAAAGTCGCACCCTTCGGGTCCTCGAAACCTTCAAAGTTTTTAGGATAATATCCCGGTCATCGCCAATTACCGTTGACCACTTCATTCCTAACAGTCATTTTACTGCGCCTCAAAGGCTGCTAGGGTTACATTTTACCCTCTCAAAGTCCAGACACTCCAAGTTGTCTAGAAAAAACAGTCGAGTCATCGTCCAATGCTAGTCGACCATGTTGTCCTTAAAGCTCATTTTCACACCGATGATTAAAACACATTATCCAATTTAGGGCACCATCCAAATTTTTAGTAGCTCTTTATGCGCTCATCCGCAAAAAAAAGTAAACCGTAATAACAACGTCTATCTATGGAGTCTATAAGATAATAAAAAGAAATTATCTAACTTCATGATGGAGCCTGAAAACTACTACTAATAAAGTAAATATAGAATGGTTCCCCACGAATAATCATGTGGGCTCACTGAATTGTCTCAAAAGTAGTAAGTTTCCTAAGTCGTAGGCGTATCACGAACCTGCTCTTGTTTGTTACTTGACACACCATAAAAAACAATAATGGTATGCCTTAGTATTGAATACTCAATGAGTGTCTCCGGGATAATAGATGATGTAAAATAATATAATGTTAAGCAGTAAAACAATGTAAGTAAAGTAGTTCAAAATTCAGAGATAGAACAGTTCACCAAACTTAGAGAAACCAGTAGTAGAATACATTAAGAGAGAATTAAATCACTTTCAATCTATTATATCATTTATCAAGATTAAGTCCCCATTTATGAACTCAAAATCAACATCTAGTCACTCATGAACAATCACAATCATGTCAATATAGGCCAAATCAATGAAATAAAGGGATGACCATTAAGGTTCCCTAAAACCGCATAGAAGCACGACATCGGGGTTGTCACCCTCGATGACTATCCTTCCTCCCGAATAGCTAGAAAAACTCACCGAGGCTATTGTCTCTCGATGGCTATCCTTTACCCCGAATAGATAGGCAAACCCCACCAAGGCTATTGACCATCGATGGCTATCCTTCCTCCCCAATGGCGGCAAACCTCACTAGGGCTATTGTCCCTCGATGACTATCATTCCTCCCGAATAGCTAGGTAAACCCCATCAAGGCTATTAACCCTCAATGGCTATCCTTCTCCCTAATAGCTAGGCAAACCACACTAGGATCCATAGTGAATACCATTCCTCCAGAGTAGCTAGGCCAAACACAAACAATAGAATTATGACAAAATAGCCGAATCACAATCATAGCATAGAAACTGAATCACTTATTATGAATTATGTTCATCATCCCGTATTAGGGTACGCCAACTCATTTATAGGTTTAGAAACAAAGTTCAGGTCATTAAATAAGTTTCAAGTTCAACAACCCGTTCATAATGCAAAACACATGAAATACCCAAGCTTCCAAAAATCAAATTCAATGCGTCCCTTATCGGGTAAATCACGTTCAAAGTTTATTGATTTATACACAAGTTTCAATAACCATTTGATAGGAGAAATCACGAATACATATAAAGATTATAATATAACTAAGGCTTCATGAGGGCTTGTCCCTCACGCACATGAAACTTTGCCCAGAAACAAAGTTTAAAGGTTGAAAGTATGTTCGAAAAAAGAGACATATCTCTAATCCCTCTAGAATGCTACCAAACGGAATATACAAGGTTCAACAATCACTCTACAATGGATTCAGATGAGAAAGATCAGAACTTTAATCGTTTCTACGAGCTTTCCTTAATTTTTGAAAACTAGGGCTTTTCTAAGCGTTAAAAACTTGTTCTTGAACCTTATACGAATCACTCGTAGATTCGAATCGCGTAGTATAATCTATACGAGCTTAAAAGTCATCAATGAAATCAGGGTAACCGAAGTTCATACCTTTTAGACGAAGTTCTACACGCCCCTCCTTCTCCTCTCTTGAGTTTTCAAGAATCTAGGGTTTGGAGAGATGAACTAAGGTTAATTTGATGTTAGATTGATGTAATAATGATGGAAATTGACCAAGAACTTACCTTAGATGTTTTGGGAAAGCCTTAGGGTTGTTTTCTCTTAAAAAGTTGTCCAAAACGAAGTGGGGATGGGTTATAACGAAGTTAGGCTTTTAAAAAGTCACCCCGCAATGCACAATCACGTAGCTGGAAGGCCCAAATGCACAATGATCGTGCACCAAGGGAAGTACACTGCCCCATGTGCACGATCGTGCACCAGAGGCCTAATCACGCATTGGATTGCGCAAACTGTATAGTTCCCAGTAAAATAGCATAACTACTAGCACATAGATCATAATATATTATTGGAAAGGTATTTCAAAGACCTACACCTTTCATATTTGTATTGTCTCAAATTCCTAACGCAACCACCTGAAAACGGAGCATAAGTGCAACATACCTAGGACTTAGATGAATTTAAGAGCTCTTACGAACTTCGCTATTTGGTTGGACTTCAAAATGACTATCCATCACCCGAATTCATCCGAAGGGATTGACATAACTAAATTATGACACATCAACGTTCATTTAATTCATTCACACCTAACCTAAATTTATGGAATGTTACATTATCCCCCTCTCAGGATCATTCGTCTACAAATGAAGGTCATGTCTTAAGATTTTTCACTAAACCTCAAATTCTTAGAATTTCTAGAGTTTCTTTGTAAAACAAGCTATTCCCCGTAGACCAAATATCATCTAACAACCCAACAATAACGATGTGGTCCTCACAGGAACTCCCACAACTATTACATTCAAACCTAAATATGAAGGTAAGGAATTCATATCTTTAGTCTTTCGCAAGAATTAAGTATCCGAAAGGTTCAACATATACCTGAAATAGGAAATAAGTGAGGGTATTACAGCCTAAGTGTCATTAAGGGTAACTAAATGGTAACTACACTCTTCGAGTTCATTTGGTGAGTCTTAAGATACGAAATAAGTCTACTTCAAGGTTTAACAATATCATTCTTTCATTGTCTAACGGGTTCATCAGGAAATTCAATCCTAATAATTTTGACTGACAATCCAGAGTTTCATAAAACCTGGAAAGCCATTCTATCCCTACAATCACATCAAAATCCATAATTTCTAATTCAAGCAAATCAGCAGTAGCCTCATGATCCTTAACTACAACTACATAGTATTTATAGGTTCTAGAAGGAATAACGGAAATACTAATAGAAGTATTCACAGAAGAAGGGTTCTAATAATTGTTCGGGTTCCACACCAAGAATTCAGTATGGAGTCGCATAAGTAAGATTCAAACCCAGATCGACCAATAAATATGTATCAAAAGAGAAAACAGGGAGAATAATTGTCTCAAAACATCTTTGACCACCTTACAATCACCATCAAACACCTGCAACATAATTCCAAGAGACTTTGTACCATTCATCAAATTATACAACACAACCAATGTGCACCTTATAACATTATTGTTCACTAGGTTAGAAACTGCAGAATGAATTAAAGCGATCTCCGAAAGGAATGAGTATCGAATACATCAGATTGGTCCTAAATAAAAGTTCAAGCTCTACAACACAATCTAGAATCAAGAAGAGTAAGAAACACCTAAAATGTCATGGTAGTCATACATACATACAAATGGCCAGTCTGCAATAAAAAAGACTTCACTAGACATGGCTCTATAGACAATCATAGGATACTTCTAAACCTAGGCTCTGATACCAAGTTTGTCACGCCCCGAACCCTACCCTAGACATAACAAGCATCCGATGATATGAACAACACCGAAAGCACCTTATGAATCAATACTATCAAGTCCCTGCTTAGTCTTTAATTAATAATTTAAATTAAGTTATAAATAAGTAAAAGTTATGGTCACAATTTCTGAAATACAATAAGCGGAAGTCTGTAATAAATAAGTTGTCAAAACGTAGAAACGACGATGAAAGTCAAATATCAACCAAATACCCACAAAACAACGTCTATCTATGAGTCTCTAAGATGATAAAAGAAAATAGTCTAACTTCAGGACGTTACCTGAAAACTAATACTAATAACATAAAGATAGAATGGTGCCCCACGAACAATCATGTGGGCTCACTGAATAGTCTCGAAAGCAGCAAGTTCTCCCAAGTCGTAGGCGTATCACAAACCTGCTCTTCTTCGTTACCTGACACACCATAAAAAATAACAATGGTATGCATAAGTACTGGGTACTCAGTGAGTATCTCCAGGATAATAGATAATGTAAAATAATATAATATTAAGCAGTAAAATAATGTAAGTAAAGTAGTTCGAAATTCAGAGATAGAACATTTCACCAAACTTAGAGAAACCATTAGTAGAATACATTAAGAGAGAATTAAATCACTTTCAATCCATTCATCTTATTATGAGGTTGGTGGAGTGGTATAGAGAGAGAAAGAAAGACTTACATATGATTTTCATCGACCTCGAGAAGGCATACGACAAAGTCCCTAGGGAGGTTTTATAGAGATGTTTGGAGGTTAAAGGCGTACCTATGACGTACACTATGGCGATCAAGGATATGTATGATGGAGCCAAGACTAGAGTATGGACAGTAGGAGGAGACTCAGAGCACTTCCCAGTGATGATGGGGCTGCACCAGGGATCAGCTCTTAGCCCATTCCTATTTTCCTTGGTGATGGACGGACTGACACGACAAATCCAATGAGAGGTACCATTGATGAGACTCACAGCGAAGTGAACGCCAAACTGGAGGTTTGGAGACAGACTCTGGAGTCTAAACGGTTCAGGTTGAGTAGGACCAAGATAGAATATTTAGAGTGCATTCAGCTACGGGAGCGACCCTGAGATAGGCGTGGAGGTAAGACTTGGTACTTAGGTCATTCTAAAGAAAGGAAGCTTCAAGTACCTTGGGTCTATTATCCAAGGGAATGGAGATATTGATGACAGTGTCATACATCGTATTGGGGCAGGGTGAATGAAATAGAGGGTCGCATCTGGAGTCTTGTATGACAAAAAGGTGCCACAAAAACTTAAAGGCAAGTTCTATAGGGTGGTGGTTAGACCGACTATGTTGTATGGGGTGGAGTGTTGGCCAGTCAAGACTTCATATATACAAAAGATGAAAGTTGCGGAGATGAGGATGCTGAGATAGATGCGTGGGCATACAAGTAGAGATAGGATTAGAAATGATGATATCCGGGAGAAAGTGGGAGTGGTCTCGGTGGATGATAAGATGTGGAAGAGAGTTTGAGATATTTTGGGCATGTGCAGAGGAGAGACACAAATGCCCTAGTGTGGAGGTTGGCTATGGACGGGTTCAGGAGGGGTAGAGGTAGGCCGAAGAAGTATTGGGGAGAGGTAATTAGACGGGATATGGCGTAGGTTCAACTTACTGAGGACATGACCTTAGATAGGGGCTTGTGGATGACACAGATTAGGGTATAAGAGTAGTAGGTACTCGAACGTAGTCCTACTTAAGCTTACAAATTGATAGTTGTAGTGTTATTACTATAGGCCCGATTAACTTATTACACTTATAGGCACATTATTTCTTTATAATCCATTGTAGTTTGATTTCTGCTGCTATGTATTCTTTAGTGTATTTTATTTAGCTTATTTAGTTGTGTTAGCTACTGCTTCCTTTTGTTCGAATGCACTATATACTGCTTTAATTCCTTATCTGAGTCTGATCATTTCTCTTGCTTTACTATTTATTCTTACTTTACTATTTATTCTTGTTTTATTTTAATTGCTTTGCTTGTGATTATGCTTTGTCTTGAGCCGAGGGTCTGCCATAAATAGTCGCTCTGCCTACCACGATGGAGGTAAGGTCTGTGTACACTCTACCCTTCCCAGACCCCACGATGTAGGATTTCACTGGATATGTTGTTGTTGTTGTTATCAAATCATTTATGAGTTTAGAAATCAAGTTCAAGTCATTAAATAAGTTTGATGTTCAACAACCTATTCATAACGCAAAACACATGAAATATCCAAGCTTCCGAAGATCAAGTTCCATGTGTCCCTTATCGGGGTAACTGATGTTCAAAGTTTATAGCTTTATACACAATTTTCAATAACCCTTTGATAGGAAAAATCACGAATATATATAAAGATTATAATACACCTTAGACTCCATAAGAGCTTGTCCCTCACATGAAACCTTGCCCAAAAATCAATTTTAAAGGTTGATAAGTATGTTAAAAAAAAAAGACATACCTCTAATCTTGCTAGAATGATACTAAATGGAATATCCAAGGTTCAACAATCACTCTACAATGGATTTAGATAAGAAAGATTATAACTGTAATCTTTTCTACGAGCTCTCCTTAAGTTTTAAAAACTAGGGCTTTTCTAAGCCTTAAAAACTTATTCTTGAACCCCATATGAATCACTCATAGATTCTAATCGTGTAGTATAATCTATACTAGTTTAAAAGTTATCAATGAAATCAGGAAAACCGAAGTTCATACCTTTTAGAAGAAGTTCTAAACACCCCTCTTTCTCCTCTCTTAAGTTTTCAAGAATCTAGAATTTTGAGAGATGAACTAAGGTTAATTTGATGTTAGATTGATGTAATAATGATGAGAATTGACCAAGAACTTACCTTAGATATTTTGGGGAAGCCTTAGGGTTGTTTTCACTCAAAAAATTATCTAGAACGAAGTTGGGATGAGTTATAACGAAGTTAGGCTTTTAAAAGGTCACCCCGCCGTGCATGATCGCGCAATTGGAAGGCCTAAACGCACAATGATCGCACACCAAGGGTAGTACACTACCCCATGTTCACGAACACACACTGGATCGCGCAGACTACATAGTGCCCAGTAAAATGTGCATAACTTCTAGCACAAAGCTCCGATTGAGCTTCATAATATATGGTTGGAAAGGTATTATAAAGACACCTACAACTTTATATTTTGAGTTTTCTCCCGAATTCATTTGAAGGGATTCATATAATTAAAATATGACACGTCAACGTTCATTTAATTCATTCATGCCTAACCCAAATTTTACGGAATGTAACAATTTTAGGTGCATTAGAGCAGGTAGTTCGATTCTTAAGTCAACGGTTCGATCCTCCAGCCCCTGATTTACCCTTTTTATTTCACTTGTGTTTGCATTTGGTTGTTTCCCTAATCTTTAATTGTAATAGTGGGACCAAATCCTCCCGTTGACTTCGTCATATTTCTTTTTTTTTTACCTTCTCATTGTTCTATCATCCCTTCACCAATTGGTAAACTTCTTTCCATTTTCTTGGTTCTATATCTTCCTAATTTGGGTTATATTTAGCAAATGTAGATTTACTTTTCTGTTTTTCTTTTCATTTCTTAAAAATTAATTTTATTTAATGATTTAAAATATATTATCTATTAATATGAGAGAATAATTAATTTTCAATGTTGTCAAAAATATACCGCAGGTAGAGATGACAGTGGATCCTGGACCCGGTGGATCCAGATCCGTTTTATAGGATATAGATCTTCAAAATTTGGATCCGACGAAACCGGATCGGACCCGGATCCATTTCTGACGGATCAGATCTGGATCTGGATCTTGTATTTGAGATTCGTATCCGGTCCAGATCCGACCCGTGGATCCATTTTTTATTAAATATATTCATAACATAGAATGTAATTTTATAAGTATTTTCTTAAAATTGCTAAGCACATCCTTGCAAGTTTAATTCTCAAAACAAGTTTAATTTATCCCCGCGTTAACTCAAAAACTAAAAAATAATAATAAAATTAATGTTATATTAGTGAATGACTAACATCTCCATAGACAAGTAGTTAAAATTATATTCACTTCATTTATGAAGATTTCAAGCACATGCAAGTTCTGCATTGTGAAAATACTAGTCAACATTTTCCACAACTATTGTCATTGTCCAACATTTTCAATTAATAGCTCACAATCAAAACGAGACAACGAACAAAATATCTCATATGAACATTTCAAAATTGAAACACAGTAAACTGTTAGCTAAGTAAAAATCGTTTGTCAGTTCAAAAAAAAATTCTTAGCAAGACAATTTTTTTTACATGTGGATCCAGATCCGATCTGTGGACCCGGTGGATCATATGGATCCGGATTTGAATATGATTTTTATGGACCCGGTGGATCTGGATCCAGGTATGAAAAATGGATCTAGATCTGAATCTAGTAGGATCCGGTCCAGATCCGATCCGTTGCCATCCCTAACCGCAGGGCTCTTTTATTTATCATATTTCAGAGTATTTTCATAGATGATCACTCAACTTTAATTTTATTGTACCAATTTTTTTGTGTAATACAAAATTCAATCAATTTTGTTTAAGCATCAACAAAGTAGCTAAATATTTTTTAACTAAAAGTCATTCAATTAGTTTAGATATCATATAAAATATTTATTGATTTCTCATAGTGATTTTCTGTGATACTTAGGTAAAAATAACTGACTTTTTGATTGCAAAAAATTAATTTGATGGATATTTTAGCATAAACAACCCCAGTTTGTTACTAATAGTTTAGTAATTTGTGATAGGATGAATGATCTTCTATTATAAGGGGGTCTCTCTCTATATTTTTTCTCTAGTTTCTCTCTAAAAGTATTCATATCCACACCTATGAAGTTAGAAAACAATAGCAAATTACTGAGCTCGGTACTTCATCCATCTCCCCCAAACCTCCAGATATCCAATAAATTTCCATCACCCACTTCATCAACCTCAATCATGGATCGAAGTGGGGCTGCAGGGCCATGCAGTCTTTTTCACGATGGAAATTAATGACATACAATTAGTTCTTATCCTTCAGAATCTAAACTTTCTCTCCCAACTGATCACAGAGGGGATGCGTCTAGCCATCGACAACTTCATGAATCATGTCTGGTTGGCCAATGTACTAGACCTTCTTGCTCTTGTTGTAGCACCAACTCTTTTTCTGTCACGACCTCTTTCGAGCGTCGTGATGGCACCTACACTTTTCTCACCGGTAGGCGAACAACTTTCCAAACATAATCATAAAGATAAATAAAGCGGAATAAAAGATATAGTTAATAAAGCTATCTTACCATAATATAAATAAAGTAACCAAATTCAAACATCTAATTATTACATTTCCTAAAATCTAGTTTGTCAGTACAAGAGCACTAGCGCTGAATAAAAGAAGAGTCTGAATAAGTCTTAAACTGTCTCATGATCACAAAATAAAGACATAAATAAAGAGAAAGCATCCAGGGCATGCTGAGGATGTGCATTCTCACCCCAAATACTCGAGTCTACCAATCCTGGACTCAGCCACATGGTCTGCAATTGGTCAATGATGTTGTATCTGCATCTAAGGAGAATGCATCAAGTGTAGTATGAGTACACAACATACCCCGTAAGAATCATATGCCGACAATGACGGAATACACATAACATATATAAATATCGAGTTGACTCACATATAGTCCTAATCTACATAGTATGATAAATCACGTAAGTCACCTTCAATCACATAGATGGTTCAATACTTAAACAAGTCAGAAATCAAGGAAGTACAGTCAATACGAAATCACCTTATCATAATAACAAATTGGAATCAAGTACAATCCTCAAGTATGTAATGTGTATGAGTGAATGAAATGAATGCAATCCAATGTACCTTTCCATCAACTGGTATACACGCTCTACAGGTCTTTGCCATATGTAAGTGACCCACGGGGGACTCGCACCGCCATATACCGCTCCTAGCCAGCTGAAAATACCTAGGTCTGACTAGAGCCAAAGACTCATTTATCGAGCCATATAAAATCATCACCACTATCTCAGTGTTTCCAAGCCATCTCATAATTTTATCATTACATTTCCTTTCCGGTCTCATTGGACCCACAACATTCCATACCACTCTAGCTCAGTATCACAATAATTATGAGTGTATAAAATGAATGCAACAGTAATAAGACAGGTAGTCATGGTGTATGAGATGCAATCAAATTCAAGTGATGAATACCACATGCTTCAAAATTATCAATAACACATAATTCTACATAAACAATCTTTCAAACCGGAGGGTCATGACGGGCACCCGGACCTTACTTGCCGAGTATCACTAATAATGTATTTAGCATATAACCATAACTTTTCATGGCCCACAAGGGCAGCCACGAGACCCCCTACTGACATATGAAAATAGTAAACTGAAAAAGAGTTATGTAAAACCCTACTACCATAAGAACCCAACCTATATACATATACATCAAGGCCTACAGGGCCATACACGATTACTATACACATGACAACTGTCTACAAGCCTCTAAAGAGTACGTGACATCATAAGGTCGGGACAGGGCCCCACCATACCCATATGCATATGCAAAAGTACCGTACCAAGATTAGACTGCTACTCCAGAATAAATGGAGTGCTCCAATATCCGTTGAACCAGCAACCTACTAGTGTGAACCGTCGCCATGTCTACCTAAGCCTGTGGGCATGAAACGTAGTGTCCCTGACAAAAGGGACGTCACTACGACTGATGTATCGAGTATGTCAAGCATGAAGAATATCATAATAGAGACATGGAAGTAACCTGAGACAAGAAACAACCAACCAGTAGAGAATGCCTCTGAGGGCTATAATATGTCTAAGTGTCATACCTGTGCGGAATGCCTCTGAGGGCCATAATATGCCTAAATGTCATGCATAATGCGGTCATACATATACATATGCATATATAATGTCATGAAGCATCTGTGGGTATCCCATCATATCATATCGGCCTCTGTGGGCATAATCATCATCGTATATATCTGTACCAGCTGCAGATGGTGGTGCGTATATAATGCCTTCCCTTTTCCCATACCCCATACATATATAATACATACATATAGTAGAGTATATAACTCATTTGAGGTCAAGGTATGTACATGAATATAATGCATGAATGATATGATAATAAGACACTATAAGTTTGTCGGAGTGATGTAATATCGTTTCACCCCCGATTAACATTATGAATACTAATATCTTTTCCATACACCTCAATAAGAATTTAGGAACATATTTAGACATGCTTTGATAATAGGAATGAATAACATGAACATCCTTAACTACTAAGAGTAGAATCATTTATAAAACAATATTACGTTACGTTTCGTAACTTAGAACATGCCAAAAGAAAGAAGGATTTGTCTTAACATACCTTTAATGCCGAACCCCTACTAATGGTGTCGGAATCAACCGCCTCTACACCTCAATCTTATATGTCAAGGACTACTCTTCTTCCACCTTATTTCACTTCGAAGAAAGATCGGATTCAACAACACGATAAAAATGGAACAATGGGACTGAACTAGTGAGCAAAACCCCTATGTTGTTCTTGAAAGAAAATCATATGTTTCTTCCTTAATATTAGAACGCAGTGGATGCCAAAGAAGTGAGAATCATGTTGCTATAGCTAAGCTAGTTGTTGTATGTGCAATTCTTAAGTTAATTCTCAACAAAGTTAGGCAGGAGATAGATGTACTACTTACGTTCACATGTGGCATCTTTCTGGTCACATTCTTGATGACACTACGACACTAATGTGACACCTCCACCTTACGTGCATGAGTTCACCATTTTATGCAACCTTCCTATATATGCAATTCTTAAGTTAATTCTCAACAAAGTTAGGGAAGAGGTAGATATATTACTTACGTTCACTTGTGGCATCTTTCTGGTCACATTGTTGATGACACTAAGACACTAATGTGATACCTCCACCTTACGTGCATGAGTTCACCATTTTATGCCACCTTCCTATATTAGGTCCATCCAATAGTTATTCAAAAATCTCATTTATTTCCCATGATTTCTACTATAATTCTCCACTTAATCAATTACACTCACACTTAATTTCAGGATCTCAATTCACTCAAATATTAATCACCTTAGCATACATCATATACTCATTATCACGGTCTTGTGATATAACACCAGTTCATATCCTCTTTCAGTACACATAGAATAATATTTCTAATCACCCTCATCACATTTTTTGTCTGAATCATTTTGGAACTTCATCTTCTTATACGACGGGCCCTTTATTTACATTCTTGAATATGACCAAAATTCCCGGGGCTCGGGTCTACTTTCATATGTCTAGATGCTCAAACCATCGCCCAAAAGTACGGGGTGTTATAGAAGCATATGTGATGAGTAAACACAAAAAGTATCAATCAATGGCTACAAGCCCACATAACAGCAGTCAGAATCAATCCTAAGGTTGATTACCCCAAACGCCCATCAAGATAGTTCAACACCGGTACCCACTCAAGTGCTCATCATAGCCACTAAGGTGGGACCCCCCCAACATGTCCAATACCCCTCAATATTTATATCAACTACATGCTTCTATCGAAGTCTAATAATATTAAACTGTAACCTACATCGGAGTCGAACATGTGCAATGAACCACTAATCCTAAGCCAAGGCCTTGCCTTTGCGAAGCGCCTCCAAATAATCATAGTCTAACACATGGATTATACGTTAATAAAGTATTTTAATACACATAAAAAGGCATAACCTTTCAAAGAAATGAATACCCGACCCCAAATCGACCCCGAACCCACAAAGGTAAACATAAGAACTTAGTGTTCTAGAATCACGATAACGATCTAAATAGCCATATCCTTAAGTTAATTAAGAATCAAAATACTTTTAGGCTTCCAATTGCATTAACTAATCAAAATCCTCAATTAGGAAAACCCTATATTTTTTCCCAATTATCCAAGGACTCAAATTGAAAATTGAAATAGATCATACTATCATTACCAAACTCATATCTACAATATCAAAGCATCAAGATCAAATCTTAGCCTCCAATTTCATGGGTTTAAGCCTCTTATTTTCTAACACAAACCCTAGGTTTAATCTACCCAAAACAAGGAATAGAGCCAAGAGTAAAAGACATAAACGTGAATATCTAAATGGAAAAAGGTAGAAACTTACCCCAAAGATGAATATTGATGAAACCTTCCAATTCCTCCTCTCCACCGAGCTTAAGTCTCAAAATATGAAATAGGGAAGGTGATTTCAAAATGGAGTTTTAATTCTAGGTCTGGACAACAATCCCGCTTTGGTAGAATCAACCTCGCCAAAGAAGCTCAGCTCTGTGAAAAAACAGCCGCAGAAGTAGCCTAACTTAAAGTACCTAAGGGACGCGAACATAGAGAAAACACCATAGAGGTGGATCGCTTTTGCGCAACCAATGTCGCAGAAGAGGTCTTTCCAAATATTTCCAAGGATCATATATGCGAACCAACTTCTGCAGAAGCAGTCGCTGGTCCGCTGGTGTGATACACCAAAAACCAGCAACGACAACAAATTGCCAACTTCCCACCAAACATCTGAAACACTCCCGATACCTTCTAAATACAAACCAAACATGCTACCCAAGTGTAAATGATGCTACAAACTTTTCGCACACTCGAATTTCTCATACAACTAAGCTAAGACCCACTTTTCTACGAAATCATCCAAAATATTCAAATTTCATAATTTAACAATTAGTGACATAAAACAATTCAAATGCTCCAAGAAGAGAACCAAGGACTTGAGTAAGTCATAAATGACGCTCTGAATCTACCGAAAGAGGCGAAACTCAGAAATGAACCCATATACTCAAAAGTCAACTTTGGATCAACTAGTTCATTTTAAGACTATCCAATTCGGGGTTTTCTTCCAAAATCTATATAAAAGCACCTCGAAAATCGTGCTACCCATCACCGCAAGTCACAAACTCTATATTGAGTCTACAAGAATAGTAATTTGGTCAAATAAAGGTCTTTAGCTAAAAATAACTGGAAGGATCGTTACATTTTCACAACATGCAATAACTTTGGAATATGCCACTTCACTTCAATCCATTTATTAACTTGAACCAACCCCCCCTCCCCCCACATCACTTCATTTTTTCCATCGCAAGAGATAATAAACGTAAATCCATTATTTTATCCATGGATACCAAACCCTCAACCAATACCACTTCCTCCCCAAATCACCTACCAAACCAGGAAGAAGCTGTAGGTTTGGAAGAAGTAGTGGAAAATGATCCTTCTCTAAGGATCCCATTCACAAAAATCTCGACCCTAAGGTATGCACCCTTGATGATCTTCCCATAGAGGGAGGACAACTAATATATCATGATCTGCCTAGTAGCACTGAAGAAGTGCTCATTCGACCTAAGGCAACTATGAACATGGATCTAGCAAAATATGTTGTAGTGATGACCCCAACCATGCAGGAGAGTCCTTTCAAAGAGAACAATGTGTCACTTCTACCCAACCACTCAACTTATCAAATGTCTAGGCCAACTAGTTTTGTTGTTTGGAACATAAGAGGTGCTAAAAAGATTCCTTTAGGGAGTTAATTAGAAACTATAATCCTTTTATGGTTTCTCTCTTAGAGACTAGAATGCATAACCACATGCCTCTTAGGGATGAGTTCCATTTTGATGACATGTTGTTAGAAGCTCCTACTGATGGGAGATCTGGTGGAATATTGTTGTTGTGGCTGTCCAATATTGTTACTGTCATTAGGCTTAGACAATCTGACCAAGAACTACATGCTCTCATTTAGGTTCTTCCCACCAATACATCTTGGGGTTTTTCTACTATTTATGCTATCACAAAAATTTATAAAAGAAGATTCTTTAGGAAAATATAGAAGCTCTAGCTAATACTATTAAAAATGATATGTTGTTTGTAGTAGGAGATTTTAATGATATAATTAGTCAAGAAGATAAGTATGGAGGCAGACTTATTAATAACAATAGGGCATATAGGTTTAGGACTTGTATTAACAACTGTAACCCCCTTGACTTAGGATATAAAGGATGTAAATACACCTAGTAAAACCATAGGAAAAAACACAAAGGCCTTATCCTAGAAAGATCGGATATATGTTTTTGTCACAACCCAAACCGGAGGTCCATGACGGGCAATCAGGCCCTACCTGCTGAGCACCACTAACCTCATATTTAGCTTATATCCGTAATTAAGCATGGACTACGTCACATCATACAAACAGAGAAGACAAACCTATATACATATACGTACCAAGGCCGACAAGGCCATACATGACTACTACACATGACATCTGTCTGCAAGCCTCTAAAGAGTACGTTACATCATAAGGTCGTGACAGGGCCCCACCATACCCCTATGCATATTAAAAATATCATACCACGACTAGACTGTAATTCTGGAACAAATAATATCAGCTGAACCAACAACCTACTAGTGCGGGTCATCACCCTGTCTACCTGAGCCTGCGGGCATGAAATACAGATTCCCCCGATATAAGGGACGTCAGTACGACTGATGTACCGAGTATGCCAGACATGAGAAATAGCATAACAGATATACATAAATAAACTAAAATAGAAACAGTCGACATAAATAGCCGATAGCAACAGCCGACAGAAATAACCGACTAGTAGTGAATGCCTCTGAGGGCCATAATATGCCTAAATATCATGCACAATGCAAATGTGGTATACATATATATATTGGCAACACATGGGCATCTTTCTTCCCATAACAGCCTTTGTGGGCATCATATCATATCGGCCTCTGTGGGCATAATTATTATCATATTGGCCTCATTGGGCATCTTCCTTTCCGTGATATCTGTACCAGTTGCAGGTGGTGACGCGTATATAATTCCATTCTCTTTTCCTTATCCCCTACATATATACATATTAAAACCATATAGTAGTGTAGATAACATATATGGGTCCAGGGTAATACATGAATATAATGCAAATGAAAATGCATGAATGACAATGAAATATTCTGAACTTATCAGATGACATAATATCCTTGTACCTTCGACTAACATTGGGAATATTAACATGTACCTTTGGTTAACATTGAGAATATTAACATCTTTTTCATATACCTTAATAAGAATTTAAGAACATATTTAGACATGCTTTGGACATGGGAATCAATAACATGAACATCCTTAACTATCAAGAGTAGAATAATTTATGAAACAATATTACGTTCACGTTTCGTTACCTGGAATATGCCACAAGAAAGAAATAATTTGCCTTAGCATACCTTTATAGTCGATCCCTATCAGCGATAAAAAATTCAACCTTTTTGACTTATCAAGCTTAAATAATGATGGAACCAACCCGCTATGCCCCGAGCTTATAAGAGCATGAAATTGAAATCCAAAATGAGAATTGGCCGAGGGTGTCTCTCTCTACACTAATTTATCCAAAATTGCTCGACCATTTGCTTTCCAAAATATTACTGGAACGTTTTGCTCTCCCAAAATATTACTAGAACACTTATTTTGCTTTCTTCAAATGAACCTTAATTGTTTAGAACATACAATTCCTCTATTCCTAAAATGAGCAATCTTGCTAGTCATATATATCTACAAAGTGAAAGTTTATCAAATGTTAAGTTGCTGGCCACAATTAATACTTAATTAATATGCATGAGATACGTTAGCAAACCTTGTATGAGTCATTATTGTCAATGTCTCCTAGTTAATCCCTTTAGACCACCCTCCATATTTAACTCATCACACACATAATTAATTTCTTGATCCCAATTCACTTAAATCTTAATGACTTATAACACCTTCATATACTCAATGTCATAATTGTGCGATATAGCACTAGTCCATAACCTCTTTGGGACATGTAACTATTATTTTCAATTTCCGTCGTCACACTTCTTAAGTCCTAAATTATTTCGAGACCGCATCCTTTTATATACTAAGCTTCTTTATTTGCATACGTGATTATGACCAAAAATCCTCCAACGCTCGGGTCTATTTACATACGTCTAGCGATTCAATCTATGGCCCGAAAGTATGGGATGTTACATTCTTCCCCCCTTAGAAAATTCATCCTCGAATGTTGGGGTGACATATCTAATTCCCGTCACGTAGCCAGAAAACACATCCACTGCTTCACATGCCATATAATCTAACATTTATCTGTATGTCGGACCTCACATGGTCATCAAGCAGTAATGATAATAGTCTAAAAATGAACTCACCTTATGATTCTCTTGGAGCCTCGACATTGGCCTGAGATAGGTAAGGGTATTGGTGTCTCATCTCCTTTTCCGCCTCCCATGTCATTTCTTTTACATTTTTATTCTGCCATAAAACTTTATGGAGGCTACTTTTTTAGTCCTTAACTTGCAGACTTGATGATCTAGGATAGCAATAGGAACCGGTTCATATGATAAGTCCTCTGTAATATTTACATCGTCAGTTGATACAATTCGGGAAAGGATCCGCAACACACGCTCTTAACATAGAAACATGGAAAATCAGATGCCAAATTCTAACTCAGGAGGCAGGTCCAATTCGTAAGCTACTTGGCCGATTCATCGAATTATGCAATATGTCCCAATGTACCTTGGATTGAGCTTTTCCTTTTTTTTTTCAAATCTCATTATACCCTTTATAGGAGAAATCTTCAAGAAGACCCAATCATCCATTTGGAACTCTAAGTCCCACCACCGCACATTTGAATACGACTTCTGACAACGCTGAGCGGTTAACTGTCGTTCTTGGATAAACTTCATATTCTCTATGGCTTGGTGCACTAGGTCCAACCCAAAATAATCCTGATTTACCTACTTGACCCATCCGATAAAAGATCTACATCTCAATTCATACAAAGCCTCGTACAGAGCCATATTAATGCTAGCATGATAGCTGTTATTGTACGCAAATTCACTAAGGGATAAATGATCATTCCAACTTCCCTTGAAGTCCAATACGCAAGCTCGTAGCATGTCCTCGAGCGTTTGAACCATACGCTCAGCCTTCCCATCTATTTCAGGGTGGAAAGTTGTGCTAAGATTAATTTGGGTGCCTAAACCTTTTTGAGACGATTTCCATAAATTAGCTGTGAACTGTGCACCTCAGTCAGATATAATAGGAATAGGCGTACCATGAAGGAGAATAGTCTCCTTAGCATACAACTTCGCGTAGTCTTTGGCTGTGTATGTAGTTTTGACTGCCTTGAATTGAGTTGACTTGGTCAGTCTATCAATTGTTACTGAAATAGATGATACAAGCGAGGTAAACCCGTAACAAAGTCCATAATCATTACCCATTTCCACGTCGGAATCTCAGTGTTTTGAGTCAATTCGCCAGGCTTTTGGTGCTATACTTTTACTTGTTGACAATTAAGACACTGAACTACCAACTCCACAGTGTTCCTTTTCATGTCGTTCCACCAATACATACCCTTAAGATTATAACAGGGTGAACAAAATATCATGAGTAATAAACGTACATCATATTGTCTCATAGTCCTACTATATTGGGAACACTCAAATGGACCTTCCACCCGGGGTCCCTCTCCCATTATACTCGAAGGTTGCAGTTCACTTTTGTTAAATATCCTTCCCGATCTTCCTTAAAAATGAGATCTTCATCATGACGTTCCTTTTCTTCCAGTATAAGGGATGACCCTACTGTATTATGAATTATAGGGCTATCACTATATGAATCCTTCAATTGAACTCCCACTTAGCTAACTGATGTGTTCCCTCAGGTTAACTTCTCTCCTTAGTCCTCACATTAGTCAAGCATGCTTGTGGGTGAATGATTCTGTTGTCAACTTAGCTCTATTTACTAATTGGTGTACTGAAAACTCTTATATTTGTAGTATCTCAATCATGATACTTGATGGATAATGTCATTCGAATCTGAAGTGCGCGTATCATCGCACTCACTACTCGTAATTGTAAACAACTTCCTTTCTTTACTTATTTTGACACTTGTTCACTCATTTTCTTACTTGTCATACTCGTCTTAATTCTAAAACATTCTAGTGTACATACGTCATCTCAAACCTTGCTCCTGACTCGAATCCTTGTTGTTACTACCCCTTAAAGGATGAGTTGTTAACTAATTCCCTTATTCAGTACATAGAAAATTCTAATGAATTTACATTCCGTGACGTTGGCCTACTATATCCAAATCTGGTCATCATGCTTAGATTTGAATTCCTTCACTGGCCTCATGGCTAAGACTTTCTGTCAATGACGCTTAGGAAAATATTTCCTTGATCTCGTTAAGCTGTAGATCCATTACTTTATCTATCTCGTAGAAACTTTGGTCTGTTAAAAAATGCTCATAGACATCTGTATTTGCCTGACGTTTTATCTTCATTATAATGTCATTATCTCTTGACATATATCTTTAATGTCTACCTTATATCCATAGGCGTCATTGGCCCCTTTTTCACCCGTTTAGGTGCTAATATCAAACTTTACTCACTGTTACTTCCGTTTACATACTTTCTGAGAGATATGACTACATATGTTATGGAACCGATGCTTTGTATGTTTAGATCCAATTCACGGTGTTACGTGATCCCATGACCTGTCAAGCTTTCTTGTCTTATATTATTAGATCTCTCATCGCCCGAGTGCTCATTCGTCTTACCTTTATACTTCCATTTCAAGTTGCTTTGGGGGTGTCTCATCTCAAAGTATTTCTCATATTATCTTCCTGAACATCATAGGTTCGTCACCTTTGGCCGAAGAGTTCTTACGGTCCCTTCTCTACCATTGGTCCTTACGCTGTTCTGGAGTAACCCTACCTTGGTGAAACCTGCACAATTATAATCTCATTCACCTTTATCCTTCTTGTTGTAATCCTTCCTTCTACTCGTCATTAAAAGAAAAATATTTTTTCTTCGATACCTGATCATACCATTCCATTCATACTTATTAACTGTTTTCATATTTCATACAACCATTCTTTGATCGTTTCATAGTTTCTGTCCTTAATTTCCCTAACAAGCTACTTTTATTCAGATGTTATTTAGAATTATGACATGCTGCATAATGAAACCGAAGACCTTACCAGTACAATACTTATATCATGCCTTAGTTTACTAATACGCGGTATGACCCTTTACGCACGTACGAGGCTTATGTCCCCTTACAGTATTGTGGATAACCCGATCCTTATGACTTGGGCTCACTATTCTGGGTACGTTAGTTTACGTGATCTTCTTAAATTTACTGATGGTCACTCTTCAAACGATTCGATTGTGGCAATCCATTCTCGTTAATGATATCCTTGGGACACTTCCCAACCTATTCTAGGTAAGACATTATAATTTAGGTCGCACATACATAACATATTCCCTCATTCTAATCAGCATGAGTCACTATAAAAACGTATAGATTTTCATAACCTACTAAACCTTCTAATTGTGTCTTCTGCGTTTCATTTATACAACTCATAATCATCTTATCTTTATATTTGCGCATCAACTTGGGACACTTCAGAATGTTGTGGCCATGACTGCCACGCTAAACCAACCCCATGTACCCTTGCAACATAATCCGGCATCGACCATACTGACTACAAGATGGTCGGGGCGGTCTCACTCGACCTTTACAACTTTTAACCCTTTAAAGGCGATCCCTGATTAATGAACTCCCTGACCCATCAAGGGCCTATCTCTATCAGATGCTCTAGGATGAAGTCGTACGTGAAAGGCAAATAATTGATTCAATACCCGCACCGCTCTTCTTACCTCTTTATTAAACGGAGCCGGTGATATGACTAATAGTACGGGAGCCTTCTCAACTCTTCTAACACTACTAGATTTGTCGATACCTGGAAAAACAACTTACTCAAATCATCTAACGGATCCGTCTCAAAAGAGAGCATACTACTCGCATTTACACTCGATCCAACCTCAATCTCCCTGCTAACCATATCCCTATTAGAAGAAGGTATTGTTGTAATCATAAACACGATAAGGTTTACAAAGAGAATTCTTACAATTCAGCTCTATAGCACGATTCTAGATCAAGAAGAAAGGTAACCAGCATCCTAAATGCTCTGTAGCCTCCTATCTATAAGTATGGTACACAACACACCCATAAACAAGACTCTACTAGACACGACTTATAGACTCCCTAGGACAGCCATGCTCTGATACCAAGTTTGTCACGACCCAAATCGGAGGGCCATGACTAGCACCCGGGCCCTACCTGCTGAGCACCCGGGCCCTACCTGTTGAGCACCACTAACCTCATATTTAGCATATATCTATAATTAAGCATGGGATACGTCACATCTTACAAACAGAGGAGCTCAACCAATATACATATACGTACCAAGGCCGACAAGGCCATACATGACTACTATACACAGAACATCTGTCTACAAGCTTCTAAAGAGTACATTACATCATAAGGTCGGGACAGGGCCCCGCCATACCCCTATGCATATTTAAAATATCATACCACGACTAGACTGCAACTCTAGAACAAATAGAGTGCTCCAATATCAGCTGAACCAGCAACCTACTAGTGCATGCCGTTACCCTGTCTACCAGAGCCAGCGGACATGAAATGCAGCGTCCCCCGACAAAAGGGACGTTAGTACGACTGATGTACCGAGTATGTCAGGCATGAGAAATAGCATAACAGAAATACATAAATAAACTGAAACAGAAACAACCGACACAAATAGCCGATAGCAACAACCGATAGAAATAACCGACTAGTAGTGAATGCCTCTGAGGGCAATAATATGCCTAAATGTCATGCACAATGCAAATGCGGTATACATATATATATATATATATATATTGGCCACACATGAACATCTTCCTTCCCATAACAGCCTTTGTGGGCATCATATCATATCAGCCTATATGGGCATAATTATTATCATATTGGCCTCATTAGGCATCTTTCTTTTCGTAATATTTGTACCAGTTGCAGGTGGTGACTCGTATATAATTCCATTCTCTTTTCCTTATCCCCTACATATATACATATTAAAACCATATAGTACTGTATATAACACATGTGGGTCCAGAGTAATACATGAATATAATGCAAATGAAAATGCAAATGAAAATGCATGAATTACAATGAAACATTCTGAACTTATCAGATGACATAATATTCTTGTACCTTCGGCTAACATTGGGGATATTAACATGTACCTTCGGCTAACATTGGGAATATTGACATCTTTCCCATATACCTCAATAAGGATTTAAGAACATATTTAGACATGCTTTGAACATGAGAATCAATAACATGAACATCCTTAACTACCAAGAGTAGAATAATTTATGAAACAATATTACGTTCACGTTTCGTTACCTGGAACATGCCAAAAGAAAGAAATAATTTGTCTTAACATACTTTTATAGTCGATCCCTATCAGCGATGCTAACTTCAACCTTTTTGACTTGTCAAGCTTAAATTATGATGGAACCAACCCTCGATGCCCCGAGCTTACAAGAGCATGAAATTGAAATCACAAAATGAGAATTGGCCGAGAGTGTCTCTCTGTACACTAATTTATCCCAAATTGCTCGACCATTTGCTTTCCAAAATATTACTGGAACGTTTTGCTCTCCCAAAATATTACTAGAACACTTATTTTGCTTTCTTCAAATGAACCTTAATTGTTTAGAACATACAATTCCTCTATTCCTAAAATGAGCGATCTTGCTAGTCATATTTATGTACAAAGTGAAAGTTTATCAAATGTTAAGTTGCTGGCCACAATTAATACTTAATTACTATGCATGAGACACGTTAGCAAACCTTGTATGATTCATTATTGTCATTATTGTGATTATTGTCAATGTCTCCTAGTTAATCCCTTTAGACCACCCTCCATATTTAACTCATCACACACATAATTATTTTTTTGATCCCAATTCGCTTAATTCTTAATGACTTATAATACCTTCATATACTCAATGTCATAATTGTGCGATATAGCACTAGTCCATAACCTCTTTGGGACATGTAACTATTATTTTCAATTTCCGTCGTCACACTTCTTAAGTCCTAAATTATTTCGGGACCGCATCCTTTTATATACTAAGCTTCTTTATTTGCATACGTGAATATGACCAAAAATCCTCCAACGCTCGGGTCTATTTACATACGTCTAGCGATTCAATCTATGGCCTGAAAGTACGGGATGTTTCAATTTTGCTATTAGGATTGGCTAGATCACTTCCCTAATGTTTCTATAATCCATCTCCCCAAGACTCACTTTGATCATAACCCCCTTTTAATCTCCATTTCCAATTCTACTAGGATTTAACCTTAGAAACCCTTCAAGCTAGAATCTCTTTGGTGTAACCACCAAGATTTTGAAGGTATTGTCAGAACTAATTGGATGCATTCGGATCTTCTTACTGCTACTGACTCCTTTCAGTATAATATCCTCTCTTGGAGTAATAGAACTTTTGGTTATAGTTTTATAAATAAGAGGAATTATTACTAGACTTAAAGGTATTCAAAATTTCAACTCTTATTCTACCAGTAATTACTTGCAAAATTTTGAGTCCTCTCTTATTGCTAAGTATAACAACATTCTAAAAATTGAAGAGCAGTATTGGAAAATGAGGTCCTATATTAATTGGTTAAATGAGGGTGATTCTAACATTAAGTTTTTCCAATTATCTGTCCTTAATCGTAGGAGAAGAAACAATATCCCCTATTTCAAAGATGAACAAGGGAATTGGATCACCAATCATGATCAGATTCTCACCCATACCCTTGACTACTTCCAAAACATGATCACCACTGATCATTCTCAATCTAATTGGAACAATATCAAACTAACCTCTCACAGTTTTCATCACCTTGATCTCACCTATCTTGATAATGCTCTTTCTGACCAAGAAGTTTCTCAGGCTCTATTCTCCTTCAAACCATTCAAGGCTCCTGGCCCTGATGGTTTACATTCATATTTCTACCAAAAACATTGGCACATTGTTAAAAATTCTGTTCTCCAATACTGTTACTCAGTGTTTACCTCTCAAAAACTTTTTGGTCCTGTCAATGATTCTTTCCTTTGCCTTATTTCAAAGCTTAAAATTGCCAATCACCTTAGAAATTTTAGACCTATGGGATATGCAATACTATCTACAAGATCATTACAAAGATTATTGCTAATCGTATAAAAATCTTCCTACAAAATCTTATCAGCCCTTTCCAAACTAGGTTTTTGAAAGGCCGTAGAGCTAGTGATAATACTATTGGTCCAAGAACTGATTAACCATATTAACAAGATCAAAGGGGATAAAGGTAAATTCATTCTCAAAATTGATTTAGAGAAAGTTTTTGACCATCTTGAATGGTCTTTTATCCATCTTACCCTTAACTACTTTAAGTTTCCTCCTAATATCACTAAGCTTATTATGAATTGTATTACTACTAGTAGGATTTGTGTCCTTATTAATGGTACTAAAACTTCTTTTTTCTCCTCTTCTAGAGGCATCTGGGAAGGGAATCTCATGTCTCCATACATATTCATTTTGTGCATGGAAATGTTCTTCATATACATCAATCACCAAGTGGATTTGTTAAAATGGGACCCCATTTCTCAGCCCTAAAGGTCCTCAGTTCTCCCACTTATTTTTTACTGATGATTTCATATTAATGCCAAAGGCTAGCACTAAAATTGTTCATAACATTCATGATAACCTTACTTAGTTATGTAAGTTTTCTGGCCAAAAGATTAATCGTGCTAAGTCTAAGGCCCTCTACTCTAGAAATTGTCCTAATAATTTTAAATTCCTTGTTACTCAGCTTCTTAATATCAAGCCTACTGAGAGCTTTGGTAGATATATAGGTTTTCCTATCCTAAAATTTAAGCCTAAATCCTCTTATTTTCAATACATTATTGATAACATGCATGGTAGACTCTCCAGCTGGGAAGCAACTTTCTATGCCCTACAAGCAAAATCACTCTTATAAAATCCACCCTTAATGTCATCCATGCTTATGCTATGCAGTATTTTCTTCTTCCTTCCTCCACCATCCAAACAATTGACAAAATTCAAAGAAACTTTCTTTGGGTTCCACATCTCACAAGAAGGAAATGCATCTCCTTAACTGAGATATAGTTACTCAATCTAAAGACCAAGGGGGACTCAGAATCAAGAAAGCTAGGCAAAAAAATATAGCATCCCTTACTAGCATTGCCTGAAGACTATTCTCCAACCCCTTCTCTTTTTGGGCTAGTACTCTTATCAATAGATATGCACACAAGCATACTACTGTTAAGAATTCTTTCATTTGAAAAAATATTCTCATTAGTGAAGTAACCTGTTCTCAAGCCATTTCTTGGGCACTAGGTAATGGCATTAATATTAATCTTTGGAAAATAAATGGATTCCTCATCTTCCTCCTTTAGGAGCTGTCATCCGAGGCCTTTTACAGCAGTAGGAACTTAACCTTAAACTCTCTGATCTCTGGATGAATAATCAATGGAATTGGTCTCTGCTAAGCTGCAATATTCCTTATATTGTCATTGATAATGCTAATATGATTAACCTACACTGAGCCTAATTCTAGAGATATTTCATATTGGGATTTAAACACCAATGATATGTTCTCTACCAAATCCATCTATCATTTACTCAATCCTGACCCCCCATACCATATGATTTCAACTAGATTTGGTCCCTCAACACCCTTAATAAAGTTTTTACTTTGGATTTGTTTTCATAATAGGCTTCCCACCAATGCTTACTTACACTATTTGAGCCCTCACTTCAACCCTTGTTGTAAGATTTGTAATTTTTCCTAGGAAACTATTCACCATATCTTCTTCGACTATGTAAAAGCTCAAAGATTCTAGACGGATCTTGGTATAACTGTCCAAAATTTACCTTTTTGAAGAAATTTACTAGTTGACTCTTCTTAAGGATCTACAATTACCCATCTATTTCCATCATTTATCCTAGCTTGAATTTTTCCCTTTTGCTCTTTGGCATATTTGGTTAAACCGGAACAAAAAGCTCTTTTAAGGGTAAGACTAACCCTGTCTCGACCAGCTTGATCTTTTCTAGAGCTTCAGAGTACAAACATTGTACTTCCAAAGGTGGTAACCCCTCAGATAATCGCTCCATAGATACATAATGGCACAAACTATCCCCGGACTTCTTTAAACTCAATGTTGATGCTTCCTTTCACATCAAAGATAAATGTGGGCTAGGAGGTCTGATCAGGAACTCGAATGGTACTTAGGTAGTGGGTTTTGAAGATAATACCTATGCTATAAATCACACACATGATGAACTCAAAGCCTTACATAAGGGCTTAATTGTTGCCTCATCTCAAACCCTCATTCCTATAGAAATTGAGACTAATTCTACTGACATTTTACAACTTTTACAGCCGTCTCACCCTATTTATAACTCGTTAATTATCTTACGCAGGTCTTTACAAAGCAGGTTAGGGAATCCAGTGGTGTAACATAACTTTCGGGAAAGGAATAAGGCTGTTGACATTTTGGCTAAGATGGGAGCAAATCTAGCAATTGGAACAACTACTGCTATATTAGAAGTGTTATGCCTCGTAGTTATCTTGGATCAAGAACGCTTGGATAGCCTCTCTAGTTAGCTTGGTAAGTTTTTGAGCTCCTTTGAGTTTGAGTTGAAGGTGATTGTCAAAGACCTCTTAGATGATTAAGTTATATCTTTATCACTTTTAAGTGCCCTTTAACTTCTCCTAACTTAGCTTGATTGGTTGATGGAGATAACTTATGAATTAAGAAAGTATAGTAGATATGATCTTGAAGAACATCTCTTGTTGAATGAAGTTATGCCAAGTTGTTATTGGTATTATTGTTTGAGATTTAAAAGTAAATATTGGTGTTGAATCATCATGGTGAGTTTGTGTAGTTGAGGAAGAGATTTATGTAAGATGGTGGTCTTATTTTGAGCAAGAATACATGATAGTCTAACTCTAGAACTTCACGTACACAAGTGTTCGATGAGTTGCTTAAGTGAAATCGTTTATGAAGTATGAGCTTGATATTGATACTAATCCATCATTTAATAATCATTCATAGCACGTACGAGGCTCCACGGAATGTAACTAGCTTCATCGACAAGGTATGTGAAGGCTAAACTCTACTTTCATTTGGTATGTTGTTGAATGATACATATGGCTAACCGTCCAGTCTATTCTTGTATACGAAAGATATTATGGTTTCTTGACTCTAAAGGGATTCCCTAATTCATGTTGTCCTTTGTCGAGAGTGTTCTGCACTTTGTAACACATCGTCTATATTGATACCTTATAGTACCTTGTGGGTTTCACGGAGGCTATAAATGTGAGATCTTGGCGTGTTAGTTCCTATAAGAGAATGAAGTGAGTATGGTTCTTGTGGGTGTCATGAAGGTTATAGATGACGTATTCGATCTTGTTGATTCTTATGGAAAGGTAGAAGCGGAATGATAGGTTATTTTTACGATGATAGTCAGAAAAATGGGACTTCACTTTTGATGTATTAGAAGCTCGGGCCTATGGATCTTAAGATGAACATGCTCATATAAAAAGGATTCTTGTGGATTTAAGATAAAGTGAGTTATTAATAATAGTCCTAAACGCTAGTCAACAAGGTAATAATCTTACATTACTATGATGAGTTCATATAAGTCTAGTATGGCTCTTCAAGTATGTATGCACATATGAAATACCTATAGGGGCATGTATGTAGTAGTATGGATTACTACTGAGCTACGTCTAGTTGGGTAGACAGTTACTTACCATCGAATTATGGTTGGTGGGGCAGACACGTATTTACCGCCTATCGATGGCCGACTGGGCAGAGATGCACTTTACCACCGAACGATAGTCGGGTGGGCAGATGAGCATTACAACTGTAGTTGGTTTGATATTATCGAGTCCTTCTTATGGGCCGGGTACGACCGAGTCCCTCATTAGGTCCATGTACGATATGATATTAACCATGATTTGGAAGATATGTTGTTATCACCAGTTGCGTAGTTATGTATCATTGGTTACCACTGGTTGGGCAGGCATGTTATCTACCACAGGATGCGCAGTTATGTACCTTCATTTACCACCGGTTGGGCATGCATGCACTCACCACTGGGCTATGACCAGTTAGGCAGTCGTGTAGATAAATTTACGATGCTTATATTATGTTATAGGTAAGGTCATAGGATAAGCATGATCCTTGTGAACGACTAAGGTTATGATGTTAGTATAGTAATATGGAATAAGGTTACATATAAGAAGGATCGTTGTGTATATTGAGACTTAGTGACATTTCAGAGATACATGTTGGTTTGTATCCTCCTCTCTTTTACTCTTATGTATTATTATGTTTTATTTTTGCCTTACATATTTTATACATTATTCATACTTATGTATATTTTCCTGGGATCGCTATGTTTCATGCCACAAAGGTTCAGGTAGGCGAGGAGAGGATCTGGCCTAATAGTTTGTGTGCAGTTATCAACTTTGGTTGGTGAGCTCCATCTCTTCCTAGTGTATTGACGAGTCAGAAGTACGCTTATATCCTTTTGGTACGTTGGGTAGGTCGGGGCCCTGTCCTGAATTATGCATTGTGTTGACTTTTTCTTAGAGTCTTTATAGATAAGTCCTGTGTTATAGAGCTTATTCGGTACAGTCTTTTAGGCCGAGCTATTGATTAAAGAGTACATTAGCCCTGTTGGCCTTAACACATATATATTAGGTTCTTCTCTTTGCAGGATTTATAGGTCATGTTGTTTCACATTTATCATTACTTAGGCCTTGTGGGCCTAGACAATTATATATTCCAGGAATAATGTTTAGGTGGTCGGGCCATACAGGCGCTCGGTGCCAGCCACACCCTTCAAGACTGGAGTGTGACAAAGTGGTAGAAGAGCAGGTCGTGTCCTAGGGAGTCTACAAAGTCGTGTCTAGTATAGTCTTATTGATGGATGTGTTATGCACCACAATTATAAACAAAATGATACAAGAAATTTTAAGATGGAGTTACCTTTCTTTCTGATTCCAACTCGTGCCATAGAGTTGAGTCTTGAGAACCCAATTCCACCTTGAATCGGTGACGAGTAATAAGAGATTCTTACTAGGATAAGGTATGCACTAGATATGCGAGCATTGTATTAAAACCTCCAAAGTGCAAGCAGTTACCTTACTAGTTCGTGAAAAAGATGATAGAAGTCGAAAAGGTAAAGTATGAACTTCAACATGTAAGAGGAAGTAAAAGGAAATAGGTATAGAGTTCTTGAATGCAAAAGGTTGTACGAGGGACAACATAAGTTTAAGTGAGATGTTTGAGTAAATGAGAGAAACGACTGAGAATCGTATAATAAAGCATGCTAATGCGATGAATCCGTAGCCAAGTAAATCAGAGTGGCGCGGTGGAAGCATAGCGAGTCAGTTCGGAACAAATGACACTATATCCATGTAAATGGTTCAGCAATCCCTAGTATAAAAGGATGGCACTTTTGTTATTTGAATGGAAAATTGCCGAATTGTGAAGGATATTGAAACGATTTAGAAGAGATGATATGGAGGCTAAAAGGGATGCAAAGTTTAGATACCCTCACCTATTCTAGATTTTCGATATTAAGAGACACACAAATGTGACAGCCAAAGCCCAGATACTGGAATTCCGTGTTTGAGATAAGTTATGACTATTATATGACTCTGTGGGTAAATATACAGTCATGTGAAATCGGTATTATGATACATGTTGTATTGTGTGGCCCTATGAGGCAATGCTTATGTTTTTTGGATTGTTTGACAGGTTAGGGGCAGTACAATCTGCACAAGAAACTCTGCCAAACGTTTCTAAAATCCTAAGCATTAGAGCAATATTCAACATTCGATGACGAATGTTCTTAAGAGGGGAGAGGGGGGGGGGTGAGGATGTTACGCCTTGTAATTTTATACTTGAATAACAGTATAGTTAGCTGACTTGAGTCATGAGAACTTGAAATCATGTTTGAGGGTTCGTATGACATATAAGGATATTAAGGAATGATTTTGAAATGTTGGAAGTCAATAGGACCAAGGGAATTATAACTCAATTAAGATTGACGAATTTCGATGATATGCTAAGCGTTTTATGTCGCAGATGCCATTCCGCCTCACGGATATGGCCACGGATCAGGGCCACTTTTCTACCACCTTACTGCCACCATATACGGTGACATATGCAGCCGCATATGGGCATATGCAGGCATATGCGCATATACGGGCATATGCGCTTCATATGTGGCCGTATATGTGAGGCGGTTGGGTTGGCTATTTAACACCAAAAATTGGCCAAATTCCATTCTTATCTCATTTTCAACCCTTGAGCTCCCAAATATTCTCAAACACACTCCAAGACCCTCTCCACCATTGAAAAACACTCCCACAAGTATCTAAGGTGATCTCTTCCTCCAAGGATCAAGAATGCTTGGATAACCTCTCTAGTTAGCTTGGTAAGCTTGTGAGCTCCTTTGAGTTTGAGTTGAAGGTGGTTGTCAAAGACCTCTTGTCTGATTAAGGTATTGCTTTTTCACTTTTAAGTGCCCTTTAACTTCTCCTAACTTATCTTGATTGGTTGATGAAGATAACTTATGAATTAAGAAATATAGTAGATATGATCTTGAAGAACATCTCTTGTTGTATGAAGTTATGTCAAGTTGTTATTGGTATTATTGTTTGATATTAAAAAGTAAATATTGGTGTTGAATCATCATGGTGAGGTTGTGTATTTGACGAAAAGAGTTATGGAAGATAGTGGTGTTATTTTGATCAAGAATACATGATAGGCTAACTCTAGAACTTCATGTACACAAGTTGTTCGACGAGTTACTTAAGTGAAATATTTTATGACGTATGAGCTTCATATTGATATGAATCCATCATTTAATGCAAATAATCATTTATAGCACATACGGGGCTCCGCGGAATGAAACTAGCTTCATCGGCAAGGTATGTGAAGGCTAAACTCTTCTTTCATTTGGCATGTTGTTGAGTGATATGTATGACTAACCATCCAATCTATTCTTGTATATGGAAGATATGATGGTTTTTTTACTCTAAAGGGATTCCCTAATTCATGTTGTCCTTTGTCGAGAGTGTTCTGCACTTTGTAACACATCATCTATATTGATACCTTATAGTACCTTGTGGGTTTCACGGAGGCTATAAATGTGAGATCTTGGCGTGTTAGTTCCTATAAGAGAATTAAGTGAGTATGGTTCTTATGGGTGTCATGAAGGTTATAGATGACGTATTCGGTCTTGTTGATTCTTATAGAAAGGTAGAAGCGGAATGGTAGGTTATTTTTACGATGATAGTCAGAAAAATGGGACTTCACTTTTGATGGATTAGAAGCTCGGTCCTATGGATCATAGGATAAACATGCTCATGTAAAAAGGATTCTTGTGGATTTAAGATAAAGTGAGTTATTAATAATAGTCCTAAACGCTAGTCAACAAGGTAATAATCTTACATTACTATGATGAGTTCATATAAGTCTAGTATGGCTCTTAAAGTATGTATGTACATATGAAATACCTATAGGGGCATGTATGTAGTAGTATGGATTACTACTGAGCTACGTCTATTTGGGTAGACAGTTACTTACCACCGAATTATGGTTGGTGGGGCAGACACGTATTTACCGCCTATCGATGGCCGACTAGGCATATATGCACTTTACTACCGAACGATAGTCGGGTGGGCAGATGACCATTACAACTGTAGTTGGTTTGATATTATCGAGTCCTTCTTATGGGCCGGGTACGACCGAGTCCCTCATTAGGTCCATGTACGATATGATATTGACCATGTTTTGGAAGATATGTTGTTATCACCAGTTGCGTAGTTATGTATCATTGGTTACCACTGGTTAGGCAGGCATGTTATCTACCACCGGATGCGCAGTTATGTACCTTCGTTTACCACCGGTTGGGCATGCATGTACTCACCACTGGGCTATGACCTGTTAGGCAGTCGTGTAGATAAATTTACGATGCTGATATTATGTTATAGGTAAGGTCATAGGATAAGCATGATCCTTGTGAACGATTAAGGTTATGATGTTAGTATAGTAATATGGAATAAGGTTACATATAAGAAGGATCATTGTGTATATTGAGACTTAGTGACATTTCAGAGATACATGTTGGTTTGTATCCTCCTCTCTTTTACTCTTATGTATTATTATGTTTTATTTTTGCCTTACATATTTTATACATTATTCATACTTATGTATATTTTCCTGGGAACACTATGTTTCATGCCACAAAGGTTCAGGTAGGCGAGGAGAGGATCTGGCCTAATAGGTTGTGTGCGGATATCAACTTTGGTTGGTGAGCTCCATCTCTTCCTAGTGTATTGACGAGTCAGAAGTACGCTTATATCCTTTTGGTACGTTGGGTAGGTCGGGGCCTTGTCCTGACTTATGCATTGTGTTGACTTTTTCTTAGAGTCTTTATAGATAAGTCCTGTGTTATAGAGCTTATTCGGTACGGTCTTTTAGGCCGAGCTATTGATTAAAGAGTACATTAGCCCTATTGGCCTTAACACATATATATGTACAAGTTAGGTTCTTCTCTTTGCAGGATTTATAGGTCATGTTGTTTCACATTTATCATTACTTAGGCCTTGTGGGCCTAGACAATTATATATTCCAGGAATAATGTTTAGGTGGTCGGGCCATCCAGGCGCTCGGTGCCAGCCACACCCTTCAAGACTGGAGTGTGACAAAGTGGTAGAAGAGCAGGTCGTGTCCTAGGGAGTCTACAAAGTCGTGTCTGGTATAGTCTTATTTATGGATGTATTATGCACCACATTTATAAACAAAATGATACAAGAAATTTTAAGATGGAGTTACCTTTCTTTCTGATTCCAACTCGTGCCACAGAGTTGAGTCTTGAGAACCCAATTCCACCTTGAATCGGTGACGAGTAATAAGAGATTCTTACTAGGATAAGGTATGCACTAGATATGCGAGCATTGTATTAAAACCTCCAAAGTGCAAGCAGTTGCCTTACTAGTTCGTGAAGAAGATGATAGAAGTCGAAAAGGTAAAGTATGAACTTCAACATGTAAGAGGAAGTAAAAGGAAATAGGTATAGAGTTCTTGAATGCAAAAGGTTGTACGAGGGACAACATAAGTTTAAGTGAGATGTTTGAGTAAATGAGAGAAATGACTGAGAATCGTATAATAAAGAATGCAAATGCGATGAGTCCGTAGCCAAGTAAATCAGAGTGGCGCGGTAGAAGCATAGCGAGTCAGTTCGGAACAGATGATACTATATCCATGTAAATGGTTCAGCAATCCCTAGTATAAAAAGGTGGCACTTTTGTTATTTGTATGGAAAATTGTCGAATTGTGAAGGATATTGAAACGATTTAGAAGAGATGATATGGAAGCTAAAAGGGACGCAAAGTTTAGATACCCTCACCTATTCTAGATTTTCGATATTAAGAGACACACAAATGTGATAGCCAAAGCCCAGATACTGGAATTCTGTGTTTGTGATAAGTTATGACTATTATATGACTCTGTGGGTAAATGTACAGTCATGTGAATTATGTATTATGATACATGTTGTATTGTGTGGCCCTATGAGGCAATGCTTATGTTTTTTGGATTGTATGGCAGGTTAGGGGCAGTACGATCTGCACAAGAAACTCTGCCAAAAGTTTCTAAAATCCTAAGAATTAGAGCAATATTCAACATTCGATGATGAATGTTCTTAAGAGGGGAGAGGGGGGGGGGGGTGAGGATGTTACGCCTTGTAATTTTATACTCGAATGACAGTATAGTTAGTTGACTTGAGTCATGAGAACTTGAAATCATTTTTGAGAGTTCGTATGATCTATTAGGATATTAGGAATGATTTCGAAATGTTGGAAGTCAATAGGACCAAGGGAATTATAACTCAATTAGGATTGACGAATTTCGATGATACGCTAAGCGTTTTATGTCGCAAATGCCATTCCGCCTCACGGATATGACCACGGATCAGGACCACTTTTCTACCACCTTAATGCCACCATATACGGTGACATATGCGGCCACATATGGGCATATGCGCTTCATATGTGGCCGTATATGTGAGGCGGTTGGGTTGGCTATTTAACGCCAAAAATCGGCCAAATTCCATTCTTATCTCATTTTCGACCCTTGAGCTCCCAAACATTCTCAAACATACTCCAAGACCATCTCCACCATTGAAAAACACTCCCACAAGTATCTAAGGTGATCTCTTCCTCCAAGGATCAAGAATGCTTGGATAACCTCTTTAGTTAGCTTGGTAAGCTTGTGAGCTCCTTTGAGTTTGAGTTGAAGGTGGTTGTCAAAGACCTCTTGGCTGATTAAGGTATTGCTTTTTTACTTTTAAGTGCCCTTTAACTTCTCCTAACTTATCTTGATTGGTTGATGAAGATAACTTATGAATTAAGAAATATAGTAGATATGATCTTGAAGAACATCTCTTGTTGTATGAAGTTATGTCAAGTTGTTATTGGTATTATCGTTTGATATTAAAAAGTAAATATTGGTGTTGAATCATCATGGTGAGGTTGTGTATTTGACGAAAAGAGTTATGGAAGATAGTGGTGTTATTTTGATCAAGAATACATGATAGGCTAACTCTAGAACTTCATGTACACAAGTTGTTCGACAAGTTGCTTAAGTGAAATATTTTATGAAGTATGAGCTTGATATTGATATGAATCCATCATTTAATGAAAATAATCATTTATAGCACATGCGGGGCTCCGCGGAATGAAACTAGCTTCATCGGCAAGGTATGTGAAGGCTAAACTCTTCTTTCATTTGGCATGTTGTTGAGTGATATGTATGACTAACCATCCAGTCTATTCTTGTATATGGAAGATATGATGGTTTTTTTACTCTAAAGGGATTCCCTAATTCATGTTGTCCTTTGTCGAGAGTGTTCTGCACTTTGTAACACATCGTCTATATTGATACCTTATAGTACCTTGTGGGTTTCACGGAGGCTATAAATGTGAGATCTTGGCGTGTTAGTTCCTATAAGAAAATGAAGTGAGTATGGTTCTTGTGGGTGTCATGAAGGTTATAGATGACGTATTATGTCTTGTTGATTCTTATGGAAAGGTAGAAGCGGAATGGTAGGTTATTTTTACGATGATAGTCAGAAAAATGGGACTTCACTTTTGATGGATTAGAAGCTCGGGCCTATGGATCTTAGGATGAACATGCTTATGTAAAAAGGATTCTTGTGGATTTAAGATAAAGTGAGTTATTAATAATAGTCCTAAACGCTAGTCAACAAGGTAATAATCTTACATTACTACGATGAGTTCATATAAGTCTAGTATGGCTCTTCAAGTATGTATGTACATATGAAATACCTATAGGGGCATGCATGTAGTAGTATGGATTACTACTGAGCTACGTCTATTTGGGTAGACAGTTACTTACCACCGAATTATGGTTGGTGGGGCAGACACGTATTTACCGCCTATCGATGGCCGACTGGGCATATATGCACTTTACTACCGAACGATAGTCGGGTGGGCAGATGACCATTACAACTGTAGTTGGTTTGATATTATCGAGTCCTTCTTATGGGCCGGGTACGACCGAGTCCCTCATTAGGTCCATGTACGATATGATATTGACCATGTTTTGGAAGATATGTTGTTATCACCAGTTGCGTAGTTATGTATCATTGGTTACCACTGGTTAGGCATGCATGTTATCTACCACCGGATGCGCAGTTATGTACCTTCGTTTACCACCGGTTGGGCATGCATGTACTCACCACTGGGCTATGACCTGTTAGGCAGTCGTGTAGATAAATTTACGATGCTGATATTATGTTATAGGTAAGGTCATAGGATAAGCATGATCCTTGTGAACGATTAAGGTTATGATGTTAGTATAGTAATATGGAATAAGGTTACATATAAGAAGGATCGTTGTGTATATTGAGACTTAGTGACATTTCAGAGATACATGTTGGTTTGTATCCTCCTCTCTTTTACTCTTATGTATTATTATGTTTTATTTTTGCCTTACATATTTTATACATTATTCATACTTATGTATATTTTCCTGGGAACGTTATGTTTCATGCCACAAAGGTTCAGGTAGGCGAGGAGAGGATCTGGCCTAATAGTTTGTGTGCGGATATCAACTTTGGTTGGTGAGCTCCATCTCTTCCTAGTGTATTGACGAGTCAGAAGTACGTTTATATCCTTTTGGTACGTTGGGTAGGTCGGGGCCCTGTCCTGACTTATGCATTGTGTTGACTTTTTCTTAGAGTCTTTATAGATAAGTCCTGTGTTATAGAGCTTATTCGGTACGGTCTTTTAGGCCGAGCTATTGATTAAAGAGTACATTAGCCCTGTTGGCCTTAACACATATATATGTACAAGTTAGGTTCTTCTCTTTGCAGGATTTATAGGTCATGTTGTTTCACATTTATCATTACTTAGGCCTTGTGGGCCTAGACAATTATATATTCCAGGAATAATGTTTAGGTGGTCGGGCCATCCAGGCGCTCGGTGCCAGCCACACCCTTCAAGACTGGAGTGTGACAAAGTGGTAGAAGAGCAGGCCGTGTCCTAGGGAGTCTACAAAGTCGTGTCTAATATAGTCTTATTTATGGATGTATTATGCACCACATTTATAAACAAAATGATACAAGAAATTTTAAGATGGAGTTACCTTTCTTTCTGATTCCAACTCGTGCCACAGAGTTGAGTCTTGAGAACCCAATTCCACCTTGAATCGGTGACGAGTAATAAGAGATTCTTACTAGGATAAGGTATGCACTAGATATGCGAGCATTGTATTAAAACCTCCAAAGTGCAAGCAGTTGCCTTACTAGTTCGTGAAGAAGACGATAGAAGTCGAAAAGGTAAAGTATGAACTTCAACATGTAAGAGGAAGTAAAAGGAAATATGTATGGAGTTCTTGAATGCAAAAGGTTGTACGAGGGACAACATAAGTTTAAGTGAGATGTTTGAGTAAATGAGAGAAACGACTGAGAATCGTATAATAAAGCATGCTAATGCTATGAGTCCGTAGCCAAGTAAATCAGAGTGGCGCGGTAGAAGCATAGCGAGTCAGTTCGGAACAGATGACACTATATCCATGTAAATGGTTCAGCAATCCCTAGTATAAAAAGGTGGCACTTTTGTTATTTGTATGGAAAATTGCCGAATTGTGAAGGATATTGAAACGATTTAGAAGAGATGATATGGAAGCTAAAAGGGACGCAAAGTTTAGATACCCTCACCTATTCTAGATTTTCGATATTAAGAGACACACAAATGTGACAGCCAAAGCCTAGATACTGGAATTCCGTGTTTAAGATAAGCTATGACTATTATATGACTCTGTGGGTAAATGTACAGTCATGTGAATTATGTATTATGATACATGTTGTATTGTGTGGCCCTATGAGGCAATGCTTATGTTTTTTGGATTGTATGGCAGGTTAGGGGCAGTACGATCTGTACAAGAAACTCTGCCAAAAGTTTCTAAAATCCTAAGAATTAGAGCAATATTCAACATTCGATGACGAATGTTCTTAAGAGGGGAGAGGGGGGGGGGGGTGAGGATGTTACGCCTTGTAATTTTATACTCGAATGACAATATAGTTAGTTGACTTGAGTCATGAGAACTTGAAATCATTTTTGAGAGTTCGTATGACGTATAAGGATATTAGGAATGATTTCGAAATGTTGGAAGTCAATAGGACCAAGGGAATTATAACTCAATTAAGATTGACGAATTTCGATGATACGCTAAGCGTTTTATGTCGCAAATGCCATTCCGCCTCACAGATATGGCTACGGATCAGGGCCACTTTTCTACCACCTTACTGCCACCATATACGGTGACATATGCAGCCGCATATGGGCATATGCGCTGCATACGTGACCTTATATGTGAGGCGGTTGGGTTGGCTATTTAACACTAAAAATCGGCCAAATTCCATTCTTATCTCATTTTTGACCCTTGAGCTCCCAAACATTCTCAAACACACTCCAAGACCCTCTCCACCATTGAAAACACTCCCACAAGTATCTAAGGTGATCTCTTCCTCCAAGGATCAAGAATGCTTGGATAACCTCTCTAGTTAGCTTGTTAAGCTTGTGAGCTCCTTTGAGTTTGAGTTGAAGGTGGTTGTCAAAGACCTCTTGGCTGATTAAGGTATTACTTTTTCACTTTTAAGTGCCCTTTAACTTCTCCTAACTTATCTTGATTGGTTGATGGAGATAACTTATGAATTAAGAAATATAGTAGATATGATTTTGAAGAACATCTCTTCTTGAATGAAGTTATGTCAAATTGTTATTGGTATTATTGTTTGATATTAAAAAGTAAATATTGGTGTTGAATCATCATGGTGAGGTTGTGTATTTGACGAAAAGAGTTATGGAAGATAGTGGTGTTATTTTGATCAAGAATACATGATAGGCTAACTCTAGAACTTCATGTACACAAGTTGTTCGACGAGTTACTTAAGTGAAATATTTTATGAAGTATGAGCTTGATATTGATATGAATCCATCATTTAATGCAGATAATCATTTATAGCACATGCGGGGCTCCGCGGAATGAAACTAGCTTCATCGGCAAGGTATGTGAAGGTTAAACTCTTCTTTCATTTGTCATATTCTTGAGTGATATGTATGACTAACCATCCAGTCTATTCTTGTATATGGAAGATATGATGGTTTTTTTACTCTAAAGGGATTCCCTAATTCATGTTGTCCTTTGTCTGGAGTGTTTTGTACTTTGTAACACCTCATCTATATTGATACCTTATAGTACCTTGTGGGTTTCACGGAGGCTAGAAATGCGAGATCTTGGCGTGTTAGTTCCTATAAGAGAATGAAATGAGTATGGTTCTTGTGGGTGTCATGAAGGTTATAGATGGCGTATTTGGTCTTGTTGATTCTTATTGAAAGGTAGAAGCGGAATGGTAGGTTATTTTTATGATGATAGTTGAAAAAATGGGACTTTACTTTTGATGGATTAGAAGCTCGGGCCTATGGCTCTTAGGATGAACATGCTCATATAAAAAGGATTCATGTGGCTTTAAGATAAAGTGAGTTATCGATAATAGTCCTAAACACTAGTCAACAAGGTAATAATCTTACGTTACTATGATAAGTTTATATAAGTCTAATATGGATCTTCAAGTATGTACGTACGTATGAAATACCTATAGGGGCATGGATGTAGTAGTATGTATTACCACTGAGCTACGTCTAGTTGGGTAGACAATTACTTACCACCAGATTATGACCGGTCGGGTAGACATATATTTACCGTCGAACGATGGCCGACTGGCAGATATACACTTTACCACCGAACAATAGTCGGGTAGGCAGATGAGCATTACCACTATAGTTGGTTTGATATTATCGAGTCCTTCTTATGGGTCGGGTACGACCGAGTCTCTCATTAGGGAAAGGTATGATATGATGTTGACCATGTTTTGGCAGATATGCGGTTACCACCAGTTGCGTAGTTATGTATCGCTGGTTATCATTGGTTGGGCAGACACATTATCTACCACTGGATGCACAGTTATGTACCTTCATTTACCACCGGTTGGGCATGCATGTACTCACCACTAGCTATGACCAGTTAGGCAGTCATGTAGATAGATTTACGATGCTGATATTATGTTATAGGTAAGGTCATAGGATAAGCATGATCCTTGTGAACGATTAAGGTTATGATGTTAATATAGTAATATGGAATAAGGTTACACGTATGAAGGATCGTTGTGTATATTGAGACTTAGTGAAATTTCAGAGATACAGGTTGATTCGTATCCTCCTCTCTTTTACACTTATGTATTATTCTATTTTATTCCCTTCTTTCATATTCAGTACAGTATTCGTTCTGATGTCCCTTTACCTGGGGACACTGTGTTTCATGCCGCACATGTTCAGGCAAGTGAGGAGAGGATTTTCCCCGGTAGTTCGTGTGTAGATATCAACTTTGGTTGGTGAACTCCATCTCTTCCTGGGGTATTGTCGAGTCAGAAGTATGCTTCTATCCTTTTGGTACGTTGGGTATGTAGGGGGCCCTGTCCCGACTTATGTATTGTGTTGATTTTTTCTTAGAGGCTTTGTAGACATGTCCTATATTGTAGAGTTTATTCCGTACGGCCTTGTAGGCCGAGCTATTAGTTAAAGAGTACATTGGCCCTGTTGGCCTTAGCACATATATATGTACAAGTTAGGTTCTTTTGTTTGCAGTATTTGTAGGTCATGTTGTTTCACAGTTATCATTATTGAGGCCTTGTCGGCCCAGACAGTTGTATGTTCCCAGAATGATGTTCAGGTGTACGCTCGGGTCGTCCAGGCGCCGGGTGCCACCCCAGGCTGGAGTGTGACAAGAAGAACCTCCACGACCTCTACTATCTCTTCTGCAAGCAAATGCAGATGGCATAATAACCAATAGATTAGTAAACTAGTCTATATGTAATACCTTAGCTAATCTTGGTAATATGTGTGTAATCTGTAGTATGTAACCCCTAGTACTAACGGGGTTCCCGTTTGTCCAGCTGATCTAATGCTTTAGTATTAATAATAATATGTCCATTATCCAAGAAAAAGAATGATCTTCTATTACAAAAAATAATTTGATGCCTTTGATTGGACACTCAACCAACTTGTTTTTTGGCTTTTCCTTTTTCGTTTCTTATGGTAATTGTCTAGAACCCACTCAACCCCTTTTACCCGAGACACAAACTCATAAGGTCTAGCGTTTTCTGCCTTTCAATGTAGAGCACACATCACCTTAAAAATCTCGATCCGCATGTGACCAAAATAGATAGTCAAATGCGATGGATTGTGGATTGTCACTTTCTTGGGGGTGTAGTTAAGAAACAACTACTGTCTCACTTCCAAAACGTCAGCATAAAAAAACTAGTGTTTCATTTTTATCACAACATTGGAATACAACTACTTTTTACTTTTAAAAATCGAACTACATGTTTTAAATAATAAAAAATATCCTCAAATTATGTGAGAGTTCATATCGCCGTGGAACAAGCAACGTTTAAATGTGTCTTGAAGAGGCTGGAGTCAACGACCCACTAGAACTAACCTATCTACCATTACATCCCCGAGTAGCAGCCAAATGAGGACATGAATGCTAGATGCTAGTAAAATAATCACTCAGACAGAGATTAGTGATGATTCTTTTCCACCGCGTCCTTCCAACACAATGAAAAAAAGTAGGTGCGTTAGAAAAATAAGAAAGCCACGAAAGCTATTTATCTAAAGCGACACTTAAATTGTCCATGATGATTAACTAATGGAGTAGTAGTTAATATGAGAGTTAAAAGTGTAATACATGAGTTGATAGAGAATTTATAAGAGAAATATGAAGGCTCTAAAGTTTCAGCTTTATTTTCTAAAAATAGATCGAATTGCATAACAATTCCCCGGACCCCGTGCATAGCGGGAGTTTAGTGCACCGGACTGCCTTTTTTTTAGATCCAATTGCATAACAAGTGCAAAAGGAAGTCCCTTATTTCTCCGTGTTACGCTCCTATCTGATAACATAATTTTATTCTATAAAAGTGAATGATGTTTTTTGGATAAATAATAAGGAAGAAACGGGCATATGACGCAACACTATAATGTACTATTTAATATATAAAATCCGTTAATAATTCTTCCTATGACTCATAACGTGGTTACATCTTATAAGTTATTTCATGATACAAAGTTACCGGGATAAGAGCAATTTGTGAATGTTTCTGTTATGCTGTTTTTAATTTCCTAATATACATGTTGCAAGTAAATTTAATCAGGTTGTTAAATTTGAGTACCACCCATTTAAAAAAAAAAACATTTCAGTATACATTACACTCTGTTGGAAATTAGCCTTTGGCGGGAGTTGCGACAGACCAACTTTAACGGCTTAAACACTAGTGTTACGTATGTTGGAGAATCCGGTTCTTCACACATGCAGGATCTACTAAGTACGTAGATAACCGTAGGGACAAGAATCGTCAAATTTCATTGAGAAATGAAAGAGATATTGGTTCACGAAGTGAGGTGTTTGAAGCATGAAAAAGTGTGGTATTGTGTTCAATTCTCCCTCATCGGTAGAGGAAGAAAAAATTGTTGTGTATATAAGACTCGAAATTGGTTTGGGGTTTGGGACCTCACTTGTGTTTAAAGGAGGGAGGACCTAGATGTGCTTCGGTTCGAGGAAAGACCACACGCGCGCCGCCGTCGCCACCCGTCCCGTCCCGTCCGGTCCCGGGTTCACAGTTCACGGGTCACGGGCTGTGGGCTGTGGGTCTTCTGATATTATCTTTTTTTGGGCCAGAAAACTTTGCCAGAAGTACAGTTTGATCCCTGAATTCAGCCATTTATTTTGGCTGAATTACTCCTCCTATAAATGGCCAATCCGTTGGTCTTTCACTCCATAATGGCCATTATTTGGCTGTTATGGAGGCAGAGGCAGAAAACTCTTCTTCCTACAATATTCTTCACGGTAGTGCCACACTCGACTCAGCAAAAACAGTTTCCAGTTTTTCTTGTGCAACAATTGTAATTTCAGATTTCTAGTTGAATTATTGAATCTTTGTTTATCCTTTCGAATACTTGTAATAATTATATACTTCCCGTACTGCTTTATAAAGTATAAGAGTAAAATCTCCCAACAACTTAAGACAATATTGTATAGTATTACTATTAGTGTTAGAAAGATGTCGGTCAAAAGTTGTGTGACCAAATCTGGATATGGCAATGGTTTTCTGGTAGAAGAGAGTGATGATGATGAACGTGTTCATGGTGTCAGCACTACCAAGACTGGTGGGAACAAGCGCTCTCAAGAGCCTGAGGATGTCAACTGGGACAAGAGGAGAAGACTGAAGATGTTATTCTATCTTGCAGCAGAAGGCCTATATCATCCCGGACAAAGATCCGAATAATGGTGAGAAGAAAATGGACACTCACCGATGAAGTGACCAAGTGAGCCAGAGTCCGAAATTGGGATAAGTATTTTTCTTACTTGTCAAGAATAAAGATTAAATGATAAGTATTTTTCTTACTTGTCAAGAATAAAGATTAAATGATAAGTATTTTTCTTACTTGTCAAGAATAAAGATTAAATGATGTCTGATTAAAAATGGATTAAAGTAAGGAGGAATATGAAAATAATTTATATTCCTTACGCTTTAACAAATCAGAAGTTTAATCTCATCTTTTTTTCCGTTTAAAGATTGGAGTTTGTAAACGACTTAAAAAGATCCGTTCTTTTAAGTGTAAATTATTAAAAGTGTGTAAAGTATGTTCGCACATACGAGGGAGAAAGATCCACTAACTGTGCGAAAACTGTTACCACTCTTAAGTAAGCGCCAAGAATTATCTAGGCACCAATCATAACGGAAGAAGTCTAAAAGTTAATGACGTTGAGCCTGTCATATTATTTGGCAGAAGATCCTTCATAGGATAATGTTGGACACTCAGTCATACAAAGCCTCCGGGCGACTGAAGTGGGCCAAAATTCCTTTGATAGGATGATATTGGACACTCAGTCATACAAAGCCTCCGGGCGACTGGAGTGGGGCCAAAATTCATTTCATAGGAAAAGTAATGGACACCTAGTAAGGTGGGTCAGAGTTTTCAGATCTGAAATGATCTGAAGGCCTAAAGAAAGGCAGAAAAGAAATTGGACACTCAGTCTGCAAAGCAACTGCAGTGGGCCAGAGTATCCAGATCACATATGATCCGGTTACGCCCTAACTACGGGCAAGAGGTTGTTCATGTGAAGCAACGCCACCTCTAAAGTAGAAGGGGTTGAAGAGGTTGTCCTCAATAGGACTTCAGGGAATGGGATCACTCTATGATGAGGTGATACATGTTCCTAACTTGGTTTAAGGGACGCTGTTGGTCAAGCTGGTTTGAGACTACTCCAACAGGTCTGTAATAACTAAGAATAGTACAGTATGTCTGTAGCCGAATGAATGATATATTTGTAATCCGTGCATCTATGCCATCATAGATTAAGACACGTTAAATAGAAAGTCATTCAAAAGCTAGCGAAGTTGAGATTGTTGCCTTCTTTCAACATAAACCCTCAAAATGAATGTGAGGTAGGCGAAGAGGCAAAATCACCTTTCCAAATTTTGTCAAGGGAATAGCGAAAGAAGCACCGCTCCTCTAGAACTTAGTCATACCTACTTGGGTGATTTGAAGTTTATACAAAATAGAGGGGGGAGACAAATACGTTGTGATCTTCATTGATGATGGTACAACGTATGAAATCCTTTGTTTGTTGAACAACAAAGATGAAGTTGTTGAAGCGGACAAGCGCTACAAAGCAGAAGTTGGAAATCAACTAAGCCTATGGATTGCGAAATTCATAGCGATAGAGGGGGAGAATGTGAAGCACCGTTCATTAAACGACTATTTATTACTCGCCTCAGTCCAACGGTGTTAGCCAAGCGCAAACCCGTATGCCCAAGTTATGTGGGGCAAGGCGATCCTTACCGCTAATGTGATTCTCAAAAGAACTCCGCATAACGATAAGGATAACCCTCCGTGTGAGACATGGAAAGGATCTCACATACAAATGTTGTGATGTGAGGTGGTTTCGTACCTAAAGCTGTAGATTGCATATCCACTAGATCTGCAAATAACAGTAGTGCTTATCGCCTCTTGGCGTCAAAGAATGATGAATTCATTGAAGATAACTTTCCTTGAAATAGGAAAAAAGGAGTAATTGCTCAAGGTTAACAAGAACCCGCGAGGGCCTGACTGTCCGGAACTAGATGTTCCGTATCTACAGGACTCGAAAGTTACTGGCTATCCGGAACGTAATATTCCAGATCTGCAGAACTCGGGGATTCTAGATGTTGAACCGAGACGGAGCAAAGAAGGGAATAAAGACTTGTTCCAGTCCTTCTAGCTTGTATGGTTGAGAATGAACCATGGACAATTAACAAATAATTGTCATCTCCAAAAGCGCTGCTTTGGAAAGAAGCTACAAAGAGAGAAATAGTTTTCCTCATATAGAACCATACTTGCGTAATGGTTGATATTTCTCCGGGAAAAGAACCTTTGGGTTGTAAAAAAGGATACTCAAAAGTGAGTACAAAGTAGATGGATCTACTGACGAGTTCAAAGCCTCGGCTACTTGTACATGTGCTCCCCTGGGAGTAGCTTAACATCTAGGGCCATTGTAGTCTTGCGTGGCATGGATGTTGAAACAGCCTTCCTAACCGGAGAGTTGGAAGAAGAGAATCAGAGTTGGTTGCTAGACTGTTGGGCTTCTTCTTGAACTTTCATTTTGGTCTCTGAAATGTTTACATTTTGGTCCTGAAAGTTTCAGATAAAACAGGAACAATGAATCTGACCGCAAAAACATTGACTCTGAAGTTAGAAAGCCAACAGTTGGAGAATCAACCGTCTGAAAGTAAAAGTCGTATTGAAACAAAGTCTCGATATGAAAGATATGGTTATCACAGATGACATCTTAGGAATTGGATTTCTAAGACATCTAACGGACTGGTCGATAGTTGACAGTCTCGTTGAAGCCACCAATGGATATGAATCATAGAACTGATTGGAATCATGGTGCACCCATAGACAAGGAGCGATATACACAGGTCATGTGTAGTTCAATGTATTGTACATACTACAACCGACCTGGTATCGTCCTACAAACAGATCAGTTGAACTAAATTTCATTGATGATCTTAATACATGATCAATAGAAGGAGTTAAGTCGGATATGACGATATCTGAATTATTCGCTTATCTTCAGATTATAGTATTCTGGATGTCCAGCGGTTCTGGGAGAACACAATGATGCAACCGAACATCAGATCTGGAGAACACCATAGCCACAAGTAAATGTGTATGGTGGGTCTTGGAAAATCCTCTAAGCAAACTTGCATCGATCGATTCATGATGGTATCGGAGTTTATCGCTTTATACAAAGCATGAAAGAAGTTGAGTAACTTCACGACTTATTAGAGGACGTCCCATATTGGGAGAAACCCTTGTCTTCAGCAGTTATATACTGTGGCTAGCCGGTCGGCTTCAGGAAGGACACGGATGACGGCGTCTGGACATATCTATCAGGATCTGTCGGAGACATAAGACCGTATGATAATTGATCATCACGGGTGTCACTTCCTTATTTACTAACTAAGGGACTACCCGAAGATCAAGTGTTCTGCCTGTCTAGGGGAATGGGCCTAAAACCCAAAATATACGGACCAATACAGTGGTAACCCAACCTTACTAACTGGAGATCCCAGTAATTTGGTTTAATGGGAAAACTAAGTTGTAAAGGTTCAGTTGATCGCTTCAGTGGAAGCATGAGCACTTCGGATAGTGATTTCTGAAAAGAAACACCAAATCCAAAGTCGTTCCCGCGATAGACGTTAAGTGCTATCTGCAGTATGGGTAAAGGTTAAGTTTTCAAAACCTGTAATGATCCTCAACAAGTTGAGGTTAGGTATTTGGGAAACTTTTAATGGTTCCTAACACTTGTGAAGTGGGGTATAGCAGGATACCTTGTAGGAGACCACCTATTTAAGTGCGAGGACGGGCCGCCTCAAATGAACGCACTTAAGAATCCAAGACGTTGTCCATGGCCAAAACGGACAAAACATTACAAAGAAGAGAGTAAGGGAATTTGTTGTGTTGGTACCATTTACTTGGCTTACACTAAACACTGACGGTTCAAGACATCACGTTCACCGCACAGTAAGTAAGTCCGATGGTACTTAACTATGGAAGGTTCAAAGCTGAAGCTACCTCTCCTTATGCAACATCGGTCCGCTGAAATATTGCTGGAAATGAAAAGACACCATGTGAGTGCGCCAAAATCTCTTTCAAGAGGGGATTGTTGGAAATTAGCCTTTGGCGGGAGTTGCGACCGACCAACTTTAACGGCTTAAACACTAGTGTTACGTATGTTGGAGAATCCGGTTCTTCACACATACAGGATCTACTAAGTACGTAGATAACCGTAGGGCCAAGAATCGTCAAATTTCATTGAGAAATGAAAGAGATATTGGTTCACGAAGTGAGGTGTTTGAAGCATGGAAAAGTGTGGTATTGTGTTCAATTCTCCCTCATCGGTAGACGAAGAAAGAATTATTGTGTATATAAGACTCGAAATTGGTTTGGGGTTTGGGACACCCAAGGGGTATCCCATGTGTTTAAAGGAGGGAGGACCTAGATGTGCTTCGGTTCGAGGAAAGACCACACGCGCGCCGCCGCCGCCCGCCCGTCCCGTCCGGTTCCGGTTCCGGGTTCTCGGGTCATGGGTTCTCGGGTCACGGGTCACGGGTCACGGGTCACGGGTCACGGGCTGTGGGTCTTCTGATAGTCAAAATTTGGACAGTCAAAGCAGAAACGCCAAACACTCAATTCAGCCATTTATTTTGGCTGAATTACTCCTCCTATAAATGGCCAATCCGTTGGTCTTTCACCATTTATGTTGGTGACTTTACTACCTCCATAATGACCATTATTTGGCTGTTATGGAGGCAGAGGCAGTTTTCAGTCCTTCCCTCACCTATATAAACACCCCCTTACACCATTGTTGAGCACTAACACTAAGACTCACATATACACGAAAATACAGAAGCTTACACAAGCAGAAAACTCTTCTTCCTACAACTTCCAAGCATCATTTCGTTACTCGATATTCTTCACGGTAGCACTTGAATTTCCTTTGCTCAAGTGTTCCATTGCTGTTTTATCTTGGGAGACAAATTATCCAGGACGTATAAAGGATACATACGGGGCAATATTGTCTTAAGGACAGAGTGCCACACTCGACTCAGCAAAAACAGTTTCCAGTTTTTCTTGTGCAACAATTGTAATTTCAGATTTCTAGTTGAATTATTGAATCTTTGTTTATCCTTTCGAATACTTGTAATAGTTATATACTTCCCGTACTGCTTTATAAAGTACAAGAGTAAAATCTCCCAACACACTCTGCTACTATAACTTTTGAACTTCCTATATATGTGGATTGTTGTTTGAAAGATTGCCCCGAAGTCCATGTTATCAATACTGTATTACTGTTAATTCCAAAGTCCAAGATATCTTCTCAGATAGCCGTCATCTATAAAGTAACTTAGGTTTTACAAGAAAACATATTAATAACTTTTTTTTTAATGTTACTTGTATATTAATCACCATGCGCACACCTTAATCGTTTAATTGAAATCCAGTACTCTTTCATCTGTACATGTATCGGATAAATTTCTTCAACAAAGCATAGACACGAGAAAGATATCACCTAACTATTTTGGGACCTTGTTGAGATTAGAAAACTAGTATCCCATGATTTTCGTTCAACTTCATGCCTATTAGGTCACACGCTTAGATTTTCGTTCAACTTCATGCAGTGATTTCGGCCACAAAATTCAAAGATTGAAATATTCAGAACGATGACCAAATATTATGCTTACAGAAATGAAGGAATTAAAAAGTACAACTGACTTAAATACAAGCCCAAAAGAAACAACGGACAATGCAAACATCTTCACAAATTAAACCGTTCAGGAGATTCACAACCCCAAATTCTAAAATGTACCCTTATTTTTCTACAATTCCAACAAACACTGGTATGGTGTTGGACAAACAACAATTAAGTAGGAAAATAAAGAATTCGACTATTTCAATGTAGTTAATTGCATCCCCTAACAGATTTTACTTAACCACGGTGTTTAATACCAGTTACTTCGTGTCATTTTTCGAAGTATATAAATAATGTCAGGTCCATTTTTTGTACAAATTATGTGACAGACACAGCCAAGCTAGGAATGTAAGTCCTTGACACAAGATAAAGAGTATACCTATACTCCATTCTGTTTTAAAAATAAAAAACTTTTAAATCTTGTGATCTTAAGCTAAAAATATGTATAACGTGTCAAAATCTCATTTACTTTTGTGTCTAAATATGCCACGTAGGATGTTAAAATCAAAGAGTTGTCAAATTAGAAAAGAGACATTTTTTTAAAATATACTAAAAGGAAAGTAAGACAAACAAATTGAAATAGATGGAGTAATGTATTTTACTACATAACCGACCGGCCACCACCTTAATGCTTTTATAAAAGCCTACTCATCTACTACTACCAACCTTAAGTCTTATTTTTTTGGTAATATACCAACCTTAGTCATTGCCTTTTCTCATATCACGCTGTAGAAACAGGGAAAATTGATAGTGGCATCTTCACGACGTGATTTAAAGATCCTGTTAAAACAATTTCACCAAAAGTGAAGTCATCAAGAGCCTGTGTGACATTGAGCGTAATGCGCAAATCTTGTGTTCCTTGTGGAGCTATTCTAAACCAAGATGGCTCAATATCAACCGTCACCCCTTTTGGTGGTAGCACTGCACTTAAATATGTCTCTGCTTTGCTTGCAACATTCGTGACTGTCCGATGTACTATTCGCGATCCAGTAAGGGATGTTATTGTAATCGAAGGCAAATTTAGGTCCGATGGATTGTCAAATAACTGACCACAAACTTCTCCTGTTGCAGTTTTGACTATTGCTGAATCAATATTTGGTAAAGAACACAGGAAACTGATGTAATCCTCGTACCCTGTCTCAATAAGAAGCGAAGCCAAGTAAGTGAGAAGAGAGGCTAAAATTAGCACTTTTGGTTACTGAATTTAGAATATGTCACGTTATGGTCTTTTGATTTAGCAATTGGACATTAAAGTAATAATAAAAAAAAGAACCTTCAACTTGTTGATTTGTCAAATCAAAATGTTTTAAGATCTAACCACTTAATAATGGAATTGTAGACAAGAGGGAGGGTGAAAACAAAAGGTTGCTAAAAATATTTCAAGTCTCATAATGTTAATGTCTTCTTTACTTGTAACTTAAATAGAAAATTTACAATTTTACTTTACATATTACTACTACAACCAACAACATAACCAGTGAAATCCTACAAGTGGGATCTGAGAAGGGTGGATGTACACAGACCTTTACCGGGTAGAGAATGTTTTCATTAGACCCTTGGCTCATTATTTTACATATTACTACTCCCTAGATATCAGTAGTAGACATGAATTTCATATGGATATAGAAATGAATAGAACAGTTGAAAAGAATTATACCTGCTGAAAAGACAAGACCAGGATCGAGAGCACGAGAGGGATTGACAAGGCCAGCACCAAAACCAAAAGGAGCAGAAGTGTACAGGCTGTTGAGATCAAATCCTTGAGCCATTATGGGGTCTCCAAGATTGTCATAGGTGCTGGCTGTGGTTGATATCGCTGAAGTTATCATTGATGGTGTCCATGATGGATTGTATTGCTTTATTAGTGCAGCTACGCCAGCAATATGAGGTGTTGCCATGCTTGTACCAGACATTAGGGCAAAATTATGTCCTGCATGCTTGCAATCTCTAAAGTTTATATATATTCATTTTGAACAACTACACACGCGCTCGCGCTCGCGCACACACATGCACATATATAATAACAACAACAACATACACAGTGAAATTCCACAAAGTGGGTCTGGACATACACATATATAGTAAATGAGAACAAATTGCATATTTGACATTTGTATATTATTAGAGCTGGAAGTCTATTAGGTTGAATAGTAGAAGAGGTAACAGAGTTAAGATCACTACCAAAGGTTGTGGTGGGGTGGTAAGTATCTCATCCTTAACCAAAGGTCTCGGGTTCGAGTCCTGTGATTGAGTCGCCTTTGGCATGGAGTGCTTTACACCCAAAGTGAGACATCCCGACATGAATCCGGATCAGTCGGGCCCAAAATGGATAGCAGACATCGGACGAAAACAAAACAAAAAAAACCAGAGGAAAGATCAAACAAGCAGGAGTTGGAAGTCTTATTATAGGTTGTAGGTTTTTAAGTTTTAGTAACTTTATATTAGGACTAAACTAGTTATGCTAACTTACAACAGCGATATATATATATATCACGCATTGTAAAATAGACCAAATTGTGCATTTGGCATTTATATATTAGAGCTGGAAGTCTATTAGGTTGACAAGTAGCTGAAGAGGTAACAGAGGAAAGAAAATAGCAGCATTAAAGTCTTATCATAGGTTGTTGGTGGTTTTTTCAGTTTTATTAACTTTTTATACTAGGAGTAAACTAGTTATGAAAAATTGCTTTAAAATTCACTAGTAAAACCATAGGAAATAGAGACATACCAGATAGAATGGGATTTAAAACACTCATGGGACTCCAAGCTGCCCAAATTTGGTGTCCAGGAGCCAAAATATCAGGCTTAAGTACATCAATAGGATTTTTACTTTGATCAATGTAATCAGGACCCCTTGATGAAAATCTACTAACAATAGGAGCTCTACCCTTGTAAGAAGCATTTCTTCCTTCACTTATTGCTGCTCTACCACCATATCTTACCACCAATCCATTCTTGTCCCTCACAGTTTCTCTTTCATAGTACTGCAATATATTCTGCAAATAGAAAATAACATTCATGAAGGTTTAATTAAATATGCAGTTTAATATCAGAACATGTTTGGTCAAGGTGTCTGAAATAAACTTTTTTTGAGAAGTACTTCTTATCAAAAGTGTTTTTCGAAAAAGTAAGTATTTTGGGGAAGCAGTAGTTTGTGTTTGGCTAAATTATTTGAGAAATGCTTTTGTCAGTAGTTTGTGTTTACCAATATTTTCAAAAGGTGCTTTTAAATGTCATATTTTGTGAACAATGGAATTACTACTAATTAATTTTGGTAAATATAAATTTTTGATATAAGTAACTTTATCCTAAAAAATAATCAAAAATACTTATTTTTGGGAGAAAATAATCCCGAAAAACAGCTTCTGAAAAACACCTATTTCTTCATAAAAAAATTTGGCCAAACACCTTCATTCTCTCAATTCATGTTTCTAAATCATTTTGAAAGAAGGTAAGTAGTGTGTGTGTGTATATATATATATATATATAAACTAGAGGAAAATAAAGGTATAGTAATTTTAATAAGCCCAAGAAAAGATTTATATATACGGTGATGAGGTAAATCTACTTGTTTAGGTACAGACCTGTGTATCAGTAGTTGCTGGTATCATTATACCAGGAGTAGCAAAAGGAATAGGCTCGGCTATGAAATCTCCATAAGTTGGATTTGCATCAAAAACAAATGCTCTGAATCGAAGAAGTCTGGCTGTATTTATGATGGCTGTAAGAGTAGAAGTCCCATTATAGAAACCACCTGAAAATGTGCAAATCACAACACTACCTTGCACAACTAAAGGGTCAAATGCCTCTGGGTATTGGCATTCTTCGACATTATTCACAGTTCTTGGAAATGTGGCATTTATCTTTATTGCATCCTTAGCCAAAACCAGCTTATTATACTGAATCAATCCATCTCCTACTGTCGGTCCTAAAAAAATATATATTTCAGTTTATAGTAAGGTCAAAAGATAATAGAAGCTAGCCCTCAAAACAAAAATCATATACTAGCTAGCTTCAACCTCTTATTTCCTTAATTAATTTAAAAGATCAAACAACTAAAAGGAAATAATAAGTTTTAAAAAATTAAGCTACAATTTTTACAACACTACTTACGAAGGGTAAAAAAGTTGATCAACATTTAGTGTTAGGGATTCATGATTTTATTATATTATAGATTAATTTCGACAACAAACAAAAAAAAGGCAAAAGGGCAGCCCGGTGCTTCTACAACTAACACTTAAATGTTATTATTAATCTTTAGTATGCAAAACAGTCATCAGAAATTTCTTTTGATCATGCTAATATTGTCATAAATCTTAATTTATACTTCTACACGAAATATCACCAACCAAATATTTCATAAAAAAAATACATGGTCTAGAAAAATATTTTCTTTGGTGAATGACTTCTATTATATTATTCCAAACATGCTTAAGTTAATGATATTTGAAAAACAATTATTGCCATAAAAGTAAAACAAAGTTGTAAATAATGATTAGGTAGCAAAACTTACCTGATAATCCTACACCCCCAATTTTGAGACCGTTACCAAGAACAAGAGTGGCAGGATAGGTTCTATCATTGTGACAAGCAGCAACACCTATAACCCATGGACTATAAGAGATGACACTGTAAGGATAAGGACCCTCGTTCCCTGCTGCTTGAACAACCAATGTTCCAGCCTTGTGCGCAGCTAACATGAAAATCTCAATTAGGCTCAAGAAAGTGAATGTGCCTTCGGGTGGTTCATCTGGTCCTACTGACAGAGTCAAGATATCTACTCCATCTAATACTGCCTGCAAATTAATGTGTCAAATTGGATCGGTCAATCACTTGAACAATTTGGAAGGTGTGAGGATATGTATGTGCTAATTCTAAAACAATACTACTTGTCCGTCTCAATTTTAGTGTTTTGTTTGGGGTCCGTCCAAAAAAGAGAGTGGTTCTATATTTAGTAAGTTGTCAATTCAAACATGGTGAAGATTAGCGCCCCAATGGATATAACGTGACCCGGCCCACTCATCATTTTAATTCAGTTTTGTACTTTAGTTTCAATATTGTACATTGTATATAAGGTAATGAGATATTTCCAATAATAGATTTTGGCAGATTCATTTCTTATTCTCTTTTCTCTCATTCTCGTAGATCTAGGGTTTTCTTCTCCTTTTCCGCATATTTCCACTCAAATCCTAGCATTAACATGGTATCCGAGTGGTGTATCGTAATCACCAAGCTCCGATTTGTCTAGCGATAGTACTCTTGACCAATATTTTTTGGATTTTGGTCGTTCTCTACCGGTGTTAGGGTTTTGTGATCGAAGGTCAAAAACATGTTTTCTCATTCGATTCCATGCTGTTTCGTGTTGCGAAGAATCAATCGATGATTATTGGAGGTTTTGCAGAACTTTGTGGTGGTTTTCAGTCGAGGTTTTGGTGTTTTCTGGTGAATGAGACCTTTCTTCTTCAGGTACCAGACAAACTTCAAGTGAATCAAATTTCTTTCCCCAAAACTATTTATATGCGGTCCTAACCTTGCTACTCTTACTTCCACTAGCAAGAGAACTTCTGCTCGTAACATACCCCTAGGGATAGGTCGGACCTCCACTTAGTTTCACCCAAGCTTCATCCTGGTCATGGATAGATCACCCAGGTTCGGGGATTTTTCAATCTTTTCTACTAGGTAATCTAGTATCCTTATGCATGAAGATAATCAATTCGGTCGTTGTGGTCGGACTCTATTATGGATTTCTGACCACATTCTCCATAGGGCCCTCTTATCTCTTCCTTCTCCGAGCTCTAGTTATGGAAGAAGGAACCGAGAAGAATGTATCAGCAACAACTGGTTTTACTCGGGGAATGAGCACACCTTCAACTAGTCACCAATGCCCAGATTTTCTGTCTCTGCCAGCTCGTAAACTGGACCGAACCTCCCTACATCAAGAGCTTTTGGCTCTTCACAAGAGAGCACCAGGTCGTAACACCGGAAGACGCGACCCTTTGTCCCGGCCATTGTAGCACGTGTGTCTCCCAGGGCATAAGGGGCATGATGACGTCGACCAACTACCTAATACTACGCAGGCTCATCAAACAACGCTTTTTAGCTTTCTTCTGGATTTGGCCCGAACTGTTTGGCAAATTCTCTTTCTAGGGGCATATTTGGTACTGCTTCTTTGATCACAACAACAATAATGTCACCAATATGAGCATATCAATGATTGCTAGCTCCTATGATTCGAGTACACATCAATTCTCGAGCCCCGCTGTTATCCGCTACATTTAAATGGGTCTGAGGTTGAATCATTTTTTAATCCGTTCTTTGAATGCAAAGGGCGAAGAAAAAAAAAGAAAGAAGAAGTGTGATAGACTCGCTCCTACTCTCTCTAATTTTGTTGTGTATTGGTGGATAATGTATTCCTCTCATTTATTCTGTCTGATTTTGGTCTTGTCGACCTGACATTGTTGATCGTTGTTGCTTATTAGTGCAAATTTGGTCTTGCTAACCTGGTATTATTGTCGATTATGCTATTGTTTAGCTTACTAATCTTCTAAACTCGTATATCATGGCTAGTCTTACAAATGAAAATGCTACTGCTAGAAGGAACACGAGTTCCACATCTAATACTGAAGGTTTCGCGCCTTTGTTTCTCGATCCCTCTCACTGTTTCCATGTTCATCCCTCAAATAATCCGGGGAGTCATTTAGTATCAGTCCCCTTCAATGGAAATGGCTATGTAACTTGGAGAAGTAGTATGTTAACCTCCTTGTCTACTAAGAATAAATTAGGACTCATAAATGGTAGGGAACATGTTTCTTTCTCAGAATCACCTTATTTTCCTTATTGGGAAAGGTGTAATGATATGGTGAAATCATGGATCACCAATTCTGTATCTAAGGAGATAACCACAAGCGTACTATATCTTAAAACTGCTAGTGAGGTCTGGAAAGACATTGATGATAGGTTTGGCAAGTCTAATGGGTCTAAATACATTCAACTTCAAACAGAAATAGCTTCCAATGTTCAAGGTTCATCTAATATAGCCTCATACTTCACAATTTGAGAACTTTATAGGATGAGTTGAATTGCGCCTATGTAGGGCCAATTTTCTCTTGTGGTGCTTTACCCAAATTCATAGCAGATCAATACTTTTTCAATTCTTAAATGGTCTAAATGAGTCCTACTCTACTGTAAAGAGCACCAATTTGATGATGGATCCTCTCCCAATTGTTAGTAAAGCTTATTCACTCTTACAACAAGATGAGAGTAAGAAGGATGGGCCTTCTGATCCAAATTCTCCAGTGATTCTTCTGCTTTTCTTGTACCCTCCAACTTTAACAAAGTTGTTCTTCATTCCTCTTCTAATAACACAAGAGTATACAACCAGAGAGTGAATTTTGACCCTAAGAGAGGTTCAAGGTCTAATGGCATGCATGTTGGTGGTTTGTTCTGCAAGTACTTCAAGAAAACAAGTCATACTATTGAGAAGTGTTATAGGCTTCATGGGTTCCTAGATGATTTCAAGTTCACAAAGAACAAGAAGTCAGCCTCCTTGGTTCAAACTGAGGCTCCTTTCAATGCTTCTAATGCATTCTCTACTTCATCCCAATCTACTGTTGATTCTTCTTATGTTCATGGATTTAGCCTAGAATAATATCAACATCTGCTGACAATGTTCCAGTAAATCAGATCCCTAATGATCAAAATTTCGCAAACAACTCTGGGTTTGCTCATTTTGCAGGTGTGTTTAGTGCCTATGCTGCTAATTCTATAGATTCACATATATGTGCTAGTTCCCACCTAGGTGTAATATACTTGGATTTTGGACTCGGGAGCTACTAATCACATGATCCTCCACAAACACCTCTTACAGAACCTTATCCCATTATCCAAACCTTTACTTATAACTCTACCTAATGGATATAAAGTTAAGGTGTTATCTACTGGTTCTTTAAGACTCAGAAATGATATCACTTTACTTAATGTTCTATTTGTCCCTTCTTTTCATTTCAACCTCATTTCTATTCATCAATTTATTTGTCAATTGAAATGTATAGCCATACTTACCAGGTATAACTGTTATATATAGGGGCCTTCTCAGAAAAGGCTACTGGTTATTGATAAGGCTGCCGACAGATTATACTTTCTTCATCCCGATGATGCGTTATTTCCATCCACATCTTCTTCTTCTCATGTTGTTACAAATTCCATTCCTATTTCTTGTAATAAAGTTTCAAATTCTACTTGTCATGAAATTTTAGGCTGTAATTCCATTTCTGAAAAAGAGTTTCTCAGAATCGACTATATTCTTCTTCTCTCACTCCTATTCTCGTAGATCTAGGGTTTTCTTCTTATTTCTTCATATTTCCACTCAAATCCTAGCATTAACAAACACCATAACTTTAAAACCACAAAATTCAAAGGATATTTTACTCTCTTCGTCCCAATTTAAGTGTCTTAGTTTGACTAGGCACGGAGTTTAAGAAATAAATGAAGACTTTTGAATCTTGTGGTCTTTAATTAAAGATGTGTGGAATCCTTTAAATCTTGTGGTCTTAAACTTGTCAAAACTTACTAAATATAGAAAGAGACACTCTTTTTGGAAAACAAAAAAGAAAAATAAGACACTTAAATTGGGACGGAGGGGGTACTATTTTAGTACATCAGACACATCTTTGATTTAGAATCATAATATTGACAATCTTCCTATATTTCTTAAATTTCGTGTTCAGTCAAACTAAAATACCTAAATTGAAATGGAGGGAGTAATTAATTTTTTTTGAATAATGATGATGTTCGAATCAACTTGAAAGTATGTCAACCATATTATTGAGGAAGAATTGCAAAGGCAAAATGACTAGTACTTTTAAGTATTGTAATGACCCTACCCTTTAGAAGTTAATATACTATATATTTATGACTTGTTGGTATGATTTGGGTTGAAATTCCACCGGTTCTATCTAGCGTGTTTCTAATCCGTTTTGAGTTGAGGAACTGTACTAGTAATTTCAATGGTGTAATTACTGTGCGGTGGAGGGTTAGAAACACTCGACTGCTCTAGTAATTTCTGTGGTGTAATTGCTATAGTCGTAGCATACTTATCTTTAGATAAAACGTCTTTAGAGGGTCAAAGTTTCACCATATTCAGCGCTGAGCTAGACTTGCGACCTCGACTGCTCGAAAAGTCTAAAAAAAAGTGGTCTAAAATTAGCCCTTCGTAATATCTCCATCAATCATCAATCGCCACTACTAAAAGAATAAGAATATAGGACGAAATTTTTTTGTAACTACACAGAAAAACTTCTCTAAAGACCTCCGCAAATCACCTGTGTTTTAGTAGTATGTGGTCACTTGTATGCTATATTCGTTTGCCAACTTTTATGATACAATTATGAATTATGTGCACGTCGTTATACACGTGTCATTTAGTTAATTGTGCATATGTTATGCATGCGCAATTCAGTTAACAAAGATGCATTTACTTGCATGCCTTGAACACAGTATCAGTTCAGTTGAGGGAACAATTGACCCTCCACCTCAGTATAAAAATTTAGTTAAGAAAAATAGTAGAATTAACCATTCAGATTACACAGTTTAGTTATTCAGTTGCGTGTGGATTGATCATCCCTCATGCGTCATCATTTACAGTCCCCTCGTATTCTAGTTCATGCTAGTAAAGAGGCTCACATTGTGTGAAGTAAATCATCAAGGCATATCATTTCATGCTTTATCAATATACGTGTTAATGGTGTTATCAGTACATAGGATATACTCCTATATGTTTTAGTTTGACAGAAAATTATACATGTTTCAATGTATATTGATAAATACTTTTATAGTACAGCGTAGCATGTACGTGTCATTTTTTCATAGACAAAAGACTTCATTTGAACTTTTAGAGGACAGTCCATGATACGATAGTAACCTAAAAAATTCGCAAACTTTTAGATCCTTAAAGTGTGCTAATGTGTACTAGTCACATCATTTTGCATGTTAAAAACAACCACGAAAATTGATATTACCATTTGGGTATGTGGATATGTATGGGATATAGTTTGGATTTTGGAAGTGTATGGGGAAAAATTCGTATAAGACAGTTGTACGAATTGTGATGTGACACATGACAGTAGATGCTGAGTCAAGTACAGGTCAGTCTGGGGCGCTACCGGCAGAACGCAAGCAAGACCGGGATCGTCAAACACGCGTGTGGTACCGGTAATTCAGAAGGTCAGAAGAGCTGTTTGAATCATAACGGATGACCGTACTAAATCGATCGTATGTCTTCTAGCAGAGCAGACATTTATGAAGATATTAATTGTCTAAGTATTACAACATTCATTCTCCTGTATTAATGAGGGCATATTTCGTGGGGTGTGTCCCCGTGAAGCTCATGTATAAATAGGGCACATAGCTCCATTGTAATGATATAAAAGTTATTACAATACACTTTCTCTTTCTCTCACTTACTGTGCTTTCATACGAGTTTTGGTGACTGTGCCCAGAAGTTATCACAAGACTCAAACTAATTATTACTTTACTTTATCTTAATATTATTTACTTGCAGTATATTTTATCCACCATTATTCTCAAATCAGTCACTTGAGATCACGTGTCCTTGACCACATATACAAATTTAATTGTATCATTTTTTACCGGTAACCATCAAAATATTTAAAAATGGAGATAGATAGGTTGGAGCAAGCTGGAATTGTTAATGGGGAAGAAACCCCAAAGTACCAAATAGCCTAATTTCAATGGACCATAACTCCCAATATATAAAGAGTTCGTCTAATAGTTTGAATACATGAGATTGTGGCCTATTGATGAGTGCTCCTTATAAAAAGTTATACCCATTATACTGAAGAGTAATTTGGAGCCTCTAGAACCGTGAGAGAACTACATACTAACCGTGACCACGGTTTGCCATATTCTATAAAGAGGACGAGTTACACTTTGGGATTGAGTTAGATATTTTCTCTCCAAGAGGGATCTGAACAAGGGGACTTCTACCACTTCAAGATGAGTTTTAAGATGGATATTAAGAGGAGATTGGTTAAATTGAATACACTTTAGGGAGCTAAGATAAATTATGAAGGACATAAATTAATGAAATTGAATTACATTAGGTATATTGTTAACATATTGGAGCATACATTTAGGAGAAATCGTTTGAGGTTCGGTGAAATGTACTTTCATCGTAGAATTTTCTTTAAAGTTCATATCTCTTATGTGTTTGATTAAATCTTCTAAATACTTTATTTGTTCATACGTGCTTGTGGGATAGCATGCATTCTCCATGTCTTTTGTTATATCTTGCATTAATAGTTATTCCAAGCTTGATATAAGTATTTCTAATGCTTCTAATTTATGTTATGAATGATATAAAATGCAAAGGTCGTTTTACATGCTTTATGTTTAATTTTCAAATGAACCAAATAACATGTTTAAATACTTATATCATACTTTTTTCTTGGATTGTATAAGCTTGTTGGGATATCAAGGCCACTTTTAAAATATCTTTTGGGCTTTGGAGTGATGTTAAAAATGTTTTTTGGAGTAATTTTAAGAAACTGATAGGGTATTTGGAAAGGGTCCAACAAATATATGTGCTGGTGTATTCATAGTTGTGACTATTAGTTTAGCCAACTTGATTGTATAACCGTAGTGCGAAATGAATTCTAGCAAAGTACGTCGATACAAACAATTTCATGGTGAGATGTCCTAGTCGATCAGGTAGGGATCGAATGCTATATCGTACTGTCAGTGATTATATGTACTCCCAACTAAGGACTATATATGAAAGGTTGAATTTCACATGTTTAAGCTTTCTTAACACATGATCGTTTTAATAAATTAATGTTGTCAACTATGAAATGCCTTCTTATGGTTTATGTTGGATATCTATCACATGTTGATTTTCTTTTAGATGATATTGTATTATTAAAATTGTATCTACAATTTATATAAAAGAGTAGCTAAAATTTACCTCTAGCTAGATAAATAAAAGGTTACCAAGTGTAAATAATACTTACTTGATCTATTGCGGCTAATACATCTGAAAGAGTTCCTATGCTTGGATAAATAGCTTTATAAACTGCAATCCTGTTTGTCATAAGCAATTCCACAACATTAATCCTTCAGAAATCATCTATATATAGTCCTTTCAGAATAATTCATTGTGCCTCTGTGTATGTGTATGTTTTTCTATATGTGTGTGAGATTACCTTGCCCGTGGTGCCATTCCAGTTGCTCGTCCGTAATACAAGCCATTCACCACTACCGGAACTCCAAAATTTCCAGCCGCAGTTGAAGCTACATGACTGTAATAGATACTTTGTGCCAATTAGCGATTACCTATTTCACTTTTAGTCGAATTTGACTATTTTTCTTGATAAAATTTGACACTTTATAAATAGAATAAAAGTCCAATAGAGTATATGTTTAACAAAAAATTCTCCTCAAAGAAACAGAGAAGTTTATTCCTTTTTGGACGTAGAAAATGACCATTTCCATGAAAGTGATTGGTTACTATATAGCATGACCTAGAAGTATTAGAATTATACCCACATCTATATTAAGTGTTTTAACTTAACTTTTAAAGTTTAATCGACCAATCTGTAGAGTAATATATTAAATACTGAAGAAATATGTAAATAGGTATATGTACTATTTAAGGTTTAGCTAAAACGAAGTGATGGGTTGATAATTAGACAAGTATGACCATCAGAACTAAACTAGGTAAAAGAAATTAAAGTACAACTTAAAATGTAGTTTACCTTCCATGTCCAACAACATCAAAGGGTGAGAGAATATCCACAGAGTCATTAAGTTGTGCAGTAGATTGAGCTCCAGCTGAGAAAAACCTAGCAGATACTATCTTACCATTGCAGGAAGTCTGAGGAAACAAAGGACCTTCCTCACAAGCTCCATAAAAATGTTGAGAATCAAGAGTTGAATTTGTACTGTAAGGATTACCAGTTGTGGGATCATAAGCAAAACTAGGGTGTTCAGGGTTAATGCCGGAATCAACAAAACCAATCACGACTCCTTCACCAACGTTTCTATCTCCTCCTTCTTGCGTCCATACTGCAGGTATCCCCAGAAACTGTGGAGTGTAAGTAGTCATCAATTTAACTCTCCTATCTTCCTCCAATAACTTCACACTTGGAGCATTCTTCAGGTTTTGAATCTGAAATGGTTGAATATTACAAATGAGAAATCTGATAAAAATCTTCTCTTACGAGAACTAGGACTTAAACTTGATGGATTGAACTTTAGGTTTTTAGCACTTACTTTATATTTATGGGTTCAAAACTTAACATTTACTGAAATTTTACCTCACCCCTCATTAGTATTTTCGTCCCAATTTATGTTAGTATTTGTACAATTAAATATTACTTCCTCCGTCCCAAAATTTTGGTCTAGTTTGACTTGACACAAAGTTTAAGAAGTAAACGAAGACTTTTGAAATGTGTGGTCCAAAACAAATTTTAGATATTTGTGTGGTGGTAAATAATCTCATAAAGTTATATTGTTTCTAAATATAAAAGGAGTGAATTTTTTTGGAACAAACTAATAAGGAAAGTAAGCCAATTTTTTTGGGACGGAGGGAGTATCATTAGGGACTTTTTGGGATCATTTGGGTTGGGATCCGAGGGGCTATGATGTATCCCGGAACAATTGGAACAAGTTTGAAATTGCAGATTTTCATTATCAACTGGTACACCGCAAGTCACGGAGTTTGTCTAGTGATCGCGAGCTGCTCAACAACTGGGTCTTTGCTATCACAGGGCAATGAACATGATTGCGGAGAGGAAATGGGAGTTGATCTGGATGAGTTTACTTCTACATTTGTGAAAGGTCTAGGCATATTCATGGAGGTCTTCAATCTTCATTGATATGCGATTAAGGACAACATGATAGTATAAAAATGAAATTTCATGAACAATGACGTTTTATCCACTTTTGACAAAACCTAGCTCGATATTAGAGATTTTGGATTGGGATTCTTCAACTTGATTGGGGTAAGTGTATCAACACTCTTTTGAGATTATATCATGATTTTCGTGGATATTAAGATCATGGACTTGAATGGTTTAACTTGGGGTTGAGACCTAAACTTAAGAAATAGAAAAATTAGGGATTGGCCTAGCAAAAGTGTCAGAATGAAAATTTTATTATAAATTTAGACTTGTGGGGTTACGGGTAATTCGAATTTGAAATTTATTTTGGGTTTCAATTATGTAGATCCGAAATTAACTTTTAGGGTTGACTTTGACTTTTACCTACCCTAAAATTATAAAATCTAGGCCAATAGCCTTGTTTGATATTGTTAAATATTTTTTGAATATATTAGAGTCGTTTGTGGATTCCAAACGAGAAAAGACTAACGTGGAAGGTCTTCGCTTGGTTAAGAAGGTTGTAACAACTCGCTTAGTCGTTTTGAACTTTTTATCTTTTCTCGTTTGAACGTTTTGAACAAAATACCCTTCTCATAGTTTCATTTCGGTGTTTATGACTTGCGGAAATGGGTGGCTCTGTTCCCGAGGAAATCAGGCGGGTTTCAAATTGGTTTTGGTCAAATTTGACATTTATTTTGGGCTTCAACTATGTAGATCAGAAATTAACTTTTAGGGTTGACTTTGACTTTTACCTGCCCTAAAATTATAAAATCTAGGCCAATAGCCTGTTTGACATTGTAAAATATTTTTTGAATAGATTAGAGTGGTTTGTGGAATCCAAACGAGAAAAGACTAATGTGGAAGGTCTTCGCTTGGATCAAGGTTGTAACAACTCGCTTAGTCGTTTTGAACTTTTTATCCTTTATTCCCCAAAATACCCTTCTCATAGTTTTATTTATGTATTTACGACTTGCGGGGATGGGTGGCTCGGTTCCCGAGGAAATCGGCGCGGGTTTCAAATTGGTTTTGGTGAATTTGAAAGTTTCAAAATTGAGGAAAATGAGATGTTTGATCAAATTCAACATCGAGGATAGATGCATCATTTTTGGAGTTTAGGTCTGGAATGTCAATTATGACTTAGTTGAGTCATTGGTTCGAGTCCCAAGGCGTTCGAGTGTCATTTGGGTAGTTGGTTGAGAAATATAATTTTCATGTCAAAAAGACCTTTTTCGGGGATTTTGTGTGTGCGAGCGAGTTCAGAGCATGTTTTGGGATTAAAATGCATATTTGATTTGTGTGGGGACGTCTCAAATGAGTTTCGAGTGTTAGATCGGGAATTCAGAAAACGATATTTTCTGGTTTCAGCTGCTGCTGATGTCTTTCTACACGATCGGGAAGGAAGGAGCGCGATCGCATAGGAAGGAACGCGATTGCGAGAGTATGAGGGCTAGATCGTCGCGATCGTGATCTCTCTCTCGCGTTCGCTTAAGGGAAATAGGGTTGGGCCGAGTTGGAATAGTTCATGATGTTCATGATGGGTCTGTCACGATCGCGATGGGCTGGGTCAGGACGGGCCGCGATCTCAAGCTGGGCCTCTCGCTCGCGAAGGGTAATGGACATGGGCATAACTTAAAACCCCCATTTCAAGCTTTATCTCCCAAAACACATTTTGAGAGTTAGAGACCTCAGATTTGAGTAATTCCAAGTACTATTTTCAACATTCCACCTTGGGGTAAGATCCTAACCTAATCTAAGCATTTATTTATGTTTCCATCCATTATTTAGAGATTCCCCATGTGATTATAGATTGTGAAATAAGAGTTTTTTTTCTCATAAAATCGGGTTTAGTGAAATTGAAGGTCCATTTGTGATTAGAACTTCACGATTTTTAGGAAAATGTATTTAGACTATAGATAAGATGAATTTAAGGTAAATTTTCAATTTTGACCTTCGGGGCTCCCGGTGGGGTTTTTGGTTGACTTTTGGACCCGAAACCTTTGTATAACAATATGGTAATTGATAGCTTTGTATTCTCATGCAGATACTATATTTGAACAGAGTGAGATTTTTTGGAAAATTGAAGGAAAGTGAAGGTCACAAAGTGACTGTTTGGCTTCGAATTCAGGCAAATTGAGACTTACTAGACCCTTATGTAATGTTTTGTGTTGGTTAAAGTAATTAAGGGACGTAATGGGGAATCGGGGGTCCCGTACTCATGAGCTGACGAGCACTTGTACGGATATCGTATGTGTAATTAAAAATATAAAAGAATTGTGCTTTGTGACAGAGAATATATGTTTAGCCTTCGGGCCTTGGAGGTGGTGCTTAAATCCACTAGGTTGGTATGGTTGTTGCTTACTTGGGCTATGATAGCCATGTTTGATTGATTTTTGTGAATATTGACTTATCATGCATCTATCATTCCACCTCTCGTCTAAATTATGAATGAGGAACTCATCTTTATACTTTAATTGACATTATGTAATTGCATGGTGTACGCATATCCATTTCATTCATTCATGATATTATTGACATCTAATGATGAGATACAGTAAAGGGGCCTAGAAGGCCGGATATTGGATATAGTACGTGGATGGAGTGATGATGATGATATTATAGCCTACATGCAGTTACCCCATGTAATTATGGAGATATGGTATTTCGGGTGGGTATATGGACCTCATGAGTCCCCCATGGATCACGTGGAACATACTGTAGGATCGAGTGTATACCGATGCATATGGCCAGTGCATATCATACATTTCACTTGTATTCCATATCATTTATCTTTGATTGACTTGTTTTCATGCCATATGTACCTTAAATAATGTAAAGATTGGATCTCTATGACCTTGCATACCTTAACCGATGTAAAGATTGGAATTCTATGACTTATACACTTTAATTGATGTAAAGATTAGATATTTGTGACTTTACATGCCTTATTGACGGAGATACTAAATCTTTATAACTAATTTTCCCCTAATTAGTAAAAAGGTTGGACCTTTATACCATACTTGATAAAGGAAGAACTTTATGATTTGGTTGTATTGCGGATTCTTCACTTTAATTATAAAAATGCTTATAGACTGTGACTATTAACGTTAACGAAGCAATTAAGTGAGTATCAGGAGCACCAACCCTCGCCACCACTATAGTTTAGGGTTGGTTAAAGACGTTGCTGGTATACGTGCTTCCCGTACTCATTCTATATTTGCTGCACTTTTTGTGTTCAGTAGCAATCCGAGCACGAGTGGAGTTTGAGGTCGGGACTTTGCCGATCAGTGAGTGATATCTCAGAGTCCAAGGTGAGTTGATGATGGTCCCACAATACTGGGCTTCTTCCTATCTTTGTTTTCTGTCTTTTTCTCTTTCGCAAGACAACTTTATGTAGTATTTCCACACTTGTTTCTGTATTAGTAAGCTCTTGTACTTATGACTTTCAGATTTGAGAGCAGTTTGACTTAGACCTATTTCTATTATGCTATTGAGACTAGTTAAGTACTTTTGGGTGTTTTACTTTTATTTGCACACTTATTTTTTGTTTCGACTTATAAATGATTTGGGTTCGCCTACAGGTTTAGGGTAGGTGTCTCACGGCACAAATGGGATTGATCGTCACAGAGGTAAGTTATGTCTTTGATCTCAATCAGGAAATTTCTCGAATTCAGACTGTTTTACATGTACTACGTATGTGGAGTACTGTATGCGTGAGCTGACAAGCATATATGTGAATATCAGGATAATATATGAGATATATTGTGCATGTTTTACTATATCTGTGATATTTATGATCAATTGTGCATATTGTATATTCTAGTATAATATTATATGCATCTGTTGTATGCTAGTATAATATTATAGAGTTCATGTATGTTGATTTACATGGTTTTGAACGGTTATGTCATGCAATATGGTTATATGTACGCTAATTTGTATATGCGATTCAAGTTGTATGTATGAGATTGTGTTACAGGTATGTGGACTCATATTCGAGTTATTATTACAAGCATGTAGACTCATGTACTGGTTCTGAGATCAGTTTAGGGCGTGTGGACTCACGTTCATGTTATTACATGTGGAATGGATCCTCCTTTATGAGTCAATAGTCTTGGTAGACCCTATGATAGTGGTACACATAATTTAAAGATAATGGATATGTCAGGTTTTTTTGATAATGTTTGAATCGTTATCATGCATATTATTACATTCCATCTTGGTTGTGATTTTTTATAAATGTTAAAACTTTTGCATATCATTATATGTTGTTCTTGTTTACTTGTTGCATATGCTTATGTTATTATGGTGTTATGTGTCTGTTATTGTTGGGTGTCCATTGTGACTTGTGACGCCTTGGAATTTTGGATTGTGAAAATATATCTACGATACATGTCAATAATACTGAGTTCATTTGAATCCATAATGAAGGAACTAATAATGGTCAACCATGTGAGTTCTATAAATAAGATTAACAAATTTAAAAGGAGAAAATAAGAAAAGTGAAACTTTGGTAATAGGTGTGTCATTTAAGCAAGAGGTGTTGTTCAAATAAGACCTTTTTTTCTAACCATAACATTCCTTCTGCAAATGGAATGAAACCTTTAGAAGATCCATTAACTAACACTGAGAATCTGGATGTGTTTATGCAAAATCTTAAACCAAATATGAAATGATCTTCTCCAACATATTTGTCAAGACATCTCAATTCACATGGTTAAAAACTTTGTCTACATAATTTGCACAAGATACACAGCTTCTTTTCCTTCATTCTTAAATCATGTGTGTGTATATTGTGTCTATTTAACAATTATATTAATTAGCAATACGAGGAACATCCATTATTTGTCTTCCTTTAATGAAAGTAAGTTGATGTTTTTCAATCAATTTGGAGATCACTTATTTTAGCGTTCCAGACATAAGTTTAGAAATGATCTTATATACACACTTCGTATGACTGATAAGCATGTAATCCTTAATGATAATGTTTATAAAGTTAATTTACCTCTTGATTATCAAGTTCATAATACTTCCAATTTTAGAGAGTTAACTCTTTTTTATGTAGGTGACCCCTTGAAATCATGGACTAATTCTTTTTAAAAAGGGGAGGAATAATGTGAGTTAAGTGACATCAAGACCTTTTACTTGGATTCAAGCCAAGAAACTTCGAGTTTTAAAAGGACTATTGAAGAAGATGGATTTCATAGGATGATCAAAAGAACAAGGAAGAAGTTGAACACTTTGGACCACGCCAAACTGCTTCCACAACTGGAAATCGCATAACCTTCAGAACCATTTTTAAGAAGCTCAAGAATTATGGCTCACAATTCTATGTTGTGGCTCGCAAATGGGTCTTCCAAAATTAGTTTAATGTAGTGTCATGAAAATTTCGATTATGTTTGATACTTAAAGCGTGCTAAGAAGATTGGAGATACATAGTGACTAATATAATATTACTAGGGAGAATCCTAGGACCAAAAAAAGTTGGAAACTACACAAATTTCAAACTAGCGCGTACAAGAATAACTTCAAAATATCACTACTCCTAATGTATAATGAGTTATGCTTTTGTTAATATATGAAATTATACCTCTTTAAGTCTAGTTTTCAGCGCTACAAACTGTTTGTCATTTGGACATTCTTACAAAGTGTCATGACCATTTTACTGAAAAATATCTCACAGAGAAAAAGCCCAGGTGAACCGAGCTCCATAACTAGCACCCAAATGGATAAAAATTCTAAAGGAGGACACCATGATTGGCACCCAGAATCCCCTACTGCGCCTAGGCTCCAATGACCGAAAATATATAAAGCTATGTCGGGCATTATTCTAAGTTCTTATAATGGGTATTGATGAACTAGTGTTCTTGAAAGAGGAAGTAAGTGAATAGTCAAATTTTGAATCTTAGTAAGATGTTTGGTGAATCTGATGGCCTCAATAGCTTATTCATTATTAAGTATTAATTTATATGAACGAGCTAGGGCTAAATTCAATGTAACGACCCGTTAGGTTGTTTTGAGTTTCGGGTCCTCTTTTTACTAAATTACTCTTTCTGTAGATTTAAAATGGTATTTTCTACTTGCCGAAAATGGGTGGCACGATTCCTGAGGTAATTGGGTGGGTATCAGAGAAGAAGACTTTACATTTAGAAATCATTAAATTTAGAAATAGAAATAGTTGACCAAAGTCAACATCTGGGGTTAACAAACCTGTATGCGAGTTTGGATAGTTCTGTGAGGTACCAAACGTGATTTATGACTTCATTAAATGATTGGGACGAATTCCGAGGGGCTCGAGTGTATATTGGACTCTTAGTTGAGAAACTAGTTTAAGATATGAATTGGAGTTGACCACGGTCAACATCAGATCAAGATGAGCCCGAATGAATGTTTTGAGTGCACGATCATGTTCCTAGCTTGTTCTATGACTGAAAGGGATATTTGATTAGTATCTGGGGAGTTCTGCATGAGTTCCGTGGGTTAAAATCATGATTCAAAGACTTTGAGGATTTTTGGTTCAGTTGATGTCTGGTGTTGTCGCACCTGCGTAAGGTAGAAAGCACATGTGGAGCTGCATCTGCGCGAGGTGGGCCGCAAGTGCGAGCTTCGGTGAGATGGTCATGGGTTGCACCTGCGGAAGATTCTCCGCATTTGCGATGCTGTAGCTGCGAGGTCTCTTCCGCACCTGCGAGGTTTGGAGACATTAGTGGATCCCGCACTTGCGATTATTTTTCTGTAGGTACGGCGTCGCATATGCAATGGATTGTCTACAGGTGCGGCATCGCTGGTCATATTTATGTTTCATTTCTCTAATTCGATTTCATTGTTCAAACCACGTATTTGAGAGCTAGAGACCTCGATTTTAGAAGATTTCATGAATTCATCGCGGGGGTAAGAATCTAACCTCTTTCTCTTTTAGACTTAGCAGTGTAACCACCCGTCAGGTTGTTTTGGATATTCTATTTGTTTTTTTGTAAATGCCATTTTCTCTACCTTTGTTTGTTGTTTTGGATGTGCGGGATAGGTGGAGCGATTTCCGAGGCAATCATATGAAAAGAACAGAAGAAAATCTATGTTTTGAAAGTTTCAAGTTTGAAAGTTTGATTAGGAGTTGACTTTTCAGTTGATGACCCGAAATCGAATTTGATGATTCCATTAGCTCCGGAATATGTTTTTTTTGACTTAGGTGGATAGTTGGAACGTGTCCTGAATGATTTGAATGTGTTTCAGGTAAGTTTGTGGAATTTGAAAAGTTCTTAAGTTGAAATATCAGTTTTAGTTGACTAAAGTTAACATCAAGGGTATTTAAGTCTTTTCAAATTTTCTTCTATTCCATAAGGTCGAGAATATCGAATATGGTCTAGTTGAGTCGTTGATTCGGTTCCTGAGGCACTCGGGAGTGTTTTGGGCGTTTGGTTGGAATTCTAGTCTTAAGAGTTTTAAAGTGGGATTTGGTCAAACATTCAATCTATATGACATTGTATGATGATTTTGAGTGCCCGAGTTGATTCATAGCATGTTTTAGGAGTGATTTGCATATTTGATTTGTGTCTGGAGGGTCTCGGATTAATCCCGAGGGTCATTTCAAAGTTGGAAGCACATTAGAAAAATCTAGTATGTAATTCTGGTTTTTGGCCTTCGCGGTCGCGATGCCATGTGGCGCGATTGTGAGCCCCTGGGCTATTGGTCATTGCGATCACGGGGCTGGAGCCCGCGATCACGAAGAGCAATGTTTTTAGTGTTATTAAAACCCCAAATTTTGAGCTTGGAGTCTCGGTTTGGAGAGTATTTTGAGAGAATTTTCAAGATTCTTCAATGGGGTGAGTTTCTAATCACTCTCTTACGATTATATCATCGAATATTATGGGATTTCATACTAGATATCATGATTTAGGATGGGAAAACTGGGGAAAAACCCTAGGCTTGAACAAAAGGGATTTCTTCAATTCACTATGAAATTGAGGTTAGATTTGAATGATTTTTGATAACTAGGCTTCATAGAAGATGGGTAAACTGATTTTGAAATAAATTTCCGTTTTGCCCTTCGAGGTTCAGAATCCTATTTTTGGGTGGCTTTTTGGGTCCGAAACTTTTGTATAACAATATGGAGATCGATAGAATCATGTGTTAATGTACTTCCCATTTTTATTAGATTTTGGATTTTTGGAGGCATTGCATGAAAGCAAAGCTTTATTGTGATTCTCGGACTTCTAATTCTAGGGAAGTTGAGATCTTGTACCTTATTTTAAGCGTATAGTTGATCTAATGAACTAATTAAGAAGGGGTAATATGGATAATAAGGGGGTTCCGATACTTGTTAGATGCTAACACTTGTATCATGTACCGGTGAGATGTTATGGGTACTTGTGCTTTAAATTAAATAGTGAATGCCATGCTTTGGGCACTAGCTGATAGTATAGTACGATCCTATGGATCTGTGATTGGGGTATGAAGTCCGTACTTTTTGTCTTATGATTATTTTCCTATCTTATTTGTGATTGTGTGTTTCCATCACTCCTACATGCTCATTTAAAAGTGAAAAAAGCTAAAGGTCGAATCTTTATTGCATATCTTTGCTTCTTATCATTATGCAAATAATATTCATGCTTCATATGGTATCTCATGCATGCACATTTGTTGATACATATGTGAGTCCGAGGGGAAATATTTTCGGACGGAGTGATGAGTGGTATATGAGTCTGATTGGCTAGAGACAGGTATTGTGAGCCTAATATTGGATAGAGACAGGTGTTGTGAGCTTAATGTTATCTAGAGATAGGCACTGTGAGCTGAAAGGTCAAATAATTATTGCATATTCTGACTTCTTATTGTTGCTCATGTCATATTCATGCTTCATATATTTTTTCATGCATGTTCATTTGCAAATACATATATGGGTCCGAGGGAAAATGGTTCCGGATGGAGTGATATGATATTGATTATTGATAGTGCGTGGAGATCGTTCGCACGAGCACCTGGAAAATGATATGTGCTGGTATATGGACCTCGTGAGTCCCTCATGAGTCATGATTCATAAAATTTGAACGTGTGTGTACCGATGATGAGAAAGAAAGGCCTTGCATTGCATTGTATTTCATATGCATTTCATAACATTACATCCATATTTTGTGTGGTACCTGATTTGTAGGTTTGATCCTATTGCCTTGTTTATGGGGAAGCCTTGTCAGACTTGAGGAACTAGATGTTATAACCTCGGTTTGGACAGATGATCTCTGTGATTTAGTGTGTTATCATGATTATGGCAAACTAATGGCAGATAGTATGGAGGTAGTAATCGAAAGACCAACCCTTGTCTCCGTTTAGGATAGGGTCGGTCGACAATGCTGTTGAGTACACGCTGTTTTCCGTACTCACGCTACACTTGCGACGCCCTTTTTGTGTGTAGGATTTATTCCTAGTTCTAGGTGGACTTCGTGACTATCCAGCCCACTGAGGAGCTATTTGGAGGATTCGGGGTGAGCTACATGGCAGATCCGTGGCACCAGATTCTTCTTCCTTATTCCTTATTTCTGTCTTTTCATTTCCAGACAGCTATGTATTTAGGAATATACTCCCAGACTTGTATTTTAGTTAGTTTTGGTACTAGTGACACCAGATTTTGAGAAATTATTGTACTCTTCGTATTTTTTATATTAAGGTTTCATTAAAGTTCTAAAAAAGGTTTTATTTTATTTTTCCGCAATTGATTTCCTTTATAACTTGAATAGTTGAATTGTGGTTGGCTTACTGACTCGTGGTAGTTAGTGCCATCACGGTTTATTAAATTGGATCGTGATATGCAGAGATTCTTATGTCAATAGAAAATATAGAGAACTTTTAGTACTTTTAACTTTTAATTTTTATGATACTGTCGTGAGAGAAATTTTAATGAAGAATACATGGTGAGGATTTATATAACCGACCTCAATTAGTTGGAATTGAGAAGTAGTGATTGTTGTTATTGTAAACCAAACAAGTAATTTGAGAAATTTATTAGTTTACCGACAATATAAGAACATCGACGTTGGCAACAACTTTAAGATGTTTGCTAACAAGAAAAACTAATGGTCAAAAGTTTTACTAAGAAAGTCCCGTGACATTCAAGTTTGATTTTCGAAATGAAAGATTGAGGAGCTGCTGAAGATGGAGCTGCAGAGGGTAGTTCCGGTTAGAGAGGAAAAGTTTGATTGATAAGGGCATTCTGTGATTCTAAGTGCGTACTGGTTCATCACCGACGGGGATTTCCGATCACGATATACCAACAATAAAATTAAGTTTCTTCCATTTATTGAAACAAACCACGACTGTTATACTTGTTTGCTAGTGTTACTATTACCAAGTAGTACTCTAAAATTCAAGGAACAAACTTATATCATATACTTGTGGAAAAGTTTTTACATTTTCTTTGGTGCAATATGATATACATTACTTAGCAAATAAGTGTAAATCATGTAGAGTTAGATAATTAATTTGTTTGAAGATGGGAAATACCTGAGATGGAGTAGTGTGGACGGCGACGCCGTTGACGATGTGTTTGAAGCTGTAAATCTTGTCATAGCTCCCTGTCTCCAAATTACTTTGTAGAAACTCATCATGGGACTTTGTCAACTGATTTGCATAAGCCTTGGATGCTTCACTATATATTTAAAAAATTCTGACCCATGAGATTCTTCTGACTGTTATGTAAAAAAGTGTAGTTTACGTGACACACACACAAAAAAAATATACTAATATGAAGGGATTTGGGACACAATACTGTTAGCTAGAGGGATACTTGTGTAACATAATTTTTAATACGTAGAAGTCGATGGCCTAAAGTTTGACTAAACTTGAGAATATTATTATTATTATCACTTCCTCACTTATGATCATTGGGGAAAAGGTAAAAAAAAATTAAAAAAGAATGAGTACTTTCACTGAAAGTTAGGCGTAAACATGTTATTTTAAACTCACATAGCTAGCAAGCAATTTTTTTTTTTGGAAGGCTCGTACACAGCACAATTGTCAAATTGAAAAAGATGTTTAAATTTTGTCAACACCTATTTGGATCAAGCTTGTTCCCTTTTTCTGAAAATGATTCAACCTGATGAAATGCAACAGGATCACCTTTCATAAGAATCAAATATATTTTTTTATCTTCGCCATTGCATGAAACTAGAACTACAAAGAGAAGAAGCAAGTTTTTTAGGACTAAAATCATGGCTAGCACCAATATGAGAAGACAAAAAGAGAGTTTAATTAAGTGAAGTCTTAATACCATTTGAAACACTGAAGTTCTATAAAAAGCAAAGCATCTTCACTAGCATGAAACAGAAAGTATTAGGAAGTATACACATTCTTGTTGTGAAAAAAGTCGAGCGTTACGTTTCTCTTGTTTCCCTCTTTTGTCTTGTTTCACATCCAGGAATTTGGTGAATCTACGATACAAGAATATCTTTTATTTGACAAAACAAAATTAATTCTATAGTATCAGCTGTCCAAAACTTGTAAGCATCTACGTCTAAATCTGGAAAATGCTTACCTGCGTATTTACATCAATCCTGTAAGCACCTAATTTATTATCCTCCCCAATATTTTCCTTTATTTTAGGATTGAAACATTTCTTTTAGGTTTTACTTCACTATGTAATTTTTTAAAATACTTTAGTCTTCAGGAAATTAAAATCGCAAAACATTATTGCATATTCCTTTCTATTTCATGACATTACTAAGAATTTTGAGCTTTATTTTAATAGCCTTGAATTTATTATGCAAGGAAATTTTATTAATCTTTTTTAAGGGAAAGAAAAAGAAAAGGAGAAAAAGGAAGAAACAAACAAAAACAAGAACTAATGAAATCTGTTACGTCGCATAACTAACAAAACTCCCTCAGACGGACCTCACATTTCACTCATGACCATTCATCACAAGCCTCACATGCACTTACATTCCACTCATCAGCACACACATTCGGATTCACACGTTACATGAGAAGATTTGGCAAAAAGACCATTTTGAAATTTAAATTGGCCAACAAGTTACTTAAATTTTTTTTCATTTAAATTTGTGGATTAGGGTTTTAAATATGTGGGTCCGGAGTTATTTTTATAATATTTAAAAGTTTGGAGTTTTAAACTTCTGTATTTAAGTCCCTTTGAGTTATATTAAAATATACAAAAGCCCGCTTTCTCCAGTTGCTTTCACTTTTCCATTTTGAACTATCTTAGAGATCCAGCGCACTCTTCGTCTCTCTCAAGCTCAGATATTGTCTAGGCGTCATTCCCATGTAAGTTCTTTTTTTTTTGCAACTCTGTCGGAACATTTTGAACTCCATATTTGCCTTGAAAGTTTTTTTTTATCTTGATAAAACCTAGTGTTCATAAAGTTCTGATTTTTTTCAAAATTTTGGAAGTTTAGCTTATTTTTTGGTCGAAATATGTCTTATTTATACTTATTTTGGTTGTTTCGATTTTGCTTTTTGCTATTTGTGATTTTTAAATACATCATTTGGTCTATTAATAGACTTTTTGTCTATTATTATTATTGTTTTTATCTAATGATTTATAAATACATCATTAGATCATAAAGAATGGTTAGAAGTAGAGGAAGAGGAGGGGAAATAGCCACCCGTCCTGAAATGGTTCAAACTCATTCTAGTGTCAATCCTAATGATAAAAAAAGAATACACGAAGAAGTACGACGAGATGGAAATAGAAAAGAACTCAAGAATATGATAAAGAGACCTACTCAGACCCCATAGATCAGAATGATAGTGTGGTTGGTAGTGAAGGAGATAGAGTTGAGGGTGATATTTATGTTTCTAAGGAAGACTCAAAGGAGTCTGATGAAGATGTTGATCCTCTGTCCTTGCCATATTGTGCAAAGACAATCAATGTGAAGAAGTATGGTTTGATTAATTAACTGGATGATTATGAAGATTTTCTAGCAAAACTTTCTGTTAGGAGATGGCTGACCTTGTTAGATGATTTTAAACAAGTGTTGAAAGATCAAAAAATTAGGAAAATGTTCATGCATTCCTGTTTGGTCACTTTAGAAAGCTCTTTGAACACTTCATCAAATTCAATGGATAAATGGTCCATTATCTGCTTCTTCGTCATGTCTTTGAGAAACAAAAAACATGAGATGTGGTTCCTCGTGAATGACAAGACTGTGTGTTTTGGCTTGAAGTCAATCCAGATAGGAGAGGGTAATAAGAAAAGTGGCGGCTTTCTACAAAAAGGTTACCAGCAATAGGAATATGACAACAAATAGGTTATTGGGGGCTATTAGAGGGGCTAGACTAAATAAAGAAGAAAAGTTTAAATGTTCTCTTGTATGGTTTTACATACAATCTTGCTTGCCAAAGATGTGGCAAAGGTTGTGGATCATGATTTGATTAAAATGGTGGACGGTTTGGAATTCTTCCAAAGATATCCTTGGGGAAAGGAATCCTTTAATCTCACATTGGACTACTTATGGAACAAGGTAGAGATTCCAAGGCTCTAGCAAGTACACACTGATAAGAAGACTGCATCATATGCTCTCTATGGCTTCCCATGAGAATTCATGATAAATATTATAAAGTATTAGTGTGGTAGAGTATAGACTGTATGTTATTTATCTTTACACGTAGTGATGATTTGTGTGATTACATGTCTGGGCATACGAAGCTTTCCCCTTACTCGGAAGGAATGCTGAAAAATCAGATGAGGTTTCTTTGCCTATTCCTAGGATCCTTAGGTGGCACACCAATAAAATGAAGTGATTTAGTGAAGGTGATTCATTTAGGGCTGGAGTGGGAGTTTCAAAGGTATAAATTTAGAGTGTATTATCAATTTGTTTGCAAACATAGAAGCTAAATGTAACACCTCGTACCTTTGGACAATGGTTTGAACCGTATGATGGAAACATGATAGCACCAAGATGAGGAGTATAGGAAGTGTTTTGAAAACTAATCAAGTTATAAGAAGAGTCTTTGGGCAAAGTATAGTCGGAAGCTACTCTACGGGCCATGTTTTCAAGTGAGTTTGCACAAGGCCTCACTTCAAATGAGTATTCAGAAAATTATATAAGGAATTTGGGAAAAAATCCTTCCTTATCTTGTAGCCCTTTGAAATACCTTTCCATCCATATAAGGCGGAGGTCAAACAGAGCTTTGTGCTATGAGTTATGACAATTTTACGGAACAATAGAAAAATGTCGTACGTGATGCGGGCTGAGATGCGGGCCGCACCGTGCCAGGCCAAATTTCTAGGGATCGGAAGAAAAAATGATCCTCGTCAAAGATATACCAAGCTTGATGCGGGCCACGATGCGCTAGGCCATGTTTATGGCTGAAATAATATTTATTTGAATTTTAAATACCCCTAACATTATAAAACTTCTCCCACTTTGTTCAAAACCCTTAGCGTCCGTTTTACCTCTTCCCTCAGCCTCCTACACCAAGGTAAGATCATTACTATGATCCTTAATCAATTCTAGCATTAGTTTAATGATTCTTAAGATGATTCTTAAACAAAACATAGGATTTTCTAGGTAAATCCTTCTGAAGCGATTCAAAGTTAGGGTTTTGGTGTTCTTCATCAGGAAAGCAACCTAGTTCGTTGAATTGGAGCATTCACAGGTATGCAGAGCTTCTATCTACATGTGGAAACATCATTGTTCTTTTCCACGCCACGATAATCCATGAAATCCCTAGAAAGCGAAGGTTATGTCTCATTTTATGATAAACCTTTGAAAACAAGTTATATATGTTCATGTATGTATTGTTAAAACCAATCATGTTTCCGCTATTGTATTTATGAATATCACTTTGATTATTATGAGTTCGTCCGTAATCCATGAATACCCATGTCTTTCACCCCATAGGTTTTTAAACACAAGTCATGAACCTATATTAATAAATTCCATGAAATCTACATATTTTCCATGTTTTATGCAAAGTATATTATGTATTTATGTTCATGCTATATCTTATACTTATCAACCATGTTTAAAAGTCATGATTATACAAACTATGAGCTTTCTAGCCAAATATATTTCATGTTCATGTTTGGGAGTTGCACAGACTACCGAGAAGGCTTTGACAGCCTAAAACTACTTATGTCAACATAGGATAAGGGTCACTCCACCCAATTAGGATGATTTCTTCATGTTACCCACATCGGGTTATTGGATCCATTCATGTCATGTTTATGTCTCGTACCCCGACAAGGTGCGAGATGGCTTAGCTGATTGGGCAAAGATCATACGCCATATTCCAGCGTAGTGGTTTCATGTCGGTTATACTAAAGCTCTCCCACTTAAAATGATTTATCATGTTTTATATTATATTAATGTCAGATATTATACATGCTCATGCTCAATTACAATTTAAGTTTTAGTCTCTATTATTTCATGTGTATGCTTATTCTTTCAGTTGCTTTACATAGAATACAATTCAAATGTACTTACGTCCTTTTTGCCCGGAGCCTGCACTTCACGATGCATGTACTAAGTTTCAAGACGATGGATCTGCTCATTAGGATTCCATCGGTAGCAGCTATTGGTGAACCCTATTTCTTTCGAGGTGTCAGTTTACTTATTTTCATGTTATGCTTTACAATAAAGGTATGCTCGGGCCTTGTCCTGGTCAAAAATAGTTTTGCAGTCAGACTCATGTTCAGAGGTTTCATATATTAGTTTAGCATGCATGTCAGACTTATTATCTTTTTTAGATATTTTCGTCATTATATTTCAAACTATGTTTACAATATTAAATTTACATGTTTTAAACCATTGCTATTGCTTGCTTTGATGCCTATGTCGACTCGACAAGCCATGTAGTTCGTTTGGTCATATGCAGTCAGGCACCGAGTGTCGTGTTTTGCCCACGCCATGGTTCGGGGCGTTACAAAGCTTTGTATCATAGCCTAGGTTCAAGTGTTTTAGGGAGTCTATGAAATTGTATCCAATGGAGTTTCCTTTATATGTGTGTGCGTGCTACACATATAAATTGTTTACTACTAAGACATTTAGGATCGTCTCACTTCTTTCATACTCTAGATAGTGCAATTAGAGCTTTGCCTTTAGGAACTTTTCTAACTTGTGCCATGAAGCTTAGAGCAGTAAGTAACATTCTCTTCTTATCGAATTCCAGACGTATTGAATGCATAAGAGACAAGAAGGAAATTTGATGTTCTGGTGAAGATGAATACCCATTGGGGGTATAATCGGGAAGTGCATGTTGGTAATAGATAAGACTTGAGATAATATCGAAAGTGGAACGAAATTCGTAGTTACTCTAGACTAGAGCATAACCCTTTTGGAAAATAAAAATGGAGTTATCATGTTTTATGGTTATCCGTTTACCTCAGTTACCAGTTATACAATGTTTTAGTTAGAAGGATTATGGTTATGCAATATACTAGTGTTCAGTTATGTAGTTATCACATTTCCAATTTTCAGTGTATCGAGATTCTTGTGATTTGACTTGTGAGGATACAGTGAGGCCTATGGGTGCTAAAATAAAGTGTAAGTAATAATGAATATAACGAGATCTTTGTATTTTTTTAAGTCGAGGTTAAGACCCAAGACTCGCTATATGGCACATGATAAATGTATCAGGTGATAGTACTATTTTAAGGACAAGTTTATGGATGAAAGTATACGTATGTTCTATACCTTACAGAATAAATTTATTCAGATTTTTGGACCATGGATCTACAAGTGTGAGGATGATTGCTCAGATTTAAAACCCTACAAGGTAACATTTTATGAAGTTAGCAGCAATGGGCATAAACGACTCACGATAGTTTTAAGCAGAAAAAAGCCTAAGAGCAAAATACCTAGGAGGCAAAATGTCGTGATATTACAGAATGGATTTCCGTACGATCTATGCACATGACTAAGAAGAGACGATGCACGACATGAGAACCAAGAGCAGACGATATTGGACTTCAGGGAATAGAATTGGTTTTGTGCAAGTTTATTCAGATCAAAACCAAAGAGTATGACGTTAGTAAGTTACTACAAGAAGTAGTTATTACTATGAGATGATAATATGTGACTTTTTCCTATAAGGTTATGTGATTAAGTGTTTACCCCATATTTGTATAGTTTTGTCATGACCCAAATTACTAAGGCATGCACGCACCTACCATTTCCCACCTCGGTAGGCCAACCCATCCCACCTCGGTAGGCCAACCCATCCCACCTCGGTAGGCCAACCCATCCCTTAAAGATTCACCAACAACATACATAAATAAGAAGAACTGATGTAAGTAAGGAACGGTGTAAGTGGGTAAGTGGGTCGGGGCTTAGTTGTAATCGGGTCGACTCGAAATTGGGACACAAAGTGGGGTTCTCGGGTGGGGTGTTTTTGCCGGGCAGTGTGGTGTTTGGTGGCTGATTCGGGTAGTTATATAGGGAATTGGGTCAAGGAGTTTTATGGAGCTATTGCAGGTGTATTGACGGTGATGTTGGTGATTGGGACCAGGTGGTTGGATGGTGTCAAGGTAATGGGAAAAAACTGAAATAGTGAGGTTCCGGTGATGTGGGTTGTGCGGACAGTTTGGTGTTGTCGGGTTTCGGCATGGATTTGGGGGTGGTTTCTGGGGTTGGCTTTTATTGCAGATATTTGTAAGGTACTATAGTATGTGGTGGTGGAAAGGATGAAGTGGTTTGGATAAGGAATGAACACGGGATTCTAGGTGCATACCCGAGTGCAATCCAAGTGTAGGACGCTCGATATAGCAAGGATAATGACACGAGGGTTTTAATGCTCGAGTTGACACCAAGATGAGTTTGGCCAATTGGACAAGGACTAGACCCGGTTGCTAAGTACAAGCTCGAGTACTAACCAAGTGAAGGTGGCCGGTAACCTTACGATAGACCCTAGGCTTGGGTTTGGTTGGATCACAAGTTCTAATGTCCACTTGCACCAAGGGGGTTCCTTAAGCTTGGGCTTAGCTAGGTCACACAAGTCCTAACCAAATTTACACCGAAGGGACCTTAGCTTGGGTTTAACTAGGTCACACAAGTCTTAGCTTCAACTTACACTAAGGAGTTGGTTCACACAAGAACCGAAGGCCCACACAAGGACCAACTAAGGTAGACAACACACAAGTTGAATACTTTAGCATTTGATTAAAACTTAAGTTTTTCTATTCATAAACTCCGCCATTTACAATATCCTAAGGGTCCTATTTATAGTAATACATGGACTTTTCTAGAAGATAAATTAAAGAGACAAAAACTACTTGAACCTTTCGGCCAAGTATGGACAAGTGGGAAGGGTCTCGGCTTGCTTGGGGAACAAGGAAGTTCTCGGTCTCAACTCCATCAATGGGAAAGGTTTTGGTTTTACTTGGGGACAAGAATGAACCCAATCTCTTTCACACCCCTTTGTAGTTCCCATGTAGAAGAATGCATGAACTTGGCTCCTCAAAAATCTCATCTTCTTGGAATATGTTTGGAAGATTCCATTCCTTGCATATGTGCCTTGGCCGAATGGGAATGGGAGAATATTTCGACCAACCCTTCATCTTCTTGGTGTCCTCCATATAGCCAAATACATGAACAAGTTGGTTCATGAATTGTCTTCTTGGAAGCCTCATCTTCTAGATCATTCTTGTCCATGACACCTTGTCCTTCTTACACTCTTCTCGGCCTAATCATCTTATGGGAAGAAACTCTTGGCCTTGTCACCTTATTTCATGGCCTAGTCATCCTTTCTTATTACATGGCTTATTAATTGTGTCCTAATGAGAGATAAAAGCTAAGCTAGGAAATAAAGATAAAAGAAATAAAATGGCCTCGGCTAAGGCCTATACACAAAGCCGAAAAATAAACATGCTTCTCGGATCTTCACGTGACAACTCCAACTCCACTCCATTTTTCATGCCACATTAGGCTTGTTACCATAGGTCGATCGATAATCTTTAGAACTCCGAGCATATTACCTTGAGGACCAAATTGGAACTTAGAGCTCACGGTCTTTTTTACATCAAGAATAGTAGAAGTCTAAAAACATAGATATCTAATAATACAGAATACAACAACTACCCAAAGAATCTGGTCTGAATAGTACAAGAGCTTCTAAGTATACAACTTGAATGAAGGTTAGAACTATAATCTGAATACACTTCTGTTTAGAAAGAGAATTAAACAAAAAATCTAGATAAACTACATGATCCTTGAAGGCTAACCAAACCTCGCTGAAGTTGCTGCAATAACTCTGTACCCCGAAAAGGGTGCAACAAGAGTAGTATCAGTACAAACACTATGTACTGGTATGTATCATAGGCCGATGACAGTTAGCTAACATATATATAAGAAAGAAACAAAAGGATTGACATGCTCGCAATCAAGTACAAGTATTATCACAATCTAGGAATAATTAACACAGGTATAGATAATCTAATAAGAAACTGATGATCCTTATCGAACTTACCCTCATCCCCGTATATCGACACCTAATACCCTACCATTGATGAATCATAGACCTTCCATTGGTACACTCGTGCCATACAAACCATCATAATACTTTGACGATATTGAAAATTTTCCCAAACCAATCATCTCATCAAACAAATCACTCTTATTAAGTCATAAATGCACTTTTTCCATTTTTGAGCAACCTAACACTGAAAATATAGAGATCGCGAGACCCTCTGTACTATTTCTCCCATTACTCAAGAAAACCACACATTTGAATCGTCAAACCAAAGCTATAACTTAAGTTGGTCACACGTATGAATCGGGATAACACATCTCGTACCACACCACAACACATCATAGACAAACCGTTCGAATAAGAATTTAAGAATGAGTCCCCACCTTTCATGGGAGATTAAGACAAGGAAATTCAGATAACAATTAGAATCGACTAGATACCAATTTGAATGAAGTAGAACGAACGAATGAGAGAATTCAAAGTTTCCTAAATGTCTCATAGCCTCTCGCAGATAAGTATGGAGCTTTTCGTACTCATCCGCAAGGCTCTACTAGACATGCTCTTATACTTATAGACTGGGTAACCTAGAGCTTTGATACCAACTTATCACAACCCAAATTACTATGTCATGCGTGCAACTACCATTTCCCACCTCGTTAGGTGAACCCGTCCATTATAGATTCACCAACAACACACACAAATAAGAAGAACAGTAGAAGTCTATAAACATAGATATCTGATAATGCGGAATACAACAACTATCCAAAGGATTTGGTCTAAATAGTACAAGAGCTTCTAAGTATATAACTTGAATGAAGGTTACAACTTCAACCTGAATACACTTCTGTTTAGAAAGAGAATTAAACATAAAATCTAGATGAACTCTATGAGATTCTTGAAGGCTAACCGAACCTCGCTGAAGTTCATGCAACAACTCTATACCCCAAAAAGAGTGTAACAAGAGTAGTATCAGTACAAACACTATGTACTGGTATGTTTAATAGGCCGACAATAGTTAGCTAACATATATATAAAAAAGAAACTAAAGGATAGACATGCTCTCAATCAAGTACAAGTAATATCACAGTACAGGAATAATCAGCCCATGTATAGATAATCCAGTTAGAATCAAAGAGATACAAAAATAAAGTAATTACTAAGCACACCCATGTAACATTTGCAGTAAGGTGAATTACACCAGATCTCAATACTCTAAAGTCACAGCCTAGGTAGAATCTCTAGTCCTCAAATCCATCAAGTGTCTAAGTAAGAGATTAACAAGCAAACACCATCTCAAGTGAATTAATAATTTAGGAATCAAGGCTGAACCACATCACAGAACACAATGAAAACAACAACCAGTATCAGAGATATGCGTTGATATAATGTGAATGTATATGTGATGCAATATAATGCACTGGCCAACTGTTTCATATTGTACAAACATGCTCCGGGAAGAATATATCATCGTCCCAATAGTCATAACCCACGGGGGACCGGCGAAGTCTAGGTACCAGTCACTCCGTTACACATAGCCTAGAGTGACTCTTCCACCGAACACCCCTCTAGCGATTCTGTATCACTCAAAATAGATTGACTATGCAATTAATATGTCATAAGAATCAACGTTGTTTCTTTCTCACTTATCACCATCACGCCAATCGCAGGTAATGTCAATGTGTCACAGAATGAACATCACACCAATCACATGTAATGTTAATGTATCATGGAAATGAGGATGAATGCATGTATCAATGTCAAATTCAACACTAATCATGAGATGAATAAACATAACAACATTCATAAATCAACTACCAATATGAATTTATTCCGAAATCTGTATAATGCCACATCCGGAACACTTTCCCTTCGGACCACATAGGTAACAATAATTATATATGTAAGAGAGGCCATACGAAATAAATACGTAGCAAACACTATAATAAGAAGCCTCTGATGTTTCACTTTTCCTCTTATTATTATTAATGTCAAGTCACAGTTCACTACAAAGTATCATGTAGAATGTGTATGAATTATATACATGTATCAATCTCAAGTGTAAAACATTATCAAATCCCAATCGGGTCACACATGGACACATATCACAATATCAGTATCAAGTCAAGTCCTTCCCTCTATCCATGATAATAGCAGGATAAATGAGAGACAACTATATCACAATCTAGATATGTCAACTAAGTGCAAGTCCAAGGTCAACACTAAACAGTCAAGCCAATAAATCATTAGAGACAACAAGTCGACAAATTAGTCAACCATAGACAACCTAAGTAATCTATCCCAACTTCATACCCGAAGATGTACATGTTTTATCCAACAATATTTAACTATATATACGCTTCGCTAACCGAAGAATAACCAGAAGGTAAGCCGTAACCTACCTGGAATGCCGAGCGGGAGTCGCAATGATCACACTTGATCCTTTCCCTTTCGAGGATCACGGTAGTACTCAAAGTCTAATATTATCAAAATCTAAGTTAGAGAATGAAACCTACAACATCCAAAATACTATACTATTCCTTTAAATCCAAATCGATTAGGGGAGAAAGGGGAAATGAGCCCACAAGGTTAAAATGGTCATTTTAAAAGTGAATTATGAATTTAACATTCTATGAGTCTAATCCCACTAACCAGTTGCTAAATTAACTCAAGACTAGGGCAATTTTATCATATAATACAAAACCCACAATTTGGGTATGAACCCTAATTTTCCAACCTTTAAATTCATCACAATAAGGGGAGATTCAACTTAATACTTACTAATTAAAGGAATTCATGCTTAGATTAATAAACCCATCAATTAATTCTCACTTTCAAGATTAACAATCAAATAAACCCTAACTAGGTTGAACTCATATTCCCTAACTAGTTTCTAGGTTGTTTCCATCACTTAATCAACTTAAAGAAGTTAAAGAAAGGTAAAACAAGGCGAAGGGAGATTACCACAAGGAGAAACCACTAAAGTTGCTTGCAATCGCCCTAATGGTGCTTTGGATAACTATTTTTGAAATGGGGGAGGTGAAGGGTTTTAATTACACTTAAAGAAGAGATTCTGGAAAACCGTCATCTACGCCCGCGGTCCCAAGCAAAAACCCAAGAAGCTCGCTGCAGCGCATCACCGTACGCTTCAGCGGTCCCTTCCGTTGGGGCGCATTGAGGCTCGTCCCAACGAGTACACCAGAAAATTCAGTAAACAAGTCGTATGCAACTTCAACCCGAAATCTGACAATCACCCGAGACCTCCTAGACACAAACCAGATATGTACACATATGTAAAAACACGCTACAGACTCACTCGTGGTCTCAAAATTTCAATCCGAGTTCTAATTAACTGGGTCAACCATCAACGACCTAAACTAACTTTCAACCGATAGTCAAGAATACTCCCGAGGGCCTCAGGAACCAAACTGACTATCCCACCAAGTCATAAACGACCCTCCAGATATCACGGAATCGACGAAATTCCAGAAAAGGTTCAGTTACACATAAGTCAACTATAGGTCAACATTTTCACTCATTAAGGTTCTAATTTATCAACTTCGACTAGAATTCTCTGATAACTTTGGGGATTGAGTCAACAGGGGTAAAATAGACAAAATGTTTGTAACGACTGAAAAACATGTTACATCAGATACTAATTAAACAATCGTTCCTCCTCTAATGATGAAAGAGTGTACTAAAGCTGACGGTAACCAAGGAATCTTTAGTATAACAACAGGGAAGCCTATATGGCACGAAGTTCGCCAAAACACCGTTCTCTCACCTTACCAGTCGAAACTCCTTCAAACTTAACTAAAGACCCAATTTCCATAATTCCATACTCAACTTTCTCTCATCATCGATTACAGAATATAAGAATTATTTTTGATGGAATTTTCTAATTCGATATAACAATACCTCTAAACGCGATCGATGGGTCCCATAATATTCTTCAAAATGACAAAAACCTTAAATAAAGACACAATCATAGCTCACTCTGAACTGGTAAAATATTCTGATCCCACTAACCTTTCTTTCACGCTTCTCAAGAATTTCTTTGTACCACAATTTCTCAGAAACACACAAATACAAACCCAAAACCATGACTTGTTCTTGCCAGAAAGAATCCTTACTTTATCGGAGCAACCCTAAGCAATTCCATCACAATGATCTTGCTCATAGCTGACTTCGCTAGTTCTAAGTCTTCTTAAACCTTTGAATCACAATACATGAAGCATACCACTAAATACCCCACCGAGCCTAAGTCCGTAGGACACCATCTCATCACTCAAAAGACCTATCACGACTATAGTACCTCCTTTAATCATTACCAAGTACCGACATAACCCATTATATATGTCCAAGTAGCTGCTCTCTTTAAAATATCATCAGTCCACTCGCTAACCCTGATAAATCTTGGTAAACCAATCATACCTCAACTCTAAACTAAAACTTATCAAATCTGTGAAGGTAATTTTCTGGGAACCCCTAAGTCCTCCTGGGAGTATAAACATAGTCCATCAGGATCTAATAGAACAATTCTGACCCGAAATGAATGACAACCCCTGAATGCTACCAATAGTCACTCGAACTAACTCCAACTTTTCAAAACCAATCACAGTTCTACCACACATTTGTGGTGGCCAGTTCTAATCTCTTCCTCATGCGTAATTAATCATGTCAGTCACCCTCGACTCCAAAAGCTAAGTCATATCCTAGTTGTCAACTTAGTACCGAAAACTATACTTTATGATTGCAATCTTCATGTTTCTCAACTTCTACCCGGTACGCAAATCTGATACAACCCCAAACTTTTTGGCGCAAAACCTGGAGCCTTATATAATACCCCTTTGACTATCCAATCACCCATTGTAACACCTCAATATGCCCATAATAATTCTGAAAGTATCAACTCTTACAACTACCGCTCTAAATCTCACGCAACTACTCTCATGTTCTTAATATACAAAAGTGCTCACCCAAGATGTCCAGTCAATATTACTTGCAACATAATGCACTACCATAAACATAGTCTCATCTCAAAAATATAACACTAGCCTTTACATAATAGAGATTTCCACAATTCTTTTCTCTTAAACCACACTAGCTCATCCACTGAGGAGTGTTACAAAACTTTCCAACAGTGCACCACACAAGCCACTTCCATAAGCCTTAACATGTCAGTTACCTGAAGTTTACTTCTCACTAGTCAATGATCACAAAACCCCATTGAACTTTGTCATATCACTTAGTCCATTTTTGTGGACTCTGTTCCTTAAGAATATTCAACAATCACCCCTTGTTTGAAATAAGAAAGACAATAACACCACAATCTATAATACCCAAAGTAATCCCGAAGGCGTACCTTATTTTTACCGATTCTCTATCAACTATACTTTCCTTGACTATTCAATTCCCTAATTCCAACCAGATCGCAATCATCGTCACTGTCTAACCATTTCTCAAACTCACTCAACTCTAAAACTGAATACTTTCTAAATCTAGCATTTCACATACACAGTCCTACTAACGTTCTCAAATTCCAAAATGTTCTCTACAACTTGAATTACTTTAAACCTCATTATTGATTTATCACTTCAAACATTCTAATTGTTGAACTAGAACACCTTTAACCATTCGCGTGATTATCCCTTTCATCTGATCAACTCAACTGAATAGTACACCAATAGTAGCAAGAACTAGCCGAAACTTACACAATAGGTACAAGGCTCTCAAAACTAATCCGATGTTAGATGTAACACCCAATAGATCATTGAGTACTAAAACTTCGCACTTGTCTAATACTAGAGTCATTCTTCATAGTCAACCACTGGCTCCCATTGTCCCACAGCATAACCAAACATACCAACTCAACACTAAACCCTTATGTCTATTCTACCATGTATGACTGCATTATGACTCTCAAATCCACTAGCTATTGATTCCACGATATCTTTACCATTCCTCTAAACATGAAGGACCAGGACCACAACTGCCCAACAACTTAAGTCTCCAGTCATCACAAGTAGCATTTCTTTCTGATCTATAATAGACAACTACTTTCCTGAAAGAACCTACAAACCAATACTATGTAGTCTCGTCGAAGTCTAACTTAACTTTTATGGCCGAAGACGAAGTCCACTCTCATACCAAATGCAACCTTATCCTATCAAACATATTAGATACCAAATTTTCCCTTCCTAACAACAAAAATTGATCTATCAAAATCCTCTTCCTTACGCCTCCATCCCACTAACAGAAAAGGTACTCTTACCAATATGCCTTAAGAAATAGTACTTCGCTACACGTTTCCCGCAAAGTCATCCTTCATGTCCTTATTCTCAACTGCTCCTCTTAATTACCCAATGTCACTATACTTTTGCCTCATCCGATGATCCTTACCGAACTTACCCTTATCCCCGTATATCGATACCTTCCATTAGTACACTCGTGCCACACAAACCATCATAATACTTTGACGATATTGAAATTTTTCCTAAACCAATCATATCATCAAACAAATCACTCTTATTAAGTCATAAATGCACTTTTGCCATTTATAAGCAACCCAACACTAAAAATATGAAGATCATGAGACCCTCTGTACTATCTTTCCCATTACTCAAGAAAACCCCACATTTGAATCCTCAAGCCAAATCTATAACTTAAGATGGTCAAGCGTCTGAATCGGGATAACACATCTCGTATCATAGAAAAACCATTCACATAAGAATTTAAGGACCAATCCCCACCTTTCATGGTTGATTAAGGTAAAAAAATTAAGATAATAATTAGAATCGACTATATACCAATTTGAATTAAGTAGCACGAATGAATGAAAGAATTCAAAGTTTCCTAAATATCTCATAGCCTCTCGCAGATAAGTATGGAGCTTTTCGTACTCATCCGCAAGGCCCTACTAGACATGATGTTATACTTATAGACCGGGTAACCTAGAGCTTTGATACCAACTTGTCATGATCCAAATTACTATATCATGCGTGCACCTACCATTCTCACCTCGTTAGGTGAACCCGTCCATATAGATTCACCAATAACACACACAAATAAGAAGAATAATAGAAGTCTAAAAACATAGATATCTGATAATGCAGAATACAACAACTACCCAAAGGATCTGATCTGAATAGTACAAGAGCTTCTAAGTATACAACTTGAATGAAGGTTACAACTACAACCCAAATACACTTCTGTTTAGAAAGAGAATTAAATATAAAATCTAGATGAACTCTATGAGATTCTTGAAGGCTAACCGAACCTCGCTGAAGTTCCTGCAACAACTCTATACCTCGAAAAGGGTGTAGCAAGAGTAGTATCAGTATAAACACTAAGTACTGGTATGTATCATAGGCCGACAACAGTTAGTTAACATATATATAAGAAAGAAACTAAAGGATATACATGCTCGCAATCAAGTACAAATACTATCACAATCTAGGAATAATCAGCACAAGTATAGATAATCCAATAAGAATCCAAGAGATATGAAAATGAAGTAATTACTAAGCACACCCATGTAAGATTTGGAGTAACGTGAATTACACTAGATCTCAATACTCTATAGTCACAACCTAGGCATAATCTCTAGTCCTCGAATCCATTAAGCGTCTATGTAAAAGATTAACTAGAAATCACCATCTCAAGTGAATTAACAATTTAGGAATCAAGGTTGAACCGTATCACATAACACAATGAAAACAACAACCAGAATCAGAGATATGAGTGGATGTAATGTGAATATATGTGATGCAATATGAATGCAATGCAATGCACTGGCCAACTGTTTCATAATGTACAAACATGCTCTGGACAAAATATATCATCATCCCAATAGTCATGACCCATGGGGGAACCACAAAGTCCAGGTACTAGTAACTCCGTATCACACAACCTAGAGTGACTCTTCTACTGAACACCCCACTAGCAATTCTGTATCACTCAACATAGAATGGATATGCAATCAATATGTCATAAGAATCAATGTTGTTTTTTTCTCACTTATAACCATCACACCAATCACAGGTAATGTCAATGTGTCACGAAATCACCATCACACTAATCACATGTAATGTCAATGTATCATGGAAATAAGGATGAATGCATATATGAATGTCAAATTCAATACTAATAACGATATGAATAAACATAACATCCGTAAATCAACTACCAATATGAACTTATTCTCAAATCTGTACAATGCCAAATCCGAAACACTTTCCCTTCGGACCACATAGGTAACAACAATTATATATGCAAGAGAGATCATATGAAATAAGCAGGTAGCAAACACTATAATAAGAAGCCTCTGATGTTTCACTTTCCTTCTTATCATTATTAATGTCAAGTCACAGTTCACAACAAAGTATCATGTAGAATATGTATGAATGATATGCTTGTATCAATCTCAAGTGTAAATCATAATCAAATTCCAATCGGACCACACATGGACACATATAACAATATCAGTATCAAGTCAAGTCCTTTCCTCTATCCATGATAATACCAAGATAAATGAGAGATAACTATATCACAATCAGGATATGGAACCTAAGTGCAAGTCCAAGGTCAACACTAAATTTCAAGCCAATAAATCAGAAGAGACAACAAGTCCACAAATCAGTCAACAATAGCCAACCTATGTAATTCATCCCAACTTCATACTCGAAGGCATACATTCTTTCTCCAATAGTATCTAACTATACATACGCTTCGCTAACTGAAGTATAACTAGAAGGTAAGCCGTAACTTACCTGGAATGCCGAGCGGAAGTCGAAACGATCACACTTGAGCCTTTCCCTTCCGAGGATCATGGTCGTACTAGAAGTCTAATATTATCGAAATCTAAGTTAGAGAATGAAACCAACAACACCTAAAACACTATACTATTTCTCTCAATCCAAATCGATTAAGGGAGAAAGGGGAAATGGATAGAGGGAAGGACTATTTCTTTGAATCCAATCCTACTAACCAGTTGCTAAATTAACTCAAGACTAAGCCAATTTTATAAACTATACAAAACCCCCAACTTGGGTATGAATCCTAATTTTCCAACTTTCAAATTCATCAAAATAAGGGAAGATTCGACTTAATACTTACTAATTAGAGGAATTCATGCTTAGATTAACAAAACCCATCAATTAATTCTCACTTTCAAGATTAACAATGAAATAAACTCTAACTAGGTTGAACTCATCTTTCTTAACTAGTTTCTAGGTTGTTTCCATCATTTAATGAACTTAAAGAAGTTAAAGAAAGGTAAAACAAGGCTAAGGGAGATTACCACAAGGAGAAACCACTAAAGTTACTTGAAATCGCCCTAATGGTGCTTTAGATAACTATTTTTGAAATGGGGGAAGTGAAGGGTTTTAATTATACTTAAAAAAGAGATTCTGGAAAACCGTCATCTGCGCCCGCGGTCCCAAGCAAAAACCCAAAAAGCTCACTGTATCGGATTACCGTCCGCTTTAGTAGTCCCTTCCGTTGGGGCGTACTGAGGCTCGCCCCAGTGAGTACACTAGAAAATTCAACTAACAAGTCTTATGCAACTTCAACCCAAAATCTGACAATCACCCGAGACCTCCTAGACACAAACCAGATATGTACACATATGTAAAAGCATGCTACAGACTCACTCGTGGTCTCATAATTTCCATTTGGGTTCTAATTCTCCGGGTCAACCCTCAACGGCCTAAACTATTTTTCAATCGACAATCAAGAACACTTCTGAGGGCTTCAAAAACTGAACCAACTATCCTACCAAGTTATAAACAACCCTCCGTCTCATGAAATCGACAGAATTCTGAAAAAGATTCGTTTACACAGAAGTCAACTATAGGTCAACACCTTCACTCTTTAAGATTCTAATTTCTTAACTTCTACTAGAATTATCTGATAACTTCAATGATTGGGTCAATAAGAGTAAAATAGTCAAAGTGCATGTAACGACTGAAAAACTCGCTACATCAGATACTAATTAAATAATCGTCCATCCTCGAATGAAGAAAAAGAGTACGAAAGATGACAGTAACCAATGAATCTTTAATATAATTACACGGTAGCCTCTACAGCACGAAGTGCGCCAAAAACACCGCTCTCTCACCTTATTAGTCGAAACACCCTCTAACTTAACTAAAGACCCAATTTCTATATTTCCATACTCGAATTTCTCTCTTCATCGATTCCCGAATATAAGAACTATTTTTTCTGGAATTTTCTATTTCGATATAACAATACCCCTGAATGCGATCGATAGGTCCCACAATATTTCTTAAAATGACACAAACCTTAGATAATGACACAATCATAGTTCACTCTGAACTAGTAAAATATTCTGATCCGGCTAACCTTTCTTTCACTTCTCAAGAAGTTCTTCGTACCACGATTTCTTAGAAATACACAAAGACAAACCCAAAACTATGACTTACTCTTGCCAGAAAAGAATCCTTACTTTATCGGAGTAACCATAAGCAATTACATCACACTGATCTTGCTAATAGTTGACTTTGCTAGTTCCACGTCTTCTTAAACCTTCCAATCATAATACAAGAAGCATACCACTGAATACCCTGCCGAGCCTAAGTCCGTAGGACACCATCTGATTACTCAAAAGACCTCTCGCAACCATAGTACCTCCTTTAATCATTACAAGTACCAACTTAACCCATTACTTATGTCCGAGTATCTACTCTCGATAAAATATCATCAGGCCACTCGCAAATCCTGATAAAGCTCGGTAAACGTATCATACCTCAAATCTAAATAGAAACTCATCGAAACTATAAAGGTTATTTTCTGGGAACCCCTAAGTCCTCCTGGGAATATAAACATAGTCCATCAGGATCTAATAGAACAATTCTGACCCAAAATGAGTGCACAACCCTTGAATGCTACCAATAATCACTCAAACTGACTCCAACTTTCCAAAACCAATCATAGTCCTACCACACATCTGTGGTGGCCAGTTCCAATATCTTCCTCATGCGTAATTAATCATGTCAGTCACCCTCAACTCTAAAAGCTAAGTCCTATCCTAGTTGTCAACCTAGTACCGAAGAACTATACTTTATGATTGCAATCTTCATGTTTCTCAACATCTACCCAATATGCAAATATGATACAACCCTGAACCTTTCGGCACAAAACCTGGAGTGTCATATAATACCCCTTTGACCATCGAATCACCCATTGTAACACCTCTATATGCCCATAGTAATTCCAAAAGTAACAACTTTTACAGCTACCGTTCTTAATCTCACGCAACTACTCCCAAGTTCTTAATATCAAAAAGTGCTCACCCAAGATGTCTAGTCAATATTACTTGCAACATAATGCACTACCACGAATACAGTCTCATCTTGAAAATATAACTCTAGCCTCTACATAATAGAGATTTCCATAATTATTTTCCTGTAAACCACCCTAGCTTATCCATTGAAGAGTGTTATGAAACATTCCAACAATGCACTACATAATCCATTTGCATAAGACTTAACATGTCGGTTACCTAAAGTTTGATTCTTACTAGCCGCTGATCACGAAACCCCACTGAACTTCGTCATATCACTGAGTCCATTTTTGTTGACTCTCTTTCTTAAAAATACTCAACAATCATACCTTGTCTAAAATAAGCAAGATAACAACACCACAACCCATAATACTCAAAGTAATCCCCAAGACGTACTTTATTTTCGATTCTCGATCAACTATACTTTTCTTGACTATTCAATTTACCAATTCAAACTAGATCACAATCATCATCATCGTCTAACCATTTCTCAAACTCACTAAACTCTAAAACTGAATACTTTATAAATCCAGCGTTTCACATACACAGTCCTACTAACGTCTTCAAATTCCAAAATGTTCTCTACAACTCGAATTACTTCAAACCTCATTATTGATTTACCACTTTGAACGTCCTAATTGTTGAACCAGAACACCTCTAACCATTTGCGTGATTATCACTTTCATCCGATCAACTCAACTGAATAGTACACCAATAGTAGCAGGAACTAGCCGAAACTTACACAATAGGTACAAGGCTCTCAAAACTAATCCGATATTAGATGAAACACCCGATAGCTCCTTGAGTACTAAAACTTCGCACCTGTATAACACCATAGTCATTCTTCCTAGTCAACTACTGGCTCACATTAGCCCATGACATAACCAAATATACCAACTCAACACTGAACCCTTATGTTTATTCTACCATGTATGACTGCATCATGACTCTGAAATCCACTAGCTCTTGATTCCATATATCCTTACCGTTCCTCTAAACATGAAAACCCAGTAAACATATTCTTTCTTGAACTTAAGTCTCCACTCGTCACAAGTAACATTGCTTTCTGATCTATAACTGACAACCACTTTCCTGAAAGAACCTACAAACCATCCGCTTCAGTAATCTCTTCCACTAGGCATACTGAGGCTCGCCCCAACGAGTATACCAGAAAAATCAGCAAACAAGTCTTATGCAACTTCAACCCGTAATCCGAAAATCACTTGAGACCTCCTAGACACATACCATATATGTACACATATGTAAAAGCACGCTACAAACTCACTCATGGTCTCAAATTTTCCATCGGAGTTCCATTTCTCCAGGTCAACCCTTAGCGGCCTAAACTAACTTTCAACCGATAGTAAAAAATGCTCCCAAAGGTCTCGAGAACCGAACCAACTATCCCACCAAGCAATAAATGACACTTCGGACCTTACAGAATTGAAAGAATTTTGAAAAAGGTCCGTTTACACATAAGTCAACTATAGGTCAACACTTTTACTCTTTAAGGTTCTAATTTCTCAACTTCTACTAGAATCGTCTGATAACTTCGGGGATTGTGTCAACAATAGTAAAATAGTCAAAATGGATGTAACGACTGAACAAATTGTCACAAGTTTGACATGACTTTAAAGTGTATAGAAAGTTTGGGTTAGTTATTACAATATTTCATTTAAGAGATACATAATTTCCCTAAGTTTGATCCATATCTATAGCTTATAAAAGATAGTATAGGACTACAGAATATGGTCAGATGATGAGGGAAGTTAGAAATAATCTGATGGTTCACTTTAGTATTTAGGACAAAACCAGAGAACATGAGGCTAACATATGGTTAGTAGAGAATAATAAGTATGTTTTGAGTAGATACAGTGAATTAGAAATTTTGGCAGAGCTAGTACGATTTGATTTCCTTAGTTAGGTTAACACTGATGAGTGAGTAGCAGTTTAAATTCACCGAATGCATGTTAGAACCGAAAGTATTTAAGATAAACATGAAGTATAGTGACAATGGGAGAAGAAAATCAACTAAGTAGTAAGAGGGGAAATTACAAAAGAATAGTCTTTAAGAGTTATCCAAAAGGGGTTTTCCCTAAGACTAATAGTGTGAGTAAAGTTAAGTTGTTAAGAAAGAATATGATTGTAAATTCAGTCCATGTAAGTAATTTGGTTCTCCATTCATGTAAGTAATTCTGTTTTCTCCAGTAAGGAGGATCGCTCAGAAGTGAATCGAAAGATGAGCCGTTAGTGACATAAAGCGCAAATAATTGTAAAATATAAGGAAAGTTGGTTGGATCCCAATGAGAGAGAAGGATCCCCAAATATAAGATATTAACCTTTGGTCTAAGAGAGAGATGTGTAAATTGTCAATGAGTACAGTTGAATATTTGAAAATATGAAGGGTTAGCATGAGATATAAAGAACTTTTGTTTAGTAATGGAGGCATAATGAGATAGTCTCCATAAGATATGTGCCTCGTATGCAAAAGAAACATGAAGTGGGTAGAATGATTGTTGACCAACTTGTGTTAAGATCAATTATTATCATTTAAGTGATCACAAAAAAACTATAAGGTCATTCCCAGTTATGTGTCACAAAGGTAGTGACATCACACAAGACAATTGTTCAGAGTGCTGGTCAAAGACTTAGCACACAACAATACTATAAGTATTTCAGGAGGTATCTCAGAAAGAAATCAAGTATGGGTAGTTTAGCTCATGTTGAGGCAGACAAGAGAATCACTATGAAAGAAGTTCATCATTTAGAGAACGTAGGAGTTCATCTTTTGGACCCCGAATATGGTAGTGTTGTTGTACAGAATAGAGCCAAAACCTCCTTAGTAGTTGAGCAAAAAAGGAAAATAGTTTTATGATCCCTATCTACTGCAGCTAAAGAAAGAGATTCACATACATAAATCCATGGCTTCTAAACAAGGGGGAGATGGTGGAACTCTAAGGTACAAAGATTTTTTTTGCGTCTTGGATGTTGATAGATGCAAAGAAAGGATTATGGTAGATGCACACAATTTAAGATATTCTACCTACCTGACTTTGACGAAAATGTATCATGACCTTAAGAAGGTTTATTGGTGGAATGACATGAAGAAGAATGTAGCCAATTTCGTGGCTAAGTTTCCAAATTGGTAGCAAGCAAAAGACAATTCAGCAGAAGATTATGCCAAGTTATATTTTCAGGAAAGTTCCAGATTCCATGGGCTCCAATGTTCATTAGATCAGATCGAGGTGTCCAGTTCAAAGAGAATTTTTTTAGTCTTTTTAGAAGGGATTGGATACCATCTCCAGTACCATTTTTCATCCTCAAACAGATGTCAGGCAGAGCTTACTATCCAGACACTCGAAGATATGTTAAGCGCATGTGTCATAGACTTTAAAGGTAATTGATATGATCATTTTCCTCTCATTGAGTTATTTCTAAATATAGATATCATGCTAGTATCAAAATGTCACCATTTTAAACCTTGTATGGGCGAAGGTGTAGATCACCTATTGGTTGGTATGGAGTTGCAAAAAATATAATTGCTAGGGCCATACTTGGTCCATTAGGTTGTTGAAAAAACTAAATTAATTCAGGAGCACTTTAAAATGGCTAAGAGTCGCAAGAGTCCTATGTGAATGTGCGGTATAGAGATTCAGAGTTTTATGTTAATGATTGAGTATTTCTAGAAACTTTGCCTATGAAGGGTCTCATGTGATTTGAGAAGAAAGAGAAGTTAGTCCCAAATATATTAGACCATACAGGATCCTACGAAATATCATCAAGTTCGCAAGTTGACGACTAAGGAAGTCACTCCAGTGAAAGTATTATAATGGAACCAAAATGTGAAGGAGACTACATGGGAAGTCAAAGAGGACATGAAGCCTAAATATCTACACTTATTGATGGGAAAACATAAAATGTCTAGGGTAACTACCTTAGGTATTCAGACCTTATGTCAGTTTAGTGTTTAGGTCCTATCTCTGCTCAACATTCAGATCTCATGTTGTAACATTCATCTTTTCGGGAATCAAATATCATGATATGATATCCATGTTTACACGTATTCATATCTCCTGTCAGTTTAGCACTCATGTATCCATGTCATCCAGTCTTCATGCATTCATGTCCCATGTCATGCTCCTCACGTCCATGTAATCATGTCATGTTCATTCTTATGTTCTAGTACTTATGTCATTTGTGCGTACGCATTCTTTTCCAAACCCTATGTATAATATTCATGTATTTATTCAGTTCAATATCCATGTGTTCATGTCATAACAGTATTTATGACAGATAATATTCACGTATTCATGCCAACTCAGTATTCATGTTAGTCACGTGCATGTTTTAGTTATCATGTTATGTCATATCATGCATATTAATATTCCCTATGAGGCTTCTGTTGTTCTCTGGTTAGCAGGAAGGTATTTGAAAAAAAGTTGGAATAGTCATATTTACAGAGGAAACCCTGTCAAATTTTATGTAAAATTCAAGATTAGTCATACTCCTAACCATAAACCATCATTCGAGGACGAATGATTCCAAAGGAGAGATATTGTAACACCTCATACATATGGGCAATGGTTTGAAGTTTGAACCGTATGATGGGAACATGATGGAACCAAGATTAGGAGTGTATTAAGTGTTTTGAAAACTAATTAAGTTATAAGAAGAATCTTTAGACAAAGTATAGTCAGAAGCTACTCTACGGGCCATGTTTCAAGTGAGTTTGCACAAGGCCTCACTTCAAGCGCATATTCAAAACATCATATAAGGAATTTTGGAAAACTTCTTTCAGGAAAGTTGTAGCATGTTGAAATATATTTCGATCCATATAAGGTGGAGACCAAACGGAGCTCTGTGCTAGGAGTTATGACTATTTTACAGAACAACAGAAAAATAGCTATACGTGACGCGAGCCGAGATGCGGGCCGCAGCGCGCCAGGCAAAATTTCCAGGGATCAGAATAAAAATTGATCCCCGTCAAATATATACCAAGAGCAATATGGGCCGCGATGCGCCAGGCTATTTTATGCCTGAAACATTTTTTTCCGAATTTTAAATACCCCTAACTTCATAAAACTTCTCCCATTTCATGCAAAAAAACTTAGCAGCCGTGTTTCCTCTCCCCTCAGTGTCCTACACCAATGTAATATTATTAATATGACCCTTAATCAATTCTAGCTTTAGTTTAATGATTTTTAACATAATTCTTAAACAAAACATAGAATTTTCAAGGTAAATCCTTCTCAAGCGATTCAAAGCTAGGGTTTTAGGGTTCTTCGTCAGGAAAGAAAGCCAGTTCATTGAATTAGAGCATTCACATGTATGTATATCTTCTATCCATGTGTGGGAGTATAGTTGTTCTTCCCCACGCCACGATAATCCATGAAATCTATAGAAATCGAAGGTTATGTCTCATTTCATGATAAACCCTTGAAAATATGTTATATATGTTCATGTATGCATTGTTAAAAACAATCATGTTTCTGTTTTTGTATTCACAAATATCACCTTGATTATCATGAGTTCATCCATAATCCATGAATACCCATGTCTTACATCTATGGATTTTTAAACACAAGTCATGAACCCATATTAATCAATTCTATGAAATCTATATGTTTTCCATGTTTTATGCGAAATATATTATGTATTTATGTTAATAGTATATCATATATTTATCAACCATATTTACAAGTCATGATTATACAAACCATATGCTTTCTAGCCAAATATATTTCATGTTCATGTTTGGGAGTTTCATAAATTACTGAGAAGGCTTAGACAGCCTAAAACTATGTATCCCAACATAGGATAAAAATCGCTCTGCCAAGTTAGGATGATTCCTTCATGTTACCCACAATGGGTTATTTGATCCATTCATGTCATGTACATGTCTCGTACCTCGGCAAAGTACGAGATGGCTTAGCTGCTCGAGCAGAGATCAGACACCACATTCCAGCATGGTGGTTTCATGTCAGTTATACTAAATCTCTCCCATTTAAAATGATTAATCATGTTTTATATTATATTCATGTCAGATATTATACATGCTCATGCTCAGATTACAATTTTAGTTTCAATCCCCATTATTTCATGTGTCTGGTTACTTTGTCAGTCGCTTTACATACATTATAATTTAAATGTATTTACATCCCTTTTGTCCGGGGTCTGCACTTCATGGTGTAGGTACTGAGTTTCAGGACGACATATCTGCTTATTAGGATTCCATTGGTATCAACTATTGATGAACCCCATTTCATTCGGAGTGTCATTTTACTTATTTTCTTGTTATACTTTACAATAGAGGTATGCGAGGGCCTTGTCATAGTTTTGCAGTCAGACTCATATTTAGAGGTTTCATAGACTAGTTTAACATGTCATATCAGACATATTATGTTTTTTAGATATTTCCGCTATTATATTTCAGACTATGTTTATAGTATTCAGTTTTACATGGTTTAAACCATTGCTATTACATGCTTTTGATGCTCATGTCGACTCAGCAGGTCATGTGGTTTTCTCGGTCACATGCAGTCAGGTACCGAGCATCGTATTGCGCCCAGGCCATGGTTTGGAGCATTACACTTGTAATACCTCATACTTTCAGGCCATGGTTTGAATCTCCAGACGTATGTAAATAGACCCGAGCGTTGGATGATTTTTGGTCATGTTCACGTATGCACATAAAGAAGCTTAGTATATAAAAGGATGAGGTCCTGAAACAAATTAGGATTTAATAAGTGTGATGACGGGAATTGAAAATAATATTTGGTGGGTGTCAAGAGGCTATGGACTAGCGCTATACCACATGCTCATAATAGTAGAGTACATGAGGTGTGCTAAAAAGTGATTTATTATTAAAGTGATTTGAGAACAAGGGATTAATTAAGGACTAAGTAATTAAGTAGCAAGGTGACATGTGGAGGGTAGTGGTGATAAGTTAAGTAATGTAATGGATAAATGATAAAAGTGTAGCACATCGACATGTGGATAAAGAAAGTGGGAAGCAAATGACTAATGTCCTATACATGGACCCTTATAATGACACCTTTATGAAACCATTTAGTGGACCCCACATTCCATTAGGATAGCAACCCTTTAAGACATCACTTTCTGTAAGAAAACTTAAGAATTCATATGTGTTGCAATGTTGGAGACTTTTATTCTCACTTGAAATTAAATATTTTGCATCTTAATCAAATGGAGCAGCAACGTGATTACCCTTTTTGGGAAGGGAAAGTTGAGTAGTAAACACAATTCTATTTTAAAGAAGAAGTTGAGCAGCAACTTTGCATTCTATTTCAAGAATTTGCTCGGTTCTTGTAAGTTCGGGCAAAGCGAACAGGTTCTATCATTGGTTAAGATTAATCTTATAAGGGACGGTTAATTCATTGTAGTTGTCTGAAGTGCCATTAAATGAGATATGTTAAGGCAAATCCTTTCTACTTTTGGCATGTTCATGTAACGAAACGTAAATGTAATACTGTCTCATAAATAATTCTACTCTTAGTAGTTAAAAATGTTCATGTTATTCATTCCTATTGTCAAATTATGTCTAAATATGTTCCTAAATCCTTATTGAGGTATATGGAAAAAAATGTTAGTATTCATAATGTTGATCGGAGGTGGAGCAATATTACATCACTCCGACAAACTTATAGTGTCTTATTATCATATCATTCATGCATTATATTCATATACATAACTTGACCTCAAATGAGTTATATACTCTACTATATGTATGCATTATATATGTAAGGGGTATGGGAAAAGGGAAGGCATTATATATGCACTCCACCTGCAGCTGGTACAGATATACATGATAATGATTATGCCCACAGAGGCCGATATAATATGATGGGATGCCCACAGAGGCTTGATGGCGTTATATATGCATATGTATATGTATGACCGCATTGTGCATGACATTTAGGCATATTAAGTCCCTCAGAGGCATTCTGCATAGACATGATACTTAGGCATATTATGGCCCTCAGAGGCATTCTCCACTGGTTGGTTGTTTCTTGTCTCATGTTACTCTAAGGTCTATATTATGCTATTCTTCATGCATGACATACTCAGTGCATTAGTCGTACTGATGTCCCTTTTGTCGGGGGACACTGCGTTTCATGCCTGCAGGCTTAGGTAGACATAGTGATGGTTCACACTAGTAGGTTGCTGGTTCAGCGGATATTGGAGCACTCCATTTATTCTGGAGTAGCAGGCTAATCTTTGTATGATACTTTTGCATATGCATATGGGTATGGCGGGGCCCTGTCCCGACCTTATGATGTCACGTACTCTTTAGAGGCTTATAGACAGTTGTCCTGTGTATAGTAGCCAGATATGGCTTTGTCAGCCTTGGTATGTATATGTATATAGGTTGGGTCCTTTGGGGTGCAGGATTCTACATAACTCCTTTCTAGTTTACTATTTTCATATGTCAGCAGGATATCTCATGGCGGCCTCATAGGCCATACGAAATTACGAATATATACTAAATATATGATTAGTGGTACTCGGCCGGTAAGGTTCGGGTGCCCGTCATGACCCTCCGATTTGGGTCGTGATAAACTTGGTATCATAGCAGGTCTGTCCTAGGAGTCTGCAAGTCGTGTCTAGTAGAGTCTTGTTATGGGCGTGTTGTGCACCACTCTGATAGACAAGATGCTACAGGACATCTAGGATAATGGTTACCTTTCTTCTTGATCTAGAATCGTGCTATAGAACTGAATTGTAAGAATTCTTTATGTAAATATTATCATGTTTATGATTACAACAATGCCTTCTTCCAATAGGGTTATGATTGCAAGGGAGATTGAGTGTAAATGTGAGTAGTATACTCTCTATTGAGATAGATCCGTCAGAGGATATGAGTAAGTCGTTTTTTCAGGCACGACTTCATCCTAGAGCATCTGATAGATTGAAGGGTCAAGGAGCTCATAACCCAGGGATTTTATTAGTCAGGGATCGCCGATATTTAAAGGGTTCAAAGATGCCAATATCTCAGGGTCAAAGTTGTAAAGGTCGAGTGAGACCGCCCCGACCATCTTGTAGTCAGTGTGGTTGAGCACATGCCGGATTATGCCGCAAAAGTACATGGGGGTTAGTTTAGTGTGCCAGCCATGGCCACAACATTTCGAAGTGTCCCAAGTTGACGAGCAAAGGTAAGGAGATGATTATGAGTTGTACAGATGAAACGCGGAATACATAATTGAAAGGTTTAGTAGGTTATGAAAATCTACACGTTTTATAGTGACTTGTGATGATTAGAAAGATGGAATATGTTATGTACGTGCGACCTAAATTGTAAAGTCTTTCCAGGAATAGATTTGGAATTATCCCATGATATCATTGAAGAGAATGGATTGCCCCAACCGAATCGGGTGAAGAGTGACCATCAGTAAATTTAAAAATATCACGTAAAGTGACGTACCCAGAATAGTGAGCCCAAGTCATAAATAAGGATCGAGTTATTCACGGTAGTGTAAGGGGACATACGTCTCTCATCCGTGCGTAAAGGCCATACCACGTATTATTGAGCATTACATGTATCAATGTTAGTAAGCTAAGGCATGTTATAGGTAATGGACTGGTAGGGTATTTGACTTCATTGTGCAACATGTTACCATTCTATAAATAACCTTTGGATAACAATAGCGTGTTAGGCGCAATTGAGGATGAAAACTATGGAACAATCGAAGAATGGTTGTAAGAAATATGAAAACAGTGAATAATTAGGAATGGAATGGTATCAAGTATCAAGGCAGAAATGTTTTTTTCGTTAATGACAAATAGAAGGAAGGATTACGACAAGAAGGATAAAATGAGATTATAGTTATGCAGGTTTCACAAAGGTATGATTACTCCAGAACAGCGTAAGGACCAACAGTAGATGAGGGACAATAAGAACTCTTCGACCAAAGGTGACGAACCTCTGATGTTCAGGAAGATAATATGAGAAATACTTCGAGATAATAGACCCCCAAGGTAACTTGAAATGGAAATGAAAATGTAAAGGTAAGACGAATGAGCACTCGGTCAATGGGAGATCTAATAATGATAAGACAAGAAATCTTGACAAGTCATTGGATTATGTAACACCGTGAATTGGATCTAAACATAAGAAGAATCGATTCCATAATATATGCAGTCATATCTCTCAGAAAGTATGTAAACAAAAGTAACATTGAGTAAAGCTCGAGATTAGCACCTAAACAGGTGAAAAGGGGCCAATGACGCCTCTGGATATAAGGTAGACATTAAAGATATATGTCAAGAGATAATGACATTATAATAAAGATAAAATGTCAGGAAAATATAGATGTCTATGAGCATGTTTGAACTGACCAAAGGTTCTACGAGATAGATAAAGTAATGGATTACAGCTTAACGGGATCAAGAAAATCTTTTCCCAAAGCGCCATTTACAGAAAGTCTTACCAATGAGGCAAGTGAAGGAATTTGAATCTAAGTTTAATGACCAGGTTCGGATATGGTAGGCCAACATCATTTAATGCAAAATTCTTCAGAATCTTTCACGTATAGAATAACGGAATAAGTTAATAATTCATCCTTTAAGGGATAGTAACGCCAAGGATTGGAATCAGGAGCAACGTTTGAGAGTACATATGTACACCAGAATATTTTAGAATTAAGAAGAGTACGACAAGTAATAAAATGAGTGAACAAGTGTCAAAATAAGTAAAGAAAGGAAGTTGTTTATAATTAAGAGTAGTGAGAAAGTACGAAAAAAGAAGAAGAAGAAGATTCCTTTCAGATCATGAATGAGAGTTAACTGCGATAATACGCGCACTTCAAATTCGATGATATTGTCCATAAAGTGTTCACGATTGAGATACTACAAATATAAAAAATTTCAGCACACCAGTTAGTAAACAAAGCTAAGTTGACAATAGAATTATTCACCACATGTGGCTTGACTAATATGAGGACTAAGGAGATAAGTTGACCTGAGGGAACACATCAGTTAGCCAAGTAGGAGTCCTATTGGAGGATTCAAATAGTGATAACCCTATGACTCAGAATACAGCAGGGTCATTCCTTATGATTTCCAGAAGTTAACTGTGAAACGTCATGATGAAGATCCCATTTTTAGAGAAGATCGGGAAAGATATTTAACAAAAGAGAACAGCAACCTTTGAGTATAATGGGAGAGGGACCCTCTGGTGGAAGGTCCATTTTTGTATTCCCAAGGTAGCAGGATTACAAGACAAGATTATGATAGAGGTCTATTACTCACAATATTCCATTCACCCTGGATCTACTAAGATGTATCATGATCTCAAAGGTATGTATTGGTGGGATGACATGAAGAGGAACATTGCAGAGTTGGTAGTTCAAATTCTTAATTGTCAGCAAGTAAAAGTAGAGCACCAAATGCCCGGCGGCTTGACTCAGAACATTGAGATTCTGGTGTGGAAATGGGAAATGATTAATATGGATTTTGTTATGGGTTTACCTCACTCTTATTGTAAGTTTGATTTTATTTGGGTAATTATTTATAGACTGACTAAATCAGCTCATTTCCTGGAGGTCAAAACTACCTACACAGCCGAAGACTACGCGAAATTGTACGTTAAAGAGATTGTTCGCTTTCATGGTGTGCCTATTTCTATTATATCTGACTGAGGTTCACAACTCACAGCTAACTTCTGGAAATCATTTCAAAAAGGTTTGGGCACCCAAATTAATCTTAGCACAACTTTCCACCCTCAGACAGACGGGCAGGCCGAGCGTACGATTCAGCCTCTCAGGACATGCTACGAGCTTGTGAATTGGACTTTAAGGGAAGTTGGGATGATCATTTACCCCTTATTGAATTTGCATATAATAACAATATCATGCTAGTATCAAAATGGCTCCGTATGAAGCTTTGTATGAACGAAAATATAAATCTCCTATCGGGTGGTTCGAAGTAGGAAAATCAGAATAATTTGGGAATGACCTAGTGCACCAACCCATATAGAACGTGAAGCTTATCCAAGAACGACTTCTAACCGCTCAGAGTCGTCAGAAGTCGTATTCGGATGTGCGGCGGCGGGGCTTAGAGTTCCAAGTGGATGATTGGGTCTTTTTGAATATCTCTCATATGAAGGGTGTAATGAGGTTTGGGAAAAAGGGAAAACTCAGCCCAAGGTATATTGGGCCATATCGCATAATTCGACGAATTGGCCAAGTAGCTTACGAATTGGACTTGCCTTCGGAGTTAGAGTTTGTCCATATTTCTATGTTAAGAGTGTATGTTAGGGATCCTTCCTGAATTGTACCAATTGATAATGTGAATGTTACAGAGGATCTATCATATAAAGAGCCTCCGTGAAAGTTCAGTGGCAAAATAAGAATGTAGAAGAGATAACGTGGGAGGCGGAAGAGGAAATGAAGCACAAATATCCTTACTTATTTCAGGCCAATGCCAAGGCTACAAGAGATGCATAATGTGGGTTCTATTTCAGACTATTATCATTAATGATTTATGACCATATGAGGTTCGACATAAGGATAAATATTATATTATATGGAACGTGAAGCGGTGAGGTATTTTCTGAATACGTGAAGGGAATTATATATGTCACCCCAACATTCGAGGATGAATTTTTCTATGGGGGAAAAGATGTAACACCCCGTACTTTCGGGCTATGGTTTGAATCGCTAGACGTATGTAAATAGACCCGAGCATTGGAAGATATTTGGTCATGTTCACGTATGCACATAAAGAAGCTTAGTATATGGATGCGGTCCCGAAACAAATAAGGATTTAATAAGTGTGACGACGGGAATTGAAAATAATATTTGGTGTGTGTCAAGAGGCTATGGACTAGCGCTATACCACATGATCATAATAGTACAGTACATGAGGTGTGCTAAAATGTGATTTATTATTAAAGTGATTTAAGAACAAGGGATTAATTAAGGAGTAAGTAATTAAGTAGCAAGGTGACATGTGGAGGGTAGTGGTGATAAATTAAGTAATGTAATGGATAAATGATAAAAGTGTAGCACATTCATGTGTGGATAAAGAAAGTGGGAAGCAAATGACTAATGTCCTATACATGGACCCTTATAATGAAACCTTTATGAAACCATTTAGTGGACCCCACATTCCATTAGGATAGCAACCCTTTAAGACATCACTTTCTCTAAGCAAACTTAAGAATTCATATGTGCTGCATTGTTGGAGATGTTTGTTCTCACTTGAAATTAAATATTTTGCCTCTTAATCAAATGGAGCAGCAACGTGATTACCCTTTTTGGGAAGGGAAAGTTGAGTAGTAAAAACAATTATATTTTAAAGAAGAAGTTGAGCAGCAACTTTGCATTCTATTTCAAGAATTTGCTCGGTTGTTGTAAGTTCGGGCAAAGCGAACTGGTTCTATCATTGGTTAAGATTAATATTTTGAGGGATAGTCAATTCATTGTAGTTGTTTGAAGCGCCATTAATCGAGGTATGTTAAGGCAAATTCTTTCTACTTTTGGCATGTTCCATGTAACAAAACGTAAACGTAATATTGTCTCATAAATAATTTTACTCTTAGTAGTTAAGAATGTTCATGTTATTCATTTCTATTGTCAAATTATGTCTAAATATGTTCCTAACTCCTTATTGAGGTATATGGAGAAAAATGTTAGTATTCATAATATTGATCGAAGGTGGAGCAATATTACATCACTCCGACAAACTTATAGTGTCTTATTATCATATCATTCATGCATTTTATTCATATACATACCTTGACCTCAAAGGAGTTATATACTCTACTAAATGTATGCATTATATATGTATGGGGTATGGGAAAAGGGAAGGTGTTATATACGCACACTACCTGCAGCTAATACAGATGTACACGATAATGATTATGCCCGCAGAGGCCGATATGATATGATGGGATGCCCACAGAGGCTTGATGGAGTTATATACACCTTATGTATATGTATGACCGCATTGTGCATATCATTTAGGCATATTCTGGCCCTCAGAGGCATTCAACACATACATGATACTTAGGCATATTTTAGCCCTCAAAGGAATTCTCCACTGGTTGGTTGTTTCTTATCTCATGTTATTTTCATGTCTCTATTATGATATTCTTAATGCCTGACATACTAGGTACATCAGTCATATTGACATCCCTTTTGTCGGGGGACGCTGCGTTTCATGCTTACAGGCTCAGGTAGACATGGTGACGGTTCACACTAGTAGGTTGTTGGTTCAGCGGATATTGGAGCACTCCATTTATTCTGGAGTAGCATGTTAATCTTGGTACGGTACTTTTGCATATGCATATGGGTATAGTGGGGCCCTATCCCAACCTTATGATGTCACGTACTCTTTAGAGAATTGTAGACAATTGTCCTGTGTATAGTAGTCAGATATGGCCTTGTCGGCCTTGGTATGTATATGTATATAGGTTAGGTCCTTCGGGTTGTAGAATTTTATGTAGCTCATTTCCAGTTTACTATTTTCATATATTAGTAGGGTATCTCGTGGCGGCCTCATGGGCTATGTGAAATTATGGATATATGCTAAATATATGATTAGTGGTACTCGGTAGGTAAGGTTTGGGTGCCCATCATGACCCTCCGATTCGGGTTGTGACAACACTGAATGTTAATGTTTTTTTATTTGTAGGTTGTGCACCTTTACATAATCGATACAGTGCGTGAGATGGAGCAGTATTACATGAAAAACTTCTTCCATATGATGAGGAGAATGATCCATCATAGATAACTTGAAGCATGAATTGGAAGGCGTGACTATATTGCTCTCATCAAAGAATGCCTCGAAGGCTCCTAGTAGGTTTGGAAAAGAGCTCGAAGAGGCTTTTGATGTGGAGGTTACTCATTCTGAAGATATTGGTGGTGATTCAGTCTCAAACGATGATAGTGGAGATGTTGGTATTGTGACATATAGGGATCGTGTCAAACCAACGTATGGATAGGATGGATGAGTGTTTGAATACTCTTGTCACTTATGTGAAGGGGTGATATTTAGAAGGAGTGAGAAGGCAAAGTAGAAGGAGAGGACTCTCAAAGAGAAATATGAACAATTTGAATTTATTTTTGTTGTAATTATGTTGTATGCTATATATATTACTGTTAATTATGTTCAAAAAATGCAGTGCAAGCACATGTGCAAAAATTTAGCATCATCCATAGTCCAACTGGTGAGGTTGAGAAGGTTGATGTCCCTAGACTAGCTGTCAAGGTTGAGAATGTTGATGTCCCTACTGCTGAACTTGAGAAGGTCATCCTTGTGTTAGTTGCTGAAGTTGAGAAGGCACTAGAGGTCCATACGCCAGTTGCTCAAGTTGAAAAGGTAGCAGAGGTTCATGTGCCAACTGCTCAAGTTGAGAATGCAGTAGAGGTCTTTATGCCAGCTGCTCATGATGAGAAAATATCAGATGTTCCTGCGCAAGTTAATAACAAGGTTGTTTTTTATATAAGTCAAGCTGAAGTTGAGCTTGACAATGAAAAGGTTATAACAATTAATTTGGTTTTGGGTTGTAACAAACAAGTAAATTTCTTTTGTGAATTTGTGGTGGTGGATGACAAACAATCACTAGTAGTTGCTAATTATGACTAGTTTAACAAACAATTAATTTGACTATTTTTGCTTTTGAATTGTGGCATATTTTGAATGTTTTCATATATGACTTTTTTTACAAGTTGTAGGTCAATTATTTTGGATGTGCTTAATTATTTTATTTCTAATTATTCCTTGTTGCCTTTTGAATGTGGATGTGCTTAAATATTTTGGATGTGTTCAAATATGTTAAGGTTAAAGCTTTAAAGCACCATATATCTATAAGCTACAACCATAGTCGATTATCGATTGTGAGTTAATGTTTACTATTATCGACTATGAATGAAAGTTTATATGCAAACATAATAGAGATGCTTGAGGACAAACATATAAAATTTTCTTATATAAATCTAAGTTGCTTCATATTGTTCATACTTGTTCACGCTAAATGAAAGACTCAATCACACTAAAGATCTATTACACATTTCCAAATAGCAACACCACTAATAATCCATACAACAACCTCCTTAGTCCATTCTCTTTTTCTTTAACTGCCATCAACCTCTGTTTTAGTTCATCCCTCTCTATTTCGGTATCTCTCAGCATAACTTTCAAGTGATCTCTCTGTTCTTCAGGTTCTTTAAACAGTGACTTAAGGATATCCCTATCCTCTTTAGATTTTCTGAGTCTATTCAATATTTCAAACTTGGCTACACTATTAGATGTTTGTGTCACAGATCTTCATTGGCTACTTCTAGGTCCTGGACTTATTTGAGATTTCTTTGGAAGATTTGTTGTTGTGCCATGGTGTGGCTCAATAAACCTAAAATAGGCGCAGCCACCATATTCCTAAAAAAACACCCATTAATTATATGTTTTTCTACTAAAACAAAATGAAAAGCGCATGCCTTGAGAATTAGAAACTCACAGTTTCAACTGCAAAATTAAAGAATGTGCGACCTGAATTCTTTGGGGTGTGTGATGTCTTCAACACAATGTATTCACCACAGAAACAACTATCGGGATCTTGTGCTTGAAATATATCGGATAATTGAGACATTTGCAGGGTTTAAAACGGAGGAGTTTGCTATAGAAGATGGAGGATTTTGAGCAAAAAAAGAGACAATAAAGGAGTATGTTCTATATAGGTAAGGGTAAGAAGTTACCATTGTAAATTATTTTTTTTATTTTATGACCGTTGGAACACACTATGGTCAATCGGTCGAAATAATGCTAAGTGTACTGAGTAAACTATTAACCACACTGCTAATAAACCGTGTTTATCTATACTACCTTAGTGCACAAGAGTATTATAGACCACTTTGTCGATGATAAACCATCCATCTAGTTTTTGTTTAGCGAATGGTCTATAATCAACCATTTGTTATATATAGACCAGGGCCATTATTTGTATAAAAGGATAATAAATAGTTAATATAAAATAAATAAAAGGTCATGATTATATTTAAACATTATACGAACTCTTTATTACATCACAAGAGAGTCCTCATCCATTTTACACATGATCCAAAGAGTTTTAAGACAAGGAATGATCCTTAAATGACTAATATTTTTGTAAAAATGCAACAAATAAATAAAATGAAATAAATAAAAGGCTTGATGATATTTAAACATTGTAATAACTGTTTATTAAATCACATGAGAGTCCTCATCCATTTTACACATGATTCAAAGAGTTTTAGAATAAGAAATGGTCCTTAAATCACTAATATTTGTCTAAAAAGGTAATAAATAAATAAATAAATAAAATAAAAGACCTTTATGATATTTAAACTTTATAATAACTCTTTATTACATCAAATAAGAGTCACCATTCATTTTACACATGATCTAAAGAGTTTTAGGACAAGGAATGGTCCTTAAATCACTAATATTTATCTAAAAAGGTAATAAATCAATAAATAAAAGGCCTTGATGATATTTAAAAATTATAAGAACTCTTTATTACATCACATGAGAGTCCTCATGTAACAACCCATTATGTCGTTAGGTACATTTTGACAATTTTACCCCTATTGACCCAGTTCTCGAGGTTATCGGGAGATTCTAGTGAAAATTGAAAGAATTAGAATCCTTAGTGAAAGTGTTTGACCAATAGCTGACTTTTGGATAAACAAATCTTTTTTGAAATTCCGTCGATTCTGTGAGATCTGAATGGTCGTTTATGACTTGGTGGGATGGTTAGTTCAGTTCTCTAGGATCTCAGGAGCGTTTTTGGTATTTGGTTTCAAAGTTGGTTTTGGCCGTTGGGGCTTGACCCGGTAAAATAGACCTCTGATGGGAATTTAGATACTACGAGTGAGTCCCTAGCATGTTTTTATGTAGGGTTACATTTTTGGTTTGTATTATTTGGCTTCCAAATGATTTCTGAGGGTTGATTCGAGTTGGAAAGGAAACAACAAAATTTGGTTTCAGCTGTTCTGATTTCCTTCTTTGCGTTCGCGAGGAAGGTACCGTGATCATGAGCCTTGGTTGAACTAGTCTCTGACAATCGCGATGTTCAGTGTATATTAGAGATTGCAAGCGGGGTCTCTTGAACGCGAAAGAGGCACTCTAGCGAATAATGATTAAAACCCTAGTGCGAATCCTATTGTTCCCATTTTCATTTTCCAAGTTCTTGAGCTCGATTTTTGGGAGATTCAGGGTGTTCATTCAAGGTTCTTCACCTAGGCAATTCTTAAATATTAAGCCTAGTCATTTCTATTGGTATATTCCATTATTATAGGCTTTAATCCATGTTTTGGGAATGAAAAAAGAGGGATTGACTTATGTTGAGAATAAGATAGATTTAATTGGGAAATTGGGGGTTATTTATTGGATTATGGTATTTGATATTGTATATTAGTGATGTAATGGACTAGTAGATGTTAATTATTAACCAATTGGATGCTTAAACACTTTTGAAATTTGGGAGAAATTCTAGGATTTATATCAAATTGGGAGTTTTGACTTGAATAATGAAATTGATATACTTTTGAGTTATTTTAGCAATTGAATAGTAGAATTAGACTCCTACAACATCGGATTACCAATTTCACTTTGAATTTCCCATTTTACCCTTATGGGCCCTTTTCCCCATTTTTTCGGGTTGAGTTTGATTCAAAAGATAGGATAGTAATTTGAGTATTATTATTTCTTATTTCTAATTTAGAATTCTTTATGGATAGACTTCGAGTATAACCGAGACCCTTAGAAAGGTAAGGCTCTAGAGTGGTCGTTCGTGACTCCCGCTTGACATTCAGGTAGGTTATGACTTATCTTTTTGGTTAGACTCCGGTTAGCGAAGCATATGTAGGGTTAGTAATTGTTGGAGAAAGCATGTACACCTTCGGGTATGAAGTTGGGATGGAATACTTAGGTTGGTACTGTTGTTGATTATGATTGTTGCCTTATTTGATCTAGTGGCTTGTAGCCACATGCATGATACTGACTTAACCGTATATAAAGGAAGAATTGATTCATTCAGACATGATGATTATGTGTCCATGTGTGGCATTATTGACTTGATACATTCTCAGTGGTGTTGATATATTCTCATTGACCTTTGATATCATTCATATATACATGATCATGCATTTGGATCGGGTTGCATGCCGCAACATATTTATATATATATATATATATATATATATATATATATACATATATTGGATCGGGCTGCGCATTCCGCAATATATACATATATTGGATTGGGTTGTGCATTCCACAACATATACATATATTGGATCAGGCTGTGCGCCACATCAGGCATATGGACTTCATGGGTCCCCCATGGGTCATGACTACCGGGACATAGGTATTCCGCTCGGAACGTGTGTGTATAATTGCATTGCATATGTATTCATATTCTCATATTCATACTTATTGGATTCAAACTTAGTATTTGGACTGTGTAGTGTATATCTGATTGTGAGCATGCCTATATTTTAGTCTCTTTGTTTATATATGTTATCTAACTATTATCGGCCTATCATACTTACCGGTACATAGTGTTTGTACTGATTCTACCTTTAGTGCATTCTTTTATGAGTGCAGAGTTTCGTGACAATATCCACTTCCTCTCCTCGCAACTGATTCCAAGGCTAGCTGCCGAGCATTTAGGGTAAGCATATGGGTGTATTCGCAGCCCGGATGACTCTTTTTTCATACTTGTCTTATTTTGATACTCCGAGATAATATTCCACTTTTAAGACTTATTTTTATATTCAGACTTACATTTGTGTATTTAGTGGGTCTTATACTGCCTTAGACAAGATTCCCTCAGGATTGATGTATTATTCTGCACCTTTTCTTTATCTATCGTAGACTTGTTGTTTATATTGATTGTTTAGGCTTACTTAATTATTTGATCAAGTTTTGATTAAGGAACGGGTTCGCCTACCAGGTGGGAAAAGGGTAGGTGCCCGTGCGTTCTCCGATTTGGGACAGTGATAAGTTGGTATTAGAGCCCTAGGTTAATGGTCTATAACTACACGAGCATGTATAGGAGAGTCTTGCGAAATGGTACGAAGAGCTCTGTAATTTTCTGCGAGAGGCTATGGGACATTTAGGAAACTTCAAATTCTTCATTATTTCATGCTACTTTATTCAAATTGGTAACTGGAATGTTCGAATTGATATCTGATTCATTTATATTCTCTCACAGATGGTGATGACACGAGCTGATATTGCAAGGGATGGAACGTTCAAGCCCGCTGCTAGGGCTGGCACGAGAGGATGAGGGCAGGATAAAGGTTGTCGCAAAGCTAGAGACCATAGTGCTGCACTGACCAGAGACATGGGTCCTATGACTGGACAGAGGTGAGCCCGATCATCTTCTCTAGAACATGTACTATAAAGGATCAACGTTGGGATGAGTTCACCTATATGTGGCAGAAAGGTTTATCTGTGGCAGAGTATAACGCTAGGTTCCTATTTTTGGCTCAATATGCGACATAGTTGATTCCGACAGAGGCATAGATGTATTTGCAGACTTGTGCTTCCACTTCATGTTGCTTATCTTTAGCTTGTGGCTATGTGGTCTTCTTTTCAGGCAGTAGTGGATCACGCTATGAGTGTCAAGTCTGCCACAGTTCAATATTTTGGAGCGTCTTGTTAGAAGAGGCCTTGTCAGCATGGTGGGTTAAGTGGTTCCAATCACATAGATGGGGGTCAGTCTTCCAGGACCTATCAGTCAACCCCCAGCTATCATGTTTAGTCAGCATTGCAGGCATCTTTCGATGGCTCATCTAGACAGAGTGATTATGGGGCCGGGCAGTCTCATAGAGGTTCTTTCTCTCGACCAGCCGACCGACATGGTCCATCCAGTTCTTCAGCCTCCGTATATTAGCCTCCAACACCCAGAGTTTGTTGTGGTTGTGGTGAGCCCGATCACCTTATGAGGGATTGTACCATGTCGTATCGCTCCAGCAGAGTTGAGAGAGTTGAAGGAGTAGCTTCAGAATTTTTTAAATAAGGGCTTTATTCAACCGAGTGTATATTCATGGGGTGCTCCTCTTTTTTTCATGAAGAAGAAGAATGACACTATGTATATATGCGTTGATTACAAATAGTTGAACAAGGTCACCATGAGAAACAAATATCTGATTCCACATATTGATGACCTGTTAGACCAGCTTCATGGTGCTTTTGAGATTTCAAACTTGGGCTTTTCATTAGAAAATTTATATAAATAGACCTTGAGATCCATCTTCACATATCACAAACCCCACAAAAAGTATACGGGAAGGGTCAAACAAGCAAATAAGGGTCATTAGCAAAAAATGACCAAGAATGTCATTACATTAGAAACCAATTAAAATAACGTTCATCCTCAAACAGAGAGAAACGAACAGAGGGAACACACCTAAAGTAGTGAACACGCTCGGATATCTGCTCCGCATATTAGACTCGGTCTCCCAAGTTTTCTTCTTGAACGGATGATGCCTCCACTAAACCTTCACTGAAGCAATCTCCTTTGATCTCCACTTCCTCATCTGTCTGTCCAAAATAGCCACAGGCTCCTCCTCAAACTCTAAATTCTGATCAAGCAATATTGAGTCCCTCTGGATAATGTATGAACCATCGACATGATTCTTCTTTAGCATAGACACATGAAAGACAGGATAAACACATGAAAGACCCAGTGGCAGAGCCAACTCATAAGCTACCTCTCTCACTCTCTGAAGAACCTTGAATGGTCCGACATATCTAGGACTCAACTTCCCTCTCTTGCCGAATCTCATCACACCCTTCATGAGTAAAATCTTCTGAAGAACCTTGTCACCCACCATGAACTCTAAATGTCGGACCTTCCAGTCCGCATACTCTGTGCTGCTAGGAGCTTATCCTGATCACTCTCACTCTCTCTAAGGACTCTTTCAACAAATTAGTACCCCAATGAAGGACCTCAAACTCATCAAATCAACCAATCGGAGATCGACATCTTCTACCATACAAAGCCTCAAACGGTGCCATATTGATACTGGAGTGATAGTTGTTGTTCTAGGAAAACTATGCCAAGGGCAAGTGATGGTCCCAATGACCACCAAAATCAATCACGTAGGCCTGTAACATGTCCTCCATTACCTGAATAGTCAGCTCGGTCTGACCGTCGGTCTGAGGGTAAAAATATTGTACTAAGATCTAAGCGAGTACCCAATTATTTCTGCAAGGTCCGCCAGTAATGCGAAGTAAACTTAGTACCCCGATCTTAGATGATAGAAATAGAAACCCTATGAAGATGAATAATCTCCCGAATATAGATCTTAGAAAACTTCTCTGCATTATACATCGTCTGAACTAGAATGAAATGTGCGGACTTGGTAAATCTATCAATAATAACCCAAATAGCATCAAACTTGTCCAAAGTCTTGTGAAATCTCACCACAAAATCCGTAGCAATCCTCTCCCACTCCACTCTGGAATGGGCATCCTTTAAGACACACCACCTGGATGCTATTGCTCATACTTGACTTGCTGGCAATTCTGACATCGAGACACAAAATATGCAATGTCTCTCTTCATCCTCCCCCACCAGTAGTGTTGCCTCAAGTCAAAGTACATTATAATAGCACCCACATGAATCAAATACCTATAGTTGTGGGGTTCCTCCATAATCAACCTAGTAAAATGTCCCATACGAGGAATACACACTCTACCCCTAATCCTCAAAACTTCCTCGCTATTAATCATGGCCTCCATGGGCTCTCCACTCATCACCTTATCTCAAATCTTACACAACCCCACATCATCATACTTGTGCATCCGAATGTGGTCCAAAAGAGTCGACCTCGCCTTCACAGAAGCCAAAATCTTACCCAGATTTGAAATATCAAGCCTCATAAAATGGGTGGCTATAGTCTGGACCTCTAATGCCAACGAACGCTTGGAAATAATCAAATAAGCTAAACTCCCTATACTGATAGCCTTTTGGCTCAAAGAATTTGTCACCACATTGGCCTTGCTCGGATGATACAAAATAGTCATGTCATAATCTTTCAACAACTCCATCCACATGCTGAATACTATGATGATCAGTTTACACCTCACAATGGACACTATAAAGATAGTGCCTCAAGATTCTCAAAGCAAATACAATGGCAGCCAACTCCAAATAATGAACAGGATAGTTCTTCTCATGCACCTTCAACTGCCTCAATGCATAAGTAATAACCTTATCAACCTTCATTAACATACAACCCAATCTAATCCTAGAAGCATCATAACACACCATAAAGTCATTTCACTCCACTAGAAGGGATAAAATCGTGTTTGTGGTCAATAAAGTCTTGAGCTTTTGGAAGCTCTACTCACACTCATCAGACCACTGGAAAAAAACCTCATTCTGAGTCAAACGCGTCAAGTGAGAATCAATAAATGAGAGTCCTTTGATGAACTTGCAATAGTAGCTAGCAAGACCCACAAAACTCCAAATCTCGATCATAGAGGTCGATCTAGGCCAGTCCCTGAGAAGAGGTTGTACACTAAGTTCTCGAAGTGTGAGTTTTGGTTGAGTTTTGTGGAATTCTTGGGGCATGTGGTGTCCAAGTATGGGATTATGGTTGATACTAAGAAGATAGAGGCAGTCAGAATATCTTGTAACACCTTCTGACTCTTTGAATATACCAGAATGCCATCAATAAACACAATCACAAAAAAATATAAGTACGACTTGAATATCCCATTCATCAAATCCATAAATGATGCGGGGGTATTGATAAGACCGAATGATATCCCTAAGAACTCATAATGCCCATAACGAATCCGCAGGATGAATACCAGGAGTATGAAACTCAGGGGTCTGAGTCTGCCCCCCTCCGGCACGGGTCTAAGAACCACCCAGAGTAGTAAGATGTGCACTTGTCTGAGAAAAACCATCTAACACACTCAACAATCAAACTAGTGTATCTTGTAGCACCGACATAGCAATAAATCCAGGCTGGTCCAACCTCATCCTCTATCACGTCATCCTGAGGCTCAATAACTGACTCAAGGGAAATAAATCTAGCATGAGCTTGACCGACTCTTTGTGCTCCGCCCCGATTTAGTGCTACTACTCTAGCTTTACCCAGCCTTGAGCACGTGCTATTCCATGTCCACGCATGATTGGTGCCAGAGCATGCGCCTCGTCTCTCGCCACATCTGCACGAGTCCTAATCATCTTTGAGAGAATAAAAACAAGAGGCAGATACCAATTTGATTCATCTTAGCACAAAAGGAATGAAAAAAGTAAAATTTCCTAAATATCCCATAGCCTCCTGAATGTAAGTACGAATGTTTCCGCACAGGTTCTCAAGTCTCTACTAGAAATTGCTATTGTATTTAAGATTGTTTAACCAGGGCTCTTATACTAACTTTGTTATGACCCTTTTTTTGGAATTGTGGTGGCACCTACATAATTCCACCACGTAGGTGAACCACTCCTGAATCTTTATTATGATATGACATAAGTAAAAAGAGAAGGTAATGAAATACTACAAAAGCCATCTCATACTATAAATGCGGAAAAAGTAATAAGTCTAAAACATCAACAAATACCCCCAAATTTCTAGTTTGTAGATACAAGAGAACTAACAATATGAATCAAGTGTGAGAATGGGCATGCAGGCCAAAACTGAATACATAGTTTGAATATGTCTCTAAAATGCGAACAAAAGACAATAAAATAGACAAAGAGTATCCAAAGGTATGCTAGAGATAGCATCCTGATCCTGAATGCATGGGATAAAAAAACTCAAACACTTAGCCACGCGGTGCTGCGGATGTGGAAGGTATTGAATCTGCATCCAAAAAGAATGCAGCAAGTGTAGCATGAGTACATGACCTACCCCCCATAGACATCATAGGCCGGCAATGACAAAAATACATAATTAGAGATAAATATCAAGTTGACACCACATAATCCTACACTAGCACTTCAATAACCAAGTATATCACATAGTCGCCAAGATGTTCATAGAGTCCACGATATCTCAAGTATAGAGTAGCAAAAATAACTCCTTTCAAGTTCATAATCCAATCAAGTTACTCAATATCAAACCATGTTACTCAATATCACCCAATGACGGTTTCCATATCACCAATTATCAAAGATAAACATGAGTATGTATGATATGAAGAAATGCATACGCAAGGTACCTTTCTCAACCTAGTATATAGTACGTCAAGGTTGTATTATGATTCGTATACCTATAGGGGACCAGAGAAGTCCATAGATCGATCCTAGCCAGCCACAATTCTACACACGAATCTGACTAGATCCCATGACTCATTTTTTAGTCTCAATAATATTGCAGGCCTGCAACTCCGCTCATTGCATATCAATATCATCTCAAGTGCCATAATCTCATATTACTCTTACCTTTTCGGTCTCTTGGACCACAACATATCCATAACACTCTCACATCAAGTCATAGAACCATGAGTGTATGAATGAAATGACAATACAAGGCAAGATATCATGATACAATGAGAATTAATCAAGTATAGAGATGATATGCACATGCTTTCAAGAATTGAACAACACATAAACAAACCCAGTCAAATAAGGATATCAATTGAAAATATGTGTGATGAGTAACCAAACAATATCAAATATGGAGATAAGCCCACATATGGTGGCTCGCCCAAATAAATAGAAGTCAAAACCAACATAAGGCTAGTCCCCCAATCCTGGTAGTTCTCAGGCCCATGCAGGAGGGGGCAATCTCATACCCCAAAGTTTCATACATCTAGTATTCAGCTTGCAGCAATGTCAGTACATGGTATAGATGAATTTCCTGCTCTAGAGTTTGGTCCTCGGCCTATTGGTGGGACAACTATGACCTGCTATGAGCGAAAGATTTGGGAACACGTTTCGAACATGAATCCTCCGAAGTTCTTTGGTCATCCTTAGAAGGAAGCATATGAGTTTATATGAGCAGTGATGAGAGGTTGCATACTCTTGGTATTGTTGAGAGTCATAGAGTCAGTTTTGTGGTCTTTCATCTTAGAGGTGTCGCGAAGAATTAATGGAGGGCATATGTTCATTGTTTGCCCGTAGGGACGCCTCCATTATATTGGGTTAGGTTCTATAGAGTGTTTCTTCAGAAGTATGTACCTTTGAGCTTGTGCTTTAGCAACCGAGATGAGTTTCAGAAGATTGATCAGGGGCGTTCTTCAGTGGAACAATATGAGACTCACTTCCATAACTTATCGCGCTATGCATCACAGTTTCTTCTTATTGAGGTGGAGCGAGTGAGATGTTTTGTTAGAGTATTAACTATTCTACTCTAGTTCAGTACACTTTAGTTGGTGGATTCTAGAGCTTCTTTAGAGACCATTACTGAGCATGCTAGATTGGTAGAGAATGTGAGGGGAAAGTTTCCTAGATATGAGCTCGACAAGAAGGCTAGACTCTATGGACCATTCAATGATTCTACTTTCTATGGATATGGTTATCAGGGGAGATATCATTAGTCACAGACTAGTCGACTGATTTAGGAAGCTCTTCAGATTATCGATAGACGTAGTGGGGGCTAGTCATCTAGGGGTTCTCAATCTCGGTATTCAGACCATGACAACTTGTTTCCTTTTATCTATATTCAGTAGACCTCCGCAGCCAAAGCTTGTAATACTTATGGAGAGGTTAGACACTTTAGGCGATATTTTCCCCAAGCAGTTTTCAGGTGGCTCTCGTGCATCTAGGACCCTAGTACAGACGTATAGATATGGTAGTCAGACTAGCCGATCTCAGTTGGGTCATGGTGGCCAACAGCCTGGTCGTGGTGGATCCTAGTCGGGGAGAGGTGGAGCTCATTCGGGTCGAGGTGGCCAGCAGGGTACTCAGTCTGAGGCAGAACGCACTGATTTCTATGCATTTCCTGGTAGGGTAGAGGTTGAGGCATCTAACGCACTCATTACATATATCATCTCAGTCGATCATCCAGCTACTACTGTGTAATTTGATCCAGGATCTACTTTCTCTTATGTGCCTACCTACTTTTCTCCTAAATTGGAGATGTGTAATATGCATGATATTCCTATTCGTGTGTCTACACCAGTCGCATGCGTGTAGTTACTTTCATGGGTTATGACACTTGGTTAGATTTGGTTATCTTAGATATGTTATATTTTGATGTTATATTGGGTATGGATTGGATGTCACCATATCATGCGATTCTGGACTGTTATTCTAAGAAAGTCACGCTAGCTATGCTTGGTCTTCTGAGGTTAGAGTGGAGAGGCGCTCCCAGCCCTGCTCCTAGTAAAGTGATTTTTTATATTCAAGATAGGAAGTTAGTGGACCGGGGTTGTTTGGCTTATCTTGTGCATATTCTGGATACTAGTGCGGAGTGCCATTCCCTTGATTCTATTCTAATAGTTAGTGAGTTTGTGGAGTTCTTTTTTTCACATTTATCGGGTATGCCGCCAGACAAAGATATTGACTTCTTTATCAATCTTGAGTTGGGTACTCGACCCATTTCTATCCCTATGTACCATATGGTTCCAGCAGAGTTTAGAGAGTTGAAGGAGCAGCTTCAGGATTTGTTGAGTAAGGGCATCATTCGATCGAGTGTATATTCATGGGGTGCTCATGTCTTGTTCGTGAGGAAGAAGGATGGCACTATGCATATGTGCATTGATTACAAACAGTTGAACAAGGTCACTATCAGAAACACGTATCTGATTCCATGTATTAATGACCTATTCAACCAGCTGCAGGGTGCTTATGTGTTTCCAAACATAGGCTTTTCATCCAAAACTTATAAAAATGGACATCGGGATTCATGCCATCCATACCCGCGCATCAGAAACCCTACAAAAAGTCAACGGGAAGGGACAAACAAGCAAATAAGGGTCGTTAGCAAGAAATAACCAAGAAGGTCGTTATATTATATACCAACTAAAATAACGTTCATCCATGAATGGAGAGAAACGAATAGAGGGAACATACCAGAAGTAGTGAACAAGCTTGGATATCTGCTTCGCATATCAGACTCGGCCTCCCAAGTTGTCTTCTCGAAGGGATGATGCCTCTACTGAATCTTGACTGAAGCAATCTCCTTCGATCTTAACTTCCTCACCTGTCTGTCTAAAATAACCATAGGCTCCTCCTCAAACTCTAAATTCTGATCAAGCAATACTGAGTCCCACTGGATAATGTATGAACTACCGGCATGATACTTCTTCAGCATAGACACATGGAAGACTGGATGAACACCTGAAAGACCCAGTGGCAGAGACAACTTATAAGCTACCTCTTCCACTCTCTGAAGAAGCTCGAATGGTCTGACATATCTAGGACTCAACTTCCCTCTCTTGCCGAATCTTATCACACCCTTCATGGGTAAAACCTTCAGAAGAACCTTGTCACCCACTATGAACTCTAAATCTCGGACCTTCCAGAACCTTGTCACCCACTATGAACTCTAAATCACAGACCTTTCAGTCCGCATACTCCTTCTGCTTGCTCTATGCTGCTAGGAGATTATCCTGATCACTCTCACTCTCTTTAAGGACTCATTCAACAAATTATTACCCCAATGAAGGACCTCAAAGACATCAAATCAACCAATCGGAGATCGACATCTCCTACCATACAAAGCCTCGAATGGTGCCATATTGATACTAGAGTGATAACTGTTGTTCTAGGAAAACTCTGCCAAGGGAAAGTGCTGGTCCTAATGACCATCAAAATCAATCACGCAGGCCTGTAACATGTCCTCCAATACCTGAATAGTCGGCTCCGACTGACCGTCGATCTGAGGGTAAAAATGTTGTACTAATATCTAAGCGAGTACCCAACTATTTCTGCAAGGTCCACCAGTAATGCGAAGTAAACTAAGTACCCCATCTGAGATAATAGAAATAGAAACCCCGTGAAGATGAACAATCTCCCGAATATAGATCTTAGACAACTTCTCTGCATTATACATCGTCTAAACTGGAATGAAATGCGCGGACTTGGTAAATCTATCAATAATAACCTAAATCGCATCAAACTTGCCCAAAGTCTTGTGCAATCTCACAACAAAATCCATAGCGATTCTCTCCCACTCCACTCTGGAATGGGCATCCTCTGAGACACACCACCTGGATGCTGGTGCTCATACTTGACTTTCTTGCAATTCTGACACCGAGGCACAAAATATGCAATGACTCTCTTCTTCCTCCCCCACCACTATACATCATAGTAGTACCTGAATGAATCAAATACCTAGAGATGTGGGCCTCCACCATAATCAACCTAGTCAAATCTCCTACACGAGGCACACACACTCTACCTCTAATCCTTAAAACTCCCTCAATATTAATCATGGCCTCTTGGGGTCACCACTCATCACCTTATCTCGAATCCAGCACAACCCCACATTATCATATTGGTGCATCCGAATCTGGTCCAAAAGAGATGACCTCTCCTCTACACAAGCTAGAATCCTACTCGGATTCGAAAGATCAAGAATCATAAAATGGTTGGCTAGAGTCTGGACCTCTAATGACAAGGGACAGTCAGAAACAACTAAACAAGCTAAACTCTCCATACTAATCGCCTTTCGTCTCAAAACATTTGTCACCACATTGGCCTTGCCTAGATGATATATAATGGTCATGTCATAATCTTTCAACAACTCCATCCATGGATGCTACCTAGAATTCATGTCCATCTAATTAAACACATGCTGAAGACTATGATGATCAGTATACACCTCATAATGGATACCATAAAAATAGTGCCTCCAGATCCTCAAAGCAAATACAACAGCAGCCAACTCCAAATCATGAATAGGATAGTTCTTCTCATGCACCTTCAATTGCGTTGATGCAAAAGTAATAACCTTATCAACCTGCATCAACATACAACCTAATCTTATCCTAGAAGCATCGCAATACACCATAAAGTCATTTCCCTCCACCATAAGGGATAAAATTAGGTCTGTGGTCAATAAAGTCTTGAGCTTTTGGATGCTCTACTCACACTCATCAGACCACTGTAAAAGAACCTCCTTCTGAGTTAAATGAGTCAAGTGAGAATCAATAAAAGAATATCCCTTGATAAACCGACGATAGTAGCTAGCAAAACTCATAAAACTCTAAATCTCTGTAATAGAGGTCGGTCTAGGCCAGTCCCTGACTATCTCTATCTTCTTAGGGTCAACCATAATCGCATCCTTGGACACCACATGCCCTAAGAATGCCACAGAACTCAATCAAAACTCACACTTGGAGAACTTATGTACAACGTTTTCTCCTTCAAAATCCCAAGAACCACTATTAGGTGCTGCTCATGATCCTCCCATATCTTTTAATATACCAGAATGTCATCAACAAATACAATCACAAAAGAATCCAAGTACAACTTGAATATCCCATTCATAAAATCCATGAACATTGTGGGGGCATTAGTAAGTCCGAATGAAATCACCAAGAACACATAATGCCCATAATGAGTCCCAAAAGCTATATTGGGCACATCATCATCCTAGATCTTTCGCAGATGATACCCAAATATCAAATCAATTTTTGAAACCACAAAAGCACCATGAAGCTGGTTGAATAGGTCATCAATACATGGAATCAGATAATTGTTTCTGATATTTACCTTGTTCAACTATTTGTAATCAATGCACATACGCATAGTGATATCCTTCTTCTTCACGAATAAGACAGTAGCACCCCATGAAGATACACTCGATCGAATGATGCCCTTACTCAACAAATCTTGAAGTTGCTTCTTCAACTCTCTCAACTCTGCTGGAGCCATACGGTACGGAGGGATAGAAATGGGATGAGTACCCACCTCAAAATTGATACATAAGTTAATATCTCTGTCTGGCAGCATACCCGATAAATATGAAGGAAAGACCTCCGCAAACTCACTAACTATCAGAACAGAATCAAGGGAAGGGGTCTCCGTACTAGTATCTAGAATATGCGCAAGATAATCCAAACAACCTTGGTCTACTAACTTCCTAGCTTGAATTTAAGAAATCACTTTCCTAGGAGTAGGGCTGAGAGTGCCTCTCCACTCTAACCTCAGAGGACCAGGCATAGCTAGCGTGACTGTCTTGGAATAACAGTCCAGAATTGCATGATATGGTGACAGCCAATCCATACCCAATATAACATAAAAATCTAACATATATAAGATAACCAGATCTACCCAACTGTCATAACCCATGAAAGTAACAACACACATGCGATATACTCTATCAACAATCACAGAATCACCAACCGATATAGACACACAAATAAGAATATCAAGCATATCACACGACATCTCCAATTTAGCAATAAAGTAGGCAGACATATAAGAGAAAGTAGACCCTTAACCAAATAACATAGTAGTAGCTTGATGATCAACTGAGATGATACAGGTAATAATTGCGTGAAATGCCTCAGCATCTACCCTACCAAGCAATGTATAGCAATGAGTGTGCCCTACCTCGAAATGAGTACATTGCTAGCTACCTCGACCTGAATGAGCTCCACCTCTCCCCGACTGGGATCCACCATGACCAGTATGATGGCCACTATGGCCCGACTGAGATCCTCCCCGTCTAGTTTGACTACCATTTCTATACGTTTGTGTTGGGGGGTCCTAGGTGCATGAGAGCCACCCAAAAACTACCTAGGGTAATATCTCCTAAAGTGCCCAACCTCTCCACAAGTATAACAAGCTTCGGCCGCTGAGGGTTGTTGAATAGACATAGAAGAAAATGAGTTGTCATGGTTTGACTACTGAGAGTGAGAACCCCTTTATGACTGGCCCCCACTACATCCATCAATAATCTGAAGAGTTGCCTGACCTGGTCAACTAGTCTACAACTAATGATATCTCTCTTGATAACCATAACCATGGGAAGTAGAACTACTGAATGGTCTATAGCGCCTACTCCTCTTGTCGGGATCATATCTAGGCAACTTGGCCCTCACATTCTCTACCAACCTAGTATGCTTAGAAACGGTCTCAAAAGAGGCTCTAGGAGCCACCAACTAAAGTGTAGCCAACTAGAGTAGAATAGTCAATACTCTAACAGAACATCTCACTTGCTACACCTCAGTAGGAAGC